>OZ038371.1:20182850-21619268 GCA_964036015.1 Leptarthrus brevirostris
AATCGATTGGCGTTATCAGAAAAAATCAACATTTTCGTCGCTGACCTCTCCAGACTACTGGTCCCAAAATTAGCATCAAAAACAAGAAATTTAATGATGCCGGCATAGGGAAAAATTGCAGTTTTGGTACTGTTTCAAGTATGCTGAAACTTTAATCGCCTTTTTCTCGGAAAATACGCGTTCTCGGGCCTTATTTGCCCATTCTGGGTTTCTAAGGGGTATGAAACGACCATTCTGAATCGATTGGCGTTATCAGAAAAAATCAACATTTTCGTCGCTGACCTCTCCAGACTACTGGTCCCAAAATTAGCATCAAAAACAAGAAATTTAATGATGCCGGCATAGGGAAAAATTGCAGTTTTGGTACTGTTTCAAGTATGCTGAAACTTTAATCGCGTTTTTCTCGGAAAATACGCGTTCTCGGGCCTTATTTGCCCCTTCTGGGTTTCTAAGGGGTATGAAACGACCATTCTGAATCGATTGGCGTTATCAGAAAAAATCAAAATGTTCGTCGCTGACCTCTCCAGACTACTGGTCCCAAAATTAGCATCAAAAACAAGAAATTTAATGATGCCGGCATAGGGAAAAATTGCAGTTTTGATACTGTTTCAAGTATGCTGAAACTTTAATCGCGTTTTTCTCGGAAAATACGCGTTCTCGGGCCTTATTTGCCCCTTCGGGATTTCTAAGGGGTATGAAACGACCATTCTGAATCGATTGGCGTTATCAGAAAAAATCAAAATTTTCGTCGCTGACCTCTCCAGACAACTGGTCCCAAAATTAGCAACAAAAACAAGAAATTTAATTATGCCGGCATAGGGAAAAATTGCAGTTTTGGTACTGTTTCAAGTATGCTGAAACTTTAATCGCGTTTTTCTCGGAAAATACGCGTTCTCGGGCCTTATTTGCCCCTTCTGGGTTTCTAAGGGGTATGAAACGACCATTCTGAATCGATTGGCGTTATCAGAAAAAATCAAAATGTTCGTCGCTGACCTCTCCAGACTACTGGTCCCAAAATTAGCATCAAAAACAAGAAATTTAATGATGCCGGCATAGGGAAAAATTGCAGTTTTGGTACTGTTTCAAGTATGCTGAAACTTTAATCGCCTTTTTCTCGGAAAATACGCGTTCTCGGGCCTTATTTGCCCATTCTGGGTTTCTAAGGGGTATGAAACGACCATTCTGAATCGATTGGCGTTATCAGAAAAAATCAACATTTTCGTCGCTGACCTCTCCAGACTAATGGTCCCAAAATTAGCATCAAAAACAAGAAATTTAATGATGCCGGCATAGGGAAAAATTGCAGTTTGGTACTGTTTCAAGTATGCTGAAACTTTAATCGCGTTTTTCTCGGAAAATACGCGTTCTCGGGCCTTATTTGCCCCTTCTGGGTTTCTAAGGGGTATGAAACGACCATTCTGAATCGATTGGCGTTATCAGAAAAAATCAAAATGTTCGTCGCTGACCTCTCCAGACTACTGGTCCCAAAATTAGCATCAAAAACAAGAAATTTAATGATGCCGGCATAGGGAAAAATTGCAGTTTTGGTACTGTTTCAAGTATGCTGAAACTTTAATCGCGTTTTTCTCGGAAAATACGCGTTCTCGGGCCTTATTTGCCCCTTCTGGGTTTCTAAGGGGTATGAAACGACCATTCTGAATCGATTGGCGTTATCAGAAAAAATCAACATTTTCGTCGCTGACCTCTCCAGACTACTGGTCCCAAAATTAGCATCAAAAACAAGAAATTTAATGATGCCGGCATAGGGAAAAATTGCAGTTTTGGTACTGTTTCAAGTATGCTGAAACTTTAATAGCGTTTTCTCGGCAAATACGCGTTCTCGGGCCTTATTTGCCCCTTCGGGGTTTCTAAGGGGTACGAAACGACCATTCTGAATCGATTGGCGTTATCAGAAAAAATCAACATTTTCGTCGCTGACCTCTCCAGACTACTTGTCCCAAAATTAGCATCAAAAACAAGAAATTTAATGATGCCGGCATAGGGAAAAATTGCAGTTTTGGTACTGTTTCAAGTATGCTGAAACTTTAATCGCGTTTTTCTCGGAAAATACGCGTTCTCGGGCCATATTTGCCCCTTCGGGGTTTCTAAGGGGTATGAAACGACCATTCTGAATCGATTGGCGTTATCAGAAAAAATCAACATTTTCGTCGCTGACCTCTCCAGACTACTGGTCCCAAAATTAGCATCAAAAACAAGAAATTTAATGATGCCGGCATAGGGAAAAATTGCAGTTTTGATACTGTTTCAAGTATGCTGAAACTTTAATCGCGTTTTTCTCGGCAAATACGCGTTCTCGGGCCTTATTTGCCCCTTCGGGATTTCTAAGGGGTATGAAACGACCATTCTGAATCGATTGGCGTTATCAGAAAAAATCAACATTTTCGTCGCTGACCTCTCCAGACTACTGGTCCCAAAATTAGCAACAAAAACAAGAAATTTAATGATGCCGGCAAAGGGAAAAATTGCAGTTTTGGTACTGTTTCAAGTATGCTGAAACTTTAATCGCGTTTTTCTCGGAAAATACGCGTTCTCGGGCCTTATTTGCCCCTTCTGGGTTTCTAAGGGGTATGAAACGATCATTCTGAATCGATTGGCGTTATCAGAAAAAATCAACATTTTCGTCGCTGACCTCTCCAGACTACTGGTCCCAAAATTAGCATCAAAAACAAGAAATTTAATGATGCCGGCATAGGGAAAAATTGCAGTTTTGGTACTGTTTCAAGTATGCTGAAACTTTAATCGCGTTTTTCTCGGAAAATACGCGTTCTCCGGCCTTATTTGCCCCTTCGGGGTTCTAAGGGGTATGAAACGACCATTCTGAATCGATTGGCGTTATCAGAAAAAATCAAAATTTTCGTCGCTGACCTCTCCAGACTACTGGTCCCAAAATTAGCATCAAAAACAAGAAATTTAATGATGCCGGCATAGGGAAAAATTGCAGTTTTGGTACTGTTTCAAGTATGCTGAAACTTTAATCGCCTTTTTCTCGGAAAATACGCGTTCTCGGGCCTTATTTGCCCATTCTGGGTTTCTAAGGGGTATGAAACGACCATTCTGAATCGATTGGCGTTATCAGAAAAAATCAACATTTTCGTCGCTGACCTCTCCAGACTACTGGTCCCAAAATTAGCATCAAAAACAAGAAATTTAATGATGCCGGCATAGGGAAAAATTGCAGTTTTGGTACAGTTTCAAGTATGCTGAAACTTTAATCGCGTTTTTCTCGGAAAATACGCGTTCTCGGGCCTTATTTGCCCCTTCGGGGTTTCTAAGGGGTATGAAACGACCATTCTGAATCGATTGGCGTTATCAGAAAAAATCAACATTTTCGTCGCTGACCTCTCCAGACTACTTGTCCCAAAATTAGCATCAAAAACAAGAAATTTAATGATGCCGGCATAGGGAAAAATTGCAGTTTTGGTACTGTTTCAAGTATGCTGAAACTTTAATCGCCTTTTTCTCGGAAAATACGCGTTCTCGGGCCTTATTTGCCCCTTCTGGGTTTCTAAGGGGTATGAAACGACCATTCTGAATCGATTGGCGTTATCAGAAAAAGTCAACATTTTCGTCGCTGACCTCTCCAGACTACTGGTCCCAAAATTAGCATAAAAAACAAGAAATTTAATGATGCCGGCATAGGGAAAAATTGCAGTTTTGGTACTGTTTCAAGTATGCTGAAACTTTAATCGCCTTTTTCTCGGAAAATACGCGTTCTCGGGCCTTATTTGCCCCTTCTGGGTTTCTAAGGGGTATGAAACGACCATTCTGAATCGATTGGCGTTATCAGAAAAAATCAAAATGTTCGTCGCTGATCTCTCCAGACTACTGGTCCCAAAATTAGCATCAAAAACAAGAAATTTAATGATGCCGGCATAGGGAAAAATTGCAGTTTTGGTACTGTTTCAAGTATGCTGAAACTTTAATCGCCTTTTTCTCGGAAAATACGCGTTCTCGGGCCTTATTTGCCCCTTCTGTGTTTCTAAGGGGTATGAAACGACCATTCTGAATCGATTGGCGTTATCAGAAAAAATCAACATTTTCGTCGCTGACCTCTCCAGACTACTGGTCCCAAAATTAGCATCAAAAACAAGAAATTTAATGATGCCGGCATAGGGAAAAATTGCAGTTTTAGTACTGTTTCAAGAATGCTGAAACTTTAATCGCGTTTTTCTCGGAAAATACGCGTTCTCGGGCCTTATTTGACCCGGGTTTCTAACGGGTATGAAACGACCATTCTGAATCGATTGGCGTTATCAGAAAAAATCAAAATTTTCGTCGCTGACCTCTCCAGACTACTGGTCCCAAAATTAGCATCAAAAACAAGAAATTTAATGATGCCGGCATAGGGAAAAATTGCAGTTTTGGTACTGTTTCAAGTATGCTGAAACTTTAATCGCGTTTTTCTCAGCAAATACGCGTTCACGGGCCTTATTTGCCCCTTCGCGGTTCTAAGGGGTATGAAACGACCATTCTGAATCGATTGGCGTTATCAGAAAAAATCAAAATTTTCGTCGCTGACCTCTCCATGCTACTGGTCCCAAAATTAGCATCAAAAACAAGAAATTTAATGATGCCGGTTTTGGTACTGTTTCAAGTATGCTGAAACCTTAATCGCGTTTTTCTCGGCAAATACGCGTTCACGGGCCTTATTTGCCCCTTCGCGGTTCTAAGGGGTATGAAACGACCATTCTGAATTGATTGGCGTTATCAGAAAAAATCAAAATTTTCGTCGCTGATCTCTCCAGACTACTGGTCCCAAAATTAGCATCAAAAACAAGAAATTTAATGATGCCGGCATAGGGAAAAATTGCAGTTTTGGTACTGTTTCAAGTATGCTGAAACTTTAATCGCCTTTTTCTCGGAAAATACGCGTTCTCGGGCCTTATTTGCCCCTTCTGGGTTTCTAAGGGGTATGAAACGACCATTCTGAATCGATTGGCGTTATCAGAAAAAATCAACATTTTCGTCGCTGACCTCTCCAGACTGCTGGTCCCAAAATTAGCATCACAAACAAGAAATTTAATGATGCCGGCATAGGGAAAAATTGCAGTTTTGGTACAGTTTCAAGTATGCTGAAACTTTAATCGCGTTTTTCTCGGAAAATACGCGTTCTCGGGCCTTATTTGCCCCTTCGGGGTTTCTAAGGGGTATGAAACGACCATTCTGAATCGATTGGCGTTATCAGAAAAAATCAAAATGTTCGTCGCTGACCTCTCCAGACTACTGGTCCCAAAATTAGCATCAAAAACAAGAAATTTAATGATGCCGGCATAGGGAAAAATTGCAGTTTTGGTACTGTTTCAAGTATGCTGAAACTTTATTCGCGTTTTTCTCGGAAAATACGCGTTCTCGGGCCTTATTTGCCCCTTCGGGGTTTCTAAGGGTATGAAACGACCATTCTGAATCGATTGGCGTTATCAGAAAAAATCAAAATGTTCGTCGCTGACCTCTCCAGACTACTGGTCCCAAAATTAGCATCAAAAACAATAAATTTAATGATGCCGGCATAGGGAAAAATTGCAGTTTTAGTACTGTTTCAAGAATGCTGAAACTTTAATCGCGTTTTTCTCGGAAAATACGCGTTCTCGGGCCTTATTTGACCCTTCGGGGTTTCTAACGGGTATGAAACGACCATTCTGAATCGATTGGCGTTATCAGAAAAAATCAAAATTTTCGTCGCTGACCTCTCCAGACTACTGGTCCCAAAATTAGCATCAAAAACAAGAAATTTAATGATGCCGGCATAGGGAAAAATTGCAGTTTTGGTACTGTTTCAAGTATGCTGAAACTTTAATAGCGTTTTTCTCGGAAAATACGCGTTCTCGGGCCTTATTTGCCCCTTCGGGGTTTCTAAGGGGTACGAAACGACCATTCTGAATCGATTGGCGTTATCAGAAAAAATCAAAAATTTCGTAGCTGACCTCTCCAGACTACTGGTCCCAAAATTAGCATCAAAAACAAGAAATTTAATGATGCCGGCATAAGGAACAATTGCAGTTTTGGTACTGTTTCAAGTATGCTGAAACTTTAATCGCGTTTTTCTCGGAAAATACGCGTTCTCGGGCCTTATTTGCTCCTTAGGGGTTTCTAAGGGGTATGAAATGACCATTCTGAATCGATTGGCGTTATCAGAAAAAATCAAAATTTTCGTCGCTGACCTCTCCAGACTACTGGTCCCAAAATTAGCATCAAAAACAAGAAATTTAATGATGCCGGCATAGGGAAAAATTGCAGTTTTGGTACTGTTTCAAGTATGCTGAAACTTTAATCGCGTATTTCTCGAAAAATACGCGTTCTCGGGCCTTATTTGCCCCTTCGGGGTTTCTAAGGGGTATGGAACGATCATTCTGAATCGATTGGCGTTATCAGAAAAAATCAAAATTTTCGTCGCTGACCTCTCCAGACTACTGGTCCCAAAATTAGCATCAAAAACAAGAAATTTAATGATGCCGGCATGGGGAAAAATTGCAGTTTTGGTACTGTTTCAAGTATGCTGAAACTTTAATCGCGTTTTTCTCGGCAAATACGCGTTCTCGGGCCTTATTTGCCCCTTCGGCGTTTCTAAGGGGTACGAAACGATCATTCTGAATCGATTGGCGTTATCAGAAAAAATCAAAAATTTCGTAGCTGACCTCTCCAGACTACTGGTCCCAAAATTAGCATCAAAAACAAGAAATTTAATGATGCCGGCATAAGGAAAAATTGCAGTTTTGGTACTGTTTCAAGTATGCTGAAACTTTAATCGCGTTTTTCTCGGAAAATACGCGTTCTCGGGCCTTATTTGCCCCTTAGGGGTTTCTAAGGGGTATGAAACGACCATTCTGAATCGATGCCGGCATAGGGAAAAATTGCAGTTTTGGTACTGTTTCAAGTATGCTGAAACTTTAATCGCGTTTTTCTCGGCAAATACGCGTTCTCGGGCCTTATTTGCCCCTTCGGGATTTCTAAGGGGTATGAAACGACCATTCTGAATCGATTGGCGTTATCAGAGAAAATCAACATTTTCGTCGCTGACCTCTCCAGACTATTGGTCCCAAAATTAGCATCAAAAACAAGAAATTTAATGATGCCGGCATAGGGAAAAATTGCAGTTTTAGTACTGTTTCAAGAATGCTGAAACTTTAATCGCGTTTTTCTCGGAAAATACGCGTTCTCGGGCCTTATTTGACCCTTCGGGGTTTCTAACGGGTATGAAACGACCATTCTGAATCGATTGGCGTTATCAGAAAAAATCAAAATTTTCGTCGCTGACCTCTCCAGACTACTGGAAAAACAAAAAACAAGAAAGGGAAAAATTGCAGTTTTGGTACTGTTTTAAGTATGCTGAAACTTTAATCGCGTTTTTCTCGGAAAATACGCGTTCTCGGGCCTTATTTGCCCCTTCGGGGTTTCTAACGGGCATGAAACGACCATTCTGAATCGATTGGCGTTATCAGAAAAAATCAAAATTTTCGTCGCTGACCTCTCCAGACTACTGGTCCCAAAATTAGCATCAAAAACAAGAAATTTAATGATGCCGGCATAGGGAAAAATTGCAGTTTTGGCACTGTTTCAAGTATGCTGAAACTTTAATCGCGTTTTTTTCAGGAAAATACGCGTTCTCGGGCCTTATTTGCCCCTTCGGGTTTTCTATCGGGTATGAAACGACCATTCTGAATCGATTGGCGTTATCAGAAAAAATCAAAATTTTCGTCGCTGACCTCTCCAGACTACTGGTCCCAAAATTAGCATCAAAAACAAGAAATTTAATGATGCCGGCATAGGGAAAAATTGCAGTTTTGGTACTGTTTCAAGTATGCTGAATCTTTAATCGCGTTTTTCTCGGAAAATACGCGTTCTCGGACCTTATTTGCCCCTTCGGGGTTTCTAACGGGTATGAAACGACCATTCTGAATCGATTGGCGTTATCAGAAAAAATCAAAATTTTCGTCGCTGACCTCTCCAGACTACTGGTCCGAAAATTAGCATCAAAAACAAGAAATTTAATGATGCCGGTTTTGGTACTGTTTCAAGTATGCTGAATCTTTCATCGCGTTTTTCTCGGAAAATACGCGTTCTCGGGCCTTATTTGCCCCTTCGGGGTTTCTAAGGGGTATGAAACGACCATTCTGAATCGATTGGCGTTATCAGAAAAAATCAACATTTTCGTCGCTGACCTCTCCAGACTGCTGGTCCCAAAATTAGCATCACAAACAAGAAATTTAATGATGCCGGCATAGGGAAAACTTGCAGTTTTGGTACAGTTTCAAGTATGCTGAAACTTTAATCGCGTTTTTCTCGGAAAATACGCGTTCTCGGGCCTTATTTGCCCCTTCGGGGTTTCTAAGGGGTATGAAACGACCATTCTGAATCGATTGGCGTTATCAGAAAAAATCAAAATGTTCGTCGCTGACCTCTCCAGACTACTGGTCCCAAAATTAGCATCAAAAACAAGAAATTTAATGATGCCGGCATAGGGAAAAATTGCAGTTTTGGTACTGTTTCAAGTATGCTGAAACTTTATTCGCGTTTTTCTCGGAAAATACGCGTTCTCGGGCCTTATTTGCCCCTTCGGGGTTTCTAAGGGTATGAAACGACCATTCTGAATCGATTGGCGTTATCAGAAAAAATCAAAATGTTCGTCGCTGACCTCTCCAGACTACTGGTCCCAAAATTAGCATCAAAAACAATAAATTTAATGATGCCGGCATAGGGAAAAATTGCAGTTTTAGTACTGTTTCAAGAATGCTGAAACTTTAATCGCGTTTTTCTCGGAAAATACGCGTTCTCGGGCCTTATTTGACCCTTCGGGGTTTCTAACGGGTATGAAACGACCATTCTGAATCGATTGGCGTTATCAGAAAAAATCAAAATTTTCGTCGCTGACCTCTCCAGACTACTGGTCCCAAAATTAGCATCAAAAACAAGAAATTTAATGATGCCGGCATAGGGAAAAATTGCAGTTTTGGTACTGTTTCAAGTATGCTGAAACTTTAATAGCGTTTTTCTCGGAAAATACGCGTTCTCGGGCCTTATTTGCCCCTTCGGGGTTTCTAAGGGGTACGAAACGACCATTCTGAATCGATTGGCGTTATCAGAAAAAATCAAAAATTTCGTAGCTGACCTCTCCAGACTACTGGTCCCAAAATTAGCATCAAAAACAAGAAATTTAATGATGCCGGCATAAGGAACAATTGCAGTTTTGGTACTGTTTCAAGTATGCTGAAACTTTAATCGCGTTTTTCTCGGAAAATACGCGTTCTCGGGCCTTATTTGCTCCTTAGGGGTTTCTAAGGGGTATGAAACGACCATTCTGAATCGATTGGCGTTATCAGAAAAAATCAAAATTTTCGTCGCTGACCTCTCCAGACTACTGGTCCCAAAATTAGCATCAAAAACAAGAAATTTAATGATGCCGGCATAGGGAAAAATTGCAGTTTTGGTACTGTTTCAAGTATGCTGAAACTTTAATCGCGTATTTCTCGGAAAATACGCGTTCTCGGGCCTTATTTGCCCCTTCGGGGTTTCTAAGGGGTATGGAACGATCATTCTGAATCGATTGGCGTTATCAGAAAAAATCAAAATTTTCGTCGCTGACCTCTCCAGACTACTGGTCCCAAAATTAGCATCAAAAACAAGAAATTTAATGATGCCGGCATGGGGAAAAATTGCAGTTTTGGTACTGTTTCAAGTATGCTGAAACTTTAATCGCGTTTTTCTCGGCAAATACGCGTTCTCGGGCCTTATTTGCCCCTTCGGCGTTTCTAAGGGGTACGAAACGATCATTCTGAATCGATTGGCGTTATCAGAAAAAATCAAAAATTTCGTAGCTGACCTCTCCAGACTACTGGTCCCAAAATTAGCATCAAAAACAAGAAATTTAATGATGCCGGCATAAGGAAAAATTGCAGTTTTGGTACTGTTTCAAGTATGCTGAAACTTTAATCGCGTTTTTCTCGGAAAATACGCGTTCTCGGGCCTTATTTGCCCCTTAGGGGTTTCTAAGGGGTATGAAACGACCATTCTGAATCGATGCCGGCATAGGGAAAAATTGCAGTTTTGGTACTGTTTCAAGTATGCTGAAACTTTAATCGCGTTTTTCTCGGCAAATACGCGTTCTCGGGCCTTATTTGCCCCTTCGGGATTTCTAAGGGGTATGAAACGACCATTCTGAATCGATTGGCGTTATCAGAGAAAATCAACATTTTCGTCGCTGACCTCTCCAGACTATTGGTCCCAAAATTAGCATCAAAAACAAGAAATTTAATGATGCCGGCATAGGGAAAAATTGCAGTTTTAGTACTGTTTCAAGAATGCTGAAACTTTAATCGCGTTTTTCTCGGAAAATACGCGTTCTCGAGCCTTATTTGACCCTTCGGGGTTTCTAACGGGTATGAAACGACCATTCTGAATCGATTGGCGTTATCAGAAAAAATCAAAATTTTCGTCGCTGACCTCTCCAGACTACTGGAAAAACAAAAAACAAGAAAGGGAAAAATTGCAGTTTTGGTACTGTTTTAAGTATGCTGAAACTTTAATCGCGTTTTTCTCGGAAAATACGCGTTCTCGGGCCTTATTTGCCCCTTCGGGGTTTCTAACGGGCATGAAACGACCATTCTGAATCGATTGGCGTTATCAGAAAAAATCAAAATTTTCGTCGCTGACCTCTCCAGACTACTGGTCCCAAAATTAGCATCAAAAACAAGAAATTTAATGATGCCGGCATAGGGAAAAATTGCAGTTTTGGTACTGTTTCAAGTATGCTGAAACTTTAATCGCGTTTTTTTCAGGAAAATACGCGTTCTCGGGCCTTATTTGCCCCTTCGGGTTTTCTATCGGGTATGAAACGACCATTCTGAATCGATTGGCGTTATCAGAAAAAATCAAAATTTTCGTCGCTGACCTCTCCAGACTACTGGTCCCAAAATTAGCATCAAAAACAAGAAATTTAATGATGCCGGTTTTGGTACTGTTTCAAGTATGCTGAATCTTTCATCGCGTTTTTCTCGGAAAATACGCGTTCTCGGGCCTTATTTGCCCCTTCGGGGTTTCTAACGGGTATGAAACGACCATTCTGAATCGATTGGCGTTATCAGAAAAAATCAAAATTTTCGTCGCTGACCTCTCCAGACTACTGGTCCCAAAATTAGCATCACAAACAAGAAATTTAATGATGCCGGCATAGGGAAAAATTGCAGTTTTGGTACTGTTTCTAGTATGCTGAAACTTTAATCGCCTTTTTCACGGAAAATACGCGTTCTCGGGCCTTATTTGCCCCTTCGGGGTTTCTAACGGGTATGAAACGACCATTCTGAATCGATTGGCGTTATCAGAAAAAATCAAAATTTTCGTCGCTGACCTCTCCAGACTACTGGTCCCAAAATTAGCATCAAAAACAAGAAATTTAATGATGCCGGCATAGGGAAAAATTGCAGTTTTGGTACTGTTTCAAGAATGCTGAAACTTTAATCGCGTTTTTCTCGGAAAATACGCGTTCTCGGGCCTTATTTGACCCTTCGGGGTTTCTAAGGGGTATGAAACGACCATTCTGAATGGATTGGCGTTATCAGAAAAAATCAAAATTTTCGTCGCTGACCTCTCCAGACTACTGGTCCCAAAATTAGCATCAAAAACAAGAAATTTAATGATGCCGGCATAGGGAAAAATTGCAGTTTTGGTACTGTTTCAAGTATGCTGAAACTTTAATCGCGTTTTTCTCGGAAAATACGCGTTCTCGGGCCTTATTTGCCCCTTCGGGGTTTCTAAGGGGTATGAAACGATCATTCTGAAGCGATTGGCGTTATCAGAAAAAATCAAAATTTTCGTCGCTGACCTCTCCAGACTACTGGTCCCAAAATTAGCATCAAAAACAAGAAATTTAATGATGCCGGTTTTGGTACTGTTTCAAGTATGCTGAAACTTTAATCGCGTTTTTTTCAGGAAAATACGCGTTCTCGGGCCTTATTTGCCCCTTCGGGGTTTCTAACGGGTATGAAACGACCATTCTGAATCGATTGGCGTTATCAGAAAAAATCAAAATTTTCGTCGCTGATCTCTCCAGACTACTGGTCCCAAAATTAGCATCAAAAACAAGAAATTTAATGATGCCGGCATAGGGAAAAATTGCAGTTTTGATACTGTTTCAAGTATGCTGAAACTTTAATCGCGTTTTTCTCGGAAAATACGCGTTCTCGGGCCTTATTTGCCCCTTCGGGGTTTCTAAGGGGTATGAAACTACCATTCTGAATCGATTGGCGTTATCAGAAAAAATCAAAATTTTCGTCGCTGACCTCTCCAGACTACTGGTCCCAAAATTAGCATCAAAAACAAGAAATTTAATGATGCCGGTTTTGGTACTGTTTCAAGAATGCTGAAACTTTAATCGCGTTTTTTTCAGGAAAATACGCGTTCTCGGGCCTTATTTGCCCCTTCGGGGTTTCTAAGGGGTATGAAACGACCATTCTGAATCGATAGGCGTTATCAGAAAAAATCAAAATTTTCGTCGCTGACCTCTCCAGACTACTGGTCCCAAAATTAGCATCAAAAACAAGAAATTTAATGATGCCGGCATACGGAAAAATTGCAGTTTTGGTACTGTTTCAAATATACTGAAACTTTAATCGCGTTTTTCTCGGAAAATACGCGATCTCGGACCTCTCCAGACTACTGGTCCCAAAATTAGCATCAAAAACAAAATTAGCATCGAAAACAAAAAAACGGAAAATACGGAAAATACTTATTTGCCCCTTCGGGGTTTCTAAGGGGTATGAAACGACCATTCTGAATCGATTGGCGTTATCAGAAAAAATCAAAATTTTCGTCGCTGACCTCTCCAGACTACTGGTCCCAAAATTAGCATCAAAAACAAGAAATTTAATGATGCCGGCATAGGGAAAAATTGCAGTTTTGGTACTGTTTCAAGTATGCTGAATCTTTAATCTCGTTTTTCTCGGAAAATACGCGTTCTCGGGCCTTATTTGCCCCTTCGGGGTTTCTAAGGGGTCTGAAACGACCATTCTAAATCGATTGGCGGTATCAGAAAAAATCAAAATATTCGTCGCTGACCTCTCCAGACTACTGGTCCCAAAATTAGCATCAAAAACAAGAAATTTAATGATGCCGGTTTTGGTACTGTTTCAAGTATGCTGAATCTTTAATCGCGTTTTTCTCGGAAAATACGCGTTCTCGGGCCTTATTTGCCCCTTCGGGGTTTCTAAGGGGTATGAAACGACCATTCTGAATCGATTGGCGTTATCAGAAAAAATCAAAATTTTCGTCGCTGACCTCTCCAGACTACTGGTCCCAAAATTAGCATCAAAAACAAGAAATTTAATGATGCCGGTTTTGGTACTGTTTCAAGTATGCTGAATCTTTAATCGCGTTTTTCTCGGAAAATACGCGTTCTCGGGCCTTATTTGCCCCTTCGGGGTTTCTAAGGGGTATGAAACGACCATTCTGAATCGATTGGAGTTATCAGAAAAAATCAAAATTTTCGTCGCTGACCTCTCCAGACTACTGGTCCCAAAATTAGCATCAAAAACAAGAAATTTAATGATGCCGGCATAGGGAAAAATTGCAGTTTTGGTACTGTTTCAAGTATGCTGAATCTTTAATCGCGTTTTTCTCCGAAAATACGCGTTCTCGGGCCTTATTTGCCCCTTCGGGGTTTCTAACGGGTATGAAACGACCAAAATTAGCATCAAAAACTAGAAATTTAATTATGCCGGTTTTGGTACTGTTTCAAGTATGCTGAATCTTTAATCGCGTTTTTCTCGGAAACTACGCGTTCTCGGGCCTTATTTGCTCCTTCGGGGTTTCTAAGGGGTATGAAACGACCATTCTGAATCGATTGGCGTTATCAGAAAAAATCAAAATTTTCGTCGCTGACCTCTCCAGACTACTGGTCCCAAAATTAGCATCAAAAACAAGAAATTTAATGATAGAGGCATAGGGAAAAATTGCAGTTTTGGTACTGTTTCAAGTATGCAGAATCTTAAATCGCGTTTTTCTCGGAAAATACGCGTTCTCGGGCCTTATTTGCCCCTTCGGGGTTTCTAAGGGGTATGAAACGACCATTCTGAATCGATTGGCGTTATCAGAAAAAATCAAAATGTTCGTCGCTGACCTCTCCAGACTACTGGTCCCAAAATTTGCATCAAAAACAAGAAATTTAATGATGCCGGTTTTGGTACTGTTTCAAGTATGCTGAATCTTTAATCGCTTTTTTCTCGGAAAATACGCGTTCACGGGCCTTATTTGCCCCTTCGGGGTTTCTAAGGGGTATGAAACGACCATTCTGAATCGATTGGCGTTATCAGAAAAAATCAAAATTTTCGTCGCTGACCTCTCCAGACTACTGGTCCCAAAATCAGCATCAAAAACAAGAAATTTAATGATAGCGGCATAGGGAAAAATTGCAGTTTTGGTACTGTTTCAAGTATGCTGAATCTTTAATCGCGTTTTTCTCGGAAAATACGCGTTCTCGGGCCTTATTTGCCCCTTCGGGGTTTCTAAGGGGTATGAAACGACCATTCTGAATCGATTGGCGTTATCAGAAAAAATCAAAATTTTCGTCGCTGACCTCTCCAGACTACTGGTCCCAAAATTAGCATCAAAAACAAGAAATTTAATGATGCCGGTTTTGGTACTGTTTCAAGTATGCTGAATCTTTAATCGCGTTTTTCTCGGAAAATACGCGTTCTCGGGCCTTATTTGCCCCTTCGGGGTTTCTAAGGGGTATGAAACGACCATTCTGAATCGATTGGCGTTATCAGAAAAAATCAAAATTTTCGTCGCTGACCTCTCCAGACTACTGGTCCCAAAATTAGCATCAAAAACAAGAAATTTAATGATGCCGGTTTTGGTACTGTTTCAAGTATGCTGAATCTTTAATCGCGTTTTTCTCGGAAAATACGCGTTCTCGGGCCTTATTTGCCCCTTCGGGGTTTCTAAGGGGTATGAAACGACCATTCTGAATCGATTGGAGTTATCAGAAAAAATCAAAATTTTCGTCGCTGACCTCTCCAGACTACTGGTCCCAAAATTAGCATCAAAAACAAGAAATTTAATGATGCCGGCATAAGGAGAAATTGCAGTTTTGGTACTGTTTCAAGTATGCTGAAACTTTAATCGCGTTTTTCTCGGAAAATACGCGTTCTCGGGCCTTATTTGCCCCTTCGGGGTTTCTTAGGGGTATGAAACGACCATTCTGAATCGATTGGCGTTATCAGAAAAAATCAAAATTTTCGTCGCTGACCTCTCCAGACTACTGGTCCCAAAATTAGCATCAAAAACAAGAAATTTAATGATGCCGGCATAGGGAAAAATTGCAGTTTTGGTACTGTTTCAAGTATGCTGGAACTTTAATCGCGTTTTTCTCGGAAAATACGCGTTCTCGGGCCTTATTTGCCCCTTCGGGGTTTCTAAGGGGTATGAAACGACCATTCTGAATCGATTGGCGTTATCAGAAAAAATCAAAATTTTCGTCGCTGACCTCTCCAGACTACTGGTCCCAAAATTAGCATCAAAAACAAGAAATTTAATGATGCCGGTTTTGGTACTGTTTCAAGTATGCTGAATCTTTAATCGCGTTTTTCTCGGAAAATACGCGTTCTCGGGCCTTATTTGCCCCTTCAGGGTTTCTAAGGGGTATGAATCGACCATTCTGAATCGATTGGCGTTATCAGAAAAAATCAAAATTTTCGTCGCTGACCTCTCCATGCTACTGGTCCCAAAATTAGCATCAAAAACAAGAAATTTAATGATGCCGGTTTTGGTACTGTTTCAAGTATGCTGAATCTTTAATCGCGTTTTTCTCGGAAAATACGCGTTCTCGGGCCTTATTTGCCCCTTCAGGGTTTCTAAGGGGTATGAATCGACCATTCTGAATCGATTGGCGTTATCAGAAAAAATCAAAATTTTCGTCGCTGACCTCTCCAGACTACTGGTCCCAAAATTAGCATCAAAAACAAGAAATTTAATGATGCCGGTTTTGGTACTGTTTCAAGTATGCTGAATCTTTAATCGCGTTTTTCTCGGAAAATACGCGTTCTCGGGCCTTATTTGCCCCTTCAGGGTTTCTAAGGGGTATGAATCGACCATTCTGAATCGATTGGCGTTATCAGAAAAAATCAAAATTTTCGTCGCTGACCTCTCCATGCTACTGGTCCCAAAATTAGCATCAAAAACAAGAAATTTAATGATGCCGGCATAGGGAGAAATTGCAGTTTTGGTACTGTTTCAAGTATGCTGAAACTTTAATCGCGTTTTTCTCGGAAAATACGCGTTCTCGGGCCTTATTTGCCCCTTCAGGGTTTCTAAGGGGTATGAATCGACCATTCTGAATCGATTGGCGTTATCAGAAAAAATCAAAATTTTCGTCGCTGACCTCTCCATGCTACTGGTCCCAAAATTAGCATCAAAAACAAGAAATTTAATGATGCCGGCATAGGGAGAAATTGCAGTTTTGGTACTGTTTCAAGTATGCTGAAACTTTAATCGCGTTTTTCTCGGAAAATACGCGTTCTCGGGCCTTATTTGCCCCTTCGGGGTTTCTAAGGGGTATGAAACGACCATTCTGAATCGATTGGCGTTATCAGAAAAAATCAAAATTTTCGTCGCTGACCTCTCCAGACTACTGGTCCCAAAATTAGCATCAAAAACAAGAAATTTAATGATGCCGGTTTTGGTACTGTTTCAAGTATGCTGAATCTTTAATCGCGTTTTTCTCGGAAAATACGCGTTCTCGGGCCTTATTTGCCCCTTCAGGGTTTCTAAGGGGTATGAATCGACCATTCTGAATCGATTGGCGTTATCAGAAAAAATCAAAATTTTCGTCGCTGACCTCTCCATGCTACTGGTCCCAAAATTAGCATCAAAAACAAGAAATTTAATGATGCCGGCATAGGGAGAAATTGCAGTTTTGGTACTGTTTCAAGTATGCTGAAACTTTAATCGCGTTTTTCTCGGAAAATACGCGTTCTCGGGCCTTATTTGCCCCTTCAGGGTTTCTAAGGGGTATGAATCGACCATTCTGAATCGATTGGCGTTATCAGAAAAAATCAAAATTTTCGTCGCTGACCTCTCCATGCTACTGGTCCCAAAATTAGCATCAAAAACAAGAAATTTAATGATGCCGGCATAGGGAGAAATTGCAGTTTTGGTACTGTTTCAAGTATGCTGAAACTTTAATCGCGTTTTTCTCGGAAAATACGCGTTCTCGGGCCTTATTTGCCCCTTCGGGGTTTCTAAGGGGTATGAAACGACCATTCTGAATCGATTGGCGTTATCAGAAAAAATCAAAATTTTCGTCGCTGACCTCTCCAGACTACTGGTCCCAAAATTAGCATAAAAAACAAGAAATTTAATGATGCCGGCATAGGGAAAAATTGCAGTTTTGGTACTGTTTCAAGTATGCTGAAACTTTAATCGCGTTTTTCTCGGAAAATACGCGTTCTCGGGCCTTATTTGCCCCTTCGGGGTTTCTAAGGGGTATGAAACGACCATTCTGAATCGATTGGCGTTATCAGAAAAAATCAAAATTTTCGTCGCTGACCTCTCCAGACTACTGGTCCCAAAATTAGCATCAAAAACAAGAAATTTAATGATGCCGGCATAGGGAGAAATTGCAGTTTTGGTACTGTTTCAAGTATGCTGAATCTTTAATCGCGTTTTTCTCGGAAAATACGCGTTCTCGGGCCTTATTTGCCCCTTCGGGGTTTCTAAGGGGTATGAAACGACCATTCTGAATCGATTGGCGTTATCAGAAAAAATCAAATTTTTCGTCGCTGACCTCTCCATGCTACTCGTCCCAAAATTAGCATCAAAAACAAGAAATTTAATGATGCCGGTTTTGGTACTGTTTTAAGTATGCTGAATCTTTAATCGCGTTTTTCTCGGAAAATACGCGTTCTCGGGCCTTATTTGCCCCTTCGGGGTTTCTAAGGGGTATGAAACGACCATTCTGAATCGATTGGAGTTATCAGAAAAAATCAAAATTTTCGTCGCTGACCTCTCCAGACTACTGGTCCCAAAATTAGCATCAAAAACAAGAAATTTAATGATGCCGGCATAGGGAGAAATTGCAGTTTTGGTACTGTTTCAAGTATGCTGAAACTTTAATCGCGTTTTTCTCGGAAAATACGCGTTCTCGGGCCTTATTTGCCCCTTCGGGGTTTCTAAGGGGTACGAAACGACCATTCTAAATCGATTGGCGTTATCAGAAAAAATCAAAAATTTCGTAGCTGACCTCTCCAGACTACTGGTCCCAAAATTAGCATCAAAAACAAGAAATTTAATGATGCCGGCATAGGGAAAAATTGCAGTTTTGGTACTGTTTCAAGTATGCTGAAACTTTAATCGCGTTTTTCTCGGAAAATACGCGTTCTCGGGCCTTATTTGCCCCTTCGGGGTTTCTAAGGGGTATGAAACGACCATTCTGAATCGATTGGCGTTATCAGAAAAAATCAAAATTTTCGTTGCTGACCTTTCCAGACTACTGGTCCCAAAATTAGCATCAAAAACAAGAAATTTAATGATGCCGGCATAGGGAAAAATTGCAGTTTTGGTACTGTTTCAAGTATGCTGAATCTTTAATCGCGTTTTTCACGGAAAATACGCGTTCTCGGGCCTTATTTGCCCCTTCGGGGTTTCTAAGGGGTATGAAACGACCATTCTGAATCGATTGGAGTTATCAGAAAAAATCAAAATTTTCGTCGCTGACCTCTCCAGACTACTGGTCCCAAAATAAGCATCAAAAACAAGAAATTTAATGATGCCGGCATAGGGAGAAATTGCAGTTTTGGTACTGTTTCAAGTATGCTGAAACTTTAATCGCGTTTTTCTCGGAAAATACGCGTTCTCGGGCCTTATTTGCCCCTTCGGGGTTTCTAAGGGGTACGAAACGACCATTCTAAATCGATTGGCGTTATCAGAAAAAATCAAAAATTTCGTAGCTGACCTCTCCAGACTACTGGTCCCAAAATTAGCATCAAAAACAAGAAATTTAATGATGCCGGCATAGGGAAAAATTGCAGTTTTGGTACTGTTTCAAGTATGCTGAAACTTTAATCGCGTTTTTCTCGGAAAATACGCGTTCTCGGGCCTTATGTGCCCCTTCGGGGTTTCTAAGGGGTATGAAACGACCATTCTGAATCGATTGGCGTTATCAGAAAAAATCAAAATTTTCGTCGCTGACCTCTCCATGCTACTGGTCCCAAAATTAGCATCAAAAACAAGAAATTTAATGATGCCGGTTTTGGTACTGTTTTAAGTATGCTGAATCTTTAATCGCGTTTTTCTCGGAAAATACGCGTTCTCGGGCCTTATTTGCCCCTTCGGGGTTTCTAAGGGGTATGAAACGACCATTCTGAATCGATTGGAGTTATCAGAAAAAATCAAAATTTTCGTTGCTGACCTCTCCAGACTACTGGTCCCAAAATTAGCATCAAAAACAAGAAATTTAATGATGCCGGCATAGGGAGAAATTGCAGTTTTGGTACTGTTTCAAGTATGCTGAAACTTTAATCGCGTTTTTCTCGGAAAATACGCGTTGTCGGGCCTTATTTGCCCCTTCGGGGTTTCTAAGGGGTACGAAACGACCATTCTAAATCGATTGGCGTTATCAGAAAAAATCAAAAATTTCGTAGCTGACCTCTCCAGACTACTGGTCCCAAAATTAGCATCAAAAACAAGAAATTTAATGATGCCGGCATAGGGAAAAATTGCAGTTTTGGTACTGTTTCAAGTATGCTGAAACTTTAATCGCGTTTTTCTCGGAAAATACGCGTCCCAAAATTAGCATCAAAAACAAGAAATTTAATGATGCCGGTTTTGGTACTGTTTTAAGTATGCTGAATCTTTAATCGCGTTTTTCTCGGAAAATACGCGTTCTCGGGCCTTATTTGCCCCTTCGGGGTTTCTAAGGGGTATGAAACGACCATTCTGAATCGATTGGAGTTATCAGAAAAAATCAAAATTTTCGTCGCTGACCTCTCCAGACTACTGGTCCCAAAATTAGCATCAAAAACAAGAAATTTAATGATGCCGGCATAGGGAGAAATTGCAGTTTTGGTACTGTTTCAAGTATGCTGAAACTTTAATCGCGTTTTTCTCGGAAAATACGCGTTCTCGGGCCTTATTTGCCCCTTCGGGGTTTCTAAGGGGTACGAAACGACCATTCTAAATCGATTGGCGTTATCAGAAAAAATCAAAAATTTCGTAGCTGACCTCTCCAGACTACTGGTCCCAAAATTAGCATCAAAAACAAGAAATTTAAATTTAGGGAAAAATTGCAGTTTTGGTACTGTTTCAAGTATGCTGAAACTTTAATCGCGTTTTTCTCGGAAAATACGCGTTCTCGGGCCTTATTTGCCCCTTCGGGGTTTCTAAGGGGTATGAAACGACCATTCTGAATCGATTGGAGTTATCAGAAAAAATCAAAATTTTCGTCGCTGACCTCTCCAGACTACTGGTCCCAAAATTAGCATCAAAAACAAGAAATTTAATGATGCCGGCATAGGGAGAAATTGCAGTTTTGGTACTGTTTCAAGTATGCTGAAACTTTAATCGCGTTTTTCTCGGAAAATACGCGTTCTCGGGCCTTATTTGCCCCTTCGGGGTTTCTAAGGGGTATGAAACGACCATTCTGAATCGATTGGCGTTATCAGAAAAAATCAAAATTTTCGTCGCTGACCTCTCCATGCTACTGGTCCCAAAATTAGCATCAAAAACAAGAAATTTAATGATGCCGGTTTTGGTACTGTTTCAAGTATGCTGAATCTTTAATCGCGTTTTTCTCGGAAAATACGCGTTCTCGGGCCTTATTTGCCCCTTCGGGGTTTCTAAGGGGTATGAAACGACCATTCTGAATCGATTGGCGTTATCAGAAAAAATCAAAATTTCGTCGCTGACCTCTCCAGACTACTGGTCCCAAAATTAGCATCAAAAACAAGAAATTTAATGATGCCGGCATAGGGAAAAATTGCAGTTTTGGTACTGTTTCAAGTATGCTGAAACTTTAATCGCGTTTTTCTCGGAAAATACGCGTTCTCGGGCCTTATTTGCCCCTTCGGGGTTTCTAAGGGGTATGAAACGACCATTCTGAATCGATTGGCGTTATCAGAAAAAATCAAAATTTTCGTCGCTGACCTCTCCAGACTACTGGTCCCAAAATTAGCATCAAAAACAAGACATTTAATGAAGCCGGCATAGGGAGAAATTGCAGTATTGGTACTGTTTCAAGTATGCTGAATCTTTAATCGCGTTTTTCTCGGAAAATACGCCTTCTCGGGCCTTATTTGCCCCTTCGGGGTTTCTAAGGGGTATGAAACGACCATTCTGAATCGATTGGCGTTATCAGAAAAAATCAAAATTTTCGTCGCTGACCTCTCCAGACTACTGGTCCCAAAATTAGCATCAAAAACAAGAAATTTAATGATGCCGGCATAGGGAGAAATTGCAGTTTTGGTACTGTTTCAAGTATGCTGAAACTTTAATCGCGTTTTTCTCGGAAAATACGCGTTCTCGGGCCTTATTTGCCCCTACGGGGTTTCTAAGGGGTATGAAACGACCATTCTGAATCGATTGGCGTTATCAGAAAAAATCAAAATTTTCGTCGCTGACCTCTCCATGCTACTGGTCCCAAAATTAGCATCAAAAACAAGAAATTTAATGATGCCGGTTTTGGTACTGTTTCAAGTATGCTGAAACTTTAATCGCGTTTTTCTCGGAAAATACGCGTTCTCGGGCCTTATTTGCCCCTTCGGGGTTTCTAAGGGGTATGAAACGACCATTCTGAATCGATTGGCGTTATCAGAAAAAATCAAAATTTTCGTCGCTGACCTCTCCAGACTACTGGTCCCAAAATTAGCATCAAAAACAAGAAATTTAATGATGCCGGCATAGGGAGAAATTGCAGTTTTGGTACTGTTTCAAGTATGCTGAAACTTTAATCGCGTTTTTCTCGGAAAATACGCGTTCTCGGGCCTTATTTGCCCCTTCGGGGTTTCTAAGGGGTATGAAACGACCATTCTGAATCGATTGGCGTTATCAGAAAAAATCAAAATTTTCGTCGCTGACCTCTCCAGACTACTGGTCCCAAAATTAGCATCAAAAACAAGAAATTTAATGACGCCGGCATAGGGAGAAATTGCAGTTTTGGTACCGTTTCAAGTATGCTGAAACTTTAATCGCGTTTTTCTCGGAAAATACGCGTTCTCGGGCCTTATTTGCCCCTACGGGGTTTCTAAGGGGTATGAAACGACCATTCTGAATCGATTGGCGTTATCAGAAAAAATCAAAATTTTCGTCGCCGACCTCTCCATGCTACTGGTCACAAAATTAGCATCAAAAACAAGAAATTTAATGATGCCGGTTTTGGTACTGTTTCAAGTATGCTGAAACTTTAATCGCGTTTTTCTCGGAAAATACGCGTTCTCGGGCCTTATTTGCCCCTTCGGGGTTTCTAAGGGGTATGAAACGACCATTCTGAATCGATTGGCGTTATCAGAAAAAATCAAAATTTTCGTCGCTGACCTCTCCAGACTACTGGTCCCAAAATTAGCATCAAAAACAAGAAATTTAATGATGCCGGCATAGGGAGAAATTGCAGTTTTGGTACTGTTTCAAGTATGCTGAAACTTTAATCGCGTTTTTCTCGGAAAATACGCGTTCTCGGGCCTTATTTGCCCCTTCGGGGTTTCTAAGGGGTATGAAACGACCATTCTGAATCGATTGGCGTTATCAGAAAAAATCAAAATTTTCGTCGCTGACCTCTCCATGCTACTGGTCCCAAAATTAGCATCAAAAACAAGAAATTTAATGATGCCGGTTTTGGTACTGTTTCAAGTATGCTGAATCTTTAATCGCGTTTTTCTCGGAAAATACGCGTTCTCGGGCCTTATTTGCCCCTTCGGGGTTTCTAAGGGGTATGAAACGACCATTCTGAATCGATTGGCGTTATCAGAAAAAATCAAAATTTTCGTCGCTGACCTCTCCAGACTACTGGTCCCAAAATTAGCATCAAAAACAAGAAATTTTATGATGCCGGCATAGGGAAAAATTGCAGTTTTGGTACTGTTTCAAGTATGCTGAATCTTTAATCGCGTTTTTCTCGGAAAATACGCGTTCTCAGGCCTTATTTGCCCCTTCGGGGTTTCTAAGGGGTATGAAACGACCATTCTGAATCGATTGGCGTTATCAGAAAAAATCAAAATTTTCGTCGCTGACCTCTCCAGACTACTGGTCCCAAAATTAGCATCAAAAACAAGAAATTTAATGATGCCGGTTTTGGTACTGTTTCAAGTATGCTGAAACTTTAATCGCGTTTTTCTCGGAAAATACGCGTTCTCGGGCCTTATTTGCCCCTTCGGGGTTTCTAAGGGGTATGAAACGACCATTCTGAATCGATTGGCGTTATCAGAAAAAATCAAAATTTTCGTCGCTGACCTCTCCAGACTACTGGTCCCAAAATTAGCATCAAAAACAAGAAATTTAATGATGCCGGCATAGGGAAAAATTGCAGTTTTGGTACTGTTTCAAGTATGCTGAATCTTTAATCGCGTTTTTCTCGGAAAATACGCGTTCTCGGGCCTTATTTGCCCCTTCGGGGTTTCTAAGGGGTATGAAACGACCATTCTGAATCGATTGGCGTTATCAGAAAAAATCAAAATTTTCGTCGCTGACCTCACCAGACTACTGGTCCCAAAATTAGCATCAAAAACAAGAAATTTAATGATGCCGGCATAGGGAGAAATTGCAGTTTTGGTACTGTTTCAAGTATGCTGAATCTTTAATCGCGTTTTTCTCGGAAAATACGCGTTCTCGGGCCTTATTTGCCCCTTCGGGGTTTCTAAGGGGTATGAAACGACCATTCTGAATCGATTGGCGTTATCAGAAAAAATCAAAATTTTCGTCGCTGACCTCTCCAGACTACTGGTCCCAAAATTAGCATCAAAAACAAGAAATTTAATGATGCCGGCATAGGGAGAAATTGCAGTTTTGGTACTGTTTCAAGTATGCTGAAACTTTAATCGCGTTTTTCTCGGAAAATACGCGTTCTCGGGCCTTATTTGCCCCTTCGGGGTTTCTAAGGGGTATGAAACGACCATTCCGAATCGATTGGCGTTATCAGAAAACATCAAAATTTTCGTCGCTGACCTCTCCATGCTACTGGTCCCAAAATTAGCATCAAAAACAAGAAATTTAATGATGCCGGTTTTGGTACTGTTTCAAGTATGCTGAATCTTTAATCGCGTTTTTCTCGGAAAATACGCGTTCTCGGGCCTTATTTGCCCCTTCGGGGTTTCTAAGGGGTATGAAACGACCATTCTGAATCGATTGGCGTTATCAGAAAAAATCAAAATTTTCGTCGCTGACCTCTC
Organism: Leptarthrus brevirostris; assembly: GCA_964036015.1. NCBI lineage: Eukaryota > Metazoa > Arthropoda > Insecta > Diptera > Asilidae > Leptarthrus > Leptarthrus brevirostris. Next base: position 20,207,231 of record OZ038371.1, read on the forward strand.
CAGACTACTGGTCCCAAAATTAGCATCAAAAACAAGAAATTTTATGATGCCGGCATAGGGAAAAATTGCAGTTTTGGTACTGTTTCAAGTATGCTGAATCTTTAATCGCGTTTTTCTCGGAAAATACGCGTTCTCGGGCCTTATTTGCCCCTTCGGGGTTTCTAAGGGGTATGAAACGACCATTCTGAATCGATTGGCGTTATCAGAAAAAATCAAAATTTTCGTCGCTGACCTCTCCAGACTACTGGTCCCAAAATTAGCATCAAAAACAAGAAATTTAATGATGCCGGTTTTGGTACTGTTTCAAGTATGCTGAAACTTTAATCGCGTTTTTCTCGGAAAATACGCGTTCTCGGGCCTTATTTGCCCCTTCGGGGTTTCTAAGGGGTATGAAACGACCATTCCGAATCGATTGGCGTTATCAGAAAACATCAAAATTTTCGTCGCTGACCTCTCCAGACTACTGGTCCCAAAATTAGCATCAAAAACAAGAAATTTAATGATGCCGGTTTTGGTACTGTTTCAAGTATGCTGAAACTTTAATCGCGTTTTTCTCGGAAAATACGCGTTCTCGGGCCTTATTTGCCCCTTCGGGGTTTCTAAGGGGTATGAAACGACCATTCTGAATCGATTGGCGTTATCAGAAAAAATCAAAATTTTCGTCGCTGACCTCTCCAGACTACTGGTCCCAAAATTAGCATCAAAAACAAGAAATTTAATGATGCCGGTTTTGGTACTGTTTCAAGTATGCTGAATCTTTAATCGCGTTTTTCTCGGAAAATACGCGTTCTCAGGCCTTATTTGCCCCTTCGGGGTTTCTAAGGGGTATGAAACGACCATTCTGAATCGATTGGCGTTATCAGAAAAAATCAAAATTTTCGTCGCTGACCTCTCCAGACTACTGGTCCCAAAATTAGCATCAAAAACAAGAAATTTAATGATGCCGGTTTTGGTACTGTTTCAAGTATGCTGAAACTTTAATCGCGTTTTTCTCGGAAAATACGCGTTCTCGGGCCTTATTTGCCCCTTCGGGGTTTCTAAGGGGTATGAAACGACCATTCTGAATCGATTGGCGTTATCAGAAAAAATCAAAATTTTCGTCGCTGACCTCTCCAGACTACTGGTCCCAAAATTAGCATCAAAAACAAGAAATTTAATGATGCCGGCATAGGGAAAAATTGCAGTTTTGGTACTGTTTCAAGTATGCTGAATCTTTAATCGCGTTTTTCTCGGAAAATACGCGTTCTCGGGCCTTATTTGCCCCTTCGGGGTTTCTAAGGGGTATGAAACGACCATTCTGAATCGATTGGCGTTATCAGAAAAAATCAAAATTTTCGTCGCTGACCTCACCAGACTACTGGTCCCAAAATTAGCATCAAAAACAAGAAATTTAATGATGCCGGCATAGGGAGAAATTGCAGTTTTGGTACTGTTTCAAGTATGCTGAATCTTTAATCGCGTTTTTCTCGGAAAATACGCGTTCTCGGGCCTTATTTGCCCCTTCGGGGTTTCTAAGGGGTATGAAACGACCATTCTGAATCGATTGGCGTTATCAGAAAAAATCAAAATTTTCGTCGCTGACCTCTCCAGACTACTGGTCCCAAAATTAGCATCAAAAACAAGAAATTTAATGATGCCGGCATAGGGAGAAATTGCAGTTTTGGTACTGTTTCAAGTATGCTGAAACTTTAATCGCGTTTTTCTCGGAAAATACGCGTTCTCGGGCCTTATTTGCCCCTTCGGGGTTTCTAAGGGGTATGAAACGACCATTCCGAATCGATTGGCGTTATCAGAAAACATCAAAATTTTCGTCGCTGACCTCTCCATGCTACTGGTCCCAAAATTAGCATCAAAAACAAGAAATTTAATGATGCCGGTTTTGGTACTGTTTCAAGTATGCTGAATCTTTAATCGCGTTTTTCTCGGAAAATACGCGTTCTCGGGCCTTATTTGCCCCTTCGGGGTTTCTAAGGGGTATGAAACGACCATTCTGAATCGATTGGCGTTATCAGAAAAAATCAAAATTTTCGTCGCTGACCTCTCCAGACTACTGGTCCCAAAATTAGCATCAAAAACAAGAAATTTTATGATGCCGGCATAGGGAAAAATTGCAGTTTTGGTACTGTTTCAAGTATGCTGAATCTTTAATCGCGTTTTTCTCGGAAAATACGCGTTCTCGGGCCTTATTTGCCCCTTCGGGGTTTCTAAGGGGTATGAAACGACCATTCTGAATCGATTGGCGTTATCAGAAAAAATCAAAATTTTCGTCGCTGACCTCTCCAGACTACTGGTCCCAAAATTAGCATCAAAAACAAGAAATTTAATGATGCCGGTTTTGGTACTGTTTCAAGTATGCTGAAACTTTAATCGCGTTTTTCTCGGAAAATACGCGTTCTCGGGCCTTATTTGCCCCTTCGGGGTTTCTAAGGGGTATGAAACGACCATTCTGAATCGATTGGCGTTATCAGAAAAAATCAAAATTTTCGTCGCTGACCTCTCCAGACTACTGGTCCCAAAATTAGCATCAAAAACAAGAAATTTAATGATGCCGGCATAGGGAAAAATTGCAGTTTTGGTACTGTTTCAAGTATGCTGAAACTTTAATCGCGTTTTTCTCGGAAAATACGCGTTCTCGGGCCTTATTTGCCCCTTCGGGGTTTCTAAGGGGTATGAAACGACCATTCTGAATCGATTGGCGTTATCAGAAAAAATCAAAATTTTCGTTGCTGACCTCTCCAGACTACTGGTCCCAAAATTAGCATCAAAAACAAGAAATTTAATGATGCCGGCATAGGGAAAAATTGCAGTTTTGGTACTGTTTCAAGTATGCTGAATCTTTAATCGCGTTTTTCTCGGAAAATACGCGTTCTCGGGCCTTATTTGCCCTTTCGGGGTTTCTAAGGGGTATGAAACGACCATTCTGAATCGATTGGCGTTATCAGAAAAAATCAAAATTTTCGTTGCTGACCTCTCCAGACTACTGGTCCCAAACTTAGCATCAAAAACAAGAAATTTAATGATGCCGGCATAGGGAAAAATTGCAGTTTTGGAACTGTTTCAAGTATGCTGAATCTTTAATCGCGTTTTTCTCGGAAAATACGCGTTCTCGGGCCTTATTTGCCCCTTCGGGGTTTCTAAGGGGTATGAAACGACCATTCTGAATCGATTGGAGTTATCAGAAAAAATCAAAATTTTCGTCGCTGACCTCTCCAGACTACTGGTCCCAAAATTAGCATCAAAAACAAGAAATTTAATGATGCAGGCATAGGGAGAAATTGCAGTTTTGGTACTGTTTCAAGTATGCTGAAACTTTAATCGCGTTTTTCTCGGAAAATACGCGTTCTTGGGCCTTAATTGCCCCTTCGGGGTTTCTAAGGGGTATGAAACGACCATTCTGAATCGATTGGCGTTATCAGAAAAAATCAAAATTTTCGTCGCTGACCTCTCCATGCTACTGGTCCAAAAAATTAGCATCAAAAACAAGAAATTTAATGATGCCGGTTTTGGTACTGTTTCAAGTATGCTGAATCTTTAATCGCGTTTTTCTCGGAAAATACGCGTTCTCGGGCCTTATTTGCCCCTTCGGGGTTTCTAAGGGGTGTGAAACGACCATTCTGAATCGATTGGCGTTATCAGAAAAAATCAAAATTTTCGTCGCTGACCTCTCCAGACTACTGGTCCCAAAATTAGCATCAAAAACAAGAAATTTAATGATGCCGGCATAGGGAGAAATTGCAGTTTTGGTACTGTTTCAAGTATGCTGAAACTTTAATCGCGTTTTTCTCGGAAAATACGCGTTCTCGGGCCTTATTTGCCCCTTCGCGGTTTCTAAGGGGTATGAAACGACCATTCCGAATCGATTGGCGTTATCAGAAAACATCAAAATTTTCGTCGCTGACCTCTCCATGCTACTGGTCCCAAAATTAGCATCAAAAACAAGAAATTTAATGATGCCGGTTTTGGTACTGTTTCAAGTATGCTGAATCTTTAATCGCGTTTTTCTCGGAAAATACGCGTTCTCGGGCCTTATTTGCCCCTTCGGGGTTTCTAAGGGGTATGAAACGACCATTCTGAATCGATTGGCGTTATCAGAAAAAATCAAAATTTTCGTCGCTGACCTCTCCAGACTACTGGTCCCAAAATTAGCATCAAAAACAAGAAATTTAATGATGCCGGCATAGGGAGAAATTGCAGTTTTGGTACTGTTTCAAGTATGCTGAAACTTTAATCGCGTTTTTCTCGGAAAATACGCGTTCTCGGGCCTTATTTGCCCCTTCGGGGTTTCTAAGGGGTATGAAACGACCATTCTGAATCGATTGGCGTTATCAGAAAAAATCAAAATTTTCGTCGCTGACCTCTCCAGACTACTGGTCCCAAAATTAGCATCAAAAACAAGAAATTTTATGATGCCGGCATAGGGAAAAATTGCAGTTTTGGTACTGTTTCAAGTATGCTGAATCTTTAATCGCGTTTTTCTCGGAAAATACGCGTTCTCGGGCCTTATTTGCCCCTTCGGGGTTTCTAAGGGGTATGAAACGACCATTCTGAATCGATTGGCGTTATCAGAAAAAATCAAAATTTTCGTCGCTGACCTCTCCAGACTACTGGTCCCAAAATTAGCATCAAAAACAAGAAATTTAATGATGCCGGTTTTGGTACTGTTTCAAGTATGCTGAAACTTTAATCGCGTTTTTCTCGGAAAATACGCGTTCTCGGGCCTTATTTGCCCCTTCGGGGTTTCTAAGGGGTATGAAACGACCATTCTGAATCGATTGGCGTTATCAGAAAAAATCAAAATTTTCGTCGCTGACCTCTCCAGACTACTGGTCCCAAAATTAGCATCAAAAACAAGAAATTTAATGATGCCGGCATAGGGAAAAATTGCAGTTTTGGTACTGTTTCAAGTATGCTGAAACTTTAATCGCGTTTTTCTCGGAAAATACGCGTTCTCGGGCCTTATTTGCCCCTTCGGGGTTTCTAAGGGGTATGAAACGACCATTCTGAATCGATTGGCGTTATCAGAAAAAATCAAAATTTTCGTTGCTGACCTCTCCAGACTACTGGTCCCAAAATTAGCATCAAAAACAAGAAATTTAATGATGCCGGCATAGGGAAAAATTGCAGTTTTGGTACTGTTTCAAGTATGCTGAATCTTTAATCGCGTTTTTCTCGGAAAATACGCGTTCTCGGGCCTTATTTGCCCTTTCGGGGTTTCTAAGGGGTATGAAACGACCATTCTGAATCGATTGGCGTTATCAGAAAAAATCAAAATTTTCGTTGCTGACCTCTCCAGACTACTGGTCCCAAACTTAGCATCAAAAACAAGAAATTTAATGATGCCGGCATAGGGAAAAATTGCAGTTTTGGAACTGTTTCAAGTATGCTGAATCTTTAATCGCGTTTTTCTCGGAAAATACGCGTTGTCGGGCCTTATTTGCCCCTTCGGGGTTTCTAAGGGGTATGAAACGACCATTCTGAATCGATTGGAGTTATCAGAAAAAATCAAAATTTTCGTCGCTGACCTCTCCAGACTACTGGTCCCAAAATTAGCATCAAAAACAATAAATTTAATGATGCAGGCATAGGGAGAAATTGCAGTTTTGGTACTGTTTCAAGTATGCTGAAAGTTTAATCGCGTTTTTCTCGGAAAATACGCGTTCTTGGGCCTTAATTGCCCCTTCGGGGTTTCTAAGGGGTATGAAACGACCATTCTGAATCGATTGGCGTTATCAGAAAAAATCAAAGTTTTCGTCGCTGACCTCTCCATGCTACTGGTCCAAAAAATTAGCATCAAAAACAAGAAATTTAATGATGCCGGTTTTGGTACTGTTTCAAGTATGCTGAATCTTTAATCGCGTTTTTCTCGGAAAATACGCGTTCTCGGGCCTTATTTGCCCCTTCGGGGTTTCTAAGGGGTATGAAACGACCATTCTGAATCGATTGGCGTTATCAGAAAAAATCAAAATTTTCGTCGCTGACCTCTCCAGACTACTGGTCCCAAAATTAGCATCAAAAACAAGAAATTTAATGATGCCGGCATAGGGAGAAATTGCAGTTTTGGTACTGTTTCAAGTATGCTGAAACTTTAATCGCGTTTTTCTCGGAAAATACGCGTTCTCGGGCCTTATTTGCCCCTTCGGGGTTTCTAAGGGGTATGAAACGACCATTCTGAATCGATTGGCATTATCAGAAAAAATCAAAATTTTCGTCGCTGACCTCTCCAGACTACTGGTCCCAAAATTAGCATCAAAAACAAGAAATTTTATGATGCCGGCATAGGGAAAAATTGCAGTTTTGGTACTGTTTCAAGTATGCTGAATCTTTAATCGCGTTTTTCTCGGAAAATACGCGTTCTCGGGCCTTATTTGCCCCTTCGGGGTTTCTAAGGGGTATGAAACGACCATTCTGAATCGATTGGCGTTATCAGAAAAAATCAAAATTTTCGTCGCTGACCTCTCCATGCTACTGGTCCCAAAATTAGCATCAAAAACAAGAAATTTAATGATGCCGGTTTTGGTACTGTTTCAAGTATGCTGAATCTTTAATCGCGTTTTTCTCGGAAAATACGCGTTCTCGGGCCTTATTTGCCCCTTCGGGGTTTCTAAGGGGTATGAAACAAACATTCTGAATCGATTGGCGTTATCAGAAAAAATCAAAATTTTCGTCGCTGACCTCTCCAGACTACTGGTCCCAAAATTAGCATCAAAAACAAGAAATTTAATGATGCCGGCATAGGGAAAAATTTCAGGTTTGGTACTGTTTCAAGTATGCTGAAACTTTAATCGCGTTTTTCTCGGAAAATACGCGTTCTCGGGCCTTATTTGCCCCTTCGTGGTTTCTAAGGGGTATGAAACGACCATTCTGAATCGATTGCCGTTATCAGAAAAAATCAAAATTTTCGTCGCTGACCTCTCCAGACTACTGGTCCCAAAATTAGCATCAAAAACAAGAAATTTAATGATGCCGGCATAGGGAGAAATTGCAGTTTTGGTACTGTTTCAAGTATGCTGAAACTTTAATCGCGTTTTTCTCGGAAAATACGCGTTCTCGGGCCTTATTTGCCCCTTCGGGGTTTCTAAGGGGTATGAAACGACCATTCTGAATCGATTGGCGTTATCAGAAAAAATCAAAATTTTCGTCGCTGACCTCTCCATGCTACTGGTCCCAAAATTAGCATCAAAAACAAGAAATTTAATGATGCCGGTTTTGGTACTGTTTCAAGTATGCTGAATCTTTAATCGCGTTTTTCTCGGAAAATACGCGTTCTCGGGCCTTATTTGCCCCTTCGGGGTTTCTAAGGGGTATGAAACGACCATTCTGAATCGATTGGCGTTATCAGAAAAAATCAAAATTTTCGTCGCTGACCTCTCCAGACTACTGGTCCCAAAATTAGCATAAAAAACAAGAAATTTAATGATGCCGGCATAGGGAAAAATTGCAGTTTTGGTACTGTTTCAAGTATGCTGAAACTTTAATCGCGTTTTTCTCGGAAAATACGCGTTCTCGGGCCTTATTTGCCCCGTCGGGGTTTCTAAGGGGTATGAAACGACCATTCTGAATCGATTGGAGTTATCAGAAAAAATCAAAATTTTCGTCGCTGACCTCTCCAGACTACTGGTCCCAAAATTAGCATCAAAAACAAGAAATTTAATGATGCAGGCATAGGGAAAAATTGCAGTTTTGGTACTGTTTCAAGTATGCTGAATCTTTAATCGCGTTTTTCTCGGATAATACGCGTTCTCGGGCCTTATTTGCCCCTTCGGGGTTTCTAAGGGGTATGAAACGACCATTCTGAATCGATTGGCATTATCAGAAAAAATCAAAATTTTCGTCGCTGACCTCTCCATGCTACTGGTCCCAAAATTAGCATCAAAAACAAGAAATTTAATGATGCCGGTTTTGGTACTGTTTCAATTATGCTGAATCTTTAATCGCGTTTTTCTCGGAAAATACGCGTTCTCTGGGCTTTATTTGCCCCTTCGTGGTTTCTAAGGGGTATGAAACGACCATTCTGAATCGATAGGCGTTATCAGAAAAAATCAAAATTTTCGTCGCTGACCTCTCCAGACTACTGGTCCCAAAATTAGCATCAAAAACAAGAAATTTAATGATGCCGGCATAAGGAAAAATTGCAGTTTTGGTACTGTTTCAAATATACTGAAACTTTAATCGCGTTTTTCTCGGAAAATACGCGTTCTCGGGCCTTATTTGCCACATCGTGGTTTCTAAGGGGTATGAAACGACCATTCTGAATCGATTGGCGTTATCAGAAAAAATCAAAATTTTCGTCGCTGACCTCTCCAGACTACTGGTCCCAAAATTAGCATCAAAAACAAGAAATTTAATGATGCCGGCATAAGGAAAAATTGCAGTTTTGGTACTGTTTCAAGTATGATGAAACTTTAATCGCGTTTTTCTCGGAAAATACGCGTTCTCGGGCCTTATTTGCCCCTTCGGGGTTTCTAAGGGGTATAAAACGACCATTCTGAATCGATTGGCGTTATCAGAAAAAATATAAATTTTCGTCGCTGTAGCGATAGCCCTATGATTGTGGTAAGTTCGTGCAGGGTTGTCTCTATGGACTTACCTTTAGTGTAAGCATGTTGCGAGAGAGACAATTTGGATAAATTGACTGCCACTTTAATATAATATAATCTTAGAGTCTCTCCAGCGTATTGAGCAGGAAGGAGGAGAGACTAATGGGCCTAAAATAGTTAGACTTGTAATGTGGGGCTCTTTCTCCTTTAATAATAAAGGCCACCTTCACCTTTGTGCATGAGGATGGAATATAGAGGAGATTAAGGCAGGCCTCATATAGTATATGACCATTAACCACGGAATCAGTATCTCGGAAGTTAATTGAAGTTCAGCTGGGATGATGTCGGCTAATCCCGGTGATTCGTAGGGCATGAAACTTTGTATCGCCCATTTCAGTTTCCTCTTATCTAGGATCTTGTGGACCAGTTCATGGCCGCTCGGAGTATCCGGTATCTCGGCAACACCCGTTGCTGGGTAACCCACAAAGTGTGTTGACTAGTAACTCCAGCGACTCAAGACTGGATGAAGTTCAACTGCCATCACTTTTGACTAAAAGGCTTTAGGTGATGGGCTTTATTGAGAGGATTTTTCGCAAGTGACTCGCTTCAGAGATGCTTTCGATTTTATTCATTTTTCTTTCCTGATCAGTTTTTTGAATTTTTCGAGGCATTCCTTATTAGAAGTCGAGACATTTGTTCTTTTCGCTTGGTTAAAAAGCTTACGACACTCCTTCCTTAGAGTCACGATTTACCTTCACCACCACGGAGGTTTGGGCTTTCCTCTAGGGAACCTGGCGAGACAAGAAATTTGCGTCGCGCGTTACACGCCGCGTCAGGGTGTCCACCACCTTGTCAAGGGTTTGACTATCTTAAGGTTTATAAAAAAGCCATCAGAGAGGCCAAGAAACAGGCTTGGATGGCGTACTGTCAATCTATTGAAAGCAGACAGACTAAGTAGGATTTTGTCCAAAGGACGCACCAACAATTCCTTTCTGAGAAGATTGGATGGGTCGGTATGCAATCATCTTTTGAAAACAGCCAAAGCACATCTGCAACCTGCACCTCAGCTACGAACTACATTCCAAACAGCGGGGTGGGAGCCATCATCACCAGAGAAAGAACGAACTGGGCTATGAATAGATTTGCCTCATCCTAATCATGCCGCAGAAGACGAATCAGTCTGACGTCCTTTTTCCTTAAGACTCTGGACTGCGTGCTCGATGTTCACCTTAGGCAAACTCTTGATAGAAACCGTATGTCACAATCTGAACATGTTTAATGCAAGCAAAAATCCACAGAGAAGGCTGTTCACGAGGTTGTACGTACGATTGAACACTCATTAAAATACAAGGAATTCACTCTTGCTGAGTTCATAGACATTGAAGGGACATTCGCTCTGAATCTATCTTTTATGCTCTTACCAAGCGTGTAGAGCAAGGTCTTGGCCGTTGGATTTCAACGATGCTAAGATCAAGGATAGTACAGTCCGAATTGTGTACCAGCCGTGTTGTTAGACACGTATGTAGGGGTTAAGGAGGAGTTCTGTCTCCACTGCTTTAGTGGGTAGTAATGAATAATTACGTGTGTTGTTTTGCAGTAACGAATAATACACTGCTGAAACTCGATCAGGACAGAATAAAGGCTGTCGCATCCGCTCACGATTTGGAAATGATGGTGTCGCAAAAGTTTCATCCCGTAATCAGCGATATAGTGGAGAGCACGCTAGGCAAAGGTAGTAGATGGTACAAATATTGTGGACTGTCAGTGAACTCGGTAAAGACCGAGCTGATGCTCTTCATTACAAAAACCAAAGTTCACAACATTGTCATGCCCAGACTAAACGGGCATCAACTCTCGTTATCCTCCAAGGTTCTCGACTCCAAGTTGAACTGGAAGTAAAACATTGAAGAACGAGTCAAAAAGGTAAGTTTGGTTCTTTATGCCTGCAGCCGCACCTTTATCAGGGGGTGGGGGGCTTTAGACTAGAATGACCCTATGGATATACATATAGCTTTGGTACGTCTTATCCAAAGGAGGCTCTCAACGTCATGTTGCACCTCCTACCTCTGGATCCGCACATAAGCTATCAGTCGTCATGCAGTGCGGTAAGACTACAAGAGTCTGGGAGTCTGGTAACTGGGTTTCAAAACCCAACGGCCACAGTAGGATCCTCGAATTAACTTCGAGCGGATCTTCTAATATAGTGTATGATTACGCTGTACCTAACCTAGATTTTGCGAAGGGCTTCAGTGTCCGTCTAGGGGTGAGTGGTAAAGGTCCTAACTGCTCGACTGTTACGACCCTGTACTATTCACTGACGGTTCCAAGATGGACTGTGGTATCGGTGCGAGTATCTCTTCCGATATGCTACATATTTCGGAGTCCTACAGACTGTCTGACAGCGTAAATGTATTCCAAACGGAAGTCCTCACGATCCTGAATGCATGCTGTTTGTTAGGATGCAGTGAAGTACCAATGACGAACTTTGGCATTTTTACTGACAGCCAGGATGCCATAAAGGCGCTTGACTCGGTTACCTTCTGCTCAGAACTAGTGAGGAGCTGTATAGAGAAATTCACCTCTTTTGGGGGAAATTCAATATTACCCTTCTTTGGGTTCCCGGTCACAGGAACATTCCAGAGAATACGAGACCGGATGAACGACTCTGCCCTCCACTGTTCTGGAGCAGAAGCAGTTCACATTCCACTAAACACCCTTAAAAGGGAGTTTCTCCAGCATTTCTTAGCGATAGCTAATCTTAGATGGAGTGCTTCCTCTAACTGTGCCATTTCGAGAGCGACTTGACTGAGATTCAATAAGAATAGAGCATCGGAGTTGCTCAGCTGGTAGCGTGAACTCATTTCAAAAATAGTCGCCGTCTGAATGGGCCACTGCCTAATAGGCGTGCATGACAGACTGGAACTTCCCCACAACACTCAATTCCACAGCTGCGGCATCCATTGAAAGAGAAACCGTACTTAATTTTCTCTGTAGATGCAGCAATCTCAGGAGTAAAGAATTGGGAGTTAGCTGAATTCCTCAACTCCGCAGGTTGGTTTAGTATATTCTTTACGCCTTATCGGCGTCTCTGATCTTTATCGCGTGTGTATCACTTAAAGATCTTACAGGTTGTGGTGTGTGGTGACCGGCTCTCGCCACTTAAACTAACCATCAAAAAATTGCCCCCTCTCGTGCAAAGACCTAGATCCGCGCCTGAACGTTTGACTTCCCCCCCCCCCCCCACCCCCTTCAATTTTTTGTTTGGCTAGGTGAGATCTAATACACCACTCATTTTGGCACAACTTAAGTGACACACATATAGAGGAAGAAAGGAATAAAGGAATTCTAGTTCCCCTCTTACTCCCCCCCCCCCCCCTATTTAACTAAAAAAATGTTTCTTCTATTGGTCATGACATAGAGACAGACAGACTGATTATCACCGAAGTCCTATAACTTGCTATAATTAATTGACATTACATTGAGCTAAACATCCCTCAAATTCATACCCTAAAAACAATGAATTTAAGGGATGCTTAGCTCGACGTAATGTCAATTAATTATAGCAAGATCAATTTTAAAGCAAAAAATCAAACTTCCCATAAAGAAAAGCCATAAAACATTTATCGCATCAATCATATCGTACAATCAAATCTAATTATAAATATGTACCACGCTTGCACTTAAACTTGTAACCCTCTTCGTATTCGCACCTTTCGCAAAAATATATCTTTCACTACCAGAAAATAACCTCATCACTTCGTTAAAATGTGCACTAAACATGCAACTAATAACGCGAGTGAAATTAAGTTTCATCACGTTTCATTTAGTAGACTTTATCTGGTGGGGGTGTTTTGGTGTCGATCAGAACAGGCACGCAATTTAGCTGACTTAAATATTCTGCCTAGACGAAGTTAATCTGAATTCTATTACTTAAATTAATGCACAAAGTCACCTTTATAAACATCAACAATGAAAAATTATGCAGTTAAAAACGTTAATTCAAATGGTAAGGAAGCAAGTGGAAAATTTGTGGACTAGTCCAGTTCCGTCCACCTTGAGTGCGCACTTTCAGTCTTATTTTCCTTTTGATTGCACTCTTTGCTGATTTGTGTTAATTAATTTTGTTTACCGGTAGTCAGGTACATAAAATTAACGTAGAGTGGGCGTACAGTAGTACACGTAAATAAGTTTGTATCATCGCGTGACACCACGGCACTGAGTATAATATGCGGTAGAACAGTAGTAAATTAAGGCTGCACATAGGAATGGGCTCCTCAAAGAAAATTTTACCTTCATCAGATCCAGGGCTACGATAAGAAAATTATATTTAGTCGCAAGAATTTTAATTTTGCTTATATGCTGAGCGAATAATGCCTTTATTGCCTTTTGGATATTCTTAAAAATATTTTGATATGTTTTATGCGTGACTTTGTTTGTTTGTAAAATATTTGCTCTTACAAATTGAAAATAAAATGAGTAAAATAGCTAATTAGATTTCAAAAACGCGAACTTCATAAAATGTTTTTCACGGTAGAATTAAGAAATAGCTCTGCGACAAATTCCAGTCTAATTTCGTCAAAGCCTATAAGGCACATTCTACACGGTAGTAAATCCGCGGCAGTGTTAAAATGATGTAAGCAGCAAAACGTTTTAACTATCCATATAGAAAGAACCTTTAGGGAAGATCAGGGTTCTCCACCGTCCTATAATTTAAGTACGTGTACTATACATAATTTGACTAGCTGTACTATCCGCAATCCTAATTCCATTATAGTACGCAAGTGTACTATAATTTCACTTTGTCGAAATCAGGGAGTCGAAATGGGACCACAACCGAAATTATAAATCGGTTACGGTCAACCGAAATCAAATTGGGTTTTTAAAACCGCAATTGCAACAACCTTAACCGTAATTAATTTTCTTCAATTCGGTTTCGGTCAGAACCGAAATGTAAAATTTCATTTTCGGTTTCGGTTAAAACCGAAATGTGAAATATAATTTTCGGTTTCGGTTAAAAACCACGTAGATAAAATTTTCGGTTTCGGTTACAACTGAAACGTTAGGGTTAGAGTTAAATTGCTGTCGTTGGGATTTTTATATAATATAATGAAGTCATCCGACTCCCCTCTACACCCTACCACACCCTCCCTTCATCTAGACATTTACTCCCCTTCACCTCACCTCCCCCAATTTACAACAGCTGCCTCACATTCAGCGTGTTTCCATCTCCTTGGAAGGAGGCTTTATTAGTCCCTATAGCTAAGAATTCTCGTCCCAATGCCCCGTCAGATTTTAGACCGATAAGTTTATTATGTTTTATAGCGAATGCCTTGGAGAAGATAATGGCAAAACAGATATCGGAACATTTAAATCTAACTGACTCTTTAAGTCGTTGGCAATCGGCATTTCGTCTTAAACATAGTTGCGATACGGCTCTTCTAAAAATCACAACTGATATCAGAACTGCTTTGGATAATTATCGAGTAGTGTTTTTAGTCCTTTTAGACTTCACGAAGGCTTTTGACAGTGTCGATCACGCTAAACTCTTTTGGATTTGGCTCATCTGCTCTGAAATTACTTAAATGCTTTCTGACTCATCGCGCGTTAAGATCGACGAAATCATCTCGCCAAAGCTTTTACTATATACTGGTGTCCCCCAAGGATAATTATTAGGACCTTTGCTGTTCAGTCTTTTTATTACTGATTTGCCGTCTGTCATTAAAAATTGTTCTGTGCACTTGTATGCTGATGATGTGAAAATCTATCTAGATCGCCCCATTGGTCTTCTGGAGGATTGTCTCAGCAGAATAAATGAAGATCTTCAGAGCATGTTACAATGGTCAGCAATCAATAATCTCATTCTTAACCCAAAAAAGTCGCAGAGATAGTTATTAGCTAACCTATTTTCCTCCTTTAGAACTGGACCGGTTTATTATACCCTATATCTCGAAAGCTAAAAATCTATGAATTATGCTTAACGCCCGTATGAGTTGCTGTGATCATGTGAATATGAAACTGGGTCAAATTTATAGCGTACTACGTCGACTGTGGCTGTATGCTGATTTGCTTTCTACTGACCTTCGCATAAAGTTAGTCAAAACGTTAATATTGCCACATATCACACATGGCTCCATTATTTATCCCAGACTCGACTCACGTTGCAAGCGAAAGCTTGAAATAGCTTACAACGATTCTATTTGGTTTGCATTCAGGTTGCGTAGGTATGATCACATCTCTCCCTTCCGATATGAAATCTTAGATTGCTCATTGGAAATATACTTAAAACGCAAAGCACTACTTTTCCTTCATCAAATCCTTTATAATCGACGTCCGGAATATCTTTACGATCTGGTTAATTTTTTCGTGGTAATAGACAAATTTGTTATCATAAATTTTAATTTATACGGAATGATCGCATTCGGATTGCACTAGTTTTTCATTTATTTTTTTGGCTTTTTTTTAAAGAATCCTTATCTTTTCTCTTGTACTTGATTTTCGATAGGTATTACATTTGCTTTGGTTGAATTTTTATTTAGTAACTTTAGTCGTACTGATTAAAAGACGTTCTTATTGTCTTATTGTACTCCCCTTGTTGAATAAATTTATTATTATTATTATTAAATTCGTTTTTAAATTTCACTTAATTAATGCTTTCACTATCTCACTAGTATCCCATCAAAAATATATCATGTAAACAAGGTTGCCAAACCTCACAAGCTCATACCGCTGCCACTGTTAAAAGTTATGAGATTTCTAACTCTACAACCCCTAACCATAGAAACCCTACATCTTGGTCAAAAAGTATGCCTTGGCAGTTTTGCGGTCGTCGCACAGTCATTCCTATGGACTTATGTTAATAAATTAAGTTACTAGTGTTGTGTCATGCATTAGATCCATGAAACGGCCAAGCCATACTTTTTGTATGGTATTTTAACATGATTTGTGCAATTTTCTATTATTCTAAAGGATAGCGGGGAGTCTACTCTCGCAACAAATGATAATAACTTAATTATGGTTCGTGATTCCACTTTTATAATAGAAATATATATTATAAGGGGATTTAATAATAGTGTATAACGATTAAAATATATTTTATTGATTGTCAAATGAAAATTATCAACTGTGCAATTTATTCCAACATACAACCTGTGGATAAAGTAAAAATTTTGAGTAAATTTCCATACACATTAGTTTTTACGCCTTTAATATATTAAATTCAATCACAACATTATTAAAAAAGACCGATCTTACACTCGAGATATAGGAATTTATACGTTTTTGTATTGGTGTTGTCGTTTTTACCAAGCATACTATAATTCTAAGGTCGGTACTGTAATTTCACCACCGCGATACTATCTCCCACTCTAGCCTACCTGAGAACCTTGGGGTCCAAGGGAATTCTTTTTAACCGACTTCCCAAAAACAAAGAGGTTCAACAAAACTGATTCAATGGGATAGGTTTTAAAAAATATATAAAATATATTTGTAGAGAACAATTTTTTAATGAACTTCTTAATATTTGTTCAGGATTTTACAAAGACCTTATAACTAACAATATAACATAAAAGAAATAACACTTTTGTATCCATCACATTTTAAATATATCTAATAAGTTGTCCGCAATCCTTTGTCCATTTAACTTCCTGTATGCGTTTTGGAACACTTTCATAAAAGTTTCCAACTGTTTCTACTGGAATCGCGTACCATTCGTCTTGCACCCGCTTCCCATAGCTCGTTTATACCTTGTGAAGGCATTGCGTATTTAGCTAGTTTTAGATGAGACCACAAGTTATCAATCGGATTTAGTCCGAACTTTATGGTGGCCAATCCAAAACGTTAAATCGCTGACTCTTAAGCCATTCCGAGACGACTTTGGCCTTAGTTTTGGGTCATCTTTGTGTTGAAATATTACATCATCAGCCATCTGTATCATTAGGTCCATCGCTGTTGGTAAATTTCTTTGTAGAATCTCCTTTTTCATTATGCCCTCAATCCTAACAAGCGGGCCAACTTAATTAGGTGTTATACATCCCCTTACATGAACTTTTATATACAACAAACATCCCCTTAAGGCGGGAAATAGGGTTAGACGGTTAGACGTTCCGACTCGTTCTATTGTTATAAGCCATTAAAGTGAGTAGCTCTCTCTCCTTCAGGCCCCGAGCGCGCCAAAATAGGAAATAGGGGAAATAGAGAATAGAATAGAGTCTTCAAAAAATTCAAGTTTTTCCTTTTTCATAAATCGATTGTAGAACTATTCAAAAATATATTCTGAAAATTTCAAAACAAAATTCCACGCCGTTTAAAAGTTATAAGCGTTTAAGTTGGTGTCCCTCGGTCGGTTGGAGCGCGGTTCTTTTTAAACGCGTTTTTCTCGAAACTACTTTTTTTCGAATTTGTGTACACTCTAGCTCCTACAGTTTTTGATCAATCGTTATCAAACTCAACACATAGTTTCTTTATATAAATACGCTCAATTTGAATCTCAAGCCTAAACAATATCTTTATTTTAACTATTTTTTGTATTGTAAAAAAATGTACAAAAAAATGGTAAAAAAACATACTAAATTTTCACATTCCCCAAAATAATATTAATTTTCGATTTATTTGTGGGGAGTGAGGTTCAAATAGGAGAGACACTTATAAAAAAAGTAATTTTTTTGAAAAATTGATTTCAGATGAAAATTGTGACCTCCAGGATGTACACAAATTGCCCAGCCGGATGGCGACTTCCAATGCGCGGCAGCTGATATCTCCGTTATTTTTCGAGGAAAATGTTTGAAAATATACTCCTGAATATATGTATAAAATGACCCCAAGGTATAAATAAAATATATAGATTCCTTATGTGTTAAAAAACTTCATGAAAATCACTAAAAATACGCCGGCCTACACCTATTTCCCCCCTTAAATGAACTTTTCCGTTTCTTTATCCTTGGCAGTCGAATTTGCGCCTATTCGACTGCCAAGGATAAAGGAACGGAAAAGTTCATTTAGTTCGGTTTATTAAAGGTATCCTTAGCCTTAAGGCGCGATTCCACTGAGGCATCTTTTAGGCAACATGAGGCATGCGGCAATGGCGCATGCTACACTGAGTATTTCAATTGAAACTACAAGAAGCAATATGAAGCAAGTGTCACTGTCGCATGTCCCAATGGGACTAGTGTCGCCAATCGCGTGCATCACATTTCGACAGGATTAACCGTGTCGCACGGTGTCGTCCAGGATCCGACAGTCAATGGATCGGGTGATACATGTATTGTGCGACATGGGGGCGTACTACACTAGGCGCGCCTCAACCATCTGTTGCCTCAAAAAAGTTTTTGTCATGAGATCAATTGTTTGTGTCGCCACGCTTGCAAATAGGAATATTTTTGGTTGAAGTTCCTATTCCTTTCTTCAGGCATTTTTGGTTAAGGCGCACATAGTGTAGAACGCCTCATGGAGTGGAGTGTAGAGAAATTTATTATTAGATATTTATTTATAGATTACCGTTTATCCGAATTATGGGATAATAAATATGCGATTTATAAAAATAATAAAGTAAAATACGATAGCGTAAAGCAGCTCGCGATTAATTATGAGTGCAATGTTAAGGAAGTGAAAAATAAAAGAAAAAACTTGCGATCCATCGCGAAAGAAAGAAATTACAGCAGAAGAAAAGTGGTTCCTCGCCACCTAAGAAAGCGAAATGGTTTGCCTTTGACCCCTTGACTTTTTTAGTAGACGTTGATCATCTGATGTAAAATATTTCATATATCCCTCACTTCTTTTACTTTTGAAGTTGACCTCCGTGGTATGTTTTGGATCTCCTCCATACCAGTGTCGCATTCAATTACTGTGCTCCATGATCCTGGAATAACATTTCCATCCTGTGTTTCATTATCAAAAGTTCCTGGAGGTGAGTATAGTATTTTCCAAGTTTTACTTGTTTTCAGCGTTTTCTATATTTAACACTATAGGTTTTCTAAAGACACGAAACACCGATACTAGCAAACCAAAAGTGTTCTCCACTACTCTGCGAGCGGTGAGACTTTTGCTAGCAAGTACATAAAATCTTCTCTGCTCATTCGCGTAGTTTTTAAATAAAGTTTCATCGTCTGCAATAAATTTATTGAAAAAGTTCCGAACTTCTTGCCTATTAACATATTATAATTCTCTTCTTCACCACCTTGGCTTTCTTCTTTTCTTCTTCTGTTACTTAAGGTTATTACAAAAAATACTACAAACATAGCCCACAAATCGCATGCGATATTGGGCGAGAAGTTTAGCGTGCGGCATCAAGTTTGTGGAATGATTTATGTCGCACATCAAGAACAGGCGACATTAGACATGAGGTATGCTACATATCGTCCAATATTTCTCCAGTGGAATTTAGCCTTTTTAGTGATACTCCCCAAATGTAAAACTTAAAACTCAAGTATAATTAGCTATCTTAATATGTTATAATAATAAAAAATGAATATACTATTCGACTTTCTATGAGATATTTCTGTTTTCCTCATAATTTTAGCATTATTTAACCGTGTCAAGTTTTTTGAACGCAGTATCAAGTTCTAAGTGTTGTTATTTAGTCCACTATTAAACTTGTTATTTTAAACAAATTCCATTTCAATACATTAGTTTAAATTTTAAAACAATTTTAAAATCGTTCTCATGGAAAATTCAGATTTTGACTTTACTCGCCTAACCCCTAAGGTGCTAATTTAAATGTAACAACATTAACTATGCAGCAGTGTTCATGCTATCACCGTTACGAATATTCAAGCATGGAAATGTTAACAGTCCAAACCATTAAATCTGCAATTTTGCCCTCCCTAGTTTTTATGACATGAAAATTATTTCACTTTACCTAGTAGTTTTCCAATTTTATCACTCGACTACAATAGCTCTACATGAATTTCCGCAAACTACACCATCGAGGCCTTTATGTTTTATTTTATCTGGGGTAGATACAACCGCGAAACATATTTTTTTCGGAATATAAATTACTTAAATTATTAATGTGGGATTAATCTGAAACCAAAATTGTAAATGCTCAAGGATGTATGTATTATAAGTATATGTGCTAATTTAATTGCTTTTTTAACTCTCAAGAATACAAAAAGTTGTCAGAAAACAAATAAAAAACAAAATTAGCCACTTATAAACGTTGGCTAATACTATACCTTCAAGGTGACGACTAATTTTACATTTCCGTCCAACTACCGTCCAGAAGAAAGATGGAATGGTGGTCGTGCGCCTAAACGAATTGATCCAACTTCGTCTCCATATAGTAGAAGGAGTAGAATATACCAGTCTTACTTGTACGTTTAAGTCTCGAATTTCATTTAAAAATAGTTTAACGCTCGTGCGTAATCGGAATTAAATACTTAGATACTGAGCAAACTTAACTGCATTATGTTAACAAAAATAGATTCCCCACCAGGTCCTATGCTTTAAAATTCATTTCAAGAAACCTGAAAAAACAACAATAAAAAAAACACTCCAAATTAGGGCAAAAACAAGATATACGTATTAAAAAAAGTATCTAAAAAATAGCCGTGATTCCATTGGATCTCATGACGTTTTTCCTAAAACTACTTAAATACTAGCATTGTTTTACATTTCGGTTCTCAGCTAAAATAAAGACTAACACTTTAGTTCTTATTTTGAGGAGAAGTCAAAGGAAGTTAGTTTTTGACTGCCACGGTATATAAATTTAGTGGTATTGGTATAGGATATGTATTTGGGAAAATGTTTAATTAAAACAGTTGCTAACTTTTATTTACTTTGTTTTTACTTCCACATGTAAACATTTATATAAAAAACTTTCAGTTAATATCACTTAAAATAATGATAATTACACCGAGGTACATGCGTCTAAAAAATATATTAAGTATTTGCTTGTCACTATGAATATTGCAATTTCGTTCATCTTACTATTATTCATAAAAAGCAACATAAATTCAAATTTTTTACAAAAAATTGTTCTTCAAAGCGAATCTAAACACACACAGCCATTTAAACAAGCATGATAAATTAAAATGAGGGAAGAGATGGGTGCGAAGGAATATGAGTACAGTTACAGTGGGATATCGTGTATTAAAGGTGGTAGCTATACGGCTAATTTTGGTCTATTGCTTTCCGCTCGCTTTCTGATGGCCTTAAGTCGTTGATTGCAATAAACGCGAAGAAATATTGCAAAGAATACAATGAGAATACCTATAGTTCCTAGCGTTGATATTTGGTGCTTATAGATGAAGCAAGACAACATTATGGCCACAGCCTAAAATTATATGAAAGTTTTTCCTTTAGTTACGTTAAAAATTAATGTAACCAATGTTATGTGGGAGCTCATGTGTACCATTAAGGCATTTCATGTACAAAAGTAATGTTTTATTTTCCCCTTGTACAGAAAAGATGATTATCACAAGATTTACATTACAACGATATTAGCATATGCTGCACACATGAATAAGTATTTGGGGCACAAATACCATATTCCCTTGACACAAACAATTATATTGTGGTTTTGTTCGTATCATTAATATTGAAAAACAAATTTTCTTTTATTCTTACCTGACGAACTGTCATGATGATTGTGAACACAACTGGTCCGAATAATGAAATTGTGTAGAAGATAAATAATTGACCAACTGCTGAGCTGATTGATAAAATTATGCAATCCGAAATGAACTTCGGGTGCTGGAATATAAATATAAATGTTTTTCTTACTTTCAGAAATTAATTAATTGTTATGAGAGACAATATGTTAACTTTTAGAAAATGAATACGTGCATCATATAAAAATTAAAGAGAAGGAACCAAAATATTTATGATATTTTTGAGCTTTGCATCTAGAAAAAACATGTTATTATTAATAGATACTCTTCCAGATAGATAAAGCTGTTTCCTCATAAATTCTGCTCCAAGTAAAATCATTACTTATGAATATCCTGATAGTTTAAGCTGCAATGAATAAATTTCGACTGTCCTTCTAAAGATTTTGAACGAAACAAGATTTTTCGGGGGAAGAATCTGCTTTAAAGTAATGTTCCCAACTCTTTAAGCAACTGAATCGAAAAATCTCAAGTATAATAATATATTGGTTTAAAGAGGTTTGAAATATATAACTGATAAAACCTTTACCAACGAAACCACGAAATTATACATAAGCTACTGAAGAAATCTTATGATTTCGTAATTCTTTTACTCGTTATAACAAGAAGTATTAAATAGACAATTTAAATATACGTCACCTCATTATATTTGAAATTAAATTGGATAAATTGGCCGAAATTTCCTACACAATAAAATAGTTTTTAAAAAAAAGTTGAACCGACTTCACAAAAAGCGCTAAAAAGCATAAAATAATTTTTAATTTTATATCTATTACGACATTTTGAAGTCCGTGCAAATCAAACAAACCAAACAACTACAACAAAAGTATTTAATCGTCCTTTCTTATGATCCCGTGAGCTTAAACGTTCAGGTAGTATTATGTATTATTTTCAATTGTGTTTCTGTAGTTGTTTTATTAGTTTAATTTGCCCCGACTTCAAAATGTCGTAATAAATATAAAATTAAAAATTTTTTATGCTTTTTAGCGCTTTTTGTGAAGTCGGTTCAACTTTTTTTTTAAAAAACTATTTTATTTTTCACTTTTTAGTGTTCCTACTCGTGGTATCAATTAAGGAACATACTCTACCCAACAGGAAAAGAATCATCGAAATAGGTCCACGTGTTACGAAGTTAGACTACCACTTCCCCTCATCCACCCCACTATAGGACGAAATTATTCTCCTATTAGCAATGGGGGATCACACTCGATACAACAGCAAAAGAACTATCCAAATCGGTCCACGCGTTAAAAAGTTAGGTTCCAACCGCCCCCCCCCCCAACCACGCCACGACAACATCTTTTTTTCGCGTGGTATCAACCAGGGAGCATACTCACGCCCACGCGTTACGAAATTAGACTACTGCCCCCCCCCCCCCACCCCAACCCAACCGTCCCCCACCCTAGGACCAAATTATTCTCCTATTAGCAATGGGGGATCACACTCTATTCAACAGTAAACGAACCATCCAAATCGGCCCACGCGTTACAAAGTTAGGTTCTACCGGTCAGACATAAAAAAAAATACACGTCGAACTTAGAACCTCTTTGTTTTTGGGAAGTCGGTTAAAAATAGGAAATTAAAAAAAAGCAAATGTTCCTATTTCCACTTCTTAGGTTCCAAGGCTGTGATTTAGTTAGTAACTATTTAGGCGACTTTGGAAACAAGGTTAGGTTTAAGTGGAAGGAAATTCACATTTAGGCCAAAGTGGCCCATTGTTACACCACAGTTGAGGCTATGCAGTCAACCCTATTTAACGACTAAAGAGAGAAAGAGGAGCTGATCTGGAGCTCCTGATAGGCCGAGCTAGAACTCTGTCACTAGTAAACGCGGGTTCTCGGGGAGTCCACAATATTGTTGGCTAGAGCCCGAGGTGGCAAAGCTTACAGACCTTACAGAAGTTTGTCAACTTCAAAAAATCAATTTTCTTTTTTTAACGGCTTTCGAAAGTAAATCATTTCAATTTTATTAAGGCAGTCTAATCATATTTTTCTCCGACGTGCTCTGACCTGAGCGAGTATGCATACGTACGCTCAGCTACTCCGCCCCTTTTCACGACTCTCGGCTTTGTGTATACAAACAGCTGTTCTTATTGTATATTACGCTGTTATTTCGAATTTTAAAAGAGAAAGTAGACTCTAAAATCTCACTTGACTATTATTTGAACGCTTGTCTCGTTTTGAAATTCAGAGTAAAACTATCTCTCTCCTTTCTCAAAATCACTTTTTTTCTTGCTGTGTTGATCTTTTCCCGAAACTACTGGACTGATCCTTATGAAATTTTAACAATACATATTCGTCACATGTATGCGTACTGCATGAACCTCGATTATGTCGAAATCTTGATATTTTCTATCTTTGTCAACCGAAAAATCACCAAAAAAACCTTATTTTACGAACACTTTTTTTTAAACCGCGGCCATTTTGTTTATATTTATTGCGTAAAATTAATAAACAATTTTTTTTGGCATATTTCAAGAGTGTATTTGAGCCTAAAAAGAATTACATCAATATCTACTATAGGGGTCGTATATTAAAGGCAGCATCTATTCGTATCGCCCGTATCTGTGTATAGAACTTTTACACGGAGTAGACGGATCCGTGTACGCAACACGTTCCGACAAATTTTTCTTAGACATTCTGGGAGGAAGAGGTGTATAAATCAGGCTTTTAGTTGGTTTATTAAGGCCCCCCAGGTTTGTATGTAGAATAGGCTGTGAAAAACTACTACCAGTAATATGAATATTTATGTTCCGTGTAAATGTTGCATACACGGAGTACACGGATCCATTCTTTTACACGGACACGGCCGAGGCGAATAGACCCTGCCTATATTAAATACTAAAAAAAACTTATTTTTCGGGCCTGTAAACTAGGATGACCCCTTAAATCATAGCTTCGCAAAAATTGTAAAGTAACTTCCAATTTGCAAACGTGAGTAGGTGAGAATGTTTACAATAGTAAAATGAACTTGATCTTGTAGTAGCACCTAAGTACCGATTGTACACTCTGATCTTTCCCACCGAACACAAAAGTGTAGTCACAAACACAAGTTTCATGTTTTAGTTATTCATGAACACTACCGAGCTTATAGCTTTACAAAACTTTCTCTTCCTTCTTGCTCCAGAGCTCGAGCAATAAAGATCGGATTGAAAGTAGTATTAAATTAAAAGGAAAATTAAAGCCAATTTCATGGAGTAGTAATTGCGCCTTTTATTTCATTAAATTACCTTGCGAATGAAGGCAATTATTACATTTTTAGCAAACTAGAGGTCCACGAATCGATATCAAGCCGAGGCTACACTGCTCGTGCGGCAGTCAGGAACAAGAGCAAATATCGATACCACCCTGTCACGTAATCGGGAACCATTTAGAGCTCCTGATAAACCGAACTAGGTCCCTGACTTCAGTAGAACATAACTCGGTGAACTCTTTGAAAAAGCTGGAGACCAGTTCCTGTGTTTGGCTAAAGCCGGGCAGTTGCAGAAAAAGTGGAGGATGGTTTCCTCTTCCTCCTCATCTTGGCAACTCCTACAGAAAATATTTGAAGGCGCGCCAAGTCTGTCGGCGTGTCTACATATAAGGCAATGGCCCGAAATGACGCTTTGGGTCAAGAATCGGCCAGATCTCCCGGGCAATAAGACAGGTATGTTCCCTTTGCTATCTTACATTCGCAGTCCTAACGGATGCTTGCGCAAGAAGATATTTACCACTGCCGTGTACACGGAACTACACGTAAGTACACGATAAGTGCAAATAGTCACTTCCATATTCATATTACTGATAATAGTTTATCACAGTCTGTTCTAGATACAACCTTGGGGGGGGGGGGGGGGGGGGGGGGGGGGCGGCAGCCCTCCCAGTTAATAAAGCAACTAAAAGACTGATTAACACCTCTTCCTCCCAAAAAGTCTAATAAAAATTTGATGTACGTTCCTTGTATTTCCGTGTACAGGGAAATTACACGGTAATTTGAGGGTGGTAAATAGAGACTGCTTCTTTAGAAGGCCTACAGCTACCTTTATAGCCATGATTTCCGCTTGCAAAACACGGCAGATATCAGGCAAGCGAAACGAAATATCCAGGTGACTCGCCCCATTTAGGAGGATCATCCTCCATTTCCAACCTGGTGGGGATACAAGGAGTCAAACTGAGCGTTAAAGAAAGGCTTGGCTGTGGTATAGTCAGTGTTTGTTATTACACTACCGTCCAGGATTTTCGAGATGTAGACGTCCTTAGTTGGTATGCGTACAAGTCTGGATTGAGTTGATGGGAGACAAAGATGCAATTCTCGCCGCCACACCAAGCCAGTAGCCGTTCAGTCTTCAAGTTCAAAAAACGGGATAATCTCTCTCTGGACATTTCTTCATTTTCTGACTAACTGGATCTGGAACAAGTTTCAATAAAACTTCCGCTTGATTCGGGCAACCTCTTCTTAATTTGTTGTTATATACCTCCTGATGTGTCTTTGATAGTAATGGTCGGAGTCGGTATGATATTCTTATTTAGTATATCAACTACATCTATGATCGATTGGGTTGTAAGGATGAAATTATCCTAATGGGGGACTTCAACTTACCCAATGTACGATGGGTAGCGAATGATGATGACGATAGCTTTCTTCCCCATGACTTGACTAAAAGACAATCGTTATTCCTCGACACCTTGGCTAGCTTAGGACTTCTCTTACTTAGGACTACTCCACGCTCACTTTTGAAACCAGCCTCCTTGACTTGTCAAATCTAGACGTGTTTTACCCTCTACTGTTATTCGTCGGTAACCTCTATAGCCAATATAATTTTAACTTTGGAGCGGCCGATTTTGAAGCTTTGAATGATTATCTGGGTGAGATAGACTTCCAACTTGTTTGTCTATTGTTCGCATTTTTCATTTTTAATTTTATATGATTTTTCAGCATTTTGGTTCGTCGAGCCTCTTGCTGAGGTAAATAAGTTCTTGGCATCAGTCAAGAAGTGCGCCTTCTGTATTAGAAGGGAAAAGCTATGCATACTAAAAAGATTCACCGGCAGGATGTGGAGAATTATGTTAAGGACTTTAAAGGATGTTGTTCCGAGGGTACCTGTTATCAGTAGTGCTGCCATCCTCTGAACCTTTCCCTTTCGGGTGGGTCAATTTATCCAGTGCTGGCCACCATTCGACTACCCATAAGTAAGTATAGGTCGTATGACATTGGTGTAGAGCCAGTACAAAATATGTGGCTCCATACCCCATCCTTTACCTAAAGCCTACACAGTACAGCGATATTGTAGCTTTACGGACGCTTTCTTGGATGTTAGATTTCCAACTGAGTATCCTATCCAGGGTAGGGCCTACTCGGTGACTTAGTTTCAGTCTGACCCCAATAGGTATTGGGAAATTTATAAGAGGGTCTCTGTTACCGAGAGAAGACTATCAACTTTGTCTTGTGCTGGTTTAAACCCAGACCACACCCAATACTCTAGAAATATACTTTAGAGAGGGCATGTTGCAACACCTCAGTCAAGGTATTTGGGTACTTGCCCGAACAGATCAGGGCAATATCATCAGCGTAGGCGACAACCTTGTGGTCGGAATGCTGCACCTTGGATTGTGCCTCTAGTTGAAACTCTTTGTATATTGGATTCTCCCAAGCTGGAGTTAACGATCCTGCTTTTAAACATGAGTTCTCCAGCAAAATAATTAAGTTCTTTACCATTCGCTAAAATCGATTACCATAAAGTCCTCTTATTTATTTAAATTGTACACCTAAGCAACTTGAGTTAATAAGTCCTGGATGTTTTTTAGAAAAAAAAAGTTAAAGTAAATTAGGTATAGTTAAAAGTGAACATAAAAGGTAAATAATACTTTTTTTTATGTATATATACTCTTTATTTGCCTCATCGTTATAAAGCGTAAAAATCCTACACCCTACCCTAAAAATGACACAAACATTAAAAAGGCACAGTAATAAGGATCAAAAAAAACATAACAAAAATGACTCAATATACTACGTTACTGTAAAAAGGTTAAATAAAAAGGACTCTAAAACTTGAAGGAAAAACCTGTAAAAAAGAACATGCAAATTTTAAAATGTAAGAAAAGTTCCCAAAATTTTTGAAAAAATTCCGAAACAAAACATTGAACTAAACCTAAAACGAACGAACAAAAGAACCGAAAAATCAAACTAGAACCTGATTGTCTGGATGTTTCGAGAGGGTAGATGCAGCACCGGGCGAAGTTCCTACTTCGGGAATCACTGCTCCCAAGCAAATGCCCTCTCCGTAGAACCGTTTGCCACTTTTCTAGTCCTCCGAACGCACAAAAGTTTCGAACCGATTAGAGTCCCGCGGGACCAGTCTGCAGAGTCATTGACGTCTGTAAACTGCTCCCATTTCTACGATTCTAACGTGAGACTTGTCCTTCCCGCAGCACTTGCAGCAATACCAAAGCGAAGAGAAGCTTCGTGGACAAGCTGCTGCAAGTCTGCGGCCTGGTATTCCCAGTGAAAGACGAGACTTCCGTTCCGCACCGGCGATAAAGGTTGCCAGATGCAGTTGAACGTGTCGGCCTCCGTTGCCAGGAACTCTAGACGTAATCGTCTCCTCAATCTGGCAACGAAGTGGTTTTTTAGTTCACGTTTTTGAAACTGTGGGTTAGTGGGCTGTTGCCCAGGCTCGATCCGCATTCAGTATAGATGAATTGTTGACTTAGAAAATGTAAGAATAAAGCTTATCAAGCAATTCACCTGGTTACATGTCCTTGGTACCAGTAAAAACGACGTTCTTGTAACTGAAGGTCGTGTGCGATGGTCGATTCCTTATGAAAGCGTTTATCACCTTAGTGCTAGGTTCTTAATTCGTTAAATTGTGGTGTGGGGGTATATAAGTGTGTTCCCAGAAACATCAATGATGTCTCCAAGAACTGTGAGTTGTCCTGTATCGGCCGTTAAACCTCGAGCATTACTGAACATCTAATATACTAACTCAGGGTTCAATCTGGTCGGAATTGCTGACAATTCCCCGTACCCAAGTTTATTCCATCGCAAATGGAATGTTGGTCTTATTCTGTCCCAGGTCATAATCGTGGAGATCAGATCCTGGGACCAGTGCCCGTACCTGAAGACAACGAAATTTCACGACCATGTCTGTAAGACCCAAACCACCCTTCGCTACTGGTCGGCAGAGCGTGATTTCAGCGACCCATCGTCCCCCCCCCCAGAAGGCGTCAACGAAGTTCGACTGTAAAAGTTTCACGCAGCCTTCTTCGAAGCACTCCGATTTTTACAGGTGCACGATGGAAAAGGTAATGAAATAATTGACATCGACTGCACGTCCTTTCAGCGAAGGCGGATGCAGTCTAGTCCGCCACGAATTCACAGCTCCAGAGAGTTTCTTCAGAGAGAATTCTACAGCTCCTTAGATGTTTTACCATCGAGCCTCACATATACACCTAAATATTTCAGGCAAGTATTCGTCCATAGAGGGGAGAAACTGTTCGATTCCGCCACCTCCCACACTGTAGGCCTTGGCTTTTGCTAAGGTTAACCCTAGCGTCTGACAGTAGCTCGTATTGATTGAAAACTCTACAAGAAACTGGAAATGCATCCTCTTTCGTGGCGATATCAAACGCCTTTTCTTCTTCTAAAGAGATCATGACCATTTGCAAACCAGTTTTTTCATGGTAGGCGAAAAGATGCTTTGCTACGGCGATGTTGTCGCAGATACTACGACCTGGAACGCAGTAGGACTGTGACGAGTGTATTACTGAGGCAATCACTGAGCGAAGTTGAGTTCCCAGCGTTTTGCAAACTATTTTGTAGTCGACATTACACAGAGTAACTGGCCTCCAGTTTCCCTTCCTCTGAAGATTTCCCTTCCTAGGTATTAGACGCATAACGGATCTCCGCCAACTTGAGGGAAATTCGATACGTCCAACCACTGCAGAATTAGAGACATCCAAAAGGTTCGGAATTAAAAGATTCCTAAAATGAACAAAGAATTCTGGAGTTAGACCATCATAACCAGGAGTAGTATGACGTGAAGATCCTTCGTTGCGGCAAGCATATCATCAAGAGTAACCGTTTTGTCCAGAAATTCTCTACTTTCATCAGAGAAAGTAGGAATATGATGAAAGAATTCATCGTTGGACGAGAATGATGGCAACGTCGATGCAGCATAAAGCCGTGTGTAGTAGTTGCGAATATAATTCGGATCTGGGTCGATTCGGCAAGAATCGAGTCTACTTCACAAGAAGCGATACGACGTCGAGTTGTCTGAAAAAAGTACTGGTTCCGAGACTCGCCCTCAGCGCGACTGGCTTTGGAGCACAAACTCCAAGCTATAATTAATAAAAATGATTCAAACTATAATACTATGATGTAATTTATTAATGTTAAAATATAGAAAAGTGCTCGAAAATGAAAGGGCTTTTCAATTCATATATATAGCTAAACGAGTAATGTTTATGATGTATGCCAAATTTTGTGTTAAATATCATAAAACTTACCTCAGTTGCAAACTGTAAAGATACAAGGAACCCTCCTTGGACTGATAATGATGCAGCAGTAAAAAACGAACTGAATAAATTTACGCCACACATCATTTGAATTGACGACATTCCATACGTTTTAAAAAGATCTCCTTGCCAATTTGAAGTAAAACTATCAAATATCATATAAAGTGCCAAAAGAAACACGCCAGTTAGCGTTGTAACCGATGATGCTTTGCTTTCATCTGTGCTGCCAGTCATAAAGAAAACCATTCCAACGGATATTAGTACGGCAGTAAAGTATTCGTAAAATTCGTATTTATTTCGGGAAATAATTTTTCCCATTAACATGACTGGGATTATTTTGCAAGATTTTGCTAAAACTTGTGTGGGAAAGTTAACAAATTTCAATGCTTCGTACTGAAACCAGGCACTCATTATATTCGAGATTGAAGCAAAGGAGTACTTATACATAGGAGCCCTGTGCCGAACTTGTTGTTTTACAATAATATAACTGGCAGAAATGGAAAAAGCCAGCACACGATTTGCGAAAACTAAAAACTGCGAATCTTTGAAGTGAGACTTTTTACCTTCGGCATTTCTATATTCCTGAGTCATAATTTTTTCCTGCAATACACCCCACGTTAAATACGATCCCATAAGACCAATAAAACAGTATGAAAGCAAAACAATATCTTTGGTTACTGTGCGATTTGGATTTTGTTTTGGTTGAGATTCTACCCGTTCAACTTCTGAACCAGCCAAGCAAAATTTGACTGCGGTAGGAATGAAGCCCTTGTCTGAAACGATAGGATGCTGAATATGTTAAATCGATTAATGATGTTTACTACCTGATTTTTCTAGATAATTTGTGCGATTTGTATATTTGTAAATAAGAAATCCAGGAATGAAGACGCAACTATATCCGAAACAATTAACTGATAACTTTATTAGCCACCCATACTCCTTGCTATGTTGATCAACCAGTTGCGATAACGTCACATCCGATTGATTTCCGCCAAGACTGATTCGAAGAATATTCGATAGGAAATGCACAACACCTAGTGTTACTACGATGCAACCGCTAAATAATGTTATTCATTAAAAGAAAGTAATTGTTTTTTTATGTTAAAATTTTACCATATAATCAGGTCGGGAACTAGGCTTCTCATTTTTCCCACTTTGCTTTTAATTTGTAACAGGAGTAGTGGGAATTAACTTGCTTATATTTTTTGTGTTGTTCTTTACATGTTTAGAACTCTCAGATCATAGCGAAAATTACAGATTTTTAACTATAAACATATATTTTTCGGAAATCGTCCGGTTGCGATGTGTCGCTTTTTTATTTGCTACACAACTGTCACGACAGTCGACTTGACAGCTGTCAATGATAAGAAAAGAGTTGTCTTTTTGGTATATTCGATATTTGTTGTAAAAGTGCAGCTAAAACTATTGTAACGGCTAAAATAAATTATTGTTTGACGATTTAATTTGTTTTTTTTAGCTGAATTCAAAGCGATTAAATTTTTAAAATCGAGTTTGCATTTATCATTTAAAAAGGCCAACCAATTTGCATTAAAATTGTACTGTCTGAATCCGTCCATTAAGTTTGAATCTACTACACCTTTGCATCCCTGCATGCTTTAGTGAAGTACTAAACTTAATTACGCCATATTGCCGGAGAAGTATTTTCTTTGCTGTTCTTGTGAATTATCCAGTGTTTAATCGAATGGAATTTGGTGAAAATATTGCATTTAAATGTTGGATGTAGCACGAAGTATATTTTAATATCCAGGCGCACATTTGCAAAAGGAATGATTTTAGCGTAACCAGGAGGTTTCAACTAATAAAAACGAGGTAAATATCTTCACAATTATTTGTCGGAAAGAACAGCTATGACAAACTGGGTCATCATTATATTTTTAATAATTTAATTTTAAGATTCACGAGTTATTTTTAGATATATTCAATGTAATAGTATTGTGCCATTTTTACATGAGGCGGAAACCATTTCAAGATTGAATTTTTTAGCAATAAGTCCAAAAACCTCCTGAGATACTAAACAGATGGACATAATGTAATTTGACTCGAATCTATTTTTGTTCATTTGCAATTAGTTTGGTTCATTTCTTTGTTACAAATTTCTAAAATCTAGCGGCTAACATGCTGTACGTTTTGTTCAATTATTCCGAAGAAAACGGCACCATTTCAGGTCCAGGCCGTGTTTTCTTATCTTATTTGGTACTCTGTTATTTGATTAGGATATTAGCTTGTTATTAATCTTGTTTTAAGGTGCATTCTCCTTGTCTTGGGTAACTTATTTTTCGAAAGATTTCAATGAAAAAGTTGGCGCTCTTTTGGTGTTTTGTCACTTTTATAAAACAAAAAATATGGCCGCCCTGTACCTTCAATAAGGCTTAGTAGTGAATGATTCAGTCATAAAAATAATGTTTTATAATAACTAACTCATTTTACCTAAAAAAAACGACAATAAATTTCTGCATGATAACATGTTTTCAAAGGTTAAGCCTCTCGATGCATGGCAAAGCAAAGCGTTTTGAACATTCTCTTTGGGAAAAATGATAAAAATTTTGATTGTGAACTTTTAATAGCAGTCAAACTGGATGAAGCTAAAATGATACACATACCCGTTTTCTTTGAGCCAAGGATATGCATAAATAGCTACCCCTGACATTGTAGGCAAAATTGCAATAGTTTAGGTCTGTTCCTTATCTAATTGTTGTAACTCGTGGGCAAAAGTGTTAAAGAACTCATTAGGTCTGTTCATGTACTTAGTTTTGGGTAAATGCATTATGATATTTATACCCAGAGTTGCCAAGTCGATGAAGCGTGTCACTAGATAAGGACTAAAAAGAACACCTTTTTTTTAAAAAAAAAAGTCACCAGATACAAATTAATAAATTTTATTCAAAATTGCTTCCAATATAATCTGGATGTGAACCACAATACGTTAAGTAGGGAATGTCCAGTTTATTTGAGAAAGTTAAGTGCGGAAAGAAAATTTGTTGAATACTAGCAATTATCGAAGGTAAAGGCGATATGTCTCAATATACAACGGTTATTTAACAATTTTGAAAAACTGGAGGTGATTGTTAAAGATAAATCACCAGATGTAATTGCGCTTACTGAAACGCACATAATGGAAGATGTGAAGGATGATGAAATTGGTATAAAGGGATACAATATTATAAGGTGTGATTCTGCTTATAAAAGAACTGGTGGGGTTATAATATATTTGCGACCTATGTAGAGGTATAAGATAATGTCTGAATCTGTAATTGGTTTGGATGTTTATTAGTTTGTTATCGATAAAAGGAAGTTTGATCCAAAGCTTCCTTCGAAGACACTGTGGGGAAACTTGCGTAAGGCCTCTGTTTGTGGCGGAGACAAATTTGAATGCAGTCTTGATCCAAACATGTTAAATACTTATTTTACTACTTTGCCCGCACTTTCATCATCTGGTATTGGGCGACGGATTGCTGGTCATACCGAGGGTACCTCGGATAATCAGCGAGCCTACTTTTGTTTTAGGTGTGTTAATGCTGGTGAAGTTGTCGCAGCTATCGCAGCGGTCAAATCTGACGCTGTTGGACCAGACGGTATTCCCTCAAAATTTATTAAACTACTGTTGCCCTGGTTAATTCACTCCATTTTAGATATTTTTAACATGTGCCTTATCACTTCTCAGTTCCCCACTGCTTGGAAAATTGCTACTGTTGTGCCTATAGCGAAGACAAATCAGGCCAAGGTCCCAAATGATTGCAGACCAGTTAGTCTACTTCCATTCCTAAGCAAAGCGTTCGAAAAATTATTATTATGTTTAGGTTTTCTACAGAGATGTAAGAAATATTTCACCCCACCCGACTTAGCGTTGATCTACAAGTCCCACATTAGGCCTAGACTTGAATATAATTCCCATATTTGGGCAGGGGCAGGACACACCACATTGTCCGCGTTAGACAAAGTTCAGCGTAAGGCTGTTAAACTTATTGGCGATTCCTCAATCTCTGAGGGCCTTGACTCTCTTGAGCATCGACGGAATGTCGGTTGTCTCTCACTCTTTTATCGCTATTTCCATGGCCATTGTTCTAACGAAATCGCTAGCCTGATTCCTTGTAGACTCATTACAACGCGCGATACAAGATCTACAAGTCGCTCCCACCCCTTTACTCTCCGGGTCAAATTTGGACGTACCGTCAAATTTCGGGAATCTTTTCTTAGCAGAACAACACGAATGTGGAACAGTTTACCATCTTCTGTTTTTCCCTCGTCTTATGAGCCTGAAACTTTCAAACGGGGCGTACATCGACACCTCCTTCACTCAACCTCCTAACCCATTTCCCTCATCCTTAATTCCTTTCCTGCCAAGGCTGTGCTTTAGCATCATAGGGCATCCCCTGAGCTTTGGCAACATCATATATAAAAAAAAAAAAAAAAAAAAAAGATCATCTATCCTCGGTCCTTTGCTGTTCTGCATGTATATAAATGACCTCCCGGAAATTCTTAAGGACTGCAGGGTGCAGCTGTATGCTGATGATGTACAGCTATATCTTAGTCGACCTATTGGGCTTATGGAGGACTGCATTGACATGCTGAACTCGGACCTGAATAACATTGCGACATGGGCAGTTGATAACCACTTGCTTCTAAATCCGCGTAAGTCTCACTGCATTGCATTCAATCGTCGGGATATTGACGTATCTCATATCCCTCCTGTTTTTCTGAATAACACAATGCTCCCATTTGATGGTAGGGTAAAAAGTCTTGGTGTTTTCCTCAACGCTAGAATAACATGCTGTGACCATATAACTGATGTGATGGGTAAGATTTAAGGTGGGCTTCGACGGCTATGGTTGTCATCTGCTACTTTGTTGTCGGATACACGCTCGTTGCTTGTGAAATCGTTGCTACTGCCCTACTTTATTAATGGCAGCCTACTTTTCCCACGTCTTTGTTCTATCTGTTCAAGGAAAGTCAAGGTGGCTTTTAATGATTGTGTAAGATTCATATTTCGTTTGAGGAGATTTGATCATGTGTCGGGATATAGTAACCATCTGCTAGGTTGTACGCTGGAGCAGTTTTTATTGCGTAGGCTTGTGACATCCCTTTACCAAATTATTACGTCAAAGAATCCTGGTTCCTTACATGAAAAATTGATTTTTTTGAACTCTCCAAGGCGCTCTGACCTGCTGACACCTAGTTTTCGTTCTTCAGTCATGGAGGATTCTTACTTTGTTCGAGCAATCCGTGCTTGGAATCGTTTAACAGCCGATACGCAGCGTGTAGGCTCGGTGCGGAGTTTTAGGGATCTAGTAACGCAGTATTGTATTAATATAGATTAAGTTTGTTTGGAACTTTTTCCTTTTTCTCTCGTTAAGTGCGGTCTTGGCTTCTCTAGTGTGGTTTGTAGCTTTTAATCGTAACATTATTATTTTGAAACTGAGTTATTTTTCTATTTTTCTTTTTTATTGAAAATATTACACTAGGTATATATAGTATGTACTAAACTTGATATAGTTTTAAGGATTTTTCATTAAGTAATTCTTTTGTTAAATTGCTCATTACCATATTGTTTGTTTTCCAAAAACTTTTATAAGTACTATTTAAAAGAATGTATTTTCTTATTGTACTTAATCCACTAATAAAGTTGAATTGAATTGAATTGAGTGCTCAATGAATGATGAAACAGTAATATTTGCGGTTACATATCGGTCACCTAGCTCGTCATCGAGAATTTTTTGTGATTTTATTGGGGATCAACTAGATGGTTTGTCACAGATTGGTAGGAGAGTATTAGTTGTTGGTGATTTTAACATTAATTTATCAACTAATGACTTCTACGCGAATGTTATGAAAGAAATTATCGCAGATAATGGTTATAAGCAATTTGGTGAATGAATTTACCAGAGTGACTGCTGATTCCAGGACATTGATTGACTTTGTAATGACTTCCTCCTATGATGTAGATGTAAAGATGGAGAAAGATTTAAAAATTAGTGATCATGAGACTGTCTATTGGCATAAATCATACTGTATCGAAGAACTGTGAAAAAAACAGGGTGGAATTTTTAGAATATGATAAAAATCGTTTTGTTAATGAATTGAATGTTATTGGTATGTCTGATGTAGCTTCTATTGAGGATCTGAATGAAAGCGCGAATGGTTTTGGTGAAAAAATTAAAGCCGTAGTACAGAAATTTGTACGATGCAAAATTAGGCGAGGTGAAAGTAATGACTGGTTTACAGAAGATTTAAGAAGATTGAAGAACGAGAAAATTCGAAGATACCGAGTGGCGTCCTTATCAAGTGATTGGGAAAATTATAAAATAGCAAGAAATATTTACAAACATAAAATAAATGCGGAAAAGGGGTATAAAATCAACAAAATTATTATTAATGCCTCAAACCAAAACGAAATGTGGAAAAAATTGAAAGAATATATACTTAAAAAAAGTAAATCTGGAATTAAGGAAATAATATATAAGGGAGAAACCAGCAACGAGAGTACGCGAATGGCAGCGAACTTTAACAAATTCTTTGTGGAAAGTATCGAAGAAATTAGTACATCTATTACATCAGTAGTTTATGACGATAATTTGCAACAGGTGACTAATCAATTTGTGTTTCGAAATACAAATTTGGAGGAATTAAAGAAAATATGTGTGGAAATTAAGAATAAGAGGGATGTTAATATGATAAATGTCAAAATGATCTTGCATAGTTGGAATATACTCGGCGGCGTATTTGTGAAAATTATCAATCAGTCAATGAACCAAGGAAAGTTCCCGGAAGAATGGAGAATATCAGTCGTTGTATCTGTTGAAAAAATCAAGAATACTAATAAATATGAAGAATTTAGGCCAATTAATATGAAAAAACATTAGAGAAAACTATAAAAATATAACTAGAGAAATACATGGAGGAAAATCAATTGATATTACAAGAGCAGTCAGGTTTTAGGCCACTCTTGTGAGACAGCATTAAATATGCTGCTAATAAAATGGAAAGAAGGTATGCAGAAAAAGCACAAGATAATTTCAGTGTTTTTGGACTTCAAACGGGCCTTTGAAACAGTGGACAGTGATATTTTAATTAATAAGTTGAAAAAGAAGAAGAGTTGATGTGGTTTAAGAGCTATCTATCAGGGCGAACACAGAGGACAAAAGTTATTGGAGTGATGTCTCAAAGAATTAATGTAAGCTTGGGTGTACCGCAGGGATCTGTTCTTGGGACTCTACTGTTCCTTATATACATTAATGATATAGTGTATTGGACAACATTAGTATAGCGCTATTTGCTGATGATGCATTATTATACATTGCTGGTAATGATGTAAATGAGTGTGCATATGTAATGGAACAAAATTTACAAAAATTGAACGTGTGGCTGCAATTGAATAAATTGAAATTGAACACTACTAAAACGAAATTTATGACAATCAATGGTGAATATGAGGGTACTTTGAAGATTGCAGATACTTTTATTGAGCAAGTGGAGAAGATTAAATATCTAGGAGTGATAGTGGACAATAAATTAAAATTTAAAGAGCATGGTAACTTTATATGCGGGAAAATTGGTAAAAAAATTGGGTTTTTAAGGAGAATCAGAAAATCGGTGTCGATACTTACATCTATCAAAATTTATAACACAATAGTGAAGCCACATTTTGAGTATTGTTCGTCAGTGTTGTTCCTAGTATCCAGTGGAATAATGGACATGCTTCAGAAGCTTCAAAATATGGGAATGAGAGCGATTCTTCAATGATCAAAACGAAAAAGGCAAACCTTAAATTACTCTTGAAACAATTTAATCCAAATAACTAAGTGATTTCAGTACATAAGATTTCTAGCTATTTCAATATAACTGGCAAAAACATAGTCCTTCAAAAGAATCTTGTAATTTACTGTATTAAGTTTATTCTTTTAATGAAAATCAAGCTCATTATAAATTTTGGGTCCCAGAATGCTCGGGTGCCTTTGAATCAAACATCTGTTGCATGTTGAAATTGCTAGTGGGCGAGTTAATTGTCTCCTTGTGTTGTATCTTATGGTGTGAACTTGGAATCAATGAAGTCTCATATATGTGAATTTAAGTAAAGTCAAAGCAAAGCTTGTGTTGTAGAAAAGAATTTAGTTTTCTTGAGACAATATTTAATGATTTTACTCTGCAAGTTCCCTAGAGGATTGATGGAAGTTGTGTACGTCGAGCCCCAAAATACAATGCCATAGGGTAAAACACCCTATTATTGGACAGTTAGACATTTATTTGAATTGAAATATTTATTAAAAGTTTTATAGGAATTAAGATCAAATATCAGCTAGAGATAAGGTTGATTGGTTTCTCTATTAGTACAAAAATTTTATGTTATAACAGGCAAAAGCTACATATTTTTAAAAAACTGTTTGCTGATATCACACCATTTTTGCTAATTGCCGGACATTTAATTCCTATCTCCGGACGGAGGTTGTCCAATCACCGGACGCAAAGGAAATGTTTCATTTGTTTACCTAACTATTTTGTGTATAATAAAAAAACAATTATCCCAATATGTTTTTTGTTGGTATTCAGAAAATATAAGTACATATTGAAATTAGTGATTGTAAGCAAAACAATATTCAATACAAAATAACAATTCTATCCATAATTACTAAAAAAAAAGTTCATAATAAAAAAATATAACAAGTATAATGATGAAAACAATAAATTTCATAATTATTTAGACTTTAAAGAAATACTGCAAACAAAGTCGCTAACCGTCGCCTCATCAAAACTTTTATAAGGTGTACACTTTAAGTGATACCACCTAATACATTGGTCACAGCCTACATTTTTAAAGCATCATCTTCTGCATCACTATTTAGCTCTAAGAGACACAAGGACCACTTTTGTTTCAATTTTTTTCTTTTTTTACTAAAAGGTTTTATATTTTCTTTTTCGTTCTTCTGCTTTAACCTATCTTCCTTCCTTTTTTTCTACAGCTAATTTTTTTCTTCTTTCTCCCTTTCTTTTTTTCATCACTTTTCGCCACATTAAAGACGATATCGCACTAGGACCTTTCTCCTGCTTTATATTTTTACTTTTTTTGGAAACACATGCTTTGTATTTGGTACACATGCTTTGTATTTGGTATTTTTAGAGCATTTTCTACACTCGGCGAACAAAACAAAGAGTTTCTACTTCTTGACAAGCTTTTACTGGATGTAGGAAATAGTGACAGAGAAGAAGTTTCTTCTTTTTCTGAGTGTGGATGCTGTGAGGTTTGCTCTTCAATAGATGGATGTTGTGAATATTCAGCTCAAATATTATGTGGAAAGGCTATATTCTCTAACAAAAGAGGTATCTGTGATGCTTGTTCTACAATAGGTTGTTGTTGTGAAGGGCCAGTTGAAATATTATCGGTTAAAGGTATATTTTCCAATTCTCGATCAAAACCACCATCCTGAAGAATCTCAAATGTAACAGAATCGGCTCAGATATTGTCATGAAAAGAAAAGTCGAGCGCTGATACATCCAGGTCTTGGTCATACCTCCGTTTAGCATTTGAATCTCTAAAATAATGTTAACATCGCATCCCCAGCTATAAGGTTGACATCAATTTTTTTAATAACTTCTGCCGCAACCTCAAAAGAATTAATTAGCAGTCAATTCATTATTT
This sequence comes from Leptarthrus brevirostris, assembly GCA_964036015.1. Taxonomy (NCBI): domain Eukaryota; kingdom Metazoa; phylum Arthropoda; class Insecta; order Diptera; family Asilidae; genus Leptarthrus; species Leptarthrus brevirostris. The sequence goes on from OZ038371.1 coordinate 20,246,511, forward strand.
AGCTCCACGCGTTGATTTCTCAAGTCCTCACGTTTTTGGTTGATATTTTCCAGATTGTTTTTTATACATTTGGAAAAATCTACAGCATTTACGTCAATTGGATAAAGGCCGCATTTTCTAAATCCACTTCTTATGCTTGTAGGAAGCTTTTGCATATCTAAAACTTCTTTCAATAATGGACAAAAATTACTTTTTGTTAAACAGCTTCCTATATCTTGAGGATTAGTGAGCCACTTTCTAACAGTTTTCTTCCATTCACTTTTTAGGGGCTTAAAGACACTAACATCCGCTGGCTGCATCAAATGAGTTGGGAGGTAAAGCGTATAAAATTATTTTGTTGTTATGACAGAACTCACTTAACTCTAAAGTTAAATGGGATTTGTGCCCATCCACAAATAGGAGTATAGGTTTTCGTATTTGTTGTTGATTCAACCAGTTGTGCACTCCATTCGCAATATATTCAAAAAATATGTCTGATTTCATCCAACCACTTTCAGAACGCCCTAAGAACCAATCCGGCGGCATAGAATTAATTACATCCTTTGGTGGGCGAACATAAGGAAAAACTACCATAGGCGTAACAGTTTCACCAGATGCAGTAAAGACAAATAGAACTATAATTGTTTCTTTAACATTGCCTTGGATTTCTTGGTAGACGTTTCGATAAAATTTCTCAAATCTGCAATTTCCATATTATTTTAGTTGTAGATCATGTAGCAGCTAGCAAGTTTCGATTTGTTTACACCACCAATATTCAGCTGTTCGTGTCAGCTTGTATCTAGAGTAGGCTGTGAATAGATTTACGATGAAACCCGCAATGACAGACATGAGCATTGTAGATCACCATGCACCGCCCATACCGACGGAAAGCAATTTACTCATTTAGTCATTTAGTCAGTAAGGCCAATGCACTATATCACCCCATTTTACTCTACCTGCATATTCGTAGTATATTGCTCTAAACAATGGACAAAGAAACTCATATGAACTTTCTATTCAAGGATAATTCAATTGTACGACAACCTGCAATTTGTGCCATCGAATCGGGTGAAGTTCTTCCGCGCAATATACCTTAAGAAGTTAAGGGAACTACGAACGCACGCTGGAAGTTTCCAAGATATGCTAGATTAGACCCGCTCCTAATACTAAAATGCTGATCATCTCCTGTGAGTTAGCCTTTGTGAAAAACACCTGTCGTTTTTAACAGAAGTTTAATAAAACTTTCGTTTTAGTAATGGGTATTCCTTGAAAGGTCTGTGGAGCCTCGTATATTTCGCAAACCAAAGTCAAGATATTATCAAAAATGAGTTTTACTTTTCTGCTTACTTACTGTAAAATGCTGACGTTAACAATCTTGTAATTATATTTTTTTGATATAATTCAATTTATCACAATACCGTTTTTCTTCTTTCAGATAAAAAATAACATAACCAAAAATGTCAATAAATAAAATACATATAAATAACACAACGAATCTATCGTTAAATGATCGTTTTACGGTTATGCAGTCCGTCGGCCCAAAAACTCCACCAGTAAGAAAAGTAGGCCGACGTCGTACTCAAAGCGCTTCAAATGAACGCGGAACAAAGCAAACAGCATCATTAGCAAATCGTAAATTATTGGAGCAATTGGAAAAGAAGCACAAAATACAAGCAGCCCTCAAATTGAAACGAGTAATGTTTAAATCCAATAAACCTAAACTAATATTTGAAAACAAAAACAAAGCAACAAACTAATGTTGATGACATTTACAGAGAAGTCTAAAGGCAAACTTGCCATCCAGGCAGCGTTTACAGAATCGGATTGGCCTAAAAAAGGGCGCCATAAATGCAATACGACTTGCTCCAAATGGAAAATTGTCACGATCGAATAGCCTGTCCAATATAGCAACGTAAGAATCGTTGATACCAATCATTCTACTTGAAAAGAAACCAATTGAAAAATAGTTTCTCTATGAAACCAAATTATTATTAATTTCTAAAAACGAATCAATTTTCACAGAATGAAGGCTGATTTAATTGAGCCCACTTTAAGGCGGTCGAATTCTACCTCAAATATAGCGGCGCGACTAGGTTCAAGGCGTGCCAGTACTGGAAAAGTACAATTACCACGCCGTCGCCGTTTAAAAAGAAATTTATCCAGAAGTTCATCAAATCAAAACCTACGACGATCAAACTCTGCTAGTAATCTCAAACGTTCTAATTCAAAAAGCAATTTACGTAGAACAAATAGTAAAAGTGATCTAAACAGAGGTGACGGCAGTGTACCACCTCCAAAAAGGATCAATAGAAGCAGACTCCGATCTATGAGTGGATCGCGTAGGGGCAACACTTCTGTTAGTAATCGCCTTGGTGTGAGGAATTCTTTTAGGCCTGGAGATCGACAAAATAGAGGAAGCAATCGCAGACGAATTATTCAAGGCGGTGTTGCTCGTGGGCGAATAACAAAGAGGAGGAATTCGACCGGTAATTTACCGAATGGTAATAAAAGTGGGGCTCAACAGGGACGAACAAGTCGCCCAAGAGGAAGGTAAGAAAAATATTTTTAATAAATAAAAATTTTCTTTTTTTTAAAAAGAGTCGAGATAAATTTTGATTGTATTGAATACTTAAGAAAGTAGATTTTAAGTTTCTTTTTATTAGTTTAATCCCTAAAACCATGACTCGATTTTAATATTTATTATGTTTTTAAGTTAGCGCAAGAGTGCGTTTGATTTTAAATATAATTACAACTTGCAGAGGAAGCTCAACGCCACAACGTAGTCGAAGCAGGTCAAAGAGTCGTACAAGAGGCAGATCACGATCAAGATCAAGGCCAAGAACCGAAGTTAGAGGTAGTAGAGGAGGTAGAGGCGGCCGGCAGCCACGAATTTCTAGAGGTCGTAGTCGTGGTCGTGGCCGTGGAAGAGGTATAAAACGTCCATTAGGTTTGTAATACTGCCATTGGAGTAGCAACAGCAGTCACCAAATATATATTTACAGTATCTTTCCATTAAATATTTGAATTTTGTCTTAATAAACTGTTTTCCATACATTATTTTTAGTTCAAAGACAGGATATTAGGAAGGAGGATTTGGATAAAGAACTCGATCAGTACATGGCCAACACAAAGACTGCTCTCGATACGGAAATGGACTCATTCATGAATACCAGCATCTAGATGTAGACTTACGTTAAATTTTTTTTGAAGTTTTGTATTGGATTGCATTGAAAGCAATTGTGTAACATACTTTTAACTTCGTGTTATTAACTTTAGTATAAATGTCATAATAAACTATTATAACATTTTATATTCCTAAATTTTTGTTGTTCCCATCCAGATATTCCGATAGTGGTGAATTTAGACTAAGATGCCATTTAATTTTCAAGTAAGGACATTTTCGTACCTGGATAAAACATCATCATGACCCATAAAAGTTCTTAACTAATTCAATATAAAAAGTCAAGTTGCGAGTTATACTTTAATCTACGAGTTTTACTAGTTATTGAATTCGTAGACTTACGATATTACAGCCCGCCAGAAATTGCATTGTTAAGAAGTAAAAAGCTGCCGAACGCGGTCAAGGTAAGAAAATACTAATAAGTAAACTAAAAGTAATTTTGATTTTGTTTATTCGTATTTTTATGAAACTTTCTGTTTCTGATTGTAACTTTTTATTTTCGAAATGATTTGCCATTCAATATTTGATCTTTCTGTAAATATTCATCTTCTATTGATGTAAACGTGATACGCTTGTTTAAATTGGATTGAAAGAATTGAGATATCGAACTTAAATGGTTTGAAAGGTATTTGATTAACAGGACAAATCCAACTTCTTAAAAATCTGTAAATTTATCAATTTCATAGGTCTAAAAAGTAAGAAAACACGTCCTGTAAACTTAGTCCTATCGAAAATAAAAGAATATATGAGCCAAGTTCTTTTCTGCTAGTTTGTTCGGCAATCAGAAATCTAAAACGGTGGCAAGTTCTATTCCAAATCCGAATACGTAAAAATTTGGAACAAAAGTTTTGAAATAAATTGAATACAGAACATAGCTTCCACCATATATTTAATTGCAAACGTAGAGTTTTCATATCATTTCGACGTGTAAACAATACACAAAACGCCGATTTGTGTGTGTACAACTCGACGCAGGTTTCTCGACATAGGTTTGGACCCGTTCATGAACGCAGGTTTGCGCATCAGCTGCACAATTCCGCTGAATAGTGGACGGGGTAGCGATTCTCACACAATTTGGTTGCCTAACCGTTTCAATAAATTAAGCGCATGCCCAAAAAATGTGGCAACAGAAAAATATTTCATAGCAACGAATAAATATGTCAAGTTTGTGCGCATGATCTGTAATTCTCCCATGCCGTTCCCCGCAGCTTGCATCTAAATACTCAGTCGCCTGGCTGGGAGCTGGCGTGTGATTTTGACACTTCATAGCGCTTGGACTGCCATGGGTAAAAATTTTGTAAAACGGTTGGCATTCCCCTTCAACCGATTGAACACACACTTGTTAAATTCAAGCTCTACACATTTTTACAATTTCGCGTACTTACAAGGCAACCAAGTTGTCTGAAACAACCAATTTCGTGAGAATTCCTACCCGGCTCTATGGAGAATGCTTATGCTCACGAGCAGGGGTTCTCGAAGTAGAGACTTTGTCCGGTGCTGCATCTATCCTGTGGTAACGCTTAGACACTGATGTTTAGTTTGATTTTTTCGGTTTCGGTTCATTTTGTTCGTTCGCTTAGGTTTGGAATTTTGTCAAAATATTTTGAGAAACTTTTTTAGAGCTGTCACTCACTTGGAGGTATTTGATTTTTTTTTGTATTTTCTTTCACAGATATTCGCCTTCAAGTTTTTAGTCATTTATTACTCCTTTTAGAATAGTTTTAATATATTGTGCACTTTTAGGGTAGCTAGCCGTTTTAGGATTTTTACTTTCAAACGAGACATTACACATAACAAAAATATTAAGGAAGGTTAGGAAAAAGGAGGTCTTTCGTGCCAGAGCCCCGCTACTGCAAAAATACGCTGAATAAATACCAATAAATCCTCCTTATTAAACTTAACATGGGAGGATCTAACGTCAGCTGCTTTCTGAAATTCTTATCGTGGGAGGATCTTAAATTCTTAACGTAAGAGGAGCTAAACGTGGAAGAATCGAACGTCAGCTGCTTTCTGAAATCCTTGACAAGATTTTTCTAAGCCACGCTAAGGCAGGACAAAAGCATTGTAATTTCATTCATTCTTTCAGATGAAGTCAACACTCCGTCACACTAGACAGATCTAGCCGGTGTGTATGATGCACTAGCCCACAGTGGTCAGATAGGTAGCTTGATAGCAACCTGACGTCAGCGTTACTTAAGGTGGTGGTATCACTATAGCAGCTGTTGACTCCTCGCCTAATTTTCTATCACAGCTCTCGCCAAACACCCGCTGAAGCTGCCATAGAGCTGAGATAGATACTTCGCGACCACAGTTTCTTTCTCTCTCTCTTTTTCCAGTTTCCGTGAGGCATGGAGTTGTTTTTGCCTTTGATTGCTTGCGGGGCGCGGTTGATTCCCCGAAACTGCTGGGAGCTCTAGGTTTATCGATTCCTGCTCGTCCCTTGAGGAACCAATGCTTTCTCCATACTCCCCACCATCGAACTAATTATGGTATGCATGAGCCTATTACATCTATGTGCCGTCTTTTTAATAATCATTTTGAGCTTATTGATTTTCACTTATCTAGACCTCATCTGAAGAATCAGCTTTGTTAGGGTTACTTTTTCTCTTTCTTTGCGATTATATTGTTATTTTTTGTTTTTTGTAGCTGTCAGTATTTGAGTATTTGAGGAATCGTAATAGTTAATCACTTTGATTCTGTAATTTACTTTATATTTCATTGTACGTTATATTTACTTTTTTGATTTCATTGATTTGTAGTAGTCAGTACTTGGCGAATTTATAAATAAATAAATGAATAAAAATCAAAATAAAAGACACCTTCTCGGAGTCCGTTTTCGAGACTTATCAATCTCATTTTTTTTTCGAACTGATCATTCAGAAAAAAAACATAATTTGCCACTACGAGAAGTGAATAACAATCTCGAAATGCATCTCTCGTTTTTCATCTCGCATTGTCTTTTACTTTAGTCTTAAGGCTTCGAGATTATGTCGAGAATGCGATTTTTAACGTGAAAACATTTTCCATTGAAATGTATGGGATCTGTAACGCAAATAAGCCTCTCTTTCTAGTTCCTGTAATCCCTGGTGGGGCATCGGCCTATAATTCCAGGTGAATGCAACACCCCATTGTCTTTTTATAGTAATCTGTCGTAGGCAGAAAACAAACTTATTTTACAGCTCTGTTCTATTGAAAAAATTCGAGCTAACAGATAGTCAGTTAAAAATACTAGAATGGTGGTCTAGTTAAGCTTACACTTATACAGAACATTACATTCCCTCCTTGATTTAAAATTTATAATTAGTGAAAATAGTAGTGCAGAAATTTCGTATGAATTCAATGTTATTATCTACTGCTTACAATCTCCGAAATTTCAATTTCAGCTCAAGGTTAAAATGGAGAAAATCATTAAAATATGACTGCTATGAATTTTTAGCCGTAAATTGCTGTTGTTATTTATGTCTCTGTTATCCCTGTTATGTTTTGTCCTACGGATTAATATACAACATAGCGATTAAGTTTTAAAAGTGTGACATTTTACAGGACGACTAAAGATTACATTGTTATACTTTTAAAAGCCTGAACAATATTAAAGGAAGATTTGCTGTCGGTTGCGATTTATGCTGCGACATGTAAGCAGAAAAAACAAAAGGGATTTCAGTTTAAACTTTAAAATGCCCCACAAGGTGCAATGCGAGTATCACATAAATCGTCCTGCATAGTTGCATCTCCATTGTATTTGCGTTGTGTAACTCTTTGACATTCGTGAGTTAAAGCCACGTGATATATGCCCCCAGCGAGTGTCGTTCATCACGATTGTATTATCATGTCTATGACAGTTTTAGTTTGAAAGGGTAAGCCCTGCAATCATAGTGATTCTTTATGGAAATTTTATTATCCTGCCCTGTGATAAGCTGTGAAAGTGGTATTGACTTGAGGTTTTAAACGCAAAAGTAGTGTGCAGTTTTATTGAAATGCTTGCAGGGGCAAAACTAACCAGGACGGTAACAGCTCTTTCACTAGAATTTAATACCAATTGACTCTTAGATTGTAAGCAGGACTTATTTACGAGAATTTAAAAATGCGAATGAAGTTAAATGTATTTTTTTCTGCTTTACGTATTTATGTGCGAAGGGCATAAAAATGCTTTTAATTAGCTTCGTACAAAGTACAGATGCAGGTAATTTTCTTACAATACGGTGAATAGCTCCCAAAAAACGCCAAATTGCAAGAAATTTTAAACTTACAAACTTTTGAGGATGTGTATTTTATAGCGAAGTGTTATAGAAGGATGCGCCACAAAATAAAAATTCCATTGTAGGAGAATGGACATATTCATAAACGCAGGTTTGCAATGCAGCTGCATAATTCAACAATACACGTTGTTCAGCTGAATTGTGCAGTTTATGAATGGGCCCAATTTGTGCATCTTCTGAAAGAGTCGCATCAACTGCACAATTCAGCTGAATCGAATGAGTTGCTGAATAATGCAGAACAATTTTTGCATTTTCGAATCCCTTTAAGGGTGGGTTTCATGTTTAACTAAACTAAGATAAGCACGACTTCTTCTGGGCCCATTCATAAACGCAGGTTTGCGCATCACTTGCACAATTCAGCTGAACAGAGTGTATTGCTGAATTATGTAGCTGCAGAGCAAACCTGCGTTTATGAATGGACCCTCTTTCTTCGGGAGACGCAACGATTTATTTTGAAGAGTTGTAATTTGCATTGCTCATACACGCTGAGGCACAGCTGGATGATTCAGCAGCTCACCCGGTTCAGCTACATTTTGCAGCTGCTGCTCAAATCTGCGTTTTGCCTTTAGTATTTTATTATTTTATTTTATTTGTATATATTTTAAGGAAATTTTCCAAAACGCTGAACTCTGCTTTTAATTATGAGCGATTTTGTTAGTGTAGTTTGTAGAGCAGCTCCATGATTTAGCAACTTACATAATTTACTGAGCTGAATTTGCTATGTAACTGCGGCCTGGAAAGGAAATGCGATGACTCCATCTACAGAGTTATTGCCAATTTTTGGTTTATTTTTAAAGCATTTTATGTCTGTTGATGTTTTTTTATATTTATTGCAAACAATTTTTGATTTCTTTCCAACACGGTCTTTCAAAGACCAAACCGGATATTAATTGAATTTGACAAAGTTTTTAAGGAAATTAATTATAAAATTTTTGTACATAAGCTCACCTTCGCGAGTTTTACTTTTTAGGTTATCCAAGTAGATGTGTTTTCACTCGATTGTCTTTTCTTTCCTTGGCGTTATTTATATTAAGTGTGTTCCTTCATCAAAAATTGTACGTGGGCGTGTGCACGAGACTAACCATTTTGCGTTGCGCAGAAAAATTTCGGAAAAAAGGTTGACGTTATACCAAAGATTACTTACTACTAATCTTATAATAGTAATCTTTGGTCATAGGTTCCTTTCTAATACCAACTTACCCAAACTTGTTAGCTGGGCATGATCAGCAATACTTAAAATAGCTTTTAAGGAATTGGTCGGTGTTTTTTTAAATTTTCTTCGTCTTCTGTTGCTATAACCCAAGTTAGTTTTTTTTGGTCATTCGCCCTAGAAGGGAGGGTAATGTTTTTCAGGGGTCTGTATGTAAGTATGTCCGTTTCTTTGGCGCATCCTGTAGCCTAAACGGCTTATCGAAACTTTCATATCGCTGTTAGGGCGATAACTAATACAAATTTGCACTTATCATGGATCAGAACCTTCAATGTTCTACCGACTTGTATATAACCTAAATTTTTAAGTTTGTTTATTATTAAGTCGTCAGTTTAGTAAATGAAAAAAGTGTCGCCCTACCAACACGCAGGGCCCAGGTTCGAATTCCACCGAGGGCGGCCCATGGTTAGTTTTTGCTGACAACAGATTACGATAAAAAGGTCATTGGGGTTCCAGGGAAAATGTCATTATAGGTCATATAGGGTGAAGTTCTTTTCTCGCTCATGCCCTACTAGGGGTTACGGGAACTGGAGAGAGAAGTTTAATATGCATTTTTGAATTTTGACAAAAAACTGGTTTTCTTTTTTATCCCTGAGAAGAAAAAAGCACTCAAAGCGTAGAGTAAGGGGATCCTTAGTTAGATCACGTATCATATCGTGTCTAAATTTTCGTATACAATATTTTAACGCTGACAAAAGTAATATGATGTTTTCAAATTGGATTGGATAGGATTGTAATAACTTGAATACCCTAAAGGGAAATTTAGAAAAGCTGAACGCTTACATCAAATTCTAAGTGAAACGTTACATCAATAGTAATGTTTTTTTCGGGGCCTTATTACTGAATACGATTCGGTTGCCGTCGATCGTAAATATAAGAAATTTATAATTGAGTGGACCAAATAGCTACCATTCACGCAAGTGCAATATCTCTTTTAAATCTTATTCAATTCTAAATTTCCTATATATACGAGCGATTGCAATCGAGTTATATTCGGAATAAGACTGCAGGACAACGGTTGAAAAACGTGACTCTATAAAATCGTGTTCAACGAAAACGCTGCTGTGAAAATTTCAAATGCTTATGATAGAGTATGGGACGCTGAGATTTTAGTCAAACTTCTCGTAGTTGTGTAATTATTGGTGTTTGCTGTAGGCACTTGGTAAAACTTTTTTGTCAACATTTTTTAAATTGTAAGAAATAAACACTTGCTAAGTTTCACAAAATTATTTTGTGAAACTTAGCAATTCTTTATTTCTTTCAATTTCTGGTATTTGGTCTGGATTTTACACTTCTGTAATGGATTCAAAGTTTCTTTTATCTCGTCGTTTATTGCGTGTAATATTGGACGAAATAACATAATCAAGGACGGTGTTCCGCAAGGATCAGTTCTTTCACCTACTCTCTTTCTCCTTTTGAATAACGACCTTTAACATCTTACTTTTAATTTTTTTGATAATTGATTGCCAAAGTGATGATTTGCGTCGGCGGAATTGGTGATAACGTACCGGCTCCATTTCGGGGATTCCGAGTTGGAACGCCACCAGCGGCGACCAATGGTTGTTTTCTGCTGACAACAGATTACGATAAAAAAGCCATAGGGATCCACTTTGAATTGCATGTCCACGTGTAATTGTTGCCTCTAGTACCACACAAAGGGTTACGGGAGCTAGACAAAGTTTTGGAGCCAGGGGTTAATCAAAATGATGCTTCAATCCCCCTATCACTTAACCGTGCCTCTAGTAGAGTGAAATTTCTCAACCACCTTGTACCCCACAAAGGGTTACGGAAGCTAAAAAAACATTTGGAGCCAGAGGCAATCAAAATGATGCTTCAATCCCTGTATCACTTAACCTTGGACAAAAAGACCTGCTGGACTGAGCTTATTTTTGACATAGCCCGTTATATGGCATTGTGGAGAAGTTTGAGTTATCAGTAGTGCATAAATAACATTTTGGCATCAGAAGAGCCCAGCATTAAAGTTTGCGGACGGTAACCAATGATTGTTTCCTGCTAATAACGGATTACCATTAAAAACCATAGGGGCTTAAAATAATATCTGGTAGTTTGTACCATTCTAATATGACTGTTGTTGTGCGCTTATATTGATAAAGAAAACAAGAAAAATCAAGCTTTACTCAAATAATTTACTCACTTAAAAATTATAAGGGAAAATTGGAAAAAACGTTAAGTACAAAAGCAGAGTTTCACAATTTCAAAAATTGCCTTGACTTGTCGCAAAGTTGTACTAATCAGTGCAGTAAATAAGCCCTATACTTTTACCGCTGACAAAATAGGAATCTTCTACCCTTTCTACATAATAATACTTACAAAATGAATAAAATCTTAAAAATAATAATATAAAACAGAAGGAACGTACTAAGTCACCTAAACCTAAGTGTTTTTGTATCCAATAGAATTTGGATAAGTTAACGAGTTTGCTAATTCGAAGAAGATTGCAATAAAATTAGCAAATTTTAAACGTTTGAGGTTATTGTGATTTTAGTCTCTATGATGTGCTTTTGATTGAAATAAGCGAAGCAACTTAAATCGATTTCCGGAGTCCGTTTCTTTGTGAGAGAACCGAATCAGGGTTTTTAAGTTCCATGGCTAATTTGTATCCCAATTCAGGACGACGATCGCGGCCTTCAACCATACCTTTCACCTATAAAGATAGGAAGGTCAGTATAATCAATTCTAATTTGAATTTTCCTTATTAAATTGAACACACCTCATTCGAATGTATAATAACTCCGAAACTAGAGTTCACCTTCTCTTTAGTATGTTCAATGTCATGTAGGTCAACTCCTCGACAGCAGTCGTCGATAAGAATGGTTCTGTAACCTGCAGAGAGCGCATCAACAGCTGTAGCACCTGCATAAAAATCAATTAAAAAATTAAATTAAATTTTAACTGATTAACTTACCCACACAGACATCGTACGCTAGGCCACACACGTATATATCAGTCGTACCTTTCAATTTTAGCTGGGCATTCAGAGTTGTATCCGAGAGTTTTTTATTATCCCAGAAAACGGAGTATGAATCAACTTCAGGATTTGTTCCTTTGTACACTTTAACTCCATGATCGACCACCTTTTAAAGAAGTTTTTAATCGACGAAATTAATGGATTAAGAATTATTTCAAATTTGCCTTTAACTCTTTGTGTAATTCTGCTCCCCAAGAGTCCTGAACACAATGCCTTGGCCACAATCTCTGTTTCATAGTCGGTGGACCAGCAAATATAACTGTGTCATAAACTTGAGCAGAGTCTGCGTCTACCTGTATATTTTAAATTCTTTCGATATAGTTATAAATTTTATTAATTAGTTGATTTTACTTACAGGAGATGATTCGTCCAATGCTCTCATTTTAACATTGTCTATGAACGATACATGGTCACTCGGATGCCAATCAAGCGAATAGAAAACTGCATCGAACACCACCGTGTCAAGTAAGTTATTTATTGGGTCTATAATCTGTAAAAATTTGATTTTTTACTATATTGTTTTATTTTTGACTTTTTTTATAATAATAAATAAAATATTTGACGAATCTATTAAGTTTTGCTCTGACTCGAGTTTTTGGGCGGTGTCTATTTAGACTTTTAAGAATAAGAAAAGTTAGGGAAAATAAATATAGTAGAAGTTTTCACCCTTAAAAAGAAATATATACATATAGCTAAACTTTACTTAAGAACTGATATCTTAACGCAAATGTATCAGTTATGTTTTGCACAAAGTACAATGTTAAAAAGTTTCCCAAGGGAAAGGCATGATTTATAAATTTTGTTTTGTTTTTAAAATAGTAGTCTTTTCGCTTAATAACACTTATTCCAACTTTCTCGTTCGCTAATATTATTTTTCTAAACATTCAAAATCATTTGCGCCATTTGCGAGCCGTTTCTTCAAATCTGAAACGAGGAAACGTCACAGTGGTGGGGAGAGTGGTGCTAAATATGGTACTTGAGAAATTAACTGGAATTGTAATTAAAGAATAGTAACTGAGTGGAGCTGCTGAAAACTTCTTTCAGTCAGAATACTTTAGATCGGGGCCGCGAAAGAACATGTGCTGATGGGCAACTGAAATTTTAATTATATTTGGTTCTGCAAAAAGAAGTCCAAGTACTCATCAGTTACTGTCGATAGACGAGCCGATTGTTCATTATCGGTTTCGACGCGGACACCCAGCAAATGGCTTGAGGCAGGTGACCATCTGTTCAATTATCTAATTGATAAAATTATTGATACAGTATATAAGATAAAATTATTGATATAATATATAGTACTACTAGAGACCAGCGGCGACAGTACACCACCTTGTGGGCAACCTAGGTACCCCAATGCACGCAGAAGTGTTACACAGGGTAGATATAATTTCTCCCTCTTTTAACATAGCATCCACCCACTTTACAGTATGAGAGTCCAGACTCCTCCGTATGAGAGCTCCATACTTGGTGTTCTCGAAGCTCCTTCTATGTCAAGAAAAGCAGATAAAGCTATTTCTTTATGCTAAAGGGCTTTCTCAAACTTGTTAAATTATGTAAGGCAGTCTCTGTTGATCTACCTTTTGTATGAGCACACTGAGTAAAGTGAAGGGGAGATGATTGGTCCAGTTTGCACCTGATGTGGAGGCCTAGCGGTCTTTCCATTGTCTTAAGTAGAAATCAAATAAGACTGATTGGTCTGTATGGCAGCTTAGTTTAGAGGCCTTTTGCGTTAATTGGGATAAATACCACCACTACTTTCCCCTATAAGAGCGGTATGTAGCCCCAATTATAGCTGACTCTAAACAAATTGACCAATGGAACAAGGATTGTATCCATGTAGTTCTGGAGAAGAGCTGTGAAGATAGCATCGCCCGCAGGGACAAACTTGATGCCTTAAGGATCAACGGAGATCCTTCGTCACCGGCTACGTGGTGGACTGCGATTGGTTCTAGTGCATCTGTAACAAGTATTCCGGGTTTCCCTTTGGGTTGCGGTGAAGGTGTCGTCCTGCTTCTTGAGAAGCCCTGTTGTATTTCGTACAGGTCCAGATTTGTCTCATGGGCAAATCTTTATCACGAAAGCAGAAGTCACACCTGTGGTAAAACACAGAAGTGAAAATCTTCCGGTGTTAAAAAGTCTTGCTACTGAGGTAGAACAACTGTGTGGAGTCAAGATTCTTCATCTACCCGGAAGAAGAATGTTGACCCAAACATTTTTAAGTTTTTCTGAAAACAGAGTCTTCTTGTAAGATTCTGAGTTAGCGGTAAGAGTAGTTAATTGTGAGTCTTAAAAACGCGTGGTTAATAGAGAGTTGCTCAAGAGTAAGTTATACGGTGTTAGAGTTGAATTCGGTAGTTAATCAGTAAAACGTGTATAGTGCAAAAAGAAATAAAACTTGTTACTAAGAAATTGAGTAAATTATAATCTAAAAAAGTAAAAAGGATAAAACTTGTTACTAAAGGAACTGTGTGAATTAAAATCTAAGAAAGTAAAAAAAACAAAAGAAGAAGAAGAAAGTAACAGGTTTTACTAAGGAATTATGTCAGAATAAACTACATTAATACAAGAACAAAAGGATAGTGTTTTCCTTAATCTGTGTGGAAATGAAAAATTTGAGAGTTGCTTGACAATTCCCTCAGGAGTGAAGTGTAACTCTCCCTGGTCAAAACATCAACAAAAAAGAAATACACAACAGCCCTACGTCATATGAGGCGTCCGCGGCTAGTATCTTTTGAAGGCGAGCTGCCTCTGACAAATATTTTATGCTATAACAGCTGCTTCTCTAGGACTCGCATTTGTAACGTCTTATTTCTTTATTATACTCAGTTTGTATTCACCAAAACCTGCATGTTTAGCTCTATTAAATAATCGTGTCATTTAGTAATCGGGCAGTTGGCTAAGCGGATGACACCTTGCAGTTATAAGCTACATTCCATTGGATCATACAGGGTATGATCTTGCAGACTACACCTAGCTATCATCTAGATGAGCGAAGTTGGATTTACCCCGGCGTACTCTGAATGGCCCAAAGGAACTATTATACAGGGAGCAGTGGCTGATTGGTGCGCAAAGGAAGATCTTACTATTAACCCTGCCAAGGGGGTTCTTACGCCGTTCATCAGACGGCACTAATTAGACCTTGGTCAAATTTCAATCCAAGACACAGTCATTCAGTACTCCACTGAGGTGAAATATTTGGGCATAACGCTCGATAGAAAACTTAATTGGAGCGCTCACATTGACTCTATCTTAAATAAGGCTACATGAGCTCTATATACCTGTTCGAAATGACTTGGGGTCTTATCTCGAAGATTATTTTCTGGTTATACCATACGATTGTCAAACCGATTGTTATCTACGCCGCCTTCGTTTTAGTGGCCAAAAGTTCAACAACGGTTGGCAATCGCGAAATGGAACAAGTAACAGCGGCTTCTTCGCCTGTCCAACATCTGCCATTGAGGCGGTAAATGTGATCACATGGGCATCCTTCACGCATTCCTGGCATAGATGTGTGTACATGACTAAAAAACTGCGTTTCGGCAGAAAGTTCAGGAAAGTCTGCTCAGCGAGCAGACTGGGACGGCGGTGACCCAAATCTGGAACCTAGTAGCCTCAAATGATTCACTGATAGCTTAAAAATTGAACACTATACTAGTGCTGGTGTCTTTCGACCCATCACTAAGGTTTCCATTGCATTGGTAAATGGCCCAGCGTCTTTCAAGCCTAAATCTATGCCATCGAAATTTACATCCTTATCAACGTCATCGAAGGACTGAAAGGTGCTAATATAACTATCTTCTCTGACAGTCAAGCGGCTCTCAAGGCTCTATCCTCATGTAGTTTTTCCTCGAAGCTTAATTAAGAGTGCTTCGATTCCCTCCAACAAGTAGCCGCACGTAATAGGGTCATGCTCTGTTGGATACCTGGTGACTCGGGTATCTAGGGCAATGAGATCGCTGATGAGTTGGCCGGGAAGGGTTCATTCTCTACGTGTTTAGGGCCCGAAACTTATAACAACTTCAACTGGTCATCGGCGAGAGCTCTTATTTTGGGCTACGAGTCAACAGCTGCTATACTGGAGAAATGTCCCCGGTCTTACCCGCTTGTTATGCCCTATGCTTACAATAGTACTACCGCCTTAAGTAAGGCGTATCTCAGCTAAATACCAGGCCACCATGGGCTAAGATATCATATCGGATACGTCTCTCTAGTGAGACGGAGTGTCGGCTCTGTATGGAAGACGACGAAACCACAATGCATATTCAGTGCTTTTGTCCTGGAATTTTTGAGTCCGGCTGATTTTTTATCCTCCCCTTTTAAATTCCTCCTCAATTACCTGAACGCAGCTGAGCGTCTTTTACAGTAATAGGGGTTCTGGCACATAAAACCTTCTTGGTCGTAGTGCCCACTATATCGGTAACCCACATTAATAATAATACGTAATAAATAATTATTATTACATGTCGATCACTTCACACGCAACCACAAGGAGTGCTTTACCTCCAAAGTATTTAATGGCATCGGGAGTGCCATAATTCATCTCAGCGACCCGAAATCTAAGGATTCGAGGTTAACCCACTCCATTGGCTTCCTCCTCTCAACGTGTTCAGCAAATCTGGGTACCTTATTTACGTACTTTTTCAGAATATTTGCATCTTAGTAGGCACGTCAACGATCTTTTCCGATGCCAAGTATTTACCGCAATCCATGCATGACTTGTCGTGAAGATGAACCTGAAGAGTTGGACAGCAATAATCAAAAGGAAAATGAAGAAAACCGCATCCAACGTGTCCAATCTTTTACAATTCATTCATTCGTAAGTAGTGTATTATAACAATAATAGTTAACCCGTTGTCCTCCTTATAACGCCATGTAGATTTTGGAGGTCTTATTTTTATTTTTATGAGGACTATATTCTAAGCAATCGGAATCATTGCGTATGTCACTAGGTATTAATTTACTACTTAGATTATTCGTCTTGGTTTACCACTGTTAACATAGCATTTTAGTAGATAGTTTTAAAATCTAGCTCAACTCACTATCTTTCTAAAGCTGTGCAGCGTCATTATCATGCTTACAATCACTTACCTCATTATTATCCTAAATGTACGTTACAGTTTGTACTTAATTTGTTTGCAAGAAAAAAACCATATCCTTTTAGTCTAACTACGTAAAAATTAAAGGGTTAGTTCTTCACGCATCAGTTAAGGAAGTGTCTATTTATCACTCTCAAAGTGCCGTGTAATTTCCGTGTACACGGAAATACACGGAACTACACGTAAGTAATAGTTTATCACAGCCTGCTCTGGATACAAACCTGGCGGGCGGAAGGGGGGGGGGGGGCGGTAGACACTGTCATCAATGCAAGTGTCCGCCATTCATCCCGGCGGGCCCAGGGTCGAACCCCACCCGCGGCGAACAATGTTTGCTTTCTGGTGACAAAATATTACGAAAAAAATGCCATTGGGGTTGTAGAATAATGTCGGTGGTTCGGAATACACTGTAAATTGTAGATACACTTGCAATCGTATCTCGAATCAGGCGTAATTTTTCTCCCCAGGTGGTTACGAAAATTAAGGAGTAGAGGAGGAGGGGAGGGAGTATCGCCTTATTTCATAATACGTTGACCAATTTTTATGAGTTTATTTAAGATAATAAAATATTTAGAAGTCGCTGTTTTGTTTTGTTAATTTGCCACCGACTTCCAAATGTCATAATAGGCATAACGTTAAATATTATTTTATACTTTTTGTGAAGTAGGTTCAACTTTTTTTTTAAACATCAAAAATAGTAAATAAATAGACAATTGAGATAGAGTTCCAGTTGTTGGTTTGTTTTGGGATTATGCTCGTTCTTATACTATATACTATTCATGCACTCTGATTCCTAACCATCATCAACCATCATTTGGTACAATCCTGAAATATTTGTGAGATAATTTGATTTCAAAAAAGGCAACACCAAAACAAATATAATACTTTCACGAAGATATGCTGGAGATATAAGGGCGATTGTCTTTATTATCATATTTGTAACTAAAAGTCTAAATTATTATTAATATTAAATGCGCGGCAAGTTTTCATGTAACTACATCCACACACTCCAAAAAAACCCTAGCTTACCTAGTTTTTCCTAGCATTCATTTCTTTTTTTAGAGCACCTTTCTACAAGTTTAGCATTGCATTTTTCGAAAGTGTTTGATCAAGTTTACAAAAGTCTTATATTGCATGATGCAAATGCGTCTGAAAGAAAAAAATAGTTCAAAACTTACCTCAAGGCCATTTTGTTGCGCACTGCAGTTGCTTATGTTGAGAGATCCACTAATAAAGTCATTTTGGACGTCAACAATAAGAAAGGCACTCACAGGACGAACAATCTATAAAACAAAATTTATTGATTTATTCAGTTCTCATATTTTTCGTTTGATTTTATGATTACACAATGACGTCATATCCAAAGGTATTAAATTCTACTAAAACCATTTCGGCTCACGTGAAGTTCAAAGATCAAAATTTGAATGGCTGTTATGGCGAAAGTCCTACATATGATTTCCTCAAGGCAGAGTAATTTAACAGGAAATTGCTTCTGCACCTGATGGCTTTGATATAGAAATGTCCGCCTAGCTTTCACCTGGATTCAGGTGGAAATATTTGATCAATGTTGTTTCCTGTTATTTCGCCTCCCAAATATATGGTATGGCGCTGAAAAGTCGGCTCACAGAGCGAAAAGCATGACAAGAGTTAGGAAATTACTGTCGGTGTATAGGACTAGGGCAAAAGTAACATGGTAACAGCACAAAATAGTAAAATATCGCTGGGAACGCACCTTTAAATTGGAAATCAGACAAGTTAGACAAGCCATTTTGGGCACCATTCGCAGATTGTGTTTAGCAGGGTATACTCTTTGCGATTATTGTATGCTATCAAAATTAGCAACGGGGGTGTTTTTAGGCATATCGACTATGAGGATGAACACAGGTAAACTATATTGATGGCGCATACCACGTAGATGTATTCACGTGGCTGGGAATTTTACCCACATGCCAGGAGGTAATTTAAATTTATTTCAAATTGCATTTACTCTTCAATAGCTTTTTACACATATTGTTGCATATTTATAGTTTAGTTTATGTTTTCAATATATCCATATAATAGTTTTATGGCTGGAATATTGCATGGCTTATATTTGATAGGCTTTTACAGTGTGACCTAGTCGGAGTATTTCAGTATTTGTTATAGATAGCTTAAGTAGGCTGGAAGTCTTTCTAGATAACTATTATATACATAAATTCAAAAGCATTTAATAGTCTGGCTTATTACCCTTATAGCCAAACTTGAAGCATTTGGTGTTCACACTCCACCTCCTGAAATGGGTTGAACATTTTTTGGCAGGCCCTCAATCCGTGATATAATAAACGGAGCTATCTATAAAATAAATACCCCTGTACCTCAGGGTTCAGCTTTTCTATCACTCTATTTACTTTTTCCATAATGCTTTATTAAACTTAACAACGCAGGAAGGTTTTTATAGGCCTACCTATAGCTAAGGTCGTGCTTTTATACAAATTTACTTTAATGAGGGAACTTGATTGGTTTGTATTTGCATTGCTGCGAGCTAGACAACTGCACAGAGACGGATTGGATTTTTGAATTATATTTAAAAAACTAACGAGGAGATCGTGATCGTGCTACTCAACCAATCGATCCAACTCCGTCTCAGTTTAGTTACAATACAATTCAGGGTTTAGTTAAATTCACAGGCCTTAGTTTTCGATGTCTATAATATGTTACGATAGCTTTACTAGATATAGGATTGCCCAATAAAACCGACTTTAGGGAAGCAGAAGGTTTTTATATAGAGGGTGATGATCTGTGGACTTGTATGAGAATTAAAGGGTTTTCTGGCGCCGATTCTATACCTATCATATAGCTGTAGAAATTTGAGGAATTTAAGTATTTCTTCAATGCTAGTATCATTCTCGGATATCCTTAGTATCTTTAATATTAAATATATTTCTTACTTGTGAAAATAATGGGCAATCTTCAATTCAATTCTTGAATTCATCTGTGACATGTTAGTGTAGGTTCTCTATTCAAGTTAAGTTTTTGACTAAGGAGGTGTCCAATTTCTAGTCTAATCAGAATGATAGATTTCCTTCTAGTTAATTTTTCAATCAGTACAGTGTGCTTTGTATTGTTTTTAATACCAGCAAATTCAATTTACAGGTCAGCAAGAAAAAATACACATACTTTTGCTTAAATTTTAGTTTAATCAAATCAAGTTCATTTTTACATGAGTATACGTTTTAAAAAATGCGACAAAGTAACGGCTTTGTCTTAGTTTGATGTGAGTCTTTACGTTGAGCGCACGTCATTTGCGATGAGTGCTGTATACGTCAAACGATTCGAAGGGGTCTTTGCACTCTATACACTCGCGACGACAAAATTTTTTCTAAAGGGATACAAAGTCGAAATAGCTTGTGAAGAAATCTCTCTCCAGTCTCTTTCTAGTTTCCGTAACCCCTTGTGAGGCATAGGGTGGGAGAAGAACTTCACCCGATTCGAGACAACGATTGCAAGTGGACCCATAATTTTAAGTGGATTCCGAACCACTGACATATACTCAGCAACCCCAATAGCCTTTTTAGCATAATCTATTGTCTAAAGAAAGTTGAAGGCCAAAAATGGCGTAGAGATAATGGAATGGTTACCACATTTGCCAGATGCTAATCCGATAGAAAATGTTTGGAGTTTTATGTATAAAAAGAAGACTTGCTGGAACAGACGGAGACGGAGTTGGATCAATAGGTTGAGTGGCACGATCACCATGTCATGGTTCCAGTCCGCGCCTCGGCCTCACCCGTGATTTTTTAATTAAAATTAAAAAAAAATCCACTTCGTCTTTAGATTGTTGTCAAGCTCGTAGTAATGCAAAAAAAAACAACACATTCGAATTCCCTCATTCCTCGTATCCTAATTCCCTGCCGGCGAATCCATGCTCACGCATCATGGGTTGTCCCCTTGGCTTTAGCTACATCATAAAAAACACAAGTCTTCACTCTGCTAAGTTATCTAGTCACATGAAAAAATCTGGCATTTTTTTCAGTTGCAATCCGCTGAAGCAGAAGGAGTCAACCTAGCTTTTACAACTACGGGGTTGTAAAGTCTACACACAACCAGATCTTAAGGAGTAGGTCTAGGTCTGGCAACAAACTCATGAAGAATGGTATTTATATAAGGCCAATTTTGTGAGAAAGTGATGGCGCTAACTAGTTCATCTGGGATAAAAACCTTAAACGAGAAACTAGTCCGACTGCTTAGTAAATCGATTCGTTTACAATAAAAACAGATCGAGGGTCGCCATTTTCAGCCGAAATATGAGGAACAATATGTTTTTCGGTAGTGTTGGCGTGAAATCTGGAGACAGACACGAGTATTGGATCTTTTCCAGTCTCAAAAGACAGTTGGTCTTTCAACAGCGACGGTATCAACGGAGATGATGAAAGCACTGGTAGACGGAGATAGATGGGGCTGGCAGATATTTAGGCCATCATTAGTGGTCGCATCTTTCATGTTATCGCACTAATTATATTTTAAATAAGCAAATAATTCGTCTCTTTAATGCTCATTGGCGGGAACTTAACTTGATTACATCGAAAGCTTAACTAAAGGACCTCATATTTGGTCAACATATTTTGAAGATGTGCATTTATTTCGAAGGCTCACATGAAATCCCCAGCTCAGGAATGAAAAAGAACACGGCTAAATCGTGGATTTGCCGCCGAATTTTTGGAAAAATTAGGAGTTTAACGAATAAGATGACCAGACAGTAATCTATAGTTATATATTCAGGAACTTCATTATGACTTAAAGCGGAGATCGCATGACTCAGAAAATGCGCCCGCCTTATGGTCTACGTCCTTGTAATGATATTGTTTGGTATTACGAACATAGTTTTATAGTATAAAACTCAACAATACTTACTATATAAATATACTTTTAAGTTCATATCAGATACTCACCGTTTTAATCCATTGGTTCCAGCAAAACTGAAATTCCTCTCTGTCAATAAATCCATCTCCGTTTTTATCAAAAACAGCAAACATTTGCTCCAATCGTTCTTGGGGTACATTATAGATGTGTCCTTTGTCATTTCGAAAGAGAGCCCGACAAATAAGTGTAAATTCATCCAAAGAAAGGCGATCGTCCCTATAAAAACAGAAATGAAAGAAGAATAGTGACAGACAACAGATTTTTTCTGTAGCATTAGATAGTAGATAATTCTATCTATAGACACAACAAAAATAAATAAACACGCACATATAGAGATTTTATGAAAGTTCAATGCCTACGTTCGCACTATAATACTTCATCCAAGTCATAATCTAATCGATTGTTTTGGATTAACATTTTTGCTCTTCACGGCCTTAAGTGTTCATTTAGACAAGCACTATTTGCTTTTTCTCTCCATTACACTAATGGAAAATGCTCTCTTCTGTCCACTAAATTTGCTATAAACCAAAACGGAAATTGCCAATGTCTTAAGGATGTTGGGAGGAGCCACAAGGATTGCTGCATCTGGGATGTAATTTTTGCGGGCAGGAACCCGTTCGCTTAATGTACTGGTTGGACCATATAAGTAATATTTTCTCGTAAATTTTCGTTACAATCCAAATTTTATGGAACTTTTATTACAGTACATTGCAGGTTTTATATTACTGCAGGCAAGTTAGCTTAGAGATATTATGCTATGAAAGAGGTGGGTTGTACGTGTACAGTTTCGCACAAGTTCTACAAATTAAGGAAAATAAAAAATTCTCTGCTGTCGTACGTCCACGCGTGAGGTTTTTATGGTAACAATTTTCTAGACAAGAATAAACTTATGGATACAGAAGTAGTTTAAAACGCTACATGAATTGACAAAAATGTTTTTATAGGCTTATCACGTCATTGACAGACTGAGTGAAAAATTTCGCCTTTTATTATAAATGTTAAGGATATAAAAGTTAAGTTATTATAAAAATTAAGGAGAAAAAAATAGTATGGTTTTGTCAGACCCTGTGAGTTTTTCGTTAGTTTTAGAAGAGTTCTGATTAGAGAATTTATCATACAATCGTTATTAATTTATTTTACATGGTATAGTTTTTGCTATTTGAGTACGAAATTTATGAAAAAAAGAGATGCATGTTAAGTGAGTAAATAGGTACCATGCCTCTGTTTTTCCTATAAGCTTTTGTGTTTGAATAGCAAAAGCTTTACCGTGTAAAGTACTTCATTGCAGAGCAAGTGGAAGGGATTGCAAATATTTTGAAGCTATGCAATTATTTAAGTTTGAATTTGTAGGGTTCCGTCCAAATCGGAAAAAAGGAACCCACCCTTATGGTGCAACTTCGTCTGTTCGACTGTCTGTCACAGCTGCTTATTTCAGCAACTACTAATGCTATCGACTTGAAATTTGGAATAGTTTTAAATAAAGCTTTCCAACCTTTATTGCAAATGAAAAAATAAAAAAAATATTTCTATTTTTATTGCAAAAGGGGTTAAAAGGAGAGGGGGAGCGGTTAACATTTTTTAAGTGTGGTTACTAGGTCAAGTGGGGTGTCATATGAAAGGCCTAAAATATATTTTCTTATAATGGAAAATGTCTAAAAACATACCACTCCCTCCCATTACATCCGAAGTTCGGAAAACATGAAATATGAAATAACTAGAGTAGCTTTTGGGCCTTGTATAGACAGTCTATGTTGCGCTAGAATAGTTTGTAAACAAAAATTTTGCGCACTTTTAAGGACAGTAATTAGTCGGTGGAGTAGATCATAATGTGTCAGCCTACCAATCACTAGGTACCAGCTAGTACTAGCCGACGACGACCATGGTTGTTTTCTGCTGATACCAGGTTTTGATAAACAGTCCATGGGGGGTTTCAGAGACAATGTCAGCGATTCGGAATCGACTTTAAATTGTAGGTCCACTTGCAATCGTTCTCTCCAATCGGGTGAAGTTGTTCTCCAACTCCATGCTCCACAAGGGGTTACGGGAACTAGAGAGAGAAAGAGATAAGGACGGTATTAGCGCCATCTATATAACTAATGTTAAATTATCTTTACTTAGCTTTATTAATAATTCCTGCTTTGATTAAATTTTTTTAATGGGAGTAAAACCGACACAATTTTCAACACTGGGTTCGCCTTAAATATTGAGTAAGAAGGTTGGGACCATATTTTGTAACTCAATCCAATCGTTTCAACATTCGAGTTTACGGAACAATTAATGGAAAATTTTTATCTTATTCTGTTCTCTCTAATTGCCGCAAACCCTTGGTCGGAGAAGAACTTCACGCGATTCGACGACAATGACTGCAAATGGATCTACAATTTAAGGGGGCAGTCTGGTCATACAGCATGAAAATAATAATAATTTTTTTTGTTTAACTTCTGTTATGTACGAAAAAAATAGAAAATTTTATTTTGTTTGTTAATAAAACATTCATGACCGCAGTGGGGGCTTGAAAAAAAAGGCTCTTCCTCGCCGTTGTAGCTGTCTTTGATATATATAATTTGTGAAAAAAAATCAAATTGAGTATCGCTATGTATTGTTGTGTCAATATCCCTAACCACAATAAAACGATTTTTTTAAATTAACAGAATAGTGCGGAATTTGCGTTAACTTTCGCTATTTCGAGTCTTTCTCGGAGTTGTAATGAAAAAAAAAAGTAATTTTTACAAAAAATCTTTGGAGAAGAGCTTCTAGTATGGAGAACACTTAAAATTTTTTTGCCTAACCGGTTCAATGGTTTTCATTTTATCAACAATGCCTGCTGAGAAAAGTAGTTTTGAGAAAAACGCGTTGTTGCATTAAGGGGTTACACCTCATCATCATATCAGTTGCACGTTTGGCCATGTAACTTGAGAATGGTAAACAATTTTTGTGTGCTTTAAATTGCCTTTGAAAGAGGACACATTGGCTACTATTTTAAACACGAAATTAGACAAAAATAAAGAAGAAATTTTAAAAAAATTTCGTTTCAAATGAAAAAATTAATTTTTTTCCAAAAATTTAAGTTTGAAAACTTACTTTTTTAAATCTTAGTCTTTAAAACCAGACAATTCAGAAAATAATAACGTCTATAACACAAAAACTGTAGAAAGTATGCGTTAAAACCTAAGACTAGTTAATTTCATCGTAAACAAAATTCAAACTCCTAGTATAGCTTAGAGTGGGGGTGAGAAAGACCCATAAAATTTTGTTCGTTTCTCTCCTTGATCTATCAGTTCCTTCATTATTGCACACGACTTAAGAAACATCCTGTATACTATCAGAAGATAATTTTGGAAGCTATGCAAAAATTAACTTTGATTTCTGGAAGTTGCCTCGTTTTCAAACTAAAAAATCAAAACAAACTGTTTTATACTCGAGCAACGTAAGAACTATAAAAATTTCTTAACACGATCGGCGTTTCTAATGAAGAAAAGTTAAGCTCCTTTGGATCGTTATCAACAGCAGCACCAAAGGGTTAACTTTTCCTCAGCTGCTGGACGCCTTCGCGAAAAAACGAAAACTAGATGAAACTAAACAAATTTTAACACCGATCTAGACAGCTGTATCAAATTATTATCACTTATACTGTCCCACTAACCTGGCGGTAAAAATATTTTCAAATCTGCACAAAATGCACGAAATATTCACATGACCCGAGTGAATTTTCAAACTAAAAAATCAATACAAATTATACTCGAGCAACGTAAGAAATATAAGAATTTCTTAACATGATCGGCGTTTCTTATGACTTCCATCAAGATTTCGCTCCAAGTCACACGGCCAAAGGCACTCTTGGGTGGCTACACAGATGCAAAATAGCCTCTAGAGAAAATAAAATCAGCTCTTGGCTTAAGCGTTGTAGAAAAATATATTATGCAAAAGGTCTTCATATCGAAAAAAATTTCCTGAAGTCAGAGTGGCCTAAAATTGTTTCCTTTATCATAAACATAGATGGCAGTAAAACGATGTTTCGAACTGAATTTAATTTAAGTGACACCAGAGTAGACTATATAACTTACTATACATAGGCTACTATGAAAATGACTTTGAAAGGAAAGGTCACATCTAACTAGTTAGTTTAGTAACATAAAAAATGACATATGTTCATTGCATTATTATTTCTCTCTTCGGCGTCTGCTACACCGACACTCCACTTGGTCCGGTTCTGTGCTAACGATTCTGTTGCCATGATTTGTTGATCTGGGTGCCTTCCTTCTCTACAGATCTTTTCTATGTAGGCCTCCGATGTACCCATCCGATGGTATGCTGAAAAAAATAAATTCACTCTTCTATGTTCGGGTAGGTATCCCAAAAATATTTCCACAAAAGAGAATAATCTTCAGGGACTCTGAGGCTGTGAAACACGGACATGACGAAATTATAAAAATTAGAAGAGTTCGTAATTTCTGGGGAATCCTTACACTAATACATAGAGATAACGTGAGAAATAGAACACTTTAATGACAAGAAAGCTAATAACACTGGACAACAAGATTCTCTCCCCGGGCAGCTGGGGGTTACTTCCGTAATAATTTGCTGCGTAGAATCCAAATGCGAGATCGGATTTCGGTCATCACTTCATGATTTTTAGATATTTGAGGTTACGTACTCGAAAAATGGTTTTTTGGCTACTTCGAGGTTATGTACAGGATGGAAACAATTTTTTAGTCTTTTTTTTCTACTTTTATAATTTCGTACTATTCTTACTTTGAAGGGTAAAAATAGTAGTAAATTATGAAACTGGCAAAAAAAGACCAAAAAATTTGTTGCATCCTGTACATAACCTCAAAAGTAGCCAAAAAACCCATTTTTCGAGTACATAACCTCATCATGATGTGATGGATGAATTCTGACCACGGATTTGGATTCTACGTAGCATTTAATGACCCCAGCTGCCCAGGGAAAATCATGACCCCATATATTGTTGAACAGTGTTATTAAATAAAAACCACAGAAACTAAAAAAAATTAAATAAAAATATCGAAAAAAAAGAGAACAGAAATATCATAAAAGATAATTTGTCGTTCACAATGAAAAAGACGGGAAAGGAGGGATAGAACATCTAGAAGGAAATAACAGTTCTGGGTCTACCTATTGCCTACTCATGATTGAATGTTCGAATCCGAAAAATAGAAATCAGCACCTAACAAGGTCTCTAAGGTCACCGTTTTATATCGAGAGCAAACTGGTACCAAAGTCTCACAACGTGGACAAAAACAAAGAATATATAGGTTTTAGGAAGCTGTTAGTTTTTGAAGATGGTTTAAAAAGAGGTATGAAGGCTTTCTAGAATGGATAAGTCGATAAAGAAAACACTTATTTTAGATACACATTGAGCGGACAACCCAAAACCGCAATCGCAAGCTGTGAGATGTGGTCTTAGCGCTACAAACTATATGCATATTTCGAAGGCTGAGAGTAAAAATGACCTAATTGCAAGATCCGAGCAAAAGTGGCTTAGAAATTGTTCCGCTCAAAAACGAACCGCGTGAGATTCCGTTTTTGCGCCGAGTTTTTCTCTAATTCGCTTTCGTCCGGAATCTCACGCGGTTCGCTTTTTCGCGAAACATTTTCTAAGCAACTTTTGCTCGGACCTTGTATATAGGTCAGGTTTATATGTAGTTTTGAACCGTCCGTGTAAATCTCGGATTTCCCACAGGGAATTGTGTCGCCCTCCCAGTCAAATCTGGTTGGGATCGTCGATCTGAACCGCTTGATAAAGGAGTAGCTAGGAGTTCTGTAATCAAGATGCCCCACTTGGAGCGAAAAGGAGTCCAGAATTGAAGAGTTCCAACTCTAATACTGGACCACTGAGAACGTCGCCATTTGCAGCCATCTGTTTACCCACCAGATCTAATGGAAGTAAATGAAGAAGTATCTTCAGAGCATCGGTAGGAGCGGCCCGTAGTGCCCCGGTGATACAGATACAGGCCGACCTCTGTACCTTTCTTAAAACGTTGAGGTAAGTGGCCTTGTCCAGTTATGGCCACCAGACAACCAAACCATACAACAGAATTGGCCTAATGACTGCAACATAGAGCTTGGGCTGAAAACCTATTTCCAACCGATGGCCCTCTTGCAGGAGTATTGAGCTACAGTTGCTTTCTTGACCCTTTCATGAATATAAGGCTTCCAGCTGAGATTCCTATCCTTATCATGTTACGCACAGATGTGTTAAACACCACGATTTGACGTTCAGATTGCCTTAAACTAAAATTATATTTTGAATTTTCCCGATTTGGACCCCTGAAAGAGGTCAATGACCCTGGGTTACTTGCGGAAAGTCAAACTCTATCTATCTTTATGCAAAATTATATCTTCTTAGCTATTATAGTTTCTGAGATACTTTTTTTATCTCAAAACCTATACCGTTTCTACTCTATTGAGTATACGACCAATATGACATATACCAATAAAATGTAGCCTTAATTCGCTGCGGCCTCTCTACAGTTTTGAATTACGTGAAATGCGAGGAATCTGAATATATTTTCGGAAAAATTTTAGTTATGCATAAGAAACTGAGAAGAAATCTATTTATTAATTTAATTAATTTTACAGAATTTTAAGTTCCTTATTTTAAAATTCTAGGATTTTGTAGAATATTGCACTTGCACCTGTCAAAATGATTGTTTTTTTGCTAAATTTCAATTCCAATTCTGTTTTAAAATTATCCATCAACATAATTAAATAACTTAAATAAATGGTATGTTATGAACTCGTATTATGTGCGAAAATATTCGCTATAAACAAAAACAAATCTAACTGAGCGGCTGAAAATCTATTTTGTCCAACTGCATAATATCTCAAGATAATATTATGCTCTCAAATGGATTGTGATGTTATAATTGCGCGAATGTAAGTTTAAGTCAATCATTAAAAGTTAAAGGATGCTTTTTTTCGCACTATAATATCTCGGATCGGATTTTTTTTCTGGCTTTATTACCCGGATATTTTCCGGATTTACGTATAGTTTTTCATGGCTGATTGTAAACAAAAAATGATTTTCCTGATTTTCTACATGTTAGTCGGTATACATTTATATCGAAATCACCACAGCTACACTGTTTGGTAATGAGAGATTCGCGTTTCTTTATTAAACAATAAAATCACGATAACTCCATTCTATCCAACAGTTTATACCTATTACCAAAATAATAAGAGAATTTGTCACTGCACAGTCTTTGACATAGCCATTAATAACTGTCAACGATTCTATTCATTCGCAGTAGCTCAAATTTGAATTACTTTTTAACACTCGTCAAGAAGTGCGTCACTTAGTGAAGTGTCAACAATTGAAACTTTTAATGAAATCAGAAACAACTTTAATATCTTATCACTAACATTCACATTTATTAAAATATTTGCAATTTTAATAGTTTTCAAGGTAGCACTCACCCGTCTTTGTCGAATGCGGTAAAACACGCGTCCATTGCGAACTCTTTAGGGCTCTCAACTGATAGCGTCGGTGTAGGCGAATCCATTGTAGAAGTACGTCGAATTTTGAATGCAGGCACCTGCAAAAGGGAATAATCAACAACTAAGAACTAAAAAAAATATAGCCTATAGTTTATCGAAATAACAAACTTCAAGGAAATCAAAGGTTGCCACAGTAACTTTCTCAACAGTAGATAGCTTTCTGGTGGATGCTCCAATAGACCAGAGAAAAAACGATTGCAGAGGTAGTTTAGTTCTGTATGGGCTTATACTAGTAGAAAATTTGATTTGATTGCGACAAAGTTTGACATGCTACTGAAATGAATATGAATACTCTTAGATTGCAAACGGTGTCTATATCGGGCTGGTTAATCAACTGGAAAATTTCGGTGGTAATAAATCCGTTCACGGATCAATTATTTATTGAATGAATAGGCTGTGACGTCAGGATTTATATAATTGCTTGCCCCGTGCTAAATGCAAACTCATTTGCTAATGATATTTTGAGTTAAATTGCGTGACAGTTTCGAGTATTCGATTCTGAGTCTAATCTCTACTACATATTCACTTTTAAGAGTACTTTATCGGTCGATATTCAAGAATTTTTAATTTTAATATCATAAAAGGCATTCGCAGTAGGAATCAGTCACTGTAGTGATAAGTGATTATTCTTACCAATAGACTACTAAAATCTTTTTAGATTTTCTGGTTTGCATTTTATGCCAGTCTAGGCATTTTGTAGAGATTTCAAAATTGTTCATATAATATTTTTACTACAACGTCCGTTGTCTAGAAATTAGAAGGTTCTATAGTTATAGTCTAGATACGAGTAGTTTCTTTAAAAGCGAATATTTTGTGACTGAAGGTTTAAATTATAAAGGTCTTAAGATATTTTTTGTTTTATTTAAGGAGACCTATACCTCTCCCATACAATGAAGGTTAGGTTAGGTTCGTGTGGCTGTCCTGAAGGACACACTTACACCTCAATAGGCCCATTGTGATGCCACGGGAATGTAAGAATTTCCACCACCTTCTCACTGGAACCATCCGGAGCTATCTATGAAGCGCTAGAGATCTGCAACGTCAGTCGCCTCCAGATCACCAAGACTATCGAGGAAATAGTCACTCAAGAAAGACTTCCGCCTGCGTGCCAGTGCAGGGCACCGGCAAAGAAAGTGGAAAATAGTTTCCTCCTCCTCCTCGTCCATACAGCTACTGCAGAAGTCGTTTGAGAAGATGCCCAGTCTCTTCGCGTGTAAGCCGATAGGCAATGACCTGTGATAACCCCAGTAATTGTACCAAGGTGAGATCTGTCCCTCGAAATCAGATACTTGGAGCACCTAAGATCCAGCTTAGGCCAGATCTGTCTGGACAAATGGCACATAGTGCTGTTTGCCCATCTAAGGTGCAAAAAGGTGAAAAAACCCCACCCCCACCTTGCCCTGTAGTTTTAAACCGTCCGTGTAAATCTGAACGGATTTCCCACAGGGAATTGTATTGCCCTCCCAGTCAAGCCTGGTTGGCATCGTCGATCTGAACCGCTTGACAAAGGAGTAGCTAGGAGTGCTGTAATAAAGATGCCCCACTTGGAGTGAAAAAGAGTCCAGAATTAAAGAGTGCCCAACTCTAATACTGGACCACTGAGAACGGCGGCATTAGCAGCCATCTGTTTACCCATTAGATCTTATGGAAGTAAATGAAGAAGTATCTTCAGAGCATCGGTAGGAGTTGTCCGTAGTGCCCCGGTGATACAGATACAGGCCGACCTCTGTGCCTTTCTCAAAACGTTGAGGTAAGTGGCCTTTTCCAGTGATGGCCACCAGACAACCACCCCATACAACAGGATTGGCCTAATGACTGCAACATAGAGCCAGTGAGTTAGTTTCCCACCGATGGCCCTCTTGCAGGAGAATTGAGCTACAGTTGCTTTCTTGACCCTTTCATGAATATAAGGCTTCCAGCTGAGCTTCCTATCCAGGATGATACCCATATATTTAGCTTTCTCGGTAAAAGCCAGGTGGGTGCCATTGAGATGCAGAGCGTCAACATGAGGAATTTTGTATTTCCTAGTAAAGATGACCGTCTCGGTCTTATTAGGATTAACGCTAAGCCCACACCCTCTCGCCCAATTGGTGAGCTTAGTGAGGGCATTCTACATAAGATCCCTTAAAGCAGGCAGGAATTTGCCCTAGATAGCTATAGCCATGTCGTCCCCGTAGGCAAACACTCCACAGCCCTCCCCTTCCAGGATTAGAAGCAGTTTATTTACCACCAGATTCCAAAGAAAAGGAGACAGGACCCCACCTTGCGGTGTGCCCGGACTCACAGTCCTGGTAGCATGAGCCTCTCCCAGCTTTGAGGTGATAGTTCTGCCATGAAGCATCTGACCGGTCAGCGACATAAGATTGGCATTCACACCCAGAGAAGCGAGTGCTTCCATGATTGCTCCCGGGCTAACAGTGTTAAAAGCTCCCTCAATGTCCATAAAGGCCACCAAAGTGAACTCCTTGCAATCAAGGGATTTCTCTATAGTGCGCACGAGAGAATGAAGAGCGGACTATACAGACTTTCCTTTACAGTACGCATGCTGAGACGCCGATAGTAGATGCTGAGGGATACTACCTCGTAGATGAATGTCAACTAATCTCTCAAAAGTTTTGAGAAGAAAAGATGATAGAGTGGCATGCGTGCTTTTGCCCGCCTTGGGAATAAACACTACCTTGACTCGTTTACACCGTGCCTCGACCCATACAGTGAAAGAAGACTTAAAAAATCATGACATTACATTTATTAGACTTTCACTGAATGGGAGGGAATGACATTTTATTCAAAAGGGCGACACATTATCACTTATTCCACCGACGACTTGAGTTGGCTATCTCTAGTTCCTTTAATCCCTTGTGGGCATAGGGCGTCTAGGTCCTACACCGACCCCACCTGGTCCAGTTATGTGCAAACGATTCCCTCTCGACGTATTTTCTCTATGTGTTGTGCGGTCGTCCAATTTGACGTCTTCCTTGGATTCCGTGCGGATTCCAATCTAGAGCCTGCTGTGCGATGTTGTTTGGCTCTTTTCTTAGAGTGTAGCCTATCCATTGCCAGTATTCGCACGCGAAATACTGGTGTCTATCCCGTCTTGCCCTGTAAGTTTGTATAGGTTTTCGTTGGTAATAACCTCCGGCCAATGGATGTTAAGGAAACTCCGAAAACACCGGTTGGCAAAGGCTTATAGCTTAGATGTTATTTAACAGGTCACTTTCCATTTTGAACAGCCGCACAACAGAACGCCTAGATCTGAGCAAGAATATTAAATGCAGCTTCAGCTCCGCCGGCTGCTGTAACTATGCTTCTGAGATAGCAAAATTTATACACTTGCTGTATTTGGTTCTTTTCCAGCTGCGACCTTCTCTGCTGAGGACTTCGGACAATTGGGCTACATGGACTTTGTTTGTTGGATAGGAAACATACATCGTCGGCATTCTCTAGGTGTGTAAGGCGGTTAAAGAATTTCCATCTAATCCCTCACGATGGGTGGTCATCTAGGGCGTTGCACAATACGTCATTAATTACAACTAGGAAAATCAAAGGTGAAATTATGCATCCTTGTCTCACTCCATGCAGCACTTGGAAGGGCTCTGACAGTTTTCCCTTGTGTAGGACGTAAAATTGGACTCCTGAGTAGGACATTCGGCGGATTGCTGCCCGCTCATGTATTCTCGATTGTATTCTTGATTCGCATTAAAATGATTTTAGCCGTCAATTTGGATACTGCAGTTAAAAGACCAATTGCTACAACTTCTCAGGTCCCCTTTTTTGGGAATAATCACAATTATGCCTGCTTTTCATTTGCTGGGATAGGTCTCGGTTTCCCAACATTCCTAAATTACGGAGAAAAGAATATCAGCTACAGCAATGGGATCCACCTTAAGTAGTTCCACTGGTATTCTATCAATCTCTGCGGCCTTACCGGGGTCCATCGACTTAATTTCGGCAGCCAACTTCAATCTTGTCGGAGTTCTGGTGTTAATGTTGGCCGCAGCCGGCGGGTGTTCAAACTCGTGTGAAGAGGTATTCGACGGTCCGAAGGTGCTGTTTAGGACTTTAACAAAATATTCTCTCCACCTCCGTGACAAGAAGGGATCTATTAGTATCTCTTACAGGATGTTGTGTTAGAGTCTTTCCTGCCAGTTTTTTGGCAATCTTGTAAAGATCTTCGCTGTCACTGCGGTAGGCCGCATTTTCTGCTAGCGCGTTGATGTAGCTGCGCATGTCACGTCTTACACTTCTTTGGACGCATTTCTGTAGAGATCGATATGCAGTTCTGAGATTTTGTTTAACTGCAATTTCGGAAGGAGAATTGATGCCATCTTTATTCTGCTTCCATTCCTGTATTTTGTACGATCTGCTCCATGGTCGTCTTCCGCTCTCTAATCGTGCCACGTTTTCTGTACCACAGCTCACAAAACATTCCTTCGCCCTTTCTCATTTTTGGTCGATGGAGTCGTCGGTGTTATGATCAGCAATTCGGTGCATTTAGACGTAGTATATTAGATGTTGTATGTCGTGGGCATACTGCTGCCATGCATAAGCGAAATTTAGCTGTTACAAGATGGTGATTGCTGCCAATATCAGCGCCGCGCTTAGACCTTACATCGAGAAGACACTTTCTCCAACTTTTAGAAACTTAGTATGGTAAAAAAAGCTTGCAAATTTATGAATCACCCTGTAACTCAAAAACGGTTAAGATCGCCCCCCGGGATAAAATTTTTTGTTTGCCTAGGTGAGATCTATCACCTCTTTCATTTTGGCACACTATCTATATAGTCTTCGCGCCAAACCTTTAAAATTAAGCTGGGTTTTCAAAAGATTGTTCCTATAAGTTCCAGAAAACGTATCAGTTTTGTTGTTGGTTCCTTTGAAAAAAATGTCATCTCTGTAATTTTAAAACCTTTTTTCGAAATTCTAACAGCCTTTGTGAGTGAATGCTAGTCGTGCAAAATTACAGTTGAGTGCAGTGTATGAAGGGATCCTCGTTCAATAAGAATGGAGCCCTTCTCGATTGAGTTTCTGTCCATTTGTAAAATTGAACATTGTCCTTCTGCAAGAAATTTTCTGACTTCGGCCTGTGAATAATGATTCCCAGGATACAATGCCATATCTGACGTGAATAGAAACCTTCGGATACCTGTGTCTTAGGCAAAGCTGATTATTCCTAATGAAATCGAAATTGATTGACAATGTTTGTTGGATCTTCATTGAGCTTCTGTACGAATTTTTTGCCCATTATTTATGATCCAATAATTCAACGACAATTTGAATCTATAATTGTTCATTCGATTCGTATCTGTTCGAATGTTTCAGTAGAACACATTTGCTGCATTCGCCCGTCTACATGGAATTAAATCCTAAGTTGAAATTGGAGCAGAACACCTATAAAATGTTATAACATATCATAGAGATGTTACACAAAATTTATCACCAAATAATTTACCATAAATAATATTTTCAGTAAGTACTTTGCATTTTTAAGCTGCTGGAACTTCCATGAGACTAGTTGAACTCTTGCCACATTTTGCTTATATTGAGCTCAGATATGACCTGTAAGGGGCCTTGTTCCTCCCGTAATAGCTTTTACCGCATCTAAAATTCTTGATGTGGGCTATAAGAATTTTATCTCGAAGCACAGGATGATCGTCATTTTCGCGGGTTTCCAAACGAGTTTCTTAAAATGGCAAAGAATTTTGAATTTTTAGCGTTCCTGCTCTTAAAACTTTAAATTTCCCGATGCTTAAAACAGACATAAAACTTTCTCGAAAGCATGCATAACACCTCTCGCGTGTTGTATTTGGTATTTGATGACCACTTGTGCTCCTGAATTTTTTCGAGCTTTTTATGTTTCAGCACGTTTTGGAACTGAAACTTTTATTATAGCCATTGTTTTCGTTACTTTCTTAAGTTTGTAAACTAATCTACGAGGGACGTCCAGAAAGTAAGAACTTGTTAAAAATCGAAAAATGATATATTTCAATGAAATTTACAAGGTATGCGCCAAAATATGTTATCATTTCTCAACATAATCGCCGCTGAGGACAATGCACTTTTGAAGCCTGGCTTTGTATACCCTCGTCGTATACCTTCCCCTCCACCTCCTTAAGCCACTTTCTTACAGTCCCCATTACTTCCTTATCGTTCGAAAATCGCTGCCCACCCAAGAACTCCTTTAATTTGGTGAAAAGATGGTAATTCGACGGTGCCAGGTGCAGGGAGTAGGGTGGGTGAGTCAGAACGTCCCATCCAAACGACAGGAGTAGGCTCCTGAGTGAGCCGGCAGTAAGGCGCCTGGCTTTATCATGAAGGAGTGACACACCACGAGTCAGCAATCACCTTCTTTTATCTTTGATTTTTGTTTTCAACTTCTTTAGATTCTCACAATATGCAGCATTAAGGGGGGTCCTTTTGGGCATAAAATCGACTATACAGATCCCATTCCGGTGCAAAAGACGGATGCCATGATTTCCCTATGCGAAGACTGAACTTTGAACTTTATGTTGGCGAATGGGTATGGCGCCACTGCAAAACTGAGGAATATAGGGACATAGGGACACACCCAAATTTCGTCCGCAGTCAGAACTGAGTCGGAGGATTCACCTCTTTTTTTTTGTTTTTTGGATCATGGCATAGCGGTCTTGCCGCTCAACCAATTCATCCAACTCCGTCTCCGTTAAGCTGCTGCGATATTTCGTTACGGACAGAGGCGCTCGATGTCTCATTTTCACCGATAAGAACCCATCTGCACCTCACGCGCGCCAACTTTCAAAACTAAATTTCCCTTTGTATATACAGCCCTTGTATTCTTACTTTTTGGGTGGCCCTCGTACATTGACTACACAGCTCCACAAAAAAATTAATAATGAGATCTGACGATGTTTACTATATGTTTTCGAGGTCGCTGAATCCGAATCCGAGGTCCGTTTAACCCCATCACATCCGGATTTTCCATGACCTCAAAATTTAGACCAAAAACCCTTATTACCCCTTGAATTTAAAACCCCATAGCCCCATCATACCAAAAACCCCAAAAACTCAAAACCTAAACCGCATAACCCCATAACCACAAAATAAAAGCGGCAAAGGTCACAATATGCTCCTCATTTCCGAACTTAGGGCTAGATAGGCAGTTCGACAGTACATAACATATAGAAAATCCCGATGTGACGGGGTTAAACGGACCTCGGATTCGGATTCAGCGACCTCGAAAACAAATAGTAAACATAGTCAGACCTCATTTTTAATTTGTTCAATCTTTTGTGTGGAGCTCTCTTGAAGCAATCTTTGACCTAAATGTTTTTATGAGCTGCAACTTTAATTTCATTGTTTTTGAGCGTTTATTAATTTTTTACGTTTTTCATACTGGGTGTGTTTAAAAACATAAATATTAAAAAGGTGTGTTTCGCTGTAGAAACAATATTTGTTTTGAAACCATTATAGTTTCGGTCCGTCCCTCTCTCTGTATATTACAGCACTTCCACCCTCTCATTTATGTCCTTATTAAAATGGTCGAAAATTTCAAAAAGTACGTATTTCGTTTTTTTCAAATTGTATATAGTCCAATGTTTTGTAATCAAAAAGAATTTTTGAAAAATATTTAAAATTCGCTGAAATACAGCGGGTTTTGCACAAGCGCATGAAGCCGCTCGAATCGACTGCACCATTTTCAATTGCACTTTTCTCGAAACTACGAATATGTTTTCCCACTTTGTGGGCAAGATATCTGAGCAACAAATTATCCGATTATTATAAAATTTTTACACTATATTCTGTGACATATTTTCAGCAAAAGAACGGACGGGATTTTTGTTATCTTAAATTATAATAAATATAAAGTATTCTTCAATTAAAGTTAAAAATTTTCTTAATTTCTGTTTAACGGCTGTAGATTATTTAATTTTCAAAAATTTTCAGAACAGGTCGGTTATGTAATAATTCTTGCTATTTACTCTAACATGTTTTTTACAGTTTCTGTTTCAGGCCAATATAAGCCCTCACAAAACTGCCCCCGTTTGCTGCTGGCAGAACAACCTTTTTTATAATAATTACTGTAAAATTTGTAAAAATAAAACAAAAAAGAAAAATGAAATTTATCCTTAATTTAGAAAGTCCATTTGATACCCTTTTTAAATTCCGACTTTATATTATTATATATTATATTTATATTATATTTTTTTCACAATACATTTTTGATATCTAGGCCACAGTTTTAGAGTTCTGCCCAGGAAACACCCCTTTAGATGAAACTTGTAATACGAGATTAAAATGAAACTAAAGCATATACAACAAGTGCCATTAGAATGTTTAAATCGCAGGTAAGCGCTGTAATGTCGGATAAAAGTTCTATTGAAGCTAGAATCACTTTAGACGAGTCAACGTCAACTATAATAATTCACTTTGCAGGAAATAGAGCACAAAATTAACATCCTCTCGATTATTCTAAGTACTCTGGCAACGAAGCATCTGCACCCCCTTATTCTTAGTTATAAACAAATTAGTAAATTCTTGAAAGATATTCCTTTAACCCATGAGTTAAATATGGTAATGCAAGATCCATTTATGTTGCAACAGTTAGCATCTGTGGTAAGCTCACACATAGAAGATCATCTGTTCTGTAGAATATCGATTCCTCTTATTGAAAAGGAATGGTTGTCCATAAAATAGAACAAAATCTATTTTTTTGATTTGATTTGATTCCTACACTATGAAATAGACGAGGATTACATAGCCTCGGATGCAGGTGGAAATAAACTAATACTATTAAAGGACCAACAACTGCAGTCTTATCGTAAGATCAGACTTAGCAAGTCCGAAAAGGGACTAGTATGTCATTTTTCTTCACCAATTTACCTTCCCTTCAGAAGGTTAGGTTAGGTTAAACTGGCTGCCTAAGAAGGCACACTTAGACCTAAGAGGCCCTTTGTGCTACCACATTGAGGCTTGAAATTTACAACCCCATAAAATTACCTAAGGAATAGGAGGGTTAATATTCTGTCCCCTGTGCACCGAACCAGTTTCTTGCATCTAGTGGAACTAGTTCACGGGAAGTCAAAATTATTTTGACTGGGTTGTGAAGGATGTTCATCCTTAATTCGTCGTCGGGAACCATTTTGAACTCCCGATAAATCGAGTCAGGTTTCTGACATCTGTGGAGCCCAGCTCGGTTAGCTCTTTGAAGTAGGGGGAGCCCAAAAATCGGTTCCTACGGTTGGCTAGGGCAGGGCAGCTACCGAGGAGGTGAAGTATGGTTTCCTCTTCCTCCTCGTCGTGGCAACTCCTACAGAAGTCATTTGAGGGCACGCCCAGCCTATCGGCGTGTCTACCTATGAGACAGTGACCCGTGATTACGGCTACTGTAGTGCTAATTATTTTGCGTCCGAGTAGGATGAGCCCTTGACCGCTTAAGGTCAAGCTTTGGCCATATCTGTCGGGTAATCAGGCAGGTCTGTTCTTCTTGCCAGTTATTCCCTGAAATCTAATTGTCAAGCGAAAATCCATAACCTTCTTCAAATAACTTTCAATACATTTACTAAAACAGTCGAAATCTCAGAAATAGACTTAATACCAAAAATCAATTTTGAACCCTTTCACGAATGTTAGTCCTGAATTACACGAGAGGGATTCTACCCCATGAGTGACGAAAACCTGTTTTTTTCATGGTGAGAGAAGTGAGGTAGCAAGAGGGTCATCTGTGAGTGTCAATCACGAATCGTAGGGGTTTTGCTTGAGTTTTTCCTGATTTGCTTTTGTCCATTTTCGTAACTTCTTCATTAGGGTTTGACAAATTTTTTGCGTCAGATTGATTAAGTATTGCTTGAGACGGTGAATACAAATTTTCAACCCTGCAAAACACTTATGAACCGGTTTTTTAACGTCAATCAAAGCCCCTTTCGTAGCAACACTCCGAGGGTTTGCCGTGAGTTATGGGGTAAAATCCCTCTCGTGTAATTCATGACTAAGTAACAAGAAGATAACTGGCGAAATTCAAGTAAAAAACTATGAAGAGCATAAAACTTTTCTGAAAGAATAAAATAGTTTTTAAAAAAAAAGTTGAACCGACTTCACAAAAAGCGCTAAAAACCATAAAATAATTTTTAATTGTATATCTATTACGACATTTTGAAGTCGGTGCAAATTAAATAAACCAAACAACTACAACAAAAGTATTTAGTCGTCCTTCCTTTTGATCCCGTGAGCTGAAACGTTCATGTAGAATTACATAAATTTTCAATTGTGGTTCTGTAGTTGTTTTATTTGTTAAATTTACACCGACTTCAAAATGTCGTAATAGATATAAAATTAAAAATTATTTTATGCTTTTTAGCGCTTTTTGTGAAGTCGGTTCAACTTTTTTTTTAAAAACTATTTTATTTTTCACTTTTTAGTGTCTTCGACTCTATACAACGAAAAGAACCATCCAAATCGGTCCACGCGTTAAAAGTTAGTTATAACCCCCTACCCCACCCCCATTCCACTAAACTTTTTTTCTCATGGTATCCATCAAGGAAAAAACTCTACCGAACAGAAAAGGAATCATCGAAATCGGTCAACGCATTACGAAGTTACTACCCCTCCCCCTCCCCCACCACCACCATAGGACCAAATTATTCTTCTATTAGCAATGGGGGGTCACACTCTATACAACAGCAAAAGAACCATCCAAATCGGTCCACGCGTTATAAAGTTAGGTTCCACCCCCCTTCTCCCACCCCAACCACACCAACGTGGTATCTCGTGGTATCAACCAGGGAGCATACTCTACCCAAAAGAAAAAGAAATATCCAAATCGGTCCACGCGTTACGAAGTTAGACCCTCGCCCAACCCCCCACCATGAGCCAAATTATTCTTCTATTAGCAGTGGATGATCACACTCTATACAACAGCAAAAGAACCATCCAAATCGGTCTACGTGTTACAAAGTTAGGTTTCACCCCCCCCCCCCCCAGCAACATTTGTTTTCTCGTAGTATCAACCAAGCATCATATTCTACCCAATAGAAGAAGAATTATCCAAATCGGTCTACGCGTTACGAAGTTAGACAACCCCTCCCCCCACCCCCACCTTTCACCATAGGACCAAATTATTCTCCTATTAGCAATGGGGGATCATACTCTATACAACAGAAAAAGAACCATCGAAATCGGACCACGCGTTACAAAGTTAGGTTCCACCCCCACCCTACAATAAATTTTTTCTCCTGGTATCAACCACGGAACATACTCTACCCAACAGAAAAAGAATTATCCAAATTGGTCCACGCGTTACAAAGTTAGCCTACCCCTCCCCCCTCCTCTCACCCTAGGCCAAATTTTTTTCTCCTATTAGGGGGATCATACTCTGTACAACAAAAAAAGAACCATCCAAATCGGTCTACGCGTTACAAAGTTAGGTTTCACCCCCACCTCCCACCCCCACCCTACCAAAAATTTTTTTGACATGGTACCAATCGGTGAACATACTCTACCCAACAAAAAAAGAATCATCAAAATCGGTCGACGCGTTACGAAGTAATGCCCGGTCAGACATAAAAAAAAATAAAAATAAAAAAAAATAAAAAAAAATAAAAAAATGCGCGTCGAATTTAGAACCTCTGTGTTTTTGGGAAGTCGGTTAAAAACAGACCGAATACAATACTTTGCTACAAAGAATTGAAAGAGTTCAAAAGGATAGAGATGCCCGAGCGCGAGAGAAAACTCATAAGATTACTACGGGAATTAGAGGTACAGTACCTATACTCGGCGGAGTTGATTTGAGTTCTTTGAAGAGATGACTGGTGGTCTTGTAGTAAACAGATTATAGAGATTTTTTGTATCAGATAAAATATTTAAAGAAGTAATATAGTGAAGTAAATATAAAATAATAACAAGTAATTAATTGGGAGTTTTTAATTCGAAACCTCTGAAGTTAAGTGAAAGTGTAAAACTTGATAAAACAATAACAAAAGTATAGTGTAAATCTCGACGAAAGTGCATTAGATTAAAACACTTCCCTTCATCATCCTACCTTGGGAGTTGAAGAAGAAAAAATACGCAACACAGAAAAAGCCACCAACTTGAAGGGGTCGGTTCTGGACAGCAGCCTTGACTTTTATGACTCCTTATGACGTGTGTTCGACAAAATAGGAAAATCATCAATAATATAAACATTTCCATTATAAGCTTTACTAAATATACTTAATATGTGTAATCTCTTTCTTTCTCTGGTTC
The DNA here is from genome assembly GCA_964036015.1 of Leptarthrus brevirostris. Taxonomy (NCBI): domain Eukaryota; kingdom Metazoa; phylum Arthropoda; class Insecta; order Diptera; family Asilidae; genus Leptarthrus; species Leptarthrus brevirostris. The sequence continues at coordinate 20,287,852 of OZ038371.1, forward strand.
CTTCAACTCCTTTGTAGAGCATAGGGCCTCTGTTACACCAACCCTTCATATTGTCCAGTTCTACGCTAATGCTTTCAACTCATGCCACGATTTTTTTGACCTGGGTACCTTCCTGCTTTGCGAACGTTCGTCATGTGTTTAAAGGTCGGCCAATTCGGTTTCTTTCTTTGAACTCGTTCAGGTTTCTCTCTGAAGGAGTAATAGAGTTTGTTGAGTGATGATGTTTGGCGCTTTGCTAAGTGTGTGGCATATTGTCACTTTGGGCTTTGAATCCCGATGTAAGACATTGCCGTCTTGGATCGGAAGCTATGTATTCGTTGGTAATGACCTCCGGATAGAATAGATTTGACGTTCGATTTAAAGATTCGGAGTATTTTATCGTTGCCGTATCTCCATAAGAGTATTAAAAGCTCTAGTGTTGTTAATGCGAGCCTGTACATCAACTTCAACTCCGCCATCTACTGTTACTATGCTACCGAGATAACAAAATTTATTCACAGTTCTATTCGCTGCTCTTCCAGATAAATTTCATTCTATCCCCTGGAGTGCAAGGTCATAAGCTTGGTTTTAGCGACATTGATGTTAAGGCCTATTACGCAACCTTCTGTTCTCAGGAACATTAAAGCTCTTTTGTTTAATAGAAGGCAAGCATTTTCAGTATAGTCCAGCTACATAAGGTGTTTAAAAAATATCCGTTTGGTCTGTCTCGATTGATAGTAATTGAGGACCTGTACACTACATCATTGATAACCATTAAGAATAGCAAAGGTGACAGTGCCTTGCCTCGCGGCGTTCTCCACTCGGAAGGGCTTCAGGAATTTTTTTCTGAAGTGTGGGACATTGGGCTTCTGATAGATATTCTCCAATGATAGTGATGTGGGTTGCCTCTCCTAAGTTAAGTTGCCCACACCATTACATTTTTCTTCCATTCCATGTGGTTGGTCTTGGTTTCTTATGATTCTTGGATTACGGCAAAAAGAATATCGGTTCTTCAGGCTCTGAAACAAGTAGGGATCTATCGGTGTCTCTTGTAGGATATTCAGGATGTCCTGTGAATTGCTGAGTGATTTTATTTAAATCTCCGCGCACACCACGTCTTCGAGTCTTAGGACGCCTTTTAGCAGAGAACAATATGCTGTTTTGACTAATTGTTTGACTACTAGAGAGCAGAAGTAATGCGATCTTTAATCTACTTCTAATCCATGTGGCGTAAGTGATTCACGGACATCTTTTGCTCTCTAATTCTCCTACATTTTCTGTACTAAAGCCCGTGAATGTTATGATGCATGAATTGTGCATGGATTACCTGATATTAATTAAGCTACTTCACATTTTATATTTTATATCTCATATGTTTACATTATTAGTAATTCTACATTTTACACAACCTTTTTATTAGATCAATCATCATATTCTAACTAATTAAGACACTGAAGTCTCCGTTTTAGTTTTCCAGTTAAGCTATCAAAATATTTCTCTATTTGTAGTATTGAGGCCCCCCCTCTTGTTATCTAGATAGATATCACTTATATGCTGATGACGTTCAGGTTCATAAGTAGAATAAATATATCAGTATATGTGATAGAAAGAGACCTTGTGCTAAATAGTTCCAAGTCGGATAGCAATATAATATTTAGACATAAAGTTGATCAAAAATCTTTACCAGTTCTTCTTCTTTTGAATGTTGATATAATTTTTTACACCAAAATAGTTAAAAACCTTGAGTAATTTTTTATAACTCTATTGTACCTTAAATATTTCGTCATAGGCGGTTTGATCATGTTTCTTATTATGAAATTTATATTTTTGGGTGTTCGCTTTAATCATATCTTGACTTTTTAATTGCATTATTTCTGCATGACATTATTTATTTTCAAGAGCCTCTCGTTCGAGAAAGGGAATTGTTAGAGTTATCTTATCAGTTAACGCGTTATCTTAGTGAAAAATGGATAGAGACAAATATTAGTTTTTTATCGTGTAAATTGGGTATCAAAATTCAAAGATACATTTCGTTTAAGACCCTAAATCATTGCCACGACGTTTCTGGAATTTATGGTATAATAATGCTATAAAATACTTTAATTTTCCTATCACAAATTCCAATATAAGCTAAAGAACTTCTATGATGTCACAGTTAATTTATCTCGTTGCTTACCATATGATGTAATTCTCCCTTCCTTTCAATTATCAGTAGCTTAAATCCCCTGAAAAGTGGCAGTATTTTTCAATTTGGCTTTTTAAGTTTATTTTCCTATTTTTGCATCGAATAGAATACCTTTACAGTTAAAAAATATTTACATATGTACATGCACATATTCTAAAGAACGATAGTGTGACAGACCGATGAATTTCACTGCACTTTAAACCCGGTTCATGGTACCAAATGTTACCAATTATGTTCCTAACTGGTTACCACCCAAAGATTTGATGGAGTTTCCTACATTTGCATGTATTGGCAAAGATAACTTAAGCCGCTTAAATTATGTGCTTGGTTGGCCTTAAATAGACATCAGTTTGTGGCTGTGTCTATATGTACACAATGTCTATTTGCAATCGAAAGGAACACTTACCACCCAGGGAACTATTTGAACCCCTTTCAAAGCTAATTTGCAGGTTTAAGGCACACAAATAATGTTCCTTTCAATTGAGGACGGAACACGAACAAAACCTTCCTGTCTATTGATGTCTTGCGCTCAAAGATGTTATCTGATTACGTCGTAACCTATGGGCTAGGAAATCACATGGATTTCAGCCAACTCCCAAAATAGATATTGTTAGTAAAGTTTGATCTTTACCCTACAACCTTTTGTACGAGTAGGTATTGTATCAAAGGTCAAGCAGACCTATCAAAGGACTTAATTAACGCTGAGATCTTTCATTCATGTTCTAGAGGTGATACAGAATAACTTTCTAAAAGGGTCCTTCAAGGCACGTATAGTATTTGATTTATAACCCCACATCGTTATTTTAGGAAGTTTTCAAGTTTTATAATTTCTTGTTTTACCAGTCGTTTTGAAATAGTATTAATTTCACCATCAATTCCTTAAGAAATGTATCCTGGGAAAACTTAATTTATTAGAGATACAACACAGCGAAAAATTGGACAACATACGTTTGTTTTTCCAGTGAACAGATGGTTTCCAGGTTTCCATAATGGTTCAATAAAACCCCGAAAATTTTCTCATTTATTAAGCGATCAATTCAAATTAATTATTGACTGAGAAATTAAATTTTTCCAACAGAGCAAGCCTTAATCTTTTTTTAGAAGCCAATTTCCCGATAGTATTATTCTTTTATTTTTTCTCTTTAGTGCACATATTACTAATTAAGAAACAACTACTATAGAAGGTATTTTTAAGGGTTTAGTTGTAGACATCATCACTATAACCAAGGTTTGAATTCTATCGGCAAGGACCCGTGGACAATAAGGGCATTGTGGGTTGCAGAATAATTTCGTAGGTTCGGAATCCAAAGCAACAGTGGAAGAACATAAAGTGTCAACGGCCGAGTTTAAATAGTCGTAGTAATAGCTGATTTTAAGGTTTCTATTGAAGAAGTAAAAGATAATTCGGAAATTTCTGTGCAAAAACAGTTTGAGACACTGGAAACAACAGTAGAGAAGAAACTGGTAAATATTGAAAACTCCTTTTTTTTGTTCCTTTATAACAAAAGGCAAAACTTAAAACTTATATGGAAAAGAAAATGGAAGAACTGAAGTTGGACATAGAAAAAAGGTTTGAAGAAGTCAGGAGTTAGAATCGACGGCCCCAATATCATCACCAACATTAAGAAATTGCAATGAAATGATAACAGCTTAGTAATCAAGGTCTATTCTCCGGCGCGATCATGCCAAAAACAATTGGCTTAGCAACAAAAATCGATACATTTTGAGGACAGCTTTAGAAGAATCCGTTGAAGTGTACGGGGAAATATTAATGGTGTAACAGTAGGCGAAACTCAATTTTCGCAGAGATGGTTTTGGGATCAAATTGTTTCATGAAGCTGAACATCGTAGTATATGAAGACGTCGGGCTTCCTCCTTGTGCAGAAACCTTAGTGAGAGCAAAAGTTCTTGGTGATCCCAGGAGTTATCGATTTTATCTTTTAGATAAAACACAGCAAATAAGAAATGTTGCCGTTAGAAAATGTTTCTTGACTATCTATGAAAAGAAAAAAAGTTTTGGTACGAATCCTAAATTCCCGTGAAGAAGGAATCAAATTAAAGAAATCCAGCGAACCAATCAGACGTTTACCAAGCAGCCAAGAGGAGGCGGAGTTGGATCAATTCGTTGAGCCGCACGACCACCATGGTCCCGGGGTCGAGACCAGATCTCCCCGTGAGCTTTTATTAAGAAATTAAAATAATCCACACCGTCTCTGGGCTGTTGTCTAGCTCGCAGCAATGCAAAAAACAAGACATTCAAATTTGGTGGCCAAAACCATGTTAACGCATCAAAGGGTTGTCCCCTAGGATTTGGGCACATCGCATAAAAAAAAGAAAAAAGAAAAGAAAGGATATTGCGTACTTAACGAAACTGTTACTAACATCTAATAAACTAACGAAATGCAAGTAAATTAAAGCAAAAAATGTAATTGAAGAATTTGCAGATACTTTTGCAATAGATGACGAGGACTATGGTAAAACTGGTATAGTGCAACATAGAATTGACACATGAGACGCCTGACCCATTAAGCACGCGCCAAGAAGATTACCACTAGCGAAGCGAGAAGGAGAATCAGACATCATGGTTGAAACAGTGGGCAAAAAAGGACTGATAGAAGAATCAAAGAGCCCGTGGATATGTCCAGTGGTTCTGGTGACGAAGAAGGATGAGAGAACAAGATTCTGCGTGGACTATCTCCGATTAAATAATGTTACAAAGACAGTTATCCACTACCTCGCATAGATGGCACAGCAGATGCCTTGTCTGCATCCAAGTGGTTTTCGACATTGGATTTAGAAAACGGATACTGGGAAGTCGAGATTCATCTAGATGATAAGGATAAATCAGCATTTTCGGTGAGAACTGGATTGTGGCAATGTCTGCAATGTCCCAGCAACATTCGAGAGCTTAATGGAATGCGTCTTACGAGGTTTAACCTGGAAAACCTGTTTGGTATATTTGGGTAACATCATCATAATTGGAAAAAGTTTTGAAGAACACTTTGAAAATCCGCAAGAAGTTCTCCATTAACTAAGGACAGTTAAACTGAAGCTAAGCCTTAAAAAATGTACGCTCTTCTGAGACTAGGTTAAATATCTTGAACATGTATGTGGTATCGACAGAAGGAATTAGCAGTGATCCTGAAAAACTGGGCAAACTAGCCCACTCCACAAGATAAACACGATGTGCGAAGTTTTCTAGGACTAGCCACGTATTACAGGCACATTGTGAATAATTTTGCTAAGGATAAACGATTTGTGTAGACAGAGGAGAACAGAAGACCGCCTTAAAGAATTAAAGTGGGACTTTGTAATGCATCTCTGATAACATGTTCGAAAGCAGGCGAAACATTTACGCTGGATGTTGGTAATGGCATCGTGCTATCGCAAGAAGTAAACGGGCAAGAAAACGTGATGGAATACTATAGCAGAGCCCTATCAAAACCAGAAAAAAGTTACTGTGTTACGAGAAAATAACTGTTGGCTATTGTTGATTTAACGAACTATTTTCATAAATACCTCTATGGGGAAAGATGCACCCTTCGAACAGATCATGCAGCGCTGAAGTGGTTGATGACATTTACAAATCCTGAAGGACAAGTAGTAAGATGCCGGAGTGTAAATAGTGTTCCCGTCAGGAAGGCAAATGCGACCATGTGTGCGAAGAACAATTCTCGTACCCTTGACAAAACGGAACCGGGAAGAATTTCGGGAAGCCCAACGAGAGGACGAGAATATATCTATAGTTTTGACGTGGAAAGAAAAAGACGAAAGGACTGAATGGTAAGATGTTTCAGACAAAAGTGCAACATTGAAGAACTAATAGACGCAATGGAATTCGCTGTGTGTTGAAGACGGAATATTGAAGCGCAAATGGGAAACACCTGACGAGGCAGCATGCTTGATGCAGGTATTGATTCCCACAAATAAGATAAAAGATGTGCTGAAAGAATTCCATATTGGTGCTTCAGGAGGACATCTTTACGCCAATAAGACGTTGGAAAAATTACCGGAACGCTTTTACTAGTTGTATATGTGAGAGGACGTGGTGGACTGGTGTTGTAAATGTGCTGTTTGGAACACCTTTTGAGGGAAACGCGATTGACGTTGTGGGACAATTTTCAGAGTCAGGTTGGAAAAATTGATACGTTTAGTAAATGGGTAGTAGTATATGCGATTCGAGGCTGCTTTCAATAACATCAAGCCAGAGGCGATAATGACATCCTTGAGGAGGCTGTATCTTGACGATTCATTAACTCCAGTTTGAGAAGATCTAATATACAAAGAGTCGTTACTAGAGGCACAAGTTAGGGAGGTATCCTATCACCACTCACATTACTGAATCACAACCTTGTAGTGAAAATAATTAAAAAGAATGCGTCGGACACATAAAGAAATGGATGGAAGCGTGACTGCGTAAATTGAAGAAGGAGACGAAAGGATTAGGAAACTGATTGATAAGCTGAGTGTTGCTGACGGATTAGCAATACGACGAAACAAAAATTCTTCCAAGGACATGAAAAGAGCAATCTGGGCTACACTGTTACATAATTTGTTAACCGATGAGAATCCACAGCACGATAACTCTCCGCGTGGGAAGATAGCTGGTGCATTAGGCAGAAAGCAAAATAGCTAAATAAATTGCAGGACCAGCTCTCCCCGATGCATTACTTCTTTATACGATTACTTCTTTATACGAATTACTTCTTTTTAAGAAGATTTGAGTAACTATAATTTGTTAAAGCGTTGCATAGGAGGATTCACTCAAAACTATAACGAGAGCCTCAATTCTTTAATATGATCGTTTTAGCGGCGCGAAAACAGTTAAAATTAGCTTACACAAGTGTCCTCGTAATGATGCACGTCATTAATTTGGTAACCATTTGGACCAAATGCCTCAAAAGAAGGCCGAATAGAACGCAGAACGAGATGATCAGCCCATGAAGAAGCTTTGCGTATGGAACAAGATTCATTGAACGAGACAGGAATGGCAGACTAATGGTAAGACCTGAAAATTTAATAATTTTATGAAGAAAACTAGTGTTCAATCTTTCAACGCGTTCTTCTCCAAACTATGTTTTTCAAAACGGTGTACACGATATCTCAAGTTGTAATTGATGAATCGACTTGAAAGTTAATACACATATTCAGAGAAATAATAGTTTTCGTCTGACGTAGGATTTTCTTTTATTGTTGAATAAATATTGGTTAAAAGAGTAGGTTTTTTTGAGACAAAAACTCAGAAAAAAACATAATTTTTCTTTCGTATTCTAGGAGGAGCGACTATTTGTGCTATGTCAGACCAACTATATAATCTAGCTAAGGAGTGCAAACCAAACATATTCGAAAAATCGTGTACACCGGTTGACTATACATTAAAAAATTCATCAGACGCGAAGTGTTGTAAATCATAAAATTTTCAAAATATTTCAATAAACACTCCTGAAGATATACCGTAAAGACATATAAAAAAAATTTAAAATTACAATTAACTCCCAAAAATTGGAAAGGTTCGAAGCTGTTCACGGTAGGATAACCCCTTAAAGTAGCAGTACCTATCGCTGCATGCAAAAATTCAGCCAGGTTTTGCAGATTGGCCCTTCTTCAGTCTAATTTGACTGAGCTGTAAAGTGTTGTTTTTACCAAAACAGAAAATTTTCTAACTCACAACTCAATCAAATGCCCCGTCGACCGGAAACTTCTATGAGTCCCTCTAAAGTTCCCTCAAAGAAGTTTGCACGTCTCCACCACATTGCCCTTGCTCACCCTATAATGTATTTGAATCGCTTTCTGCGTCCTTTCACCGTTTGAGCGATTCCTTGATGCCCTCTGACCAGGCTGTAATTTTTGGCGACTTTAATCTTCCCTCAGTGGATTGGACTGAATCCGCCGAGATTTGAAAGACGGAACATGCACCTCAGCATGTTCTGTCTTTCCTGGACACCTGTACCTCCGCGTGGCTTCCTAATGTAACAAGGTGCTAGACCTTGTTTTCTACACCAACCCGGGTGACTCGTTGGTGAGAAGGTGCTTGACTCCCCTAGCCCCAGAGTCCATCCACCATCCTGCACTTCAAGTTCTCTTGTGCTTTGAGGCACCTGACAGTTTTTCCCATCCCTTAGTAGCTGCTCTTTCATCTTCTAGGCGCCTGACTTCTGTGTTCTCAACGACTACGGGCTCTTGGGCTATAATTGGGCATTTGTGTTTGTGGAGCCCGATATCCACTGTCCACACTTTTTATACCGTCCTCTATTAATGGTTTATCCACTGCGTGCCGGTTTCTTTTTCCAGCTCCCCTCGTTCGTTTCAATCCTGGATGGACGGTTACTTGAGACTTCTTAAGAACGTAAAGAGTAAGGCCTGGAAAAGGTTCTACTCCTCTAAGTGCGACGAGGATTACCAGATCTACTATGACCTCCACCTTCAGTTCTCGATTGACATGCAGACGTCCTATAACAGATTTCTGTCCAATATGCGTTACACTCTGCATTCCAGTCCTCGACAGTTTTGGAGGCTTATAAACTTTAAACGCCACTGTATCCTCGCACTTCCCTTGAACCTAAAGATTTAGTTCTCGACGATGCCACGGTGGCTGAATACTTCTCGAATTTGCCCTCACTTGGATTCTCGTGTGCTCCCGATGGCTTCTCTTCGACTTTTTTGAAAAGCTGCTGCTCATCGGTTTCTCCTCTTCTTTGTAAATTGTTTAACTTATTTCTGTGCTGCGGCCGTTTCCCTCTGCTCTGGAAGGACTCCCTGATAATTCCCCTCCATAAGAAGAACGACAAGTCTGATATATCAAATTACAGACCCATTGCCTACTTATGCCATGTCGCGAAGGTATTGGACGCCTTAAATCAGACCCTTTATTGAATCTTTTCAACATGGCTTCATCAAGGGTAAGATGGTAGTGGTACAACTTGCTCGAATTTGTGCCTTTGATCTGCAAGATTGACCACGCGATTCTTATTCACAAGCTTTATCTGCTCGGTTTTCCACCACTTTTTGTTGATTGGTTGTCCTCATACCTGTCTGATAGCACTCAGCGCATTCTGTTCCGTGAAGCCCTCTCCATCGAAATCTCTGTTTCTTCCAGGGTGCCGTAACGCAGCATTCTCGGCCCTAGATTTCTGACTGGCTCCCTTTTAAACTCCGACGTACACATTTTCTACGACTGGTCCTCCAATAATTGTCTGCTCCTTAATGCTAATAAATGCACCCTAGTGATCCTTACACTCAGAAGATGCCCCATTATTTTTGACTACTCTTTAGACGGTGGTGCCTTGAGCAACTTGATAGGGTGAAGGACTTGGGAGTGGTCCTAGCGCTGGTCTAAGGAGCTCGACGATCCCTAGTTAACTAGACTCTTTTCTTTATAATAATCTTTATTGCTGGTTACACTACACAAGATTGACAATCTTTTCTACGTACTAACTCAATACAGGTTATAGACGGTATGAAATTAGTTAACAAGAGTATGAAAATAAAATAATATTAAAATTAGATTGAATAATTGAGAAAAATTAATTTAATACTGAACAATTACCTACTGATGATTCCAGACAATGAACAAATGATAAGAATTATAATAAGTGATCTTTAAAGAGTGCCTTGAAGTTACTGATGGTGGCCGATGTTTGGATATTAAGAGGAAGAGTGTTCCATAGGCGAATAATTTGGACAGGATAGGAATCTTCCATGGCCGATTTGTAGAACGGTGGCATTAAAAGATTTCTGTTACGCTGAGATGTTGTGAAGTAAAAGAAAACTCTGAGGTATTCCGGTTTATTAGATTGAAGAAGATTGTACAAGAAAGCAATAGCCCTTTGCTTTAGATAAGATGACAAGCATTCTCATCCGGAACGGTAAAACATGGTCGTACCTCCGTAGTCCGAAAACAAAACGAATGCAGTCGTTGAAAGCAACTTCCATTTTACGCGCACAGGCGCTATCTAGCTTCGGGTAGATCATACTACCAAAGGTAAAATGGGGCATTATTAACGCCTTAACTAATCTTAGACGTGTACTGACGGGTAAAATACGCGCCGAGAGCCACAGCCTACGAAGGCCACCATAAATCGCGCCAAGCTTCCCCTTTGTATTGTCGCAGCATTTCATTTGCTGATTCATAGTAGTCCCAAGATTCTTAACTTTTTCTAGAACTGGTAGCGAATACCCGTTTAAAACCACCGACGGATTATTAGACTGACCAATTACGAAAATGATAAGCTGCGATTTAATTAGACTGACCAATTACGAAAATGATAAGCTGCGATTTTCTAGGGTTGAGCTGCAATCGGTTATAATCGGACCATATGCATATACTTTCAAGGTCAGAATTAATGCGAGCTATACAGTCCTCAATTAGACCTATCGGCCGGCTTAAATATAATTGTACGTCGTCCGCATAGAGATGAATAGTTGATCGCGGATCACCGACGGATCATTAATAAATAAACTGAACAGTAACGGACCCAAAATTGATCCTTGAGGCACGCCGTGCCTCAGATATAGCCGCGAGGAGAATGTGTTGTCAACCTTAACCTGTTGAGAACGGCCCGAGAGGAAATTAATAATCATTTGAACTCCTCTGCAGTACTTTTGTAAGACCCTCTCTGGAATGTCCACATTAACCGAATTGAGGCTGTCCAGCGCAGATTCCCCAGGATCACTCTTCGCGGCCTTACTTGGCGTGATCCTTTCTCCCTTCCATCACATCCTGCTTGACTAGATCTGATCTCTCTCGACTCACTTGAGAAGAGACGTGCGATTTATAAGACTACTTGTTCATACGTTTGCTATGTTCCGTACCACCAAACACTCTACGCAATGAACGAGCCTATCGCGCCGATGTTACAATGTTTTTCTTTGTAGTACCCAATAAGGGCGAAACTGTTACTAAATAAATAAATAAATAAATAAATAAATAAACTGATTCCACTAATTTTGTGCGCCAACTATAAAACCTTATGAAAATATTTATTTTACAAAATCTTTTTCTCCGGCTACTACACAAACTACAATCGCTAATTTGCAAAATCGACAGAGATATGTATTACGCGTGGTCTTTAAAATTTCAAATAAAGCTCTCGGACTTGCTGCGAGTAGGTAAGAAAACCGATGACATTTGCAAGCTTTTCCGAAAATATGTAACGGGTATGATATGAATTACACAAGATATCGCAATATTACTTACATTTTCAATCCCATAATCAGCATGAGCTTTTGCTTTTGTATTCTCACCGGCACCGGCATGGCTGCGACATTCTTTTGTTGGCGTTTTCATCTCACTTATGTTTACACTTTACATGCGTACATTGACGTGTTCGGGAACGTAAAATGAACAGCACAAATAAAAACTTTTCCGATATACGCGAAAACTTGTGTCATTTATTATTCACAATCACCCACTAGTTTCGTTGATTTTATTATCCACCGCTTGCAATGCTGGCGTTAATTCAAGAGCAGTATTTATCACTTTTAATTCTATCCTTGACAGTGAAAGATTCGTGAAACAGACGAACAACTTTCAGAGAAAGCTTCCATAAGGGACTGCGCGTCACAGCTGTGTGGATTGGAAATCGTCACACGATTCAACTTAGAAAAAATGTTCTCTTTATCTAATGGTCTCGCTCTATTGCACGTCTAACAAGTGGTTCAATGATTAATCGCGGTTTAAAAATAATCGCCACAATTACGAAAATTGTTTAAATATAAACGAGAATTCTGCCATCACGTGCTGCAAAGCTATGCCTGACATTAATCGATTTATTCGCAACAGAAAATGAATTTATGTCGGCAGAAATAAATGAGACAAAACATTTCACGTATCGATGTGGACATGTACGTTTAAATCGAGCATAAAAGTAGCATAAACATGTTAAAAGGAAGGGGAATACGTAAGAAGTAGGGCCAGCTGCAGCTAAATACGTATGATCTGTTAGTGTGCTGTTTATGCATGGAATGATCATTGAACTCTTTTCGTCACTAGAGATGGGAATCGAAAGCAAAATTATCGATACTTGATATTGCAATATATCGGAAAGTTGCGTTACCGGAGTATCGTTAAATTGTAAAAGAATTATCGATACTTGAAAGTATCGGTATTCAAAAACGATTACACATAGAATTTAATTTATGGAAATTAATGTAAAATATCAAATTATTAAATAATTATTTGGATTCAGAATTAATTTTGTAAAATATTGGGTGATTGCATAAGTTCGTGGCCGATTTTTTGCTGTGGGATATAACGCCTTTTCGATTTTGCCAAAACTGGACGTTTTTCTCCTCGCCTCGAGTTTCCTTAACTGCTCACAGTAGGGGAGACCGGGTATGGTTGGCTACATTTTTCGAAACTCTGTCATATCGAGGAGAAGAAAACTGCTATTAACTTTATATTTATAGGAAACTTAGCTTGACTATTGTGCTTTACTATAACATTGTCGTGAAACCCTTATTGGAAGCTGTGTGAAGTTGGCACCTCCTTTTTTGAATTTTGTAAATTTTTTTTTGCAATCGTTTGTCCATCCATTAGTTTTATTTTTCCACCAGCACCCCCAAATTCCGAAAAACGTTTTTTAACGCCGCAGATCGTTTGTTCATCGTTAGTCCACGTTTGTCCACCCATTAGTTTTATTTGTCCAAGCTCCATTTCAAAATGGCGGACAAAAAACTTTTTTTTGCATAATTTTTTCACCAACTCCAAAATTGCAAAAAAAGCTTTTTGAACTCCCTACATCGTTTGTCCATCGTTAGTCGTCGTTTGTCCACCCATTAGTTTTATTGGTCCAAGCTCCATTTCAAAAGGGCGGGCAAAAAACTTGTTTTTGCATTACTTTTTCACCAAAATTCCAAAATCGCAAAAAAAACTTTTTCAACTCTATATATCGTTTGTCCATCGTTTGTCCACCCATTTGTTTTATTTGTCCAAGCTCCATTTCAAAATGGCGGACAAAAAACTTTGTTTTGCATTATTTTTTCACCAAAAATCCAAAATTGCAAAAAAATCTTTTTGTACTTCTCAGCTCCTCTAAAAGAACAGCGCAGAATGTTCTCCGAAATTAACATTAAGAATAATTCTTCGAATTTTCTGCGCTCTGTATATATTAATATTATATATTATTTCTTGAATTGACTGATAGTATATATAGTAATAATAGTTAAAATTACTTATTTTCTTTCCTTCCATCCCTGTAATATCTTTTTTTAAGTTAACTTTATATTTATTTACTTTCTGTGCTATATTTCATTTAGATTTACGTTAATGGATTTCCTTTTTAAATTGTTATGTTTTCGGTATCTTGTTATAAGCTTATTCCTAACTATTTATTTCTTTAAAATATTTAATTTAACTATATGTTATGTATATTTAAGTTTGCTATTCTAAGTTCTAAATTATTTTCCTATAATTATGTATTTTATAAGATCTATAATAGATATATACTACATAAGCATTAGTTGAATACGACAGTAACTGTTTTCTGGTTTACATTTTAAGTATAAGGTTAACATTATATTGCATGGGTGAACCTATAACAATATAAATTAATATGCTTATAATAATAAAAGAAATAAGTTAAGATCTTTAAATATCTTTAGTATGAGTTCATAATTATTATGACATAGGAATTGGTCAAGAGGCAGAATATTCCCCTGCTGACAGCTTTTTGTTATTATACTTTATTGGCATCGTCTACATCGGGTTATACAAATAACTGTCCGTTAGCCCCGGTGGCCTCTCCTTATCCTCATCATCTTCATTGTTTCCTTTCGTGTCATGTGGTGCAGTAGACTTTCCAACGTCACGCCGGCAACGTTTGATTTAGATCTTATGTTTGGTTTTTCCTTTTCTATAAGCTTTAGCAAAGCGTCTTATAACTTCCTGCGTCTGTGGAACTTAGGTTTGTTCCATATCATTTACCAAATGTTTAGTTCCTTCATCAGATTCCCTGATGGCCTGGGATCCATTCCAGTATAATTTTCCTGAGTAGTTATTGTGGTATTTCCAAAACATGCTGCTGTGGGGTTATCTTATTTTTATATATTATTGCGCTTAGACACTTCCGAGGGTCTTGCGATTCATCTCGGTTACACTTTTGATATCTTCTAACTTTCGTAAAGTCCGCGAAAATACTCCTATACGGAGTTCAAAAAGATATTTTGCAATTTTGGAGTTGGACACCAACAACAAATAATTATTTCATAAAGAGACATGAACTATCGAATAATTATTTAATAATCGAATAACAAATAATTATTTGAAATTCGAATAAAAAGCACCAAATAACAGATAGTTAATTGCGAATAATTCATCAAGTAACGAATAATTATTTGATTATCGAATAACGAACGATCGAATAACAAATAGTTATTTGAAATTGGATTAAGGAGCACCAAATAACAAATAATTATTTGCGAATAACTTAAAATAAATTGAAAATCGAATAAAAATTTATTCGAATAATTTTTTATTCGAATAATTTTTATTCATCACACAAGCGAGTTGTAAAGTATAATGGAACGTAAATCAGCAGAGAACATTTATAGGATCATCTTTAGTTGAAATTCCAATTTCCTTCCAAAGGTTCTCTTAGACAGAAAGAAGGCTATATAGGCCTTTCTTCATCTATAATAAATTTTGAGTCTCGTAAGAGCAGGTTAAGTACTTCGCGCTGGTATTTGTTATGGAGGTTGAAGTTCGTTACTTGATCGGAATTTTGAAAAAATACACATCAATTATTTTTCCCAATATAGAATAGAAGTAGTTCTTTAAGGTTGCCCTGTGGCACAACTATAATATTATTTCTTTCTTTAGATTAAACAAGTTGATTTACTTTTAGGTAGACCTGTGCTCATTAGTCATTATTAGTCCCTGAGGAAGTTAGTAGAGCATGCTGATCCTATATGTTATTCCTGAAATATAACATTGGTATTCTATGATAATCTTAATATAACATTTAAGAATGCGACTGATGATTCATCATTTCAGAAACTGAATTTCTTTCAACTCAAACTGAAAGTTTGTTTCCTGCCCAGGATCCACAAGGGGTACGGGAATTAGAGAGAGGTCCTTCTCTTATATTTTATTTTATAAGTTCATTCGATATTTTACGGAATTGATCTTTTTATTTTCCAAATAAATAAATATATTTTTACTGATTTGAGAATTTGGAAATAATAAAAAATTTACAAATACCTCAAAACCACACTTCCAAACCAGAACATATTTTTTGTAATACTAAAATAAATATAACGTCAAACTAAAAATTAAATAAATAACAAAAATGGCGTTGATCAATCTCTCGTATGTTCTCTAATCCAATTTGTATATTCTGAAATTCTTGTATAAACGCCGGGATATCCAGGTTCACCACATTTGTTTCCGAAAGACACGATTCCTATTTGTGTCCACCTCGCATCTACTCTTAACAAAAGAGGTCCTCCGGAATCACCCTGTTATATTCAATGTTAATCGGAAAATTGATTAAATAAAATAAAATTATATCATACCTGACATGCATCTACTCCACCTTCCGAATATCCAGCACATAAAAAGTTATCGTTAATAGGTTGAAAATAGGCTCGATCACAATCGTCATTTCGCCAAATTGGTAAATCTGCTTGCCGCTGGACCGTAGACTCTTTTCCTCCGTAATATGTTGTCCCCCATCCTATCACTGTGGCTCTACGGCCAACAAGGCGCTCTTTTGGAGGGAATACACCTAATCTAGGTAGACATATTGGAATTACGTATTTTGATTTTCGAACTGGTCTGTCCAAAACTAAGATGGCAACGTCATTGTAGAATCCAACTCTGGAAAATCTAAAAAAATTTGGTTAATTTATTTGATCGGATTAAAAAAAAATAGTACCTTTCATGAGCTCTCACTTCTAGCACATTAAAAGTTACAGGACCAGAAGGTTCGTCGTCTGTCGACAAGTCAATGTCGCCTAATCTGACAGTAAATTGTTTTGCAGCAAATCTAAAATATTTGGAATTATAAAAGTGAAGTAAAATATTGTGTAAATCTTACGGTTTCTGTCTTGAATCTCTGGTACAATGAGCAGCCGTTAAAATATATTTCGTTCCAATTAATGAGCCGCCACACCAAAATTCTGTTCGTTTTGGACCGTGTAAGAAAATGGCAGCCATCCATGGCCACTCTCCGTTAGGTGCTTCTATTCCACCGACAATTCGACCCGATGAGTATTCTTGTTGGCCGCAATCATCTGGATCGACAATATTGTTCAATGGTCCTTCAAGCTCATTGGCGTTAGAACTAAGGTCTGGAGAAAAAATTGGAGGCAGTGGTGGAAGTCGTTCTGTGGTAGTTGGAAGAGATGGTCTTATTTGTGGTAAAAGAACTAAATTTTGTGAAGGTCTTGTTGGTGGCCTTATAGGAAGTGGGGGTCGTTGTGTAGTTAAGATAGTACTTTGAGCAATTGGACAGCATACTCCAGGAACGAAAAGGCTTTTGAAGCATAACGATTCTCTTAGGTTTCCTAAATCTAATAGGAGCGCAGGACAACTACTTAGGTCTTCACATCTTCCTGATCGGCCATCAGGTGTTGTGCATCGATTTTCTGCTTCCTTAGCAATTTGTTCTTTTATTCCAGCTACAAATTTAAAAAGTTTCTGTTACTGATTAAAAAAGTGTTTTCATTAACAAACCTGGAATGGGCGCCACGCTTGTCGTACTTGGAGTCAAAGTTGTTGATTTTGAAGGTGAAAATGGTGATAGTGTTGTATTCCCTACTTTGATTTTTTTCCTTTTCTTTTTATTGTCGCTTTGACTCGTTACTTCATCCTTACCAACTCTTTTAATGAGTGGCTCAATAGTCCTAGTAACGTTTTGACCGAGCACATTTTTTGTTAGAGTTAAAATTGCATCTGGTACGCTTTGAGATGAATCTTCATCGGACTCTGATTCTTGGCCTCGTGTCATATCGACAATAAAGTGACCAACAGTATTTAAGGCTCCTAAAGTTTCTGAGATTTTATTAAAAGCTGATGGGGAAAGTAAACGTCCTTGAGATGCTTGATCACCATTTTCACTGCCATCATTAAAAACATTTTGTTCAGATGTGTCGGCTTTTCTCTTCACTATAGAACCAAGTTGACTATTATCTTGCGTAGCATAGTTGAACGTCGATCTACGGTAATTTCGAGCATCCGAAAATGGACTGCTGTAATATGGCTGAAAATAATATGCTGCCTTAAAAGTAGATATGAATCCCGGACAAATTTTTTCAAAACAAAATTTTCATTGTAAGGATATTACTTACCTTCCTGTCGTGGGAAATAGTTGGGGTAGTGGAATTGACAGTTCGTACATGAAAAGTGCGATAGGGCCATTACTGAAAGACAATTTTTATAAACAATCAGAAAAAATTGTGTAAGATAAGTAAGAATTTATCAAGAATGCGGCCGGAAAATTGTTTAAAGCACAAACAGATAGTGTAACCATAGACAAAACCCTAGACACAGATTTCCATCAAGTCGAACGAAGTGATAAGCAAATTATATCTTTACGGTTTGACAAAATTACCTAGAGAAGCCAAGATTTTGCAATATTAACGATGCGAAACATTTTACAGAGTCAGGAAAGCCCAAAAGAGCTGAAGGTATCCATTATAATGCCATTATAGTGTTGTGATCTTCAAATAATGAAAGTTTTTCTTATTTTCATTCTTATCAAATTCTGTAATCAAAATGATACCCAACAATTTTCTGTTTCTGAATGAGAAGTTATACCTGCTGATTTGTTTTAATTTCTCATGCCATACTGATGAATCTTAAATATGAATTTAAATGAAAGTGGTTTCTTCAGAATTTTGTGATTCAATTACCCATTGTAGTGTTATGGAGCTTTTTCCTACAAACTGAATAAATTAAGTCAACCGAATCGGAGGTACCATTAAGGTAGCCAATAGTCGCTTCAACAGGTCAGAATTCCGAAATTTCTGAAAGCACACAATTGTCAAACTTATCTCTAGCATTCTTTTTAATTTTCGTCCGTATATCATTGTAAATTTAATGAGCGGAAAATCTGCTATATAAATATTATGACGGTGCATTTACTTTGTTGCGATAATTGCAGTTATTGGCCTTATGCAACAAATGAGCAAAAGCTTTGACCAAATGTTTTATATGAAAAAGTAGATTGATCTTGAGACCAATCTCACATTTTCGTATATACGTATGTATATTGAGTCTGAACTTCTACTGCAATTATTGTAAACAAGACCTAATGGACCCCTGCGAATCTCCATAGGTTATATTAGTAACCCTAGAAATGTTATCGTTAGCCTTTACATATTTTGTTCAACCGCAAAGGTTCTGGAAATTGCGGTTGGTCGGCTTTCTCAAAAGTTCTCAGTAATACCAATACTGTTGACGGTTTGAGAAAATAAAGAATAGCAGAATGGCTACTAACGGTTGGTTCGCTTACTCAAAAGTTTTCAGTAATACTAATACTGCTGAGGGTCTGATAAAATATAGAATAGCAGGATAGCCCGTATCAGAAGCTCCAGAGTAGTTTTGTTAATGTAATTTAATCTGAAATCCGATTTTTATTAGATGTTTATAGCTTTTGCACTTCAAATGCAACTTTATGCAAATCAAATTCACCCGTTTGCAAATCGAATTAAGCCATTTGTAAATTAAGTTCATTCAGGCTCTTTCAAATTAAAATCAATAAATTCAAGTTTAATTCAAAAATATACGTAAAATATTAATTTAATTTATAAACTCGTGTAGACCTCTCTCTCTAGTTTCCGTAACCCCATGGGGCGGGATAAATACATCACCCAATTTGGGACAACGATTGCAAATGGACCTACAATTTAAAGTGGATTCCGAACCACAGTCATTTTGTCTGCAAACCCCAATGGTCTTTTTATCGTAACCTGTTTTCAGCAGAAAACAATCATGGCTCGCAGCCGCCGGTGGGATTCAAACCTGCGACCTCCGGGTTATCACTTACTGCACCGACGGCTTGTGTAGACTTTTTCTAGATTGCTAATTGTTCAGCGGATAATTTTTTTAGGTCATAATTTGCAATTTTACTATTAGCTTCTGGCTAAAAAAATTATCAAGAGAGATGGTGCCTTAAATTTACTTAATGTTCATTGGGTATTCAACAGTGATGACGATGACTTCCTTCCCTCCAGCTATGCGACAACCAGGGATTCTCAATTTTTTGACGCCATCGCTTTCTCTGGTTTGCAGCAAATGAGTGATGAAAAAAAACTCTATGGGAAGGCAGTTGGTTCTTTGGTCCTCTTCTGATTCAAGCAACACTATAGTCGAATAGCTTTTTGTCCGCTTTCCATCCGTCCATCTTCGTTTCTTTCTGCTATGAAGGTACTACTGTACTAGTATTGCATATCTCAATTTGGAGCAGGTTTCTTATGACTTTAACATATCGAAATTCTCAGAGATAACTTATAAAAGGAGATTATAAGTTATCTCAGAGAATTTCGATATGTTGAAGTCATAAGCAACTTGCTCTAAATTGGGATCCGCAATACTGGTACCTTCAGTTTTTTCGTCACTATAGGACAGTAACGAAATTGATGTCTGTGCCTCCTTGTTCTATGACAATATTTAAGATTTGTTCGATTCTTTTATTCCCTGTGGTACACTGCTGAATTTCGCAAGCTTAGGAACAAGATGAACAAAATTTGGAAAAATTACTTGCGTTGTAAGAGCGTATTTTGATTTTGTGGTCTGCTTTGAGGACTTTAAAGTCATCGTCATCGCTCTATAAGGAGTACCTTGTAATTGTTTGCGATAATATGCATATTGCTTCCTGCACTTTCTTTAAATTCGTGAATATAAAAAAGAAATCGAGCAACTCTCATTCACGATGTGGTACGATAATGTGTCCGACATAAAAACTGCTTTTGCATAATTTTTGGAGAGCGCCTTTTTCTTCGGCAACTTTCAGCCTTCCACGCATAATTTTGGTCATATCCTGGATCATCCCGCTTCACCTGTTCTCTTGTCCTTTTTATTGCGGGATCTTAGTATGGACAAAATTAAAGAACTTAAATCAGATCTTTTCCTTCGGTTATGATAGTATCCCTCTTGCATTTGTTTAGTTCTGCTCTGATGTTTTCCTCACTCCACTGGCAATTCTCTTCAACAGGTCCGGTTAAGCTAACAAATTTTTAAAGTTCTTGTTCATAAAAGGTGGAAAGGGGGGAACGTTATAACCAATTATGGACCAATCGCGAAGTTATCCTGCATCTCCGTGTTATTTGAGCGGATAATATATTCTCCTCCAATCTTCATGTAAATTTTCCCAGTAGATTAACGACTACTAACTAGATGGAATTTTCCTCCCACGTAATCCCAGGCTTCCAATGCGGCATGCAGAGGGACTGTCTCTCTACTGCTGTTAGTTTTTTGTTCAGATAGCTCTCGTGAAACGATCCGCTTAGGCTCCCGCCCTACACCGACCGCCTCCTATTAGCCAGTTTGCGCTAACTTGAGGGAAGGTGCAAAGCTGCTGACTTGGCCTTTATTCAGCAGTTTTTGAATTCAAACATTGATTCAAGTGCTTTTGTTAACAGCATTTCCGTTAGGCAGACCAACATAGCCTTTTTGTTGCATGTTGACCGCTCCAGATCGTGTAAGTGCTTGTCAAACAAACAAGTCGACCACCAAGCAGTTAAAGAAATATACTTTTGCTGCAAGCGTTCAAGAGATTTTGCCAGTTAAGATTGTTTGAAGACTTGAAAGAATTCAATTTCTTCCCTATGTATATGCTTGCTGAATCAAAGTCGGTGCATAAATGTAATAGCTGAATACCAAAACCAGTTAACAATTTTAAGAACTTTTTTGTTAAGTTTACCTTCTTGCTTCGTCTGCCTCCTTTTTAAAAGATCCTAACCTTCGACTTAGCCAGGTTAAAGATTACTACTAATTGATTCGAATTATTCGTTTGGCTTATTAATCAGGTTTTGCAAAGTTCTTGAGTTATCTGCTAAAAGAACAAACTCATGTACATATTAGAGCACTCTTGCTATATCTTGCCATATCTTCGTTATGATGCCTCATTTAATAGCATAGTAAATGTCGGTGATCTAAGCATTTCTATATAAAGCAACACAATGCTTCAAATCGATTGAGGATCTGTTCTCCATTGTATAGCGAAGTCTTGGTTTCAGAATAAAACTTCCTTAGTAATAAAAATTTTCTCAAACCCTGCAATCTTATTATCCTTGGAAATTTATATGAACTCTGCAATCTTATCTGTTCTGAAGAGTCAGGTAGTATTTCCATTTCTAAATAGAATGAATGCTGAATTAAAATATTTGCATAGCATTTCAATAAGCAGCTTTATTGTGCAGCTCTATACAATTAGAGTGGTATTTGAAAGGAATTTCTGTAGTCACATGGTTCATCAGTACCTCTACAGAAGTTCCAACAATTGCTCCTTTTGGAGCCTAATAGGTTCTGTAAAAAATACGCGACACTTTGTAATTTTGTGAGCGGTATAAAACAATTTGTCGCAATTTGTCTTGTTATATTGTTGTCATATTGGATGTTTACTTTATTTTTGGCTGTGTTTTGGTGTGTTCGGCAATTTTTATCTTGTGGAAACCGTGAGTCTCTATGAATAAAACAAGCTTTTACAAGTGGTAAAAACGTTTCTTAGAGGTCCATTAAGGCGTTAAAGATAACAACCTTTCTGCATATTGCAGCACATCAATAACTAATTACAAAGCCGTAAAAGTGAGGAAAATGATTATGAACACTTGTCGAATAAGAGAGATTGCTGATGTTGCAAATCATTTGTCTTATGCCATGGAGTTATTTCGGATGTTTTGGGCATGAGACGTGAGGAAGCGAAATGTTCCGAAATTGTTGAATTTCGACCAAAAGTTTGTTCGTCGAGTACATGGTCTTCTGTGGTTTTTTCCGATTCCCGAAGATGAAAAAACCATAAAAGAAAGACGTTTTGCTAACATTCAGGACTGCATTTATACCGACTTTAGTAAAGCCTTTGATATGCTCTCTCACTCTATTATAGTTTTCAAATTGGCCATTTTGGGTTTCCCGGCCCCACTCATTGCATGGATTAAGTCGTATTTATACAATAGGACTTATAGAGTGCGTTTTCGTGCCGTGCTCTCTGATGCTTTTGTGGCTCCTTGCGGCGTTCCTCAGGGTAGTCATCTTGGGCCTCTGTTGTTCATCTAATCTATTGATGACATTACTTATTTGCTTCAAAGAAGTCAAATTCTTATTTATGCGGACGATATCAAGATTTTTCTCAGAATCAAATCGTTTGCGGATTGCGAGATCTTGCAGTCGGACCTGCACATATTTTATAGCTGGTGTGTCAATAATAATCTTAAATTAAACATTGGTAAATGTCAGGTTATGACCTTCTGGAGGTCCCGCAACTACTGTACTTTTCAGTACAAGTTTGAAGATAGACGGTGTGTAGAAGGTGTGAAGGATTTGGGTGTGTATCTTGATAGACAACTTAACTTCATCTCCCACATTAATAATATCGTTGCCAGGGCCAGCTCTATGCTGGGTTTTATCCTCCGTTGGTCCAGGGAATTTCCTAGCCCTCACATAAGACTCCATCTTTAAACATCCCTTGTTAGACCACTGCTGGAGTATGCTAGTCGGGTTTGGTCTCTGTTTTATGGATCTCACACTAAACGTATTGAATCTGTACAGCGTAGATTTGTGAGATCGGCCGTTCGTGCTTTGCCGTGGAGTAACCATTTTATTCTACCTCCATATGGTGATCCGTTGGGACTGCTACAGCTTGCTAATCTCGAGAAGCGTCGCTGGGTTGCCGATATAATTTTTTTACACCAGCTTGTGCAGGGAAAGATTGACAGTGCGGAACTTTCTTCCAAAATATCACCTAGAGAACTGTCCTATTCCCTTCGAAACCGTTCGACCTTTCAGATAGCTTTCTCGCGCACTAGTTACGGTATGTCCGAGCCTGTTAATCGCAAGTGTAGGTTTGCTAATGGTGTTTGTGATGTTTTCAGCACAAACGTGGACAAGTTAACATTAAAGAGGAGGCTTTACAACTTGTAACCATCCTGTTGTACTCACTTGTTTTTTTTTTTGTAAGACGTAAAGTTTTCTTCCTTGTATGTTTTGTATTGACTTGGCTTAAGCTGCCTGTGGATCCCTGATTGTTGCGTTTGGGTGTATTTTGGCTTTTGTTTGCTAATGATCAATTGATTGGCTTCTGCCTGTGAAGTGCGCCTTCTGAGTTAGAAGTGTTAATTCAATAAAAAATAATAAACACAGAAAGGCTAAAGGAGGTAAGCATCGAACCAAAATGTGTTTCCAGAAGTGGAATAAAAATTGGGTAAAGGGCTGGCAAGTGTATTATATCTGAAGGGAAAAGAGTTATATTTATAATTAAAGTTTTTTTTTTAAATTCAAATTCGGCGTTTTTTTGAAGAAACCTCGTATTTTCGGATTTACGCCAGGTACATGATTATTAACTGGCTTAACTAGAAAAAAATTATAAAATCTTTCCGACAACTGATTTTTCTAATCAATTTGATAACGGCTAGTGGATAAACAATTAGCGTTCGAGTCTAAGTATCAAATATTTAGAACTAAAAACAATTTAATAATCCTCTGATACCATCCAACTTATCGTCAGGAAAATAAAGAAATTTATACACACGTTTACTTTAACAATTAACTACTCGTATAAATGGAACAGCTTTTACAGACATAAAACAAAACAACATAGAAAATCGAGGGAAGTAGATTTGTTAATTAATTTTCTCTTCCTTTTCTTTACGTTTATTTTTACTTAATTATCTTTGCGTGATGTATGACAATTATTATTTGACAGAATGGAGTTAAGTTTTGTAGTCTGTCAGGTGAACTTTTTAAGTAGATTTACACTTCAGTTTTCTTATATTATACTTGAAAGACTTGCCTTTAAAGTGTATAACTCTCTGAAGGTGAATGCTATGATAATTAATATTAATTTATTATAAATGAAGGATTGCACGTAAAAATTAAATGCTACTTGTGAATGTTATAGTTAAATAGGAGGATACTTGTATGAAGAAAGCATTATGTTTTTTTTATTGTAATTACGGGTGTGCAATTCGTTATCTCTTTCGAATAATTACTTTTACAAAACGCCATAATTTTTAAGTGGTTAATAAATTTAACGTAACTTAATTTTATGGGTTTACTTTTTGAAAAAGATTTAAATTTGAGAAATTCAAATTTAAGTAATACTTGGTCAAGGCTAAAGTTACGATCCGTTTACTTTTATTTTATGTTAACGTTTTTCTTTATTTTCCTCTAAATGCCTGACAGCACTCAGGGGTTTAGAAGAATCCTCTGACGGCCTGATAAAATTGAGGCGTTTATAAGAATCCTCTACCAGCCTAACGCCGCTTAGGCCTTTGGAAGAATCCTCTAACGGCCTGAAGATTTCAGGAACGGCCTAGGTTTTCGGCAAACTTCTTCATTCTTTGAAAAGTGAAACAAACATTCTCTAACTATGCACACCCGTGGAAGTCTCTATAGCCTCCTTACCCGCCCCTCGTAATAAGCCATGATTTGGCGCCCTTTTCTGATTATCCACTTAATGTTTCTAAAGATTCTTCAACGTCCAACCGTACAAAATTATTACCAGAAGCTACGTCTTCTGTTGATGAATCTGCTACTTCCACGGCAGCTTCTTCTATGTTCCCTAATATTCGATTAATCAAGTTCAGATAACCCGCGTTCCCGCATTATGCTTTTGGAAATTTTCATTAAAATTGGTTCAGTCAAAAATCAATTGCTTCTTTTATTTTATGTTTTTATTGATTTTTTTTCTAAAATATAAACTACAGGGTTGTTATTGAAATTTAGTTAGTTAATTTGAAATCCTTGTAATTTGGATAAATAAAGTTGTCACTTGCCCATAGTTGTTTTTGAAGTTTTGAATTTGAAAAAGTTAATGTTGATTTTGATATGATTGGGCATGTTTTTAAAAAAGGTAGACTTGAATTTGATATGGTTGCCGTTAAAGTTTATTTGGTTGTTGCAGACTTTGATTTGGTTGCCTTTGACTTGTCACGGTATATGGATGTACAGGGTGTTTACTTATATAGGGTGAGTTATACAAAGTTTAATTATTCTTAAGGAAACATACTTTGACATCGAAATTCTCCCTCTCTTGATACAACCCTGTATATTTTAATGAAGTCATTACATTCCAGCTTCTGAAATAGTTTTGTGCTATTTTTGAAGAAGAATGGTGTTAAAGTGCGTAATTTTTGTTTAATAAATTTTTAATAAAACGTCGACGATTCAAATTAACCATTACGTTGGCTTATTTAATAGATTTAATAAATTACTTTGCCAATGCAGTAGATCTATTTTGGCAGAAAATGATATTTCCGCATTCTTCACATCAAGATGAGTGGTTTGAGCCCTTTAATTTTTAAAAAATGTTTTTTTTTAATTTTTGAAATTCTTTAAAAACCTAATTGAAATGAATTAGCAGAAAATTCGTTTCCAATCACTTTTCGGTAGACTAATTTCTGCCAAGGACGTCACGTTTTTTTTTAATTTTTAGAATTTTCAAATTTAATGCGCCCTCCGAGATTGACATTAACCCTTCATTCATAAGAATAATTTTTAGAGCGATGTGTAATCTACCCAAAAATGATCCATTATATTCATCAAAACTTCCAACTTGCAGGTTCGCCTTCCACACTACTTTATTTTACTCTGCTTAGCTGACGCATTAACACATTTTATTTTTCTGTACGCTTCTAAAGAAGCTACAGCCTTTGCGCCTCTTTTGTCCTTCCACAATTTGCGCCTTTCCGTATCTTACGCCATCTGCTATTGCGCCTTTATGTTCCTTGTGCTTTTCCTCCCTTTCGCCCTCTTGCGTCCTTTCGTTTCTTACATCTTCCTGCTTCTTGCGCTCTCACGCTTTTCGCGTCTTGCACCTTCTTGTCTGCTACTCTTTTTTGCCTGTTGCCCCTTCTTGCCTATTGCTCCTTCTTGCCTGTTGCCCGTCCTATCCCATTGTATTCACCGTTTACATAAAAATTCTAAACACTTGTATCAAAAATATTGAAATAAAAAAATTTTACAAATTACGAAAAATGTCATAATAAATTAAATTTTATGAAATAACTTTTAAAATTATGTAGAGGTGTGTGTTTGCCGAATGAGATAACACCCTAGGAAACGTATGTATTTGTTCAAAGAAAGATGGCGTTGAATGCAATTAATGGGAGACGAAGTTGGATCAATTGGTTGAGCGGGTGGACCACCATACCATGGTTCCCAGGTCTGAGAGCAGGTATCCCTGTGGATTTTTAAAATTGAATTAAAAAATCTACTCCGTTTCTAAACTGTTGTCTAGCTCGCAGCAATGCAAAAGCAAGATATTCAACTTTCCTCACTCCCCTTACCTTAATTTCGTCCCGGCCAAAGTCACGCTAACGCATCAGAAAGGTTGTCCCCTAGGCTTTGGCCACATCGTAAAAAATTGTTAAAAAAGTCGAAATTATACTATTAGTAGAAAATATGTCACTGGATGGATATATTGAAAACAAATGAAAACTTAAATCCCCGCACTCTAAGAAAGGAGCCACACAACATCGCAACACAGGGTCTAGATTGGAATCCCCACGGGATCCACCCGAAGACGCCGAACTGGACGACCGCGTAACAAATGGAGAAGATCCGTCGGGACGGAAGATACCCGTTAGATTAGAAAATCGCAACCACAGTTGAAGGCGTTGGCGCAGAACCGCACCAGGCGGAGAGTCGGTGTAGTAGACGCCCTATACCCCACAGAGGGTTAAACGAACCAGAGGGAATAGATCAAAAATGTAGTATTAAATGTGAGCTAACTGTTTTTAAATGGAAGAACTAGTTAACATTTTCAAAAAATGGTCTATTATTTTGTATTTTGGATATTTTGTGAATTTTTATTTTTAAATAGGTGTTTGGAATACATGAAAAATAACTGGGTTTTGTTGCATCTTTTTCTAGTAAATAAGGCCAAAGGTAAGCCGTCGGTGGAGTAAGTGATAACGTATCGGCTTTATAATCCGGAGGTTCCAGGTTTGACTCCTACCGACGGCGAGCCATGGTTGTTTTCTTCTGACAACGAACTACGATAAAAAGACAATGGTGGACAGAGAAAATGTCAGTAGTCATTTTTTGTTCTTAAGGGGTTTTGTTGATGAGAAAGTGGTAAAAAAAGAGTTTATTCTGGAAACTGTCAATAATGAACTACTGAACATATCGATTTAATTTTTTTTTATTCGGTTCCTACATGTTTCGACTAGACATTACAATGGCGGAGGAACCTTTTTCAATTTCCTTTGCTTCCTGTAGGTGGCGTGGCGACAAAGATCAAATTTTTATCACCTTGTGGGGTGGGGTTGATAGCGATTCTCCCGAGTACCTGAATTGAAAAAAAAATTTATATTTGTAAGACCTGCAATCAGGCATTGACCAGAAAAAATTAAAAAAAATTTACACCCGTTCAAAAATGGCGCACGCTTAAATACGATTGTAGAAAAAACACATGTTTTGACCCCCTACAGGAGGGGGTCAATTTATGAAAAATGATTTTTTCAAATCAAGCTCTGGTCAATGCCTAGAATTTGGTTAAATAAAAAGAACAAAAAAAAAGTCGATTCGGTCAATCCGTTCTCTTGCAATTGGGAACGCCAAAAACGCTAAAAAAAGGCATTTCGAGATAAAGCGGTTTAAAGTTCAACTCCCTTTATATTTATACCTGGCCGCGCGACATTACAAGCGACGGTTAAGGCACTTAGGGTCGGCGTATCGAATTCAATTTTCGGAGAAGGTTCTGCGGATGTCTGACAATCATATTATTAAAAAAAATCAATCGGGAAAAAATTTTCATCACCATAACCCCTTAAGGTATAGATCGCTAAATGTCGAAACTCTGAGAGCAGTCGTTTTATTTGTACAGCTGCGATCATTCGAATGAAAGTGCGGAGCCTTCCTCGACCTCACCTCTGACTTTTTCAAATCAAATGGGAATCATAATTTGAGTATCTTGCCCTGTATTGCACGCCTAAGCCCCCCCCCCCCCCCACCCCTTCCAACATTTTTATTTAAGTCTGGTCAACACCCCTGATTACTAGCTTCACTGCTCTTTATCTTACTTACGCGATTTCCTACTAGTAGACAGTACATATATCTGGGTAAACCCCACATAACTCATTATTATTTTCGAGGTTTTACTACATCATCAAATGTAACCGTTTTACTTAAAAAATTTTCTTACCTATTTTTTACATGTCACTCTATTTCCATTCCTACCCTTAGGGGTGCAAGATGTGTCTTAACCCCATTGTATCCAATGAAATTTAAAGTGTGATTGTTCATCGCAGTGATCTCGAAAACTATGAATTCGAAATTAACATCGGTCGATTTCGATTATTTTTTTGTTCCTTCCTTCCGGCCCGCACACCTAGGGGTCTACCATACTACTACTACTACTACCCTGTCTACTACCGCAATATTTAACGGCATCGGAAGTGTAATTATTCATCTCATTCATTCTGTCGACTATTTGTACATGCCCCCCCCCCCCCCCCCCCTCGTGTCTTATTAGCAAATTATTTAACTGCAGCAGAAGTGTGATTATTCATCTTACTGGCCTCGAAAAGTATGGATTCGTCACTAATATCGGTCGTTTCGATTATTCGAACATATCAATCACACCCCCCTCCAACCGCTCGGTAGTACTGTAATATTGAATTGTCACCGGATGGAATAAGTGTGGACATTTGTGAATTGTGAATGAATTATAGCGAACTTTTTTCAGCCAATCAAGTGTTATTTCAGCAAAGTCTTCGTTAGTTGTCCAGATGTAGACATTTTTATTTTTATCCGGTTTTTGGGGATTTCAGACCACTGTACAGCGGAGAGTTCAGTAATTCAAAATCAACCTTAACAGCAACTTTTTGTCTAGCTTCGACATTTAATTTTAACAATAAGAAATTTCTCTCCATGTCACGTTTTAAAAAATAAGAAATTTTCAAATGTTCTCCTACAGAAAATTTGTTTTGTTTAAGTCTTATCTCTAAAGTTTGAGGCACGGATTAATCCACGAATGTGCATTATTACGTCCATTAACAATCCGATAATGTAAAAATCATGTTTGACTTTCCAGGAATGTGCTAAACACTGGTCGATCTTCTCGTAACTCCCACACCTCCTTAAAGTTAGTGAAGTATACGAAAGTAAAACGGATGAAGACAATCGTCGAATCATTGTCTTTTGTGAAAGTCTAACTTTATCAATGCAAACATTATGTTTCGGCGCGGATTAATACCTTTTTTTAGTGGGCGTGAATACTTATAATTCGGTTCGAGGTGAATGCAAACACGAAAATATGTCATCAGAGGTTTACAAAATTGTTACTACAAAAATGTCATCGTTTTGCTTTATGTTTTTTCTAAGTTGTGCTACATATGTCAAAACACTATCATGCTTATTAGGATAAAGTGAAAGATTGCCCAAACATCTTGCGTCGTTAAGGTAATAAGTAATAACAATTACAACGGACGGGTCAACGTGAATGGAATAAGTAAATAACCTGAGTTAGGTAACGCAAACCTTTCTTTTCGAGACCGGTGAAGCAAGTTTTACATCCAACACAATTACTACACCAGGTAATACCTGAAAGTATGATTGAAGAGCATGATCACCTTGGTAAATAAGTATAAGTTTCCGAAGCAAAAGTGCAAATTAAACTGGTTTCTCGGGAAGAAAGTGAAACTGCTTTCTATATGACGCCATCAGCGGACATTGCTTCTGTTACGTACGGTATAGGGTAACATTCATCGTTGCGGTCAACTTCAAGGTAGATATTGATCGAAGTTTACATGTTATGTAAGACGATGATCAGGGCGCTTATCAGTGGGATTTCCAGTAGTAAATTTCTACTGAATTTTTATATAGGTAGACAGAGCGAACTACGGAATCAGGTCAATGTTTTTCGAACAAAACGTGAATAATGTAGCCTATTAAGTGTTAACTGATTTATTGTGCTTCGCGTGCATATGTTGTGCTGCCTAAGATATGTAAGCATAGATATATTGCATGAATAGGAGATATTTAAAAAAATGGAAATTTCATTGAGAATCGAAGAAACAGTAGCACTTTTAGCACTTCTTTAGGAAACTTTCGGAATTCAGATTTTTTACTTTTCTTCTTCTAGGGAAGGAAAAAAAGTATCCGTTTTGACGTCCTTTGAATTCCATTCGTTAACTAATGTCAGTCTAGTCATGAAATTTTCAGGTGGCATTTTGCACACTTACTTCGAGTATGATTAGGAAGATTTGTTTTGTCAAAATTGGACAACTAGAAGTAGGTCATGACGTCATCACTTCAAAATGTTTAATATTTTGAATTATTTAAGAGCCGCTTAGCTTTCTCTCTTTGGCTTGTCATATTTTTCCAATTTTTACTATATTCTTGCCCTGAATTTATAGAAGGCTAGTGTCATACGGGTAAAGAGGTCTAATGCCGTTTTCTGTCATCATTAAAGTTTTGATAAACTTACGAAAATAGGATTTGCACACAGAGAGAATTCCAAGAAAAAATACGGTTCTACACACCGTAATCGTGTTGCAAGTAATATATTCTTGCACAATTTTAGCAGTTGCACTACAAAATTTACGATTATAAGCAATTTTTACGAAACAAGAGCACACAATTTACGTGGCTTATAAAATTTATTATGTGATTTAGGAAAAATTGATCGTCTAATACACAATTTTTCCCGTAAAAAACCGGCGCATTTTACGGTCCTCTACCTTATTTTTCCCAGCTCTTTTAATCTCTTATTTAAAGTGATAGTTGCTTTAGTGGTGAATTTCTTAGAGCGTACTGCTGAAGATTATGGTTCGAATCTCAGACTGTGTACATTTTTTATTTTGCTAAAGGTGAATTAAATTGATTATTTTTAAGGCTTTTGAATTCTATGCTCGGAATATTCGGAACTTATTGTTGAAGAATATTTACAGTGTTGTTCGAATAAGAACCGTAATTTTTACTAGAATTTTCGTATACAAATTCCACAACTGTTTTCTCCGTGCAGGAACTGACGAAAGCATTTATTGACGAATTAGTTAAAAGGCTTAGTGCTGGCCGGGAAACATTTCAGTTTTGAAATCGTACAAAACTAAAATCTAGAGGACTGGACGTAAGTATCAATTGGCGATCACCGATCGTTTCTTGATAGTCTTAGTTCATTCCTTGATGATTTTCATATTCCAATATTATATATATTCCCACATTTATTCAACAACTGATTTCTTTTCTTGTTTCCCATTACGTTACCGAGACAATATAATTTTTTAACCATTTGTTCCTCGACTATTGAACGTACGAATTAAGTAGAGTGTTAGGTTAAGTGGGTGAAGAGAAAATGCCAGTGGTTCGGAATTCACTTTAAATTTTAGGTCCACTTACAATCGTTGTCTCGAATCAGGTGAAGTTCTTCTCCCGCTCCATGCCCTGCAAGGGGTTAGTTTGCGTAAATGAGAGATTCTATAGAATAAATCATAGAATCGTGTTCTCAAGCTTACCCTTTCTAAGATCTACCCGTTTTTGTGGATTGGTTGTGTTCATATTTGTTAAATCGTACTCACGATGTTTTGTGTAGTCTGCTGCAAGTTTCAGAGTTGTAAATAATGCATTAGATCCATTATAGATTATTTGCTGATGTTTTTAAAGGTAATTATGTGACGGGCTGAGAATAAAAGTGACCTATTTATAAGGTTCGGGCAAAAGTGACTTAGCAAATGTTCCGCGCAAAATCGAATCGCGTGAGATTCCGAGTAAAAACAAATCGTAGAAAATTTCCGGGCAAAAACGATTTAACTACAAAAAGTAATGCAAAGTTAATGCAGTTAAGCAGTTAAGTCGTTTTTGCCCGGAAATTTTCTACGATTCGTTTTTGACCGGAATCTCACGCGATTCGTTTTTGCGCGGAACATTTTCTAAACCACTTTTGCCCGAACCTTATAAATAGGTCACTTTTACTCTCAGCCCGTCATGTATAGTTTTTTAAATTTGGAATCCTCTGTAATTTTAATCCAAAAATAATTCTTTAATTTGAGAATGAGCATTAACAAAATTTAAAAATGATTCCCTTATTTTAATAAACAATTAAGTTTAGTTGCATAACTTTAAATAAAATATGGTTTTTCAATATCTGTTAACAATAAAGAAATTTTTTACTTTTATAGACAAGATTGAAATCCAAATTGGCTTTATTTAAAAAATACTACACTAGTAAGAAATAAATCTTAAAGTTAAGTGAAGGAAAAGAGTAATTAGTTTAATTCATAAATAATAACTAAAATTATTATACAATAAATGAAAAATTAAACTAATTAAAATTAAATTAAAGACAAATGGAATATTCAAAGTAAAGAAAACAACTTCGCATAAGTATAGCACGTGAAATTCTATGAAATGCAATCATATGTAAGTTAAAGCTTTTTATATGTGACGCTACAGACAATACCTAAGTGACTTCACGAACGAATGACAGATCCCCAAAGACTTTCCCCCTTATGCCTGACTTAAGGGGTAACACCACTCTAGCGGCCGAAAAAAAGACCTAACATTAACAATTTATTTTGGGAGTATGGGAAAAGGAAAAGGATTTCTTCTCACAGGGTTTACTTTACGGTAGAGCCAATCTTTGAAATCGCCTTATTTTAAAACTCCTTCATGGAAGGACGGATTTATCGTTAAGTATAAGACCTAGAACAAAAAATCAAAAAAATTTATAAGCTATATACTATTGCCTACAGGAGTACGTAGGATTTTTTTTTTAAATCAAATTTTGAAGAAATGGTGCACTTTTGAAAAAATAAATCGATTTTTGTCCAAAAAATAAGCAATAAATTGTTTATAAAAAAAATAATTTTACATTAAATAAAAAAACCGGCTACGTACTTCCATAGAGGATATAATTACGAAGCTACCGTCAAAATTTTAAAGCAATCCATGCAATGGTGTTGAAATAAACTGTCCTCCCAGTTTGAAAAATATGGTTTCGAGAAAAACGCGTTTGTAGTTTTACGAGCACTTAAATCCTTGAAATTTTGCTCCGTGACGCTATAGTAAGATCGAGAATTAAACTTTTCAAAATTTTTTTTTTATTATAAGACTCAGTGGATATTATTTTTATCACCTTAAAGTATTGTTTAAGCCAAAAAAATCTATTTTTTCAAAATTCTAGAGTGGTGTTACCCCTTAAGGAAAGACTATTCCTGGCCAAAAATCGGAGTAGACAGACGTCTAAACCACAAATAATATTAATTCATAAAGTTTTCAATACATAATTGAATTTTTGTTTACCTCTAATCCGAATATTTTTTGTTCAGCGTTTTTTTTCAAGATTTTTTAAAATTTAATTTTATACATTTTTATTCCATTGTGAAATTCACCACTCTGCCAAGTACTAAATCTCTAAAATTGAAGTAATTGACTTCCTTGTTGGCACATGGTAGAAAGCACTTGTTTTTAAAAATATTTTAATAAAAAATCACTTGCTTTCTGTTCTACAAATTACTTTCATTCTTTTTAAATTAGAAATTTGTCACGACGCGAATTTGTTTGATAATGTCCCAGTAAGGCAAAGCTTGTCGCGACAAATTTATAATTTAAAGAGAATTAATTTAATTTGTAGAAAAGAAAAGAAGTGTTTTTTTATTAAAATGTTTCTAAAAACTAATATCACTGTTGTGCCATAGGGTAGCTAACTTGGGCCATTACTTTTTATTATTTACAATAGTCCCTGCTTGGGCTTTAGTCGGTTTTTGTAGATTGGTTATGTTCGTACTTGGCTCTGTGTACCCTGTGCACTTCGTTCCATGTAGTTTAGTCCAAAGCATATTTTAATGCCTTTGGTGCGTAATTTTTTTTATACGATGTAGGCAAAGCCTAGGGTACAACACTTTGCTGCGTTAGCATGGTTTTGGTTGGAATGTCTTGTTTTTGTCCTTTTGTCAGGAGTATTTTGCACTGAAGCAGTTCAAAGAAATTTCGGGCTTGGAACGATTCTTTTTCGACAACATTGACTGGCATGTGTCGAAGAATATAGTGAGATTTAGTGTTTAGGCGCAATACACTAATTTATTAATTAGGGATAGGCCGGACATGTAATATTTTTAGATATGGGGTATCATTTCTTGAATATTTGATTCAAAAAATACCACCCGTCCTTTTATCACAATGGCCGTCGAAATACCCATAGAATAATAGAATAGCAGAAGTTCTCTTCTCTTGAATACAACACTTCTAAACGAGCTCTATTTTGAATTAAGATATGATGCTAACTGATTTTGATGACTCAATTTTAAAGTTCTATTTGAAGCTGATGAGAGTCGCACGTTCGAATCCCATCGACACGGCGGTGACCCATGCTTGTTTTCTGCTGACAATAGATTCCACTAAAAAGGTCAATAGGGGTCGTAATGTCAATTGCTTTGGAATCCATCTTGAATTGTAGGTTAATTTTCTATTTTTATTATGGAATCTTTCTATCGGTATTTCTTTGGGTATTGTTCTAACCAAATTGCTAGCCTGATGTTTTATCGCCACATCACAAAGCACAGTACAAGATCTTCAATTTGCTCTTACACCTATAGTTCCCACATCGAATTTGGACGTATCGTTAAATTTAAGGAACCTTTTCTAAGCATAACAACACGAGCGTGGAACAGTATACCATCTTCTGTTTTCCCTTATCTTATTGGCTTGGGAAAGTAGCGCGATGATTCAAAATAAATTGTATTAGTGAAAAATTTCCAAACTATAATTCAACTTTTTGATTAGGTAGGTAAGTAGGTATGGATGGTTGTCCAACAACGAGCATATTTAGAACTGGAATAGGTCCGTTGTGATGCCACAGGGGTACGATACCCACAATTTATTTACTGAAATCATCTGAGCTGTCCATAAACCGCCGCAGATCTCTTACGTCCGTCGTTTAAAGGTCGCAGAAACTATTTAAGAAATAATCACCCAGGAAAGCAAGCCTTCCGCATACTTTGCAAGGACGAGCACGTGCAAATGTGGTGAAATATAGACTCATCTACTTCCTACTCGGTCCTGCAGCTTCTGTAGAAATCATCAGAGAGACCAACGAAACAAGACGGCTTGAGCGTTTAAGATCTAGCCTAGGCCAGATTTGTCTGGTCGTGTGATATGTAGTGCCATTTGCCCATCCATCCCATGATTTGTTGTCCCATTGTTGTCCATTGTAAACAACAATTTTCAGTTGGCTAGCTGCCTTGCTATAGTTCTTTCTGGTTAAGACGAAAATGTTTTGTGAACTTAAAATAGCGTTGAAGATATAAAAACTAATATTTCTTTTAATAAGAAATCTTTAAAAGATAATATAAAAATTAAAACAAAACAAACGGAACCAACGGCTTAGTCGCGGTTAGAGCCAAACAAGGGATTTCTACAAAGAAAAATCATTTCGGCATTCCAAAATTTTTCCGGGATAGTTTTTTCTTTCGTGTCTCAGGATTTTGAAATTTGGGATTTTGCTTTTCAATAAATCGTCTTCAAATTTCTAAAATATTCTTCTGCGTTTCCTGTCTAAACTTGGTTTTCTTACTTTAATCGTTTGAACGAATTCATTCAAATTACTTCGCCAATATTCATCAGAAAAGTTCATAAATCGGGTGTGATATTTTACTATTTAACTAATTAAAAGGAATGCCAAAGTAGATAGTAGTTGAAGTTGCACGTCCCCACGCTATGGAGAGAGATTTTAAATAAAATTAAGAAACCCAATCTGTCTCTGGTCTGTTGTCTGACACGCAGCAATGCAAAACCATTCATTCTCCTTACACTAATTCCCTTCCGATCAAATCCATGTTAACGCATCATATGGTTGTCCCCTGTGCTTTGGCTACAACAAAAAAGAAGTCGGAATCATTGATGAGACAGTGATGCTTTCTTCAGAATTCCTGAATAATAAATTGGAAAATAATAAATCATTTCCAGCAGCAAACAATAGCTTTAAACTGTATTATATTATAATAATCTCAATTTCGTTGTCGGTGGAGTAAGTGATAACGTTGTTGACCTACCAATCCGAAGGTTGCAGGTTGGAATCCCACCGACGACGACCCATGAATGTTTTCTGCTGTCAACAGATTACGATAAAAAGACCATAAGGGTTGCAGATCCGTTGAGAGTGAAGGTAACCAAATCAACAACTCGTAACCACGGTTGAAGGCGTTGGCACAGAACCGAACCAGATGGATTATCGGTGTAGTAGTTGCGCCACAAGGGCTTAAAGGAACCAGAGAGAAAAGGGTTGTAGAGAAAAATTCAGTGTTTCGGAGTCCACTTGAAACCCTAGATACATTTGCAATTGCTGTCTTGAATCGGGTAAAGTTGCCATGCCACATAAGGGTTACGGAAACTAGAGAGAGGGTCTCAATTTAATTCTCTGCAAGCATGAAGGGATTTTCTCAAATTCTTTCTCTATAATAATCGGTTTTAATTTAAATTTTGCGGCCACAAAAAAATTCGTAAAAATTCGTATGCAACCACAATCGCTTGTTACTTTTTTCGATTTGAATATAGTTAATTTTTGTTTCTGATAAACTTATAAATGTAAAACTTAACGGTATATTATTTTGAAGCAACCTAACCCGTATTTATATGGGCAATCTTCACTAAGACTGGGCACTACCTATTTTTTCTCGAAGCGTTTCATCGTATTTTCGAACCCTCATAGCTTCGGTCTGGATAATACCAGAAAGCCGAAATTCCTAGAATAAGATGTAGTTACCAAACTAATAAAACACACTAGGTTTCATTTGTCCAGCTTTTATACTCTA
Source organism: Leptarthrus brevirostris (assembly GCA_964036015.1). NCBI lineage: Eukaryota > Metazoa > Arthropoda > Insecta > Diptera > Asilidae > Leptarthrus > Leptarthrus brevirostris. The sequence goes on from OZ038371.1 coordinate 20,324,924, forward strand.
GATTTTATTAATACCTGAAATACGTCGATTTCGATACTCATGATCATCAAAACCTCCGTCATCAAAACCTCAGTCATCAAAACCTCAAGGGTACTTCCTGAAGTCTTCGAAAGCTATGCCGGCTAGGATTAGCACACAAACAACGAAAATATGAAGAAACTGTAACTTTTACCCTCCATCCCCCATAAAGGAGGTGCAGGTCTGTATATAAAATTACTTATTGGTAGGTACTTCGAAAGCTGAAATTTGATATGCAGGCTAGGATTAGCACAACCAAAAAACTAAGAAATCTGTAACTTTCATCCTCCAACCCCTCGAAAAGGGTGGTCTGGTTCTGTATTATATAACAATTTCTCATAAGATAATTTCCGAACTTTTAAAAGCCCTTGAAAGCTGAAATTTGGTATGCAGACTAGGATCTGCACACAAACAGCGAAAATATAAAAAAAATTATATCTTCCACCCTCCAACCCCCCATAAAGGGGGTGCAGGTCTGTATATTAAAATTTTTCTAGGGAGGTACTTCCAGAACTTCTAGAAAGCTGAAATTGCATGATACAACATTAAAGACCAATGACTTAATTTTTTACAATAACTGTGCGATGGTCGCGAAACTGCCAAGTCATACTTTTTGGCCAAGATGTAGGGTTTCTAAAGTTAGGGGTTGCAGAGTTAGGCCTTATAGAGTTAGGGGCTTGGCTCCACATGAGATTTGATAACTTTTTAACAGTGAAAGCGGTATGAGCTTGTGAGTATTGACAACCTTCTTTACATGAAATGTTTTTGGTGTGATTTTATTTACTTCGAATGCTTTGAATTTGGAGCATTCATCATAGTTAGTTAGTGCAAGTAATGCCCTCCACAGTGACGGAGACTCACTAGCTAATGTGCTAGCTAATGTGACATTTTGGTACCACAAAAGCTCATGACGCGATTGTTTGAAAGATAAATTATAGTAAAAGAATAGATAGAGGAGGTTATCAGGTCTATCCTGTAGCATTTAGGAAGTGGATAACTTCTCCAATTTTTCTCCCCGATAATTCCCACAATTCCAGTGTCAAACCTTGCCCTGACCAGTGTCGGATATTCGCACAGAAAGTAAAAAAGACTTTCTTTCTATCCCTCATCCCTGCAGCTAAGACAATATGCCAAGCCAACAGGTGGCTTAATGACCCGTGCACATAGTCGTCGTCCTGGCGACGTCCCTTCGGGTCTTCGTTAGTAGTTCTCTAGTTCTTTTCTTATCATAAGCTGGCCAAATATTTCTAGATTCATTCATTATAGTCCGTTTAATATTTCAAGCCATTTTGATAATTTACTGTCGACAGCAAAACACTCGATTTCGAACATTCGATGTTCATATTTCGATATATTTTACAGGAAATCATATATCGAGACAATATTGATAATAGACACTTGAGTGATAATGTAATCGTAATTTTGTGAAAACGTATTATATGAATAAAAGCTGTGTAGGTATTCGAGCCCGTGTTTTTCGAAATACAATAGAAAGACTAAAAGGGATCTCATTTTAGGTTTCTATCATCCAGTTCGAAGTGAAAAATTACAATTTATAAAACTTATTGGAAGGTCGATATACCTCGTCAGAAAATTTCATAAACCGGGTGTGACTACAACTTTTACTATTTTACAAAAAGTCAAACTAGATACATTTTCGCTTATTTAATTATATTGAAATGAATTCCTCTCCCGCAATTAATTATGAGTCGGGAAGGTAAAATAATCTCGGCTGCATAAATTGTTACATACCCAGAAGTATAATCACTGGTAATCCCATGATGAAAGTGAAAACGGATCTTCTTTTCTGCAAATGTAAACAGCTGCCGGATGGTTCAGTTCGGGTACCGTCAGTACCTCTGAGAAAATGGTACAATTTTCACCTGCTATTAAACTTTTTCACTTAAATCAAAAAATCGGCATTAAAAAACTTCTTAAAGTTTTTGTCCGTTAAAATTGTTAAACTTAAGTTCAGTGCAATGTAATGAAAATGAAAGTGGATCCGCTCCATGCGAAATGAAATAACACTTCACTCTACCGTGATGGCGATGGCGATGTCGACAACTTTAAAGTCTTCCCGTAACAAACTAAAATTTCACTTTTAAGATAATCTCATCCACGAAAGAGTCAAACTAAACCGCAACCTTGTACCTCGCGATGGTAAGTGTTGACGCATTCAAACCAGACATGACTAAGGCGCCAACGAAAAATATTGCAGTTCCTTCCACCTCTGTGCTTATTTTGGAGGGAAACGGAATCCCCCAAACAGCAAACAGAGTCTGTTTATTAACGAAATTTTTAGTTATTATCTCAAAAGAAAGAAGTGAAAGGTTTTCGTTTGCCTTAACATTTCAAGTCATCTGTTTAAACTGCCGAACCGTCGGTGCTGAGATAGCGAATCACAACATTGAATACAACTTACAAGAGTGCGTACCTGAAATTAAAAAAAATAATAATTAATGGATAAGTCCCAGGTGGAAATGGTTCCAAAATCTTAGGCAGCACTTAGTGTGTCATCATTTTTAACGCTGCAGTGCGGCGGCAGTTAATATTTCTAATGCAGATAATAATCGATCTTCTGAACTCTCTCCTGATTTCTTAATTGTGAGACATTCTTTTAGTATAAAGCGGAACTAACGAGTTAATAACTTTTTTCCGGTTATGAGCATAAAGTGTAGCATGTTTTTCCTTTAAGAGACATTCCAAAACGAGCACTTTGACTAATTTAGAAAACCGACGATAAATAATTAAAGCGTGCTACATTTTTTCTTTATTTGTATTTTATTTTTAATTTTACAAGCAAAAAACTTTTTAATGTCATAGATTTGTTGGGGAAATATTTTGAGAAGCAATTAAGACGTAAAAATTCCGACATAGTGTGCTTTCGCGAGAAAGCCGCTATTTCTCTGCGACAATGACCAGTGGAAGAGTTTTGTGCAACAGCCGATTCCACTTGCTTGACTGCACACTTTCCGGTCCCATAGCACTTTTGTGTCATAGTGCACTTACGTTACAAGTACACAATAGTTCACTTCGTTTACAATCCCACTGTTTATTGTATTCTGCGCCTTCCGAGTTTTTTTTACTGCTGTACAGAAAGTGCAGCATGGAATAGCACGTTATCTTGCGGCAGAATCCAGTCATTGGAAATGCGTGGGCAAAAATGATTTTACGTAGCTTATCAATTACAAATAAGATACTTAGTCATATGAAAGTCGGTTAGGTTAAGAATGACAGTTTATATGGTGTTTTATTTATGAATTCATTCAGCGTAAATCCATCTTTTTATGCAGAAATAGTTCGAAAAGAAAATCTTTTTTAAGTATCCTTAATTCAGTTCTTGTGTACCGCATTAAAATGAGCGTAAGCGGTTCTGACGTATTTGATTGCATGAAGTAGTATTTTTGCATGCACAAGTACTAAAACTTTATATAATATTTCTTCAGAAAATGCAAAATAGTCTTCATTTCCTTCACCAAGCATAGGTAAAGGAAATGAAGACATAAAAAACATTCAAATTTCGGTTTTAGTCAAGTTAGATTATCAGTTTTTACGAAAAAAAAATTAAAATTAAAATTTAAATTAATTAGAGATCTCTCAATCCATGGGACCTTACCGAGGTCCATCGACTTATTGTGTCTGCTAACTTCAACCTTGCTGGAGTTTTTATGTTAATCTTGGCTGCAGCCAGCAGTTGTTCAGGCTCGTATAAAGAGGTATTTGACGGTCCAGAGGTGTTATTTAGGACTTAAAAAAAATATCTTCGCCACCTCCGTTCCTCCGTGACAAGAAATCATCTATTTATATTGTAACGTAAATGGGGCTCTTCGGACTCAACGGATTAATTAAGACACTTATTTTCGATCTCAAATCTTCGCAGTTTTATTCACTTCACTTAATTAGATCATTTCACAATTTCCTTCACACTACACTGTTTCACTTGACTTAATTACACTTATCACTTCACTAGTTAAAATACAACTCACTATTCGCATTATCACATATAAACACTTCACAATCTAAATCACGACTAAAACTAACCATAATAGTACAACATTTCAAGAATCTTTTGTTAAATTTTTGGGTAAAAATATTGTGAATTGAACGACTGACAGAAAATTTATTGATAAAAATCGGCGAATTTGTTGTAAAATTAATTATAATAATAAAAAATACAAAATCTCGACGTTGTTACCTCGTAATGGAAAAAGAAAAAAAGGGGTGCCAAGTTCACATGACTTTCGCAGTCATGTGACCTTGGCACCCCTTTTTTTGAAAATTATGATTTTTTTTAGAGTTCCCGGTAGAACTAACATAGTTCTGGAGTTCTAGACAGAAAATTTGAATTGTTCCGGTGAATTTAGCGCAAAAATTGCAAAACAAGTTTTTGGGGTGCTAACTTCACGCAGCACCCGTTTTTTTGATAAAATGAGTTCTGAGTAGATAAATCGATAGAGAAAGAAGAGTTCCGCAGTTCCTGATAGTTTTTAGCAATAGTTCCGGCGAATTCGCAAAGTTATGCAAAAAAGAAAAAAATTACACTTTTCTCGTGCGTGCTGTATTGAGAACTGCGTTCATAAATAAATTGCAATAGTTATTAACAATTGAAATTTCGAAAATATCTGTGAAATATCCTGTGAGCGAGCTGTGAATTTCGAAACTAGGATACAAAAATAATATGTTTAATTTTGTTTTTGTTTACGGCGTTAACTTATATGCATTAATCATGCTTAAAGTCTTAAAAATAAGAAAAAATTTCTTTGTTTAACAGCAATCAGGATACTCAAAATTATCTGTATCATCCGCTGACAAACCGAAACACTCCTCATGATACCACTTCCTGCATTTTGGACATTGCCTCATATCAGTCACCTCATCTTCCTCATAACCATGACAGTACCAACTCGCTTGGTACTGTTTACTACCACTTCTAACTTTGAGGACTTAGGCCTTTTTTTTCCTCTTCCTTGTATTTGTCAAACAGGTCTTCGGTGACTGGAGCTCCCCTGTCATTTTGGGCTTTTCTTACTGTTGGTGCTTTTTCAGTAATTTTGACCGGTGTAGGAATAAGCTGCTGAAATGCTGTTCTTTAACTGGTAAAACCTTCCAGGAGAGCTGTTTGGGATGTGCTCAATTCTTTTTTCTCGTATTGTTGATGTCGATGGCTCTGTGGTCATTGGTCTGGGGAGACGCGGGGTTTCGAATTTTCTTTAATAACATCGTCAGATACAGGAGGAGCTGAAGCTTCTGCCAATATATATGGAGCAAAATCTGTTTCTCGAATAGCCTGTGGATTCAATTGCTATAAACCAGTTGCTTTAAAGCCGCTTGTAATGTTATTATGGGTCATGTATTTGTACCAGACATTTGAAAGGATAATATTAAATCGTGAGTTTTTTGTCTGGATTTTGTTCCATAAATGATAAAACTTCAGCATCCAAGTGGTGTTCAAATGATCGATAGAGGGGTTGCAGTTCAAGAGTGGTGTTTGAATGTAAACAGTACAATGATACGATGGATAGGTCTAAGTGACAAGCTGCTCCATTAAATTTTAAAAGGCACTTGCCTGAATTTTTGTATCTGGCTAGGTGCTTCAAAAATTCTTTGAAAAGTTCATAAGTCATATAACCCTTTGTAGATTTTTCTACCAATGATCCCGGAGGCAAGTTATCATATAATTCTGGCTTCAATCGTTTACATTTAAATATGATCAAACAGTCTGTTGGTGGTGGATTGTTAGACGCCAACCTTTCTCATTAATATTATAAATCTTTTCAGAATGACTTTTGAAATCTAGATTATCATAAACTTCTTTCAGTCTTTTGAAGTGATCATCAACGATAAATTTATTAAGCTTTTGTACCCTGGCCCGGTTCATAAACTGAGATTTTCTTTTAGATATTTCCGGATGTTTTTTGATGAAAGCCTTAAACCAATCTTTACCAGCAACTCTAGCTTGTTGATTGAACTTATGCTTGATGTTATTAAGGGCGCAAAATTTATAGGCCTAGCGTCGGAGAATCCGTGGTTTTACAGGCAATCCTACTTCAGCAAACCTAATAATTCTGCTAACAAGATTCCTGGTCGTCACTGAGTAAGGATTTTCGACCTAGTGTTTTTTTTAACTGCCGGTCTGGAAATGACTTCTAATGGTTCTTCTGGGAACTTTATATCCTTAGCAGCTTTATATCTGCTCAGCATTCTTCTTTCTACTGCTTTGGACGGCCGACACCAAGTCACTTTCAGCCCACAATGCTTGTTTGGGGGGAGGGGGGACGCATCGTGCAGTAACTAAAAATAACAATAAATAAATTCGTAAACAGTTGTAATTACTTATTTACATTCCTAACATTTTGAAAAAGAAATAAAATAAATGAACGAATGTGACCTTGAGAGACATCGATCATTTGAAATTTTATTTTTGTTACTTAGGCCTTATTACCCGCTATTTTGAATAAATTCATATAGTCCAGGCGTCAGGGAGCATTTACCAATCTTTTAATTACAAGTTCCCCTACCCCGGTGGAAACACTGAATCCAATTTTTCTATAATATTTCTCTTGGGGGGGGGGGGGGGGGTTGCGTGGCGATGAGGTGGAAAACTTGTATCGCCTATATCTCGGCCGTTTTTCATCGTACGTCGATAAAAAAAGATACTATCGTAGAGGGCGCTTCAAACGCTAAAAGTTTGCCCATAATGACCGTCAACCCTTATCATCGAGGGGCGGGGAAAACATTTTCGGATCGCAAATATTTTTTTCATTGAAATTGACTCTTTGCTATGCATTAACAATGTTTTTAACAGCGCTATGATAATTTCGCGACTTAGAAGTACAATTTATGAACTTAAGCTCATAATTCCTTTTTAATACTACTGTGGACAATTTAGAAGACACTCAACGAAACGATGGTAATTGTGAAGGAGACGAAAATGCAACCGAGAACATCGAAGGAAGAACGAGAGATCACAGTAAAGAAGAGCAGAGTAAAAGAGGACAGAGCCTAATCCACTACTACGACACTACGTAAAAAAATGCGCCTTGGGCTCTACCTCAGTGGTGGTGTAGAAAAGAGTCTACTTAAAATGTATACGTTATATTGCAATACGTTCAATGTGTAAAAATAAAAATAAAAGCTGACTTGTGAAGGAAAAACCGTGCCCAATTATTTTATATGTACTTTTACAAACATTCCCAACTTACAACCCACTTTATACTAATTATGTGTATACTCATGAAATGTTTAATAATGTATAGTAAATAGTTAATTTCAATGAAAAAAAAATTTCCTCTCCGAAAATGTTTTCCCCGCCCCCTCGTTGATAAGTGTTGACGATAGCGCAAAAGTCGTCATGGGCAAAGTTGATACGATCGTATCTTTTTATCGCCATACGATGTAAAACGGCCGAGATACAGGCGATACAGGTTTTCCATCTGTTCGCCTCGCCCCCCGCCCACCGAAACAGAAAAATGTAGCGAGGTAGGTGAACTTGTAATTAAAAAATACCTGACGCCTGGACTAATACTTTATGCATTACTTCCGTAGTGCATTGAAAATTCACCTCAGCATTGCATAATTTTTCTTGAATAAATCTTTTGTAATCTCATTAACCTTTTTTAAAATGTTTGTAAGGATTCTATTTACTTTAGTTAAATAATTACAATATCTTAGTATATATGTAGGTACGGTTATTATTCATTTGATGTTTCATACTATTACAATGGCATTACATTAAACATGTATTTTACACTCAGTGTTCTGTTGCTAAAAATTGCACCGCTTTTGTAGTTGTAAAATTGGCTCCATACTTATCAAAAATGAAAGTATTACAGCATCTTTGAAGTAAGGCGAGAAATATTCTTTCTTAGATTACTGCATTAATTACACTTTGCACGGTGCTGTAATGAGAAAGTAAAATTTTCTATTGCAACCAATGCATCTATTGATACTTCAATGTACAAAGAATTAATCGCATGATCCAATTACTTATCAGCGATTCTCCTCTGCTATTTACATTAGTATTAAAGCAATACATCATTACAGGCGTAATAAATTCTTAAATACACTCGAATAGTATGACAAAATGAATTTCACAGTCTTCTTATAAAAATTAATTAACTTAAATCGATAAGCCTTTAAAAATGGAATGATTTCAAGCATACATTTCAAACATTTGAACTTTTTTTTAGCCATATCATTGCCATTTTCAGATTGCAATCACGAAACTGATGATTTGTCAAGACAGAATGGTAATCGAATACTTGTGCTGGTTTCCATTTGAGAATCTCTTGGAAAAATGCCAGACCAATATTGTCAATAAATAATTGAAACCACTCCGTTCGCGATTTTTGCACGTAGTCACAATGCATTTTTTCCCCCGAGGCTAAAAATGTCAAATTGAATTAGAATGATACTTGACAGTTGCCGCGGATATTCTGAAAACTTCGAGATGAAATTCAATCGTCATATAACAAGTTCTTTCAATGGCGAACACTGTAAGAACTTTAAGGTTGAAGGATATTGGAGATATTCTTATAATTTTAGGCAGATGTTCAAAAATTGTATTCGTTCCAATTTTACTATTTTTTTAAACTTATTTATAGGGTTATTGGGTGTGACACGACAGAAAAGTTTTCGTGGTTCGAAATATGCTCTTTCGAAGTTCTGAATCGTTTTTTCTGGAATTGAAAACTGTTTTAGCATAAAGAAGTAATAAACTTTGAATATAGATATTACTTTTCCCCGGTTGAATTGGTTTCCGCTGTCGTCTGCAAATCTAATAAACACATTACAAATTGCTTGCTCCATTTTTTTCCAAATATTGTACAGTACGAGTCCTTATATATATACATATTACTTTTATGAATAAGGAGTGTACCTTATAATCTGTACTTGTTTATATATCGTACGTCACCCTATATGTGATATGGCAATTTTATATAACTCGTATAATCTTATATCAGGTTTTTCCCAAACTGGAGTTTGGTTATAAAAATCTAATGAAGTTCCCTCGATACGACATATATGTTAAAATTGTCATGTCACTACTTAATTGCTATACCACTGTTAAGAAATAAATAGTTCTTAATGCTGCCTGCAATAGTGGACAGTCCTGAAAATTTCTCTACCTAATTATAAATTCTTATAAATCGTATGTTACCTCAACTGTGACATCGTCATTTTACGTATAATTCGTATAACCTGATGTCAAGTGATTATCAGGTTTTTGGTGAATTAGATTTGAAATATGTATATGGTGAAAGAAAGTACGAATTAGAATTTTGTCTAAATAAAAAGCATCAAGACAGAGCTTAATTGATGAAAAACGTTAAAAGCCATGTAGACAGAGTAACATTTGATTCTCTTATTTGATTTTAAACCGGGATCAGATGGTGCTAAAACTGATTGAAGAATTGAGTTAAAACATAAATGTTGATAAAACACGACTAAGTGGTTAATCATGGGTAACATAAACTTAGGATGGTTAGTTAGTCGGGCCGTTTACTGCTGAAAGGCTCTAAGTCAATTCGTTGTTTTATTGAGATTCACCAGTGCTTTCACCACCTTTCTCCCAAGCATACCAATCGTGGTGTTTTTAGATCTCTGAATTCGCAGAGTAGGTTTTCCTGCACCACCAGTTATATAAAATAGAAGCATACATGTACATGTATAGACGGATAGAATATTCCAGGAAAAATTACGGTTCCACTAACCGTAATCTGTTGCAAGTAACAAATTATTCCAAAATTTGGACCATCTAACACATAATTTATCCCAGAACTCGTCGCTGATACACAGTGCACTTCATTGAGGACGTAAAATTACCTGTTACTTCGTAAAAATTAAGTACTGACAACAATTAAAAACCGTAATTTTTACCGGAATTTTCGTATAAGAATTTTAGAACTTTTCTTTCCGCGTTCGAACACATTGCACAAAACCAACTTGTTTTTTTTATAAATTTCTCTCCCCGCATGCAGTTACAGGTAGGTTAGGTTAGGTTAGGTTAGGTTAGGGTGGCTGCCCAAAAAGGCACACTTAGGCCAATACGGCCCATTGTGATTCAACAGTTGAGGCTGTGGACTTAAGGAGGTGAAGTATGATTTACTCTTCTTCCTCATCTTGGCAACTCCTACAGAAATGATTTGCAAGCGCGCCAAATCTGTCGGCGTGTTTACCTATGGGACAATGTCCTAAAATGACGGCTACGACAACGGTCGCTTTGATATTTCGTCCGAGCAAGATAGGCTCTCTTGTCCGCTGCGAAAAAGAATGGGCCATATCTGCCGCGTAATAAGGCAAGTGTGTTCGCTCTGCCATCTAACATTCGCAATTCTGAGGGGTGCTTGTGAAATCTCCAGTTAGCATGGGGTAGCTGGTGTTCTATATCCGAGTCGAGAAGAGTAGTGCCAATTCTCACTAGATCGTCAGCTCTACAGAATTATAAATAAATAAATAAGGAAATAAGGGATACGTTCAGACGCTCAGCCATGTCGTTCAAAGTTAAGCGACATGCTATAACCGTTTTGGAAGTCGAACAAATATAGATATTATCCGTAGGCATGCGTTAATTACTTCAGAAGGTCTACTGCTATCTTTTTCAGCCTGACAAATACTGCAGTAGTCAGCTACGTGAAATGGAATACCTGGGTCCAGGTGTTGCGGAAAGGTGCCACCACTCACTCTGCCTTCCAATTCGGAGTCGAAAGTGTAAAGATGCATTGGCTCTCCCCATTGAGGAGGACCTTCCTCCCATTCCGACCTGATGGCGAAATAGGAGTCAAATTTTGCATTAAAGAAAGGCTTGAGTCAGTGCTTGTTATAACTCTACAGTCCAGGATTTTGTAGTGTCCATAGTCAGTACGCTTCCAAGTCTGGATTGAGTTGAGCCTAGTGGCAGACAAGAATGCGATTTGCTTCCCCAAAAGATCCACCGGTGGGAGGTAGAGAATTATGTTGAGGGCTTTAGAGGGTGTAGTTCCAAGAGCACCTGTTATCAGCAGTGTTGCCATCCTCTTAATCTTTTCAAGTGATTTTAGTGCTATCCATTGCTTACCATAAGTGAGCATTGGTCTTGTAACACTATAACAAAGCCAGTACACAAAACGTGGCTCTATACCCCATCTTTTAATTATAGCCCTTTTGCACGAGTGCAGCTTCTGTAGCTTTACGTACACTTTCTTGGATATTCCAGCTGAGTTTCCTACCCAGGACAAGGCGCCGTTTAGTACAGGGCAGTTTGTAGGAGTAACACTCCGAGACACCTACAACTACAGCTGAGTCTTTACATATTTGCACTTAGAAGGTTATCAAGATTGTTACAAAACTGAAAGTGTCCAAGTGTCAATGCCACTTATTTAATTCAAAGTTCATGTCATATTTGTCAACTATCTAATCAACAGTCGCCGGTTTTCGAGCTGGTCATTCTGAAGCTAGAATCATAGTTTCCATAAACTGAAATTCGTGAAATCTGTGAAACTGAATTCGTTGCTTTGGATATTTTAAATGGCTTTCATAGTATTTTCTTTTAACCAAATTGATAACGTTTGGTCTAAATCTAACCCTTCTGAAGTGAATTGAAGGCTTTGTACCTCACCATTTGTTTCATGTAATTTGGGATGGAACAAGGTCAAAATTATGCGATATTCAAACTGGTGTACCGCAAGGTTCAGTCATTTCTTCTTTTATTTAACTTTCAATTCATAGCTTTGCAGATGACGGCATCTATAATTTCAATACTCATTCGACTATGTAGTGGAATCTTATCGAAAATCTATAGACGAAAATCGAGGTCTTAATGCTCTTAAGGGTCAAAGACCTTCATTAAATATCGTAGGCATTAAATATCTTAGCTTAGTGTCACTATCTTGCAGCAGCAAAGAATACAATGGCTTTCTTACAAAGAGTAAGAAAAATTTCACTTTAGCTGACAAAACGCTGATCTGCTAGTCTTGTATTAGGCCTTCAGTTGCATACAACTCCCACATATGCCCACTTTATTTAAATCCCAAGAAAAGCGGTCGCAGCTTATTAGCGATCCAACAATTACTTCCAATATTAACATTCTAGAACATCGGCGTAATAGTAAAAATTCGGAATAGCAACTGACCCCACCTGCTGACTGTTTCTGAAGGAGGGCTAAATTCCTTTTTACATCATATACGGTTGCCCTGCCATTGCCAGAATATCTAACTTTGAATTGGAGAGCACCTCGTTCTACGAGTTGTTGTAGATAAGCTTAATTTAAAGAGTAGAAGGTCTTACTGGTCGTGGCACTCCAGTACCTTCCTTCTCCAGACAAGCCTAACCTAACTTAGAATGCTTATCACTCTTCTATCGCTACTTTCGTGGTTACTGTTCTAACGAAGTGCCTAGCCTGATTCCTTGTACAGATCACCTTTCGCGTAGAAAAGGTAACACTCATCGTCAAACCCTTTAAGTCAAATTTATCAGTACCATGAAACTTTGGGAATCTATCATAAGCACATATTATACCATGTTATACATATTTTCCTTCAATTTATGAGCAACGTGCGTCCAAGACTCAAACACTGATAGTTGCCTTCTTTCCTCGACGCTTTCTCCCATATTTCATTTCTATACCTGCGCGGGCTGTGCTATGACATTATATTGTATGGGACCAGAGATCTTAATATTATTAAAAAAAATTATTTGTAATCATTAATAGAAGAAATACATTAAAAAATGTTAAAAGTTTCAAAAGAAATTATGGGTGAGTAGACATATATTTTTTATATTATTTTTTTCAGCACAAACTCATAAGATGTTTCATAAAATATAGCTACACGCTTTTTAGCTGGAAAGTCTGGAGAAGGCAAAAGTGGGGGAAATGTCAGTCACAGGACTTACATACTAGCGGTAAGCGTCCTTCATTAAAATAATAAAGTGTTAGTCTTATAAGTAAAAATAAAAAACGACAATTTGTGTTCAATGACGTCGAAGTATTGAAATGACTTCAGATAAGGTCTAACCAAACTTCGTTTGAAGGCTATGAAACAAAACCATATCCTGTATTTATTACGATTCCTAAACAATTCGATTAAAGTTTACAATTATTTTATCACCTCACCTCTGGTAACGTCGTATACGTCTAGCTAAACTCACTGAACAAAAATTTGCATTAAAATAATTGCAAATGCAATCCATGTAAGTTCAAAGTTTTATAAATTATGACCTCTCGTATCAGACGGAAAACCAACTAAAATCCCCCCCACCTTACCATGAGCATTTCATCTCGACTGTTCGACTCAACAACGAAGAAAGCTGAAACTTCCTGTTCTCATAAAAACTCTTTAGTCCTCTCCCATCAACAAGATGCAATTTGAAAGTATTGCAATTTTCCTCGTATAAATTTTCTCGGAAAAGCTTTATGTTCCGGTTCTTTTAGAATATACAAGTGCCAGTCAAACCAAACTTTATAGGATGCTTTTGATTTGCATTAGTAAAACCAGGTTAGATTTACTGCGCTTGCTCGTGAAAAGCTTCGTTCTTTTGAATGTGTTGCTTCTTGCTACTTGCAGCCCCGGTACAATTTTTTATGTTTTCTTTTTCTATTTGTGTCAAGCTAGTGACGTCATAAGAATTGGGTCATTAATGTCGGTCAGAAAACCACACAACCACTTGGCCAGAAGTGATGAGAAAATTTGCACCTATAATATTCTATAGTGTATATTTATATTTTGAGATATGACAATTAAGCGGTTATAATACTTGAAAATATGAGTTAATTTTAGAAATTATGATTTTGCACGTTTTAGGTACCTTAAAGATGTACAAGAGAAGCGGGTTTGTACCACAATAGACATCCGTTTTGAACACACACCTTTGTTAAGAACAATTGAAAAGAAGGCGTACATTTTTTACTTATTTGTAATAAGTCTTAATCAAATTTTATTATTCTTTTTTCATGTAGGGATAGTTTTAGTAAGTTTAAGTCAGAAAATGCAAAACGCAATGCAAAGTATAATACATTTTATGTTAAGGGGAGTTAAGAAAACATCTAATCGTTCTATTGTATCGAACCCATTACAATAAAGTTGGGATTAAATACTTTTAATATATTTCTTCAATTTTTACGAACTTTCTCTCTCCGATTTCCTTAACCGCATGTGTTGGGCCCAGGGCATCTTCTATACCCGTAATTTCTGGTATTTCATCAATCAGGATAGAGATGGGCGATATGTGTTCGATACATTTAGTATCGAGTTGGTAGTAGCCGAAGCATCGATTCTTGTATCCGATACTTGAGAAGACCGATAAATCGGTAATCGATACTTTTACTGCTTGTATCGTAACAGTTTTTTCAATCGTTCTGAAAATAACAAGTAAGCTACTGGTGCCCAAGGCTGCTATGGATGAAACACCTTTCCTAAAAGAAAACGTGGATAATGTCAAGAAACTTGTTACATATTTCAAGCAAAGCGTTAATGCGGCCGACAAATTTTGGAAGCTGCAGATTACTGCTGGAAAACCCGAAGGGACACTGCTCAAATTGAAACAAGACGTAGATACACAATGGAACTCTACGTACTTAATGGTCGAAAGATTTCTCGAAATGGTCCCGAGCGAAAAAATCTACTGGAAATGATGGCGAAAAAATGCTTGACCAAGAGGTCCTCGGCGTACTTCACGAAATTATGGATCTTCTAAGACCACTCGAGCAAATCACCCGAGAATTGTGTTCCGAAAAGGTTACTTTTAGCAAAGTGATACCGATCCTGAAGTGCCTTAATGTAGTTCTCGAAAATCAAAATCTTGTAACCACGATTGGCATGGTACTTCACATGCACCTTAAACTGAGCATGAAATTGCGTTTTGACAACGCAGCGGAAAAGTACCCGATTTTGACGAAAGCAACCCTTCTCGACCGTCGCTTTAAAAAACTTTTAAAGACATTTCCCAAAGCTGTCTTTTACTGCAACACATGCAATACCAGCCATAGGAATGGAAATGAAGGCGTCGAGAAAGAAAAGTGAGGAAGAGTCAAAAAATGCCGAAATCACAAAAGAAGAAACTTTTCTACACGACGTATGGTCGCACCATGAAAATGAAGTGAAAAACAACTCCCTTCCTGATGAACCTGCTGGTAAAATTCCATCAGAGCTTCGAAGTTTTTTAAATCGGAAAGTAATTTCTCGAAGGGAAAATCCTCTCAAGTACTGGGAAGAAGCAAAACAGTCTTTTCCTAACAGTGAAATATTTGAGTATACCTGGACTTCTGTCCCATGCCAGCGTTTATTTTCTAAAGCATCGCTCATCGACACACATAGACGCAGTCGCTTGAAACCAGAGAGTTTATTACGACTGCTTTTTTTATCTGAATCTCAGAAGAGGTCTGGGGATGTTAAAGGAATTGTTCGTCTTGCTGCAATCAAATTTTAATTAAAATCCAAAAAACTAAAAAAATAATCGATATATTTTCATTCGATATTTATTTGTATCGGTATCGGAGTTTTTTAAATAGTCGATACTTTATTCCAGTATCGCCATCTCTAAATCAAATCTGGCTTTCCCGCCAATTCCTTGACGAAACTGCCACCACGGATCCAGGTTTTCGTTCAGTGTGGGTGGTGGGTGGGGGGGGGGATTTCTTCATTTTGTCATTTTTGTGTGTCGAGCGGGAACCTCGATTTTTTTGCAAGGTAAGGTGGTGGGGGGGTGGGGTTGGATTTTAAATCATATTCTACTTACATTTGAATATCGCTCTGTTTGTTTCTATTATAAAATTAATTATCAGTACGTATTCGAAAGATAAAACCAAATACATTGTCACACTATAAATACTAATAGTAACCGAGCAGCTTCGAACAAAACTACAAAAATTTCCATTTATCATTTAAATGATAATGTCGCTGAGAGGAAATTACCCAAATGGGAAATCTCTCAGTCTTCTTGTATGGAGTTGCCCGATTAAAAATTTGGTTATGCATCCCATTTCCAGGTGAATATTTTCATTCCAAGTGACAAGGATCACAGTAAAACTGTCCCATTCAGATATAAACTAAGAGATTTCATAGTCTCGCGAAAAAAACAAATACAATGAAAGAATTGAAAAAGATTAACGGACTAATTTCATACGAAAGTAACGAATTTTCGACGAAAAGGGAAATTTCTCTACTGAGAGTTACAAAATTTATTATCGTTCTCTGATTTTTGACAGATTGTAATTACTGTTTGACAATTAGCGCTTACTTTTCCATACAAAATTGTTACAACCTTGCCAGACTAATTCGTTCACGTTTGACCAGGGAAATTTGGGTAGCTGTTCTTCTATGTAGTATCTATTCTATGACATGTGGATAATAAGCAAGGTGATGGACGACCAAACTATAGACGCTATTTTTACAAACAGTAACTGCACGAATATTTGAATCACATTTTAGTTACCATAAGCCGCTAGTAACCATTGTAAATTTCGAAAATTGATTTAATATTTTTCATTACTCTTTTTCTTAATTTGAAGTTATTAGTCAACAAAGCCAAAAGAAGTTTCACTTCATCCGTGCGCTTCTGTAGGTGAGGTTTAGTTTTTACAGTTCTGTAGCAACTAGAAACCATTATAGTTTCGGTTTGTCCGTCCATCTAGGCTTCCATCATCTTATTTATAAACCTGTTAAGATGAAAAATTTGGTATCCGGACGATACCAAAAACAGGTTTGATGAGATTTTTGGAAAATTTATTTATTTTTGATCTCCTTTTCATAAAGTTAAATGTTTGCTCAACATTTTTTTTTACTTAGATAGGTCTCTTAAAATGCAAAAATGTGTTAGGACCACTCCCTTAATTTTTAAATTATTAATACAAAATATTAGGGCTTCACGACACTCGAGATAATTCTACTGTTAAGACGAACATAGGCAGCGAGACCAATATCATTGGTAACAGTGCGATTACGATAGCGAGATTGAGGTGACGAGAATGGACGAGATTTTAGTTTTAATAATTTTTTTGTGGGAATTTTTTTAGTTGTTTCAGCTTTTATGTCGCCCCGAAAAATATAAAGTGTATGATTTATGGGGCATAAAAGTATACACTGCTTTCCTAATTCGCTTCTTCCTACACTATTTCCTTCAATTATTTGCGTTTTATCTCGAATAGCCAAGAAGAGCCTTTGTTACCTTGCTAAGGGCGAGGGGAATAAGAAGGAAATTCACATATATGTGCACAGATATATCACTTGTCTTCGCTCGCCGTTTTCCCACCGAAATTCCCTTCTTTCATGTTGCCGAGAGTGAGACAGGGCTTTAGTTCGCCGAGATTGCCGAGATCGACGAGATTCGGACCACGATATGCCAAAGTCTCGATATTGCCTCGGTGCCGTGAAGCCCTACAAAATATCTCCAAAAATTCCTGACTGTAGCCTTTAGTTAGTACTTTCCATGAAATAGTTTTAAACGGACACTATAGCAAAAATAGTTTATAAAAAATTTAGAAATAACTACTGAGCCCTATCATGTGTGTGTCTAACATGCTCTTAACCAATTTTTTTATTACATTATTATTCAATTAATATTTATTTTAATCATAATGCCAAAGCTCAAGGGAGTGCCCTATAATGCTAAAGTACAGCCTTGGCAGGAAAGGAATCAAGGATAAGGGCAATGGGTTAATAGGTTTTGTGAAGTGTGTGAAGGAGGCCACAGTCTATGCCTCCTTTAAAAGTTTCGGGTTCATAATACGGGAGAAAAATAGAAGGATTATAAACTATTCCACATGCGTGTTGTTCTGCTTAGGAAACATCTAGGAGTATAGGCCTGATGTGGAGCCTGTAAATCAGCGCCAAGTCAGTAAAAGTACTTCTTCCATCTCTGTAGAAAACCCAAACAATGTGACTGCTAAATATTTGATTAGTTCAGTTAAGTATTAATATCAAAATCTATTCCAATAAAAGAGTTTTTAAAAAAAAAATTTAACCGACTTCACAAAAAGCGCTGAAAAGCATAAAATAATTTTTATATTATTATTATTCTAAATCAAACAAACCAAACAACTGCAACAAAAGTATTTAACCGTCATTTCTTATGATTCCGTGAGCTGAAACGTTCAGGTAGTATTATGTATTATTTTCAATTGTGGTTCTGTAGTTGTTTTATTTGTTTAGTTTGCACCGACTTCAAAATGTCGTAATGGATATAAGATTAAAAATTATTTTATACTTTTCAGCGCTTTTTGTGAAGTCGGTTCAACTTTTTTTTAAAAACTATTAAAAACCATCCAAATCGGTCCACGCGTTAAAAAGTTAGGTTTAACCCCCTACCCCACCTCCTCCATCCCACTAAAATTTTTTTTCTCGTGGCATCAATCAAGGAACATACTCGACCGAACAGAAAAAGAATCATCAAAATCGGTCCACGCGTTACGAAGTTAGACTACCCCTCCACCTCCCCCCCCCCCCATCATAGGACCAAATTATTCTCCTGTTAGCAATGGGGAATCACACTCTATACAACAGCAAAGGAACCATCTAAATCGGTCCACGCGTTACAAAGTTAAATTCCACCTCCAGGTGTTGCATTAGATGTTTGTATGGCCGTCGTGCATTAGCGGTATGTACCTGTTATAAGATAGTGATCGCTGCCAATATCAGCACCGAGTTTTTACCTTACATGAAGAAGGCAGCTTCTGCCACAAAAACAATATGTTCGATCCGGTTCTCGGTTGTGCCTTTTTGGGAAACTCATGCTACATACCTCTTGTGATTAACCAAAGATCCACCAATGACAAGTTGACCTGCTCGAATCTTTATATAGCCCACTGATGTTCTCGATCCACCTGGATAGAAAGTCAAGCATGTCGAGAACCCTACTTGTTTGAAAACTCTAACCCCTACCTCTACCCATATCTGTCCGAAAACTAACAAAACTCATCATTCCGAAAATTCTGCAAAAATGCATGTGAGTAGAGAGAAATTATTCTATAATATATTTATAAAAAATAAAATTGTGAGTGCTCCATCACAAAATAAAAAAATTGCGCAGTTTTTAAGTTTTATGCGTTTTTTTGGGGTCTTAAAAACATTTGTAGGGGCTCAAAAAAAATTTACAGGGAAGGTCTTGTATACCTCTGTAACTGGGAATTTTTTCAAAAACATTAGTCTGCCAGACAGTAGAAAACAATGTAAATTTAGCCTATTTTGACCCTTACGGAAAAGGGGTTGACGAGGTTGTGGTGTAATGTTGTTTTACGGCACATAATAGCACACCACGAGCATAACTTTTTTTTGTCTTTTTAGAAAAACTTACAGCACAACATTAATTTTTTGAAAATCCAAAAAGAAGGACTAACTTCAAGAACATCAGATTTTCTGGCAGGTGAAAATCTGCTTTCTTACGGCGATGTTGTCGTAGTTACTGCGATCTGGAATACAGTACATTGGACAGGGTAACTGGCTTTCTGTTCCTCTTCCTCTTCCTGAAGCTCTTCCTTCATCGGTATCAGATGCATAACGGATCTGCGCCAACTGGAGGGAAATTCGTTATGTCCCTATTAAAGATGCTTACGAGGTCAGGTATCAAAAGAATTTTAAAACAAACTAGGAGAAGTTGGGTTCGTAGATTACTTCATTGTGATACGAGCGTTGCTCCTTAGGTTTTGAGATAGACAAGTAAAAATAAATATTTCTAATTGAAAATGGCTTTATTGTTTTTCAAAATATTCTCCGTGAAGATGATGCATGCGCTTGAACCAATTTTCTAAGCACTTTTTCCACTCCGATTAAGGTACCTCCAAAACATGTGATTTGAATGCATCAACCGCTTCAGGCGCCGAAAAACGTTAACCTCGTATTTTATTTTTGATCTGCGGGAATAAGAAGAAATCATTGGGTGCCAAATCAGGTCTGTACGGCGGGTTTGAGCCGATGTGTGACAGGTTGCATTGTCGTGGTGGAGAATGATTCGTCTTCTGCGATTGGTTTCCGTTATTTTTCCGAAAACTTCTGGCAAACAAATGGTGGTGTACCATTCAAAATTGACCGTTCTACGTTGCTGTAATGGCAAGGTGGCGACGTGTCCAATTATCCCGAAAAAAACAGGCAACCATTTGCATCGAAGTGCATAGATCCATGATTCGTCGCCTGTTAAGATCTTATATATGTCTTTTGAAGCACCGTCAAATGTTCATACAATATTGAATGTATGCGAGTGGAACTAATGCCCAAGCATGCCTCAATCCCCCCCCCCTCCCACCCCTAAACCACTACGAGCCCATAATTGAAGCGATCGATACCCTGCTTGACAACGCTAACGCCTCCGATGAATTTATTTTATTGGGTGGCTTTAACCTCCCCCGTATTCAATGGTCATTGTCCGAGGACTGTTCTCGCTTTGTCCCCCTTAACGCATCATCGGCCAGAGAAGCCTTTATTACCGATCAGCTCTCCGTTTCAGTTCTCTTTCAAAAGTAAGCGGAGTCAGGAACTTCCTGGACAGACAATTAGACTTAATCTTTTCTTCAGACCCTCTACCATGAGTACCTCCAACGGATGGAAACTAGCCTCATATCCGACCCCAAGCGTTGTTATAACTTTATTAATTCCAAGAAGAAATCCAAGTGTTACCCTTCTACCCTAAAGCTCGAGAATACCTCTTCGTTTGATCCTAAGGTTATCGCTAACCTCTTTGCACACTTCTTCAGTAAATCTTTCAGGGACAATGCTCTGCAACCCGACCTTAACTATTTTGCATTCATGGACAAATGCACTCAAACATCGTTTACATCTTTTGACCCTGATCCAGAACTAATCGCAGCCAGTATTAATGGGCTTGAGGACGACTTTCACCCAGGTCCAGATGGCATTCTGGGCATCGTTCTGAAAAAGTGTGCCATGCATCTAGTTCAACCCCTTACTTTGCTTTTTCGTCTCTCGGTCACTCAAGGGGTTTTCCCTCAATTATTGAAAAATTCGTATATTATTCCCATCTTCAAAAAAGGCTGCAAGAACGATATGTTCAAATACAGACCCATTGCTAAATTATCATCCATACCTAAACTATTCGAAAAATTGGTCTATGATTCCATGTTCTTCCACTGTAAGTCTATCTTCTCATTCTCCCAGCATGGCTCCCTCAAAGGTAGATCTACAACCACCAACATGACTGACTTCGTCTCCAAAACACTATGTGCCCTGGAAAACGGTAAAGACGTCGGTGTTATCGCCACCGATTTTAGTAAAGCCTTCGACAAGATCTCCCATAATGTTATCTTGTTCAAACTTGATCACCTAGGCTTCCCCTCCCGATTCATCTCCTGGATTCAATCCTACCTCAAAAACCGTCGGTACAATGTTCTTTTCAGTTCATCCATTTCTAACCCTATTGTCGCTCGTTGCGGCGTCCCCCAGGGCAGCCACCTCGGTCCATTAATTTTCATCCTTACAATAAATGATGTTGAATGTGTCATCAATCACTCAGAGCTGTCCATTTATGCTGATGACATGAAAATAATTAAAGATATCTCCTCCACAACCGACTCTCTTCTCCTGCAAAAAGACCTCGATTCATTCACCACATGGTGCATGAAAAACTTTCCTGAGCTCAATGTCTCTAAACGCCAGTCCATATATTATTCCCGCAAGCGTCTTACGACCACCCCGAAAGTCTATATGTTAATCGACGTACCAGTCGCTATCGTTACCTCTTTGTGTGACTTAGGAATAATCTGTGATAGTGAACTCAATTGACAGCATAATCAACTCATTGACAGCATAATTAACAGAGCTAACTCCGCGCTAGGGTTTGTGAAGCGCTGGTCTAGAGAGTTCTCCAAAGCTTATGTTTCCAAATTTCTCTACGTCTCCTTCATTAGACCTCTCCTTGATTATGCCAGCCAGGTATGGTCACCTACACAAACAACTCACATTAATAGGATTGAATCTGTCCAGCGTAGGTTTATTCGCTTCGCTCTACGTGATCTTCCGTGGGCTGACAGATTCAACCTTCCACCCTATGAAAACCGTCTGAAACTGATCGACTTACAACCTCTAAGCAAACGTCGTGATGTTTCCGACATTCTTTTCATTTATCAATTTTTAACTGGTGCCATAGACTGCCCTTCAATCCTGCAGTCTTTACCCATCTATACCAATCCCCGTAACCTTAGGTCCACTCCCCTTTTCCGACTCGACCGCCATCGCACAAACTACGGTCAAAGCGAGCCAATTACCAGGATGTTACGAAAAGTCAAGGACCTTGCCTCTTTTGACTTCTATCTGAGTAAATCATCCCTTCACAAAGCCTTATATGTTGACCCCGCCCGTCTTGATCCTGATCGCCTACCTTAATTCTTCTTCCTTACGCCTTCTGCCAGTATCTACTGTATTTATAGCTATTATTGTAGCTTATACTTTTTATTTATTTATTATTGCTTATCATTTATTGTAGTTTGTAGAATTAGTATTAAGTTATAGCTTGTATATTTTTTATTTTTTTTATGGAATAGCTTGTATTAAGCTTAAATAAATAAATAAATCTTAATCTCACGGTATGCCACATGACGATCTTGCAATATCAGTTCTCGCACAGAATCGATTTTTTCTGGCACAACAACCGATTTAGGCAGACCTTTACGAAATTCGTCCTGTAGCGAAGTGTGACCAGCGAAAAAAGGTGGCTTGAGATGGTGCTTCATTACCAAAAGTCGAAGCGAGTTGATCGGCACACTGCTTTTGGTTTAACACGTCGAAAGTCATAGAAAATCATCGCACGAAAATATTAACTATTTAATTCTTGACCAAGATGAATGTTTCAAGTACCTGTAAACTACACAAATAGCACTGGTATGACAAAACGTTCTGAGTACAATTACCATTAAAAATGTCAAACTTTACGATGATAATGTCAGATTTGACTTATTCACACTGGTGTTGCCATATCTGAAAACCTCAGTAGCAACCTACGTAAGCATGGAAAGTTAATGATTTTATTAGAGAAGCTGGAATTTCACTTGCCTAGACAAGACTGTTTCACTTAATTTGTTAAATTTTTTGCCTTAACTCTTTTTAGGACTAGACACTTTCTCAACGTTCCTGCAATTTTTTAACCCCTTGGAAAATATGATTTGTGAAAATCTTTAAAGTAGACTTCTGTCTCGTATCACTATTTGGCCCGACGATTCCGGATGACTGATCTTGCACTGGTGAGGAAATCACTCTCTCTTTGTCAAATAACCCTTGAATCCCTTTTGAAAAAATGAGAATCGCCTTGTCCTTTATTCCGGCCGTTTCTCGGAGCTTTGGAATAAACGCAGTAAGTCTAATATTTCTAACTACCAACCGATTGCGAAGATTTTTCGGGGCTTCGGTTGGCTATATATTTATTTCTCTTTCAGTGTAGACCTTGCATGGGTTCTTTTCAGCATGGTTTCCTATTTCCTTAAGGTTAAATCCACCTTTATTTCCTTAATTACTCTTTATCTACCATTGCATCAGGCGTATTCTCAGATTTCAGTAAGGTCTTTGATAAGATTGACCATTGAATCCTCGACCTCAAGCTATCTCTATTTTACTTCATGTTTCGTCGACTGATTCTCCTTCTGCGTGTCAGGCCGTACGCAGCGTGCCACATTCCAAGGAGTTCTTTACGACCAAATATTTGGCATATTATTTTGTTTAACAATGATATTTCACTTCCTCTTTGCAACGCTAAAATTCGGTGTTATGCAGACGATGCTAAGTAGTCAGATCTCTTAAACTCTGATTTGGTTGTGTTTTGCGATTTATATTCTTGCAATCGCCTTCCCTTAAATTCTTATAATTGCACCACTATGACTTTCTTCCGTAGAAGAAATCCTTTTCTATTCGACTACTCGGTGGATGATATTGTCTTGTGCAGAGCTGACAAGACTAAGGATTTCGCTGTGGTTCTCAATTCTCATTTTTCGAGGATCATTTGTGATCGATCACTCTTAGGGCTGATTCGATTCTGGGTTTTGTAAAAAGACAGAAAACGTCAGTCCTAGACTTTCTTGTTGTAATGATATTTTTTAGTCTTTGAATCCCAAAAATATAAAAAACAGCAATATTTCGTATAATCAACTTATAAACTTTAAACTAAGCCGATTAATTAAAAGTCACCATCACCATCCAATTATGACTTTTGTCTTCATTTAATTTCAAAATTTCGTACTTTTCTTTGCTACTGACTGCGTTATCAATTAGGGTGGAGGGCTTTTAATCTTTTTTATGTGAAAAAGAACTCCTTTCAGACTTATCTTCAAAGAATCTATAAATAAACGAAATTATTTTTTTTTGTAGCTGCCTTATTTCTTTGAAAAGTTTATTCACGTCGTAACAGGAATAAAAGTCAGACTCTTTTCTTCGTAAAAGCGTTATTTCTGGAGTCAAAAAGACGGACTTCTTGCGTTGGCGGCAAGTAAATTCTATTGTTGCAGATGTGAAACAATTAATACGTCTTTATATTTAGACAGTTGGAAATCTCTTACCAGGTTATTAAGTTTGGACTGATTTATCAAATTTTGATTGCCATCAGAATCATATTTACCCCCACTTAAGGCCATTGTTTCATTTTTTGCTCGAAAAAACGTCAATTTTTATATTTTTTTTTCTCAGCGACTTTATTAGCTATCAGTATAAACTTTTTTTATTGTTTTACATTAATATTCGTGTTATTAAGAATTTTTTTTTCTTCCTCACTTCGTCCTTTTTATAGATGGCGTAAAAGTAGAGGTCGCAAAAAAAGAGGTGTAAAACGGTTCCCACTGGCTGTCCAGAACATCGGGAACAAAAAAAAACCACTAAGGTAGTGTTTAGTGGTGTTATATCTAGTGAGTAAACTAAAAATAAAGTCAAAATTCCGATAATTGTAAGTGTAAAAAATGCACCTACAGGAGCCAATAAACAGAAATCGAATGCATATAAAGTCTTTATAATAGTCCACTCACTGACAAATACTTCAATAAAGAAAATGCATCAAGTTTCAGAAAAGCGCGTTTAAAGTTATTTTTAAATACAGGGTGTTTCAGATCTGACGTGCCAAAATGAGTAGGGTGATAGATCTCAACTAGACAAACAAAAAATTGTACGGCAGGGGGTACAATATCAACCGTTTGGGAGTTACAGGGTGATTCATAAATTTCAGTTTTTCATGGTATGCACATTACTCTTTTATTTTTATCTATTATCTACCCAACGCAGCCACATCAAGCAAACGCTAAAAAACAACTATCCTAATGAACTTTCCAAAAATGTTAGGATAGTTATTTTTTAGCGTTTGTTTGATGTGGCTGTGTTGGGTAGATCAAGAGATAAAAATAAAGGAGTAATGTACATACCATGAAAAACTGAAATTTATGGATCACCCTGTAACTCCCAAACGGTTGAGGTTGCCCTCCCCCCTGCCGCACAATTTTTTGTTTGTCTAGCTGAGATCTATCACCCCACTCATTTTGGTACGTCAGATCTGAAACACCATGTATGTAAATAACTCAGGAAATTTCAAAGGCTTTTGATAGATTCTGGCATGCTGCCGTTGTAGCCAAACTTCAAACATTTGGTCTGCACCCTATCCTCGTTAAATGGATAGAGAGTTTTTTGTCAGACCGTTCAATCCGTGTAGTTATTGACCTGGCTACATCTGATTTCTACGAAATAAATGCCGGTGTACCGTACTGTTCAGTTCTTTCACAAACATTATTTCTTCTTTTTATTAATGATCTTTTATCACTTAATCTCATAGATTCGCCGACGACAGCACCCTTGATTTCGCGTACTCATTTGATTCTCTAATGAATTCACCTAGAAATGATACAGAAGTCAATCGAGAACGCATGTTTAGATCATTAAGCAACGACATTGCTATGGTCCTCGCTTGGAGCAGAGCAAATCGTGTTTCGTTTAATGCATCCAAAATAAATGCTGTTTAATGTCTCTTACAAACATCCAGTTCACCCCCAACTAATTTCAATCGACGGAGGGACTATACCCAATTCGCCCTCCCTAATCATCTTGGGTATTGAGATATCCAGCAATCTTAGCTGGACTGATCATATATTTGCAATCGCCAAAAGTGCGATGAAATGCTTGGGTTTTCTACAGAGATGTAAGAAATATTAGATCCCCCTTGACTTAGCACTGTTCCACAAGTTCCACATTAGGCCTAGACTTGAATATAATACCCATATTTAGACAAGACCGGACACACCGCACTGTCCGCGTTAGACAAAGTCCAGCGTAAGGCTATTCCAGTTATTTGCGATTCCTCAATCTCTAAGGGGCTTCACTCTCTAGAGCATCGACGAAATGTCGGTTGTCTCTCACTCTTCTATCGCTATTTCCATGGCCATTGTTCTAACAAAATTGCTAGCCTGATCCCTTGTATACGCATGACAACGCGCGATACAAGAGCTCAAGTCGCTCCCACCCCTATACTCTCCAGGTCAAATTTGCACGTACCGTCAAATTTCGGGAATCTTTTCTAAGCCGAACAACACGAATGTGGAACAGTTTACCATCTTTGGTTTTTCCCTCGTCATATGAGCCCGAAACTTTCAAACGGGGCGTGCATCGACACCTCCTTCACTCAAGCTCCTAACCCATTTCCCTCACCCTTTATTCCTTTCCTGCCAAGGCTGTGCTTTAACATCATAGGGCATCCCCTGAGCTTTGGCAACATCATATACATAAAAGAAAATTCATACAAATGTGTTACACTTTGGAGAGAAATGTGCGTCAAAATCCAAACCTATTTCACCTGTTGTCACGCACTAATACAACCAGGGCTCAATTTTTCTGGTTTGGAGGGGTCCGAAATTTGTCGTGGAACGCATGATTTGGCTGTTGAATAAGTGGGACAAAGAAAATCAAAACTCATTCATAGCCTCTTATTCGCATGTAAATTGACACTAATATTCACGCAAACTTTTAAAATAAATTCGTCGATAACACAAGGAGTAGGGGTAATAGGATTGTTTTGTAAGTATATTAACTCTATATAACGAAGCAATAAAACCTATTATCCCTAATTCTACAAAAACCTTATCACGCAGTGTTATTTACCTATATGCTTCAAAAACCTGACCAGCATGAGACCAAAATTGAAAGTGAAACCAAAACCCGAATGCTCATTTTATTCGTTTCAAATCTTGGTCTAAAATATTTCACTTTGTTAAAAAACCACTTATGCATCAGCGAGTGGGAGCTTGGCGGTGCAATCAACAAAAATTTTGAATTTAATTTACGTGCATTCTTCAAATACATCCCAGCATTCTGTAAGCCTATAAATAGCAAATTTTCTTGGAAAGAAAAGACAAAAACTGAATTGTATTTTTGCATTCAAAACGAATAATTTTGGTTCTGCGTTATTTTCAGTTCGTTACCCTTTCCAAAACTCTTTAATTATTAGAACTGTCAGACGATATTGTTGATAATAAAGCACTTTGTCGTCGTTAAAAATATCATAAAATCTTTTTATTTATTCCTTTTAACTTTTCTGTCAAACGCTGAATAATGAGTCAAAAATGTTCAGTTTGTGGTTAATAAATGAGTTCATAACAATCCATAAATAACCAAAATATAGTTTATTTCTGATTAACGATGTTTTCTTATTTTTTTTCGAGTTATAAAATAAATCTTATTGAATGGGCTCCAAGAAGTCTTGAAAAGAATGATAAATTATTTTTTAATTAATGCAGTTTACTATTTTTTTCATCAAGTCGTTTTATATTTATTTTTAAATAAATGGGAAGTTGTTTAACTCGATATTTTCACGGTAAATTTATATTTTTGGTTTCAGGTTTTTAAAGCTCATTAACTTCACTTTCGTATATTTGTTTATTTTAAAATGTACAGACGTGTATAAATATCGAAATCGGCAGCAGTAAGGCACCCCTAGGAGTGGGAGTGTTGGCTACCAGCCGTAATGATATATCTTGGAGTTTCCTGCCACAATCAAACCTTTGACTCCCAGCCGCAATCAAACCTTCGATTCCCAGCTTCAATTTTGTTTTTAACCTTCGACTCCCAGTCAAAAGGTAACCATTCATCTTACATTTCAACTACATATTAACTCAATTTAAACAACTATGCTAACTAACTAGACGGAGATGGAGGTGGATCAATTCGTTGAGCCGCACGACCACCATGCCATGGGCCCCGGGCTCGAGGCCAGATCTCCCCGTGAGCTTTTATTAAGAAATTAAAATAATCCACTCTATCTCTAGGCTATTGTCTAGCTCGCAGCAATGCAAAAACAAGACTCAAGTTTCCTCACTCCCCTTACCCTAATTCCCTTCCGGCCAAAACCATGCTTACGCATCAAAGGGTTGTCCCCTAAGATGTGGCCACATCGAAAGAAAAAAAAAATTTAACGCATCCAAGTTACACCACGGCTTAATCCGGTCTGCTGATTGCACTGATTCGTACGACTTCCTTGTAAATTTGTAACGCTTCCGCATTTCTCACCACATATTGATCATTGGATAGAACCACCTTGGTCACATAAAGCCCCTTATACCTCGGCAGCAATTTACGGGGTTGTTCTGTAGCAGCATTTTCATGTCTAATAAGTACCAGATCTCCTTCATTATATTGATGTGGGCCTTTATTGTCGAATTGAACTTTTCGGCTTAATCTATTTGTTTTTGTTTAATTTTTCTCAACACCTTCTGCTTGAGTTCCGAAAGCGGAATTAGTTCTTCCTCTTCTGTCTCGATGTCGCCATGAAGAGCTAACAGCAGTTTTTTCCTTAGAATATCCCTAGGTTGATACGTTAGAACTAGTTGATGCAGTGATACTAGTGTCGTCGAATTTTTCAGACTTTTTAGAGCCCATTGTATAGCTTGGAATTTTTTGTCCTAGTCCTTACCGTCAATATCTTGTGCCATCGGGGCTATGGCACCTTTTATTGTCCGGAAATATCGCTCTACCTGGCCATAAGCCCTTGGAGTTTTCACTGCGAGTGCGTGTTTTACACAATTCTCACTACAAGACCTTTCGAATTCCTTTGATGTGAAAGCTGTTCCCCTGTGGGTAATAATACGTGTCGGCATCCCGAAATGTTGAGTGACCTCTTCTAATAATTTGATGACACCTATACTTGTTGTTGTCCTTACAGCTTTTAAAATTACATATTTCGTGAAAGCGTCTACGATACCTTTGACATGAGTCTTTCCGCTTTTATTTCTTGGGTATGGGCCTAAATGGTCGATGTGCACGGTATAAAATGGTATTGGCTGGATATCCGGAATCTGAATCTGGTACGTGCTTTCATCTATCCCACGTTTATTGTAAAGACAGTCCACACAAGATTTTATGTATTTTTGAACGACTACTTTCATACTGGGAACCAAAACGTATTACGTTAATGTTTCGAGAGTTCGGTCCAAAGTGGGATGACCTCTATCGTTGTGGGCGGATTTCATGACTAGCCATCTCGTTCCCGTAGGTATGACAAAGTGATTTCCGTTGGCAGTTAGCCAATCTTCATTCACCATTCCGATTGAAAGTATTTTTTCGGCTACAACTTCTCCTTCGTCCCCTTTCTCTACCGGACAACGGCTTAAGGGGGTCCTCTACTCTCGAGGCCTGAAATTGAGCGGTTTTTTGGGGAATAAATTGGGAAGGATCTACTGAATACATTTTAAATTATTTTTTTTTATTTCGAAGATACATGTTTTGACTTTTAAATTTTACTTTTGAAGATGAAAAAAAAATAACTATCGAGACCTTGAAACGTCATTGATGACATTGATGTTGAAACTGCATGGGTCCCGCTTAAGCACAGTTGTGGCCAATTTGGTAATCTGTAATCTGAAAATTTATATTCTTTATAATCATAGATACGTTGACTATGTTTTCCCGTGACAGATTTTTTTTATTTTGCAATTTATAAAAGTTATGCAACAATTTGTAAAAATTTCAAATTTTACGTCATTTTTTGACCTATTAGAGGCTATAAAAATGGAACAAAATAAAATTTTCCAAATCGTACTCGGGAAAACATAGCGGTATGTTTTCTGAACAATTGAAAAAAAAAATTATTGAAATCGGACCAATACTTTTATGAGAAGTCTTACTCGGCAGCTAAAAAAACACTACTTTCGGGAAAACGCGTTACCTTACGAGTTAATCTGCGATACCGGCGCCGTAGAGTTCTCCTTCCTCATCACGTTGATGTTTTTGGTTGTCCACATTCTTCTCAAGAACGGACCGGTAAATTCTTTAGACAATGATTTTTAACTGGAAAAGCGCCGTCGTGACGCGCCGCGCTTAGTTTCTCGCAAACGGCCGGAGACGGGTACCTTTCTGTTCCCAGAAACATGCAAAGGAACGTGATTTTCATGAAATCCTTTCTGTGGCGTATTCTCAGATACATATAGATTGAAATTAAAAAAAAGCAAAAATCGATTTTTTGAAACCGCGAGAGTAGAGGACCCCCTTAAGGGGGGAAGTACATGAAGAGGCCGAAAAAAAAGGACTTTGTTGGGATTTATTTTTGGGAAAATGGAAAAGGTCCACATGAAATCGATATTAAATGTATTTAGGGCAATGTTTTAAGAAGAGAAAAAACATTTTTTACATTACAATTTTCATCTGAAATCAAAAAACCAAACATTTTTATACTCGAGGGGGTTGCTTATTCTAGATAGACTACGATCTTTTTGAAATTCGAACATTAACTGTAAAAATCCGGCATGAAAAAAAAGTTGGCTTTTTTTGCAAAAATTTTGATTATTTTCGCGTCAAAAATGGTCTTAAAATGATTTTTTTGCTATGTCCGTAGTCTATCTAGAGTAGTATTTTATGACCTTTAAAATAAGTCCTGGATGAAGAAAATCGGTTCACTAGTTTTTTTGTAATCTTTTACGCCAATTTGAAAAACATGGTTTTGAGAAAACGCCGTTTACAGTTTGCGGTGAAGGAAAAAATAACTTACCGAAGTCGGATGCTAATAGGTAGGAGGGGAGGGGTATTCTCAGAAAAATCGGTATTTGGACTGAAAACGTCGAGAACGCTCTTTAACAAAGTGGCATTCATCACTCTAAATTCCAGAGCAGAAAAAAATCCGGTAAGCGGAATCACGCGCGCAGCAGAGATCCTCGATCCCAGGCGCGCTGGGCCGGATCGGCGCCGACCACTTTCAAGTGGCATATCTTTCACAATTTTCGAGATAGGCTTCTGGAATTTTGGAATTATATTCTTAGAGCATATACTTATCGATTAAGATAATAAAAAAAAAAATCGATTTTTGAAAACGTCTTCATGTACTTCCCCCCTTAATGCATCTGCATGGTTGAGTTTGCTTGCTGGTCGGAAAATGAGATCGAAATCAAATTCTGATATCTTATGGACATGACCTTCATAAATGTTGCAGGTGAATTTGTGAGTACAAATGGTACTCTCTTGAACTCGTAATGCCCTTCAGGTAAAATAAATGCTGTCAAATACCGCTTATCTTGTCTTTTGTCTTTGTCTGTTTTAATATTTTTTTTGCAGAACTGGCTTCAATTCGCAAGCAACTTTATATGGGTGATACCTGATGACTTTATTCTCCTCCGCAGTTTTTGAAGATTTCGGACATCTTCTACCCTTGTAACGCGCCGTAACGTTTCGTATAACCCCCCCCCCCCCCTCCCCCCAACCTAACCTTACGTAGCACTCAGATGATTATTTTTATCTAAAAATGTTAATTATGTTGCGCAAAATTCCAGAATGTCAATTAAATGAAATTTTAGCCCACTTTATCACTAATGCGTGAAATTCGTAAGTTCATGGCTTGTAGTTGAGATGGTTTTGCTTGACCGCAACGGTCGGATTCTTAGAGTCCAAACTATGGACTCGTGATACACGGCTTATTGTGGTTATTTGCCATATATATACTTCTGTATACTCAATGACGCGACTCTTTTCGTATTTAAAAAAAAATATGTGTAGTGTAGATATACCATATAAACTGAGCTTTGGGTCACGAGTTAAGAGTTAGGACTTTTAATTTTAACAAAAATGTAATGTTTCGTAACGCGTTGCTTGCCCCCCCCCTCTCCGTACCATATAACGCACCGTTTCACAAGACCCCCCCCCCCCCCCCCACCCGCTAACTGCCTTACGTAATACTTGAACGGCCCCTTAGCTCTATTTTAATTTCCACTAGATTCGTCTTCCCTAATTCTGTAGTGTCTTTAGCAAAACAATCCCGAAATGTATTGACTAAATTCAATAAAGCATATCTCGTGTCTGCATTTATTTCACTAGCGAATGAAATCTCCTCCTCTTGTAACATGTCTTTCTCGTGTGCCTCCATTGTATCTCCGTTGTTGCCGATTTTTATAATTTCAAAAGCACTGAAGGTTTTGTAATTTGTAAATTGGGTCGGTCCATAACGTTATGACCTATTATCATTGGAACTGTCTGTGCTATTTATTTTCTTTATCCCAAGGTGACCACGATATGAATACCGGCCTTGGTGATGGCATTGTGAATGAAGCTAACAATTTGGTTGGGCCATCTTTCAGTTTCCTAGAGTAATACTAAGTGAGGTTAGGACAGTAATTTATAGTTTTATATCCACTGCCACTGGTGTCGCTAGCTTAAATCCTTAATTGTTCACTCCCTTTCTTATTTTACGTCTAGTACACATTTGTAGCACTTGTTTCACAACCTCCACCTTCCCTCAGACTTGGAAGTATGCGAAGTATATGTATACCTAAAAGGGCTAGTCAGTAGTGCGAAGACTTTCATCCGATTAGCATATTACTTTTTCTTTCAAAAGTATTAGAAAATATTATGTACTTGCTTACTTACTTTTTTTAAATTTAAATAAACTTTTACATGACCATCAATCGAGCTTTCGTAGTGGGCATAACTATTCCACAGCTCTATTAAATATAGGTACGCAATGATATATCAAAGACCATTGAGCAAGACGATCTTACGGTCTTTGCTTTCCTGAATTTTTGAAAATCTTTTAACACTGTAAAACATCTTCTGCGTTGCAATAAACTTAGACGAAATATTAATTTTTCGCAATATCGCAGCAACTTTAATTTACAATTAATTGAAAAGTAGGTTTCAAGCTGTATTCTGAAATGGTAGACTATCTTCCTATCTTCCGATTTCTTCCGGGGTGCCTAAGGGATCTATTCTTGGGCCCTTATTATTTTCAATGTTTATTGATGGTATCTTTTCCAGTATAAAATGTTATAAAATGAATCTCTATGCGGATGATGTACAGTTGTACTTACACAGACCATTGAGGATGAATTAGATGTATTAATGATGACCTTCAGTCAATTCATCAGTGGTCTGTTTTAAACAAACTACAGCTTAATCCTACAAAGTGCAATTGACGCCTGATTCATTGCCTTAGGCTCAACATAGAGGGGTTTCCCGCCATTATCATTCCCAACACTAATATTCCTTTTGTTGACTCAGTTAAAAATCTAATAAAAAGTTTATTTGGGATAATTAAATAAACTCCATTGTTGGTAAAAACTATAGTATCTTACGCTCCTTGTAGACTTCAAGCCACTTTACTCCGACGTTTGTGAGGCTTTTCTTGATGCGCTCTCTGCTAGTACCAATTATTACGTATGGCGCCGAAGTTTAAGGCAAGTCGGACTATAACAACACTAGAAAGTTGGACATTACATTCAATTCTGTGATAATTTTATGGCCTTCGTAGATCACCTTGCCCTTGGACGAAATCAAATAAAAGTTCGTAAACCTGGAATTTGCTTCTAGATCACATAAAACCAAAAATAAAAATTCTGCAGCCAGTTGTTCAGCATAATCTGGATGATTAGGTAATAGTTTACTCATTTCCCAAGAAGACTTTAAGAAATGTGCCGATTCCATAGAGTGCTCGCTAAGACAAACTAGTAGAGGTGAGTTCCATGGACTCTTGCTCGGTTGGACTATGTTATTATCCAAAATTTCTCTGAGCTGCTCGTTTATGAGGTTTTTTGAGGCTCTGGCAACCGGTACATCTTTCGATTGATGGGTGCTTGGTCTTGCACCAAGGGAATATCGTAGGTGATGGCATTGGTATTTTAGGAAAAAATGTCATCGTACTCATAACAAAGTTTGGTTATGTCAAATGTCTCTTCCGCGCTTAGAGGTTCGTCCAAGTTTAGTTCTTGTACTAATCTGGCGAGACGCGGGTTATTGCTGGGTTGGTCCGAATCGTCATTGTCGTCATTCTCCTGTTTAATTTGTTCTGGGTTTTGACTCTCATAGAACTAGAACAGAGATTGAGGGATCGCTTACGCTGGACTTTGTCTAACGCGGACAGTGTCGTGTGTCCGGCCCCTGCCCAAATATGGGAATTATATTCAAGTCTAGGCCTAATGTGGGACTTGTAGATCAGCGCTAAGTCAGGTGGGGTGAAATATTTCTTACATATCTGTAGAAAAGCCAAACATTTCATCGCACTTTTATCGATTGCAAATATATGATCAGTCCAGCTAAGGTTGCTGGATATCTCGATGCCCAAGATATTTAGGGAGGGCGAATTTGGTATATTCACTCCGTCGACTGAAATGGGTTGGGGGTGAACTGGGCGTTTTTTAAGAGACATTAAACAGCATTGAGTTTTAGATGCATTAAACGTAACACGATTTGCTCTGCCCCAAGCAAGGACCATAGAAATGTCGTTGTTTAATGATCTAAACATGCGTTCCCGATTGACTTCTGTAGCATTATCACGTGAATTCGTTACAGAATCAAATGAGTACCCGAAATCAAGGGTGCTGTCGTCGGCGAAACTATGAATAGGATTAAGAGTAAGTGATAAGAGATCATTAATAAAAAGAAGAAATAAGGTTGGTGAAAGAACTGAACTCTGAGGTACACCGGCATTTATTTCGTAGGAATCAGATGTAACTCCGTCAATTACTACACGGATTGAACGATCTGAAAAAAAACTCTCTATCCATTTAACGAGGGTAGAGTGCAGACCAAATGTTTGAAGTTTGGCTAAAAGGGCAGCATGCCAGACTCTATCAAAAGCCTTTGAAATATCAAGAGCGACGATTTCGGACTCACCAAAATTGTGAAGACAATGATTCCAACGTTCCGTTAGAGCCGTTAGTAAGTCTCCGGTTGAGCGACCAGTGCGGAAACCGTACTGGCAATCGTTGATAAGATGGTTATTTTCTAGATATTTCAACAACTGAGAGTTGATGAGTGATTCAAAAACTTTAGATATGATCGAGGTTAGTGCACTTGGTCTGTAGTTAGATTTGGCCGTTTAGACCTATGTCCAATTTTTAGATTTGGGCGTCTGAGACGACCCTTGTTTGTTTAGTGACTTGTTGTATTTGGTATCGGCAGCGTTTTTTGCACACGCGCTGTGAAATACACAGGTCTACAAAAAATGATTGTTGTTGTGCAGCTAGGGGTTACTTCCGAAGTAGTTGTCTGCGTAGAATTGGAATTCGAGATTGGGCCACCACGTCCGAATTTTTAGATATTTGAGGCTATTTACTAAAAATTTTTTTTGTTCGTTATTAAAGGAGTGGTCACCTTCGATTTTTCTTGTAAAGTTACGACCATTTTAAGTTATGAAGTTCATATATCACGTAAATATAATAAATCTATTTATATGAAATATAAACTTTATAATTAACCATTTTTTGGGTATATAACCTCAAATATCTCAAAATCCTGACAACAGATTTTACGCAGCAAATTACTTTGGAAATGACCTCCAGCTGCCCAACAGCAGAATCTTGTAGACCTGTGTTATAGACTTGTGTTGTAGAACTGTGTTAAGTATAAATAATTTTTTATACATACTGAAAAGATACAATGTTTTACTTGTACACTTGTTGCTTATAAATAAATTGAATTGAATTAAATTATTATTTGTCATGAAATTGAGGGGTAAGTCACTAGAATCCCAGGTTTGAACCCCACCAACGGCGATCCATGGTTCTTTTCTGCTGGCAATATATTTCGCTAAAAAATTTTAAATGTTGGTGGTTCGGAATCCAACTTAATTTGTAGGCCTACTCCAATCGTTGTCATCGAATCAGGTAAAGTTCTTCTTCTTCATCTAATTTAGATGTGAATATGTTCCTAGGAACTGTGACCTAGGAATGACTTGAAATTTGAGTGAGGTAACAGCAGCCAAATTCAAACACTGAAATCCCATAAGAAGGCGTGAACTTATATAATTTTATTTCTACACAATTGCATTCTATGTATGTATGTAAACGTAGTAAATTACCCGACTGTGTGAAATGCCAACAATATAATTTCAGCCCTTAATATAAAAATTGGAAACATTAACGAAAAAACAATGCTGATGACGTATGTAATTCCTAATTATCTTTGTCATCTGTCGACGTTTTATATCTACATTATTTAAGAAAACAGGCGCGAAAAGCAACCAAGTAAAGAGGAGTCATTACCCTTCATCATAACAATGAACCTTGTAAGGAAAGCCAGACAAAACCATTTTTACAGATCACAATGGAAAGAACAATGGAACGTCGCCATATAATCAGAATCTGGCACTTCGTAATATTTTTTTTACTGTAGGGATTAAGTTTTCGACACTGAACGAAGCTGCTGTTTTTACCGGGTACAAGCATTTCTCTGACGATGAGAAAACTTGTAGAAATAATACCTTGTAAAATGCAAAATTTGTTCACAGTAGTTGTCACAAATATTATCAGACATGGCACACTTTGTGCTATTCCTTGAGGGAGTTTTCAATACTATGCCAGCTCTTAAAAGAAATGCCAAGGCAGTCCTACATTTCTTCTATGCGAGGTACTCCGAAACAATACATTTGTTAAAATTGAAATCTGTCACTAACACTCTGACGTAAAATACCTAAAGGTCGCATGTAAATTGTTCGAGTTATTGAGAATGGCAGGATTTAATTAAAAACGGAATAATTGGAATAAAGCTTTGACATGACGTACAGTTTTACCTGCACGCAATTTTCAAGAGAATGGCTAAGACCAGATACAGCAGCGACGATTAAGTGACTACCAAACTCTGAACTTAGCTCGCTGTATAACAATAGTACACGGTGCTTGCCTGCAGGACGACAAAAGGTCTCGCTTTTATGTTTCCTTACCTGTGTTAACTGTGTACGTTGTAACACAAAAGCGCCAACACCCGCTAATATTTCCGTCGCTCCATGTAAATCGTATAATAGGCGCAAAAGCTTGCAAAAAGCAACATTCGAATAAATTAGCGCTAAACATTGGTCAATTCGTGTCAAAGGATGTGTGATGGGGAAAAAGGGAAGAACTCTATCGGACGGTCCTTTTACTCCTAGCCTCTGCAATCCGTGGTAAATGTGAAGAAAAGCCCAAATTAGTGTGAGTAGGAGGGGGTGGGGGGTAGCTGAAGTTTCGAGGGTTTATTAGTATCCGAACAAAACAATGAAATTGTTAAATTTTTGCTCATTGGAGAGCTTTTCCGAGTCTTCACTTAAGTTTACATACAGACTATAGGCAGACAACAGGAGCTTTAGATAACGGCACTTTATCTCAGCTGGGGGAGGAAGTGTCCCATCGTGCGTACCATTGCTTTGGATGTGATTTAAAAAGTAAAGCGCTGCGCTTTAGAACTTTAGCAGCCTCTCTAGTTCTAGTGCTGAAAATTTGTATTATGATTGTTGTTGTTTTTATCTAACGGTGCCGTCTTAATATTCTAGTACTATATGTAGCTGTGCTGAGAGTAGTGCCCCTTATACAAAAGTTGAGGCCCAAAAGAGTAAAAGCACTGACATACAACAGCAGTAGCAGCAGCATCCAGGCAGAGTAATCGATTTTAGTCAGGTGTAGTCAGTGCTCGAGTTCGGTTGTGGCCCTCAGTTTGTAATTGCAGTTAAAAACAATACGTGGAGAGTTTAATATATTAAACAGTTAATTTAGTTGAATTTATCGTCTGACTACATATAGAAGACGTTAAATGTTGCAAAATGGTGCAAATTCGAGTAATATTTCAGAAAAATCGACTATTCTAAACCAAAAAGTAGTCTTGAACCGAAGCTTTTTTATCACAAAATTCACCACACCCTATGGAGAAGCTTTTATGTTAGTGCAATTTTTCACCACACCAACTACATTAATTAAAGGAAAAACAGGCAAATATGATGCTCAGATCATGGCATAAAAGTGAAGATTTATGGAAAATTTGTTATTAATGGTTTGATAAAAAGTTAAAAAGTGTCTTTCGCAATGTTTATACGTCTTGTGTTGTGATAAGAATAGAAAAATTATATACGAAAATTAAAGGGCGGACGAGAAAAGAATTACAAAAAGCTCTCGGAACGCTAAGAGAACGGGAAACAGCACTACGAAGGCAATCATTTGTCCCAGGTAAGCAAATTGTAAAAATATAATTTATTTTGCACAAAATTTTAAAACATATTTTTGTTTTTGGCAAATTTTATTAAATTGAATTTATCAAAAAATTTAGAAAAAAGTCTCTCAACACCGGTGGACGAAACATTTTAAACACCTGAATATCTTCGCGACAATAGAAAAACTTCTACGCATCCCAAAATGGACCACTAAATCATTTACACCTTTTCCACCCAAATTCCATTTTCGAGAGTTCTCTTCTTAAACGATTTTTGATCGATTTTAGTGATAACTTGGCACACAGATTTTTTGATTGGCCAAGGGCTTAACATAGAGTACTTTTCACTCGTACGCCCATCAATTGCAATTCAAATCCCATAAGAGCGGGGATAATGTTGTTGTGATTGCAAAGCTCATCTTTGAATTTATTACGTCATAAATGGAGAAATTTATTGAGGTGTTCTTCTATAAGAGGTATGTGTAGACAGCCAAGGTTGCCATAATTTATGATGCCATGCACTTGTGAATACACTTTTACCGTAGATACACCTGACATTCTCACCACTTCATTTTTACAAATTATGCAAATGTCTAGCTGCAGATTTTTTTTCCTTTGATATGCAACGAATAAATGTGTACTGTACTTGGAAGTAGTTGAAGTTTTTCTAGACTAGAAAGTACAAGGATAAATCTTAGATAGTAGGCCAGAAATATGAAATATTGGGATATGAACTTTGTTATAAATTTTAAGATTTTTATTGAAATTCACTTATTTCAAATTAGTTTTGAAAACAATTTTTTACCGCTCATAAAAAACTAGTGCGGCTTTATAAGCTCTAGTAGATGCCAGTTTCTCTATCTAGTTTCTGCAGCTCTTCCTCCTTCCAGTTCTTTTACCGCTATATGGTCCATAACATAGAGCGGGGAAAAGAACTTCACCCAATTTGATTGCAAACAGGTGTTAAATAAAAGCGGAAAACAACCATGGGTCGCCACCGGTAAAGTTCGAACCTGGGATCTTCGTGATGGAAGGCCAACACCTTTTTACTTACTCCACCGACGACTAAGATCTAAGTCAACTCTCAACCATCCGTTTACTAGATGAACTTTGTATCAAGGCATTTACACCAAATGTACGTTTCTTTATCGGTGAAACTGAAGAAGAACTGTTCAAAAAAAAAGATATGTTTTGTGAAAACTACGGCCAAGACCTAGAAAGTTGGCAAAAGCGTTTGCAGCTCGCGTTTAGTGCAGTAGCATACTCGTAGGTTCAATTCTCAATGACGCCAGTTGATTATTTTTTTCACATTCCTATGAAGGGGTGTCAGAAGTGGGATCGAGAAGATTACATACAATGTTAATCTAACATTGGTAATTAAAGTAGAAAGGTTAACGGCCGGTGGCAGATATCATTTCATGACGGCCGAGTTGTGGGATCGTAGCTTCTCGATAAAAGAACTTTGGAACGGAAAAGCGCCGACAAGCGCAGATAGCTCAGTGTTTAGGGCACTAGAAGAGGTTTATATAGATGGCATATCGTCCTCGGTTTAATTCACGATAATGCCAGTTTCTCAGATGCTTCTTTTTTAAATTAAAGTGACCTTATAGTATTGTCGTAATTTTACCGGAAATGTACGGGAATTGCGCTAATTTCACTAAAACAGGACCAGAATATGGTGGAGTAAATGATGACTTAATGACTTTCTATCCAGGAGGTCCTGATTCGGGCCCCATCGACGACGACACATGGTTGTTTTTTTTTGCATACAACAGATTACGATGAAAGTCCATTTGGGGTTGCAGAGTAAGCCTCTCTGTCTAGTTCCCGTAACCCCTTGTCATGGGGCGGGAGAAAAACTTCACCCGATTCATAACATTGAACCGACAATTTAAAATGGTTTCCGTACCACTGACATTTTCTCTACAACCCCCATGGCCCATTTATCGTAATCTGCCGGTGGAATTCGAACCTGGGACATCCGGATTAGTAGGGCGACACATTATCACTTATTGCACCATGAATCCTCCTTAAATTATAGGTCCGCTTGCAATTGTCGTGAAGTTCTTCTCTACCTCCACCTCCAAGATGGGGTTACGGCAAGTAGCGGGAGAGCACCAGAATGTGGTGATATTTTGGAAGTTTTAGGAGCTTTTTTTCAAAAGAGCGCTATTAATAAAATGTGTGTAACTTAAATAATCATATTTGCATCCGAAATTAAAATTTAGATCATTTCAAGTATACTCGGTTTAATCTGGCAACAACCAATGAAGCTTTGAAACTACTGCATTTATAACTTTGGTGTGTCCGAAGTTGTGCCTTAAGATATGTCAAAGGCTTTGATAGAGTCTGATATGTTACCTGTTTAGCTAAAGTTACATTCTGCTACCTACAAAGTAAATACCGACATAACACACGGTTCAGTCCTTTCACTAACTTTATTTCTCTTTTTTATCTTCCACATTCCATTCCATTCATAGATTTGACGATGACAACAACTTTGATTTTGGGTATTCTCTTTATTCTATAGTGGATTCTCGTGGGGTAAATACAGATGTTAATAGCGACCGTATGTTTGGATCATTAAACATACCTATGATTATCGCTTGGGCAGAGTGAATAGTGTTTTGTTTAATGTCACTAAGATTCGAGGACGTTTGATATATTTTAAGTGAAATCCGCTGTCCATTCAACATACTTCTGTCGATGATGTGAAGATATGTAACTCGCCTTCACTTCTTTATTTCTTCTTTTTATAAATGACCTTTTACGAGTTTCTCTCACTAAATTGCATTAAAATTCATAGTATCGCCGACGGCAGCACACTTGATTTCATAACAAAACATAATGTTTTTTAATGTCCCTTTTTAATGGGTGCCTTTTAAACCCATGAAACCTCCATCCATCGATGTGCTAAATATATCCAATTTGCCCTCTTTAAACATCTTGATTGGCATCGAAGAAATGTCGGTTGCCTCTCACTCATCTATTGCTTTTCTACCATCATTGCTCTAACGAAATTGGTAGTCTGACTCCCACCCCTATACCGTCTCGGGCAAATTTGAACGAACCGTCAAGTCTCTGGAACCTTTTCTAATTGCAACAACTCGACTATTGAATATTTTACAATTTTCTCATTTTCCCGCATCCTATGGACCAAAAAAATTCAAACGAAACGTTCATCTTCGGTGAAGTAACGTGTTGGCCTTCCATCCCTGGTTCGAAACCTACCTGCGGCAATCCATATCGGTGGTTCGAAATTCCCTTAAATTTTGGGTTCACTTGCAATCGTTGTCATCGAAAAAGGTGAAGTTCTGTAACTGCCAATCTTTAATGTTACAGCTCTTGCCCCAGTCTCTTTCAATACCTTACATTATAATGTTATACATAAGTAAACAAAAATCTCGCTTTATTTATGTTTTAAGGTAATGCATTGCGAGAAACCTGAGTGTGTTAATATTTATTTAATTATTAGACAGGCTTGATATCACAAAAAATATTCTGAGAATAATAAAACTAGTGCAAGGTTCTTGGCAACAGTGTTGTATATTTGTAAATCGTATCAAAATGAAAAGGACAATAACTTAACGCAGTGGCGTCTGTTTTAAGATTTGAAAAATATGAATGGCCATACTCACTCCATTAGCACTGATCTTCAATAAGTCTCTTCATACCGCTAGATTTCTTACGCTATGGAAGAGCTACTTTATAATTCCTGTTTATAAAAAGAGTCATACAAATTTGATAACAAATTATAGGCCAATTGCGAAGCTTTCCTGCATACCCAAGTTGTTCGAATCTGTTATATATTCACAGGTAAAGGTTTAATCACGTCTAATCAGCATGATCGAAGGCAACTAACCTGTTTGAATTTACCTCCCACATAATCTCTGCCTTCCAACTTGGTATCCAGACCGACTTCAACAAGGCAATATATAAACTTTCTCCCTATATGAGTATGCTGAAGTTTAGAAAGTTGGGTTTTCCGAATGGATCTGCTCCTACTTAAAAGATTGAACATATCCGGTATCTTTCCGTATATAGTGTTACGGAAAGATACCGGATATGTTCTATATATAAAGAGTCGTTAGGGCTTCATCAGGTGTACCGAAGGGTAGCCATATGTGTCCGCTGCTGTTTATGCTTGCCATTGACGATATTGTCCGCTTGATTAGGTACTACAAAATCTTAATCAATGGGGACGAAATGAAGATTTTCTCTTGCGTTAGAAACAGTTTTGATTCTTCCCGCATTAAGGATGATTTAAATACCTTCAAGGATTGGTGTGGCTCTAATGGCCTGCAGCTTAACTTAAAAGTATGAAGTTAAGTCATTCTCTAGGAACCTAAATCAGCATGGCTTCAATTATATTTTTGTGGAAATTAATATCCGTTGCCTGCAATATGTGGCTGACCTTGGTGTGAAGTTTGACAAATAACTCGATTTCACTTTGCACACTAACTATATTGTTTCTAGGAGTTATTCAGTTCTGGGTCATGTAAAAAGGTGGTCGAGTGAGTTTTCTGATCGGATCATGCTTCAGTTGTTCTCTTTTTTGGTTAGACCAATTCTCAGGTTTGGTCACCTTCCTACGCTATTCAGTTTAGACGAATTGAGTCGGTACATGTGAATCACCTCCAGTTCCTTAATATGCACTCTTGGGACGAACGACGTAATATTGCTGACTTGGTCTTTATCTTTTTTCACCAGCTTTTGTACTGTTTCATGAACGCTAAAGATATTGTGCTCCTAGCAGAATCTGTTCCATCTTTGCAGATGATTGATAGATTGGGGAATATTACT
The DNA here is from genome assembly GCA_964036015.1 of Leptarthrus brevirostris. NCBI lineage: Eukaryota > Metazoa > Arthropoda > Insecta > Diptera > Asilidae > Leptarthrus > Leptarthrus brevirostris. Next base: position 20,368,042 of record OZ038371.1, read on the forward strand.
TGTTCTGGAACCTTGAGATAAATCTGAATAAGTCATAGGTTTTTTTAATGATAATACCAAAGCTCACGGGATGCCCTATGATGCTAAAGCACAGTATTGACAGGAAAGGAATTAAGGGTGAGGGAAATGGGTTATGAGGTTGAGTAAAGGAAGTGTCGAGGTACGCCTCGTTATGATAATCCGATGGGAGGTAGAGTTGCAAGGAATTAACGTTAGCTGATGAATTAAAGATCTTAAACTTATACAAGAGTCTTGGGATCCTGCTAACAGCTACGCTCCTCTTTCGTAAAAGATCTTAATGATCGCCTCTTCACGGCAAAATAAAGCATCAACGAAATCTCCAATCAATTTGTAAGGAAAATAGAAGTAAACATTTCTGAAAAATTGAGATCTTTGGGTCAGTACTATAATATGCTATGCAGCTCAAGCGTGGAATTATAAGTTCCGAGAGGTGGTAGAAAAATTCCAACGGTTCTTTGTGGAAAGACTTATAAGACTATTTGAAAACATGTTAAAATATATGATTACAATTGAATCTGGTCTCTACTCCCTCTTCATTTATAGTCTACATTTACATCAACAGTAGATTATAAAAGCAATACGAGTTATTCGAAAATGTTGTCACATCAAGTAATAAGGAGAAAAACACACTGACCTCACGAATGGGTTTTGCTGGCGCGACAGTTGGGGTTAGTATGGCAATTTATCAGCTTGGAAAGATTACGCAGATACGCTGTGCTCTCTCCGTAACCTGGATGGGTCGAAAACCTCCCTATCTCTCTTTAGTTCGCGTAACCCCTTGTGGGACATAGCACGGGAGAAAAACTTTATCCGATTCGAAACAACGGTTGCAAGTGGATCTACAATTTAAAGTAGATTCCGAACCGCTGACTTTTCTCTCTCTTCTTTCTGAGTTTAAAGGTATGTTGAAGCGGTATTTCTTTTCGTGACTTTGGATTGGCTTTGCTGGGGCCGCAGTTTGCTATTCTCTCGTTGTTCAGGGTTTTTAGTTTTTGTTTCTTTTTACTTTTGTTCTCTTTTCTTTTCTTTTTAATTTGATCTGCTTTTGTGCATTTTGCGTCAGGATAACTTGATCATACATACAGATATTTGGATTTTTCTTTTATAATTTTGTTATAACTACTGATAAGGTGTTTTTTTATATAGAACTTTTCCTAGCTTTGTAGTATACTATAAAAAGATGTTAATCTTGTGTATACTTGCCTAAAATAAATTATTATTATTATTATTATTCTCTGCAATCCCCATGGCTTTGTACCTAATCTGTTGTCAGTAGAAAATAAACATGGGTCGCAGCCGGTGGGATTTAAACCTGGGAACTCCGAATTGGTAGGCCAGCACCTTATCACTTACTTCATCGACGACTTGGCCCAAAAATACTTACCATTTAATCTGCAAATGCCCATATTTCTCTAGTTTTCGCCAGGCCTACCTGGGAAATACGAGCCTTTCGAAACAGGTGTGATACATATTTTAAATGGGAAATATGGATTGCTTACATTACTGATTATGTAGGTATACTTCGTTATACGAAAAAATATATATATTGTTTGGCGTCCTTTGATCTTAGTTGTAAATATGATCGCTTTGAGTTTTTAAGTATATTTATTTTTCTGGACTCTTCTTTATTTTATTTTTAGATCGTTTATAATTGTGCTTTTTTTGCAAGTGAATTTTTTTTAGATATATATATTAAAATAGTTTTCTTAAACGTAGGTTCTAGTCGAGCAATTTCAAAAAATTAATTTTTCTTTTTTTGCATATTTTAAGTTCTTATAGTGTCTAGAATAAGCTTCTAAAACGATTTGACGAAGTTCGGAAAAATGTAAAAGTTACGGCCGATTTAGTGTAAACGCGTACCGGCCGAAAATCATGCCTACGTTCGGGCCAAATGCACGCACGCGCGCGGTATATTTTGCTCAGCAGGTATAAAAATTCTTCTATATGTTCTGTTTGTACAAAATAATCTTCCTTGAATATAGTAGTCAAAATTAGTTTCACAAGGAAGAGAAAGTATTGCTCTAAGGTCCAGGAACAGCTGACTAGCTGTAAGAAACAAAAATTATATTTTTTCCCCATTTTTTGTCTTTGTCAAACTTTAAAGGCGTTTTTCTCAAAACCATGTTTTTAGACACGCCGTGCAGAGTTGCAGTCGAACCGTTCAACCGATTGACTTCTATTTTCTACTAAATAAAGATTATTGAATTTAGGGGGCCATGGACCATTTTCAACAAAAAATATTAATATTTATTATTTTTTTAACCACTATGAACAACAAAAAAAGGGCAAAAAGATCGGCTTTTTTCTTCAAACGGTCGCCATTGAAAAAGTCGAATTATATATTATTTAACTTGTTATGTGAAAAAAAAATTCATAAATTTCAAGCATTTTTCAGGCCGCTCGACTGGAACCTACCCTTAAATCACTGTAGATTTAAAATATAATTAGTCGATGTTTTCATACCCCTAAATCCGTGGAGTCATATTCGAAGCCATATAATTGTCAAATAATAAAGCCGTCCATCCAATGGGTAAATTTTTGCTGTATGCTGGTAAGAATATATATATACTAGTTCAGAATCCAACCAAGGCTTTTCATAGAAATATAAGAACTCTATGATAATGATGACGTGATTCTTTTGTAGCAACAACCGCCTTGAAAAAATCAATGAAGGCACGAGCTATTTAGACTAAAAGAAGGTCTATGTAATAAGTTCTGTTTCAGGATTTCTCAGAAATCCCAACAAATTCAACATCGAAAATGTCGGAAACCCTCAAAATGTATCCAAGTTGATAGCAAAGGGAATCCATTTCTAATGCAAATATTAATACTCCTCTGCCTTGAGATATAGAAGGTCAAAGTATGATTGAGAAATTTCGCTTTTGCTTCGTATACCAAAATATGTATAATACATACACATACGAAATTTCAAACTATGTACATAATTCCTAAAAAAATATTTCTAAATTAAAATTACTCCTGTAGTTGTTGCTTCCCTGAAGTTAAAAAAGCAAAAGTAATTTATCGGCAAGGAAAAATAAACAATCTCCGTCGGTAGTAATTACTTTGCAATTACAAGGAGGAAAAGGAGCAGCGGCAGATACAAAACATTCTAAGGACTTTGAATCGAAAGTTATGATGTGCTGTGCTGGTTGGAGTATTATTACTATTTTTATTATGGAACATTGCCAACAGTCAGATCAGTTTCCTTGAACAATTTCATTGCGACCAGAAAACTTTTCGTTTTCATTTGCAAATGTAGAGAAACTTAATTCTTGCGGAAATGCAATTTTCATTGTTGGCAGTGTAAACTAGAACAAATTTTTTTTTTTATTTACAGAAAGTTCTTTTGTCAGTGATGAAGAATAACTTTAAGATTTTTAATTCACTTAGAGCAGGATGGTCTTTAATTATATAATTAGATTTAAAAAAAATTTCTTCGGACAGATTTTATGGGCAATTTTTAATAAGCCAAAACTATAGAAATTGGAACTTTTTAAAAAATGAAAGCATTCGTCCAATTATAAAAGTTTGTGAAACATTTTTGACGCTGTCTTGACGCTTGCATGGTTGCAGAGAAAATGTGAGTAGTTCGGAATCCACTTTGAATTATAGGTCCACTTGCAATAGTTTTCTCGAATCCGGCGAAGTTGATCTCTCGCCCCGTGCTCCACAATGGTTTACTAGGAACTAGAGAGAAAGAGAGAGATAGCATTAAAAATAATACATGACAGGCTTTTCCTTCTATTCATAAATGATTTGTCTTATTTTAATTTTCTGGAAATAAAAGTGCATTTGATTTCCAGTACCTTTCCTTCTGATTCTTCAACGGCATCACACAAAAAATATACAAATTTCAGCCTGACTTGGTTTGTTAAACAATATCATATTCTCGGTACTAACTTCAGGGGATCAATACTGTCTTGTTGAAATTTCTCGGTTAAATCCGTTTTGAAGATTGATGTTTTAAATGCTTTTTTGTCAGTCAGAGTTAACTCTGTGAGTCTTGATAACATCTTGATAAGAGATAGAGATAGATTACACCGATAATTCTGCCAGGTCCTACGAATATGTTTTTTTTTATTATTTTTTATTGTTGCTTCGAAATCTGGATTAAAGTCACAATATATCATTATTTAAAATATCTGACGATTTTCGTATATTTTCGTATGTTATACTAATCAGAAATCCTGTAAATAATTTTCAAGCTATGCTTTTAAGATCAAATGATCTTATTTCTGCGGTTTTCAGCAGAGCGTGTACTCTAACAGATCACTTTCAAAATGTTTCTCTCTTAGTAGAGGAGTTCCGCAAGGTTTTATTCCTGGGCCACTGCTATTTTCAATTCTTTTACTTGTTATAGGTTTGGTGATGATGAATGGAAATTTTAACATACATGCTGACGAGGTACAATTATATTTCTTTAATGATGCAGTTCGCCGAAAAAAATTATGTTCACTCTTCAAAATACTGAGAAAATACACCCTTTCTTAATCCTTTTCATCCTTGTAATTTATAAAAGTGATGTGAATACTATTTGATTTCCTCAAGTAATTTTTAAATGTACAGTAATACCTCAACCTACGCTACCCCGACTTGCGCAAATTCGGAGTTAGGCGGTTTTTGACCCTCCCTTTCCGCTTCATCCTACCGCCAGCATGACTCATTCTCTAATTAAATGATGTCTGCAAAAAACATTGTTCATTCTTCTTCGAAAATAAGACGGAAATTGCGCCAGAGACTGACCAAGTTGGAGAAATGATAGAAGAAGTTGTGAATCTTGTCAAACAATAAGATTTGGAATTTGACAGTGGTCACGTCCGTGAGCTGCTAAATTCACACATTTAGTAGCTGATGATCGATGATCTCAAAGAGATGCGCAATCAAAAGCTTATTGAAGATTGTAAACCTTCAGATCCCGTTCATCAGTTTAATTGAAGAAGGGTTGGAAATTTTGGAAAACATAGACCTCTAACTAAGCCCAACTAAACCAAATATATATGCATTTCATTGCAAAGAGATACTCCAACTTACGCTGTTTTCGTCGGTCCCACCTATCGTGCAACTTCGGGGTATTACTGTACTCCTATTCTTTATTTAATATTTGTTAAAAAGACTAAGTTAATTAAACTTGGGCCGGTGATACTGATGTCATCACTTCAGTTTATCGTATATAAGGGGCACAGCGCTCACTTTCATCTCATCTGTTCATTTATCAGAAAACTAAAATCAGGTTTTTAAAAACTTTTATTATATCCGTGAACACAGCGTTGCCAGACTATTCCGCACGATTATTCTTGATGCAGTTGTCAGATTCACATGCGTATCAGAAGCTTTAAATGGCCGTGTGCCCTTCCTTTCTTTGGTTTAAGCCAAAACAAGAATGAAATAATGCATATCACGAAATGTTTCTGGACCCTCTAAATCTGAATTAAAATTAACTTGAAGCAACCCTAAAAGAAGAACGCTTTGAATAACATAATAAAAAGCAAGTGGTGTTTTTTTTTTTTTTTTTGGTATTGTCCGCTGCTGAGAAATGGATAAGTTGTCAAACTTCTATATGGGAGGTCGAACCCCACCGGCGGCGACACATGGTTGTTTTCTGCTGACAACACATTCCGATACAAGGCCATTGGTAGTTGCACAAGACAAGGGTGTTTTTTTCAAATCTTATATTGAAAGAAGTCTTATCTTACTTATAAAGCAAGCTCTGCTTTAATCAATCTGCTAGCACTTGAACATTATCCATTCCTCGTTTTTGGTATTGCACAACAGAACGGTTTTCTTGTGGATCTTCTTATCTGTAAATCAATAATTCACCTAACCTTATAAATTTTTTATAGTGTTGATTAGGTCGTTAGTTTTGACAGTGACAGATTGATTATCCTAATTGAACTCCTTTGATTGTAAATCGTAAAATTTGGCCGTACTGCGCAAAAATCTCTCTGTCTCCCGTAACACCAGATTGGCGTCAATAATTGCAAGTTGGCCTTTTAATCGTAATCTGTTGTCAGTAGAAAACAACCATGGGTCGCCATCGGCGGCATTCAGACTTAAGACTTCCGGATTAGGCGGGATTCAAACTTGGGACCTCCGGATTAGTAGGCAGACACGTTATCACTTTCCCCACCGACGACTTATACGACAACAATACGTAGGAAGAATACTTCTACCTTCTATTTGCTTCATTTTTAAAAGCCCCCGTCGTCCAGCTGAAATTAGAATGGTTACTCCTTAGCAACTTTATATACTTTACAAATAGAATGTGCTACACACTTTAGAGTGCATAGCCTTACGCCGGCCAGCGTTGGAGAAGGGGTCAATTGCGCTTGGCCTTGCGCCCTTCTGTTTTCGGGCGCCACGTGGTTTTTAAGTCCACGAACTTTTTTGGCTTCAATAATAAGGGAAACACTTCACCAGATTCCATGGTCACTTAATTTAATTTTTGATCTGTATAAATGTATAATAAAATATAAACTATAAAGATTTTAATGCGTATAGAAAGATTCTAAAAAGATGAAAAGAAATCTGAGTACGATATACAAAAAAAAATAGTTTAAAAAAAAGTTTAAGCGACTTCACAAAAAGCGCTAAAAAGCATAAAATTGTTTTTAATTTGATATCTATTACGACAACCAAGCAACTACAACAAAAATATTTAATCGTAATTTCTTATGTAGTTCTGTAGTTGTTTTATTTGTTTAATTTGCACCGACTTCAAAATGTCGTAATAGATATAAAATTAAAAATTATTTTATGCTTTTTGGCGCTTTTTGTGAAGTCGGCTCAACTTTTTTTTTAAAACTATTTGATTTTTCACTCTTTAGTGTCTTCTACTCTATACAACTAAGAAAGAACCATCCAAATCGGTTAACGCGTAAAAAAGTTAGGTTCAACCTCCTACACCCACCTCCATCCCACTAAAATTTGCTTTCTCATTGCATCAAATCAAGGAACTCTATCCAACAGAAAAAGAATCATCGAAATCGGTCCACGTGTTACGAAGTTAGACTACCCCTCCCCCTCTCCCGACCCCACCCTAGGACCAAATTATTCCCCTATTAGCAATGGGGGATCACACTCTATACAACAGCGAAAGAACCATCCAAATCGCTCCACGCGTTACAAAGTTATTTTCCACCACCACCCACACCAACATGTTTTTTCTTGTGGTATCAACCAGAGAGCATACTCTACCCAACAGAAAAAGAATTATTATCCAAATCGGTCCACGCGTTACGAAGTTAGACTACCCCTCCCCTTCCCCCCCACCCTAGGCCAAATTTTTTTCTCCGATTCGCAATGGGGGTCATACTCTGTGCAACGAAAAAAGAACCATCCAAATCGGTCCACGCGTTTCAAAATTAACTTTCACCCCCATCCCCCCACCTCAGACATAAAAAAAATACACTTCGAACTTAGAACCTCTTTGTTTTTGGGAAGTCGGTTAATAACTCTAGTATTGGTCAACTGGGTGGAACGGGGTAGCGCACGGAGTATTAATAAACATAATAAACATAATAATATTATTACTATTGAATGCTAAAATACTTATCTGCAACTTCCCAAATCTAGCTGCTGAGGTTTGGCGTTTGTTCTACCTTTTTATTCTCCTCCTAACCTTTAACTATTCCTTTTTTGAATATATAATTCAAATCTAATTTCGATTGATCTTGATCTTGATCCCATTACATACTTGAGGTGCAATCAATTTTCTTTCTTTTTTATCTACAAAAGGAATGCAAAATACCGCTTCAACTAGCAATCATTCTCGGTAATACTAACAAAACTTCCTTGCGCCCTTCCATTGACAAAGCCAAACAGCTATTGTATATTTTCGTAAGACGCATCGCAGTTTTTAGTGAAAACCTTCTTCATCCGATCTTGTTGTCCATGGCATTCATAGAAGACAATAAGTGCATTTTTCGTTGATAAAGAAACATTCAAACAACCCGTTCCCATGAGGACTAACATTAATTGTAGCACATTGGCTTAACTCGCTTCGTCGTGCTAGTCGCCGATTCGCCTCGTCGACTTTGATCCCGGTTTGGGTGTATTTCCGATCTATTAGAGTGACACATATCCTCAAGGACAAAAATTGGGACGACTAAAAAAAATAGATAAACCTGTTTCTTTTCAAGTTGCCGTATTCCTCCTATAAAACGGTTTTCATTTCGTAACAAATGGGAAGAAGTTCCCAACGACTAAAAACTTGTGCTAATAACTTTTACCGAAAGAGCTGAAACGTTGTCGTGTAGAAGGACAAGTTGTTAGTTTACCTCAAGGTTCAACAAATGTGTCAAATGCGTAAAATTTGGTTGTCCAAAACACTAGATAAAACGCAACCGTTCAAACTCTGATGGAATTAAAAAAAATCATTATTTTTTAAAAACAAACTTTTTGAAAGATCACTTAATAATATGAGTGATTATAAAATAATATGTTTAAATAGATCACTGTTCTGAGGTTTTTGTGGATCCCCATTTAGTTTTGGTTTCTTATCTTAAGAGCATGTCTGCCAAGTTGTTAATTACACTTACTACCTAATTAAATTTCTCTATGTCGGGCCAATTTTTAAGATAAATTATATTAGTGAATTTTTGCATGCATCATAAATTTGAAAATATTTAGGACAATTTAAATTTTCTCACCGAGCTATGTTATCGCACTTAACGTCGAATGTTGTTAATACAATTTTCCGATGACTCAGGGGGTAACATAATGTATCTCTTCATTTGCGGTTTTATATTGGGTTTCAAATAATGATTTAATTTTAATGACTAATTGGGATTACTTTTGAGTGTGTTTGTTGAGGTACCTCCGGTATAAAATCCTATTAAAATCTAATTAATTTGTGGGCATAATTCCAAATTTTGTGATTTAGTTTAAATATTTGCCAAGTATGTAATTAGGTGAGTTGAGGAAGATTCTCACAGGTACAATCTTTATCTTAACTATTTAGAACGCGATTTTCGAGTGAATACAATTCTGTGATTTAAGAACTGGATTATTCACATTTAAACTGACCTGAGCTATACTTGTATAATTCTTCTATTTAGAAGACTCTCTTAGGTACTATGTCTAATTCATGTTTTTGTTTGTTTTTTTGTTTTTGTTTTTTATGTTGCCAAAGCTCAGGGGATACCCTATGATACTAAAGCACAACATTGGCAGGAAAGGAAATAAGGATGAGGGATATGGGTTAGGAGGTTGAGTGAAGAAGGTGTCGATGTACACCCAGTTTGGAAGTTTCCAGCTCATATCACGAGGGAAAGACAGATGACGGTAAACTGTTCCACATCCATAATGTTTTGCTTAGAAAAGATTCCCGAAATTTGACGGTACGTCCAAATTTTACTTGAAGAATATAGGGGTGGGAGCGACTTGTAGCTCTTCTATCGCGCGAGTTTCATCTGCATCCACATCTTATACTTACCCTACAAATTTACCTAGATCTTAAGTAATCATTATTAGTTCAAAAACCAGAGTTCAACTTGCAACATTTTTGTAAATTAATTCGCTTCCTCACAGTCAAATTTCTTGAAATCCGCTCCACTTTTGTGAAAGGTAAAATTTAGTTGGCACAGCATTAAAATTTAATAAAGCTCTGTATTTTACACCTTCAGTAGGATTTTAATCAGTTGGTCTAGTATCAGAAGTGACTTGAAATCGTTGTTAACATTCACGTAATAAATATCTTTGAAATTTAAATTCTCTTTTTTTATTTGTATTCCGGACAAATTAGTTATTTCGCGTTGTCATACATCTAAAGGAATCAGGCTAGTAATTTCGTTAGAACAATAGTCATGGAAATAGCGAGAGAAGAGTGAGAGACAACCGACATTTCGTCGATGCTCCAGAGAGTCAAGGCCCTCAGAAATTGAGCAATCGCCAATAAGTTTTATAGCCTTACGCTGGACTTTGTCTAACGCGGACAATACGGTGTGTCCGTCCCCTGCCCAAATATGGGAATTAAATTCAAGGCTAGGCCTAATATGGTATGAAATATTTCTTACATCTCTGTAGAAAACCCAAGCACTTCATCGCACTTTTGGCGATTGCAAATATATGATCAGTCCAACTAAGATTGCTGGATATCTCAATACCCAAGATGTTTTGGGAGGTCTAATTGGGTATAGTCACTCCGTCGACTGAAATTAGTTGGAGGTGAACTGGGTGTTTTTAAGAGACATTAAACAGCATTTAGTTTTGGATGCATTAAACGAAACACGATTTGCTCTGCCCCAAGCGAGGACCATAGAAATGTCGTTGTTTCATGATCTAAACATGCGTTCTCGATTGATTTCTGTAGCATTTCCACCTGAATTCATTACAGAATCAAATGAGTATGCGATATCAAAGGTGCTTTCATCAGCGAAACTATGGATAGGATTGAGATTAAGGAATAAAAGGTCATTAATTGAAAGAAGAAATAACGTTGGTGAAAGAAATGAACCTTGAGGTACTCCGGCATTTGTTTTATAGGAATCAGATGCAACTCCATCAATTACTACACGGATTGAACGATCTGAAAAAAAAACTTTCTATCCATTTAACGAGGGTAGGGTGCAGACCATATGTTTGAAGTTTGGCTAAAAGGGCAGCATGCCAGACTCTATCAAAAGCCTTTGCAATATCAAGAGCGACCATTTCGGACTCACCAAAATTATGGAGACAATGATTCCAACGCTCCGTACGAGCCGTTAGTAAGTCTCCGGTTGAGCGGCCAGCACGAAAACCGTACCGGCAATCGTTGATAAGATGGTTATTTGCTAGATATTTCATCAAGTAAGCTTTGATGAGTGAAAAACTTTATGTTAAAAAATGGGAAATACCTATACTTTATGTTTTTATTATTCTGATTTTGTTTTTAATTTTGCACTCTCAATATTTCCATGTTTTCTAATTTTGATTGTATGCCCAAACGCTGCTGGTTACAGAAGGGTGGAGGCGTTTTGATAGCTATCAGATCCAGTATCGCTAGCGGAGAAATTATGTAGATTATCTGATCCTAATAAATTGATTCAACAGATTGCCATATCAATCTTTAACCCATCTGCCCATAAATCCTTTTACCGATAAAGAACCAACATTAATTCCGTCGAGTATAACACTTGTGATTAATAGCTTAAGTAGTTTAAATCTCTTGCAGTTAAATAATATTGGTAATTTTCTCCTCAGATTTTTAGACTTGATATTTCTTAGTGATAATAGTTTTGCTGTGATAAGTGAGGCTATTATGTAATTCAGACTTCGAGTTATACTACAAAAAAGTAAACTTCTCAAATTTAGATGAATACTATTCGAATATAGATTAGGGGAATATTTTTTGGATTCCCTAGAAGAAGCATATAGTAACTTCATTAATATTATTCATAATGGCCTTTCAATGCATGTTCCTTTAAAACCGAAACGTAACAATTCTCATCCGATATGTGTAAATAAATCAATTGTACGTTTGAAAATGCTAAAAATATAGCCAATAAACAAATGTAGTGTAGGTACTCGTGATTTGTAAGAATTGAAAAAATTTTACAGGCTGAGGAAATAATATGAATTCTTGAATCGATTTTGTGTCCGACATAGCAAACAATTTTGCTTCATATTTAGAGAGTGCCTTTTCCTCGGATAACTTTGAGGCATGTGCGAAGAATTTTGATCATATTCTGGATCGTCCCGCTGCATACGATTTTTTGCCGTTTATATCACGGGATCTTATTTTGGAAAAAATCACTAAATTTAAATCGGAATTTTCCTCTGGTCCTGACAGCATCCCTCCAGCCTTCGTCAAGTCCTGTTCCGACGCCCTTCTTACTCAATTAGCGATTCTCTTCAATAGGTCCCTTCAAGCTGGTAAATTTCCTGCATTGTGGAAGTGCTCTTTTATAGTCCCTGTTCATAAAAACGGCCATAAGAATATTATAACTAATTATACCCCTATCGCAAAGTTATCTTGCATACCTAAATTATTTGAATCAATAGTGTATTCGCAGCTTATAGAGCGTTGTATTGGCTTAATCTCTCCCAATTAGGACGGGTTTTTTCCTGGTAAATCAACGACTACTAGTTTATTTGAATTTACCTTCCACGTTATTTCTGGCTTCCAGCGAGGCATGCAAACTGACTGCATATACACGGATTTCAGTAAAGCCTTTGATAAACTCCCTCACTCCGTAATTAAATTTAAACTCGGGAGGCTGGGTTTCCCCCTGTTCTTCTCGACTGTATTTCTTCCTATCTAAGAGACAGTTCTTATCGTGTGTCGCTCCGTGGCTCTACCTCTAGAGTCTTCAAGGCTTCATCTGGTGTACCACAAGGCAGTCATCTCGGCCCTCTACTATTCGTTCTTGCCATTGACGATATTGTCCGTCTGATCTCGTAATCTAATGTTCTAATCTACGCTGATGACATAAAGATCTTCTCTCATGTTAAGGATGATGACGCCGCCCTTATTTAAAGGGACTTAGATACGTTTCTGGCATGGTGCGAGCATAATGGCTTACATCTCAATTTTGAGAAATGTGAAGCTATGACTTTCTCCAGGAGCTCTAATCCACAAGTTTCTGATTACAACTTTGCGAGGATTGGTCTTCGTCGCGTCCTGTCCGTAACTGACCTTGGGGTAAAACTTGATAGGAAACTTGACTTTACTCTGCATATTAACTATATCGTGTCTAGAGTCAGTTTAATCTTGGGTTTTGTTAAGCGTTGGTCTAGAGAGTTCTCGGATATACCAACATTGACGCTATTTTACTGCTCCTTAGTTATACCTATTCTAGAGAATGCATCTCAGGTCTGGTCGCCCTACTAAGCGTCCAAGCGTATTGAATCGGTGCAGCGTAATATTCTTAGATTTGCGCTTAGAGAGCTCCCATGGGACGATCCACTTAGACTTCCGCCCTACACCGACCGCCTCCGGTTGCTCGGTTTGCCCTTGCTTGAGAAAAGGCGCAAAGTCGCTGACTTGGTCGTTATTTACCAGCTCTTCAACTCTAATATAGACTCAGGTTCGCTTGTTAGCAAGGTTTCTTGCAGACAGTCCCAACATAACCTTCGAAGACTGCATTTATTGCATGTTGAACCATCCAGATCAAATTATGGCATGCATGAACCAATAAATCGTTTATGGTTTATGTGGTAATGGATGTTCTAATTTTGATTTAACTCTTAGTAAGGTGTTGTTTAAGAACTATCTATTTTTTGTGCTCCCGTTACTATCTGTTTGCTCTGGGTTTCCTTACTAGTTTTCTTCCTGTTAATTTCCTTTTTTTGTTATTTTTTCCTCTGCATGCTGGTGTGGGAGCCTCATTTCATCGTTTTGATGGAATAGGTGAAGTGATTCTAGGCGCCATCTGTGTTAGAAGGGTTAATTCTATATTTGTAAGAAGTTTCCTGGTTGTATTGTGGCTATTAAATGTGGCTTCTTACGTCAATTCTATTATTTGAGCGACACTGTTTCCAAAAGGGAAGGTCTACCGTGACAAATCTTGCCTTATTCACAAATTATTGCATTAATTAAGTAAGTATCCCTATTAAAACGTAATTCTATTTTAACGAATAGGCTTCCTGCTCTCCGCTTTCATTCAAATGTTTTAAACTGGATTTTATCTTATCTTATAAACCGTAAACAAGTTGTTAAAATACAGACTACTCGCGAGTCACCGAAAAAATCTCTGGTGTTCCTCAGGGAAATCACTGCGGTCCTACTTTATTCACTCTTTTCATTAACGATATTAGTTAAATATTCGAATATTCCCGTTGTTTAATATACTCGGATGACTAATTTATCAAGATAACATCTTCAAATTCATGTCCTCAGTTGTAGCAGGATCTGCAAACTTTCTGATTAAGTTTTTTTCATCCTTTGCTGCCATTGCAGCCACCATAGTTTAAATACGTTAAAGTGTAATGTCGTAACTTATAACCGTTCTTCAAACTCTATGTGCTTTAATTATACTATTAATAATATTTCTTTAAACAGAAATGACGAAGTTATCGATTTAGGAGTTATTTTCGATAATAAACTTTCTTTTATAAAACATATAGACTATATTTGTTTAAAAGGATTGAAATTAATGGGGTTCTTACAAAGAAATTTCGAAGAATTCAAGGACGTCGGTATCGCTGTTTACGACTATTAATCGACCAGTGTTAGAATATGCGTCAGTTATCTAGATTCCATTTTACGGAAAACATATCAATAGATTGGAATCGATTCAAAAATATTTTACACGCTTTGTACGTCACAAGCTTAATCTGTGGGGTGAAAGCCTACCCACATACGAATCGAGACGTTTATTAATAGATTTATCAAAACTAAGTTTCAGAGGTGATATTCATTGTGCCTTATTTATCAAAGATACTTTATACTCTAGTATTCAATGCCCTGGCAGAAAAAGTTCTTATATGATTATTTTTATTTTTTCGTTATAATAATCACTCCCCCATTTTTAATTTTCGATTTATATTTCTTTTCAAATTCTACATAGAATTTCGAAAATTTTGAGCCTAAGGCCAAGATGTTCCGATTTTTTTCAATACTGAAAAGCAAGCAAGTGGTCGGTTCTGTCCAAAATTTTGAATGTCAATTTATTTACTTTTAAATTTTAAAAATTTGTACTAACTTTCAGAAAAAAAAATCAGCCTATCTTGGTCTTAAAATCTTTGTATTCCTATGTAGAACTAAAAAAAATATATAAATCGAAAATTTCAAATGGCTCCTTCTAAATTGAGCGATTATTGTAACGAAAAATTAAAAAAAACAGAAGAAATTTTTTTCCTAAGCATTTATGTTTTTTTCTGAAACTTCAACAAATTATGAACAAAACAGATTACATCAATTATTTTAAAAAGCGCAGTAGTTTTCGAGTTAATAACGCTTAAAACTATCAAGATTAGACAAAATCTTAAGGGTCAAAGTTTCATAAAGAAAATATCACGTAAAATGCGCCATAGACATTATCTTACATCTGAGGAGCTCTGGAAAATAATGAGGTAAATATGTCTTTTTGTTCGAAATTGAAAACAGATTTATGTAGTAGGATTATATAGGCAAAATCTTAAAAATCTAAGTTGCTTCACAGTTAGAATGTTCAATTTGGTATTGGAATCTCGTGGGTATTTTTTTTTAGAAAATTTTTTAATGGTTTTGAACTAATCTTTGAAACTCGCTCTACCTTCCTTCCTTATATGTAGTGACATTCCTTATATTGACACAACGCTAACTGTCAATACAATCTCTGCTATAATAAATTTTTTCTGCTAAGAAAGTGAAACGAATTTTGTGAAGAACCTTACCTTATATTAACTAAGAAACTTCCTTACTCGGATTCCTTTTCCGACTCTCCATCTAGTTCGGTTCTGGGTTAACGCATGCAACCCCTGCCATGATAAATTGATCCGGGTACCTTTTTTATCTACTGATATTTTCTACGTGTTGCACCCTTGCAAACCCTTGCGGGTTTAAATCTACAGTCTGTTGAGCGATGTTGTTTAGCCAAACCAAGAAACTACTAAGATGGAATAAGATGTCAGTTAGAGAAAAAGTGAAAACTATAGTTGTTTTCCATTCTCTGTAAATCCCATTTTCAAAGAGGTAATGACCTATTCGACGAGCTGTGTCTCCCAATTTATATCGCAATAAATCAATTAAAGAAGACCACACCACACAAATAAAAAGAAATTTAAACTTTGGCGAACACAGTTATAGGGAGAACCAATCAAGTTGTAGAGCCAGGTGCAGAATGTGCTTTGTTTACTCCCATTTTCTTTCTCTACTGTTCTAAGGCATTTTATTGTTTTACCCATAGGCAGACTGTCGGCAAAATTTAGTTTCAATACCGAACCAATTACCTTCCCATTATCTATATGGTTGTTATCAAGCGGTGTTTTTTAAATTTTTAAACCAGTTACGTCTGGAGTACCACAAGGCTCCATACTGGGGCCAATACTCTTTGTTATGTTGATTAAAGATATATGTACTTGAGCGTGTCAAACCTAGCAAGTTACAACTTTATGCCGATGACGCTCAGTTGTATCTATCGTAGAAATATGGATTTATGCGAGAATGGAGTATTCTGTTGCAATTATTATTGCCGTTAGTGCATGGTCGGCTAAAAATAAGCTATCTTTAAACGCAAAACTTAGGAGTAATCTTTAATAATACGTAGAATGACAATGTTGACTCTATTGTCTCGGTATAATGGGACTTACTAGTTATTTTACTTTACTTAGTTCGGTCACTTCTCCTTCCGGTAATAATCATATCCTTTTTCCTGGATAAGAATTTTCTTTTGGAATTCATAATGGGGTTCCGAAAAATTCGTCTTGAGACATTAACTCCCTCCATACTTTGCGGAACATTGAATTACTTACCAAATTTCAATTCCGAGTTTGAATAGTTTAGGTTCGTGACAGAATAAACAGATATCAATAAAGTTTCAACAGAAAAGAAATTACTAGAAAAGGGTTTTCTTCGTCGGTAAACAAACCGTTTTGACACATTAGTGATTTTTGATATACTTTTAGTTGAGTGAAAATGTCTGATTTTGTGCCAAATAATCGTCATTTGCGGGAAGTGTTGCTTTTCTTGTTTCATTCGAAAAAAACGGCTGAAGCGCATCGAGAGCTCCAGAAAGTTTACGGTGATGCTGCTCCAAGTGAGTGAAGCAACGTGCCGTGATTGGTTCCGTCGCTCCAAAGACGGTGATTTCGATGTTGAAGATCGTCCGCGTGAAGGAAGTGTATTTGGTGGGACCAGGTCGGTGTTATTTATTATGAGCTGTTGAAACCGAACGAAACTATCACTTGAGAACGGTATCGACTTTAATTGATGCGATTGAGCCGAGCATTGCGCGAAAAACGGCTACAATATAATCAGAGGCACGAAAAAGTAATTATGCAGCATGACAACGCTCGGCCTCACGTTGCCAAAACCGTTAAAACCTACCTGGACACGCTGAAATGGGAAGTCCTACCAAACCCGCAATATTCCCCAGATATTACGCCGTCCGATTACTACTTGTTCCGTTCGATGGCACATGGTCTGGCTGATCAGCAGTTCCACTCATATGAAGACATCAAAAAATGGCTTGATTCGTGGATAACCTCAAAAGATGAACACTTTTATTGAAACGGTATTCGAGCTCTGCCTGAAAGATGGGAAAAAGTTGTAACTAGCGATGGGCAATACTTTGAATGATTCATTTGTAACCATTTTTTTACAATAAATAAAGCATTTTCATCAAAAAAACAGCGAGAACTTAGTTGCGCACCTAATATAATTAATCAGACTATCAATAGCATCCTTTCACAAAAATTAAAATAATTGATAAAACTTCTAGAAGATAACTAACTATCTTATTAGTGACTGACAGTAAGATTTTCGAACCTAAGGAAGCGTGAGTATCCTTGGATTGGATTTTGGATGTGCTAAGCATAACACGATTTGCTCTGCTCAAACGAGGAATGTAAAAATGAAGAACTGAAACTCTACTCCTCTTTAATAGCGGAAGCTATTCATATATAATAATTATAACCAAAGGCCAAAATATGCGTCTTCTTGTTTTCATCTGTATAGTTAATAATACCCAAGCCAAAATTACACCTGTCCACCTTATCTTAAATAACACATGTCCAGAAACGCATTCGTTGTCATGTGTTGTGAATAGTTACAACCCTTAGGGGACTCAGAATCTATTAGAGCGTGTTATATTGGAACTTTCAATGAGGGAGTTTGTTAATTCTGGAGAAGGCATTTAATCCTTAAAATGTCAAAGTGTGAATAGTAGGCCTATTAAAGCAACATAATTTACTTCTTTTTGAATGAAATACTCAATGAATGGATAAAATCAGGTCACCATCCTTCATACACTAACCCATTTCTTGCGGATAGCAACAGCAACAAATATCGTTTTCAATAAATTCCTTAAAACGACAGAATTGACACAATTCCTCGACTTGTTGTACAGCAAAATAAGTCCAAAAAATCTTTAAAAATTTGATGGATCCTTTCATCAAAAACCATAGAAAAGTTTTTCAAGTAAAAAGTCCTTGCAATTAAGCAAAAACCTTTACATGATGTCTTTTGATTTTCCATCCTCACCTTCAAGTATTTACGAGTATTTATTCAGCACACGATTTGTACAGGTTGCATCACTGCTACTGAATAGAATGAAATGTCAGAATAATGCGGAAAAACAAAATCAACGCAATTCTTACCTTAACCTCGATTCTCTTGGCTTTTAATTTAACAAAGGGAAAAGAAAATTTGCTAGAGCCAGAGCTGCTTAATGACTGATGATACCATCAACAATGGCATTTCGTTCAAAGCTTTTCTCTTGTTTCGTGTTTTTTTTTATTCCCATGCCCGACGCTACTTCACTTTCTAACCGCTTTGAAGTTTTGGTTTTATTTTTACTTTTTTTTTGTGGCCTTAAAGATCGACCTTAACTCTTTTGCCATCCTTTAGTTTACCTGGTCTTGCACACAACCTTCATTTTATAGGCGAGAGTAGAAAGGATTATCTGTATCTTACCCTTTATGAACATTTTACGTTTTCGACATAATTTTAATGGGACAACGAAGCCATTGGGTCCTTGACGATGATAGTGAAAGTAGTAGAAAGTGGTGAATAGCTTTGGATCAGATAAAGCTTTTTAATATTTTTTTTTTAGATTCTGGTGAAATGGGTTTAAATAAATTTAGATTGATGAGCGAACAAAAATCAGCTAGGTCCTTTAAATTAGCTGAAAATGTCCCGGAGTTGAAGATAAGAATAAATGATTTACGATATAAACCAAAGCTTACTTTTTTTAATAAAGTAGTGTATTCTTTTTTTTCTGTACATATTGATCGTTTAACGGTAACTTTATCGTTGGTATTATCCTAGAAAAGAATGTACTTTCGACGGCACTTTGAACCACTTGAGGAGGAGATATTTTTTAACAGATTTATTATATGTATTACATATCTTAATGCTAAAAAGGGTTTTTACAGAAACGACTGTTTGATTCGGCTGAACTATTTACCGAAAGAACTTTGTGGAGCTAGGTGGTTTTGCAGCAATCTTTGTTTTCTTCCGGTCCGGTTCGGTCTATTGCCAATTCCTACCATTATTTACAAATTTGAGCATCTATACTGTTTGTCTAGGGATTTCCCCTAAATGTGTTTTACTTTGGTCCCATGCGGATTTCCATTCGAAGCCATTAAGCGATGTAGTTTGGTTTTATGGTTTCCGAACCTCTAAAGGAAAAAAAACCAACCCTTATAAAAACATTCTTGCATCCGTCCGTCTGTTGTCACTGACGTTTTTTCGAAAACGGCATTACCCCTTATAGCTGATAAAGATATATAGTCCGCGGGACAGCACCATTTATTTTTAATGATTAATACATACTTGAAACTTCGTGAGTGGTTTCCTTTTGGCGAGTCTACCAAACTTTCTCTTCGACTTTTTTCAAAAGTGCTGCGTTCTCAAGTGAGCATGATCGAAATATGCCAAATACATGCATTTTTCTTTCTTGATGAATACATATTTAGTTTTAATGCATTTACAAGATAATTTAATAAGAAATTCCAAAAATATTTTGTTCGACAAAAATAATGCTGCGATGAGTTTGTCTACCACCGCGAACATGCCGTACGTAAGCATTTTTGTTTTTCAATACATGCATAGTTCACTTTTGCGGAATTGTTTAATAATTATTAATGTTGTCAAGTAGTCATAGTGTCCGACAAATTCCCTGCTGCATTGTTTCAGACCTGTATTAATCAGAAAACATAACCTCGTGATAAGGTCATATTTAAGCTATCGGTCTAAAACAATGCAGCAGGGAATTTGTCGGACACTATGACTACTTGACAACATTAATAATTATTAAACAATTCCGCAAAAGTGAACTATGCATGTATTGAAAAACAAAAATGCTTACGTACGGCATGTTCGCGGTGGTAGACAAACTCATCGCAGCATTATTTTTGTCGAACAAAATATTTTTGGAATTTCTTATTAAATTATCTTGTAAATGCATTAAAACTAAATATGTATTCATCAAGAAAGAAAAATGCATGTATTTGGCATATTTCGATCATGCTCACATGAGAACGCAGCACTTTTGAAAAAAGTCGAAGAGAAAGTTGGTAGACTCGCCAAAAGGAAGCCACTCACGAAGTTTCAAGTATGTATTAAGCATTAAAAATAAATCGTGCTGTCCCGCGGACTAATAGCCCAAAATATGCGAAAAACACTGGTTCCCTCTGATACTCTAGGTTTCTAGGGCTAACATTTCGGTTTTATGAGGGATAGTAAGTACGACTCGCTTTTGACCGATTTTTTCTTTCTTAATATTTGCAACTTAAACAGATTTCTTCCCGTATTCACCCGAGTGGACACTTCATTTTTGATTCTTAAGCAGCCCTTAAACATTTAATTGTTGCTGAATTTGGAGATGTTATTCTTAGTGAGAGTACATAAAGTTGAGCTTGTACATCAGCTTTAGATCCTCCTCTGTTATTATGATTCTTTAACAATAAACTTTATTCATGTGTTCTACCAACTGCTTCTCGACAAAATTTTATTATATTCTTCTTTCTGAGATGTTATCATTAGCATTTCTTATGTTATGTGGATACAAGTCTGAAAGTATTAACAAACAGCTGGGGATGAGTGGTGTAAACAATATGCACTTGTCTCTCATTCTCATCGGAATGGATCGGGAAATTCGACTTCCTGGTTGTATTTCTCAGAATATCATTAAAATCTAAAAATGTATGTTAGGCAAACGTACAGATTTTGTGGACACATTGAATGTACAATCTGTGAAACTAAAAAATTACAAAACAATTTAAGTAGTGTCTACACACTTGAACACAACTGTCACTGTGGTTGTTGTCAGTGGTGGACCCAGGATTTTGTCATTGAGCGTCCGGATTTTTACATTGAAACTTTTTAGGACACCTGTTCAACAATAATAAATTACCTTCAATTTGCTGATCATAGTGACGAGTATAATTTTTTAAAGAAAGTAAAATAATGACGGAGGGAGTGGGAGGAGGGGAAGTTTGAATTCTTCGCTCTGTGAAGCACATCTTTGCTCTGTCCTATTTAAAGTCGTCTAGTTAGACTAAGTTAGAGGTATGTTGATGAAATAGTCTTCAGCATAACTCATTTAAGTCGTCGATGGAATAAGTGATAACTTGCCGACCTACCAATGTGGAGGTCCGAGGTTCGAATCCCACAGATGGAGACACATGGGTGTTTAATGCTGACGATAAGTTACGACAAAAAGTTCATGGGGGTTGTAGAGAAAATGCCAGCTGTTGAAAATTCATTTTAAATTGTAGGTCCACTAGCTGTTGGAAATTCATTTTCAAGTAGGTGTAATTCAAATCGGGTGAAATTTTTCTCTCGCCCCATGCCCCACAAGGGTTTACGGGAATTAGAGAGAGACAGAGATGTCTCATGTAGATTCATAACCGCTGCATTTATAACTCATCCTACTTTCCTAAGGACTCTCAGCACGAGAAGAAGTAACTACCTAGTAGCTTGCCTCTTCTTGACGCCATGGCAGGTCAGCAGAGTACTTGTCAAACTTATTCGATAGCTTACCTCTTCTTGATGCTAGGGCAGGTCATTCGCAGATAACTTGTCGCAGTAATTCGATTTCCTCCGGATCCCAAAAGCTTTGACAGAGATTATTTGCCACTCGACCCAGTCTTTTGATATGGTTACCTATGGTCCAATGTCCCGATAAATACCCTACTAGATTTCTGGTGTTGGTTATGCTACCACTACGGAGTAGGTTAGTTCTCCTCTTATTGTAGTCAAGCCACAATTGCCTGGCAGTGTAACACGTGTCTCGGTTTGTCCACCAATAAATAATTAGGGCTTATGTAGGCATCACTAGTAACGTCTACCTTAAGGGTGTTGGTAGGAATTTTCATATACGTAATCACGTCAGAGCTATCTATTTTAGCATCCTTTTTCGTCAGTTAAACCGTTCTCTTCATTTTCTCGGATATTTCTGTGTCTAGGCACAGAGCATCAGGTCACCTTGTGACATCGGAAAATTATGCCTAAGCTGCTCTTGCATAATTGCACTAGCCTCAATTTTACCACCGCCGCGTGCTAACGTCGTAAAGAAGTGGGTTGGCCCCTCGTCGGTCGAATCTTGGTGACGAATCTCAAAAAGATTAACGGACAAACTTTACTTTACTTGAATCCGAATTGAATTAAGTCGTCGGTGGAGTAAAACATCATGTTGGTCACAGGTTCGAATTCCACCCACCATGATTGTTTTCTGCTGACAACAAATAACGTTAAAAGGGGTTACAGAGTAATGTCGATAGTTCCAAATTCACCTTAAATTGTAGAGCGTGCAGGATGTTAGATACTCCTCTCTAATTATTCACGGGCATCTCGGGTTAGGCAGTTCTATCTCGCCCTTAAAATCGAACATTATTTATTTATTTAAGCTTAATACAAGCTATTACATAATAATACATACTACAATTACAAGCTTTAGTATAATACTAATACTACAAGCTATAATAAATGATGACATAATAAATAAATAGTAAAAGCTACAATATGAGCTCTAATTAAAGTAGATAAGGGCTGGAAGGAAGAAGAATTAAGAAAGGCGATCAAGATGGGCGGGATCAAGATATAAGGCTTTGTGAAGCGATGATTTACTCAGATGGAAGTCAAAGGAGGAAAGGTCGTTGACTTTTTGTAGCATCCTGGTAATTGGCTCACTTTGACCGTAGTTTGTGCGATTGCGGTCGAGTCGGAAAAGGGGAGTGGACCTAAGGTTGCGGGGATTGGTATAGATGGGTAAAGATTGCAGGATTGAAGGGCAGTCTATGGCACCACTTAATAGCTGATGAATGAAGAGAATGTCGGAAACATCACGACGTTTACTTAAAGGTTGTAAGTCTATCAGTTTCAGACGGTTTTCATAAGGTGGAAGGTTGAATCTGTCTACCCACGGAAGATCACGTAGAGCGAAGCGAATGAACCTACGTTGGACAGATTCAATCCTATTAATGTGAGTTGTTTGTGTTGGTGATCAAACCTGGCTGGCATATTCAAGGAGAGGTCTAACGAAGGAGATATAGAGAGATTTGGAAACATAAGGATTGGAGAACTCTCTGGACGCGCTTCACAAACCCTAGCGGAGTTAGCTCTGTTAATTATGCTGTCAATGTGGGAATGGAAATGGAGTTCACTATCACAGATTATTCCGAGGTCACACAAATAGGTAACGATAGGGACTGGTACGTCGGTTAACATATAAATTTGAGCTGTAGAAAGTTTTTCATGCGCCATGTGGTGAATGAATCGAGGTCTTTTTGCAGGAGAAGAAAGTCGGTTGTGGAGGAGATATGTTAGATTATTTTCATGTCATCGGCATAAATGGACAACTCTGAGTGTTTGATGATACATTCAACATCATTTATTATAAGGATAAAGATCAAGGTGGCTGCCTGAGGGACGCCGGAATGAGCGACAATAGGGTTAGAAATGGATGAGCTGAAAAGAACATTGTACTGACGGTTGTTGAGGTACGATCGGATCCAGGAGATGAATGGGGGGGGGGGGAGCCTAGGCGATCAAGTTTGAAGATAACGCTATGGGAGATCTTGTCGAAGGCTTTACTAAAATCGGTGGCGATAACATCGACGTCTTTACCGTTTTCCAGGGCACATAGTGTTTTGGAGACGAAGTCAGTAATGTTGGTGGTTGTAGATCTACCTTTGAGGAAGCCATACTGGGAGAATGAGAAGATAGACTTACAGTGGAAGAACATGGAATCATAGACCAATTTTTCGAATAGTTTAGGTATGGATGATAATTTAGCGATGGGTCTGTAGTTGGATACATCGTTCTTGCAGCCTTTTTTGAAGATGGGAATTATATACGAATTTTTCCATAATTGAGGGAAAACACCTTGAGGGACCGAGAGACGAAAAAGCAAAGTAAGAGGTTGAACTTGACGCATGGCACACTTTTTCAGAACGATGGCCGAAATGACATCTGGACCTGGGTGAAAGTCGTCCTCAAGCCCATTAATACTGGCGGCGACTAGTTCAGGATCAGGGTCAAAAGATGTAAACGACGTTTGAGTTTGAGTTGAGTCCATGAATGCAAAATAGTTAAGGTCGGGTTGTAGAGAATTGTCGCTGAAAGATTTACTGAAGAAGTGTGCAAAGAGGTTGGCGATAAACCTTAGGATCAGACGAAGAGGTATTCTCGAGGGTGGAGGGGTAACTATTGGATTTCTTCTTGGAATTAATAAAGTTATAAAAACGATTGGGGTCGGATATGAGGCTAGTTTCCATCCGTTGGAGGTACCCATAATAGAGGGAATCACAACGTTCAGAAAAAGAGGTATAAAGAGATAAGTAGGAAGAAGAGGTCAGACTCAGTTTGGGTTAGAAGAAAAGTTTGCTAACGTTTATTTCTGCTATTGCGGAGAGAGCGTAGTTCTTTGTCGTACCATACAGGGGATGAGGAGTAGTTTTTACGAGGAAGAAGAGCGATAGATTTTGTAAGACAAGCGTGTATTTCCGAATAGAACTCCTCTAAAGCAAAGTCAATTGGGAAATGTTGAGGGATATCGTCAATATTAGAGTTGAGGAGCGTGATTTAATTTGTCAAAGTCAGCTTTACGAAAATTGAAGGATAAAGAAGACTCGGAGCTTGAAACGGCATGAGGGTGCTCGAAGGAGAAAACGAGGAACAAGGGAGGATGGTGAGGGTCGAGGGTTGCAGGTTCGAATTCCACCCACCATGATTGTTTTCTGCTGACAACAAATTACGTTAAAAGGGGTTACAGAGTAATGTCGATGGTTCCAAATTCACCTTAAATTGTACAGCGTGCAGGATGTTAGATACTCTCTCTAATTATCCATGGGCATCTCGGTTTAGGCAGTTCTATTTCGCCCTTAAGAGCGAACATGATCAAGTATAGCTCAGATTGTAATTCACTGGCTTGTGGACACAAAGATCATGTTTTGAGTAGCAACTACCCATGTAGGATATAACAAAAGCTCATGATTGGCTTAAACTTGTGCCAGTCCTTCTAAACCCTGGCCCAATATTGACATCAAAGCATGGTCCAAGCCTGGGAAAGTATTGGGATCATAACTTCGTGCAACCCCTGGCATTCAAGAGTAGTCCAAAACCTGTACTAAATCTTGGCCCGGGGTTGGCTTAAAACCTGGCCCAAGGTTAGTATTAAAACTAGACCCAATACTTGTATGGAAATATGGCCTAAGTCTGATACTGAAACCTGTACCAAGGCATACAGAGGGAGAGTAATGGATTAGCTATAATATTGAAAATATTCAACTAATTGCACATGTAGTTTTAATATGCTCCAAGAATATACTACGAAACAAAGAAAAATTATTGCGGTGTGTCTATATGTTTGTACACATGATCTAAGCTTGGCCCCATTGTCAAGCCTGGTAATTTATACATGAGTGGGTGTTTTAAAAAACTTAAGCGAAAGCCTGCTAGAAAAACCTTAAGACTTCGGCCAGACTCGGGCCAGGCTTGGAATTCCAGCCTTCGGCCAAACTTGGCTTGACATGAGGGTGTGTTTTAAAAAAGTAAGTAAAGGCCAGCTTGTGGGTTTACAAACGGTTGCATTTACATATGTAGGCTTTAGAGCTTTACGATTTTTCTAAATTAATCAACGCAAAAATGTTGCTAATTAAATGATTTTCAGCTATGCAACAAATAAGATCAGAACTAAGAACTTCTTAATATTTACTCACAAATTTGTTCGTTTTTCTTTAATAAATCCTAAAAATAGAATCCAACTAAAACCTTTTTTATAGAAATAATGCAAAAAGTCAAGCTATTTTTAAATTCCTTTAAATATCATAAAATCTGTCATACCTTGACCTTTTCATTATTCTAAAGAGAAAAGGTGCAACAGAATCGTTATCATCAACGTGTAATTCCATTAGCGAAGTCGGGTGCACACTTCCTGATTAGTGACAGTGAGCTTTTGTTTATTCTTCCCAGCAGAGTGAATAGACTGTATGCCGGTCACTAGACGTCAATTTATCACTCTACTCTCGGAAATGTCGAGGTAAAATTCAAATAAATTATGTCAGAAGAGCATGTAGGTAATGCTATTGTCTTTCCTAAAATCTTCTGCAATTGATTACAAGAAAACTTATTTAAAGTTGGTTTTAAAGCAACAGCATTGATGCTATTGGCAGTTTGGAGGCACCGCGAAGTCTTGTTGTATAATATTAAATATGCACTTTTTTTGTATTTACTTGCGTGAAGAATGCTGCAAAGTCTTTCACTTATATGTCAAATTTATTTTTTTCCAGGCTCGAAGACATCATCAGGAAGATGGGCACTGGCCATTGTTTCTGGGCGATATTCTACTTTGCCTGCCTTTGTAGCGCTTCTCTGTAAGTATGAATGAAATTGTAAAGTTGTGTATATGAGATTTCATGGTTGTTTCATATGAAACATACGTAGAAGAATATGGGACGACTTGTGCTCAAATGTATGTCAAAGACGTTAAAGATTAAAAAAAATATGACAGCTATCGTCTATGGCGAATGTACATATGAAGGCCATGAGCCTTAAAAGAAATGAGGTTAGAACAAATAGATTGGTAGTGATGAAAAGTTTTATGTTACAATTGGATTTTCATTGTTTTCTCTTTATTTAATTTGAGTACTCGAACAAATGTTATTCCCTTTAGGGATTATTAGAAGTTTTTATAAAGATTTTTAAGGTGCAATTCAGATACACTTTAAAAAACAAAAATACATTACTCCTATATACTTACCTGTTTATAAATATCAAATTCACTATCCTAGTTAAAATCAGTTTAGTACAGAAAGTAAAAGCTCTGAAATGCTTAGTAAAACATCTGAAGGAAAAGGGGCTATTATCCCATTATACTGTGAAAATTTATCTCGCATAGACTTTCTATTAAACCGGATGCTCGCAATCTTCCTTCATTTACCTAATTCAAAAAAATTTACAAAGTGCAGTGTAGAATTACAAAGTGGTTATCAAGGTTATCATAAAGGTACAGTTCAACGTCAGGAACTAGTTATGCAATCGTTTTAAAGCGGCAGTGGACATAAGATATCTGTTGAAGCAAGAACACGATTCCAACAGAACAGCAAGGACATTTTGAAATAGTCTTCAAAACTGCCAACTTCAAGGTCGCCGCTTAATGGATAAGTTACCGAATCAAATTAAGCAATGGAGATATTATTCATCCGAATCATACAGCAATTGGACAGATCATCAGTGTAATAAATTTAAACGGTTAGAATGTACGAAGGAATAGCTCAATCTTACCAGAAACTTAAACGATCTTAACAACGTGTGGAACGGTTTCGAAATGGAAAGCGTAGTATCCAGCAGCGCTGCAATAAACCGTTTGGAATACAAAACCATTAATAAAATGGATATCTTCAATTTACGACAAAATGAAGATTTGAAGTTGCAACAAAATAATGCTCCCTGTCACAATGCTGGAAAAGTAAGTGGTAGGTTTGGTTGCTATAGAAGTAAGTATTAATAAAATTTATGAAATGCTTGGGAACCTTGTTATGCTCTCACCTATAAGAGCATAAAGATGCACTAGCTCGAGTGGAGAAAGGTATGGGTTGTTTTGTTTTGGGCGCCACGTAGTTTGAGAGTCTACGAACTCGTTAAGTTGCCGGCGGAGAAAAATCAAAACGGCGAATTCATAAACACTTAAAATTTATTCATAAAATAAGCAAATAAAATAAACAATTTAAATGGAATTCTTATTTCTCCCTTATTTTTTTGTAAGAAGAAAACTGCTCTAAAATATTTTGCTTTTTGTTTTAAAGAAAAAGAGAACAACTTAGATGTACAACAATGACTGCAAGGTAAAACTAAGTGTCATCTATCTTCGTCAATACACACCCACTTCAGTCATAAACTTAAAATAGGAAAAAAAAATGCAAAATCCGTCTACTTAACTTGTCCTGTTCCTTTCCTCCTCTGCTTTTCTTTTCCTTAAAAGAATACTGTCGCTTCTCCTTTCCTTGTTGATAACTTCTTCCTTATTTACGCTTAAACTCTCCTCTTTCCTTTCTTTTATAAAATTTTCACTACTTTCTCTCCAAATACTTTCACTCCAAATACTTTCACTAGACTGTCCCCTTCACCTACCAAAGAACGTGGTTTTATCGAATTTTTACCCCTATCATGTCAAATTATGACATTTTCCCGAGGAAATTCCTTAATAGGGGGTAATTATTCAAATTTTCCAAAAATTATATTTAATATTTTTGTATTAAAATAATGTCTGCAATCGGTAGATTATTTTGCAGCTACGGGAAATATTTTCTGTGCCCGAAAAGTCGGTCAAATCGTCGTAAAAACTTTCAGGTGACATCTCCTTCCACGTGTGATATCAATCTTGAGGTGTTATAATTTTGATATATTGTTGTCTACCACGTTTATCTTTGGGTTAGGAACAGCCCAGATATTTGTCTCGTTCAATCCTGAATTTAAAGTTTCGAGTGATTTTTGCTGGTTTAATTATTGAGGTTATCTTCAGTGCTTTTAAGTGTTTTTCTCAACTCCAGGAAAAGCTCAGGACAGGTAAGTACCATCAAGAAATAAATTCGCCTAAACTTTACATTGTAACTCAAACCGAAGAGTCGTGTGCATGACCTTTCTAACACTCTATCTTTACTTAATACTAAACTTTTGTGCGTTAATTAACTATCCAACATTAACATTTTCTGGCCTCTATTTTTACTAAACTATTAATCCTAATCCCTACCTACGGTTTACTAATCAATTCATTACTACTAACTACATTTCTGTTACCTCCTCAAATGTAATTTACTAATTCTAACTTCATTTACAATCAGCTGTCTCAAAAACCCTAAATTACTTAGTTTCTTTCCCTTACTTAATTTTCTAAACCTATTTGAACTTCTCCTTCAAAAAAAAATTCCATTAATTATTGATCTGTTTCTTATCATCTATGTTGCAAATTCAAAATTAAGCTATATTAACTAAAATACTTAAATCCTCTGGCAATCTACTTAACATCTATCTGGCTACTCTACTATTTAACTAACCTTAACTAGATTCCAGGTAATGATCCACTATTATCGTCCGCAACATTTAGGTAGTACCAAAGGTAAGTAGAAATTGGGTGCTTGCACATTTATGTGACTCTTCATGAATTTTGTTTTCCAGGACATCTTCATCGACATTCATCCACAAGGCGTGATATACGTAACTGGTCATCCACTATCATCCGGAACATTAACTCAAGGTAAATCCAAAGCATTAGTTTGCGAAATTCTCAATCATTTTCTTTTCCCAGGATATCTCCATCGGCGCTCATTTGCAGTGCTTGCTATATGTAGTAAGTAAATTTATCGTCTTCTAAGTCCAAGGTGTCGATCCACAAACGCGTGACCCGTTCAGATAGAGGGTCTTAAGCTCCAGTCGCGTGATCCTAATACTCGAGGGTGGCTTTTCCAAAAGTATCTTCCTCCGTCTTTGCATCGGTATCGCGATTACAGCCGGATTTCCGGTCAAAATTGTTTGGATATCCAATACTTTACCGCCAGTCATCTTTTCTCCAGGTAACCATCTTTTCTCCAGGTAATAATTCATTTTTGCTTTAATTATCTGTAATTAAGAGGAATTTCTTTGCAGCATCATTTCAATATAAATGAAGGGACAGCACATTTAACAAGTAAGTATAAATATATTCTTGGTTTCCTTCTTTCATCCAACAATTTTATCATTTTCAGATCGCCGCAGGACTGTTAAAAAAACGAAACGTAACATTCCCTCCCCTTCCTCCTTGAGATTTCCAAGAAATCTCAAAACTAATCTTTAATTTTTGGGAACGACAAATCAAATATAGCTTTACCTGTTCTCTTGAACTACATATATGAATTTTCCAATTACTGTGTTGTGCAACATAACTTTGACTTTGGCTACCTAGCGTTTCGACTAGACGACTGCCACGTATTGACCTTAATTTAATTTCTCCAATCATATCAAAAGCATCTTACACTATTCTTAAGGCAACTATGAGTTCATATATACTAAAAAGAAATCCTACGGCTACGAATCTCTTACACGCTAGAAGTACAAGAGAGTATCCACCGCAACTAAGTTAAGCGGCTTGTTGGAACTCTATAGTTTCCCAGTGAGGCTGGGTGGATGCCTTTTTTGGGCTACCAGAATCAGTTTTTAAGTTTCTGTATCTTGTCGATCGCCGTGATAGATCTTGAGATCCTTTGAATGCCATATCCCAGCACTCTTACTATTTTTGTCTTCCAACTCGTACGTCCAGGGCGACACTACTTTTATCACCTTAAATGGTCCTACATATTTCGGAGCGAGCTTAGCATTAAAATACTGGGCGGCATCAGATAACACGTAGTTTTTGCGCCAAACCATGTCATTCACTAAGAACTGTTGATCCCGTCTCCGGAGGTCGTATGCACGCTTTCCTGATACAGCTGCTTTCAGCAGCCTTTCTCTTACGTCTTTCCTGACTATTTCCAAAGCGTTTGAATGGGTTGTTGCATCAAATGGCTGCTCGCTCTTGAGGTACTTATGATCGGAACCGTGCGTAACCATTTCTTTTCCGAAGTTAACAAAATAAGGTGTGAGCCTAGTAACATCATGAGTTGACGTGCGGATTGCACACGCTACTTTAGGTAAAAGCAAATCCCAATTCCTGTGGTTCTCTGATATGTATGCGCGGAGCATTGTCTTCACTACCTGGTTGGTGCGCTCCGCAGGATTCGCTTGTGGATGGTAAAATGCAGTGTATCTAATGTTGGTTCCGTATTCAGTACATAGGTTCTTGAACTCTTTACTCCTAAACTGACTTCCATTGTCACAGACTACTGATTTAGGAACCCCGAAAAGTAAAAATACGGAGTCTTCTAGTGAGAGACAAATTGAAGCGGCGGTCGCTGACCTTAGTGGAAATAACATGGGGAATTTGCTGAAAGAGTCCGTCACAGTCAATATGTATTTGTACCCCTTTGACGATCTGGGAAGAGGACCGATTAGGTCCACATTTATTGACTGCCAAGGCTGGATGGGAATAGTTCGCGTTGCCATTAATCCCGCAGGCTTTTTGAGCACCGGCTTGATAGCTTGACAGATAGTACAGTGTTTCACATAATTTGCTACATCCGCCTTCATTTTGGGCCAATAATATTTTTGAGCTATGCGATCGTAAGTTTTCCGAGCGCCTTGATGTCCTGCGGTTGGCAAGTCATGTGCTCTCGACATCAAAGCTTTTCTTTCGTGTTTTGGTATTACTTCCTTCCAAGAGTCGTTAAATGTTGCCAATTTCGGGTATTTAGGATGATGATATTTCCACAACATATTCTCCTCAAATTTCCAGTTCGCATATTTAGAGGGATCTTTTCTTATTTCTTTCACTAGCTTGCTGTACCATTTGTCTTCTTTGTGACTGGCTCCTATGCAATCAACTACTGGGACTGATCTAGAAAGTAGATCCGGTAAGAGGTGTTCCTTACCTTTACGGTGTATAATTTCATAATCGTATTGCTGAAGACGCATAGCCCATCTCGCTAATCGTCCTGTCGGGTCCTTGAGATTATTCAGCCATACAAGCGAAGCGTGATCGGTGACGATGGTAAAATTTGTTCCCTCTATATAAGGCCTTAATTTTTCGATCGCCCACAACACCGCCAGACATTCGCGTTCAGTCGTCGAATAGTTTCGCTCGCATCGATTTAGAGACCGACTCAAGTAGGCAATCACTCGTCTTTCTCCTTCTATTTCTTGGGTAAGCACCGCACCTAAGCCGTATCCTGAAGCATCGGTATGAATAATGAATTGATGTGTGAAATCCGGGCAGCTTAATATTGGTGCGCTAGCCAAACATTCTTTGACTTTTCTAAATGCCTCCTCACACTCGCTGGTCCAGTCAAACTTTCTTTTCTTTTTGAGAAGTTCCGTTATTGGTGCGATCAGTGCTGAAAAACTAGGCACGAACCTTCTATACCATGCTACTGTACCTATTAGCCGCCTTACCTCGGTAACATTCTTCGGACTCGCGATCTTTAGAATGCATTCAACCTTCTCTGGATCGACTTGTAAGCCATATTCACCTACTATATACCCCAGATACTTTAGTTCCGGCCGACAAAACTCACATTTATCATAATTTATGACGAGTCCAGCATTACACAGTACCTCAAGCACCTGTTTTAACGTGACTATGTGATCTTCAAAAGACTGAGTGACGATTATTACATCATCAAGATATACAAAAACCTTGCTTTCGAGCTCTCCGGATAACACATTGTCAATCAACCTTTGCCACGTTGCAGGAGAGTTGCTCAGGCCGAAAGGCATCCTTTGAAATTGAAACAACCCTCTTCCTGGAACCGTGAATGCCGTGTATTGCTTTGATTCCTCTGCGAGAGGAACTTGCCAGAATGCAGATTTTATGTCCAGGGACGACATATACTTGGCATCCCTCAATTTATCCAATGTGGCGGAAACATAAGGCAATGGGTAGGCGTCTTTCTTTGTGACTTTGTTTAATTTTCTATAATCGACGCAGAACCGGTACGTTCCATCCTTCTTCCGTACCATCACTACTGGGGACGCCCAAGCACTATGCGACGGCTCCACAACCCCCATTTCTAACATTTGGTCTAGTTCTGCATTGATAGCTTTTTGTATTGCGGGTGATACCGGGTAATAACGCTGCTTGATGGGTGGCGACTCAGTTTCAATTTTGTGTTCAACCCTGTTTGTGCATCCGAGTCCTGTACCCATCTTGATTTTAGCATCATTAACAACATCCTCTAACTCCCGCTTTTGGCGCAGCGTTAATTTCGATTGGCACTGGAGAGCTGTAATGTGGCAGTCCTCCCTTTTATTACCAAAGGTCCACGAATTTTCCTTAAAATTTGCCAGGATATGCATGTCCTGCCAGAAATCAATACCGAGAATAATTACATGTGGGAGCTCAGATATAACTAAAACATTGCAGACTTTTATACGGCCTTCTAATTCTATTGGCAGACTTATTTCACCCAAAACACTGATGGAACAACCATTTGCCAAAGTAACTGATTTTGCACTTGTCTCCTTGATTTTAACTCCTACACCTTTCAATAACTCAATACCTGGCCGACCAATAATTGTACGGGATGCACCAGAATCCAAAAGCCCCCGAAGTTCTATTCCGTATATTGAGATAGTTAAATGAGGACGCACGTCATTTTCTGCTTCCGCAAAAACATAGTCCGCAAGTGCGCGCAGTGCGTTTATCTCATTTTCGTTACCTCCACGTTTCCTCCTGGCTGTTTCCTTTAAATTAGCGACTCTTTGCGGAACACTCGACTCGCCGCCTACTTTCGAGGTCCGACCCCGTTTCCCGAAGTTGTCGGTATTGGGTCCTGTCTTCCTGGATTACAATTTGGGCATCTCGGACGAATAACACCAGGCGTGCCACATCCAAAGCAACTAAAGTTGCGTCGACAATATCTAGCAATATGTCCCGCACGTCCACACTTAAAACACTTGGGTTGATTGTTTTGAGAATTGGGATTCGACACCGAAGATATAGCGTTCCGCTCAGTCTCGACATAAGCCAAGTCGGGTTCCAAAAGTTGATTGCTCCGTCTCGAGGGAGGAGGTATGAAGGCTTCCACTGACGTTCTGACTGATTCTAATTGCTTACCTAACTCCACTAATTGCTGCACAGTTTCGATGCTTGTGAGACCTAATTGAGATTGATAAAAAGGGGAGATGTTTCGTTTTAAAATGCGCAGTTGTTGAGATTCTGCCAAAGGATCTGTTAGACGAGCAAACATATTCGCCATCATCGCCACGTATATACCGATCGGCTCATCCTTTCCCTGCGTTCTCCTTTTAATTTCTTCCAATAGCCGATCGTCATAGTCTGTTGGCAGAAATTCTTTCTTTAGACCTTTAACCAAGTCCAACCAGGAATGAAATTTGGTTTTATTTGCACGATACCATATAAGTGCTTTTCCTGTAAACAGGTCTAGGGCAGAGCGGAACAGTTGACCTCGGTTTATACCTCGCGCTTCCGCCAATTCACTTACCCTCTCCAAAAATGAGTTCAAAGATTGTGCTTGCTCTCCAGAGAATTTGATATCCCATCTATGTACCTGAACTCTTGAACGCGTATTTGTAACGACTGCAGTTGTTAGCGAAGGCTCCTCAGCAGCATCTGAGAAATCGTCGTCTTCATCCCCTTCAGCCTTTAAGTGAAGACTGCCTAATGCTAGGATTAGTTCTGCTCTTATTTGTGATCGTTGCTTCGTTTCGTTTTCATCTTTTGCCTTAACCCTGTTCAATCTGGCTAAGCCCCATTCCAGTTTTGTTAATATTTTTGCATAATCAGAGGAACTCGAATCTCCATCAAAACTATCCAAAAGTTCCCTAATCTCTTCTACCTTCTTTCTTAGAGCTTGGATATCTTGGTCGAACGTAAATGGATATGGTGATACGATTGTAGATTTCCCCTCTTTCTCTACCTTTAAAGCTGCTCGAAAATGGGCACGCATATCATCCACTTTTCCTATAGGCAACCCTCGGATGGAGAGCTCGTAGGTTAACTCCTCTTGGTTTAATCTATTAATCTCCATTCTAATCCAGTTATACTGTAATACGAAGACTACCGAATCCTTAACTATTTGAGGATGTAGTCACAACCCAGGAATTTACGATAATAAGTCTAAAAAAAAAATCAATGCGATGTTTTCCCACCGCGATCCACAATGTATAATCCTAACAAGCTTAGCTTATTATTTAGGAGATAAATAAAAAAAAATCTATATTACCACTTCAGTATTTATTTCGCTATACCATCGATATATTTAACCATGATGAAAGTATTGTGCTTAGTGTATTATAATTAATACTACAAATTCCAAAAAAAAAAGATGAGACTTAAAAAGAAAATATTAACATTTATTAAATATTTAATTAGAATATATATAAAAATATATAGAGCGATGTTGCTAGTGAAAGGTTTTCGAAACTTTACCAGAAATAACCAATAATCAATTCTGCCAAAGTTAGTATTACCATTTATTTTCTAGTACCATAGGCGCACCTTTTCTCATTTACTAGTATCGATTTCCATAAAACAACTTACAATCAAAATATTTATAAATTCGCACCTTAATCCGAAACCTCAAGAACGTATATCGTAAACAAAATAGTTCTCCAAAATGTATCCACACAGCTGATCTGACTAAAGAATAACAATCCTCACGTTTATGTGTGACGTAAATAAAATTTCCGATGAATAGCAACAACAGCTCAGTAAAATTGGGTTAAGAGGGCAAAATTGTAAAAAAAATTCATTTTCACAAAACTAGGTCATAAATTGTCGTATATCGGTACTGCGTGATCGTTATTTACAATAAACTCACACTCATTATTTACAATCGCTCCGAATTCATCAATAACTATTTCGCATGTAGTGAATCGGATTATCCTCAACCAATATTTCTCCTTCGTCAACTCTCATTCACAGTGAATTCTCCTATTATTGATGAAGATTCATTTTGTGCTTAGTAACAACTAGTAAACTATAGCCATCGCAAATGGATATCACGTGAAACCAGAAGTGACGCTGCCGGAGTGCAACATGGACGCGTATTTTAATCCGCCACCGCTGCTGTATTATATTATTAGCAGGAAATAAGTATAATATATAAATACGATAATAAGTATACCGCGACTATAAAACTCGCGACTCTAGTTGGAAAATTGTTTAATACCAAAAAAAAAAGTGTTAAATTCTTACTGTGCTATATTTCTAAGTTGCACTAAAATATCATTAAAATATGTGGAAGTGATGTTATGATGTGTTGTTAACTATGGGTGCAAATAAAAATAAAATAACATAATGGATTACCAAAGGAAACACAAGAATTATCTATAGCAGTATTTAATAGTTTTCAAAAATTTCTAAGGTGAGTTGCTATAAAATAACGAAAAAGATTTCAGCAACCTTTCCCCTTCTCTATAAACATTACGAAATATAGTGTTGATATATTTATACAATACTTTTCGCCGCCAACTTGTTTCTAGGAACAAATCATAAGCAACACATTTGACACTTGTTTCTAGACATGAATTCTGAGTTCACTCGCAACCGATTTGACACTTCGCCGGCAACAAATTTCTGTTTTAATTGATTTTATCCACTTTTAACTAAATTGCATGCTTTTTCAGGTGTTTTTAACCCTTTCGTGCCCCACGTTGGGCGCCAAACTTGTTATGCTCTCACCTATAAGAGCATAAAGATGCACTAGCTCGAGTGGAGAAAGGTATGGGTTGTTTTGTTTTGGGCGCCACGTAGTTTGAGAGTCTACGAACTCGTTAAGTTGCCGGCGGAGAAAAATCAAAACGGCGAATTCATAAACACTTAAAATTTATTCATAAAATAAGCAAATAAAATAAACAATTTAAATGGAATTCTTATTTCTCCCTTATTTTTTTGTAAGAAGAAAACTGCTCTAAAATATTTTGCTTTTTGTTTTAAAGAAAAAGAGAACAACTTAGATGTACAACAATGACTGCAAGGTAAAACTAAGTGTCATCTATCTTCGTCAATACACACCCACTTCAGTCATAAACTTAAAATAGGAAAAAAAAATGCAAAATCCGTCTACTTAACTTGTCCTGTTCCTTTCCTCCTCTGCTTTTCTTTTCCTTAAAAGAATACTGTCGCTTCTCCTTTCCTTGTTGATAACTTCTTCCTTATTTACGCTTAAACTCTCCTCTTTCCTTTCTTTTATAAAATTTTCACTACTTTCTCTCCAAATACTTTCACTCCAAATACTTTCACTAGACTGTCCCCTTCACCTACCAAAGAACGTGGTTTTATCGAATTTTTACCCCTATCATGTCAAATTATGACATTTTCCCGAGGAAATTCCTTAATAGGGGGTAATTATTCAAATTTTCCAAAAATTATATTTAATATTTTTGTATTAAAATAATGTCTGCAATCGGTAGATTATTTTGCAGCTACGGGAAATATTTTCTGTGCCCGAAAAGTCGGTCAAATCGTCGTAAAAACTTTCAGGTGACATCTCCTTCCACGTGTGATATCAATCTTGAGGTGTTATAATTTTGATATATTGTTGTCTACCACGTTTATCTTTGGGTTAGGAACAGCCCAGATATTTGTCTCGTTCAATCCTGAATTTAAAGTTTCGAGTGATTTTTGCTGGTTTAATTATTGAGGTTATCTTCAGTGCTTTTAAGTGTTTTTCTCAACTCCAGGAAAAGCTCAGGACAGGTAAGTACCATCAAGAAATAAATTCGCCTAAACTTTACATTGTAACTCAAACCGAAGAGTCGTGTGCATGACCTTTCTAACACTCTATCTTTACTTAATACTAAACTTTTGTGCGTTAATTAACTATCCAACATTAACATTTTCTGGCCTCTATTTTTACTAAACTATTAATCCTAATCCCTACCTACGGTTTACTAATCAATTCATTACTACTAACTACATTTCTGTTACCTCCTCAAATGTAATTTACTAATTCTAACTTCATTTACAATCAGCTGTCTCAAAAACCCTAAATTACTTAGTTTCTTTCCCTTACTTAATTTTCTAAACCTATTTGAACTTCTCCTTCAAAAAAAAATTCCATTAATTATTGATCTGTTTCTTATCATCTATGTTGCAAATTCAAAATTAAGCTATATTAACTAAAATACTTAAATCCTCTGGCAATCTACTTAACATCTATCTGGCTACTCTACTATTTAACTAACCTTAACTAGATTCCAGGTAATGATCCACTATTATCGTCCGCAACATTTAGGTAGTACCAAAGGTAAGTAGAAATTGGGTGCTTGCACATTTATGTGACTCTTCATGAATTTTGTTTTCCAGGACATCTTCATCGACATTCATCCACAAGGCGTGATATACGTAACTGGTCATCCACTATCATCCGGAACATTAACTCAAGGTAAATCCAAAGCATTAGTTTGCGAAATTCTCAATCATTTTCTTTTCCCAGGATATCTCCATCGGCGCTCATTTGCAGTGCTTGCTATATGTAGTAAGTAAATTTATCGTCTTCTAAGTCCAAGGTGTCGATCCACAAACGCGTGACCCGTTCAGATAGAGGGTCTTAAGCTCCAGTCGCGTGATCCTAATACTCGAGGGTGGCTTTTCCAAAAGTATCTTCCTCCGTCTTTGCATCGGTATCGCGATTACAGCCGGATTTCCGGTCAAAATTGTTTGGATATCCAATACTTTACCGCCAGTCATCTTTTCTCCAGGTAACCATCTTTTCTCCAGGTAATAATTCATTTTTGCTTTAATTATCTGTAATTAAGAGGAATTTCTTTGCAGCATCATTTCAATATAAATGAAGGGACAGCACATTTAACAAGTAAGTATAAATATATTCTTGGTTTCCTTCTTTCATCCAACAATTTTATCATTTTCAGATCGCCGCAGGACTGTTAAAAAAACGAAACGTAACAACCTTTACTTGGAATATCTTTTGATAAACTTTGCAGATATAATAATTCCTACCGAATTGTGGTTTTAAAGATATTGTCTGGCGTTCCAGAACTGCGATGCATGAAATAGTATTTAAAAAAAAGTTGAACCGACTTCAAAAAAAGCTCTTAAAAACATAAAATATTTTTTAATTTTTATATCTATTACGACATTTTGAAGTCGGTGCAAATTAAACAAACGATTCCGTGAGCTGAGATGTTCAGGTATGCTTTTTAGCGCTTCTTGTAAAGTCGATTCAACTTTTTTTTTTAAAAACTATTTTATTTTTCACTTTTTAGTGTTTTAGTCGTATATGTATATGGAATTGAAGAATGCTGCTGGTAGGAACACAGCATTCAACAGAACAGAATTATCAAAACTCGACAACATTTTACAGTTTTATTTATTTATTTATTTACATAGTTTTATCATAGGCTGATTACTCAACAATAGAACCGAAAGCAAAACTGAAAGTGGAAGCGAAAAATATAGAAAAAAGCAAGAATAAAAATAACAATAGCGAACGAAAACAACAATAGACTGAAAATAACGATCCAAATAAACTTATCAAAACACTTACAAATTAAAATATAAAAAGAAAAGAAAAGTATATAAACTAAATAAAAATATAACAAAATAAAACATTTAGCTTAAAACGACTCTAACGGAGCTGATATCTCGCATTTAACTTAGAAATATTAAAATCGAGGCTGTTGTTAAAACGATTAAAAAGGTGAGACATTGACGACAATGGCTCATTCAAACCATAGGTAGTGCGGTGAAACGGAGCCTGGAGAATGTCACTATGTCTAAGGAACGAATAGGAACATGGATGTTCAACTTAGACAGCAGTTCAGGTGAGTCAACAAAACCCTGCAAGATATCAAATATAAAGAAAGTCCTAGATATGTTGCGCCTATCCTCTAGGGAGTCCAAAGAGAGTAGCCCAAGTCGGACGGAGACCACACGGGACAAGCATACTCTAAAACGGGCCGGACAAAGGTAGAAAAGAGAAGCTTGGTGATAAAGGGATTATTAAATTCCTTAGACCATCTCTTAACGAATCCCAAGGAAACGTTGGTCCTATTAACAATGTAATTGATGTGATCGATGAAAGACAAATGTGGAACAAAAATAACACCAAGATCCTTTACTATATCCAGCCTGGTTAGCAAGCTGCCACTGACAGAATTGTCGTACATCAATGGAGCCTTCCT
This sequence comes from Leptarthrus brevirostris, assembly GCA_964036015.1. Classification (NCBI taxonomy): domain Eukaryota; kingdom Metazoa; phylum Arthropoda; class Insecta; order Diptera; family Asilidae; genus Leptarthrus; species Leptarthrus brevirostris. The sequence continues at coordinate 20,407,862 of OZ038371.1, forward strand.
TCTTGAATACGAGACAAACGTACATTTATCAACGTTCAAAGGCATATTGTTCGCAATACACCAAGAATTAAAAGATTGAAGATCACAGTTCAGCGTAAAACAATCGTTGAAGTCAGAGACAACACGAACAATTTTAGCATCGTCAGCATAACATAAAATTTTCAAGTTCGCTAAGCAGGAGCCCATGTCGTTAATAAAAATTACAAATAGAAGCGGACCCAAATGGCTGCCCTGAGGCACCCCGGAAGTGACCGAAACTTCAAGAGAGAGGGAACCGCGAAACAGAACACGCTGTGTTCGGTCGGAGAGATAAGAAGAAATCCATTAGACGAAAAGAGATGGAAAACCTAACATAGTAGGCTTCAAAAGAAGTAACTTGTGGTCAATGCGATCAAAGGCCTTACTAAAATCGATATAAATACAATCAACCTGTTCACCAGCCTCAATGGCGGACATGCAATAATTAGAGAACTCAACAAGGCTAGTAGTCGTTGATCAAAGTAAGGACATCACAGATCATTGCTTCGAAGAGCTTAGGGATGGCAGACAAATTAGCAATAGGCCTATAATTAGAGATATCATCCTTCTTACCCTTTTTATGAAAAGGAAAAATAGTAGACGATTTCCACAGTTTGGGAAAAGTACCGCAGGACAAGGACAAGTTAAACAAATTAGAAAGTACAGGAGTAAGATAGTGGACACAATTCTTTAGGACAGACACGGGAACACCATCGGGACCGGGTAAAAAACTATTGGACAACTTCTTATTATGCATCATAACTGAAGTATCGTCAAAGAACAAATCCTTAACCGATAAGGAGGTCGGGGGATAATTCGTCAAAAAATTAAAATCACCTAAACTAATATCAGAGTTATTTGTTGAGAAGGCAGCTCCAAAGAAACTAGCAAAGAAGTTGGCTGCAGTCAAAGAGTCATCGGTGCGCCGATCACCAAGGCGCATAACAGAGGGGAAGCCATCGCTCTTACGCTTAATATTAATAAAGTTACAGAACCTTTTGGGATTAACACAGATGGACCGCCCAGCCTCAGTAAGATAATTCCGATATGCAAGCTCGGACTCAGAAGTAAAACGACCACGCAGATCCGAGAAAATAAGATAATCTTCGAGAGAGGCAGAACCTCCTCCAGGCCTTGTTTTTAAGATTTTTAAGATGTTTTATAGACGCGTTATGCCAAGGTCGAAAAGAGTTAGGGTTCCTAGCACGAGATACGGGAACACAACAGTGAAACATGAAAACATAAAATCGTAAGATAACTCTAAAGTAACATCAATATCGCGTTCTCGAAAAAGGCAGTCCCAGGGGATATCTGCCAGAATTTGATTCATTTCAGAGTAATCAGCTCTTTTAAAGTCGTAACAATAAATATCAGAATAGGAAGGCACATCTAAACAAAGGTCAGAGCAGAAGAGAACATGAAGAGCAGGATGGAAGTCCGATTCAGGAAGTAAAGGAGAGAGACATCTCCTCACCATGGTTCCATAGTCATCCGTGGAGAACACCAAGTCGAGCAAGCGTCCAGAAGCATTGCCAATAGCACAGGATTGCCGGAGACCAGACGAAGAAAAGGATTCCAGAAAAGCACCTTGATGTTGATCATCGGCGGAATACTCCCAGGCTATGGATGGCATATTGAAATCACCCAGCAGCAAAAAGTCATCGCAAGGAGACATAATCTCTGAAAGCCATTCCACAGCTGAAGAAAAAAGTTCATACACAGAGGACGGTGAAGCAGGTGGAACATAGACGTTCATAACATAAATGATCTTGTTACGGGACTGTAAGGAGACGCAGACATACTCCAAAGATTCAGCACCAGGAATCTCTACCGAAGCCGACGACAATCCACTAGGCACTGCACAAAGGACTCCCCCACCAACAGGAGCATCCATACAAGAGAGATGCCGATCACGCCGGAAAACCTGGAATTCAGAATCAAAAAGTTCTATGTCAAGAATCTTACCGCAAAGCCAGGTTTCAGAGAGACATATAACGTCTAATCCAGAATTGGCCGAGGCAACAAAAAGTCTATTCATCTTGGAACGCAAGCCAGTTACGTTGGAGTAGTATACTGAGATCTCAGATCTTAACGAAATCTCAGGATAATTGCTGGAGATAATGGTAATGAGATGATGTATGTACATTGACCTGAGATGACCCAGAATCCTTCGGATGGCACCTTTCATCATCTGAAATCATATGACGTTCACTAGGCTGCGCAGATGACAATCGCACATTATTCAATGAAGACTCAAAGAAGACTTATCAGTATCAGTCTTGGTAGAAGAACAACCACGGACAGTCCCCGGAGTCCAACCAGCAGCAGCCTAGATGCGAGGGATGGAGCAGGTTGTTATCATTTATCAATCAGGAAACGTATTCTGCACAACAGAATCAAAATCTCACCACAAGCCAAAATGTTGGAAGGAAATTGAGTTTGCTTTCACAGATTATTCCTAGGTCACACGAAGAGGTAACGATAGGGACTGGTACGTCAGTTAACATGTAGACTCTCGGGGTGGTGGTAAGACGCTTGCGGGAATAAGATATGGACTGGCATTTGGATACATAGAGCTCAAGAAAGTTTTTCATGCACCATGTGGTGAACGAATCGAGGTGTTTTGGAGGAGAAGAGAGTCGGTTGTGGAGGAGATAAGTTTAATTATTTTCATGTCATCAGCATAAATGGACAGCTCTGAGTGTTTGATGACACATTCAATTCATGTAAGGATAAAAATCAATGGACCGAGGTGGCTGCCCTGAGGGAAGCCGGAACGAGCGACAAGAGGGTTAGAAATGGATGAACTGAAAAGAACATTGTGCTGACGGTTGTTGAAGTAGGATTGAATCCAGGAAATGAGTCGGGAGGGTGGGGGGGGGGGGATACACCTAGGCGATCACGAATGAACAAGATAACGTTATGGGAGATCTTGTCGAAGGCTTTACTGAAATCGGCGGCGATAACATCAACATTTCTACCGTTTTCCAGGACACATAGTGTTTTAAAGACGAAGTCGGTAAGGTTGATAATTTAGCAATGGGTCTGTAGTCGGACACGTCGTTCTTGCAGCTTTTTTTGAAGATGGGAGTAATGTACGAGTTTTTCCATAATTGAGGGAGAACCCGTTTAGTGACAGAGAGGCGGAAAAGCAAAGTAAAGGGTTGAACTAGATGCATGACACACTTTTTCAGAAGGATGGCCGGAATGTCATCTGGACGTGCTCGAAAGTCGTCCTCAAGCCCGTTGATACTGGCGGCGATTAGTTCGAGATCACGGTCGAAAGATTTAACGACGTTTGAGTGCATTTGTCCATGAATGAAAAGTAGTTAAGGTGAGGTTGTAGGGAATTGTCGCTGAAAGATTTACTAAAGAAGTGTGCAAAGAGGTTGGCGATAACCTTAGGATCAGACGAAGAGGTATTCTCGAGGGTGGAGGGGTAACTATTGGATTTCTTGGAATTAATAAAGTTATAAAAACGATTGGGGTCGGATATGAGGCTAGTTTCCATCCGTTGGAGGTACCCATAATAAAGGGAATCACAACGTTCAGAAAAAGAGGTATAAACAGATAGGTAGGAAGAATAGTCAGACTCAGCCTGGGTTAGAAGAAAAGTTTGCTAACGTTTATTTCTCCTGTTGCGGAGAGAGCGTATTTCTTTGTCGTACCATACGGGGGATGCGGAGTAGTTTTTACGAGGAAGAAGAGGGATAGATTGTGTAAGACAATCGTGTATTTCCGAATAGAACGCCTCTAAAGCAACGTCAAGTGGAAGATATTGAGGGATTGTGCCAATGTTAGAGTTAAGGAGCAAGTGATTTAATTTTTCAAAGTCCCCTTTACAAAAATTGAGGAACAGGAAGGTGTCGCCGCTAACCTTGGTTTCCTGGATCACTGCTAGAATCCTAGCCTATCTTCAGGAATCTATGTTGTTCCACTGTTTCCAATGTTTGTTCTTGGTCCATACGTTAATCATAACCTTCTCCCCTTCTCTGTCCGCGGCATTGAAGAGTTCCGGGCCATGAAGCTTTAGTCCAGAGCCAGGACTGAAAACCTGCTCCGGATTAAACTCAGCTAACCCTTCTAAAGGCAGATTTGCATTTTCTATTAGTGCGTGTACCGCGGAGATAACCAACTCATTAGAGTCTACCATCTCTGCCACTGCCACACCTGAGGAAGTGCTAGTTATTATTCTGCTAATGGCACCTTCGGAAGGTAGTTTTCCCAGAGATGCTTCTGTTGTGTTGTGGGTACAATGGATATAGCCTACCTGTTAGGGTCCACCATATCCTCCACCTCCACTCCTACAGAAGTGTCTGAGGAGACACCTTTAGCGACCCAATTACCCCTGCGTCCTGGAGAGAGGAGGACAGCACTGCACACTCCCTTGGCATGGCTTATTACAACTTTGCAGTTAGGGGGCTTTTCAAGAGGTTACCTCCTCCGGCATTAGTTAATTGGTTACGTTCTAGGATGCCCGGTTGCTACCGCTCGGAGCTGTAACTAATACTTGAGAATGCCCAGATGAGGATCGCCGTATCCTAGAAGGCTTCAACTCTTCCGTCCTTCCTCCAGCAATTACTCAAATGGTTTAATCACGACGACTACAAATTCTACCCAACATAATAAATTTCAATTATTATATTAATATTAAAATTACTTGCAATTAGTATTTTATTTTAACAAAATTCTTTTCTTTTGTCATTTTAGCGCAAACAATGCAAAAATAAATTTTCGTGAGAAAGAGAAAAAAGTCTTAGATCAAATCTTAGGTGCTGGAAAATATGATGCTAGAATTCGGCCATCAGGAATAAATGGGACCGGTAAGTTTTCTTAGTTCTTAATTGGCTTGAGATCTCTCTTAAGATACTACTAACGAGTTACTAACTGCTATACAATATCTTTTAAATAAGAACAAATTTTTGTATTCAAAATTACTTTTCAAAAACTAAACTGCTACTAAGCCTAACATTACATTCTATAAATATGTAACTACTGAAAATCAAAGTCAAGACACCTAAATCAAATTTTTACATAAATTATGTAAATCTGCAGAAACATATATTAAAGATAGTTTTAGAATCTTACTTTCATATTGATCCAAACAAAAAATTATATTATTAAAAAATTTTCGATAATATTTAAGTATTTTCTAAATTATTGGATTTATTGCATCTTCTGAGGATTCTCAAAACGAGTACTGTACGCAATTGGATGGTCAATCTCAAAATTTAAGTAATCTAAGAAATATTTCTAGCCTAATCAACGTATGAATATAATTAATTTATAATTTTTCTTTTCCCTTTTCCTTTGATTTCTAAACTCTCTAATATATGTAATACAAAAACAAAACTTAATTAAATTAACAACAAAGTTACAATAAGAGCCTACAAGGGAAATGGGAAGTTGGCCTTTTGCAAGACACTTTACAGTAAGTAACTCTGATGGGCACTTTATTCTCACAAAGTTGCCCCATCTATGGTCGAAACAAAATTATCCTCTGCACCCACACAATTCTATATTTAAACATCATTCCTGTTTCATTTTGTAGTTTCAGATCGATAGTAATTTAATTATGGGAAAGATAACTTTTTCCATCTGAAACTCATGTTCTTTGTTGAAATCGAAGTAAAAAGTTGTATTTCACATCAGTCGCTGAAATTCAATTCATGTTTGAAGCTCTAGAACAGATACACCTATACACATGTGTGTTTTAGCCAGAAAAGTTTGGCATGTTCTGTGTGTCTAAACTTCATGGTACGAAGTGTTATTCAATTTATTTAACAAAAACACAAACATTAGATAGGAAAACCTTTTCTACCTACTTACATAATATAAAAAAATATAGACACTTTTCACAGTATTATTCGGAGGAGTTTTGACATTTAGTTTGAGATAGTGAGCACAATGACAGAACAAAAATATATACCTATACTTACTCTTTTTGCCAAAGCTTCTAATTTACCAACAATCAACTAACTAATCTGGATATCTCATTCAAGTGTTTGCGCACTAAACAAAAAAATTCTATTGCTCTCTTTACAAGCGACGCAGTTTGAATCTTTTATATCTTTTTTTCAGTCTTACCTAAAGTATTAATATCAACTACTACTAAAATAATGTTTATTTTTAGGTTAGTCTTATAATTTTAGTAATAGTGCTTTACAAATCTGGAACAGCTGACATAACGAAATTGAAATCAAGTCACCATTTAATCTTGTCAATTTAGGATATTAAACCATAAGTTTAGACCAATCATCATACATTATTGGTCTAAAATCACTCATTTTGTTTGACGACAGTTTTTCTGCATTTAAAATTTTAGACCAATTAAAAATGTTGTTCATTTTTATATTCTATTGGTCGAAATTAAGGGTATGACGTGTCGCTCAGTGTATTTTAAACCGTATTGGTGTAGGATTTCCAGACCAAAACATTGACTTAACAGCTTTAATACAAGTAAAAAACAGGGAAAAACAGCAACTGGTGAGATCAGGTCTTGAACCGAAGACCGTGCGCATGATACTCCTTGAGTTCTTTTCATGGAGAAGCCTCGATTCCACAACTCGGCCGTCCTGAAATGACATCTGCCCTCAGATGACCGTCTTTTTAATTTGCCGATGTGAGATGAACGTCGTATGATGTCTTCTTCACCCGATTTCTAACATCACTGTGTAGGAATCTTGAAGCGGAGAAAAAACAGCAACTGGGGAGATCAAGTCGAGGACCATGTGCAAGATACTCCATCACCCTAGCCACTGAGCTACTAGCGCTATTTCTGATTCAACCTTTCAGAGGTCTTTTCATGGAGAAGTCTCGATTCCACATACATTATACATCTAAACTATAAGCAAAGGTGCAAATTGCTTGTTCCGTTTGAAAGTAGACTTCTAAATTAGTAGTTTTTTGTTAGTTATTTTATTAGACGTTTTTGAGAATCTTTTTCTGAAAGTGCTCTTTTTATCTCCATTCTGTTAATGCCAGCTTCTTTTTTTAATTCGAAACTTTAGACTATCTTGGCACAAAATTTGAGTTCATGCGATGAATTTGTACCTCAAAACTTTGATCAATTTTTGTCATTATTGATCTAAACTACTATATTGAGGCTTTACATAATAAATAGAAAAACATATCCACTTACAAGATAATATTTTAAGTATGGATCTCTAAGAGAATGTCTTTAGTAGTATTTCGAAACTTCGAAACTTTAGACCATCTGATAAGATAAATTTCCTTAATTTTCAAATTACATGTTAAATTAGTCTCCGTATTTCCCATAATCTCTTGTCTGGCATAGGTTGGGAGAGGAAATTCACTTGGTTGTAGTAATACCTACCTTAATAAGTTTAATAGTTTTTTTATACGTTATAAGCCTAAAGCAGTTTTGAATCATACAAAGTTGGATCAACACATTTTCAAAAAAAAAATCACTTTAGAACAAAGAAATGGTCTCATCACACAAGTAGGTGTGTCACACAGATTCTCTATTTGGACCAGTCCGCTTATTATTCTTCTCTATTTTCTACATTCATAATATTCCAAAATAATGACTATTGCCCGTTTATTTTCTTAGAAATGCTCCAAACAGTCACTACTGTTCGGCCTTTTGGTGTCGATGTATATTCAGAACCAAAACGTTTGGTCTAAAATTTAGTCTAATACATTGAGTTGTAATTATAATTTCTGACTTGATCTAGACTCGTCTCACAGTAGTAATAATAACTCTTGAAAATGATTTTTGCATAAATTACCGATAATGAAGTATTTACTCTTGGGATGAATTAGTTATCGGACGGGACGGGACAAATGCAGATTAGTAAGGCTAGGGTAGCGGCCACTGCCTAACAACTTTGACTTAAAATTGGGTTTGTTGTATTGCCACGTCTGAAGTTCCTGTACAATGCCTTAAGACATATATGATTCCTTGAAGAAAGGATCAGTACTGAATTGTTTAAAAAATTGAAAGAAACAGTGTATTTATAAAAACCATAGAAGTTTTATTTCAAACTATTTTTCCAAAAAACCCCCTTCCCGATCGATGCACGAGCTTGTTTATACCTACCCATCAACTCTCGGGACCATTGTTTTACGGCGTTCTTGACTACGTCGTCGGCCGAAGTAACAACGAACAACTACAAAGAGTTGAAAAGATGACAATCTGAAGGCACCAGATCGGGGCGGTAAGCTGGGTGGTTGGTAATGTCCCAACTGCATGAGTCCCAAAGTTGCGTTGTGACAGGCTGTGTGGGGACGTGCATTGTCATGCAACAAAATTACTCCCCTCCTTAGCATTCCCGTTTATTCTGTGTTACTCTGCATCATTTTTTAGGGTTTAACAATGACGTTAGGTGTTAATTGTTTCCCCCGTGGCAAATACAAGTATTCAATGAGAAGAATTCCTTTTCGGTCCCAAAACACAGCTGGCAAGATTCGGAATCAAGACGTTCATTTAAAGACGGCACTACAACGAGAGTTTTACATCGACTGAAGTGCACGCCCTCTCTTTTACTGCCAAGAGGTTGCCTTTGAAAGCAATGTTGCCAAAGTAGTAAAAAATCCTTTTGATCGTCAGATACTCTTCTGGATGTGCCTCGTATTAAACGATGGTATTGTTTCGCTCAGTTTGGAAAAATAAAACATGATAGTCTCAGTTGATTTAAGCACTCATAATGAAAGCATGCTGTGACCAGCTCACACTCGGTAAGGGAGTATGATCTTACATTTTCTTCAAGAATCCCTAGAAGATCTTCCTAATAAAAGAGGTAAGGCTGATCGGTCGCTAGCCTTTAGCAGTCGAATGGCCTCTCTTTCCTATTGGCAGAATCATGTGAGTGGTATAGGCAACTTCAATAAAACAAATAAATACCCACGGAATAATGGCTTCTTGTGTCGTGTTAAGAATAACGAATAAATGATCCCATGGTAATTTATAGTATCCAATACCGGTGGGTGCCCATCTGGTCTGGCCAAGTAAGGAAATGAACGTCACTTTGTTCAGTATCGATGCTTCTGGAACTCGCTTTTTCAAAAGGGTCCAAGTTCCTAACATCAGTATAGAACTTGTCCATATGATTCTGTAAATGATCCATTGCTTCTCTTCTTACTTAGTCCAGCGAACTAACTTTTCTGCCGTGTATTTAGTTCGCAGTCCTTTTGTTTGCTAATACTTCTTGAAAGTGTTGAAGTTTCGTTTGATTTTTCCATATATGTTATGTTTTCGATGTTTTAGACAGTTTTTTTGTAATTAAATTATCTTGTCAAATTGACATTGTCTAATTTATTATTTATTAAGCTGTTATTTAAGTATTCGATGATATTTGTACTTTATGGTTTAAAAAATATAGTGCTTCATTAAAATCAGAAAAATCATATAAAAGCACAGCTAAATAAAAAGATTCAAACTGCATACGCTCTAAAACTTGTTATCAGCACTTACAGTGTTAAAAGCCAAAACTAATCACTCTTTTTAAAAAGAATTTTATATTCATACATATTAAATGAAATAATAAAAAAAGTCCAATGGGGTTTTTTAAAACTCTTAAAATTTCACATGTAAACAGATGGCCCTGCTATAGTCAGAATCAATCTTTTCGTTCGAAGTATAATGACGATAAGTGACATAAAAATGGTAAGTTTTCAATAGAAATATATTCAATAGCAACAAAACCCACAATAACTCACATTTTGCAATAGTTTAAAAATTTAAATGCATTAACAAATAGTGCAATTTAAAAACAAAATTCAAAAAATTGAAAATTTCCCAAACACAACAAATCGGTTGCTTACATTCAAATTAACAACAAAATATATATTTAACAATTTTTGTGAAATATTTAAATATATATTTAAGAACAAAATTTTTTATCAACAATTTTTAGGGAAATGTTTTAATCTTATACTTTAAAATTGAGTTACATTTTTATTATTTTAATATTTAAGTGTTGCAACACAATCAAAATGTGTTTTTTTAAACGAAGTTTATATGCTACTACAATATGCTGTTATTTTTAAGGTTTCGTTTGAGTTCGATTTTACAATTTAATGCTTAAGAATTTTGTTTTAATCTTAACGTTTTAAAGTTTTGATTAATATTCTTATTCTTACTGTTAATATAGAAATTTATCTAAGATTTAAAGTTGTTCAATTGATACCTTTGTTGTGCAAACGTAATTGTGTTTAAAAATTTAATATTGCTACAAAAGGCATTACCTGATGCCAGTTTTTTTTTAAATTTATGACAAAATTTTTAGTTTTGCGCTTTTCCTAATAGTTTTTTATTTTCTTACGAACCTCACAAGTTAATCCACATAATTTTTGTATTGTTTTATTTTATAATTATGTATATTGTATAAGTATTCCACGGTTTTTTAATTAAACTTTCAAATAAATTTTGCTTTGAACAGGTATACATACATATACAATATTAAAACCTACTCTAAATTGTCCACGACCTAAAATCATTTTTAGAATTCCGTACCTAAATTAACTAGGAACCTTATATCGATATGCCCGTTTTTCCGTCTGACAGCTCTTCCATAATCCCTTTTTTACAACTATTGAGATGAAATTTAGTATGCAGACGTAAATTAATGATCCAAAAACAATAACGAAGAGATTTTAGAAAAAAAATTATCACACTCCTCCCATAAAGTAAAAATAAAAAAATTTCCAACCCAGTATCGTAGGGTAGTTCTGAAGGCTACATTAAATTAACTAGTCAGTCATTTGAATTTGAAAGGGTTAGTGAATTGTTACACTACCTGATATTGCAGGCCATAGCGAATTTTCTAACATCTTATCTCCAAAATGCCATGGCTGTTCAAGTCTGACCATCCTTTAAAATTAATTTAATTTTCCATCTCCTCTCTGGCGCCAACTAATCATCTACCTTTTACCAAGAGATTTTTATGGCGTTTTAAACAAACAAATTAGGTCGGTTTTAACAAAAGTGTTGGACTAGTAAAATAGCTTTACTCTTGAAGACCTTCTTTTCTTTATTCTTCAGAGTTTCAGGAATCTCAAACCGAATAATACCTTTGGTGCAATCGCTGCAGTTCTATGGTCATAAAGAACAAAGAAGGTACTTTTAGTATACATGAGATATCTACAGAACTATGAAATATTTCCAATTGTAGCCAAAAGTGTAGTAAGGGCTTGTATCTCGTTAAGGCTATTAAGAACAATTTAATCTACCAGCACTTATATCAAATAGAAACGTACCATATGTACATAACATATGAACTTATTGGAATAACCCAACTTGTTTGCTACAAATTTTCATTTCTTCATCTTCATACTTAAAAGCTGCACTTCTTCCTTGGTCCTTCCTTCATTTTTTACCTGACGAATGCGACAGGAATTTTTCTGTCTATATGGAACCTTCAATCCAATTCAATCCAGCAATCTTCAAACTACAGGAAACTAACCAGAAACGATTGTTCATACGTTTTCCGAGCTGTCCGCTCTACTAGAGATTTACGAACTACCTTAACAGAATGCTGTAATCCCTGTCTCATTAACTTTAGTGAGACTAAAACAGTTGCAAATTCAAGCATTTGGTCTTATCTGTTCGTTTAATGCAAAATTCATGCCGCCGCCGGTGCACTGCAAGGTTCAATTCTTTCACCTATGCTCTTCTTTCTTTTTATTAGTGTCCTTTTGTCTTTAATTTAAATTTTATCCAGAGCTCTGAAGATGAAATCACCCTAGATACTGCATACTCTTTCTGATCTGTAGTAGAGTCTCATCGAAGCTCTATAGATGTCAATTAAGATTATACATGTATTCAAATCATTAAAAAACAGTGACATTTTCGTTTGGGGTAAGGGAACTCGTAACTTAGGTTCTAACAAATGCCAGAAAGTTTATTTTAAGGATATTTCTCTTTCTTTCTATTCTATTATATTAGTTTTTGGTCGATTTTTTTCAGTCATCTTAACTGGTTCCCCCCCCCCCCCTAAATGCTTGTCATTTACTTAAAAAAAATTTTCTGTGTAACCATCCTAGTTCAGGGACAACATGAAAAGGTCCTCTTCATTTTTAGAATCTTTATCGTGGAATTATGATGGCAACCGAAAAGTGAAAAATTTTTGGAACTATAACTTTATCACAGTAACAGTAAGTGTGAAGAGAGGGAGCGGACGCTTCTAGGTGGCATAGGTAGGGATGTGCGGAGAGGGGAGAGCAAACGGTCGACCGGTTGAAATTGGTTTTCCAGTAGTTGTCACGATGTCGGAGTAGCAGGTGCATCCTTTCGCTGCGCAACGCATTATTATTAAATTTCTTACTCCAGAAGGAGTAAAACTAATTGAAATTTTGAAAAGATGCACAGTTTGGTGATTAAACGCTATCAAGGGCTCGCGTCTTTTTTGGCATACGAGTTCATGGCCACAAAGTTGGTGGTGGGGAGTGGATCCCAACTATGTAACGCGTTGACCGATTTGGATGGTACTTTTGCTGTTGTATAGAGTGTGATCTTCTATTGCCGATAGAAGAATAATTTGGTCCTATGGTACTGGTGGGGGAGGGAGAGGGGTAGTCTAACTTCGTAATGCGTGGACCGATTTCGATGATTCTGTTTCTGTTCGGTAGAGTATGTTCCTTGATTGATACCACGATTAGTGGGATGGAGGTAAGGTTGGGGGTTCAAAATAAAATATCGTATGGTGACGTTATGGGAGTTTCGGTTTAAGTATAGGAGTATAGCTAACAACAAATATAAGCCAAAAAATCGCAAAATGCAAGTGCTCGAAAAAAATTAAAAATCTTGGAAAAATCATACGCTACAATTTAAGTAATTTATGTTTTATACAAAACAAAAAACATTTGAGAAAATCAGTTGAATAAAATTATCGAGAGAATAAAATTAATAGGTAATTTTTTTAATCCAGTTTTTGTAAAACGAACATTGTTTCGCCATAAGCCAATTCCGCACGAAATCTTCAACTGCAACATAGTCATCAAAACGTTGTCCTCCAAGAGCTTCTTTCGTCGGTCCAAACAGGTGGTAGTCGCAGGGTGATAAGTCCGGACTGTATGGAGGGTGTTCCAGTGTAGTCCACGACAATGTTTCAATTTTTTCCGTAGCTGAGGCAGCTGCATGGGGCCGGGCATTGCCTTGCAGCAGGATAACGTCTCTTATAATAAATCCGCGTCATTTATAACGATATGGCATCAGTAATGATCGTCTGTGCACTGCCAAAGCTGATTCCCACCTCAGAAGCAGTCGGTCTACCTCTAGAAGTTGGCAAACTGTACGAATGTTCTCTTCTTTCACGCTGGTTCTTGGTCGACGTTGGTGACCTTCATTTTCGACTACTTCTCGTACTTCTAAAAATTGTGTGTGCCATGTATTATCCCCGAACAGTCCCTAAAGTCTTCTCAAAATTTCTGATGGTTTTACATCTTCTTTCGTAAGAAATTTAACTATAATACGCTGCGCAATGGACGACGGTACTTTTCATTCAGACATCGCGATAGTTACTAAACACGTAGTAATGTGGCGTTCTATAGCAGTGGAACGTCCTCTAGGCATCCCCACCAGTGAACCGCAGACGCCACGTCCCTCTTTGTTTACCTCACTATCGGTACGATAATAATTCCGTTTTATATTTGATTCGCCCTCGTATAATACATAAAACGGTTTTACACCAATTTTTTAGCCATCCGGGAGAATAAGAAAATACAAAAAAAAACAGTGTTGAGTTCCCCCTGAACCAGCCAAAAGCTCTGGTAAAACGCTCTAATCCCCGTCTTAGTTTCGAAGAACTCTTTCGTTTTAATTTTTGTGTACACAATGTACAATATAAATATGCAGAATAACGTTTTGAGTACCAAAAAGTCTTTTTCTTGCATATTTTTCTAAAACAATACAATCAAATTAGACGCTCTAATTTAGTTTAAATTGTGATTTAATCAGAACTTCACCTTATTTTCTGTTTATGCAGGAGATTTGAAAAAAATTCGTGGAAATTTTAAATTTCACGAGCTGTCTAAAAATAAGCGTCACGATGTTTTTAATTGTTGTGTTGGTATACTTGTTTCCGACGTATCTTGAAATTGATAGCCATATTGGCAGTTGAAAAATTTACACGTGTTTTGGTGTGCTTGGCAATTTTTACTCATGAAAAAATGATCCAAAGAAACTAATAAGTTAGCACATTTTACTTTAAAAAAGGAATAAAGTGCAACATCGTATTCGCACTTCGGAATGTTGTTTTTGGCGAGACTTTTATCAATAAAACGAGCATTGGTACAAGAGGCCGTGAAAAGCATAAACCATCCATGATAACTCAGGAAAAGTGAAGAAAATGATTATGACCTTTCGCCGAATCACTATCAGAGAGTTAAGTTTGATCATATTTATAAATAAATAAAGATTTTTGAAAAAATTGAAAGTCCCACGTGTTTTTTAATCGAACCTCGTACATCTATTTATTCACACTTATAAAATAACATAAATAAATCGCGAGTTATGTTAGGTCTTCATAAAATTGTTCACACAAATAAAACATAAAATCTTCAACATAATTTTTACAGCCTTAATTTATTCAGTTAAATTATAAAATTAAAACAAAACAAAAATTACACAACTAAATCACGAGTCTCTTAGCCTGACTAAATCATGATTTAAACTTATAAATAGATTAAAAATAAAAATGATTCAAAGCGGTAAATCAAGCTTGAGTCAATCGTCAAAGAATTATACTGGCTGAATGGCTACAGGGACGTATATAGCTTAATAAGTTTAGTTCAAGAAAGAAGAACTTTTTACATTCTCGGAGTTTACAATACAGTAAAAGACAGAGTTTAGGAATAACCTTAAAAATTTACGATAATAGTCATGGTGATGAGTTGATTGCCTTAACCATAAAAACAAAAATTCCGGACATCCTCTTACGCAACTACTATAAATAAAATTAGTCCAGTTTCCGTCAACGGAATTATGATTTGAAAGACTGCAAGCCTTCTACATAATGTAAGGAACTCTCTAGTAAGAGGGCCGCTTGTGTGATGTCTCTTGATTAGTACAGACTATAACGAATTATTACTTCCAAATCAATCTCACATCCGACGAACGCTCTGAACATACCTCTGCTCTCCTACCACTTGACTAACCTATTAATACTTGGACTTTTTTCATGCAGCTTCAAAAAGAAATTTCTCGTTATACAGGGTGTTTCACATAAAGTGTATCAAGATGAGTAGGGTAATAAATCTCACCTAGTCAAAAAATTGTAGGGGGGGCAGCCTAATCAACCGTTTGAAAGTTACAGGGTGATTCACAAATTTGAAATTTTCACGGTATGCACATCATTATTTTATTTTGATCTTTTGATCTACTTAACGCAGCGACAACAAACAAATACCTAAAAACTACTATTTAAACGACCTTACCAAAAATGTCAACAATGTTGTTGGATCTAAAACACTGTACCTGCTGTGGTAAGAGTTAGATCAACACTGGTATCAATTTTGGAAAGCTTATTGAGATATTTTTTTTGGCGTTTGTTTGATGTCGCTGCTTTTACTACTTCAGAAGTAAAAATAAAGTTATAATGTGCATACAGTGAAAATTCCAAATTTATAAATCACCCTGTAACTCTTCCACCCAAAACTCTTTGAGATTGCCCTGTCCCTGTCATCCAATTTTTTGTTTGCCTAGGTGAGATCTATCACCCCACTTATTTTGGCACACCTTATGTGAAACACCTTGTAGTTTTCTACCAGAACAGAGTGGAAGGACGGCAGAACGTCTTCCACAAATCTGTGTTCACTAACCATCTCTAAAACAGCAGTGTTGGTTTGGGAATTGGATACACTCCTATTAAAGAGTCCACTAATAACGAATTTTCTGAACGTCTTTACACACTGATAACATATTCCAAGATTATTAAATATCCAAAAAAACAGCACAACAGGTTACATTTTTGCAAACGCATTGATATTATACGTTTTAATAATATGCTAGAGTTTCTCATCGAACTATCATATTCGGTGTTAATTAGGCTGTGTCAAAAGTCGCTAAAACCGGCTAAGAAGTTTTTTCTTTTTCAATAGAATACCTCAAATTTTGCACCTGCCGACAGTGTAATAAACCATTTAAATTTATTTTTTTAAGTTTTTATTAATTTAATAAGATTGGTGCATTTATTGGATCCATTGATTATAGCAAAGCAAATTCTTTTGTAATGTATTGATGATGTAAAGATTTTTATCATTTTAAAACCCGACATAAAGGGTTTATAAGATTTTCGATTAGCGTCAAAACAAACAAACGAGAAATTTAAAATAATAAATAAAATAAATAAAAAAGTATTATAGATATTAAGGCAATTACACCTTACAACAACAAAGGTATCAATTAATAAAAAAATTTTAAAAATGCTTTTTTGGCGCATTCATTAATTTTAAGAAAATATTTTCAAAATTAAAATAAGCGAAAGTCAATGAGTTTTCTTATATACCTTAAGACGTAATACTCGACTACTTTTTGCACTAAAAACACAATTTAAAACAGTTTACAAATTTTAATGTTTTACTATCTTTACTGGGGCGCCCTAAATTATTCTTCTGAAGTAGTAACACGCATCTCTGTAAAGTTCAAGTGTTTTCAGTAGAGCTTGGAGGAAATACATTTTTAGTTTGAATTTGAGTTTACTGTTTAAAATTCCGAAATAAATAAATTTAGGGTTATCTCATTTAATTTTCTTAAAAATCCATTCTTACAAAACGTTTTAATTCATTTCTTACAAAATACATACATTGACCTCTAAACCGACGGTAGTAAAATACTAAGAGTTTGACTTAAAAAAACAAGAAAACGAAAACTAGATTATTTAATATATATTAGAATTTTAAAATAATAAACAATTAAATATTGAATAGCATTATTTTAATATTATATTTACACATTAATTACCCTGAGTTGCCGCATTTACGACTATTTTTGAAACTAGTCGTAGACTAATAATTTCTTGTCTAAATTAGATTGGCAGGCTTTGCTGTATTGTAAGATAAGGTCTTCAACATTCTTAAAGTTTTGTAATATTTTAAGGTTTTCAAAAAGTATATCTTGTGACCAGATCCTATAATAAACTTAAGCCAACCAATCAAACTCTTTAATTAGAAATAAAATGTCCTTGGGAACTGCCTTAGCGATGCCTAATGGTGATCAGAAATCCTCACCGAGATGTCTGAGATTAATTCGACCGAGGGCAGTGACAGAGGATGTTTTCCGCTATCTCCTCATCTTCCAAACAGAAACGGTAGGTGTCTTCCTCAGCTAGTCCCATCTTTTTTAGGTGGTCAATCTGGTCTGCTGAGTAAGAGCTGCGCTTCCGTTTTCTGTTTTGAGTAGGTAATGAACCTCTTTGCTTGCCTTAACCCCGGTGTGTTTTCCCAGTGTGAGAGCTTATGCCTGTCCTCCCGTGACCTGATACGCTTTGTCAACCATCTTTTAGAGTAGCCACTAAACGGCAAATGGCTGATGAACTGAGAATCCGCGCCTTTTTTTCCAGGAGATCTGCCATCTAATTACCCTCAATGCCCTCCTGTCCTGAGACCCAGGCCAACGTGATTATGTTGTCCGGAACCAGTTATTTTAGTGCATTGCGACAGTCCCAAACAATTCTAGACTCAAAGGTATTAGAGAGTATACGAGAGTCGCATAGGTGACGGGTCTTATAATAAACGCTTGATATGCCCATAGGGCCATTTTAGGCAAAAGGTATTACCGAAGAGTTTTCGACAGGATCAAAGTGCAGGTAAAGGCTATCCTTTAATTATTTTCAGGTGAGGATTAATTTGAGTCTTTGATCTAAAAGGATACCTAGGTATTTCACCTCACTTGAGGATTTTATCCGTGTTCCTGCAAGAATAGCAGCTTCTAACCTTAGTTGGATCTTTTTTTTTTTGTTAAGGGTACAATGGCTGCTTTGCTAGGGTTAACTTTGAGCCATTCCTTAAGGTACCAGGACTGTAACATATTGAGGGAATTCTGCAGTTTTCCAGATATATTTCTGTCATTCTTGACCGTAGGTCATCTGTATAGCCCTCGTATTCGTTACCAGCATTAGTCAGTTTTAACAGGAGACTAACAGGAGAGGACTCCCTGAGGACATACCCTGGTGACTCTTCCTGTTACCGATTTATCCCCAAACTAGTCGTGATGTCAATAGAATCTCCTTCAATGGATGTGAACGACGTGTTGTCAAATGCACCTTCAATATCAATCTTTCTTTTACTTGCATACATATTTCTCCATGTTTGGGAACAGAAATGTAACTAGGACTAAATTTGGTGAATACGGTACCTCAGAAAATATTTAAAAGTGCAATTAATTTTATATTACGAATGCAACTGAAGCAGAGTAAGCAGGTGCGTTGTCATGTTGATAAAATAATTTTTTTTGCGGAATCAGATTAATTGTCCTTAAGATTGATACAATAATGCTATATGCATAATACCTTCTGTTCATTGCTTTCCCTTTTTTCAGGCAGTCGATGAGCATAACAATCCCAGTAAACAGTCGCTTTCCGATTTTTGCTAATGGAATTATTTTCTTATTGCTTGGAGCACATCCAACTCATTATTCGACTGTTCTTTCATTTTCGATTGCTGATCTGAGTGATAAATGCACAAATTATCAACAGTAATATAGCGATCAAAATTACTCATATTGTGTTAAAAACTCATGTCCGATCACTCCTTTGAATAGTTCAGTCAAAACTTTTTGAATGATTGTGTGTAAAAGTAGAATTTAAGAATTTTTCATATGCAATTGCTCATGTAAGATGTAATGAACAGTATCAGTTGAAATGTTTGCAATGTCAACAAGTTTCCACACTTTCATTCGTTGATCATTTAACACATACTATAATATGGATTTCAATCAGCCTTAGTGCTTTTATGGACGTACGGACATGTTAAAATTTGGCGTTCCATTTCTTAATAGTCAAAAATGATAGTCACTTTGTGTTTAAATTTTGTTGACATTTAACCTTTTAAGAACATGCATTTTATTACTGCAAATTTATTTGTATTTTTATTTGCCAAAACAAGCCTTTTCAAGAATGAAATTTGTTAAACCCATGGTAGAGCAACCACTAAAAACTTGTTTATCAAAATAATTTGTCTCTGGGCTTGGGTCAGTATTTTACATATTTGGTGTAAATTTCATGTACTTAGAATTTAAAGTTTTAAAAGTAAGAATGTTATTACAAACGAATGATAAGTAATGTTAAAAATTAAAACACAAGGTAATATGTATTACTTCGAGCGGTTTTTCTGAAGGAAAAAATAATCGAAGAATTTTTTAAATTAAACCAATTGTGGAAACCACAAAAAAAGAAGAATTTAACGCAACAAAGCCAAGTTATCCCCTAGGCTTCGGCCACATCGTATAAAAAGAGAAAAATAAAAAAAACCCTAATGTGGTATGGGGCAATATTGCGCAGAAACGGATATTGAGCAAAATCTGAAATTAACTTGAGAAAAATAGGCAAATTTAAACGAATCGAATGAGCCTATGTATGTACGTTACAATTGATTAACGTTAGCCCTCTGGTCTGAAGAACTCGGCGTTACAGATTTTTCGATCTGTTAAAGAATAGGTCAATTTAGAACAGATCCTTATGGGAATGGATTCATATCTAAGTGGACACATTGTTCTGAACATATGCAAAAATCTTTGCATTTCTTTCTTTTTGTTTTTACTAAGATACTTTTTAGTATATTCATTCAATTGGATATTGTGTGGAAAAAGATTAGTCCGGTTACATGTCATATTGGTATATTATAGTATTAGTAGTAGTACTTGAAATCGGAGGGCGGGCGAAGAGGATGATTTTCTGAATAGAAGTGCGATTTATTACATAGCTTACAGATATTTTTAAAGTTTTTTAAGAGGTTTAACGCGATAACTGCAAAGTATTTACCGCTCAAAAACAGTTAAAAAAACGCGTTTAAAGTTTTTCTGTTAATTTTTCTTTGAAAAAAAGAATTATAACGACAAATTAAGCTTACGTTTCTTCAGTCTGCTATTCCCGGACCGTCCTTTTTTAGAACGAAATTTAATCCCTTAAGAGGGGGTAGGGTATTAGAATTTTATTTATGCATTATTTGATAGTACAACTCTTCAGGAGTATCTAATTAAAATTTGAGGTCGATTGGAGCAAAACTGCTGGAGATACAGTGCCTCGGGTCTCCCTCCATTCGATACATCCCATTAGTTCAAAAGAGCAGTGTTAAAACTTTAAAGGCGTTTTTCTCAGATTTAGTTTTTCAAAGTCGGTGATCACTGTAACTCAAAAACTACTCATCCGATCCTTCTCAAATTTTGCACACTTCTTTTATACATAAATTACGAGGTAACATTTTATTATTATAATTAATTTTACAATAACAAATTCGCCGATTTTTAATAAATTTTCATTAATTCAAAAAATTCGTCTTTTTTTACTTCTAAAAATTTAAAAATCAATAAAATAAACAAAATCTCGACACTGTTACCTCGAGAAACTCATGAACTAACGAAATGTTTTTGGTTATTTGTCAACAGATGATCCAGTAATGAGTTATTATATGATGATCACCGCAAAGTATCTTTTTTTCTTTGTGTATACGAAGATTTTCTGTCAGTCGCTCAATCCACAATATTTTTTCTCAAAAATTTAACAGAAGATTCTTGAAATGTTCTACTATTATGTTCTTAACTTAAAAATAAATTTATATTTACCATATTTTTTGTTTGTTTATTTAAAAATTTGTTTAAAATATTGAATATTAACCACTCACTCAATGGTCTTTTCCGATTTGAAAACTATTGAGATAGTTTAAGGGGAGGTTCTCATAAAGCTCAAATAAAAAAATTTTTTTTTTGATTAAAAAGTTAGTAAATTTCCTGTAGAATACGCTCCCGAAAACCGTTTTGACGAAATAAATTTTTTTTAAGTATAGTAAAAAAAACCGGAGTCACCTTTTTACACGAAAATCGAATTTACGCGGCAGCGCAACTTTAAACGCGTTTTTCTCAAAACCGTATTTTTTAAGACGGGCGGCAAGGTATCTCAAAAACTACTGCATACATGGGTTTTTTTTTTAAAGTTGATTAAATTTAGGGGATCCTGAACCTAATCGCAGATGACTATTGTTATTTTTTTATAGCACTTTTAAGAGCCGAAAAATAGACGAAAAAAGGAATTATTTTTTTTAAAGTCCGCAATTTTTTTAATTGTTGACTTTTCCTTAGTTGGATAAGTTCAAGATCCTGTAAATGTCATATATTTTATAAAAAAAACTCCATTTTTTGATTTCAAATGATGTTTGGAAGCGCTACAGTGCCCCGCTTAGGTACTTTTTTTTTAGGCGACCGGCTTTACATGTAAATAAACAATTAACTATTCGATATTTTGCTCTGTAAAAATTTGTAAAGATACTTGGATACATACTAAATAATTACAAAAAAACTTGAGTGCTTTATTTACTTCCTTCCATGAAAAAAAAGAATCAAGAAAATCATGTAATTTTTGGGTCGCTAGATGAGAACTTCCCCTTAATTTGAGAAAATAATTAGTCTAATATTACAACAAGAGTCATTTTTTTAGTATTTATACCAGTGAAAGTTTGCATAAAAAATTAAAACATGCACAAAATGTTTACAGTAAATTAATTCATAATAGTATAACAATTCACAATTCCGCACTGCTGCCATACTAAAAAGTACAGTTTAAACTTCAGCACTCAATTTGGCTTAAGCTCAGCTTAAGCGACAAACTAAGTTTAACTTATCCTGAGCTTAATTTCCAACTATGAAACCGGTCTTTAATGCCTGAAAAATGGTTCTCTATGAGTCGACGATATAATGTGGGGTATAGATGCAAAACTCGTTTATAAGATTATTTTCAGAAAACTCAGATGGGAATTAGCAAGCTCTTCAGATATTGTTTTGGAAAAAAGAATTATCTAAATCGGTCCATACATTACGAAGTTAGGTTTCATCCCCACCTCTCCAAACGTATTTTTTGACATGGTACCAATCGGGGAATACTCTACCCAACAAAAAAAAAAGAATTATCAAAATCAGTCCACGCGGTACGAAATTGTGCCCGGTCATACCTAAAAAAGTAAAAAAAAAAAAATACGTGTCGAACTTAGAATCTTGTTATTTTTGAGAAGTCGGTTATAACGAGGTTTTGAAAAAAATAGTTTTCAAAAAAAAAAATTTACCGACTTCACAAAAAGCACTAAAAAGCTTAAAATAATTTTTAACAACAATAGTATTTAATCGTCCTTCTTTACGATCCCGTGAGGTGAAACGTTCAGATAGTTTTATGAATAATTTTTAATTATGGTTGGGTAGTTGTTTTGTTGTTCAACCCCCTACCCCGTCCCCTTCACATCCCACCAAATTGTTCTTTCTCGCGGTAACAATCGGGGCACAAACTCTACCCAACAGACAAAGAATCATCGAAATTGGTCCAAGCGTTACGAAATTAGATTACCCCTCCCCCTTCCCCTTCCCTAACCATTGAACCAAATTATTCTCCTATAAGCAATGGGGGATCATACTCTATACAACAGCAAAAGAACCATCAAAATTGGTTCACGCGTTACGAAGTCAGACTACTCCTACCCCCTTTCTAGGCCAAATTTTTTTCTCATATTAGCAAGGAGGGATCATACTCTGTACAACAAAAAAAGAACCATCCAAATCGGTCCCTGCGTTATAAAGTTAGGTTTCACCCCCCCACAATTTTTTTTTTACATGGTACCAATCGGTGAACATACTCTACCTAACAAAAAAAGAATCATCAAAATCAATTTATAATTAGCGGAATGATCGCGTAACAAACATACAAAAAAAAACATACAGTCGAATTGAGAACCTCCTCCTTTTTTGCAGTCGGTTAAAAAGTGCGGACAAGTACGAGTTTGACTCACGCAACGAGGTCTCTGTAATATTTTGTTATGTCATATAACTACAAATTAACGATTTTCGGATTTTTTCCTTTACTGAGACCTAACTTCTTGCCAAATTTCATGATTCTAGGTCAACTAGAAGTATGTATCCTCTAGGCTTTCATTTATTTGTTCCTGTCTTGACAAGCAGACAGACGGACAACAAAAGTGATACTATAAGGGTTCCCTTTTTCGTTTTGAGGTACGGTTCCCTAAAAAACCGTGATTAAGTCGATTTAAAATGCCAGGAAAACATGAATTTTAATAATGTATGTTTAAATAGTTCGAAACAGACGGCTTTAAAGTAAAACCTTCCACCATTAACTTTTTTTACTCAAAAGTGGAATAAAGGTTTTGTTTCTATACCCCACATCTATCATAGACCACAATTATAAGCCGACCATATAATTTGGTGTATTGAATCAAAACTCGTTTATAAAATTATTGTGAGAAAACTGAGATGTGAATTAGCAAGCTTCAGAAATTATTTTGGAAAAAAGAATTATCTAAATCGGTCCAGGCATTACGAAGTTAGGTTTCACCTTCACCAAATCTGCATATCTAAAATAATTTTCGTCCGGGCTGTAAAAAACAAAATTTCTTTAAACAGTGAAGTCGAAAAATGTGCTTTCGATTTTATCTATTGTAGAAATTGGTGTAAGAATAGGTGTAGGCGATAAAAATGCTGAAAGTCGATAATAATGCTAAAAAACCTGGGCATAAAGTTGCCCACAACGAGGTGAGGTTTTTCCATGTGCAGGAGTAATGCTTCTTTAATGATAACTTACGAAGTATTACACAGTCCTTTATTTTTCATATATAAATTTTAAGAAGTTGAACTAAATATTGTACACCTACTTTTAGCTAGAACCGTTCCTGTTATATTATATTCTTAAGAATGGTCTAAAACAGAAGAAAACTCATTGAATTTTTTGCCAAATTATCAAAGCCAATTCATCAGCCGTTATCATATTAATTTAATTATATTGTTTGTTGCAATATTTAAAATTCAATCAAAAAATATGATTTAACTAATTTCGAATTTTTTTTTAATTTTCATAATTTAATTAAGTGAAATTATTTATAAATAGGATTGCAGCATGAAATTTTAGTCGGGAATTTATAATGAAACTTGTTTTTTATATATTTTATATTAAAGTTCTTATTTACAATAAACTAACTTTTATAGCCAGTTCAGTATAAGTCTAAATACATAAATAAAGTAATTTCATGTGAATAGATATAATTATGTGTTTAGAGTTAAAAGAAGTCGTTTTGACTATCCTGAACATGGCTTAAATCTTCGTTGTGTACACCTTATTTTTGAATTTACTCACATATTCGTTATTCATTTTATCAAATGAGGGAAAATCTGAAATAATATTATTGTTAGGAAGTTTTTTCTTTTAAAAATTGCAGTTTTGATGAAACCTTGATCTAAAAATCATTCCTTAACTTCAAATTTAAAAAAATATTTGAATTCTATTACATTAATTAATAAAACAACGAAAATAAAATTGGAATTTGTTGAATTTTTGAGCTACACTCCTCACTTATTGTCAAATGAAAATAACAAAGTGGAAATGAAAAAAAAAACTGGATGTGGGCTCTTAATTTTTTATAAGATCCTGGTTTAAGTGGGTATTAGTTTATTAAAAATGCTTGTATGTTTAGAGGGAATATAAGTAAGGAACCAGGACGCAAAAATAAGGAAGATGCAAATTACATTATTCTTTAACGTCAATGCTTTCTGAATTCTTTACTCAAGGCTGCTATGAATTAATTTGCTTTCGAGTTCTAAATAGGAAATGGGATCATCCAACCGACAAGCGGTTGTAAAGTTCTTTAAGGAAAGCTTAGGGTACATAAGTTTTTTTTGTCATTTAGACTGATGTCACAGCCTACTCTATATATAAGCCCGGCAGCTGACAGTAACAGCTGAGCGTTGGTGGTGCAAACAAACCGAAATTTGCCACAGTAGACATAAAGAAAAGTTTGAGGAATTGTACTTTCTCGTAGTATTTCTCGTAATATATTTAAAGTCTTAAATTGGATTTTACTTGAGGTTAACCTACAAAAGTTCTGAACATGTAAACATGATAAAAAGTGTCTCTCTTATACAATTTTCATGTAATTTAAAGGGAAAATTTCTTGTGCTCGCTTTGTTGAAATATTGAGCTTAATATGCGTCATTGACATCAGCGTTTCTCTTTGGTTTTGGTTACGAGAGTGTGCAATTTTATTTGTGTGTGCAAGGATTGGTTAATCCGTGGTGGTGAAATGGCCGAACTGTATGTTTTCCGGGCTTGTATCTAGAGTAGGCTGTGCTCATGTTTTTATTAACATCCGCATTAAAAGGAAATACTTGTAAGAGCCTGTTTACACATGCTCCAGTAATTTAGTTGATAAAGCCACTCTAATTCTGTCTGTGATGGACCAATTTCAACGCGATTTTTTGTTTAAAAGCTGGTTTTTGTGAGAAGCTTCTTAGTTACGCTTGATGGACGGTTAAGCTATTTGCAAGTTCTATTTCTTACTTTTTAAAAGTTTGGTTTTTTGTAGGGCTTCACGGTACCGAGATTTGGAATATCTCGGTCAGGGTTTCGTGAAGGTGAAGACTATCTTGCTCTCGTCGCAATCTCGATCCGGTCCCGCTCTCGGCGAGATAAAAAAAGGAAAAACGGGGAGCGAGAACAAGTGACATATCTGTGAATTTACTGTTAATTCCCCTCGCCCTTAACAAGATAACAAAAGCTATTCTTTGTCATTGTAGATAAAATTCAAATATCTGAAATAACGTAAGAAGAAGCGAAGCCCTTTCCTTAATATTTCAAATAAAAACAGAAAAACTCTACAATTTTTGACAAGCCATAAATTTGTCTCTTTATACGTTCGTTAATTTGGGTTGACACTAAAGCACTTAGAGCATACGCGTAGGCAATACTAGTGCTAACGGCATGCTATTTTACTGCCCACACCAACGTTATACGTACAGTCGAATTCGTCACCTACTGTCGCCCCTAGCCTTCATTCTCTGGGTCAGGGAATCAATGTTGTTCCACCGTCTCTTATGTTCGTTCTTGATCCATGCATTAATCATAACCTTCAGTCCTCTCCTGACTAGAGCGTTGAAGGGTTCAGGGCTATGAAGATTCGTGATCAAGCCCTAGCGCCTGATTCATTACTGAGTTTGACTGCCAGTCGGAGGCCGTTACAAGAGTTGAACCTTCGGAGGGAAAGTGTGCATCTTCTACTGGTGCATGTATGGCGAATAGGTCAATTGATTCTAGGCTTCTGCCTAAGAAATGCGCCTTCTGAGTTAGAAGGATTAATTCTAGAAATAGCCAACTCATTAAAGTCTGCCATCTCTACCTCTCTACTTTAGCATTTTATAGTCTACATCCCCTCCACTTTCACTCCTACAGAAGTGCCCGGGTTTTCTGTATTTATTTTAAATTTTTTCGTTTGGTTTACCACGTTTTGGAGGAGAAATAATGGGACCAAGTGGGCAGAGATCTCCCCATACCCACCCTACTCAACTAAAATACAACAGAAACTTGAGCTTCTTCTGAGGAGACACCATTCGTCACCCCTGATTCCTGCAGAGAATGAAACTACTGCACACTCCCTCGGCATGGCCTACATGATTACAACCTTGGAGTTAGAAGGATTTTTTGAAACAAGTTATATCCTCCCGCATTAGTACTTGGCTACGTTCTAGGATGCATTGCCCGATTGCTACCACTTGGAGGTGTAACTAATACTTGAAAATGTCCAGGTGAGAGTTGCTTTATCCTAGAAGGCTTTAAACTACTTTTCCAAAGAACTTCATAATTTCTGCATTTACTAATAATATTTATATTTATTATTTTTTAAATTACAAAAACACAACCGCATCCCGTAAAACGTGCAAAAGGGCACGTTCTTTCGTTAATTCACGTTAATTCTACTAAGGCCTTTGAAGTATTTGAAAACAATTTGCGCAAGTAAATGTTACATCTATTGCGCTAGTGTCAACACTTAAGGAAAATTTGCGCAAAATTGCTTGTTGCATTTAAACTTGCTTGTTGCTATTTAAAACTTGTGCAATTTATTTTAAACAGCATGCGGTGTGTCCTACCCAAATACGAGTCTAGACCTGACGTGGGACTTGTAGATCAGCGCCAAGTCAGACGCGGTAAAGTATTTTTTACATCTCTTTAGAAAACCAAAGTTTATGATCAAATTTTTGCGACAGAAAAGATATGGTCGGTCCAACTAAGGTTGCCGTAAACCGAAGATGTTTAAGGAATTGGGCGAATTGGGTGTATTCAATCCGTCGGCAGAGGTGTTTTGAGCGTGGGTTGGGGTTTTTTTATTTGTATTGTGTTTAGGATGTACGGTTTGCTCTGTTCCAAGCGAGGATCGCAGAAATGTCATTGTTTGATGATCCAAACATGGGTTCTCGATTGATTTCTGTAGAGTTCTCAAAATAATGCATTACAGAATCAAAATAGTAAAGATAGTACGCGAAATCAAGGGTGATATCGTCGGCGAAGTTATAAATTGGATTGTAACTGAGAGACAAAAGATCATTAATAAAAAGACGAAATAAGGTTGGTGAGAGAACTGAACCCTTAGGTACCTCGGTATTACTTTTGTAACGCCGTCTTTTATTACATAGATTGAACGGCCTGACAAAAACTTTCTATCCATTTAACGAGGTGCAGGACCAGACCAAATTCCTGAAGTTTGGCTGAAAGGGCAGCATACCAGATACTATCAAAAGCTTTTGTAATGTGCGCCGACTCTCCACCTGTTCGAATTCTGCGCTAATGCCTACAGCCATTACTGCGATTTGTTGGGTACCTTTCTGCTTTACGGATCTTTACGGATTTTCCTCTCCGTCATTCAATTTGGGTTATTTGGCTTGTTTCTTAGTGTATGGCCCATTCATTGTCGCTTTCGCCTTCGAGCACTGATATCTGTCCGGTCTTGGCATGTAAGACTGTGTAACTCCTCATTGATAACGACTTCCGGCCAATGTTAAGGATCCGCCGAAGACACTGGTTGACAGAGGCTTGCAGCTTAAATGTTTATGACAAGTCACTTTCCATGTTAAACAGTTGTACAACAGAGAACATACAACAGAAACGTATTAATTGCCTCTGTACTATCGGAACCACGCGTACTTTGCCGATGGCCGAACAAGCTTGGAACCTAGTTACACGTCAAACTATTTAACATAAAAAAAACAGGTTTATCCCTGTGTACCGTCTAAAAACTTCAGAAGGCTGATTTTCTGGGGATATTCCGGCAAGATAGTGTAAATGCCATGGAATAGGAGTTGAAAAATCCAAAGATTTAGGCGCTTCCCCGCTCTTTATCTAACGCAACTTGTTTATTACAGCCAGGGGTGAGAGGGGGAGGGGGTTAAAAAGCAAGGTTAATAAAATATCATAAGTAAAAAAGAAGAACACAATCATCATTATTTCTTTAAGCCACAACTTCCTGAGAAACTATCGACTTAGCGATAATAAAAAGCTTTTTATAAACTTTACGTATACTTTCTAATTTTTAATCATTTTACGTCAGCTTTGGCGGTGTGGACACGGTCTCAGTCTTGATGAAATTTTTATAGGATTTTCCAGTGAAACTGGTCATCTTTGAACTGCTTACATAAGTGTATGTGTTTAATTAACTTTTCTACAGTAATCATTTTTTTTTCGACTTTCTTTTCTAAGAGATCTGTTGAAGTTTTTTATTCCGTTGATTCAAACTTTATTCACTAAAGAAATTTATCAAAATTATTTGATATTCAGAATAGATATATCGCATTTAAATGCAATATAATGCCTTAATATACTATATATAATGAAAAACTTCGTATAACGACTTTTCTTTTACATTTATTTTTACTACATAAACTATAGTTCATCAAAACTGCAATCGTATTAAGTACAAAATTCCATCAAATCAAAAATTGCACTATAAAATGTTTATTAGGCCAAACCAATTCGATCCAAAACCAAATTTTAATATAAAAAAACATCTTGTGAAAATATGAAATTTTAACAATATCAAAAATAAATTGTTTTTCAAAATAGAAAATCCATAGTACCACCACCACCTGATTTTGTTTCTTTTTAGTTTGACACAATTTGATGCAAAGATTTTCTATATTGTTTCCCCCCCCTTTTTTGAATGAGAAGTAGTCTACTATTATTTGGTTATGGCTAGTTTAGAAGCATTCTTATATCTACAATTTTACATCGTGATTGTCTCTTATAAAATGAGAATAAAATTACAATTTTTAAAATGCTTATATTAAACAAACGTTACTTCGATATTACAATGTATTAACCATTTCTTATTCTATTTTGTTTGAGTTTACCTTAATCTTTGTTCAAAAGTTGTTTTTGAAACTATTAAGTTTTCTTTTTAAATAATAAAATTGAAGAAAAAATTGTTTACACAATACAAATATAAGCAATCATCATTAATATCAAAACACTTCATCGTTCCTTAAATGTCATTTCAACATTTGCGCAATAAATTGCCTCATAATTTAATTCATAATCATGCAATTGTTATTTACTTAATTTATCATAAAAGTGACTATAGGAAAAAGGTGACTGATGAAAATTTTCATTAATTTGAACACCTTCGATAATATAATATTGCAAGATATACGCATGAATATAAATTTAATAAAATTAAAGTAAATCATAATAAGATAAATTTAAAACTCTTAAATATCGTCCGGAAGTTTTTTTTTCAGTGTCTTTAAATACGTAAGGCATTTAGATGTCTTATTAGAATCCGACCAAAACCAGAACTTATAAATTTTTATTAAATGAAAGTAGAAATTTATGGAGCAACGGAAACATGACGCGTTTTTCCAATAATTTTATCGAAAATAATTTATGTTGGCGGACAAATGCATAAAGTAATAATATAAATTGAATATTTTTATTTGAGATCCAAAGCACAATTTATTTTTATGAGAACTACTCAGACTTACTAGGGGTCAATAAATAACAAACGCCAATGTCAGTTTAGGTCTATTTTTAATAGTTTCCTTCGGACAGTCGTCATATTAAAAATGTGAAGGGAATCAGAGTTTTTTAATAACGTACTTGATATATCTTACTGCCGTGCCTGTACTAGTTATAGTAAGTCCTTTTTTTTTGTAAAGTTGTAACCACTTTTAGTCGTTTCCATAAGCAAAGCTCTAGGTTTATTTCTTGTGCAATTGTTGGGATAACTTATTCGCACGAGTGTTAATGAACTTACCCATTCTCTGTTTCCTACATTTCTTGGGGTCAAGAAAAATAGGGTAAATTTGTTTGACGCTTAAGCTTCCCCTTTAGTAAGAACTCGTCTAATTAATTAAGCACATTTTTGCACAGTTTAATAATTTTGATTGAAATACCATTTCTAGGGTCTTCTTGTCCTGTAGCCAGAAATTGAGCAAGTCTTTACATATCGCGATTTTAATGGCATCAATTATGAGAACCTCCTTGCTGAGGCTGACAATGACATCAGCTGACGATCAGATTAAACATATTACGGAGTAAATATCTTACCTATATGACAAATTTGTCCCGTTTAAACGCCGTCGTATTCTCAACCCGCCCATGGTTTACCGAAAGTATGAGACGTCTTAATACGGAACGAAATAAAGCATATCGGAGATGGAAGCGGTCCCGAATTGCTCAGTTCTGGGAAAACCTCCGTACTTTGCGCAACACTGTAAATAGGGAAATACTTCACGCTAAATCCCAATATGATAATTTTAAATTGAATCCACTGCCCACTAAAAAACTGTGGCATAACTTGTCAGCAGTTGGTATTGGTAAGATAAGAGGTGGCATTATAGAAGGCGACCTAAATTATTTGAATAGGATTTTCACGTCCAACGGATTCTCTAGTACAAGTTCATATACAAATCTTGATAATGTGTTTGATGGGCGTGACCCTTCCGAAGGCTTCTCGTTTAATCCAGTTACTGATATTAATGTATGTTCTGCAGTGATCTCTATAAAATCTGATGTAATTGGATTGGATCACCTGCATCCAAGATTTATAAAAATACTGCTTCCAATCATTCTCCCCAGTCTCACACATCTATTTAACAATGTTATAGTCAGATCAACTTTCCCAAAGATATGGAAGATTTCAAAAATAGTGCCTATCCCTAAGAAGTTTACAAATCCTGTGGAATATCGTCCGATATATATCCTACCATATCTTTCTAAGGCTTTTGAAAAATTACTTCATGCGCAGATTATACTCTATCTTGAAAGCAACAACCTATTGTCAGATTTTCAATTGTACCACGGCCATGCTCAAAATCAGTGATGACATACGAATTTCCTGTGACAATGATGATTTTACAGCACTGGTTCTACTTACTTCTCGAAGGCCTTCGACAAAGTTAATCACAGGTTTTTGTACTGGAAACTTGGTTCGTTATTTAAATTTTGTAGTCCTGCATGTAATTTGATATTGTCATATTTAACAAACGGTTATCTGCAAAGATAAGTCATTTGATTATCTTCCTATTTTAAGCGGGGTACCGATACTGCAACTATTATCTTTATGCGGATGATATACAGCTGTATATTTCCGCTGGGCTTGGTGCAGGACGCTATTTGTCGTTTGAATGATGATCTGAGGAACGCGTCTATATGGGCTGGTAAAAATTGTTTAAATCTTAATGCCTCAAAATCGAACGCTTTTATAATCTACAAGTCTAATTTACATATTTCTTTTTTCCCAAGTGTTTTTCTTGATAACGTAGTAATTCCCTATTGTGATTCAGTTAAAAATCTTGGAATTATTTTTAATAGGTCTCTTAGTTGGTCAGATCACATCAGCAGTGTCGTGGGTAAGGTATATGGGTCCCTACGTAAGCTGTCCTTATCTGCAGTTAATACGCCTCAAGAAACTCGTCTTCTGCTTGTGAGATCCTCGTTGATTCCGTTGATTTCATATGGTTTAATTTAATTCTAACTAAAGAGCCATCCTACTTGTATATCCAACTAGAATTCTCTCAGTCTAGAAGAACTTTCTCACTTTTCTTAATTTTTTTTTATGCGAAGGGCTTTTTTTCATTATCGGAACCATATCCACGTCCTTTTACTCCCGAAATTCGTGATAGATTAGCTGTTAGACATGACACTAAACAAAACAATAGCCGGACAAGACATAAAATAGGGTACGTCGAGTATTTCATAGTGATTTTGAAATATTTCAACAAGGACTTTTTGCTACAGAGTCCATTATAATTTTCATTGAAAGTCCGTACTAAATGATGCATTCGTGAATTTTTTCTGATTTTCTGCATCGATAATTTCGAAACTTAAATTCTTTAAGAGCGTTTATCTCGTGTCTGAAGGATTAAAATTACAAAATCCCAAACACATTTTTTGGTGCATTTTAGGACACCCGTCCAACGACATCCTACCCGATGAGATAAGTGTAACTGTTTCTTGAGTTCACTTTTAATTGTGGGGAAGAAGGATTTTTCAAAAATCTCTGCATTTCTGTTTTTGATATTCAGAGCGTTCTAATTAATTAGAACCTTAAAATGGAGCTTTGCTTTGAGTTTTTGTATAATAGCAAATCTGTCTTTGTTTTGAAATTGAACAGCCGCAATCTAGTTACAATTGATAATTTCATTACCCTATACCATATCTATTCACGCTATTAACCGCCATATGTTTATGTTATTATTTTAGCCTTAACCTGAGGTGGGACGCGGAGAAGAACTCCACTCGATTCGATAAAAACAATTACAACTCCCTAATGGCAAAGTAAAAGTAAGAACAAGAAAGTAAAGGAACGAATTTCGTACATGTTTATTTAAAATAAGAAGAAGACAGTATAAATTACATTTGGAGAAGGAGTTGGATCAATCTACAGAGTGGCAAAGTCACTACGCCATATTTCCAGGTTTCGAGCCTCGGTCTCCCCGCGAGTTTTTAATAAAAAATTAAAACAAAAAAATCCACTCCGTCTCTGGGCTGTTGTCTACTCATAAAAAAACCATTTAATGGGGATTCCGAATCACCGAACTATTATTCTCAATGTTATTTTTGCGTAATTTGTTGTCAACAGAAATCAACTATGGGCTGTTGCCGATGTGATTCGAACCTGGGTTCCTTAGGAAGAGACGAAGATAAGGTAAAGGGAAATGAATCCATTTAGAGCTGTGACCATAATTAATGAATTATGTCAATTTTGTGCATTCGCATTAATCTCACGACTTTTGATTTTTTTACAGCGAACTTTTTTATTCGTTGGTCGTCCATCGTCGCAATTATTTTTAATACTTTAACCGTTCGAAATTCTTTTGTAATCGACAAATAATATTAAAACTATGTAAAATAGAATACATATTCCTCTAGATTGTGATGATCATCTGTTATCAAACTGAGGCGGGACATTACCCTACTTTGACTTCTCTCTGAGGGTATGAAGCTCATGCTTATTCTGACTAATGAAATCCTTAGAAGATCAAAAGCTTGCATTGCGATGACTTATATGAAACGACTAACTTCACAACCTGACAGCTCAAACTTTTCCACACATTAAATCCCACCGTCGACTAAGATTCACTCGTCGGAGTCAATTATCTGTTGACTAACATGTAGCGTAAGGAAAACGCTCTTATTCGTTCACATGTAAAATTTATCTTTGATGTAAATCCTGCATCCGAGCGCTAACGTGGCCGTTATTTCGGACCACTGTCTCATAGGCAGACAAGCCGATAGACTCGGTGCGCGTTCAAACGACCTCTGTAGGAGTTACCAAGACGAAAAGGAAGATGAAACCATACTCTTCCTCCTCTGCAACTGCCCGGCCCTAGCCAATATTAGGAACCGGTTTTTGGATTCCTCTTTTTTTAAAGAATTAACCGAAATAGGCTCCACTGACGTCAGGGACCTAGTTCGGTTCACTAGGAGCTCTAAATATTTCCCTGATACGTGATAAGGCTAAACCTTTTCCGCCCGAGCCAATATTGTACTGTATTGAACTAGATTCCACTGGTGACAGGGAACTAGCTCGGATCACAGTAATTAGGTAGGCTCTCCTCTTTTCCTAGGGCGTATAGTATCACAATGGGACTCTTTGGCCTAAGTATGCCTTTTTTAGGCAGCCACTCTAACCTAATCTAATGCAGGATTTTCAGGCAAATCCCGGAATGTTGAATTTTATTCTGGTCCCTAAACGAATGGTGGCTAATTTCTTGAGAATTAATGGCCCTCTAATTAGACTAGCCATTGCTCCTTCAGTTATTATCATATCACTGCTACTCCTATGAATTTTCGTTAGATTTGGATTTGAACAATTCTTATTTCGGGCATATAATATATTTTCATGACCACACGACCTTTGACCATATACTACTGAACTTCTCAAGCCGTTTCTTGTCACATAAAAATACAGTTACCATCACATCAAACAAATTGTTCAAATGGATGATAATGAGCATGCGTCAGGACTGTCATATAGTAATATATCACAGCCTAATCTAGTTACAAGGCTGTAAGCAAATGTGATCAGCTGTTTTTCGGAAAAATAAACAAACCAAATTGAGCTTGGAATGCGTCAATGACATTAGCATTTCTCTTTGGTTTTAGTAAGAAAAGTGTGAAGTTTTATTTTTGTACAAGGATTGCTTAATCCATGGTACAAAGAAAATTAAATAGTGGTGAAATGTTAGCAGGTAAAACGGCTTTAACCCCTTGTGGGGAATAGGGTGTCTATTACACCTACCATCTACCTGTTAATCTGGATGCCTTCCCTCTCGACGGATCTTCTCTATGTGTCGCACGATCGTCCAATTCGGCGTCTTCCTTGGATTCCAATATAGCGCTTGATGTACGATGTTGTTTGGCTCTTTTCATAGTGTCTGGCCTATCCGTTTCCACTTTCGCCTACGAATACTGGTGTCTATTCCGTCTTGGCCTATAAGTCTGTGTAGAGCTTCGTTGGTAATGAACTCCGGCCAATGGATATTAAGGATCCGCCCGAGACTCCGCTCGACAAAAGCTTGTAACTTAGATGTTATTTTCTATTTTCATGTTTAACAGCCATACAACAGAACAGTGATGGGCATTATTCGAATAAATTTTCAATAAAAAATTATTCGAATAAATTTTTATTCGATTTTCAATTTATTTTAAGTTATTCGCAAATAATTATTTGTTATTTGGTGCTCCTTAATCCAATTTCAAATTATTACTTGTTGTTCGATTGTTCGTTTTTCGATAATCAAATAATTATTCGTTATTTGATTAATTATTCGCAAATAATTATTTGTTATTTGGTGCTTTTTATTCGAATTTCAAATAATTATTTGTTATTCGATTATGAAGTAATTATTCGATAGTTCATGTCTCTTTATGAAATAATTATTTGTTGTTGGTGTCCATTAGTTCAATTTCATTTTTCTTGGTACACGCATTTCATATCACAAGGTGTCTCATACTTAGGAAATTAAAACTGCGTTGTTATGTTTCGATGTTAACAGTAAAGATTTTAGTAAATTATACCATAAAACAAATAAGTATTCCATAAGGAGACATCAACTATCGAATAATTACTTGATAATCGAATAACAAATAATTATTCGAAATTCGAATAAAAAGCACCAATTAACAGATAATTATTTGCGAATAAGTCATCAAATAACGAATAATAATTAGATTATCGAATAACAGATGATTATTTGAAATTCGAATAAAAAGCACCAAATAACAAATAATTATTTGCGAATAATCCTCCAAATAACAAATAATTTTTGTAATAAAATAAATTTTTATTCGATTTTTCAATTTATTTGAGCTTTTAGCTTTTATGTTTATTCGAATAAAAAATGCCCATCTCTGCAACAGAACAGATTTTACATTCGACTCGAAGATCCACAGTTTTGTGCGTCTGGAGATGTTGTTATTGCACCAGATCTCAGCAAGATTATTAAATTAAGCTTTCCTTATTGATGCGAGCCTGTAGATCAGCTTCAGCTCCGCCGTCTGCTGTAACTATGCTTCCGAGATATCAAAATTTATCCACTTGCTCTATTAGCTACTCTTCCAGATAAATTACATGTTGTCTCCTAATATTCAACCTCATAAGTTTGGTTTTAGCATCATTGCTCTTAAGCCCTCCTGAATATATGATATAAGAAAACTGAGTATAGAGGGAGAATTTTCTCGAAAGATGTAATCGGCTATGTTAAGCAATCCAATTACAAATTTTACTCCTTGATGCTATTAAGACGCATATGTGTAATATTTACTTGGCCACTTAAGTCTGAAATATTGGTAACGCTGCTCGGCTTACTTTAAGCAGTCCAGTAGTATATGGTCGAAGCATACGATTGCCATGCCATAACAATGAGACTTAGCAAAATCAGCTGATGCGATGTGGATAAACGAATTACTACATGTGAGTAATAAATACTGCAGGGTCATTTCAACTAATGTTGCTGATTATGGTCTTGTTCTGTACTGTTTAACATAGTTTAACATTATTTTTAGCTACATACAGCTTAAAGGTTTCTCATATGTTGATCACCTAACATAAGCACCTTCTTAAAAATAGGCCCAATCGTACCGCATTAAAGTGTGTATGGCTTCTAAATAGATCTTACGGATATTTGACTGCAGTAACGTTTTTAGGATTATGGAGATTGACTCGTCTTCCAAAAATCACTATACCAAATTCTCATACTTCTAATCTGCAAATGTAAAAAATCTAATGTTACATCATAGAACTTGATAACCGAATCTCTAAAATATAGTAGTGTTACAAATTGATCAAAACTTAAGAATTGTTTTGAAAAACTGCCTGTTGGTAGAGCGTATTGAATTATATTTTTATTATAACATTTTTTTTCAATTTTTTAATTTCTATAATTTCGAAGTTAGAATTAAGCATCGCAGTAAGATATATCAAGCACGACACGTTTTCAAGTTGAATTAACTCTAGTCTTTCAGTTAGTTTGATTACTTTGTAAAAATACTCGTTTTCGGTTTATTAAAGTCAAATTAACGTTTGACCAATGAATAATGAGCAACATAAAACATTCTACTCATAGTGCAAAATAAAATAGGCACAAAATATTCTCTGTTTCCATTTTGGGTGCATTAGTTAGAGTATAACCAATCAAATTCCATTAAACTGAATATGCATTGATATGTTGCTAACAGCTGATTTGAAGGACAATTGGTGTACATAAGTTATAACACAAGTAGTTATCAGCAAAAAAATAAATTTTTTTTCAAACAACATAAATCTTTTGGAAGTTTTAAAATTTTAAGAGAAATAAAGAAATGCTAAAGGCTCAAAAATAAATGTCTGTCATTAATAATAGAGTAATTAGGGACAAATGCTTATTCAGTTTGAGATATTTTAACAACTATAGGTCTAAAGATTTAAAAACAGCTGGAAGCACGTCTTCGTTTATATTTTATTCTTTAAAAGCTTACTAAATTACAACAAAATATCCATCTTTCGTCGATTATATATCGAACTCATATAAAAATTGCTCCTCCTATAGAGTGAACGCAAAAGGAATCATTGCATTTATGTAATTTTTAAGAGAAAACATTATGAATAATTTTTTTACGCATATTAATTTTAAGAATAACATTTTTAAATCTAAAATATTTCTATTACACGATATTAACTTGGCCCTAGTGTTTTAATACATAATAACAGGTAAATAAATAATCACACTTTTGTAGCCCCACCACCCAGGTAGATAGAAACAATATAATATTAGCACCTGCTTTTAATCATAGAAAATCGACATATTTCATAATCGCTTTTGATATGAGATTTTTACATTAACATTACTAATATTGTCATAGGTTAGTTAATTAGAAAACAAGAAAATTGTCTTGCTTTCATCACATTGTCAAAAAAAAATAGTAGGACCCACACATTCAAGAAGCAAAATCCAGAAATTATAAAAAAAAAATCTAACTAAGAGTAAAGAAAGTAGAACGAAAAATAATTCAATTATGAAATTTCTCGATTTTTCTCTCTGCCGTTAATAGATGGCCCAGCTGTCGTCAGTGTCAACATTTTTGTTCGAAGTATATCAAAAATCGATGATGTTACCATGGTAAGTCGAACTGATAGCAACATTAAAACTAACCGCGTATGAAAGAAAAAAATATATAAATAAATAAATATATTAAAATTGAAAAGAAATATATATGAACGAATGCAACAAATTTAATTTTGTAGTACGCGAAACTACTGTTCTTCCTTTGTCTACTAGCAAGTCGATGTGTTTTGAAACCGGGCGCACTGTCGCATTCAAGCTAAGCAGCATTCTTGTTATTTCCCTAATAATGAGATTTTCGTTTTTCTGTTCCTTCTATAATTTCGTTACTACTTGTAAGCAGTGATTATTTTTGACTGTTTTTGTTATTCAACTAGGAACAATAGCAATGTACCATGCCTCAATTGTTATGCAAAATTAAAGCTAGAAAAATTTTTAACATTATTTTGGCTGTTCTGGTATAAATTGGTGTTATTTTACTTTAAATGGCTTTATAACTTTTTAAAATTTAAAACTAACATAATGTTTCTCTGTTTTGTTTTAATTATTTGGCACTACATATATAATTTTGTTTCTTCACTTAGTTCACCAACAAAATAAAAATAGAGTATTAAGCACGCAGAAATATTTAAATTTCCGTACTGTTTCCATATCTTCCACCTAATAAATTTTATTATTTTATAGTAACTAAATAATGAAAAAAAAATGTAGAAATTCACCACGTTTCTTAATTAATTAACCAAATAAGATACCATCTCATCACCTACCTGAACTGATGGAGTGGTATCTAAAATTCTTAATTCCCAATAATATTGTAAAGCCTCTGTTTTTAAAATTGTTGAGCTTTTTACAAAATACTAATTCCTGAAATGTTTTTTTTTTCAATAGCTATAGTTGAATTCAAGTTTTTCTCTCTGTCCGTCTTTCCATTCCCCCCTTACTCCCTATTTTTTATAACAGTTCGTTTAACTCAGTGCAAGAAAAATAATGTAGAAATCTGTTTTTTATTTGCTTAGTTTTTGTATTACCTGAAACAAAATTAAATATTTTGCTATGCATTTCGGATGTCATAAGAATCATATTTTATCACCTAATATAAACTAACAAAAAAATATTGATTTACAAAATAATCAGCCCCTTCGAACTATCTCCAAATTTGTATTGTAGAACTCAAAAGACATTACGATTAAAATTTACATTGACAAAAATAGGTTACCCATTAAGAAAGATGGTAAAATACGGTAGTACTGCAGCTTCTTCAATATTAAATAATGATGACTCAAACGATATTCTTCTTAAAATTTATGTACGTACCTATTGTGAGTAAATTTTAACTATTATGGTAAATAGTTTTCCAAAATATATTTGTTCCATTTCCGTTTGTTCTATGCAGGCCCGTGCGCGGGTGGTTATCTAATTCTATTTAAAAAAAATAAAGGAGCTATACAAAGACAACTGTCAACAAGTGGCTGTACATAAAATATGATATATTATGCAATTAAAAAATATGGTTATATACATTTTAGATTATGTTTTTAGTATTTCAGTCAAATTTTGCCTAATGAAGAAGTCCAGAAAATTTTTAAAACCCTCCTGGGGGATTTCAACTCGCCCCCCCCCCCCACTCCCCTCCCTCGTGCGCACGGGCCTGGTTCTATGAAACGATTGGAAATGAACTAATAAAAATTTTAGTCTGCAGCTTTGAGGCCTGGGTAGATATTCTCACAAAGCTGGTTATTTTGTGAAACCAGGATGCCTTGTAAGTACACAACAATTTATAAATGTGTAGGAGATATATTTAGCATGTATGTGTTCAAACGGTTGAAGGGGAATTGTCAGCCGTTTTACAAAATTTTTACTCATGGCCGTCCAAGCGCTATTAAGTGTCAAAGTTACACGCCAGCTTCCAACCAGGCGGCTGAGGATTTAGATGCAAGCTCCGGGGAACAGCGTGAAGAAAAACAGATCATGCGCACAAACTTGACATTTATTTGGTGCTCTTAAAATTGTGTAAAATTCAAACATTTCGTGTATCATATGATGATTTATTACACTTTTCCATACGTGAAGAAATATGTTGGACTTCAATCTTTTGGTTTGTTTTAAATAGTCCAGTCACATAAGCAAAAAAGGGGGGTCAACCTCGGAATGAGAGATAATAAGTTGTAAACTCGTATACACCTTCATTTTGGTGTTTTAAAAGTTGTCTCAAAAGTCTCATAAAATCTCGTGTCT
Source organism: Leptarthrus brevirostris (assembly GCA_964036015.1). Taxonomy (NCBI): domain Eukaryota; kingdom Metazoa; phylum Arthropoda; class Insecta; order Diptera; family Asilidae; genus Leptarthrus; species Leptarthrus brevirostris. The sequence goes on from OZ038371.1 coordinate 20,448,141, forward strand.
GCGTCGTAATTTATTCAAGGTCAAATGTCACAAAAATTCGTTTTTGTAGCTCCAATGATGTTAACATTTATTATAAAAATTGTAGAGCATAAAATTTGCGACAAATTTTGTTTTAACAAATTTTTCATACGCCCAACCGTTTTTGAGATAGAGGGCAGAGAGCCCGTAGCGCTCAGCTATACTCACTGTAATGCAAGGTCAACCGTGAAACTCAGTGAATAATACCTTTTATAAAGTTATTATAATTTTTCTATGAAGTCTGTACCTGAGAATGTGGACCCCTACATAATACGACCTTCTTCATTTATAGTTAGTTCATGAGACAGATGTTCCGTTGTGTAGACTGGTTAGAAAATGTCTGAGAATTTAATGTCAAAATACCAGAATAAATCGGAAAAATAGTCGGCAATATTGCCGACTGGATGACGGTGCATTTTGACGTTAAAATTATAGAATTTAAAGCTGGTATAATGTTCTGACAAATTTTCAGAAAAAGTAAGTAATGCCCGAATTTATTTCTAGCAATAGTTGGTCATATACCAGCGTATAGTGACGATCCGTATTCGGGCAAATTGTCGACGACCGGACAACCTGAGCAGCATACGGTTTTTTTTTTTTTTTTTGTATACGATGTGGCCAAATCCTAGGAGACAACCCTTTGATGCGTTAGCATGGTTTTGGTCGGAAGGGAATTAGGGTAAGGGAAGTGAGGAAACTTCAGTCTTGTTTTTGCATTTCTGTGAGCTAGACAACAGCCCAGAGACGGAGTGGATTATTTTAATTTCTTAGTAAAAGCTCACGGTCATCTGGTCCCGAACCCGGGACCCTTGAAATGTTGGTCTTGCCGCTCAACACATTGATCCAACTCCGTCACCGACAGATTTCCAGTAAATTGCTGAAGCATTATAACAATAAACTGCGTAAAGGCAATGTCAAAGCACAAATCTATTCATCAAAAAGTTTTGACAAATATCCCCTTTCTAAAAAACATATATTATTTTTACATGCATTCAGTGGCTGTGACACAACTTCTGCGCTGTTTAAAAAAGGGAAAACAAACTTTCATCAAATCTATACACAAACTTGCCAATTTCGACCAACTGGCTCAAGTTTTTCTACAAGAAAACTGCCCTGTACAGCAATTATACGAAAATGGATTACGCATCTTACTAGCGATATATAATGCTCCTAAATCTAAGGGCAATATCGATTATCTTCGATATACTCAGTTCATAAACTCTACAAGGCTTCATAAACCTGTCCAGTTGTCTAATCTTTCACCGACAAGTGCAGCAGCCCATCAGCATATAATTCGTGTTTATTTCCAGGTTCAAAAATGGTTAGGGCATGATTTAGAACCCCAGGAATGGGGTTGGGTGCTGCAAAATGAACTCCTGGAGCCAATAACAACAATATTACCACCAGCTCCTGAGGAATTACTTCATACACTATTTTGTAATTGTAAGAATGGATGTGGTGTACGCTGTGGGTGCAGAAAAGAGGAAGAGAGTGCATTTGACCCGGAAATTCTGGAAACAACGATTCAGGACAACGAAGATGATGACAATGAAACAGACATTTGCACATGCCCGGAAGATGACGACGACGAAGAAGAAGAAAATTAATACTTTTGTTCTTTAAATAATTAAAGATTTATATATTTTCACTTCATTCCAATTCAAATTGATGATTTAATAACTTTATACAAGGTATTATTCACTGAGATTCACGGTGCCGGCCCCAGGGTCAAGGCTTGTGAAGAAAACGAACCGATTCCTATTGTCCGATTGTCACTAGTTTCACTGTCGATGAACGGTCGTGCGGGTGCTTCTCCCACTCGCCTGTAACGGGTACTTCTTTTTGCTAGTATTCTTGATGTCGTTCTGCCTGATTGGTGTTAGACGGATCGGGGTACTTTCTGTCTTGTCTCCGAGTCTAATCCACTATAACTGGGACTGGTATTTTCCTGCGGGGACAAGCCAGGGACAGATAATTCAATTCCGAACCGGTATATACAGCCTAGGTTATGGTAACAACTGTAAGTGACAACCGCTGACAGAAAATACAAGAGAGATAGGTAGCTAGGAATCACGCTGTCTAGCGAAGTGTCTGGTACTAGAAATACACGCTAATACAAGAGACAGCAAGATAACCAGAAATAACGCTGGTTAGATGGGTGCCTTGTGCTTTGAACGCATGCTGATGCCCGTATTTCCAAACTTTACTGGCTGGTCAAACCATTTGTCAGCTCCCAATTCTTACATTTTATTACTTTGGCTTCCGCTGCTGCTTGGTAAAGTCGTCTTTCTGCTAGTGTTGGTCGACGACTCTTTGATCCACTGAGCCAGCCACTCCTTAAATTGAGCCGGGGAAGTCTTGCGTTGCACTAAATTCTTCGATTTCCCATGGTGCTGTTGATAGGCTTCTTACTCTGTTGTTGGTATGTTTTTTTGTAACTTTGTTTCAGTAGTTCCAGGGGAGGGGGGGTTCTGCTGGCGCATATAATTCGTTATTTTCTAGGATGCTGTTTGAAATGTCATTAGGAAAGAAGTTTTTAAGCGTTTGTTTGGTGTCGCTGCGTTGAGTAGATCAAAAGATAAAAATAATAGAGTGATGTCTGAGATCGCCCCCCCCCCCCCCCCCCCCCCCCAATACAATATTTTGTTTGTCTGGGTGAGATCTATCACCCTTGGTTTTGGGCACACCAGATCTGAAACACCCTGTATCGAGATATGTTGGCTGACCCTTGGTTTATCAGTATTAGTTTAGAGGTTAGCCACAACAATATACGGATACGAAGCAGATGTCAGCTTCTCTATGTGAAGTAAGTCAAGGCATGAAATTTAAAGTGTATAAAAGTCTACATGGCTCGCCTTCTTGCAAAAAAAAAACTGATTTACCTATTTTTTCAAATTATTTAGAGTTTTCAATAATTTTGTATACTCCAATATCTGTTGTTGACTTATTTAAACATGGAAGTACTTGGCTTTTTTAATCCTGTCTTTCAGTGCAATTGTCTTCAGGTCACGCCATTACTTCACAGCTTCTACAGGTTCTTCTACTGTCCTTCTAAATGCTGTTTGGAGTTTTCCGATTCATGGGTTGGAGAACCTAATAGAAGTTCTTCTATGGCTTCGTTGTTATGATCTAATTTTGGTATCCTAATATGTTAATGAACTTTTGGTATTCGACGCAAGCATGTGTTAACATATGTTTACTTACATTTTTACAACGCTTATTTATGTTTGCAATAGGCAATTTACGTTTATAGTAAAATTAGCATGTACGTCAAATTGAAGTAATTCTTGTTCCTTGTTCTAGTGCAAACTACACTAATTTGCTATCATTAGTCGAATAAACTTAGGTAAAAACATATTTAGAGAATTCAATTATTGAGCATTAAGCAAAAATTTTTACCTAATAAAGTCATGTGTTATAAAGCCACTTAAAGGAATTGTCAAAAATACATAATATCATAAACAAACCATTGGAACGTTAGTTATAAATTGAATATAAATCGAGGTAGTGTGTACGCAGTGCGATTAAAAAATTGCTGTAGTCTCAACTCTTGTTGTTTCTCTACTCAGTCTGAACATGGTTTTTGGTATTTCGAAGTTGAGATATTGATTGCCAAGTATTACGTGGGCCATGTTTAACTATTCTTCAGTAAAAATTAAATAAAAAATACAAATTTTAAACTTTTTTTTTTCTTTGACATAAATGTTTGCCGTAATTCAGTTAAAATGAGAGACATGGAAATGTTTTGTTTTGCGTTTTATATTTGATTTTATAATTTTTTGCTATTTTTTGCATAAATATCTTATTATATTGCAATACATTTTCTGTTTAGTAGATACGTTTTTGTTATTTTTTTACATTTTTATGTATGCTTTCCGGTGTTGTTTTAGATTATTGAAACTTTACATTATTTTTCCTTTATTTTAAAGTAACATATGTGTTTGTTATAGTTTTAGTTGAATGTCTTTTGGATCTCTCTAAATAACCTTTTATTATCTGTGTTGACCTTTAATAACAATAATATTGTTACATTCCTTAACTAATATTGCAATATACGTAATTAACGAGTATATTTTTTTACTTAACAAAATTCGAAGTATTTAACATTTGTGTATCAGTAAAATTATAAAAATAAATTTTATATCTAATTATTTGTGTGCTTTGAACGTTTTACGAAATTTCTTTCAAAATTATCCTATTAATTATGTTTTTTAAACGAAATTTGTGTTATTACCTTTTTTTATATTATTTTGTATGCTGAGAAAAATATAAGAAATATGTTTATTAAAAACTTTTATCAAAATTTTTATTGTATTATTAAATTTGTTATTTTTTGATAATTTTTTTTTAATTACTCATCCTTGACCATTATAAAAATTAGTATGTCTGTCAAAAAACTTAAAATAACGTCTGCAGCTTATAACGAGCTTTTTTTGGTATTACTTTTATTGTTTTTAATACAATTTATTGGAGAGTTAAATCAAAATTATCATACATATTTAATCGAAATGGAATCCTGTTTATTAGTGGTTCATGTACGATAAATATATTGTCGTATCGATTTTATAAAGCCGTACATAAATGTATATTGATTAAAATTCACTATTCCTGTTTAAATGGTAAAATCTTTTCTCATTATGCGTTTTAATTACTTATATTTAAAATAAAAATCAACAATTTACTTTCAAAAATGTATAGCATGCATTAATTTAATATTTCATTTTATTAAACACATTCACCATAATATCACAGTTTTTTTCTATGAGATCCATAGACGTTCTTCATAAACTTTATTTTTTTTGTATTTTTTTTTGTTTTTTGTAATTAATTTTTGCCATTCAGTGTGTATTTACAGCGGACGAAAAATATAATTAAAGCATCGATTAATATCATTAAGAAATTTACAGTTCTTATTAGTTTTTCTATAAAATTAAAAAAACAAAGCAAAAGAAGATAAGCGAAAAGCTTAGTAGTTTACAAAAGCTTAAATTGCAAGTTAAAGTTTTACCTTATATAATTATTCCACTAACTTAAATGTACGGTTTATTCAATTTGTGTTTACAAATTGAGTCACCAATTTAGCTATACTTAATTGGTCTAAATTGGCTAATTGTTAGTGGACCCAAATATGCAAGCATTTCTTATATTAAGGGTAGATATCCAACATATCTTAAAAAACACGTAAATTATAATAATACAATTATTATTTGTTATGCCACTTTTCATATTAACAATATATTCTTGTTGGTCTAAATCTTTTAAAAGAAAACTCTGTTAAAGAAGACCGATTCTTTTTCATGAGGTAAGAAGTCTAAATTGAAATTATAGTGCACATTTTTCTACCCTTCTTAATAAACAACATTACAATTAACATTGGCATATTTATTTAATCCCATAGCAAATAAATTTAACCCATTTGCAAATAAATTTAACCAAAACGCAAATATTTTTTACTGTTTACTAAGTGAATTCAACCAAAACACAAATATATTTAACCCAACATCAAATATATTTAATCCATTTAAAAATTTCATTAGGCCTCTGCATTTATACGATATAAAATATGAAAAAAAAAATCATTATTGTTGTTCATAAAATTAAACTTTTATTTTAATATTAAAATGAATGCTAAGAATGTTTAATACAAGACTGCTTGATGGTTTAAGTAAATAAATATATTTGCTCTTGGGATAAAATTATTTGCAGACTTGCATAAATACGTTTACAAATAAGTTAAATATCTTTGCGCTTAGATTAAATTCATTTGGCAATGGATTAAATTTGTATTCTAGTCGCTATATGTTGAATTGTAAAGCCCTTAGATTGGCTTCTGCTCTAACATTGGATAGTTAAGGGGTTATTCTACTGTTAAAAAAACATACATTACATATTTCGATAGATTAACTCTTCCAAAATAAGCCTGTAAAAATATTAGAACGAAAGCTGCTTTCGTTTTCATTCTACAGGTATAATACCGAGCGCGCTCACCGTAAAAAACCTAGTAAAAACCCCTTTCGAAAACTTTAAACGCGTTCTTCTCAAAACGTGTTTTTTTATGCGCGGTATACATCGTACAAAAAAACATAGTCGACCGATCCACTCAAAATTTTGCACACATCTATATAAACTAATTTTCTATGGAATGAACCTAAATTTAGACATATGTACCTTACATATGTACGCACTTTGGGAATACTTTTCTTGGAAAAAAATTGCCCAAATCGAGAGTCTTATGTTACAACATTTGCCGAATTACGAAAATTCCATATTTATGGCTAATTTTAGGTTCATTCCATAGATTTTGACCAAAATATGATATGAGTCGAGGTTTTTTTTCGGATACAATTACATTCAGGTACTGATAGAATGTGCCATTGTTTAATGACTTTATACGTGTTGCAAAATATACCAAATAAGCACTAGCTCTCCAGCTCTAACAAAAGTCGTATTCCGTAATTTTTCATAGGTACAGAGCCTAGTCACCAAATCCAATGTCGATTATACATGGAAAGTATAATCCACTGTTCTATGACAAAAATTTTTTCGAAATGCAAGTAAATTTAAAAGTTTAATAAATTAGACCAATAATATATGGTGATTGGTCGAAAGATCTTGTTTAGTAATTTGATTGATAAATTTAAAAATAAAACCAAAATTCATCTAAGCATTAATGTAAAGTAGGCATTTTTCTAGAAAAGAGTTGCTAAGCGATCATTTGGCAACAAATACTATTAGCTAATATTAAGAACTGCTGATCACCAAACTGAATTTTTGAATACATGTGCACTCTTTGAATTTTTGATTCTTGAAGTTCATCTCAATGACTCGGAGTGCTCCAACCAGTGGCGGATGTACGGGGAGTGTGTTCAACTGCTCCTCTCCCCATGAACACCGTAATTGCTATTTCTAATGAATGTTCCAAAAATATGTCCTTGGTGAAATTATTTTATTCAAAATATTGGACGTATAAATTTTTCAGCAGTTGAGCTTCTCACCAGTTTAGTGTTATTTTTACAAAACTCTCACCAAATCTCGTTTTGTTAATGTCCGTACACTAATTTTCATCTTAATAGGTATATAACGAACGGACGGACGGACTGAAACTAAAACGATTCCATTTTATTACGAAATCCGAAGCAAAACCTCACCCCCACAAAAATCTAGATACGCGCCTGACACACAAGTTTCACGTACAACAACAAGTTTTCATGTAAAAAGCCAAAATCCACCATGGTGTAAAACGTGGGAAACCTAGATCTGCCACTGATTCCTAAGTATCCAAAAAGATTCACGAAGTCACGCCATTCGTATATTTTTTTGAAGCTCGTTCCAACGAGTGGTATACTTAAATTCATCGAAGGATTTCAACTCATTCAAAAGTAGGGTCTAACACTTGGTGCTAGCAATCCCAAAATATGATACGCATTCTAAAGGGTCACTTAAACCGCGACTGTTTTGCCGCCGTGTTAAGCAACAACCAATGCGCAGGCTCTTTTTGCTGCTTATGACATATTTATTTTTTAATTATTACGTCGTATTAATTTATTTACAAGTTCATCAATTACTGATTACTAACAAAAGATGAAAAAGTCACAAATAGTTAGTACATTACAAAGCAAAGATGAAATAGAAGAAAATAAAAAAGATTCAAAAACAGATCATACAAAATTAACAAATAACTAAAAAACCATCTGGCAATATGCGCATAGTACAAGAGTAAGGTGAAAGAAAAGAAAGAAAATAAAAAACCAATCAAAACCTTAACGAAAACCTTAACTAAGCCGACCCCTACTATGACCTCTAAATTGGTAGAAAGATGCTACGAGGAAATAACCTGCTTGAGAGACCGGTTCACCATCAACTTGATCTGGGTTCCAGGACACAGTGACACCAAGTGGAATGACATAGCTGTGCCCGGTTCTGGTCTTCTGAGTTCCCGTGCAGAGATGGTGGAAGTCTTCTCGTACTTTCTATCAACGGCAGACTCCAAATGGAGAGGTTTAACCTCTTGCGCCAAATCTAGGAAGATTCGGCCAACTTACGATATTAAATGAACTAAAGAACTCCTAACTTTGACCCGATTGGACGTCGCCAGGACGACGGCGGTCTATCGGGGACTACGCCGCAAAGCTTGGCATCCCTTTTAACGCACATTGTCGTATCTGCAGGGAAGAGGGATCGAAAGAAAAGTTGTCGGGGAAAAAAATTTGAGAAGCCATCTACTTCCTGCATGATAGTGGTGCGTCTGATAACCTCTCTCGACCGCTCATCTCACTATTCTCTATTTTTTGAATAAACGCGTCACGAGTTTCTGTGCTATCAAAATGGTACATTGTATGCTACTTGAACTAACTAACTAAGCCGACCCCGACGTTCCGACTAACGTTCATGCATACTTGACCGCTCATACACAGTTCAAGTTTGCATGACACTGCAGGCTTGATCAAGCCGGCAGAATCGAAATTCGATTTTTGCTTCAAGTAGACTTGTCATGCACAATGATAGCATTACACCGTCAAGTTTACTGGACGCCGCGTCAAGTTTACTGGACGCCGTGTCAAGTCCGCTGCAGACTTGACGGTCGAATTGATCGTATATGGCCTGAGCGCGCCAGAACCGAAACATTAAAAGAACTTTGAAACTCAAGACTATTTATAGAGCCCTGTAGCTAGTCGACTTCAGAAACAATATGAAAAATTTCGCGTCTGTTCTCATGAGTATCCACAACGATGAGTTTATTCCTATGCACGTACGGAGGCAAGAGAAGGGAGTCGTTCCAATCGAAGACCACGAAAAGCGAATCTGAGATCTATGCTGGACTGCCTCAATGCGGTTAGTATGTGACATAGAAAAGGAAGAGCCAATAGTACAATCGTACTCCAAAATTGGCTTGACAAAAGTACAATAAAGTAGCCTCGTGATATACGGATTGTCGAATTTTTTAGACCACCTTTTAATAAAAGCTAGGGTCGCAGTAGCCTTATTAATTGTTCCGTCAATGTGGTCTTCAAAGGAAAAACGATAGTGTAGCTTCATTCGCGTTTTTAACTCGTTTTAACTGCCAGTGTAGATATTAGTCTGCGAGTTTCAGGAGCATATATGTAGCCTTACAATTTTGAATATTTGAAATCCTTTGTTGCGTTATTCTATCCCATGCAGTGATAATATATGGAATTCTTAATATACTGCAGTTTGACTTGAGAAAGAAAAGTTACAGGCTTACAAATACTTTCTAAAATATGTACTCCATACTATTTTTTTAAATTTCAATAAAATAACATTTTATTTTTCTAGAGTCGAAGTCGTACAAAAGTAAATATTTGTAGACCAGAAATCACTAACTATTTAAATTCAAGTAACCTAAAACAAATTTATACCAATCCCCATACATTATTGGTCTAAACTGCATAGAGAAAAACAATAAACTTTGCATTGAACTATGCACATGAACTGGCCTTGAAGTATTTGTACAATTGTAAATTTATAAGAAGCACCTTTTTTTATACGATGTGGCCAAATCCTAGGGGACAACCCTTTGATGCGTTAGCATGGTTTTGGCCGGAAGGGAATTAGGGTAAGGAAAGTGAGGAAACTTGAGTCTTGTTTTTGCATTGCTGCGAGCTAGACAACAGCCCAGAGACGGAGTGAATTATTTTAATTTCTTTAATAAAAGCTCAAGGTCATCTGGTCTCGAACCCGGGACCCATGGAATGTTGGTATTGCCGCTCAACGCATTGATCCAACTCCGTCTCCTTGTAGGGCATGGGGCGGGAAAACAACTTCACTCGCATCGAGACAACGATTGCAGGTGCACCTACAATTTAAGGCGGATTCCGAATCACTGACATTTTAACTGCAACTCCATGGATTTTTTATCGTAAACTGTTGTCAGTAGAAAACAACCATGGGTCGCCGTCGGTGGGATTTCAACCTGAGATCTGGTTTGGTATGCCGCCACATTATCATTTACTCCACCGACGCCGACAACATCATACGAGGGGGGGCCTAAAAATAACTGGAATTTCTTTATCGTAAGCATTTATTGTTTTTCAAATATAACCTTAGTCTCCTTCAAAGTACTCGCCATTAGCATTAACACACTTGTCCAAACGTTTATTCCAGTATTGGTAGCACCTTTTAAATTCGTCCTTATTGATACCTGCTAGCACCTTCGTGACATGGCATTTTACGTCTTCGACATCGGCAAAACGCTTCCCCTTTAAGTCCCTTTTCATCCTCGGGAACAAGAAGAAGTCCGAGTGGGCTAAATCTGACAAGCAGAGCGGGTCAAGGGTCAAGGTAGCCGTCTTCGCCAAACACGGGCGAACACTGAGAGTGCGGGAGCGTTGTCGTGATGTAGGAACCACTAGCCCGAATTCCACAAAGTCGGACGTTTTCGCGCCAAACTTCTGCGCAGCCTATTCATAACCCTACGTTGTTCGTATGAATCAGCCATTTTTTCGTGTCACGTTTGCATTGTACACACACACAAACAGAACTGGCAGAGAAAAACACTAGCCGCTGCGGGACGACGCTGGTTGGCGGAACGACTCAAGATAGTTCCTACAACAGCCCACTGGTGGCAACCTGAAAACAAAAAATAAACCCCTGATGCGCAGCATTACGATTCCGGTTACTTTTGGGTCCCGCCTCATATGCATATGTACTACAACTACTAATTCTTGAGAGTTTTTTAATATATTGGAGGTTTATTCTTAAAGATTTAGCTTATATATCATTTGTACTTTTTCTACCTATTGGGAAGCTTGTAGATCCTTAATGAGTGTGACAATGATTTTCTCTATCTTGATTGATTGATTTGGATCTCTAGCTTCCGTAACCGCTTGGGTTGGAGAATAAGTCACCTAAAAAAAGGTGAATTGTGAATCACCGACATATAACCCCAAATCGTATTTTTTGTTTAGCATAATTTGTTGTAACCATTACTACTAAACTGATTATATTTAAGAGCACTGCCCGGGTTAATGTTGGATTTGAGCTATTCGCAGTCAATACTATGATGCATCAACAACAGTTTAGACCAATACTTTATCTAAAATACTCTAAACTAGTGTATAGATGAATATTGAAGTACCATCTTTTCAAAGAATCAATTTCTGTATTAGGCCAACAATATAGTGTTAGTGAATTATACAAATACAAAGTGAATATTAAAAATGGAATCATTTTAACGTCAAAAATTATATTCTCTGTAAAATAATCAATTTATTAAAATACAATTTAAGCTTTTGCAAACGAACATATTCAAAAAACGCCCAAAGTACATGCATCATGAAATGGTATTATTTTTCATTTTTTATATTAGTTTTGTATAAGTTGGTTTCACTTTCTTTCAACATAATATGTATCGCAATAACAAAAAATGTGAGAATTTAACTATCTTCATATTACCACACAAACTTTCCAATACAAACTTAATTAGTTTTATGTATCACGCTATGTAATAAGACTTCTTCATCATCATACAAATTTTACAGGTATTTTTTTTTGAACTACTATTACTCATCGCTTGATATCATATAAGGTGAATAACTTTTTTTTCCGAATTTACAAGAAAAACTGGTATAAAATAATTATAACTGTTACTCTTATATCAATTGTAGAACAATTGTATTATACTATAGATATACTGAATTATTGTTTAAAAAAGTATTAAAATACTGATGGCTGACGTAGGATATAATAATTATTAAACCTTGAATAAATGACAAAAAAAAACAAAATAAAAAAAAATTATATACGGAAAACGATTAAATGTATTACCCAACATTGTAGAGAATATGCCTACCTATGTCGCAGTCAACCTGTTCCTTCGGTCGATCTCTAAAATCGATGATTACAAAATGGTGAGTCTATAAAACGAACAACAAAAAACTATACAAATTACAAAGAAAGAACTGAAAACACAAGCCAACAAAACAGCAAATACTTAAACACAATTACTATGTGAAAATAAAAACAGCATAAAAATTCGTTGTCGTCTTACACTGAATATCTGTATTTATTTTTATTTACTACTTATTATTTATTTAGTGTGTATAGCTTTTATTTCCATTTATCTAATAATTTCAAGGCTTCTTCAAATACATCTAAAATTATCTTCCTACTAAGGCTTCTATAAATTGTATCATTCGAAAAAAAGGGTATAAATCCAATTAAAATTCTAAATTTTGTCCTACTCGAACTTCACTCTTCTTGCTACTATTTGTAAATTTATGTTGCATACACATTTATGTAAAATTTTAATAATTTCAAATTTTTCTTTAATTGCTAAAACTATTTGCTTTCACTAACACCGACCTAAAATAGGCAAGTTAAACAAAGTATTTAAGCAAAAATTAATTTTGCAGTAAATAAAATTTTCACCGCTGTAAAGAGTATTAACACCAGTTACATTCTTCACCAAGACGCTTCAATTGCACACTACACAAAATTACCCTAAAAGAAGTTACACGCTATTTTACTGACACATTTACATACTTCACCAACAGCTATTTGTGCCGGTTTAATTAAATCCCCGTATTAAAGGACTTACTTATAAGCAGTGTTTATATTCATACAGACTTGATATATAAAAATAATCTTTAAAAAATACATTACTGTTTCGTGTGCTTGAATGTACTATATATTATTATCATAATTTATATTACACAACTTACATATGTTTTACTATTAATGTATTTTACGTTCGATATATTAATCATAAATCAAGAAAATAAACAAAAATAATAAATAAAATATATAAAATGCGATTTTGTTGTAAGTAAAATGTTTTTTCGAATTTTATATAATCGCAAAATTTCAAATTTTTTGTAAATTTTTAACCTTATTTATATTTAATTTGGAAAAATTTGGTACTAAATTATCTCGGATTGAAATTATTTTATCACTAAACTTTACTATTTTTGCTATTTTTCTTTATTTGAATTTGTTTAAATACAACACTGGTCTGACAAAAGTAAAATAAACCTTTGTCACTTTTGTCTAACAGGCAAGGGACACGCACAGAGTACTAAAATGTAATGGTTTCAAATAACCTTAAATAAAATTTCCAACTCGTCTACCCAATACCAAAACTGAATATAGTAATAAGCAAATCTCCTCAAAAGACAGACCTAACGGATTCGTTGGTTGGTTGGTTGAAGTAGCGACCCAGGTCTCTCGCCAGGTCTCGGCCCAATTAGCACTAACGCTAGACCCAGCCGGTAAGGAAATGGATGATTTCTCCAACTCTTAGCCTTTATTCATAAAATAAGAAGCTGCCCGAAACGAGCGCAGGACATTTCCAAAGAAAGAGGAAAAGGGTTTCTTTCTCAAGAGTTCAAGAGAATAATCAGTCTAGCCGCATGAGTTCTCAGCGGCCAGTGTTCTGTTATTGTTGAGAACACCCTAGAAATGTCTCTGCGGGATCTATGAATGAGTTCACCGCTTCTAATCTTGTTGAAGAACGGTCACATCGCTCTGGATATGGCTCCACCTGGACTTAGACATGAATAAGTAGTATGATATACAGGCACCCCTTGCAGCTCGCCAGCAAATGTGAACAGTTTCCACAGGGGAACCTTGTAGGTGTACCCTGCATCGCCAGCGCATCGGCCCTTTCATTTCTCTCTATGCCCCTCTCATTTCCCTTCATACTCCTCTCATTTTCCCCTATGCCCCAGAGCACAGCAGAGGGAGGAGATAGTTCATCCCGCCAACATTCTACCAGATACGGTAGCCGAGTCGAGAGCATTGATGGCAGCCTTGCTGTTAAAGAAGATGTCGACCCGGTTAGTGTTTGTTTCCTAATCTGACAAGCCTTTAGGATGGCGAGTACTTCAGCCTGGAAGACTTTCGCATGATCCAGAAGGTGGTAAGAGTCTGATATACAGAATATCTTCGAGCAAACACCTGCATCGACACCGCAATTCGTCTTAGAGTCGTCGGTGGATATCTTTGTGTTAAAGGCCTCCATCACTCCGCTTTGGTGTGAATCTCTACCTCAAAGTTTTTCCCGAAGTTCAGCTATGGGATGATATAGTCAGTGAGAGGTGTACCCAGTTCTCTTTGCAGCAGATCTAGGATGCTACTGTGGCCATAAGGTTTTGCCCTCCATCATTTTGATTCTTTCAGTCTGACTGCCCCACCCGACATAATATTTTTAATGTGTGGATGTAGGGGTATTAGGTACAAAAGCACATCTAAAGCAGCCGTTGGACAGGATCTCATAGCACCGGTGATGCGTATTTCCGCAGATCTCTGAATCCTATGTTATATTCTTCTTACTACAGGCCACCAAACAGCGACCCATAGGTCAGTATCGGATGTACCACACAGTGTACATTCATAAAGTCATCATTGGCTGGAGACCCCATGTCCTACCAAAGGTTATCTTACAGGCATAGAAAGCAATCTTATCAATCAATATCTTAACTCGCTCTCCAAGACGGGGAGGCATATACAGGATACAGCAGGATACAGCTTCTGAAAATTACTACCAGCCACGATGTTACTTTGTCTTTTAACTTTTGTAGCATAATAAGCAGTATGCCGTTCAGGTGTGGGGATTTGTTGAAGGAGACTCTTCTTTTTGCCCAGGAAGTCTTCTACTCTGCAATAATGGATTTAATGGTATCTTATGATGTACGATGCCCACCCCGAGAGGTCACGGATTTTGGGCAGCGGTTCCTATATCCAGGAAAGTAAGTATTCATCAGAAACTCCATGGACTCAGCAGTTGACCCTGACCATAACACATCCTGCTTCCTCACGAAGGTTAGATTGGTATGGCCTCTCGAGAGGATTTTATTGAGTCTCTGGATTCACAGTACTCCGACCAAGCGTGTTTATTCGCCATCCGAACCGATTTCTTATAGATTCTTAGGCAATCTTTGTAAGGCTCCCAGAATTTATTCTTTCGGCAGATGTTGGAGACCTTTCTAGTTAACCTCCTGAGTTTAGAAAAGTCCTCATTTCACCATGACAGGTATTTTCTTACTGCCTTTTCAAAGGTCCAGCTCCTCTGAGGTAAAGGGTAGGGTATATTCTGAGAAAAACTTCCAGTCGGTTCTCCTAGGATTATTGTAGAATTTGGGAGCCTCGATCATGAGGATCAGATTGAAGAGTATCCAGTTATGATTCGAAAAGGATCTTAACTCGGACACACTTCAGTTTTCCACACAAAAAACTTCATTGTCTTTTTAGTAGTGTTAAATCAAAAACTTCCTGCCAAACACTAATATTAGCCGAGTTTAGAAAAGTAAAGGTTGGCTTACTATCACTGTTACATACTGGCAGGTTAGTATTTATTATGAAATCAAATAAGGGCTCACTCGCTTGTTGGTTTCTGAGCTGCCCCATAGCGTGTGTCTGGTGTTGCCATCGCAACGCACTATCAAACTGACTCCCTTTGTTGATACGTTTTCTGTTAAGGTTTTGAGTTTGTTCGGAGGTGATGGTCGCCATATCATGCGCCATGTATAGAAAGAGGAAATGAAGAGGGCCTCCTTCCTTCAACTAACAATTTAACCACTGTTAAATCAGCAGAGCTAAGGTTAGAACACATAAAAGCGTTAATGTTTTTCTTAACCAAGATACAGGTTTTAAGTTTACCATTATTATTTATTTAGATTGTAGAAAAGGTTGTAGTGCTTATCCTGGAGTACTCTGACGTTGGAGTCTTTGATCTATGGTTTTTGTATCCGGCTGATGTCTGTGTCTTCCTCCCTTAGGAAGGTGCTATTAGATTATTTGCACGACTTTCAGCATCTTATTTGTTCTGGGTGTCCTCCTCAATCCGCTTATCGCCTAACAAATCATTATCTCATTCACCGGAGCCATTTTGCAACTATGGCTCGAGTAGAAACTGTGGCAGTTCCATTTTCACTAGAGCCATAGTTACGTAATGGGAGTCGTATCGCTCTATAAAGGCTGTTATCTGCAGATACATGAACTTTTTCGTAATCTTAGACAGGAATCATAAAATGATAATAGATTAAACATTAGGTACAAAGTTAGTGGGAATATTTTTTTGAAAAAGTAGAAATAGTAAAGCAAAGTTTAATAAGTGTAATAGGTAACTGCGAATGTCAAGTTTCCTGAGATTTTAATAGGACATGGATAAGTAGAAGACTGTATACTTAATTATTTTCATTCATTCAAAATATTAACATATTTCGGATAAGGTGCTTCAATTTATTATTACACTTTTGAAAATTCTTTTTGAATCATAGGTTTTCTCTCACACCTCAACACTGTAATTGGTGAATTTGCAAAGAGAGTTTTTTTGAAATTCTTAACAAGACCGATGCCTCTTTGAACCACTTTCTCTTACCGATCTCTTAGATATATCACCCGCTCTTGTCTTTACTATTTACACTTATTTTCTCGTTTAAAGATAGTATCATATTTTGCTAATTGAAAAAGCTGCAGCGAGATTTTCAGTTCTCATCACTGTCGCTATAGCGATAATGGCTAATAACCTCAAACCTTACAATAAAATCCCTCATTCTGGCCACACAAGCATTGATCTAGTAATCTAGTGCCGCTGCCGTTTTCCTGTAGAATATCTGAAAAAGACCAAAAATGTGAAAATAAATAGAGAAAATTAATTTCCGTGTGTGCTGTGTGAGGCTGAGTATTGTCATGATGGAATATGATGTTGCTTATTTCAGGTAGATTTATTTGGCTGCCAAATCGAAACTCGACGCATGACATCTTCGTTTTTCTTTAGATATGGTACGAGTCTGATCTATATTTTAACACTTCGAACAGATCAACTTCGAAATAAGTTAAATGTTTTCATTCCTTGTTTTAGGATGAGGTTACACAGTATTTCTCAATGATACAAGAGACTGAACGCAATTTTTTAACGTTATTTTATGATACATATGTATGCTGCAGACATCTTGATTTCAGTCATCAGTCACTAGAAAATAAGTCAGTTTAAATACTGGAGAAAGTATACAGTCGCTTTAGTTAGTTCATAGAATTTGAATAGGCGAAAGTTTGGTCTGTATATGCCCATATATACTTTCACATCTATCTGTCCTGGATTTGTCTTTGCGCCAGATACATGTCTTAATTTAAAGCTGGGCGGTGGACCGCAGATAAAGATCTGGAAATCCACTAGTAGCGTTAAACGGTTTATTGAGGTTTAGATTTTTCGTCATGTCGTCTGATACCTTCACTAGTATTTCTTAATTGTGAAATTCGTCCCTCCACTCCTAGGTCCTTACTACTAAAAATCATATGATATGATTATAATGCAAACGTGGCTCTTATTGTGTTGCATCTTAAGTTCAGCTTCCTTTTTTTTGTCGTATGCCATCACAATGCCTTTTTTGAGTTGAGAGATAAGGACATGTTTCATTAATTCTGTCTTAATAAAATCATACTCATCATATTTGGTTGAAGTTTGTCGGTGGAGTAAATGATGACGTGCTGGCCTTCCATCTTGTCCTAGGATTGAATCCCACCGCCGGCGACCCATGATTGTTTTCTACTGACAATAAATTACGGTAAGAAAGCTATTGGTGGTTGCAGAATAATTTCGGTTTGAGAATTCACCTGCAACTAGTGACATCGAATTGGGTAAAGTTCTTTTCTCGCCGAGTAGATGATACTTACCACTTATTTGGACGATTAGGTCATACTTGTTGAGCCCAAGCTTAGGTCAAGAAATTCACCCAAAAATGTCACTATTACCTTCCTTTACTTGTTTTTATATGTGAACTCCAATTGACGTAAGGTTCTTCGCCCGGTAATGAAGCATGATATGATTCTTACTTGGAATGAACGATCTTCGATGCGATGCCGAAATATCGATTTTTTGGGATTCGATCCTTCGATTTTATGCGGAACCAATTCATCTAGAATCGATTTATTTATTCACGATTCCGATCTAATTAAGCGTTAAAACTGAACAAGCTGTACTTTTTTACTCGTTATTGTATTATATTACTATATGCTTCATCAAATCACATATGTAGTACTTCTTACTGCTATCACAGAGTAGAGTTTAGCAGTCTCACTTTTGGGAACATTGATTTTTTCAGGTAAAAGCTAGCGCTGGTTGAGAACTACCCCTCCAGTTGTAAATAAATTTGTATGTGACTAAATGTGAGTGTACGTGAGCGCCCAGTGCAAACCTTCCGAGTCGAGATCAAATCGAAAGCGTGTCGTAAGCTCTGACTATAACTTTGAAACCAGATTACCAACGAAGTAAAAGGAACATGTTCTCGGACTAAGACTTCGTAGTTCTTTCTCGATGTCGATTTACTTTCGAACCGAAAACGAATCGAAAGTGAATCGAAAAACGATGAAAACTCTAAGCATTTGTTTGTGTGCGTTATTATATGATTCCTTATGGATTAAAGAAACGACATTTTCTCGAATCGAAATCGAATTGGGAAACGAACTTCGGCTATAATTACATCCGAAAAACAAAACAGTTGGTTCATTTGGAAGTTTATTATCGCAAATGCAGTTTAAATTGAGTTTTAACTAAAGCTGTTGCTTCGGAAGGTTTAATATTTTAATTTTTTAATAATAACATGACGAAATTATTCTATTTCCGTACAGGTTGAAAAACCTTAGTAGGCATATTAGTCAGACCAAATCTTCATATAGGTTCAAAGTCAGAGAATCAAAGTGATCTCGGAGAGAACTCGCTTTTAAGTAATCTCTCGTCATTCCTCTCTCCTTTGATTTTCTTTTTTTTCGTCAAATTCTACTTCGAGATTACTTCAAAGAAGCGAGCTCTTCGCTTAAATGTTTGCAGGGCTTATTGGCTTTCATGTACACTTTGTGTGATTAAAGAAGGATGGAGTTCTCATGCGTTTCTCACGTTGCAAGAAAATACATGACTCCAGTGCGAAGTGATATCTGAAAATATTTTCTAAAGACATCGAAACATACTTTTTATATAGAAGCAATTTTGATTGTTTATAGTTTCACAATTTTGAAATAAATTGAATCGATCTGTTCGATCTACGAAATCCGAAAAAAGCTACTGATCGATCTTTATTGAATCGATTTTTTCAATTCGACCCCCTTCCCGAATTCTTATTTCCTAAACGGTCCGATTTCTTTTTCTTAAGGAAAGCCTTGGGTTACATGGTTTTTTGAACCCATATCTTGGCATCCTCAATCACTTGACTTTACCCCTTTCGATTTTTATGTATGGGGCTGTTTAAAATATGAAATTTAGGGGTATGTGGAGCAATTTTTTCACCCGCCCACATCAAGGAAATGCTATGTTTTCTGGAAGGAACCTTAATCTAAATCATCCCGTATTTTGCAAATGTACCAAATTTTTCCTGATCTACAAAAATTTCAACATACCAAAAAATACTCTTTTATGTAACTGAATGAAAAAAAATAAAAAAAATCAACTCTAAAGTGCATGAAACCTTGCAATAAAATTATTTATTTTATTTGAAATTTATTTGCAATTTTCTTTTTTGATTAATATAATAATTGGTATTCTATTGTATTTTGTGTGTGATCCTTATAAAACTTTTTATTTAATAAAAATATTTTTGCCTAAAATTTCTATAATTTGTCAAAGTCAAATAAAAATCTCATAGTGTACCTAAAAATGCATTTATAGTTTGTCTGTAAATCTGTTTTAATACTCTATCAAAATTGTAATTGTGACTGTTTGTGTATTTTATTATTTTACAAATTTATAATTTTTATTTTTATTATTTTAACACACATATTAAATTTGTATTTGAAATTGTAAAAAGTTGAATAAATTTTAATAATATAAAAAAGTAGGAAAAGTAAAATAATATGTAAAAATATTAGAACTAAACTCTATTTTGTTTCGGAACAAATGTGTAGCTTAATTAAAATTTAAATGATACTACAAACTTATACTTTCTTCAGACGGATTATCGCAGAATTTAATTTACAATTGGATTATAGAATAATTGCATCTTTAGTTTTGTTACTATAATGCAAATTTAATATCAACTCGTTTATTTGAAAATATAATTGCCCAAAAGAGCAGTTTTCGACAGCGTACTTGCTCAATCAATACATAGTTCTAAAATATATTAAAATTGTTTGTAAATTTAAATTTGATGTTTAAGGTTATTGCTCAAGTGTAGCAGTTTAAAAACACGTTTTTATCCTACTTGTAGGAATATTATTATAGTCTGGACGTAGGTACATTTACTCAACAGTACGGCTTATGTTCCGCAATTATTCACTTAGTCGACTACAAATACAGTTATCCGACAGACATTAACAGCTGAGCATTGGTGGTGTAAACAAACCAAAACTTGCCACAGTAGTCATAAAGAAAAGATTGGGGAATTGTACTTTCTCGAAGTATTTCTCGCAATATTTTTAAAATCTCAATTTGGATTTTATTTGACGTGAACGTACAAATGGTTTGAACATGTAAACACTATAAAACGTGTCTCTCTTATACAATTTTCATGTGTTTTAAAGGGAAAACTCTCTTGTGTTCGTTTTGTTGAAGTACTACTAAGCTTAAAATGTGTCATTGACATCAGCGTTTTCTTTGGTTTTGTTTACGAAAGTATACAGTTTGATTTATGTGTGCAAGGATTGGTTAATCTGTGGTACAACAAAAATGAAATAATGACGAAACGCTTAATGGTGAAATGGCCGAACTGTCATATTTTCCGGGCTTGTATCTAGAGTAGGCTGTGGTTTTGGCATTTCGAAACAGAACATCTACCTACTTATCGGGACTTTTAGGCAAAAAAAATTTGTCGAATAAGTGCAAAATTTGGTAGCTGAACTTATAAAACTGTTTCAACAGCAAGGCGTATAATATGTTAATTTAAAATAACTCTTCTTTATTCATTAGTTGAAACTGCCCTGCCATTCTACAGCTTCATTTAATCCACTCTTCTTGTACGTAATTTCTTTTATGTGTTTTCGTAGGACGCAAATGTTGAAAATGGTTAGGTATAGTATGTGCGTATTTTAAAAATGTAGTTGGAGAAGAAAATGTTTGTAAGTTGAAGTAATCTGTTCAAAGATTTGAATTTTAGTCTTTTTTTCATAATAAAATCATCAAGTGAAATAACTACTAACTACCAAAAATAACTACTCTAGCTCTCAACTTCGAGCTTCCAATTGATACTTGGAATGTTTAGTAAAGCTTTTTAAACAAAAGCTTTAACTTTATTTCTAACGTGATGTAAGCCATTGGAATGAAAGCGACACCTCGAAAAGCTTTGACGAACTGAAATAAATCAAAACTGACTTGATTATTAAATTTCTTTTCGCATTACTCGAATTAGCGGACTAAATTTTTTTTTTATTTTAAAATAAATTTATATAATAATTTGTACCAGCTCTTTGTAAATATTAACATTTTACAAGTATTGTTTATTTTCGGTCTGATTTTTTAAGAGTATATATTTTAAATCAAAAATTAAGATAGGTGGTAAGAAAGGAGAAAAAATCCATCAAAACTAAACTTGGCCGCAATTTATTTTTAAAAGAAATTGAGCTGAACTATTAATCCAATACAGGATTCGGTCAAAAGATTATAGGGCAGAGATCTACTTATATACACTAGCGAGAAACAGGTTACGTCCACCATGTATTTGTTTGTTATTTTTCAGAATTGCGCCAGGTAGGGTAAACGCTTGTGAAAAGTTTTATGACACTCATTATGCTTATAAATCCAACGGGTATTTCGAATTCTTTACCTATTTTTTTTTAATACTTCATTGTGATAATTTGGGAACTTTAAGGCGAGCAGTTGATTATTTGATTATTGATATCAATGGTTTTACGAGTTTTGTTGAGTTGAATTCCTTTTTACAGTAGAGACAACCAAAATGGGTCGTTTAAAAAAAAATTTAATCCCAAGGAAGTGGGCCGAACTAAAGCATTAAAGGCCGTAGGGTATTAAAACCGCCACAACTGAAAGAGGGCGCCGAAATTTCTCACTACTCGCTTCAAATTCGTCGAAAACTGCACGCGAACTTAGAACAAAAGCAGACACTTCGGCAAGTGTGCGGACTATACGATGAAATAAAAAAAACCTGTCTTAACAGCGACGCATAAAGAGAACCGCAAGAAAATTGCAGTTGATCATATCGGATGGGAAGACTGATGGAAGAACGTAATCTTCTTTGACGAATAGAGATTTTGTAGGTACTGACAGATTAGATAGATATGCCATTTACTTCTATAACGTAAGAAAAGAATAACGGTATTTAACAAGCATCACAGCCGAGAAGGTGCGATAACTTACAATGGATTACTCGAATTAAGGATGCTACTGCCGAGGTGGATGAAACTATGGATACAACATATTAGATATTCTAACAAGTTTGGAGTAAGGTGCCGACAAATCTGGTAAGAAGTTTGTAGAATTCAATTACAGATAGGTTGTTAGAAATGAAACGGAGAATACACTAAATATTAACGTAGTTAAAAATATTAACAAATAAAGCTAAACACAAAAAATAAAATAAACGACTTATGAGTGATCCGAATTTCCAAAAATTGGTGCTACCTTATTTGTCAGTAATCAGTTGCTCGTCCTTTAATTCCCAAATTTTCAGAATAAATATAAATAATACATGGTGGACGTAACCTGATACTCGCTGATGTGTAGCTCATTAAAAAGAGATACCACTGTGGGTTGTTTAGAAACTTCGAATTTTTCTATTTTCTAAACGTAATAAAAAATTATTTAAAAGTGTCTCCCTAAATTTTGAAAGATTAGGAATAAGCAAATGAAATAGTTTCAGCTGCTTAAAATTTTGATAACCTCCATTTTATACCTTTTTATATTAATAACAAAAATTTGACGAATTGCGTGGTCCTGACGTACTTACAGGCGATTTCAGAGTTATACATGCGACTTTTTTCACCATAGCAAGCCTTTACTTAATAATTGGCCCCTATTGCGAGTGTCGATTTTCAGTCGACTCGACTCGCAAAGGCTCACTTCCTCATTTGAATTGTTAGTAGAGTGTGAGTCTTGGCTAGTCGAGTCGAACACAAAACAAGATTGGCGTCACATTCATCTGAATCGATTTGGCACTGTCTCGTAGTGATTAATTGAACCAGCCGCAGCTGAAAATGATAGTCCATTAAGGAAATGTTTGCCAAGGGCCTAAAGTCTTTTCCTGATCAACCACGGACATTTGCAAAGTAAATACTGAATGTTTTCAACTTCTTCTTGATCCAAGCAACTCCGATAGAAGTCGTTGGTAATTATGCTCACGCTATCGGCATGTCTACCAAAAAGGCGTGAAGTGACTTATAAACTATCTCATATGGGTACAATTTGACTTTCAGTGGAGGAAAACCATTTTTAATTTCCAATGTTTACTGTGAATTTCCAGCTATTCCAAGCAGAACAAAATAACCAAATATTTACGAAAGTACATATGTAATTTTAATCTTTTATATTGTTGTAGGGAAAATATAAAAATCATTCGAATTACTGACATAAGAATTACAAAAAAAGGTTGTTCTAATCTGCAAAATTCTTACCCAGAAAGAGATATCAAATGATTGTGAGTATTGTGATCTACATATGGGCCCATTCATAAACGCAGGTTTGCTTTGCAGCTGCATAATTCAGCAATACACTCTGTTCAGCTGAATTGTGCAAATGATGCGCAAACATGCGTTTATGAATGGGCCCTATTTCTATCGCCTGCATTTAATAGCGGTTGATAATTAAGAAAACCGGGTTGAAAAAAATATGATTACGCAGAAATGGACAACTAGCGAAAAGTGATACCATTTTCTTGAAGAAATTTCAGAGCACCAGTCACTCCAGTATATATATATCTCAGTGGCAGTGATCCGTTATAACCACAATAATATTACGAACATTCCGTCGGCTTTCCCCAATAGAAACGCCATTCGCTTTTTACTCCACTTAGGACACATCTTTCATGATAGGTCACAAGTTTTCAGTTCGCTCCATCTGTGCTCAGATGAAAAGCTTTCAGATCGATTTATGTTTTTACTGATAGGTTTGCTGATTGTTCTGCCTATTCGTGAAGCGTTCAACTGCTAACCTTCCTTGGTGAGAACATCGACCGGTTTATTACCAGATTCATCACCATGACCGGATAACTAGCAGAGTATCACCTGGTGTAAAGCCCTTAAGATTTGGAGACCGGCTTCCTTTATGATAGCGATGCTTCTTGAATAAATATTTAGATATGATGATAAATTTGGTTATATTTTAATATTTGCATCATGAAATAATAGTCTACTGTACAAATTTGGAAACCTTCCTATAAATCTTAGAGCATATTAACAAAACAGTAGGTAGCTTAGCATTTTATTTAGGTTTAAATAAAATAAGCTATAACATATATTTTGTTAGGTTATAGTGGCGTCCTCGAAAGCCTCGCCTAGACCATGCCTAGACCATCCTAGAGATGTTGTACTACGATCGTCGAGTAAACTAAAGGATCCTTCCTTGTTGCGAATTTGAGAATACTCCCACTGTTTGATCTAGAAACCTCATCTAGATCCTCGGAGAAGTACCTGTCTAACGATTTGTATCTTGCTTTTGTAAGCGAACGGCAACGACATAGAAGATGTTCTATTATTTCTTTTTTGCCGGGTTCCTGTCAGTGACGGTGTACGGGACTCCGATTCTGTTCGCATGTACACGTATGAGACAGTATACCATACATATATATATATGCAGCTATATCATAGAAATTATACATTAACAATTTAATCGTTCTTCGAATTATCGTATATCAAAGAGTTTGATTGTAAATTAATATTCATCAACTGAAGCACCTGTTTAGACCAATATTTTTTAGGTTATTGGTCTAAACTGATGTTTTGATATCTCCATTTATAAATATTGAAATGTGGTCTTCATTTATCTTGAATTGGATTCATTAAGTATCTTTCAGATTTTGATCAATTAATGTATTTAGACGAATTATCATTGGTCTAAATAACCAGATTGATCATCTTCTAGTGAATATTGAAGCTTAATTTATTTTGGTTAGCAAACTCGAAATTGAAGTTAAGTCAATTCGTTTGGAATATTGTAAGTTTTTTTTTATGTTACCAATGTTTATTATTTGATTGCCTCTTTTAACTTTTTAACTTTTAGTGCCATACTGATGTATGGTAATTGGTAATAAACTATTCAATAAATCTCTAAAATACTTCAAATGTTTTTATGGTTTATTAAAATAAACTTTTAATATTTTGCACACTTTATTATTGACATCTTAACGACGCAATTATTGGCCACTGACTGTGGAGGCAAACATTTTAAAATATTAAAGCTCTCTTTCTAAATGCTTAGTACAAACAGTACTTTATAAAAAAAACATATATGTATGTAATATAGGAATATTTCGATTAAATAAATCTCAACCAAATCGATTATTCATTAAATCGACGTTACACTTTCCATAACAGACATTTGCTTAACATTTTTTTCTTATAATTAGGTTGACTGCTTTTAGGAAATATTTAAATAATACAGTTTCTTAAATATATAAACATAATTTTACATAAAATAAAAGAAACATAATACGATAGGGAAAAATTAATTTAAAAATAATAATCATCGAATTAGGCTAAGTGTAAAAATGTAAAATGTAGTTTATAGACGAAAATGTCACGCACAGGAGTGACCACATGTATATAATCGTAAATTAGAAGTTCTTAACCAACTTAAACTTTACAATCCGCTGTACTTAAAGTACTTAAGGTAAATTAAATTTAAATACATTAAAAAATCATTCATTCTTTAAAAAAACAAAACTTTCATATCTCATGCATCACAAATTGGTTTCAAAATAATCATTAAAATGTTTATACTCATCTTATCAACAAAAATTTAAAAAAAAAGTTAAAATTCTCATATTCACAGCGACTAAAATAACAAACATCTTACAATTTGAAATCCGAAAATGATATTATTTACGTAAATATCCTGTTATATGTTTTGTATTAAAAATTGTTTTTCAATCATTTTGATCATTTCCATCAGTTTTACGTTCACTTCGAATATTGATTTTCATTCAATTAAATTGTATTGATTTTCTCAATAAAATATATCATTTAACATAATATTAAGTTTAAAACAAAACAAAAAACTATAATATAACTAGCAAAATTTTGATTGATTTTATTGATGCATGAAGCATGTGCATGATGCATGTTAATGTAGAAGCGTTACCAATTGATTGAACAGATACTAAGTGTTCTTTCAAGTTTTGTTAATTTCGTAGTTAATTATTGTGTTTTTGTGAAGGTTTTTCGCTTCAAGAACATGCTGCTATGGCTATTAAAACTTTGCTGTTAACGCAATGCAATGCTGCTGTAAATACAACGCTTCGAATGACTTTAAATAAAAAATAAATGCAACCTGAAAAATGCTTAAATAAAATATTCGCATGAAACTTAAACATTTGCTTAACAAATATTCTGCATTAAATATAAGAATTGAAGAATTTTTTTTTTTTTATATATTTCCTTGCCTTTTATAGTATTTATAAATTGTTTAAATATTTAAAAAAAAAATTACTAAACATTTAATATGTTTATAGGAATATAGTGTACAGTTAACATTCCGAGAGCAATGGACTGATGAACGGCTCAAATTCGATGACATCGGAGGTGAGTTTGTTTTAAATTTATATTTAAATCAATTTTTTAAATATTTTACAAACTATGATACCTAAAAATGATGAAGATTATTAGTGCTATTTCTTAAATGGTTTTACAATGAAAATTTCTTTCGAGGACAGAATCAAGAGCATTTCATCCTCTTCCACCAATCCCCATTTCGTATTAAGGCCGTTTCACACCAGCACGTTTGTAATAGCGATCTAGTTCAGGCAGCGACCTTTTCACACTAGGATCAGTGATCAATGTTAGTTCTGAATTACACGAGAGAGATTTTACCGCATGAGTGACGAAAACCTTTTTCTTGGTGAGAGAAGTGAGGTAGGAAGAGGTTCATCTGTGAGTTTCAATCATGAATCGTAGGGGTTTTCAGGACCTACGTTCAGTCCGTTAAACACGGACTTCCTTAAGAGGGAACTCTTTCTGCATTCCGTAGCGCTAGCATACATCAGGTGGAGCACCCTGAAAACGTGTAGTGTATCCAGGGCAACGTGGCCAAGTTATAATAAAAGTTGGATATCCGGTCTGCTCAACAGACCGATAGCTGTTATTGTGAAAATCACTGCGGTTGTACGGTCCACTGTCTTATAGGTGAACCTGCAGGTAGGCTGGGCCCCTTTTACAATACACACTGTCACAACTGCAACGACGTGAATGAAAAATAAACCATTACTCACCTTCTTTGTAAATGATCGGCTCTTGCCAGAGTCAGAAAGCGTGCTATGGAGGAGTACTTCTTTAAAAACCTTAAGGCAATCTCGGGGGTTAAAGATTAGGGACAAGTTAGTTTCTTAAATTTTTCTGGTTGAAGGCAACGCTCACCAGTTAAACTAACCAAACCAACCAACCGGTAAACACGTGTTTGCATTAAAACGCAGATCGTAAGTAAAAAGTGTTAACAATTTGACGGACGTGTTAATTGAAGGTGTTTGAAAATATCCACTTCTGTATGATTATTTGACATGATCAGTGTTTATATCATTCGTCCATTTACTTCATTTTTGTCTTAATTTTAAAATAACTAATTTCCACTAAAAAACATGCCTCTCTTCATGCTTACATAATACTAGTGATAGCATAGCATTTTATTTACACATAGAACACATTTCATTTTTTATTGTTTTAAATTCTTTCAAGAAACTACTTTGTATCGTGTATGCGATCGTTTTTCACCTTTATGAAACAGTCTGATCAAGATCGCAAAGGTAGTCGCGAACGCGCCGGTATTCAAAGAAATTTAGATCTGTCTATTATGATCATCACAACCTTAATTGACTCATGGAGAGCCTTAGTCTCCTCCAGCACAAATTTCAAATACTGCACCGCGTGCAATGAGTAACGATCGCTTTCTATATTAGCCAAAGTCATCTTCAGCGATTTATAGTATATGACAAATTTGCCAGATGTCTATTCGTGAATTTAAAATAAAACAAAATTAGTTATTCTTGGAGTCTCAAAGATGATATTGGGTCTACTCCCTCTTTCTCTAAAAAATTTATGAAATTTACTATATTTAAAGATCTTGTACAATAAAATTAGTGAACTCATTTTTAGTTGATGACTATTAGAACTTCACTCATATTATTACATTACTGCAATGTAGAAGAATTGGGTCGATCACTTGTAACGTTCATTTATAATTTTTTAACTATAAATTGTAAATTAAATTGTATTTATTTAACGTCGCCTCGTCTACCACCCTCTATATTTTTCATTATAAGTCAGTCTTATCTGAAACAGGTGACAGTCCTTCCAGTAATTTTTACGGAACAGCACCGTAAAATTTTTGTGATTCGTAAAATTTACTCTGTTCTCACCGTAATCTTCCCAGTACTCTTCGCTGATACTGGGAAGTTATCATTCAGGAAATTTTACGCTGCTTCTTCGTAAAATTAAGGTATTGATAGTTGTAACACGATTACAGTTGAGAACCGAAAATTTCCGAAAATCCCGCATCTTTTCTATACGTGTAGGACAAATTTTTCTGAGTTCCGTCTTGAAGTCGTCTTTAAAAAAGTGAGATGAGTCAAGAGCTCTGCATCAGCTTTTCATGAAGGAATTGCCGTTTTTAGCCTCTACAGCGGCGGAAGCCCAATTAGCACGCAATGTGTCGTTTTGATACCACAGAAACTCGTGACTCGGATAAAGTCTAGTATAAGTCGAGACATGAGCGAGCGAGAGAAGGTCATTAGATCCGTCCAGTAGAATTCAGGAGCTGGATGACTTCTCCAAATTTTCCTCCCCGATATCTCTCCCACTTCGCTTCCGATACCTGCCCTGAGCAGTATCGGACATTCGCACAGGAAGTGAAAAAGACATTCTTTAGTCCCCTCAATCCTGCAGCTGCAGATTTAGACTACATCAAAAATTAATTTTCGTTCTCGGGGAATCCCACCATGATTCAGGCGCCAAAAGCTTGCTCCTTCTAAATAAAAATTTGTGATGGAAAGAGAGAGGAGAGAACTCTTTTATTATTACCCACTTTTTCATTAATTTCTTCTGAATACCTCTCTATGAATTTTCTTTCTCTCTCGTTGCTTTATAGTCTTATGGTGTCTATTTCACCGAACTCTCCACTTGTTCCGGTTCTGCGCAAACATCAGCTGCTGCCAAGATTTTGATTTTGGCTGGTGAGTGGGTTAGGGGGGGGGGGGGGGGGCTGGGAGTGCGTTGGGGTGGGGGGAGTGTCTTAGGGTTGGGGGTGGATGCGGGGTGATAGTGAAATTTTTGTATCGTGATAGCAAGAGATTGTATCGGATAAACAAGGACAACGGTGACTTTGAGTTATTGTCTAAATGGGGGTGGGTTGGTGGAGGAGGAATATTATAATTTATGTAGGGAAGGAAATATTAGTTCTTATACCCCGGCAGTTCCACGGCTTCATTTGGAGGACAACAACCCACCCTCCACTTTCCCCTTCATATCCAACTACTCAAATGCAACGCTGTGTTCGCTATTCTGATTCGAAACAATTCATTTTTTCTTTACCACACACCATCAACCCGCACTTATCCAACCTCTCAAATTTAACGTTGCTCTTGTCATTTCGATACAAAACAATTCATTTTTCACTACTTCCTCTCCTCCGCTCACCTTAACTGCTTAACTCAGCCATTACGATACAAAACAATTAAGTTTGCCACAACCTATCTCACGTATTCACTAACCCACCTAGATACAGAACAATTCACCTTTAGCTATCTGATACACAGCGAACAATTTAAAATTAAACACAACCGCACTTGTATCAATTAATGACAATTTGTCATAAAGAAATGAGTAAATTTACTTTTATTTCACGTCGTGTTACTATTCAGCCATAATGTACAACAGGCCTTTACATGACATTAAAATGATGTCAGTATGATGACAACATTTAGTGACAACAGTCTTTCGTAATTTTTTATGACAAAATATTGTTAAAAAAAAGGACCAATTACACGGTAATGACAATTTATGACATAAATTATGAGGAATATGTTAGTCGTGTAAATCTGGCATATAATGAATACTAAATTCAGATTAGCACGTCTACCTGTATACATTATTTAGTTATTTGCATATTAACCTTCTTTGAAACAGATTAAATTCCCTGACCCTTTTTTTGCCCGCGAGAGTATTTCTGGGCAATTGCTTCATAATTTTGTGGAAGGAAATACTAAAAATTCCCTCTATTTATTATAATATTCTCAACACATAAATATTAGCTGAAATCTCTCTTTATTTCCTTTAAACCATTGTAGACCATTGGGCGTCTACCAGCTGAAACCCTTACTATTCTTGAATTAGGCTGTAAAATTTTTATTAATTTTGATTTTATTTTAGAGGTTATCAGTACTGTATAAAACTAATTCTAATATTGTAGATATAATGAATGCAATTGTTGACCTAATGTGCCAATTTACTCTTTCAGGGCGATTAAAATATCTTACACTGACAGAGGCCAACAGAGTATGGATGCCAGATTTGTTCTTCTCAAATGAAAAGGAGGGACATTTTCATAATATAATAATGCCAAATGTATACATACGTATCTTTCCAAATGGATCAGTACTATATAGTATAAGGATATCATTAACTCTAGCGTGTCCTATGAATCTTAAACTATATCCACTGGATAGGCAAATTTGTTCACTGCGAATGGCCAGTTGTAAGTATAATGCTCTATCCATATTTGAGTTTGAAGAAATTATAGTTGGTAGTGTCTTCATTGTGGCACAATACAAAAAGAAGCTCATTGAAAAGTATATTCTTTTAGACAATATTTCTAAAAAAAATTTAATGTTTTCAGATGGCTGGACAACAAATGATTTAGTGTTCCTGTGGAAGGAAGGAGATCCAGTACAAGTTGTTAAAAATCTTCACCTACCTCGCTTTACGCTAGAGAAATTTTTGACTGACTACTGTAACAGTAAAACAAATACTGGTAAGAGAAGATTTAATTTAAATTAGTTTTATGTATTATAATAAATTAGTATAATAGTCAGGTGAATTAAATTCTCCAGTAATGCCCCACAGTAAATCCAAACCTGTATAGTCACAACAATTCTGCATTCGCTGGTTAATCTAAGTTCCCATATCTCCTTGACGAGTTATGGAGCGAAGAAAAACCTTACCTTACAGCTTAAGGTGTAACCCAAACCACTGCATCTTCAATCCTGATTGGCCGTTTAGTATAATCTGTTGTTAGAAAATAGTCAGGCATCGAAACACCTGACAACTTTTAGTACGAACAAACGACACGTTTTAAGAGTAAAGATAATAAAATTTTAATTCACAAAAATTTGTTTAGTGAAGAATTTCAAGTAAAATAAATTCCCAAAAATTACAAACTTTCAATTTATTGAGCGCGTGGAAGAGCAACTTGTTTTTAGTATACGAATGAAATACAAACTATTTCTGACAAAGCAAGATATATTTTTTGGACAATACTGTAACGTTATGGGGCTCCTTGAACTCGAACGAGGTCTCCTTCCTTGAATCCGCTACAATTAGCTCTGATGCCGTATCGTGTTTTCATTCTATCGCTGGATGTCTTTAGGTTCTTCCTTGCCAGTTGATGGATATCTGCGAGACGCTTCCGAGTGTACTCTTCAGTAGATTCATCATTGCTTTCGGGTGTTCCGAACTTCAAATCACTGGTCAGTCGAATCTGTCTTCCAAACACAACTTTAGAGGCTGTCTGTCCTGTTTAGTTATGAATGGCTGTTCCATTAGCTAGTAGAAATATCGGAATGTAGCTATTCCAATTCCAAGAATATCGCAAACCTGCTGGAACAATTGAGATTCAAAGTTTCGTCCTTAATCTAAATGAAGCTCATGAGGAACGCCAAATCTGCAGATTTAGTTTGTTACTACTTTTTATGTCACTCTCTTTGTTTCTTGATTTGGTATCGCATATATTTCTGGCCATTTATTGAAATATTCCATTACCACTAAAATGTATCGGTTACCCCGATCTAACAGAGGAAATGGTGCGGCAACGTCGCGATTTTCTCGAAAGGTGCTCCAACCTTGTATAGCTGCATAGCTCCGCTTATTTTATATGCGGTCCTTCGCTACAGGCACAAACTGCACATTCACGACACAAGTCCTCAACGTCCTCTC
Source organism: Leptarthrus brevirostris (assembly GCA_964036015.1). Lineage (NCBI taxonomy): Eukaryota > Metazoa > Arthropoda > Insecta > Diptera > Asilidae > Leptarthrus > Leptarthrus brevirostris. The sequence continues at coordinate 20,480,406 of OZ038371.1, forward strand.
TCATATGCAACAAGTAAAATCGTTCTCCTGAACCATCATTATGAAATTCTTCCAGCAAATCCTTTATTTTGTTTCTGGGAACTAATACTTGCATCCGGCATGATGACTCGTCGAGTCGTCGGGTGTTTCCCATTTGCGTTATAATATTCCATCTTCACAAAGAGAATTCCAATCTACTCAGTAGCTCTTCAACGTTGTACTTCTGTCGGAAATATATTCCCATTGGGGCCTTTTGTAGTTATCTTTCCACTTCAAAATTGTAGATCTATTCTCGTCTTCTCGTTGTGCTGCTCGAAATTCTTCATTGTTCCATCTTGTTGCACAGTCACATGGTCGAATTTCCCTTCCAGACGAGAACAGTATTTACATTCCGGTTAACATGGCCGTCGTGAAAGTGTATCTGCATTTCCATGGGATCTACGCTTCCTATGAATATTTTCAAAATCATAGTATTGAAGTCTTTCCAGCCATCGTGCTACTTGTCCTTTAGGATTTTTAAAAATGGCATTAACCACTTTAACAGAAGTGCAATTTTCATTTGCAGGTTGATCAGACATAAATAGATTGAAGAGCATGGGGCCTAAGATTGATCCCTGTGGGACACCTGCCTCTATTAGTTTTAGCGCTGATTTTTGGTTATCTAGTTCCACGTAGAAGTTTCTTTCCGTTAGGAAACCGTGTATTAGTTTGTTGAGATGTGTTGGGAAACCGATTTGGTTTAGTTTAAAAATTTGACCATTGGTCCAAACAGAGTCGAATGCTTTTTCAACATCGAGAAAGCAGCTGAATGTGCATTCATTTTTGTTTAGAGCTCTAGTAGCGTCAGTATGAAATTTCAGCAGTGGGTGTAATGTTGAGTGTTGTGGCTTGAAGCCGAACTGGGAGTCCTAGACTGCTACTCAGCCCTATTTATACTACTTAGCTTAATTCTAGAAAGTTCCGCAACTTAGTTCTAGAAATTTCCGTTTTTCTTTTTCACCACATCAACTCACCACAGGATCGAGTCGGCTTTGACGTTATACGGCATCTGACGTTTTGCTGGTTTCCATTTCATCACGTATCCTATGCCAGCCTACGGTGCATGTAACAATATGTCTACTTTGCGTGGGTGTCTTCAAATGGACTAGACAGAATCTGTTCTTTTGTCGCCTCTGCTAGGATGTTCATGCTTCTCTTCACTGTGGCGGTTAAAATGCAGCAAAACTAGTCGGTCATCATCGAGATACTGTCCTGTTTGGTACTATAATTCCTCTACTCTGTTTCACGGTTGGTATATATCAAGGTACTAATGTGCCTCGCGGTATTTATGACCGCTATGGGTACTGGTTACCTTGTCTTCAGGGGACCCACTTTGGTCCGGTACGGTGACTACGGTCGAAATCTAGGTGATGCTCTCCTCGCGGTATCGAGGTGTTGCTCTGTTTTATGGTGAATCGATGGGTATCTAGGTGCTGTTGGACCGCGACTGCCTTTGGTCGATCTGGTAGATGGGATCTCGGTTTTTGCTGACGTTCACTCTTCATATGGGAGATATGGTGATGTTGACATGTTTTGCAATTTTGTAACTTCATTACAACCTAACTAATAATATTTAAACTTTTTTTTTCATCTATGAAAACCATTTCTTTTTTAGCGGGAGAGGTAAAAATCTTCCCAAAGACATCGGACAGTCCGTTCCCTCCGGTAGTGTGAGATTCTTACTTACTAAAAACACCTCTTTGGGGATTAGGCGAACCAGACTGCATAGAAGCGGGTCCCTTTTCATCCTCTCCCGGTGTCCCTTAGCGGGGGCAACTGAGTTATTCAGTTATCTCACTGTGGCCGCTAACTCGGTCTCCTGGGTCAATGCTAAAATCCTAGCCTATCTGCAGGAATCCATATTTTTCTACCGTCTCCAGTGTTCCTTCTTGGTCCATGCGTTAATCATAACTTCCACTCCTTCTCTGCCCACGGCATTAAAGAGTTCCGTATCATGATACCGGTGCGTGTACCGCGGAGATAGCCACCTCGTTAGAGTCTACCATCGCTGCCACCGCCGCACCTGAGGAAGTGCTAGTTATTATTTTGCAAATGGCGCCTTCTTCCTGGACTGCTACAGCACTTTCAGCCGGTGCAAGTTCAGCGTCCATAGCCACCGCAGAACCTTCGAAAGGAGGAGACCACTGCAGATACCCTCGGAGATTAGGGGAATTTTTCAAGAGGTTATCTTCTCCCGTATTAGTTACTTGGCTACGTTCTACGATGCATTGCCCGTTTGCTACCACTTGAAGGTGTAATTATTACTTGAGAATGTCCATACGATATAAATATTTAACGCAATCCAAAGAGTTATAATAATTCTTTTGCGTGTTATCTGTGATACAAATATTCAGTATTTTGGTATTAGACAAAAAACAACTTTTTCTTTGAAAAATATTACCATAAATCCAAAAGGCGAATATTTACTTTTTACCTTTTTCCTTTTAGGTGAATACAGTTGTCTCAAAGTGGATTTATTATTCAAGCGAGAATTCTCATATTACCTAATTCAAATCTACATCCCATGCTGCATGCTTGTAATTGTCTCGTGGGTATCCTTTTGGTTGGACCAGGGAGCTGTACCAGCTCGTGTATCACTAGGTGAGTAAAGCTAAATTGTCATACATACTTAATTAATCTGAAAACATAACTTTACATAAATTAACAGGTGTAACAACTCTTCTTACCATGGCAACACAAACGTCCGGCATAAATGCGTCCCTGCCACCAGTATCATACACAAAAGCCATTGACGTCTGGACAGGAGTGTGTTTAACATTCGTGTTTGGGGCGCTGCTGGAGTTTGCTCTCGTCAATTATGCATCCCGTTCAGGTTCGGTTTCAATACATGGAGCATAACCTTAAAATAGCTTCTTGAATATTAAATATTTCATTTATTCTCTTTTTCTCATTTCATATGTTTTGAATCAATTCTTCTCTACTTCCCTCTGCTTGTTGGTTTTCTTTTGCTGCAATGAATTTTCTTCTGTTTTCGATTCGGTTGAATGCTCTCTATGTTGTTGTAAAACTGAGATAATTATTGTCATACCCGGAACAAATAAATTCTTGAAACTTTTACATACATGCATCATACGGATCGGGCAGCAGATATGCATCGGGAAAACATGAAGAAAAAGCGAAGAGATCTGGAGCAAGCTAGTTTAGATGCTGCTTCAGATTTATTAGATACAGACAGTAATGCCACGTTTGCTATGGTTAGTATCCTTATGATTTTTATTTAAGTTATGCTTACAACAACTATATTGTTTTCAGAAGCCACTTGTACGCCATCCAGGTGATCCTTTAGCACTTGAGAAACTAAGACAGTGCGAAGTCCATATGCAACCTCCAAAACGTCCAAATTGCTGTCGAACATGGCTCTCGAAGTTCCCGACCAGGTAAAATGGTTTTTAAAAGGATTTTCTTTTTGATGTTGTGATTAACTTAAAGTTTTTGTAAATTACTTTTGAAAACGATGACTTCTAACAAATATATATATTTTCTTTGCTTTCCCAAAGATATGATCGCTCTGTATGTAAAACTTACTTTCAGCTAAAGTGAACAAGTGATCCAAAAGTAAACCATTATTTTTCGTCTCCATCACACTTGACTAATTTACTTATCATTGAACATTTCTTCTTTCGTCAACTTTGTGTGAGAGTGACTAAATTATGATTTACTTGTTCTATCAAGCTTTGTAGTATCATGTAGTTAGATTAACGTTTTTCAGTCACGAGGTATATTTGTTAATTCATTAGTATAAAAACAAGTAAATTTCCAAAAATCTTATAACGGTTACGGCTTCAACCTCGGCCACCCTTGGACAAATACGTTACACTCCGCAAAATATTCAGCGTCGTCTAAAATCAAGCCAGATGTGAAAATTCTTACATCCAATCCATTAACTGCTTCCAAGTAGATTCCAAAGAAGCTTTGAGGAAGATATGCGCACATTAGTATAATTGACTTGCATTTAAATACATAATTTTCCTTTGCCATAACAATTATTTTCTGAGCCCTGTAGTTCACTTCTGTAGGATAGGGCGGGGCTAGTTAAGCCACTCTCGGTTTGAGACCTGATTAAATTTTCTTATTCACAAACTACAAATATTATTATTAGGGAGTGGATCAAACACTTTAGTCACTTCGGCCAAGATGATCTTTTGTGACTTGATCCAGGTTTAGACTTAAGCTACCGAGTGAAGCTTTAGTTCTTTAATTAGACCTAAAATCTCTTTGGGGGCTGCCTTAGCTATATCTGGTGGTGATGGGAAAGCTCCACTTTTTTAAGAGCAGTGAGACAGTCCCACACGATTTTAGACTCAAAGGTGTAGGACCCCAGAGCCTTGAGTGCCGCCTGATTGTCGGACATAATATATACTTTAGTACCGCGTATACCTCTGTTAGTAATTTCCCTTGCGCCGAGTTCGATGGCATGTTACTCTGCTTGGAAGATCGTTGGTGCAGAACCGAGCGATTTGTGCAGCCTTATTCTTGGTCCGTAGACCCTGATACCCGTTCTGTCTTCCATCTTGGATCTATCCGTGTACCAAACCAGAGATCCCGTCTAAAAGATATGTCTATTGTTGAGCCAATAATCTCTACTCTCAAGGATCAGCTTGAATGGTATGTCAAAGTTGTGGCTTTTCGGCATGGCATCTGAGATTGAGTTGATCACCGGATCATCCATGAATTCTTCAAGAATTTTCCTGTGACCAGTCCAATTACGTACTGAGAGGAGATTGGTGCCAAGCAGCCTTATTGCGCTTGAGGTAGCCTCCTTGCTTATATGTAGGTGTAAAGGGGGGGGAGGTCTAATAGAGCCCCCATAGCTGCCGTGGAGCATGTGCGCATGGCACCCGTAACTCCTAGACATGCTGACCTCTGCATTTTTTGCGGTGTGGACTGCGCTGTTTTTTGTTCTGCTTTTGGCCACCACACGAGAGCTGCGTAGGTGACCACGGGTCTTATAATTGTTTCATATGCCCAAAGGACCATTTTGGCCTTAGACCCCAAGTTTTGCCAGAGAGTCTTCGACAGAGCCATAAGGCAGTCATAGCCTTTCTGTGACCCTATTGAGTTGAGGATTCCATGTGAGTCTTTGATCTAGAATCACTCCTAGATATTTGACCTCACTTGTGAATTCTATCCGTGTTCCTTCAAGAGTAGGAGCCTCTAACCTTGTGAAAGGTACAATGGTTGTTTTACTAGGGTTGACTTTGATCCGTCCCCTAGTACACCAGGAATGTACCATATTAAGAGCATTTTGCAGTCTTACTGATAAAGTGCTGTCCTGCTTGCTCATGATGGTAATAACCAGATCATCTGCGTAGCCCTGGCATTCGTATCCAGCATCACAGCAGTGGGGAAAGAACTCCCCGTTGAGGACCGCCTCTGGTGGCCCGTACTGTTACCGACTTGTCCCCCAGGATCGCCGTGATGTTCCGGTTACTGAGCATTGCCCCAATCCATCGGACCGTCGGCAGATCAATACATCAGTCAATGGGCGCTCCCTCAAGGGATGCGAAAAAGGTGTTGTTAGAAGCTCCTTCAATATCAAGGAAAGCACAGAGGGCAACACCTCTACCATTGACAGCATCTTCTAGTTTTTCAACTAGGCTGTGTAGTGCTGTTAAAAAGGAAGGAAGATAGGCTTATCGAACGATACGTCTTGGGTTGTGCCGCTGGTCGTACAACTACAATAGTCATACCAAAATAAAAGTTAAACACCTGGCTTTTTAGTTACGATACAAAAAGAAACAAAGAAAGCGTTTACAGTGAAAAAAAAAATGTTTTACATGGACAAAGTCCGTGTGGCTCACATTACCGGTATGTTGGACCAGCTTTGGGGGGTAAGTTGGGCAAAGAAAATAAAAAAAAGTAGAAATGAATAGTAAATCTGTAACATTAGATACTAAGTTATTCTATTGAAAAGTAAATTCACATTATAGTTAAAAATAATCAAATAAAAAAAGAAGACATCCGTCAGTCAGACTATAAAAATTTAAAAAAGAGCTAATTAATCTTGCAATTAACGCAAAGGTATAGTAAACAATTAGTCGCGCGCCTTGTGTGAGCCCACACAAGGCAATAACACTCCTCTTCTTCTTCAGAACTGGATTTCTGCAGGAATTTATTTTTAGCCTGTTGTTTCTTTTTTTATCTCTTGGTTTTTGGATTTTATTTTTTTTTTTCGACCTTTGTTCATCAGCGAGCGCATCTTTTTCAGGGGTATCCGTCAAGATTGCAGCTCTTCTCTTCTTTCTTCCGATTTTTGTTTGATTGCGTGGTCCAACCTTTGAAAATGATAAGACAGCTTCAGGAGACAATGACGTCGTCATCAATCATGGGAATTATATCCAACCCGGTCCGTAGTGGTGGGTAAGATTGTTGTGATTCTATTAGGCTTATTGAATTTGCAGGACGATCTGTGACGCAAGATGGAGCAAAGCCGGTTGTATGAAAGTATTCAAGACTTTATAAAGCCATTTACGATTTTAAGTCCAATAGTAGCTAATGGAAAAGATTCAGCTACTAAACTCGGATTATTGTAAATAGTCATCGTGCGACCAAGATTGCTGCGAATCCATCCATCTTGTGCTGCTGATAAATATCTTTTAAACGGTCCAAATAAGACACGTCGAGCGGTTGCAGCCTATGACTGTAATGAGGTGGAAACGACAGCATAACAACCCCGTTATTCTTGCCTAAATCCAAAGATTTAATGGACAAGTGCGATGAGTGATTATCCAACAACAGCAATATTGGGCATTCAACTGACGTGTCTTATGAAGGCCTCCATAAAAATATAAAATCGTCATCCATGGCCCAACCACTGGCGTTTTCAACTCCAATACAGTCTATTGTACCACCGAAAACAAAATGATCTTTATATTTCTTGCGAGGTAAAATAAACATTGGCGGGATTGTGACTCCTGAAGCTGAAACAGCTACAAATAATAACCGCCTGTGAACTTTCTCATTTTCATCTCCTCACTTTTTTAATTAGTAGTTATTGCTTCACGGGTTAAAATACAATTAACTATTCGCGTTATCTCATATAAACACTTCGCAGTCTAAATCATGACTAAAACTAACCAGGCTGCTACTCAGCTCTATTTATACCCCTTAGCTTAATTCTAGAAACTTCTGCCAGTTAATTCTAGATGTCTAGATGTGAGAATCCGACATTTTCTTGCACGTTTTGCCGAATGTTAAATTTAAAAATTAGCGAAAGTTTTTCATAGTTCATAGTGAAAAATTGTTGGTTTAAATTGAAAAATTGAAAATTTAATATGTCTACAAACACCACAATTAATTGTTCATCATAAATCAATAAAGTCTTTTCATTCTTCTTCTTTTTATAATGAATTATCACGAAAATGTTTCTTTACTTTTTCTTTCTTGCTTGAAATTTCCCCCACCAGTCAAGTAAGTTTTTACACGAACATATTTTGCATGAAAAGCAAAGAAACAGACCTATATTCACCATAGCTTCGGGTCGTCCTTGACTTTCCACGTTTGACATTTCCGTGCCTAGATCTTATAATAAAGAACTAGAGCGCTGCATCGTGTAAAATTCCTATCCGTGAGTAAAGCTGCTCGAGGAATTTAAAATCAGCTGGGGTCGTTGACTAACAGAGACGAAAGCATATACGAAAATGGGACAAATATATTTCGTACTGTCAAATGTGGTTTACTTTGTGCGTGAAAAAGTTTCCTCGAGTGAATTAAGTTAAATTTTGTTCAATTTGTTAAAATAGCTTCTTTTGAAACTTTATGTAATCATTCCAATAAAGTAATTAGCTTATTTTTTGAATCTTTTGTTAACCGACTTTGCCTTAACACCCAGAATTTGTTTAAATTAATCAGCAAAAAGTGTTCGATTTTTTCGTGCGCAAATAATTAGAAATAAAATGATGGGAAGTCGTTTTTCCTGTAAATACATAACTGGAATTACTTCTAAATTCATTTTATAAACATGTGAAGTTCAATTAAAAACTCAGTTTATGGTAAAAAGCAAAAGTTTCGTAAAAAGAATTGTGAGGTTAACGTGAAAACTGATTTTAATGTTTCGGGTCGTTGACACCAGGAAGGCGTCAAACAAAATTTTTAGGGGGAAATCTTAAATAAGATTTAATCAATAAAAACCAAAATTGATGATTAGCTTGACCTATAATATAACATCAAAATTAATATGCAGCTTAAATATTTTATTCAGAAAAGTTAAAATCAAATTATTCTTTAACGAATTATCAAGATTTTAAATTTACTTTTGGCCCCACTTTAAATCTGACTTAATTTAATTGTTGCAACCACTACATCGCTCGAAATTCCACTACAAAAGAAATTTGCTTCACTGAAATCGAGTTACAGCTCTTCCTCTAGTTCTTTATTCTAAGGCTTAGATTTCTGCCCAACTGGGGCATGCGCATTACCAAAACCACCGTAAACTCCAAGCCATGAACTGGACTTTTACATGTGGTCGTAAATGGTCTGACTGAATGGTCATATTTACATTGTTTCTTATGGTAGCCAGGGGGACATTTTTCCTTAAACTCGCCCTAGCGCCAAAACTATTAGTTATATGAAAAAATTAGTCTTAAATTAACTTAAAGCAGACTAAATGATCTTTCTAATAAAGTAAAAACATGCACACCTTATTAAGCAAAATATCAAGAAATCTTTGATTAAACGTGAAATTTTAGTCGCAAACCAAATTTTCATCCTAAACGCAAGCAGTAAGTCATGGTCCGACCATGCTCTGTCGCTTGTATTTTCTTTAAATTTCCACTTCCGCACTTTTAGGCTTAAAAATGTTTATTATTTTCTTAAGTAGGGTATGAATATTTTTACTTCATTCGAAAGATTGTTTTGTTTACTTCAAGTAGAACAAAAGAATTTTTTCATAGAAGTTATAGTTTAGGCATTAGGATGAGTTTAAAGAAAAATCACCCCCCGGCTGCCATAAGAAGCAATGTAAACTTATCGAAAAACCAGACCATTTTGGCCCTAATATGTGTACGTGAAATTCGTCAGTTCATGGCTTGTAGTTTACGGAGGTTTTGGCATTACACGGTTTACTATTTCCCTTTTCGTGGCCTACCTCGTGAACGTTACAATAGGTCTGTCTGTTGAGTTCTGCGTAAAAAGGCGTGGGTAAAAAGCAAGTAAAAACTTGATTGTGATAGAGGGAACAAAGAGGAAAAAGTCACCAGACACTTTTTGGATAAATTAATGATAACAGAGAACTGTCAAAAAATAAATTAGTAGGTTATCTTTGTGATTATAAAATCTCTTGTTAAAGAAACCTAAAACCTAGAATTAACCGTTCTAACCCAGAAGGCGCACTTCACGGGCAGAAGCCCGTAAAATTAACCTATCCACCCGAATATAACAAAATATTGAGGTGAATGAGGCTCCCACACCAGCATGCAAAACTAATATTAGTACCCAGAAGCACAAAATTAGGAGTGTAACAGGCATAGAGATCCTTGAGCCAAGCCAATGCAATACTTACACAAACTAATATAAAAAAAAAAATTTTAAAAGCCGTACAAAATCGAGTGAGTGCAACAGGATGGCTACAAGTTGTAGAGGCTACTCTTTAATGTAACCTTGTCCACATTAGTGCTAAAAACATCACCAACATCATTAGCAAACCTACACATGCGGTTAATCGGCTCAAACATACCGTACCTAGTGCGCGAATAAGCTATCCGCAAGTTAGAACGGTTTCGAAGGGAATAGGACAGTTCTCTAGGTATAATTTTGGACGAAAGTTCCTTACTGTCAATCTTGTATCAATCAGTTGTAAAAAGACGTAGAGAAAAATGAATAAACATTTATTAAAAAAGTTAATAGTTCAAATGTTGTAAAATAGATTTTAAAATTTTTTTGCAACATCAGCTGTTATCTGTCAACCGAGAAAATCTTCTTCTTCAATTTAGTCCACACTCTAGTTCGTGGGTAAAATATTTACATTTGGGTAACAGGGGAAATACGATCAGCTGTTCAATTTCTTCAAGTCCAGAAGTCAACAGACACAGTGTGGACTAAAAGTTTTAGTTCTGTGTAAAAGCTTTCGAGTCAACCGACAGACCTAATATATTTATTGAAATGTAGGGAATTTTTTATTTCGAACACAACCCAATGCAAAGTAACGTATACCGACTTTTCCTTTATTCATATGTGTAGGTACTTTGGGTCTTAGAAAGTTGATCAGACAAGACATTTTCAATAGAGCAATAGTTCTTTTCAGAGGCTCAATTAGGAACGAAGATAAGCTTATCGGTCTGTAGTTGACCTCACTTTTACGCTTCAGAAAGAAAGACTGCGCATCCGATTTCGAGGTTTCGGGTACCTGGTTGAGCCTGAACTTTGCCGCCCACCATGAGATTATCAGTTTAAGTAGCATTATAGAATGACTTGCTCTCAGTTTGATTTCGGCATCTTAGGCGCGGTTTACATCTGACATTTTATTCGTGAATAATATTCACTGAAGAATATTCAAAAAAAAAATGTTTACATCTGCAACCAATATTCACACCATTTCTTACTTGAACAAAGTTTGAGGAAAAGTCAGAAGTTAGTTGCGTGAAGCTGAATAACTGCCACAAAAATTGCAAAAAGGTTTACATCTGCTACATTGAATTTATGCGATTAATTACATGAATAAAATTCAAGAAAATGCGGTTACTTCAACTATCGACACGGTTTATACTTGAAAAAGAAAATTCAAACTCGTCAATACTTATATGTACAGATAGCACTAGCATATCGTATCATAAAATATGAGACCGTAAAACAAAAAGGTAGCTGCTGCAGCAGTGATGAATATAAAGATATTATCGATGCTCGGACGAAACGTGTGTGGGTTCAAAAGTGGATATTCAAAAGGAAAGCGTGTGGAGCATTTAAACAAATTATGAGTGAATTAAAAATTGAAGATCCGATACAAATGCGGAATTTCTTGCGAATGACAGAAAATTTCATTATGGGTTCCAAATTTTTCTGCCAGTGAATTTAGAGCATCACTCCTTTCTACTCTATCATGATATTTCGGAGAACTAGTATCCCAAAACGTTGGAAACATTTCATATTCGATAATGAGTTTTTTAATATCCTCCCTGTCCCATAATTTTTTCCCTTCGATTTCGTTAAACAAAAAACATACACATAAATACAAGGTGTTCGGAAAATGTGTAGCAAAACGCTATACCAATGGATTCTTTGAAGTGTCCTGTTCAAAATTTTCTTCCGTTGACCTTTTTATGCTGCTCGAGAAATGCTATTTAAGTGTTCTACGTGGCCCCCATCCTGCAGAACACACATTTCTGCTCTCGAAATAAGAGACCTTTCGATGACACCTCCAAGTCTAGTTTTATTTTTGATTTGATCGTAAGCTGTACAGATTTTTTGCCACAATTGCTCTATTGATCTATTTCTGAACCATAGACATAGGATTCAGATCAGGAGATCTTACTGGCCAACCACAGGACTCGCGTAATTCTTCTTCAAGGGGGCTACGTAAGAACTCCTAATAAGTATTCCCATTAATAACGGGTAACTGAACTGGTCCCAATATTCGGCCACCAACAATTCCAAACCAAATATTTATTTTAAAGGAATATTTGTGACCATTTGGGAGAATTGCCCTAGGATTTTTATCCGCCTATAAATGGAGATTATGGAAGAAGACAACCCCATCTTTTGTAAATGTTGCCTCGTCAGTGAAAAGAATTTTTGAGATAAATTCTCTATCACTTTCTTGGCGATTTAGCAACCATTCACAAAAGAGATTTCTACTTGCATAATCTCTTTGCTCAAGCCCCTGAACCGGTTGGGAATGGTATGGGTGATACTGGTGCCTTCGCAAAACATTATAAACTGTGCTGTTCGATACACCAATCCTAACGGCATTTGATTTTATGATTATGCGGGGATTGTCAGCAACTAACCCCAATACACGGTCTTTCACCCCAGGTATTTGCTGCCTGCCTGTCATAGGAACGGGCACGAATAGACCCAGTTTCTGGTAACCTTCGGCGGATGAAACGTCTGCCAGGGTATCTTTCTCGATACAATTGCCGGGCTAAAGAAGTATGCCTTCCAACCTCACCATAAATGAGCAGCATGTCCACATACCCTTCATTTGTGAAGGAATTGTTAGCCATTATGTTAAATTCAAAATCGAAAACTAAATCCGTAATCCAGTTGTCGTTACCGTTAATCTCAAAACCCAGAAAATTCAAAAACCAAAACCAATAAAAACCCAAAAACAAAAAGCGATATCGAAATACAAATCTTTAACAAATTCAAGCACAAGTCGTAACGAATAAACAGGACAATCCAAAGACGCATTTAGCTCAAATATAAAGGCCATTCTACATCCAAAAGTTCGGCTTGGTCGTCGGCTCCACAGCTCAATTCAACGCTCACATTTCTACATTGGAAAAGTTGAGCGTGATTTTTGACAGGAAACATATGATTAAAACGTCATTTGAAGTCACTTCATTTTGTGTTCGAAATTTGTTTAAGTATAGGAATAATATGGAAATTATAGACATAATTATTATGGTGTTCAAAGTTTAAATAGCTTTTTTAATCAAAAACAATTTTCAAGTTAGGGAATTGGTAACATTGATTTGGGTCATTAAGTTGGCTCGCCTGCTTTTTCAGCGTCGACTTTGAAATTTCTCAAAGCTGGAACTGACGACCACGCCGACGCCCACGACCAAGCCGGGATGTAGAAGAACAATTCATTTAACATGTAGTCAAAGTCGACGATCAAGTCGAACTTTTGGATGTAGAATGGCATTAAATGCCCTCAATGCCGTTCAACAAGAGAAAGACCACAACATTTCTGTGGGGACGCTTCAAGGCACGCTTGATATTCTCGAGCAGCATAAAAATGTTAATAACTTTTGAATGGCTGCAGATATCGAGTTGATCCTTGTTTTGTTGTAAAGAGCGATTTTGAAGCGATTTCAAACGTGATTTTGAAGGGAAAGGGTTAATTTTAGGTGAGGGGGGTATGAAAGAAAATTTTAATTAGGACCCTTCAAAGAATCCATTCATATAGCGTTTTCTACACATTTTCCGGACACCCGGTATATGTATTAACCAGCACTTTAGGGGTGAATCACCACAATATAAAATATTCACTTAAAATATTCCAAATATTCCAGCAAATTATTCTTGAAGCACAAAACATATAAAAAAAATCCACAAAAACAGTTGTAGTTCCGTCAGTTTTTGAATTTTATTCACCTCTACGAATTTTATTCACCTCACGAATATTTTCACCGCGAATAAATGGAATGATCGTTTACACTTGGAATTTTATACACTCTCCTGATATATGGGGAATATTCTGCATGTGCCTAGAACTTATTCTCTTTTCGGTTTGAATATTCTTGATACAAAATTTCAGGAATTAAATTCACTTGTGTATCAGGGAGGTTTACATCACCCTTTTGAATATCTTGCTTGAATAAAAAGTCAAGCGGTTGAATAATATCCATTCACTGCCTGAGAGAGAAGTTTGCGAAAAAATTCCAAATATAAACCGCCCCTTACTGTGATAACCGTTTTTATCTTGTTAGCAAAACGATCTTCTATAAAAAAAAAGTCATAACAATAATTGACATTACTTTCCCATGATTCTGTTAATGTCCATTGCAGTCATAGAAGAACAGTCTAGATTGTGTTTCTTATACCTATTTCTAACGCAACAGTATTCTATTTAATTACAAACTAATTACAAATATATCTCGTTATTAGAACATTTCCCTTTCACTTGATTCTTGCATTTGCACTTTCTTAACTTATTCATCTTTTTTTTGTTTTTTTATATTTTTATTTATTTTATGTAAAATATTTAATATGGTAATAAGTGTCTGGAGTTTAGAGCTTTGATTTGGCACACACGAAAGGAAAATTAAAATTATTACTTGAATTTATGTACCATTTATATTTTTTTTCTCATTATCTAAACGCAAGCTCGTTTTTATTATACCAATTTACATAATACAAAAATAATTTTAGATTGATTGCGCCGCTAATTATTTTTGTAACCATTTTAACGACGAGAGAGAGAGAGTGTGCATTAAAACATTTGACGAAAGTTTGTTTGCTTTTTGTTTGAATAAAAGTAAAAGTATTAAAGCAAATTCACAAATCAAAAAGCTAATCTCTAGATTCTGGTTATTAATAATGATAAATATTTATCTAAGAAAATGTTCTAGATCTAAGAGGATCGACGTTATTTCACGGATAACGTTTCCACTGGTATTTGCTCTGTTCAACTTGGTCTACTGGAGTACGTATCTCTTCAGGGACGAGGAAGACGAGTAAATGACAATTTTTGTTTGTCATATGCATTATAACTGAGGGTGTGCGGTAAGAAATTAAGTTAAGAGATGTTGAATGGTTAATTTTTATGTAAAGTTGAGAAAATTAGCAAAAAAAAAATAAAGAAATTGTTAAAAAGTATTTACATGATACAGTCAGTGTTCTAATACATAGCAATGAGAGACAACTATAGTATTATTAGTGCTCAAAATGTGGAAAGAAATGCAAGCAATTGTCATTAAAATAAAATCAATTTTTACTCAAAATTTAGGTACTTAAACTGTGAGTGTAAGATGCTGTTCGTAAAAAATATAATTTGTTTACATTTAATTTATTTTTACCATGTTCGAAGATACTTTTAAGATTTATGTTAAATTTTTTTATCGAAAGTTAAATTTAAGGTTACCTTTTAGACACATACTTCCAAAAAAATACATTTAAGTTTTAATAACAGTAAGAAATAGCTCATTGTTTCTCTTTAATTAACGCATAGAAAATATTGCACAATAAAAGATGTTCATGTGTGTAGTACCTACATATTGCACTAGAATTCTTGCTCATGCTGAATAATTTGTTATTCCTCAATTATTTTACAAGTAGAGTACTATCAAATCAAAACAAAATTATATTGTTTTCGTACACAATTGATGTACAACATATGTATAAGACTATATTCAATTTTTATTCAAATCTGTTAGTGGCTCTAAGTTGTGTTAAGTTTAATTCCATTATTTTTTTTAGGCTGCCAATTGCTGGAAAGTCTGAATACCTATAACTCCCTTCAGCACATTTGCAGGCAATAAATAAAAATCAGAAACACGACTGTTGTCTTACAGCTGATAAACTTTAACGTGCCGAATAGTCATGGCAATAGCTATTTTTGTTGGCAACAGCATAATTTTTAGCAAAAGTTAGTTTTATTTCATTTAATAGAAAATTTTGTCCATTAATTTCCTAGCAAAGTAATAAGTATTTGTCTGCTTTCATTATAATGATGAATTTTATAAACTTTTGGGCTATTACTTCCTTCTAAAAATCCTCCCCAATCCATTCAGAGCATTAATTTACTGCTTATTAAAACTTTTCCGTTTTAAATGATTTGTAGGGTCTGGAATAGTAATTTATCCAATTTTAGTAAGTCTACTTGTGGAGGGACATCCTCCATTCAAATATCTCTAGGCTAGCTGTTTCAGCCTGGACAATAATGTATTAATGCATTTCTCTGAGGAGCTACTATATGATCTGGAAAGACACTTTTCTACTTCATAAATGTGTCGAGACCATATGAGGAGAATCAGCGTTTAGAGAACAAAATTTACTCAAAACAGCCTGCTCTATTATATCACTGTACTTGAATACTATTATTACCTTACTTACCTTACCAGTCTCCTTTAATCCCTCGTGGGACATAGGGCGGAAACAGTTGCCTCCAACGGACTCTATTTTGTGCGACAGCTTTCAGTTCCGTCCAGGATCTCCCAGTTGCTGCGGCCTCTGCTAGCAGGGTACTCCTCCAAGATGTTTTTGGTTAGCGCCGTGCGTAAAGTGGTGCTCGCATTTATCCGCATTTCTTTAGTTTTTGTCGGATTTAGCCTCAAGCCTGTTGCTATATTTTTTATCATGCTGTTAAGGTTCTGGTGTCGATGGGCCAGAAAACTGATATTATCTGCGTAGTCGAGGTCTTTAAGGGGATCTAGCAGTCCCCATTATATGCCACCTGCTCGTCTATCGAGAGCGCTGACAAGGATATCGCCTATTACTATGAGGAAAAGTAGTGGCGAAAGTAAACATCCTTGTCGAACACCGAAGCTCACTTCAAAGCTGTCGGACAGCTTTACGTTCTGGAGAACTCTGCATTTGGAATTGCTGTATAGGGCCTTTATTAATTCTATTATTTTCTCTGGTAAGCCGCGTTGCCGCAAAGCCTGCCAAATAAAACCCCTATTTATCGAGTCGAACGCCTTTTCGTAGTCTACGAAGGCAAGATAGAGGAGGGATCGTAGTTCAGTGGATTGCTCCACAATGATCCTCAAGGAGTTAATGTGATCTATGCAGGAGCGATCTTTTCTGAATCCAGCCTGCTGCCTTCTGATAGTTCGATCTACTGTCTCTTTTATCCTTGATAGTATAATGTGGGACAGAACTTTCCGACAGTAGATAATAGGCAGATGCCTCTCCAGTCATCGCATATCGTTAGGTCCTTCTTTTTCGGTATTTTGATTATGATACCTTTCGTCCAGGTGTTAAATGATATCTCCAGGATTGGGTGTAGTCCGTCTGCTGTGAG
Organism: Leptarthrus brevirostris; assembly: GCA_964036015.1. NCBI lineage: Eukaryota > Metazoa > Arthropoda > Insecta > Diptera > Asilidae > Leptarthrus > Leptarthrus brevirostris. The sequence goes on from OZ038371.1 coordinate 20,497,066, forward strand.
GCTTGAATGGGCTTTCAACAGTTCTGGCGGGATGCCATCTTTGCCAGCTGCTTTACCATTGACCATTGTATAAATTGCGGTTATTATTCCTGTCTTAGATGGAACGCGGCTGTTAATTCTTATAGGCTGCGCATTGTCCATATTTCTATCAGATTCCTGTCTAAAGGAACCATTAAGGACGCTGAGAAAATGTTTTCTTCATCTCTGGAGTTGCTCCAGTGTTGTTTGCCGCTCTATTCACTCAAATGCTGAACCACATACCTGGCCATGAGTTTGGCAGTTTAGGCGTAGCAAGCTCTGAATGCTTGTTGCTTAGTTTTGCGGATAATCCTGGTTCTATATAAGTGCTAAACCATTGAAGATGCGTTCAGTAACTGAAATATAAATTGAACTATTCTAAACGATTAACTACTTAATATAACTCTTAACCAAGTTACGGCAAAAGAATCCACAAATCTTTTTTTCGAATATAGTTCAGTTTTCTCTTTTAAACTTATATTTTGAGAGAATCATATTTGCATGACAGTTTCCGTTAGCCATGCTAACGCATCAAAGTCTTTGGCCACATCGTATAAAAGGGGGGTTGGGTTGCATTAGTGTCAATGTAAATATTTGTAAAAGATGTGTGTGAGCAACACGGCAACTTATTTTTCCCTGTTTTTCACATACTTCAATGACTGCCATGCAATCTCAAATCATCATCTGCCCCTTGCTGCTTGACTGTATATTCACGCATTCGGGAAGGTATTTTTCACCTTCCCTCCCTCCTTACAAACGCCACAACAGACGTGTCAAACACCTGAAAAATTGACAAAATTAAATTATAATAATTTATTAAACGTAGTGGTTATAACAATTAAGCAAGGTTAGGTTAGGTTAGAGTGGCTGCCTGGCCCATTGTGATACCACAGTTGAGGCTGCAATTAAACCGCGTATAAACCCCTAGAAAAGAAAAGTGTCAACCTCTGCATCGAGTCAGTTCTCTGCCTCCAGTGGAATCTAGTTCTCGAGGAGTCAATAAAAATATTGGCAGGGCAGGAAGGATAAAGCCTTAATACGTTACCGGGAACTATTTGGAGCTCCTGATAAATCGAACTAGGTCCTTGACATCAGTGGAGCTTAATTCGGTTAGATCTTCAAAGAAGGGGGAGCCCAGAAACCGGTTTCTACGGTTGGCTAGGGCCGGGCTGTTGCAGAGGAGGTGGAGTATGGTTTTCTCTTCCTCTTCGTCATGGCAACTTCGACAGATTTCGTTTGAAGGTGCGTCTATCGGCGTTTCTACCTATGAGACAGTATCCCGTAATAACGGGCACGGTAATGCTAATGAATTTGCGTCCGAGCAAGATGAGCTCTCTTTGGTCATATCTGTCGGGTGATCAGGCAGATGTATTCCTCCTGCCAACTATCATTTGCAATCCTGAGTGATGTCTGTGAAAGCTCCAGTTTGCAAGTGGCCAGCGGCTTTTCCAGCTGGTGGATAATGTCCAAATCAGGAAGAGTGGTACCGATTCTCGCTAGTTCGCCGGCACTACAGTTACTCGGAATATTGCTATGTCCAGGCACCCTGATGAGCCGTACTTTTAGAGTGACATGCTACAACCGTTTTGGAGGCAGTATATACTCCCGTAAGGGATTTAATAGCATCCTGACTGTCTGTGAATATATATATGCTATCTGTTCCGCGACTACCCTTATAGCCATGATTTCCTCCTGAAACACGCTGCAGTAGTCAGGTAAGCGAAGTGAGATATCGAGGTCTAAATGTTCCGAAAATATACCTCTACCTACTCTGCTTTCTGATATCGAGCCGTCAGCGTAGAGATGCACTAACTCCACACACTCCCCCCCCCTCCCCCCCATTGAGGTGTACCTTCCTCCCACTCTGATCTGAGCGGAAAGGAGGAATCGAATTTCGTTCCAATGAAAGGCGCTTGGTCGTGGTATAGTCGATGTTGCTGTAAGTTCTCCCGTTCAGAATTTTGGAGTGACCGCAGTCAGTTCGTTTCCAGGTCTGGATTGCGTTAAACCTAATGGCAGCTTAGGATACGGTTTGCTTGCCGAAGAGATCTACCGGTAGAAGGTAGAGAATAGTGTTCAGAGCTTTAGAAGCTTTAGAAGATGTAGTTCTAAGGGCACCTGTTATCAGCAGTGTTGCCATCCTCTGAAACTTATCCAGTGCTTTGCGATGGGTTTATATATCCAGTACGGGCCACCAGACGATCACCCCATAAGTAAGTATAACATTTGTGTAGAGCCAATGCACAATGCGTGGCTCCATACCACAACTTTTTCCTATTGCCTTTTTACACGAGTACATCGCCACTGTAGCCTTCCGTACTATTTCCTGGATGTTAGGTTTCCAGGTAAGTTTTCTGTCTAGGACCAGACCTAGATAGTTAACCTGGATAACACAGTTTCAGCCTAACCCCGTTTAGTATAGGGCAATTCATAGGAGGAGTATTATGTCTCCGTGGGAAGAGTATTAACTCTGTCTGTTAAGCAAAGTAAAGCTTACCTCAAAATTAGACTCGTCGCACAATATTGCATTTTCCCAAGCAGAAATGGAGTTGGATCAATTGGTGGAGCGACACGACCACCACGGCCCGAGTCCGAGAAGAGGTCTCCCCGTGGGTTTTTAAAAATTTGAATTAAAAATTCCACTCCGTCTCTGTGTTGTTGCCTAGCTCGCAGCACTGTAAAAACATGATATTCAAGTTTTCTCACTCCACTTATCCTTATTCCTTTCCGGCCAAAACCATGCTAACTCATCAAAGGGTTGTCCCCTAGGCTTTGGTACATCGTAAAAAAAATTAAATAAATGAATAAAAAAAATCGTCCTCTGTTCAATATTGATGTTTGGAAGTCGATTTGAGGCGGGCTTTTTTTAATGTATTTTTTTTCAGAGAGCCATGGTTTCTTCCTAGACTTGCGATCTTCCTGCCTGTCTGCCTTTTCAAAGTCTTCTTTTAGTTGTGTTAGCCAACATTGAGTTCGAAACATGTTGTCTTTTACAATTTCTTGAGGAACTCTCGAATCAAATTTCGGTCATCACTTTCCGAAATTACTCTTTTCTACTTTTTACATCTGCGTCTGACCCAGTGTCCAGAAAACGTTTAATAACACTTTTTATAGCATAACGAGAACATTGTACACTTTTAGCAATTTCAACTTCAGTCTTGATTATGTAAAACTCAAATTGCTGACCATTCTTGTTTAGAAAGTTGTCTTTCCCAATTCAAACTCCGTTAAAGAACCAACAACAATTCGATTTTCCAAGTTGGTAATTGTAATGGTATTTTACATTACAATTCCAATTTGAGGCCCAAATAAAGCCGAAACTTTCTGTCGTGAAATAATACTGATTTTGCTTAGAATTCTTAATTCATTAATAACTTCTCTAAATTTAATTATTTTTCGCCAGTTTACACATTATATAAATAAACTTTTTCGAAGAGGAGAGGTGCATGTTTTATTAAATATTTGTATAGTATAGGTTTCATACCAACAACTACTTCATTTGAAAAAACCTATATTTTTAATCGATTTATTTTTTACTGTAGAAATAACTGACGAAGACTTTAGGTATACCATCCTAATAATATTTCAGTTATCGTTTTTTTTCTTTGACTCACATGAACCTAGATTTGTAAACACTAGTACTTGTGAAATATTGTATGAAATAGAAATACTTGTACCAAGAAATCCATTAGTCAAACTTTTACATTTAGAATTTAAAAAAAATACCATCACTCATCAAAAATAAGAAACTATTTCCACTCTAAAAGACACATACATACCTTGCTGTGGATAATTAAGCACGTAGTTAAATTCCTGAGTTTTTAATGTACTACATAATAAGCAACTATAAATTGGTTTCAGCGTTATACACGAAAACGACTCTCAGCTCTGTAAAAAAAACGACACCTAAACATTCACATTTCAGCACAAAGTAACTTTCATCACACATCAATCTTAAAAAATTCCAAAAAAAAAACATTTAAATAATCAAGCGATTAATTTAAACTGGATAAAAAAGAAATTGTAAATTTAACAAGTTTTTATAAATAAGGAGAAGCATTTATTTATAGTTTCTATTATTAAAGAATTTTTATATTGTGATTATTTCTTTTTATAAAAACTAGTAAATGTGATTTGTTTAACTTAAGTAAAATAAAACATATTAAATGTGTATTTATAAAGAAAGAAATGTTTATAGTCATAATGTACTGTCTGTGGGACAAAAAAAAAGACAAACTTATTTAGTTGTATAGAATAACATCAAACTGCACACACATTTTTAAGATACAGGGTTAACAAGAAAATCGTTTTATAATAAAATAGATCGGAGATATTGTAAACTGTGATAGAGTTATTTTACAGATTGAAAAATAAAATATCCTGACCTTTGAGCCGAATGTGAATGTAAGTTATGTAGCTTGGTAAAAGTCAATAACCCTTTGTAGCAAGTAATTACACTATACCAAAATACATACATGTTAGATACCAATTTACTTGCAACCATTGTCTCGAATCGGGTGAAGTTCTTTGCCATAGAATAGATACTAAATAGAAGAATAGCTCCCTAAAATTCCCTGGTCAAACCTGAACGAAATAGTCTGGCAACGTTCAAGCAATTTTGTATGGAAAAGTAAATGCTAACTGTCAAACAGTCAATACCATCTGTCAAAAATCAGTGAGCGAGAATCAATTTTGTAACTCGCAGAAGAGAAATTTCCCCCATTTTTCGATTAATTCGGATAAGCGAGCATATCTGTTGTTGTTTTTTTTTCGCGAGACTACAAAATCACTTAGTTTATATCTGAATGGGACAGAAGAACTGTGATCCTTGTCACTTGGTCATAATAATTGAATAAAAACATTCACCTGCAAATTGGATGCATAACCAAACTCTTTATTCGGATGAAATGATATTCGCAACTACATACAAGATGACTGAGAGATTTCCCATTTGGATAATTTCCTCTCAGCGACATTACCATTTAAATGGAAAATGGAATTAACCTCCGGGAAATTTTTGCAGTTTTGTTCGAAGCTGGTCTACTATTTGTATTTATTCTATACCCATGATCTACAAGGGGTTACGGGAACTAGAGAGAAAGATATTATTATTATTATTAGATGTGGATCTAATGAGTTATTATAACACCCTTTTGCCACTTCGACTAAGTTGATCTATTGTGACAACATCCTGTACTAAACTTAAGCCACCCAATCAATCTTCAGTTCTTTAATTAGACCAAAATGTCCTTGGTCTTAGCTTGTTAAACGGCGATGGGAAAACCTCACCGAGATGTCTGAGCCTGATACGACCGAGGGCCTTGCAGTGACGGACGAATGTGTTCCATTGTCTCCTCTTCCAAATAGAAGTGGGAGGTGCCCCATCTTTTTTAGGTGTTATCCTAGGGTGCAATGACTAGATACTGTTATAAGCCTTAAATCTGGTCTTATGAGTGAGGGTAGAACTTCCGTTTTATGTTTGAGTAGGTTGTAAAGCTTGTTTTAATCCTGGAGTGTTTGTCCATTGTGAGTTCTCACGTCTGTACTTCTATGATCTAATATATGTACATTGTCAACTGGCTTTTGTAGGGTCAGATGAGCCTTTTTTTTGCTAGGCGATCAGCCATCTTATTGCTCTCAATGAACTCGTGCCCTGTTGCCAAGCTAACGTGAAACTGTTGCTCTGGGCCAGTTCTTTGAGTGCATTGAGACAGTTCTAGTCGCAAAGGTATTAGACTCTACAGCCTTGAGTGCCGCTTGACACGCTGACATTATATTTAGCGCCTCGTATTCCTCTTTGAGTAATCTCATGTGCGCAGAGTTCAATGGCGTGTAGTGTATATCTGCTTGAAAGATGGTCGGTACAGATCCCACCGACTTATGCAGCCTTACTCTGGAACCATAATGAACGGCGTTGTGATGTCATTTTCCTAGTTGAAGTACATGCATTTGAGTAGAAGTGACCCCGAATGAACGTACAATAACGCAAATGTTGGTTAACTTCTTACTTTGACGGAGTCGTTTCACAGCTCTTGATTTTATAATATAAACAAAGAGGTTTCCAGGTCGGGTCTTTTTAACCGACTTCCCAAACAAAGAGTTTAATTTTTTATTTATTTTTATTTTATGTCTGACCGGGCATAACTTCGTAACGCGTTGACCAATTTTGATGATTCTTTTTACATTACGTACAAAAAGTACCCGGAAATTTGGATTTAAATGAAACGCTTAAAAGGAATCGATAACACTTTTTTCTTCAGGTTGGTACTCCCTTCCTTAATTACCAAGCCTGTTTAGAGCGCGATCTGTCACTCAGTGTGCTTACAGCAGCTGTTAGTAATAGACGACCTCAAGTGTGTTCGGCGAATTTTACAATGAAATAAAAAGTGAAACAACGCGTTTGTTTAAAATTTTGTGCCGCAAGCGAAATTTCGTGTACCGATTCATTGAAAATGTTAAATAAGGCCTTTGGTGATTCGTGTATGTCCAAAACACAGGCTTACGAGTGGTATAATGAGTTCAAAGCAGGCCGTGAAGTCGTCGAAGATTTGCCTCGCTCCGGTCGTCCATCGACCTCTACGACAGCTAATAATATCGACAAAAAAAATTAGTGCTTGAAAATCGCCACATGAGTGTTAGAGAGTTGGCTCAAGAGTGTGATAATGCCAGCTCATGGTATTTTGGGCATGAAACGCGTCGTTGCGAGACTGGTTACGAAAGAGCTGAATTTTGTTCAAAAAAGGCATCGGAAGCAGGTTGCTCTTGACATTGTTTCGAGAGCCATACGATCCATACGTTAGACCAACCACCGTATTCGCCGGATATGGCTCCGTGTGATTTTTTTTATTTCCCAAACTAAAATTGCCACTAGGGGGTCGTCGCTTTGAAGCGATAGAGGCCATCAAACAAAATTCACTGAAAGAGCTGAAGGCGATACCTTCGACGGCCTATGAGCGGTGTATGGAGGATTGGGATAAACGTTGGCATAGCTATATTGCACTCGATGGAGCCTACTTTGAAGAGGTCAAAATAAATTTTGATGAATAAATAACAATTTATGTGTTTTTTTACAATTTCCGGGTACTTTTTGTACGTAATGTATTCATTACTTTAAAATAAATGAAAAACTCAAACTTTGAGGAAAATTTATATGAAATATTGTGTAACCATCCAATTCTGTACAAAAAGAACCAGCGGAAGGTCCACATATTTCGCCAAGATATTTAAAACATTCAAATTGGCAGATGCTACTTGACATCACTTAAATTTGTACTGTAGGTAGCTTTTTTGAGGGCGTTGCAACGACCTCAAATGCCGTTGAACGCCGTTTATTGTTGTCACAGGGTTAGTCTGGGTCCATAGACTACAATGCCCGTTTTGCACCCATCTTGAAACCATTCGTGTCCCAAATCAATGATGCCTTTCAACGCTGTGGCTGTTATTGAGACAGTATTCTCTGCTTTCAAGGGTAAACTTAAATGGTGTATTAATATTGTACCTGTTCGGCATGGCATCTGAGATTGAGTTGATTACAAATAGAAGTATAAATCGCCACTATACCCTGTTTCAAAAAGATTAAATGGAATGAAATGGTAAATGGAAAGTTATGATGCCAAATTTCTCAAACTCGCCAAAAACCGTGTACAACCATCCTTTCGATCTTTCTTGGTTGAGAAACCAAGAGTAGTGATGTGTCGGTCGCGACCGATTCGGTCAGTAAAATGACTCAAAAGAGTCAACGTTTTCCTACGATATCGGTCAGTCGATCACTTATCTATAGTATCACTTCCCCGTATATTATATCTCTAAGAACAGGACAGAAGGCACACCGATTCTCTCAATCTCGCGATTGCCCCCATCTTAACGGTACACAATGCATTGGGGGCTATTCGTTTGAATCGAGAACTGAGAACTCACTCGACATGCTCTCCTTCAATTTTATGTAGTTCCTGCTACTCTTGCTCATATTTTAGGGAGTTTGACGTTCTGATGTACACGGGATCCCTGTACCTCCCGTTACTCTCACTGACCATACAAAAACGCCCTAGTGAATGGTTACGGATTCATTAAGAAACTTGTTATATTTACATGCTTTTGATATGGCAACCGAAGTCCATGAGAAAAAATCAGAAAATGTTCTGAGTTGAAATCGTGGCAACAGCGTGCTGAGGAAGAGGGATGGATGCATAGGAAAATGATGGGAAAATAAAGCAGACAGCAATACTTCATAAGAGCGTGTACTGCCAATCTTTTTGTAACAGATTATATATGATTTACATTGCTCACATTCCCTTATCGTTAAAAAAAACAATCACAAAATTACGATCACATATCCGACGGAATCATCGACTGCAACATTGCTTAACTCATTGAACTTCAATTTTTTGTACGACACACTCAAGTTGGCCGAACTGGCTGAAATTTCTCCTCGCAATTTCTGTTGTTCGTACGAATTCAGAAGGCGTTCTTTTTCTAAAAACCAATATTCCCTGCTTTTCCCTGCTAACTGTTTGACGGAACATAATAAACAATCTCAAGGCTTGCAAATTTCTGGGAATACTGACTCAAAAATTTTACAGTATATTATATGACGGGCTGAGAGTAAAAGTGACCTATTTATAAGGTTCGGGCAAAAGTGGCTTAGAAAATTTCCGGGCAAAAACGACTTAACTGCATTAACTTTGCATTACTTTTTGTAGTTAAATCATTTTTGCCCGGAAATTTTCTACGATTCGTTTTTGCCCGGAATCTCACGCGATTCGTTTTTGCGCGGAACATTTTCTAAGTCACTTTTGCCCGAACCTTATAAATAGGTCACTTTTAATCTCAGCCCGTCATATCTGCGTTCCATTGGGCTATGCATAGTACTCCGACGTACTTTTCCAATGGAAAGCTTTTTCTTTACCTGACTGGTTCGGGCCGCTGTAAAGTTTGGCATTTCATAATTAGTTTTTTTTATGTACTGGGAAAAATACGGTTATGCAATAAGTATAGTAATTTTGCAAGTAACTTCTTTGATATTTGCGGGAAGCAGATGCTTTCTTTGGAATACTTTTAATATTTCTCATAACATAAAACAGAAAAAAGCCCCTTATTAGGAGCTTTTGAAACACAGAAACCCTAGCGTAAAAGCTCGGCGAAAGTACGCTTGTAAACTACACCTACCTATCATTTAGTGTAGCTGAACGTAGTTGGGCGTACGCCGGAGTACTCTACATGGCCCAATGGAACGCAGCTTATATATCTAATAGAAAAATAATTTTTTTTTAAATTCGGACTAGATGTAGCCTCTTAATAACGCCATATCTTGAAAAATAACTTCATTCCTTTAAGTAAGTTGCAAACCGCAAGAAAAATGAAACTAAAAATCTTGTTCTCTCAAATCGTTCCTTTACTCTTGTTGTGCAGTCTAATGTCAAATGTCCGAAACTGAGAGAGAAAAATGCACTGAGAGACAAAAGTAACGAAACGTAAAACGAGTAAAAACTTGCAGAACGTCAAGGGAACGTTTACGTCAGTGTTACTAAAATTTTTATCATGACAGAGACAAAATTAAAAATAAATGCTAAGTGCAGGTGTAGTACTATTCACCGTTTTTAGGGTTCCGTGCATCAGCCTGTATGTCTGTCATACTTACTTACCGTTGACCTAGAATCATAAAATTTGGCAGAGAAACACAAACCCTCGGTGTGCGAGTCGAACTCGCACTATTTTTTTTATTAGTTTTGCTTCTTTTCGACGTAAATCCTTTTTCCAAAAAGTTCTCTTGCTTTCACAAAGAAAGAAAACAATTAAATGAGCTGTCAAATCTATTTGAAATTTCTGACACAATTTTTTTCTCAATTTAAAGTACGCGAACTCATTTCAAAAGTCCTTTGGATTTCATAATTGTCAGTGAGTAGGTACGTGACGAAAATAACACTTACCGAACACTGGCGGTCATATTGTTCAAATAAAAAAAATAGCGGACAATTTCTAGTTGGATGGAAAAAAGGGAGAGAGCGGGTTCAATTTCTCGACCACTTTTTTTTTCTTTGCTTTTATATACTAGATAAATCATCAAAAGTAGTGCACTCGTGATAATTTTCTTTTAATACACAAACTGTTCGAAAAAAATTCTAACAGTTTTTAAATGAGTATAACAGATGAGATAGAAGTGTCGGTAGTTTAAAAGGCAATCTATTGAATTTTACCCCTTAATACTTAAATGTTTTGAGACTAAGTTTCTAATTTCGTAGAATATTTTGCTTTATTATAACTGTCCGTAATGTGAGCCATATAGTAACCACTTAACAGTTTACCCCGAGTGTCGCTCGGTCAGCGTGTCAAGTGGTCATTAGCTCGAGCGTTGCTTGGGCACATATTCTCTTAAAAATTTTTTAATAAATAAGTTAAAAATTTTGTTTTCATGTATTTTGCAATATTATCTTTCAAAATTCAACCCAAAAGAGACGCAATTTTGGCTGAAACTGCACGTACACAATTGGTGAGTTAAGTGGTCAAGTATCCCGCGCCAACTATGAGTCAATGGCGCAAGGCACTTGTGACACCCAGCGCTGAGCGCCCTTTAAACACTGGGATTGTCGGCCTGCCTTCTAAGAACGAGGGAAATGCAACACTTCCGTATAGGAATGAGACATCAGGCAGGGCGTACATCTTCAGAAGGTAAGCGCGATAATTTTTGACTTTTTCTAAATTTATCAGAGCCATCCTTGTTTGGATAAATCTTTAATAAGTTAATTTAAATCCACAGCGAGTTAAAAGTAAATTAAAGGCCCAGAAGGATACCATTTGTTCATATATCGCTTGCCGCAAGAATGCACTGATACGGATTTGGCGTAAAATTTTCTTTCATTTGAAAACGTGATTTCTGTTAAAGTGTTCATTGTTGATTAGACGAAACTGTCCAAGAACACGTTGGAATACCCAACTATAGCGGACTATAGTCAACTATAGCTAATTATTTCCGTTCGGAAAGCACAATAGCTGACTATTTTCGATAGCTATAGCCGTTTCGGTATGACTAGAGCATATGAATATAAATATATCTGTTTCATATTGTTATCTTGTCATTTATTTACTCTTGTAAAGGACAGCTCTGATTATTTTATAAGTCCTGAATTACACAATAGGGATTTTACCCCATGAGTGACGAAAACCTGTTTTTTTCTTGGCTAGAGAAGTGAGGTAGCAAGAGGGTCATCGTATGGGTTTTGCTTGAGTTTTTCCTGATTTGCTTTTGTCCATTTTCGTAACTTCCTCATCAGGGTTTGAAAAATTTTTGGTGTCAGATTGATTTAGTATTGCTTGAGCCGGTGAATACAAATTGTCAATCCTGCAAAACACTTATGAACCGGATCTGTAATGTCAGTCAAAGCCCCTTTCGTAGCAACACTCCGAGGGTTTTTCTACTTTGGCACAGAAGAGAATTTCCGTGAGTTATGGGGTAAAATCCCTCTCGTGTAATTCAGGACTAACTAACTATCGTTCGGAAATGAGGAAAGCTATAGCTGACTTCGACACAACTCTTGTTATAGTCAGAGCTGACTATGACTACGACTATAGTTGTGCTACCCAATGTCCTCCAAATGTTTTGAATTTTTGTCATTTGACAATCAGGAATCGAAGCAGGCTATCACAAAGGCATTGCACGGATTTCAAATCGAAATGAAAGGAAGAAAAAAATTTAGGAGACGGATTTGGATCAATTCGTTGAGCGACATGACCACCATGCCATGGGTCGCGGGTTCGAGACTAGGTCTCCCCGTGAGCTTTTATTAAGAAATTTAAAGTATTCCACTCCGTCTATAGGCTAGCTCGCAGCAATGCAAAAAACAATACTCAAGTTTTCTCACTTCCCTTACCCTAATTTCCTTCCGGCCAAAACCATGCTAACTCATCAAAGGGTTGTCCCCTAGGCTAGGCTCGTATAAACAAAATTCGACTACTCAAATTTTATCAAATCAATTACTTCCAATGAAAATCTATAGCACTATTACCTTTTCAGCGATGCTTCTCTCGACGCCCTACGATTCGATTTTAAAGGAAAGGAGAGATGAAAATTGCTCCGCAGTGCACCCCCTCGTTCTCCTAGACCAAGAACCACCTAATATAATAAAGGGTAATTTCACTTTAGCTTATTTATATAAATTGTGATGAGTGAGAAATCAATGAATGTAGGGGCTTGTAGTCAGACGCGCAGTAGAAAACGCTCCGCCGGGCAGCCCCCACAGACTTTTAACCTGCCAGAACTCAATATCCATCGTTCATCCCCAAGGTATTATTCGCTTCAGAAACCCATATTGTACAAAATAGATACCACAAAGTGCACGTTATAAAATTATTTTTGTTTTAACAAATAAATTATATGGAGGTAGAACTTATGTTTGCATCAGCAGTGAACTGCCTACGATCAAATATATACATGCATCTCACTTTTGACTTTTAAGCTGAAAACGATTACCAAAGGAAAAATTTCAGGACTAATCTAATTTGGACCCGCTATAGATAGCCTCTCTCTGGTTCCTTTAACTTCTTCTGGGGCGTAAAGCGTCAAGACGTTTTGTGTGCTTGCATGATTTTTCAGATAGGTGGGTTACAAGCCTACCTATCTTATCCCAGTAGGAGGGCTACTCCTTAAGTAGTATAGCGCGTAGGCACTCTCTAAGTCGAGGTGTTCTGGATGGCTCGTGGGTTTCTCTCCTCCTTTCTCAAACGGGCTTGGGACCACGGCAGAGTTAATAATTTTTTTATGTGTACTGGTGCTTTATTTGAGACAATTATTATAAAGTCCAAATCCTACAAAATCCCAGCTACCCTAAAAAATGTACAATAATCAGAACAAAAAAGACACAATGGTTAACGATCAAAAAGTACATAAAATATGGCACCGAACGTTTCTCTAAAACTATTACGTAAAAACGACTCTAAAAAATAAAATACAAGAAATTTTGAAATTTCATTTCATTTTCATTTCATTTCATTTATTCAAATATAAAAGTGCATACACAAGTTTAAAAAACTTTTAACAGTACGCTACAGTCAATTTAGGAAATAAATCAATTTATGGTGAACAATGAAGCTACTAAGAATTAAATCAAATAAAAGTCTACTACATATCATAAAGCAAATATAAATAATTTGAAAGTAAAGCAAGCGAAAATTGAATTTGTAAATAATAAGAAATAAGAAAATAATCTTATAAATAAATTAAATGTATAGTTTTAAAATTTCATCTAAATATAAAAAATACTGTACAACCTTTCACACACGAACCAGAAGTTATAATTCACAAAAAGAAATAAGACGTTTGAACTCTATGCCCCCAAGCGAGTGCCAGCTCTAAAAAAAATTCCCAAAAATGTTGAACAAATTCCGAAACAAAACGTAGAGCTAAACTCAAACAAACGTACACAGTGAATCGAAACCGAAAAAATATTAAACTATAACAACATCATCTGAATGTTCCCAGAGGGTATATGCAGCAGCGGGCGAAGTTCCTAGTTTGGGAGCCGATGTTTCCAAGCAGATGCCCTCACCAAAAATCCGTTCGTCTATTTTATAGTTCTCTAGGAGCACTCATTCACGCGAACGCATAAAAATTTTCAACCGATTAGAGTCCCGCGGGACCAGTCTGCAGAGTCATCAACTTCCCAGTTTTACGATTCCAACGTGGGACTTGTCCTTCCCGCAACACTTGCAGCAATACCAAAGCAAAGAGGAGCTTCATGGACAAGCTGCTGCAAGTCTGTGATTCCCAGTGCAAGACGAGACTTCCCTTCCGCACTGATACTAAAGGTTGCCAGGTACAGTTGAATGTGTCGGCCTACGTTGCCATAAACTCTAGACGTCATTGTCTCCTCAATCTGGCAATGAAGTGGTTCTTTGTGAAACTGTGAGTTAGTAGGCTGTTGCCCAGGCTCGATCTGCATGCAGTACAGATGAATTATTGACTTAGCAATTGTAAGGATAAAGCTTATCAAACATGTTAATTGGCCCCAGTTAATATTAATATAGATAACTTAAGAAACTGTTGCAAGGTTAAATGCTAACCCAGAATTGATATTTTAATGTTTCTTCATATAAAAACTAGGAATACCATCAACGAAACGGCACTAAAGATTATGTAAAATTTTAGAAGATAAATTTTACTCGCATCTTTCGCTGCAGACACACGATTTTAAATGTATTGTGTGTCTTGGATGTTCATGGTCTTCGTCGTGTGCTGTCCGTAAGTGACCTTGGGGTAAAACTCGATAGGAGACTCGTGTCCAGAGGCAGTTTAATCTTGGGCTTTGTAAAGCGTTGGTCTAGAGAGTTCTCGGATATACCAACCTTGATTCATTTATACTGCTCCTTAGTTAGACCTATTCTTGAGTATGCATCTCAGGTCTGGTCACCCTACTACGCTGTTCATTCCAAGCGTATGGAATCGGTGCAGCGTAATTTTCTTAGATTTGCGTTAAGAGGGATGTGCTTAGACTCCCGCCCTACACCGACCGCCTTCGGTTGATTGGTTTGCACTCGCTTGATAAAAGGCGCAGGGTTGCTGACTGGGTCTTTATTCACCAGCTCTTGAACTCCAATATTGACTCAGGTTTGCTTGTTAGAAAGGTTTCCTTCAGACAATACCAACATAACCTTCGAAAACTGCCTTTACTGCATGTTAAACCATCGAGATCTAATTATGGCATGCATGTCCTAATTTTGATTTTACTCTTAGTAAGGTGTTGTTTAAGTACTATCTATTTTCTGTGCTCCCGTGACTCTCTGTTTGCAGGGTGCATGCGGGGCTTCCTTGTTTGTTTTCTTCCTGTTCCTTTCTTTTTTTTGTTTTGTTTTTTTTTTATTTCTTCCTCTGCATGCTGGTGTGGGAGCCTCATTTCATCAATTTGATGGAATAGGTGAATTGATTCTGGGCTCCTGCCAAAGAAGTGCGCCTTTTGTGTTAGAAGGGTTAATTCCTTAATTAAAGTAGAGGCTTCAAGGAACCACACCCCACACCGACGAGCTAGTGCTACCAGCTAGGTGTGCCACCTGGACATTCCGCGGCAACTTTACATTGCACAGAAACGCGCACATTGCACGCCTTACCACTTAGTGACATATTGCTCAACAGCATGCAAAATCCGAGTTTAGAGTGGTAACATTAGCAATTTGCCATTTTTATGTTTCGTTTTATTTAACTCAATCACAGTTTACAATTCAAAAATACTACCAGTAAGTTTAAGATCATAAAATAATTTTAAAACCTCTAAGAAAATGGTCAACTGTAAATATATGAATTACAAAAAAAAAAGATTGAATGGAAAAGAATTTCAAAATAAATAAACGACGGACGATGTTCAAGTCTTTTAGGTTGTGTTTGAAAGCATCGCACGATGCCATTTAATTTAAATCTATCGACAAGCTAAACTAGATTTTAAAGTTTTAAAAAAGGGCTATTTTTTTCTACCATGGAAAATGAAAGTACTATATATGTGTTAATTTCAACAGAAATCAATTCATATATAAAACCAAAAACACTTGTTATTTAGGTTCTCCTTGTAAGTTTTAAGATAAATAAAAAAATAAAAATATAGAAGGAAAAGACTACCTTAATATGTTATTAAGTAAGAGGCTAAAAGCAGAAATATAATGAAATTATATAAAAATGTTTCTATATAAGACAAAAAAAATATCAAAAATATAAAAATAAAAACGTGAAAAATACTAAATGTGAAGAAATAAATGAAATTGAGGAAAATAAAAACATTTTAACAAAGAATGTTGTAATCACAAAAACCCTATTATTGATATGTTTGTATTTATATTTTATGAAAAAATATATTATATAGAAAAAGTTAGGCAGTTTCATTTGATTAAGCTATTTTCATCTCTCTTTTCCTTTCAAATCGAATCGTAGGGGGTCGAGAGTAGCATCGCTGGGAAGGTAATATTAACTTAACTATGACTCAGATAGATTTTCATTCGAAGTTATTGAGGCTATTTAGACCGCAGAGTCGATTTACGTAATACTAATCCGGCTGCCTTTAGTTCGCTCGTATTAAAACTTTGCCAGCTATCAAATTGTATCCTATCCGAATTTCCTGGTTCTTATTCTGTTATATAGGGTGTTTTGGTCATACAATACAATACAATACAATACTTTATTCACGGAAAAAGTACCCAAGATTTACAAATCTTTTATAAGTACTATCATACTATCATCATCATTTGTATGTATCAAATTAACACTGAATAAGTGTATTCTGTATATTCTTTGTTGTTATATACGTCCCTCTCAACCTCTAGAAGCCTACGAACCCGTAATTGAAACGTTAGACACCATGCTTGAGAACGCTAACGCCTCCGATGAATTCATTGTACTGCGTGACTTTAACCTCCCCCATATTCACTGGTCATTGTCTGAGGACTGTTCACACTTTGTCCCCCTGAACGCCTCTTCCGCCAAAGAAGCCCTTTTTACCGATCAGCTCTCAGTTTCTGGTATCTTTCAAGTTAGTGGATTCAGGAACTTTCTGGACAGACAATTAAACTTAATCTTTTCCTCAGACATAGTTAACTCGGGTGTCGCGGAAAGCAACCATCTTCTCTCCTTCCTCAATCGTCACCATCCTCCCCTGTTCCCCGTTTTCTCCTACGAACACCATCACGCCCATTCAAGCTCCGAGTCTTCTGTGTCCTTCAATTTTCGTAAAGGCGACTTTGAAAAATTAAATCACTTGCTCCTCAACTCTAACATTGGCACTATCCTTCCAATAGACGTTGCTGTAGAGGCCATTTATTCGGAAATACACGCTCGTCTTACACAATCTATCCCTCTTCTTCCTCGTAAAAACTGCTCCTCCTCCCCCGTTTGGTACGACAAAGAATAACGCTCTCTCCGCAACAGGAGAAATAAACGTTGGCAAACTTTTCTTCTGACCCAGACTGAGTCTGACTATTCTTCCTACTTGTCTGCTTACACCTCTTTTTCTGAACGTTGTGATACCCTCTACCATTAGTACCTCCAATGGATGGAAACAAGCCTCATATCCGACCCCAAGCGTTTTTATAGCTTTATTAATTCCAAGAAGAAATCCAATGGTTACCCCTCCACCCTAAATCTCGAGAATACCTCTTCGTCTGATCCTCAGGTAATCGCCAATCTCTTTGCACACTTCTTCAGTTAATCTTTCAGCCACAATTCCTTACAACCTGACCTCAACTATTTTTCATTCTTGGACAAATGCACTCAAACGTCGTTTACATCTTTCGACCCTGACCCCGAACTAATCGCCGCCAGTATTAACGGGCTTGAGGATGACTTTCACCCTGATCCTGACGGCATTCCGGCCATCGTTCTGAAAAAATGTGATATGAATCTAGTTCCCCCTTACTTTGCTTTTCCGCCTCTAGATCACTCAAGGGGTTTTCCCTCAATTATGGAAAAACTCTTATATTATTCCCATATTCAAAAAAGGCTGCAAAAAAGATGTATCTAACTACAGACGCATTGCTATGTTCTCAATGCGAGAAAGGACCGGATTATTTGATGGCCATTGCATTAGTAGAACTTCATGTTCTTGAAACCATTGCTATGTTGATTTTGCCATATGAAAACTGGCCCCGCCCTGCTGGAAAATATATTCGCCTCCTGGTGTTTCCAAAGCAAGTATTGATGGAAGAAGAAAATTTTGCAGAATTGTTTACGTAGTGCTATTTATTGTAGTAATAGTGATGCACAGATGACCAACTCCTCGAGCTGACATACAGTGGCGAGCAAAAGTGGTTCAATATTTTTATTGTATTAGTTCTAGGGTAAAGATAACCCGTCACATTAAAAGTAAATTAACAAAATATATTTCCTACCTAATTAAACTGAGATAATACAAAACAATTTCTAATGACATATTAAATTTTTAATATCGTCGCTTGTACAACAATACCGCGTAAGTCAAAAATTGGCCATGTGACGTTTTATATACCATTCGGTAGATTATTTGTCCGTGCATCCAATGGGCTCACACTAAAGGCACTTAATACTAATCATAACTTCACTCAATACATAATACATTAATATTTTAACATGCACGTATTTTATAAAATGAATAAATAATGCAGTTTTTTGTCTCTCCTGAAAACTAAGCAAATTTGATTTGCGCGGTATTGTTGTATAAGCGACGATATGTTAAAAACAATTGTTGTTGATACTTCATTGTACCAGTTTTGCACGTTGCCTTATTCCTTAGCATTTCGTCCATGTTTTTCCATAGCTGTTCGACTCTGTTCGCCAAACTATTATATAGGTTATTAATTAAACTTTGTGGTATACTCTCCCATGCCTCTTTAACTCTATTCCAAAGCTCATTAATCTCCTTTGGTGGATCAGGATAATTAGCCAAGTTCTTCTTGATGTAAGCCCAGATATTTTCTTAGGGGGTCATGTCTGGGCTTTGTGCAGGCCACTTCATAACTTCAAAATTTTGATTTTGAAACCAAGCCGTGAGCGGTGGTTTGGGATCATTATCTTGTTCAAATATTATTTGGCTTCTTGGAACTTCCCTTTTTTCGAAGGCAATCGGCAAATTCTCCTTCAAAATATCTAAATACATTTCTTTTCTAAGAGTTCCTTCGATTTTGACTAATGGTCCAACCCCGCTTTTAGTCATGCATCCCCAAAACACGATCGATGCCCCACCATGTTTCATAGTTTGAATGATCTTTCCTGGTTGTATTGTCGTATGAGACTTACTGCAACACCACGACCGACCCTCTAATTCAAAGCGGCAAAATTTAGATTCATCGGACCATATTACCTATAACATGAAATTTTTATAAAAATTCCTCTCATAAGTCATTTAAAAGTACCTGCTTCCAGTCCTCAGATGTCCAGTGTTTGTGCCTTTCCACGAAATGCTTTCTAGCTAAAATATTTTTAGTTTTTTCTCTTTTTCTACGGCACGAAGGCCAACCCTTTGCAAAGTTCTGCGTGCTGTCCACTTGCTAATAGAAATTTCCGAGTCGGCAGAAGCTTGTTTAGGGGTTTTAACTCGTCCAAAAGTCAAAAGCCTGGCTAATTCCCTACTTTCTCTGTCTGACACTTTTCTTGGTCTTCCGCCTTTGGAAGAACATGGTATGTCTTTACAGTTTTTTCGTATCCTAACTACTGTAGGATGACTAATGCTATATTCCTTCGCAATTTCGCGCACGGATTTTCCTTGTTTTAAAAATAAAAGTACACGGTTTCGAATTTCACTGCTTACGGGCTTCATATTTATTAAAATTTTATGAAAGCAATGTGGCGCAATTGCAATTGATTCACAAACAGTACTGGCTTTATTTAGAAAAATTTTAAGCCGGAACAAAACTTTACATTAAACCGTTATCTTCTTCGAAGTGCAAAACCGGTTCAATGAAGTCGTAAAATAAATTTATTTGTTTTTCTTTGTAAAATAAGGTACAACTAAATATTTTTTCATAATATTGTAGCCAGATGAAACGAGAAACTAGACATATAATTTTCATTTTAATATAATCCTTCTTTTCTTTCTGTAAAATGAAGAACTGTAAAAATTAAAAGTATTGAACCACTTTTGCTTGCCACTGTACATCCCCAAATCATTACAGAGCTTGAGAATTTTACTTTTTGACTTAGGCTGTCATTTTGGAATGCTTAAGTTTTTATTTCGAATGACGCGTTTTCTATAGGACTGCATGTTCAACCCAAAGCGTGCCGCATCACTCCATATAACTGATCGGCACTGATTAGGTGTCCAAATTTCGTGGGCTTTAGCAAAAGCGAGGTATTTCTTTTTTTTTGGAAACTGGTCAAAAAGGGTTTCTGCTTAGCCTTAAAATTTCGAGACTATTGCGGGATTCCATAAGAATATCAGAAAATTTATCTTTTAAGATTTATAACCCATGAACCTCATCCTTCTCCTACAAGTATCCACAGAAAAACTTTTTCCTATGCTCTTACACCATATTGTACAAATTCCAAACTCTGTTGCAGCACGATTTTGTTTGTTTTCTTTAAAATTCGACTTTCGCTTGAAGTAGTCAGTCTTGGTCGTCCTGGGACCGTATTTGGTTTCTCGACTCGATTGATCGAGTCGACAAAATCCTTCGGTAGATTTGTGTACTCTTTGGTATTTCGCAACTCGATCGAGTCAACATGTTGCCATTTGAAGCACATAATTTCTATCTAAATTATGAATTGTAACCAACTTATCTATTTGAACTGTAAAATTTGTCCTGCAATTAATGTTAATCTGAAAATTTCGAAATATTCGTCAATTAGTTCGGTTAATTTTAAAGAAATTTTGTAAATGGACTCAATCGGGATACATTTTCTACGCGATGAAGATGACGAAATGAATGAAAGAATGCATTTCAAATCACTACGGGATTCATCCAACCCCTTATCATTACGAGACTCTAGGTATAAACAACTTTTTATAATAATCAAAATACTTTGTTAAAACTACTTTTTCATGTAGATTTGTTAAAAAATTTCGCTTAAGAGACTTTTTGCTATCTACTAGACCACTTTATAAATGTGACCCCAAGTCAGAAAAGAGCTGCATCAATACCGCCTATATTAAAACTTGCGGTAAGTTTAAGATTTTTTGCAACTGGATCATTTCAGGAGTCTATTGGGGAAACCTACTTATTTGGAATGTCGTAGCTGGAAATTTCTGTCGTCCTCAAAAATATATTGAATTTCATAGAAAACAATGAATGTTCAAAATGTATTACGTACCATATGACGGATGAAGAAAAAGTGGAAGCGAAGAGATCTTTTTTTGAGAGCACTGGATTTCCAAGTGTTGTGTAGACGGCACACATTCATATTCTACGTCCAAAAGAAAATGAACACTTATTTTTTGATAAAGAAGGGTGCCACACAATAAATGCAATGATTGTAAATTTTTTAAGCTTAGCATACTTTTCTTAATTAATTAAATTTGTTTAAGGTCTGTGATCACAAAATGGTTATCCGATGTATTGATGCTAAACATGGAGGAGCGTTCCATGATGCAGCGGTTTGGGCAGTAAGGGAAATTAGACAATATTTAGAAGGCGAATTTAACCAAAGTGATCACATGTGGCTGATAGGTAAAACATATTATTTTGCATAAAATATTTCTTTCGTTCAGTTTATTTTAGATCGAAATATATTATACATATATGTCTGTAAACATCATATGCGCATCTAAATTTTTTGTTTAATTTTAGGGGATTCTGGATATTTATTGGAACCCTGGCTAATTACGCCATATAGGGTAGCCAAAGAAGGAAGTAGGAATGCACGGTTCAATGAGCTGCATTCCAAAACCAGAAATATAGTAGAAACAACTATTGGTTTACTGAAATCAAGATTCCGATGCATATCCAAATCACGACAGCTTCATTATGATCCAGAAAAGGTCGCTCAAATAATTAATGCTTGTTGTGCTCTTCACAACATCGCAATTCATTATCGAGTGCCACTTGAAGTAGATGTAAATGAAGACGATGAAATCCCCCATATTATTGCAACTTCCGATGACAACAGAGCAGCTAGAATAAGAGATTCTATATGTTAATTAGAAATAGAATAAGCTATTTAATACTTCAAAATAAATTATTTATTCAAATTCAAGAACAAAAATAAAAAGTCTTCATGACTAGCCTCCTTTGTTGGTTATAACAAAACATAAATGAACACATTAAAATATAACTTAAAATTGTTATAAAATTGCACAACTACAAAGCTACATTAGCTTGTCTAATTTTTCTTTAGTTAAATTTACTTTCATCTTCTTTAGTTCTTTGTTTTGAACCAATAACTTTCTTTTTTCTATATTGTGAATACGATTCTCCTTTAATTTATCTTTTTTTTAAATCGTACATTTTCCTCAACAATCTATTTTTCTCTTGACATTCTTTTAAAATATTTTCTAAGGACTTCGCGACTGATTCTTGGATATTTAGCTGCCTTTCGAGCAATATTCGTTGGGTACTTATCGACGTTCTTCTAGAACGATGTATTTGCGGTGGTGTGGATTCATTGCGAAGAGCTGGAGGAGGGCTTGTAGACATGACATGCTGATTATCCGTATAAGATTCATTCGTGTCGATATCTGCTGGAATCGAATCTCCAAATGTTTTGGCTCCACTTATTCCTTCTACAGCGTTATTCAAAGCCATTAAATTTATTACCGCAGTTTCAGTGGGATTGAACGTAACTAGTTTACAGGGCCCACCCCCAGTAGCAGACCTTCTTTTATTATTTTGTATTATTTTTTTCTTGACTAAAAATTTGTAGTCAGTCCAAACCTAAAAGAACATAAACATAAAATAACAAAAAATAATGTATGTAGTTATGTATAACAAACATACACTTAAGGCATTGTTCGCTTCCACTGGATTACCATTAACAGAGAATTACCTTTTTCCATCCATCCACACCTCTTGTTGGGGGCCCATTTGCATTTAATTGGTCACATAGTTCCGTCCATAAATTAATTGGCGACAATTTTGCATCACTGGTGCGTATGTAAATTTTTGCGAAACCTGGATTTTTTTCCAAGAAAGAAACCATGATTTCGTACTGCTTTGCTGTTGTTATTTTAGCCCTACAATTACATTATAATTATTATAAAATATAAATACTAAATAATGATATTTATTTACATTTTTACATCCGCTCCTTGCCTTTGACATTAGCTGTCGACAACGTCAATCTCATCGAGAGTTTTGTCGATCACCGTCGACTGCAACCTTGTCGATATCGAGTTACCAAATACAAATTTCTCGATATCGAAATCGTGTCGTGAAACCAAATACGGGCCCTGGTATCGGTTTTTTCTCGATACATCCAGTTGTCTCGAACAAAATAATTATACCCTGCACTGTAGATCTTGAAAGTTTAAATTTTTTTTTCAATTTTATAAGAAGATTTCTTATTTTAATAATCTTCAATTACTCAGATGAGATGATATCGCTTTTCCCCGTGTCACTTTAACCCAAGAAGTTACAACAAACTGCAGCCTAGCCAAAAAATAAGCTCACAAATACAATTTCAGGGGTCTTATTACTGAATACGATTCGATTGCAATCGATCGTAAATATAGATAAAATAGTTTTTTAAAAAAAAGTTGAACCGACTTCACAAAAGGCGCTAAAAGGCATAAAATAATTTTTAATTTTATATCTATTACAACATTTGGAAGTCGATGCAAATCAAACAAACCAAACAACTGCAACAAAAATATTTAATCGTCATTTCTTATGATCCCGTAAGCTGAAACGTTCAGGTAGTATTATGTATTATTTTCAATTGTGGTTCTGTAGTTGTTTTATTTGTTTAATTTGCACCGACTTCAAAATGTTGTAATAGATATAAAATTAAAAATTATTTATGCTTTTTAGCGCCTTTTGTGAAGTCGGTTCAGCTTTTCTTTTAAAAACTATTTTATTTTTCACTTTTTAGTGTCTCCGAAGAAAGAACCATCCAAATCGGTCCACACGTTACTTTTAACCCCCCACCCCAAACCCATTCAACTAAACTTTTTTCTCATGGTATCAATCAAGGAACATACTCTACCGAACAGAAAAGGAATAATCGAAATCGGTCCACGCGTTACGAAGTTACTACCCCTCCCCCACCACCACCAAAGTACGAAATTACTCTCCTATTGGCAATGGGGGATCACACTTTATACAACAGCAAGAGAACCATCCAAATCGATCCACGCGTTACAAAGTTGGGTTCCACCCCCACAATTTTTTTCTTCTGGTATCAACCACGGAACATACACTACCCAACAGAAAAAGAATTATCCAAATCGGTCCACGCGTTACAAAGTTAGACTACCCCTCCCCCAACCCTAGACCAAATTTTTTTCTCCTATTAGCAATGGGGGATCATACTCTGTACAACAAAAAAAGTACCATCCAAATCGGACCACGCGTTACAAAGTTAGGTCTCACCCTCACCCACACCCTACCAAAAATTTTTTTTACATGGTACCAATCGGTGAACATATGTACTCTACCCGACGCGTTACGAAGTTATGCCCGGTCAGACATGAAAAAAGAACATACGCGTCGAACTTAGAACCTCTTTGTTTTTGGGAAGTCGGTTAAAAATTTAGAATTGAATGAGATTAAAAAGAGATCTTGTATTTGCGTCAGTTGCTATATACGATCGATTGCAATCGAATCGTATTCAGTAATAAGTGCCCAGATTATTTGACTACAATTATTTACAGTTACTTGAATTGTTTGTAGATTGTTCAGGGTAGACGAACCTTTTTGCGGTAAGTTTTATGATAGACGAAGATTTTTGCAAGTTGAAGCACATAAAGCAAGTTGCATTTTTAAAAAGACCTTTAGTCGTATTTTGATTTTATAAGTTGTATTAGAATTACTTACACTCTGAAATGTATCAGCTACAAATATTTCATTACAACTTTGCCAATATACTGAATTATCAATAAAATCACTTTTATTTTCGAACTAAAATTCTGGGTGGACGATCCTTTATGCGTTTGGGGTGTACCTTCTATCTGGTGTACGTTTGCGATTGAATGAATATATTACTTGACATTAATTTTTGGATAGAGGTTTAGGACATGTGGGAAAATGAATTAATACAATTAAACGTGGAAATGTTTTCTTAAAAATCTTTATCCATTACAAATACTTAAAATTAATTCTTATGAAAATAAACTTTACATAAATAAATAGTTTTGATTAACGTTTTTAAAAAAAAAACTTTACAAAATTGTTTTCTCCTTTTTATTTCAAAAAAAAACTCAAGGCTAATAATTAATGTAAGAAAGAATTTGAACAAGTCGAGGAAAAATGAAAATGATTTTATTTTATAAACACTTTTAAATTGCAAGACAAATTGACTAAAAAATATTAATGTGATTTTCAGATCGTCAGCGCTATTTTGCCCGAAAATAGACACCGCGATACAAAATATTATTTTGACCTACAAAATAATAATTTCTAAAAATATTTACCTCTATGACTTCGATTCGGATCACAAAATAAGAAAAAAAGCGCGATAACAATGCATTCTAATTTGATTACAAGAAAAAAAAAGCAATATTCATCGGTCATCCCATAATCTCTTGCGATAATTGAACTTCGTTTCACTTACATTTATCATTATGTTTGATAGAGAGTCCAAGTTATTGAATCATCGGTTGAAAGAGTGTTTTTATTGAAAACAATTGGTCAGTAGAACCAGCGACAAGGAATAGCTAGCCAATTATGAAATGATCGATTCAAATAATTGCGTGTGCAACATGAAATGAATCTGTTTTATTTTAAATAATTAAAGATACTTTATGTAATATATACAGCAATGCTTAAAGCATTATGAATTCTAAACAATGCGCTGTGAATGTTTGACTTTTGGATTTCTACGATATTTCATTCAGGTAGCAGTATTACAAAACAGAAACCAATTTGGCGAGGAACAATAGAATTTATCATTTATGCGAAAAATTAATTTTCGAAAGCCAAATTCTAGAACAAAATTGAAATCTTTTGTATATAAAATTGCACTATAAACATTAGATGCTCTTGAGATTTAGTAGGATAAAAAAAGCACAAATTGCTATTTAGAATATATTGACCTTCTTTGTTTTAAATGATACAAAAGTTTTGGTATTTCAACCGAGAAATTCCTACCTAGAATAAGTAGACGAATATTAAAGATATGTACAAAAATCTGAAGCTTTGAAATATACTCCCATTTTACGATCACAATTTAGCTTTGTATCACAGAAATTTTTGTATTGTACATATTTTCTCGTATGCTCCGTTATCGTCTTGAGTTGAAAAGTTCGAGACACATTATTACTGAATAAAATTCTATCGTCCCTCGCCAATTTCGATTTCCAATCCAAAAATTTCATGTTAAATAAGAACTTTTAAGAAAATATATTTATTTAACTTTTACAAAATAGAGAAATTACTTAACATCAAAAGTGCTTTTGAAAAACATTAAATTTGTTTGGCTTTGTCAATTATTATTATTTTTTTTTTGCACACTTATAAATCACTACAAATTATGTTACGTAAATTATGACAGAAATTTCACGTTTTCCAAATGGAAACAAAGTTAAACAAAAAAATTATAGTAAATCTGATACTGGCTTTCATCATACTTTAAGGGCGATACTTTTCACTTAATGTAGTTAAAAAAATTGTTCTTTTAAAATGCTCCTTTCAAAATTTATGATTTTCTACTTCTTGTTCTTTGCTATTATTTTGATGAGATTATTAATTACACTTATATAACTACCACTACTACTGTTTAAATTTATTTCGGATTTTAAAAATGTTTTTACTATTTTGTACTCTTATTTTTTTTTAGAAAATTTTCTTTCAACTTTTTTTCTTTTTATAGTCTTTTTTCCTTTTTTGATACTTTTCTTGTTTTTTCGTTATTTTTTACGTTTTGAAATACAAAAAACGTGATACACAAAACACAAAAATTTACTTTTTTCCACAAAAAGCACTTAATCACTGTTCACACTGCTCAACTATTGGAATTATTTGTGAAGTTGGCCAATCTTCTTCCTCTTCGGAACTTACGCTTTCTGTTCTGAAAAATATAAAAAGTAAAAAATGTGAATAAGAAAAATTACAAATTCTATAAAGGTTTTGAGATCTTTTTTCTGTAAAACAGAAGTAATAAAACAATAAGCTGAACTTAATGTTTTGTTCCCGCTACTCGTGTGTGCTTATACAGAAACAAGCAATAATGTTTTGTTAAAGAATGGGTTCTCTATTGAATTCTTAAAATGGTACAGTGCCCGATATTAACTAAAAGGCAACACATGTTCTACGTGTTATGATAAGACATTTTAGAACGCATCCGCTGCAAGAAAAGCAGTGCTCTACAAAGTAAGTATTGTTAGAAAGTAGCGGTGGGCTGCTTCATTGATATAGGAGCCTTCAGCAATGTGAGAATCGATAAGATTCTTTATAGGTTGATGGAAAAGGGGCATATCATAGTATAATTAGCTTTATCAAGTTCATTCTGGAAGACCGAATCATTAAGACAAGTTTTAGAAATAAATAATCGTTCATTCTTATGGCTGATAGTGATTGTACTGAAGTCTGAACGTGTAGGAATGCGATAGGAAAGGTATAGGAACTATCATCCTATATTATAAAATGGATATTCACATATGTAATCAGACTCTTGATAACACATGGAGCGATAGTTTGGTGGAAAGCCATAGAAGTGGACAGAAACCAGAAGATTATGGACCAGGACCAACGTATGGCATAACAGGAGCTACTAGGTCGATACCTCCAAGGGCATTGGAGGTCATTCTAAATATTACTCGAATTGCATGTTAAACAGGGGCACTTAACTGGGTCGTACGTTTACGCGCGAATAAACTGTGGAAGGAAAGACGAATCCAAATCCAACATGAAAAGATCGTACAAATATGTAACGCATATACGACCGAAAAGACTGCTTGGATTAGAAGATTGTTGGTATTTCAAAACCGCAAATCCCAATATGAAGGCAATCTTCAAAACTTATTTCCCGACAAAAAGTGAATGGATAAACAATTGGGAAAAATCCCAGAAAACACCATAGCGCTTTACACAGACGACTCAAAATGCGAGCGTGACTTCGGAGTATCGTGCGAGGAACTAAACCTGGCAGCTAATGGAAAGGGGAGTAAGATCATCTAGGATAGCAATATGTACAGATAGGCAAGAGTCACTCAAATCATTAACAAATGCCGCGGTAAAATCTAAAACGATAGAGGGATCTAAAACAGGTCCTCATGGAGTTAGGAAAGAAATCGATGTCACCTTAATATAGGTGCCGGGGAACTGCGGTAGCAAATTAGCTGGCGCGAAAAGGCGCAAGTAATACTCAACCTGAGCATCCCTATCCTGGAAATCAAAAAATAAATCATGGATTGGCTAACGAGCATGCACAAAGAAAATTGAGAGGGATCCGACATCGCTAGACATACAAAAGCGTTTTGGGGAACTGTCAATGCACATGAATCTGAAAAGATTATCAAGCTGATCAAGGCCTTTGGGTAATTAATCTATTTTGCTTCCATTATGTAAAGAAGAGAAGAAAATTGTTGAGGTTTCGCGTAGCAACAATTATGAAAACCGGACTAAAGGTGATAATGTTTTTGGAAATTGAAGTTTGATATAAACATTGGAGAAGGTCATCACTTTGAAGGGTGAAAGGTTAATTTTTCGAGCGGCCGCTACGGAGAATCGGCATCAGTCGGCATCGGAAATAATATCAAAACTAAAGCTCCCAGTGACAGACAGTTCGAGGAGTCCAGCAAACTTTTTTTTCACCACAGTACCTAGAATACATCAAATGAATCGCGAAACCCCGGCTGACTAAAAGTCACAGGCAAAAGCGGATCAAAACCTAGATCGACAACATATCAGTTGAACTACTGAATGGCATGAAGTAACCTTCAGTGACATGAAATACTTCGGAATAAAGAAGTTATATAGAGCAGGAATTTCGTTGGTGGCAGTGTCATGGAATGGGGCTGCATTTGAATACAGTGGAAAATCTGCCATTGCATGGGTTCCTAGAAAAATTAATGCCGCCAGATCTCAATCCTAGTGTAAAGTAGGATTCGCGGAGTGTGGTCGGACATAGAACTCACGGAACTGCAAAACCTAGTTAATTCAATGCCTAATTGAATCTTCGACAGCCGAATGGTTTACCTACAAGATATTAAATAAAAATACGAGGGCGCTTCGACAAAATCAAAGAAATGTTGGCCGAAAACCACAAATTGACCATTATAGAGCTGTCAGGGGACTTGAACATCGCTTATGGATCCGTTGAAGACGGCAAAATCAATTTTGATGTATTTTTAATTTTCTGAATAAATTCCTGAAACTTTTTGATCAAGGTGCTATACTGTTTGCCATAACTAAAGGGAAACCTAACAATTTTCATCATTTTCACGCCTTTTCTCAACAAGCCTTAAAAAAACATAAATGCTAATGCAATAGAGCGATCTCTGTCACAATACAGCAATTAAAAGAAATCTAGGAAACCATGGATCAAAAAAGAATAAATGTCGTGACTAAGCCGCATTCAATTTATATATCAACACAATAATAATGTAGCTATACATATGTACAAGGAGAAGCACTCGTGATTGATTTAAACATCACAGGGACGATGGCTTGCTCCACAGAGAGAAACACCTATTCTTTTTAATTATGAAAAGTTGTCTGTGTGATAACGTGTAGTCCACACAACAGTCGTATAATATAATTATAACGAAGGCAAATGTTTTTTATTTTTTTATTTCTTTGTAGCAACTTTCGTAATTTTTGTAATTATTAAATTTCTCAGCATCCTACATGTGATAACAGTCAGGAGCTCTTAGGGGACTCCACCGCAAGGTAATGTCTCGGTAGCGGGGTGGTCCTACTAGAGGGGAGTTTAGCCGATATGACTGATCATTGGCCAGGTAAGACTGGCACATGGGCGGCTTCGATCACCTCTGCGGTTAAACTCATTTTCCCGCTTCCATAAAAAATATATATGTGAAAACAGTCAACGTCTCAATTGTGAATTTTAAATGCATTATATTGCGATGGCCGTAAAATGTTGATGAAAACTTTAGTATGGAAATCAATAACGATTGACGATGCACTGCAAAAGTCTTGATGACAGATAGATTACATGAATATTGACAATGCCCAAGAACAACACTCGCGTTCTGAATCGTAAATTTATCACACAAAAAAAAAATTATGCCAAATTTACATATTATGTGTGATTTCCCAGTCGATATCTCAATTAATTTAAAAGTTTTGACAGACGAACGTACGGACAGCGTTATCACAACCGTCTCAGTTGGGACGCTTTGGATACGGACGAATGGCTTAAGCGATTCGGACACGAATTTGTTTTATTTAATTTTTATTTTGTACACAAAATCTACGTTATTCTTTCCGTCAACGATCTGCAGCGTCAAATACAAAAAATTAATTGATTTAAAAAAAGCTGCCATTGCAAACTTATCAAATCTTTATTGTTACAAAAAATAAACCGCATAATCCACGCATTATATAGCCCCCCATATATTTCATATACTAATCACAGTTAAAGAGCTAACTAGTTTAAAAATTGAAAAACCCCATGGATATGCTTTATTAATGTGAGTTTTGTGTTTGCTTTTTTCGCGTATCTAGCGCATATACTTACGTATGGAAATATGAGACACACAAATTAAGACTAGTCACACAGTTGGTACTAGCTGAGTATATTAAAACTGGTTAATACTGGTTAATAACATAGACGTTGAATTAAGTGTATCGCAGTGATTTGAATTGTAAATTTTTTGTTTTGAAAACTTCAGAGCTTCACAAAATGATAAAATTCGAAGAATAGTCCAAGAAATATAACGAGATATGACGTTAAAGCCAGTAATTTTTATTTAAGAACTCGATTACAGACGTCGAGAAAGTTCAATCGACTCGAATATATAAAAGTATGACTCTAAAACGACGAAGCAAAAGGGACACGATGCTCATAAATTTGTTACTTTCTGTTGAAATAAATTAACCAAAACACCAAAAAAAAGTTTTTCTGTGTTATTACCTTAAATTCTCATCCCTTTACAAAATCGAGTCGAGTAAAGATTACTTGACTTTTATAATCAAGTGCCATAGACAACTGCACCAAGTTGTGTTGCTCTTAAAACCCAAAATGTGGGTAGCAAAACTTAATATTGATTTAAAATTAACTTTGTGTAGAATAAAAATAACCAAATGTAGCGGATTTGCAGTGTTGTTGGAAAGAACATTATGTTCAAATGATGAAAATAAGTTTATAGATTATGTTTGAAAACCTAATTATAATAATTACCAACATATGAGTCCACCTCCATAGGAAGCTACAACACCTGAGGGTGAAAATATATATGTTAAGTGAGCAAATTGCAAAGTCCATCTACTTGTATTTTCTCTAAATTTATAATGAAGAAAAAGAGAAGAGTAGATTTTTAAATTGTTTCGTAAAAAAAAACGCATTTTAGACAACGTTCCTCAACTTAAACCAGCGAAATGTTTGAAGATTTACAATTTTAAGATTATGCTATCGTCCTTGGATGAAGTGTTTATGATTCTTCTTGGGACACAAAGTGTGTAATTTCGGAATGCTTTGAACCTGCAAATAGTTTTACTTCGACGCAAAGCAACATTTAATTCTCAGTAAATCCTTACAACAAAATTTTGTTTACCTCAAAAATATACAGGATGCGTTCACAAAGTTTCAAGACTGGTCTCAGAACAACAAATTTATTAACATTTTGTACAAGGAACTAAAAGTTTTCGAAATATGACCCTTGGGCATTACTACACTGCTGCCAGCGTTTTTTCCATTGCTCAAAGGCTCCCTGGAACTGTTCGCGCGGAAGGCTGTCAAGGGACCTCACCGAAGCGCCTGGACCGCTGGAATGTTTCATTCGCGTGGATCGCTCCAGCGTAAAACTGACCTATGACAGTCTGTCCGGTAGGAACTTACTCTTTGTGGATCACTCTTTTGGCATATACGAAAACAATGAGCATGCCTTTCACGCGTGATTTGCTCATGCGAGCTATCTTGGACTTTGGAGATGAGGCGGTATGCAGTATAAAGAAGCAGATATGACAAAACAAGTCTTGAATTTTGTGATAATTTGCAGGAATTTAAAGTTAGGAAATAGATCGCCATTTTTTTGATTAACCTGTTGGATTACTAATTCATAAGGGGGCCTAATAAAATGCTTTGTGAAAAGCAGCGATCGACATACGAGCAAGATCGAATAAACTTTTGTTGGGTGTAAATCGTTATCTTTAAATTGCAAACCGACAACTCGGGGATGATTAGAAAATGAATTATTTGTTTAGTTTTTTTTTAATGATGTAGTCAAAAGCAAGGGGACAACACTATGATGCTTTAATATGACTTCGGCCGGAAAGGAATTAGAGTAAGAGGAATCAGGGAACTTGAATGTTTTGTATTTAAATTCCTACGGCTAGACAACAGTCCAGAGATGGAGTGGATTTTTTAAATCTGGCACCATGGCATGGTGATCGTGCCACTCAACCAATTGATGAAACTACGTCCCCAAGTAAATTACAAGTAATGAAGTGTGCTGAATTACAGCATTTTACATAGCTTATTGTGGCAAACAGGGGGTGTGTTTTCCTTAAACGCGTCCTACCACCAAAACTGTATAGTTCTATAAAAAAATTATTTATATTAACTTAAAGCAGACGAAATTATCTTTCCAACAAAGTAAAAACATGTACACTTCATTAACCGAAAAATTGTTGTCTCAAATCAAAGTTTCATTCAAAATCCCAGCAGTAGGTCATGCTCCCCTCCCCCGTAAAGAGCTTGTAAATATTTTCATTTAAATAGAAGGTTATTTTGTTTACTTCAATCAGAAAAAATAATTTTTTTCATAGAAGCAATAGTACAGGCGCTAGGACGTGTCTAAAGCCACATCACCCCCGGGACCCAATGGGTGTGTGTTAAATTTTTTAGCTCATGGCTTGTAGTTTACGGTGGTTTTAATAGAATGATAATTAGTAACTAGAAAAGAATTCTATTCAATTCAAGCGTATTGTCGCCGCAACACTAGTTGCATACGTCGATTGATCAAATCAGTTGTTCGTAAACGTCACCTAACGCGGCTTCGTTCTGAAGGACGATTACAAATTCAATGGTTGAAGAATGGGTGCAAGGCTGCGCGGTTTATTTGTGTACTTAAAAATTTTAATTAGTCCAACAAGCTTTTTAATTTTTAATAGTTTTCAGTAAAAATACAAAAATACTTTGACGACAGTCGTAGCTAGATCTTCTGCAGCGTATTGTTATTACAATTAATGAAAATTAGATGGAAATTGCAAAAAATTTAAAGAAGTATTGAGTCTCACGGGCACACAGATAATTGAATGTAAGTTGCTACTTTGTTTAGGTTGATTTTTTTCCGAAGCCTGTTAGAAAAACTGCTTGGAAGTTTTTCTGAGGAATGCAACATCTAGTCGCCGGTGGAGTAAGTGATAACGTGTCGGCCTACCAACCCGGAGGTCCAAGGTACGAATCCGACCGGCTGCGACCTATGATTGTTTTCTTTTGACAACAGATCGAGTGAAGTTCTTCCACCGCCTCATGCCCCACAAGGGGTTACGGGAACAAAATCATACTTTTTAAAGTCTTATACAATGAGAAAATTCGACAAAGCATTCAAAAGCCGTTTTAATTACACTCAAAAGTTGTAGCTGAACTATGTATATTTTCCCAAGGTCCTCAAAGTGTCAACATATTTGAAATGTAAGTGAAATAGGGAATTATTGCAACACTCTTGTGAGTAAGTGCTTCATGTATACAAAATAGAAGAAAAAAAAACAATCGACTTACCTCGATCTGTATTCTTTATCTTCATTATTGGCATGTCCCTCTTGAATAGTTGACAAATTTGATTTAAAACGATTGGTGGGTCGAAGTACTCGAATTGTACGCTGGGAGAGCCTCCAAACTAAGCGTTGTTTGTATGGTTGTTTGCTGTAATCATTGTAGTTTTTCAAAATTAAAGAAACGCAAGAGAATCCACAAGAAAATGGATCATCATTAATCTGAAAAAATAAATATTCAAATTAGAAAAGAAAGCGCATTGCTAAACTACTTGAAATCAAAATTGGAATAAAGTAAGAGTAGATGTGTTAATGAATTCTGATTATGCAGTCGCGTGTTTTTCATACTTTATGCAGAAATTAAATTCTTGAAGGATATCAATTTTGCAATCTAACATGATTTTCATAAATAAATTCTTTTAAAAAGTGTACAGTAAAGGAGTTTTTTAATATAGACTTGTTCAAAGAGAATGTTCGGGGGAGTTGTTTCAGACCTCAATACTTGATCGTTAAGAAAGGATGCACTACCTACATATACTACTACCTACTGCTATTGCATAATATAATGTACTTACGTTCATAAACTTTTGTAAATGCATAATATATTTAAATAGCACCGCATGATATTTGGTGCCTTTAATGTCAGACTGGTTGATTTGAGAGTCCATATACAAAGAGATAAGACATAATGCCAGAGTGGATGGGGCTACTGTTGTCGACCGAACATCGCATGCTAAAACTTCTAAGCGCATTATCAACTCTTCAAGTTTGATTTTTTGCTCAAAAAATTCTGCCAACTTTTCCCCAACACTATCGGCCAAATGGCGAAATAGTGTATAAAATATGCGCAAAAATGTTATCGATGTAATGGGCGCTTCCTCCATATTGGCGCCAAGCCTGTTTGCAACAACACCAGCCATTCTTTTTAAATCACGCGCCGTACAACCGCACTAGAAAGATGACTTATCAAACTGAGGTTAAATACAAAAATTAATAATCCATTTACCTGAGATATTGTTACAAGATCATCGGCGGGAATATCGTCGAGCCCCAATTGCTTTATTGCTATATAAAAGCAAGCAACACTCATACAAGCTACATGTTTTGGTTTTACAGACATTGAGTTAACAAATCGATCACTGAGACTTAAAGCGGCGAAGAGTACCTCAGACGGTAGTTCATACCACATTTTTAAGCAACGAAGAACATAGGCTGAACCGTCACGTTGACCAGCTGTTACCTCTTTCTAAAATATTAAATGAATATAATGTCAGTAAAGGTGAAAATTTGAGTTATAAACCAACAAAAGTCATTACAATTTTAGCATAAACAAATTGTTTGCAATGTAAACAAAATAATTAACACTTACCGCAGATTCTTTAGGTAACAGCACAACAGCCCAATATTTATTCGACAAATAGTTGTACTCCTCTAAATAGTGCTCCAAACGATCCGCAGGCAAATCGTCGTAGAGCGGGAAGCGTCGTGATTTTTGCGGCGATTGAGGATTGTCAAGAACGTTGTCATTTGTCGCTGAACATTGTTGTTGTTCATTTCGTGCGGCATCCGGTGTCCCAAGCCGGCCCCCTGCAGGTATCTGATCCTGCATCTCTGCATCGTCAACAGACATCATCGTCGCTGGATAAAACGATCTATTTTCGTCCATACTAACATCAACGAGATTGGCAGAGCAGCGTACAGGGACAGACATTGTGAGGGCTGGCCTAGTACCTATATTTGTAATTTTTTCAAAGAAAAAGAATTCTTTTTTAGGAAAATAATTCTTTTGCGTCGTTCTTAAACTCTGAAAAAACGAATTTTTTTTTGTCTTTTCTGAGCTAAGTCAGCACAAATAAAATGTACTGTTGAATACCCTCACAAAAATTCGCCTCAACTTATTTTGACAATTAATGAATTTTGCAACTTCTGTACACACCGGTCCAAATAGACCTTAGTACATAGAAGGACACAACCTGTACGCTTTAAGTACAAATCGGTTTTAAATGAACTTGTAAATTGTTCACAAAACCTTAATACTTCTTTTAATATATTTTTTATAATAAATTGTTTCACGAATTTTTAAGTGCTCTTTTTGCCAACTTACAATGGTCTGCAAATTATTGAAAGAAGTTATTAATTTAAAATATTTGGCAATGTAAATTAATAAAATAAAAACAATATTTCGTCTTCTAAAATAAAAAGCGTATGCAGATTACTAATTAAATTTTATAAAATAATACTAAATAATTTAATAAAAAAATTAGGGGCCCTTTGAATTTGTATGCTTAAAAACTCACAGATTTCCTCTGAAAAGATTAACATTTCCAAACTTGGCTTTCTTAAAGGAAAGAAGTGATCCTTAGTCATAGAAAAACTGTGAATACATCTTACCTGCACTTGGGGTTTACTACATAGATAAATGATTTTTCTAATCTCTTGATAAGTGTACGACACATGTGGGTATAACAATTGTAGGAGTACCAGTAGACTCATGTTTGTTATAAATAAGGTGATAAGAAAGTTTTACTTAACTGGTATAAGGCTGACCATTCTTAAATAAACTTTAGCTTATGAAGATTTGAATTTGGTAATTTCGTCATGTTGGAATGGAATGATCTATTTATAATGTTAATCAAATGTAGTTTAGAAATGTAAATGTACTGACTCAGAATAGATGTGCATAAAATAACTGACCTTAGCATACATTTGAGGGTTCAGTTTTTTTTTACTGTACTTGCAAATTCAACCTTGGCTAAATCGTTTCGAGACGGCCGAGCATTTTTATCTATTGCTTAATTATGATATTTATACCATGCGAATTGTAGCCAATAGTGATATAATATTCGACTGTGAGATGCTTTCATTGATGTTGGCTGGTCTTTATAAATTGCTTTCATTAAAAACCGCTTATGTGGGCACAATAAATACGCCAAAACAGTTTTCCTAAATTAGGCAATAAAAAAATATCGTCCAATCAAGACTGAACATTTTAAACAACTTTATTTCTATTACATAAAGTAAAGTCTGTATTAAACTTATGCAATAAAAATTGAACTTCAGCTCAACGGAAATATTATTTGCAATCAAATGGTGCTAATTAGTTTTGGTTTGTTAAAAGAAAAAAAAATTTGCGATTATTTAAAGTGCACAACAAAATTACAGTCACATGCTGACTTCTTGCTTTAACATCGCTTTAACTTATCAAACATTTAACGTATGGTTTAAATACGTAATGAATTCCCTTGCAAACTAGGATTAAATAAAATATGAAATAAGTTAAACAATTTATCCTCAGTTATTTGTTGTATTAGTTCTCGTACATATTTAATTTTAATATGAACACTGATGGGGTAGAGCGGAGCACTTTAACATGAGGTACAGTGAATTATGACATGATGGTTTAAAGGTAAAATAAGATGTGCTTAGTAAAATGAGTCTACAAAAGTAAACTAAAAGTCTATTCGTTCGCCTTCTGCAAAAAAAAAGTCTGTAAAATCGTCACAGAGAAGAACCAATAACGATAAATGTAAATTTTTAACTCTTCCAATTTGTAAAATAAAATAATAAATTACAGTTAAACGACAGCTAGTTGCAGAACCCCGTAGTATTAAGGACACTCAAGTCATTAGATTGGTCGTCAGAACTGACTTTATTTGTCAATTTGCCAAGTCAAGCAATCACAGTCGTACACCCCTTTCTCAAAGCAACTCAGGTCACTTTTGAGCTCCAATAGATTTGTTACCCTAAAGAAGTGGGTGAAGAAAATGGAAGTTAATGGACATAAACTTCGTGGATATATTGATACTGATTGTAGTGCCACTTTAATTATATATGTATAAAACCTCGCTCATTAATGACCAAGGGCTATGGTGGTGTTACTAAAGTTATTCTCTCCCTCTCTAGTTCCCATAACCCCTTGTGAGGCATGCGGCGGGAGAGAAACTTCACCATATTCGAGACAACGATTGCAAGTGGACTTACAATTTGCAACCCCCATGGCCTTTTTATGGTAATCTGTTGTCAGCATAAAACAACCATGGGTCGCCACCGGTGGGATTCGAACCAGGGACCTCCGGATTGGTAGGCCGACACGTTATTCCACCGACGATTCAGTTACCGGTTCTGGCGACTGTAAAATTACAAGTTGATCTCGCAGAAACTGACGTTGAAGCCCTAATTATTTCAAATGAGACGCAAAGTGTATCAGTACTTATCGGACAACCTTTTTTAAATTTCAAAAAGATCAATATTATTATTCGTGAAGATCAAATCCGAGTGTTGAGTAGTGAAAACTTGGAACTTCCACAGTTAGATGAAAATGGGCAATATATGCCGATTTATTCCTTCAAATGGTGTTGGATTTATCGAAGTCGAGAGAGCAGCAGAGGGCAGCGTTTTTATTGACATACAACATCGACCGATTTCAAATTCCGAGCACTGGGTGCTCGCTAAAAGTCTTCAAGATCTTGGTAAACCCAATTTGAACGAAATGAAATTTACATTAAAAACACTTCTCCTGTCGTTTACAAAGTATACCGTATGGCTTACTCAGAGCGAGAACTGTAACAAATATCGTGGACGAATTGCTAGAAAATAATATAATAAGGGAATCGAATTGAGCATTCAGTAGTCTCATTTTACTAGTAAAGAAAACGACAGGTGACAGTAAAGATTGGGGGGTTGCAAGTGTTTTAGTAGTTTAGATCTAGCTAATGCTTATTACAAAAAAAATATGAACGAGAAATCAGTGGAGAAAAACCGCGTTCATTACTCCGAATAGGTATTATGAATGCCAAGATATACCCTGGTCGAGAAACCAAGAGGCACTGATTCTGTCAGCAGCCAGACCGACTGCACTCAGTGGTGGGTGGTAGGTGGTTTTACATGCGAAGTTCTCCGATGTAATACGAATTCGAGTGACTGGAATGGTCGGAAATCACATTTAGTGTAGCCAGATTATATCTTTTAGTAGTAGGCCACGAAGAAAAATAAGAAAATGTTTGAGATGAAATCGTGGCAACAGCGTGCTGAGGAATAGGTATGGAGGCATAGGAAAATGATGGGAAAATAAAGCAGACAGCAATACTCCATAAGAGCGTGTACTGCCAACCTTTTTGAAACAAATTATAGATTTATATTTAGTCAAAAATGAAAGATTAATTAATCATATATACAGGTAGTAATGAGTGCCTCGTGGACGTGGAAAAGTGCAGCGTGGCGGAGCTGCATACAAGTATAAATAATAATGATGTACCCGCTTGTACCCTGAACAGTTTAGGGAAAAGATCCAATGTTATTTCATGACCCTTTCTAGGTAATAAAGTATTTGACGAATAATAGGTCTGTCCGTTTACTCGAAAGTTTTTACACAAAACCGAAAGTTTTCGTCCACACTGCTCCTGTTTACTTTTGGACTTTAAAAAATTTGACAGTCGAGTAATTTCCCCTTTTGCCCAAATTTTACACACGCTGATTAGTGTGGACAAAATTTCGGCAGAATTCTTCTTCTTTTATGGTTGACAACTAACAGCTGATTGACGTTTGGCAAGTTACAGCTTAGAAATAAAAATTGAAATAAACACGGGGAACTATTAACTTTTTCAGTAAATTGTTATTCATTTTTCTTTGTTTTTACGATTTCTCAGTGAAATTTACTTTTGAGAGTTCTTCAGTTGCCATCAATTTACTCAAAAAGCGTCTGTTAACTTTCTCATTTTCATCCCCTCCACCAGAAGAACAATTTTTACTTGATTTTTACCAACGTTTTACACACAAAAGTAAATAGGCAGACCTAATGAGCTACAGGGTACAGACATTCATTTTGAATTGGTCGAAGAATAAACTGAGTCGAAAGAATTAATGCGTGCTTTTATTTAAAAGTTTCTTTAAAAAAAAAACAAATAGTAGATACACTTATTAAGAGATTTATTGCAAACCTCAGTCTCTGAAAATACCGGATCCACTATTCTCTAGACTCCCTTATTTTGTATGCTGCATCGTAAGCCGTGCCTTGCTTGCGTGAAACTTGTATTCGCATCAACTATTTGCATGAAGTATTTGCATCAAGTTTTTGTTTTAAGTAACTAAATAAATAATTTACAGTATTTACCTTTTTAGCCAAATAAAATATTTGGTTTAATGCTAATAATCACACTCACTAAGAGAATATACTTAGCTTATGACGTCATATTTAACATTTTTTAATCACAAGGTCTATTAAGTAAATTTTGTGGACCCCGTAAGTATAATTGTGCGATTCAGTTAACAACAGATGTTAAAGAAATATAAACAAAAATTTTCGTTCGTTACCGTGTGGAATACTTAACACATTTTTGCTTTTCATGAATGTTTCTTGTTTACTTTTGTTAGTTCGCATAATTAACAAACTTAATTAAATACATAGTAACTGTGATCTTAAATATTAACTGACACACTACTTAATTGTTCATGAATGTTATTTCAGACTCGATCACATTTGACAATACTTGTGAAGGCTTGGCAATTAATAGCATTGTTGATATTTCATCTTTTGAAGTAAAATAAATTTTACGGTAACGACCTAAACCGATAAAAAAACTTTCTCACCTTCTTTCCATGTAGAACGAACCAAATTAGTTTCACCTTTTCTAATTTTAAGGCGCACCACGTTAATTGACAGTGTGAACACGTGTGCAAAGTGCGAAAAATACTAAAACTTAACTACGCATTATGATTTGAAAACCTTTGGATTTCTTTTATCTCAAAACATTTTTTTTCTAGTTTAGTCTACGACTCAGCATCTTTAAAAAAAATGTTTATCTACTTTTAATCAAAACGGTCGAAAAATGAAATCTCTCATTAATTTCGTGATTAGCGTAATAATGTCACCATTTCCTTTGTAATCACCCACGCGTAATCTTGGCTTGCTACGGCCAATTTAATTTTCTTTAAAAAACCGTTATATCAAAAAGGTAATCAATTGCCTAAACTTTAATGAGAATAGGAAATTTGAGGTAATTTTAATGAAACTACAAAGAAGTTTTTTATTTTAACGTTATGTGTGGCGTAATTTTATTGCTTGTATCAATATTCTCAGCATGCACACTCCACTTGGTGTGCTGCTGATAACTTTAATGGATAAGTAAAATCTGGTGTGCTGCGCATATTTTGTTCTCTAGTGTTAGAAGAAAATGAGAATAATAAGCCAATGAACTGATAAGTTGACTTTGAAAAATTAATTTTGTTGTTGTTTGTTTTTTTAATAACAAAACTGATAATTTAAAGTATTATCGCAAGATTGAAAAACGTTACCGTTGGCTGGTTTTGCAAAATAACAGTCGCTCCGAAATTTGACTTTATAACTTTATTTGATATCGGTAACATGCTTAATAAGGCAGTTCGAGCCATAAACTACATTTTTGAGGACAACATGAATCGAGAGAGAGAACACTTTTTCCGATATTTTTCGTACAGACGAAATTGGATTATAACCTCAACAAATATGGTTAGCACTTGGATTCGAAATGGAACGAAATTAGAATTCATAGCACCAACTATGTGACGACGAAACGATATGCAAAAATAAATCGACGTGAACATTTTAAAAGTGCACACTAACTTGTAAAAAACGTGGCAAACTCCATTAATTTGTCTAAAAAAAATTCACCACAATTAGCCTAAATTTATATATGATAAAAACTTTGAATAAAATAACCGTTAGTTAATACGGGGGGGGGGGGGGGGGGGGGGGTGGGGGGGGGGACTCAGCAATTTGCTTGTCTCTAAACACAAAACAAAATATCGGCTTCTTTATAAGCACAAGTTTGTGCAGCAGCACCACATTTCAGCTGAAAAGATTAAGTTGCTGAATTATGTACGTTTACAAACAGGGCAACAGGTGAGATTAGGATTTTTCTAAAATAATTTAACAGATATGTCTGAGATTTTGGAAATATTATACCAGGACTAGTTTAAGCAAAATACCATAGCGATTTAATGTTCAACTTCGTATTAATACGTCAAACTTAGTTTCAGCTGATCCTTAACTTTGCATGGATGTAGTTCTTTTTGCGCTTGATTTTTGCTTGTCTTTAGAAATACAGACATTATACACAATTATTCGCACAATGCAATTTTCATACCGAAGAACGGCAAAAATCAATATAACTGCTATAGTTTTAATTCTTTTCAGTTCAAATTTATTTGATAAGCTTCCTATAGGCTTTCACATAACCAATATCAAAAAACAAAGCAAAAAAAAGCTCAATTTAATACAACAAAACGTTGCATTATCAATTGAAAAAAGAGCTGCTATAGTTCCTGAATTTTATAATGGCATTTCGGCTGTGGACCTTGCAAAAATATTATTTTAGAAGTACAATATATTACCAAATTTCAAAGGATAGGAAAAGTGGAAGCGAAAAATAAGTGCGGAAGGGGAAGAAAAAGGGTTACATATCGAAGGGAGAACAACAAAATTGTTCGAAGCTACAAGAAAAATTCGTTGGAAAACATCAAAAACGTCTAAACTTAGGTCAACAGTGAACGAGAAAAGAAAAGCAGCGAAAAAACCATATGAAGACGATTGATAAAGAAAGGAATTAAAGCATATGTTCAAAAAAAAAAAACAATTAATAACCCCCAAAAAACAACAACGACTAGCAGCACCGTAGCTTTTATTACGTGCCACTGCCTCATAGGTAGACACGCCGATATATTAGGCGCACCTTCAAACGACTTCTGTAGAAGTTGCCATGATGAAGAGAAAGAGGAAACCACACTCCACCCCCTCGTGCAACTGCCCGGCCCTAGCCAACCGTAGGAACCGGTTTTTGGGCTCCCCCTTCTTTGAAGAGCTAACCGAATTAGGCTCCACGGACGTCAGGGACCTACGAGGGGAGGTCGAAAAGTCCGCGGAATGAAGGATAAGGGGCGGGGTTAGAAATTCTCACCGTACACCTCGCTAATTAGGGACTCAACATTAGTATATAAGCGAAATTTCAAGTCTATGATGTAATTCGTTTAAGAGTTGTCGCCCT
This sequence comes from Leptarthrus brevirostris, assembly GCA_964036015.1. Lineage (NCBI taxonomy): Eukaryota > Metazoa > Arthropoda > Insecta > Diptera > Asilidae > Leptarthrus > Leptarthrus brevirostris. Next base: position 20,539,524 of record OZ038371.1, read on the forward strand.
TCAACTTCGCGAAGTGATAAAGTTCCTGACAAAGCAAGGAAAATCTGCTCAGACTATAACGAGTGAGATGGAAGTCGTTTATGGTGATCAGTGCCCTAGTAAAACCAAGATTTAAAAGTGGCATAGTCTTTCTAAACATGGTTGAGGGTCGATTGAAGATTATCGCGAAAAATTAATATTAGAAGATGCTCGTTTGAAAAAGAAGTTATTTTCATTAGTTGGTGTATCAGATGCCACCATTTTGAGAATTCTACACGATCATCTTGCCATGACAAAAGTCAGTGCAAGATTGGTGCCCATAATGATCACGCCGCCGCAGAAGCAACAGCGAGTCGACGCGTCTAAGCATTTTTTGGAACTGTGTGGCGACGAACCTACCCCGATTTTAGAGGAGATTGTTACCGGGGATGAAACCTGGGTTCATTACTTCGAACCTGAGTCCAAACAAGAGTCGATGCAATGGCATAAAAAGAGTACACCACCCGCTAAGAAGTTTAAGGTGTCAGAATCGGCTGGAAAGTTGATGGCTATAGTTTTTTGGGACCATGAAGGAATTTTATTGGTAGACTACAAAGAAAAAGGTACCACAGTTGCTAGAGAGCACTATGCTTCGATATTGGAAAAGTTGAAAGTAGCCATCAAGGAAAAACATAGAGGAAAATTGATGAAGGGTGTGCTGCTCTTGCAAGACAATGAGCCCGTTCAAAAGAGCGGGACCCTATAGTCCAGATTTGGCTACTAGTGATTTTTACTTGTTTCCAAATTTGAAAAGAAAGCCTAAGGGAAGACAATTTTCCAACGACAATGAAGTCAAAGAGGCTATTTCGGCCCATTTTGAAATCAACGACAAAAAATATTTTTTTTTTATGGTATTGAGAAATTAATTTCTAGATCTAAAAACCCCACCATTCCGCGAATTTTGGACCACCCCTCGTAGCTCGATTTATCAGGAGCTCCAAATGGTTCCCGATGACGGGTCAAGGCTGAACACCCTTTCCATCCCAGCCAATTCTATTTTGACTTCCTTTTGACTAGTTTTCACTAGAGACAGGGAACTGGCCCGATGCACAGAGAGTAACAGGTTTACCCTCCTCTTCTCTAGGTATTTGTATGAGGTTTAACTTTTGCAGCCTCAATTGTGGTATCACAATGGGCCTCATTGGCCTAAGTGTTAATTCTTAGGCAGCCACTCTAACCTAACCATCCTTTAGACCGATGAGAACATATGTTAATAAAACATTTTATTATTCCGATCCGAAGGGTAAAAATAACCGGTCAGTAATTACGCCGACGCTTCACTCCAGTGGCGGCAAGATAATGATTTATGGTTGCATTTCATAAAATGGTATTGGACCAATTGTAAGGTGTCCATAAATAATGTACCAGTCACACTATTAGAAAATATTGAATGATTTTGCAATTGTTGCGAGGGGTAAATTAATTTATAAGAATTTTGTCCTGCAGCAAGATAATGCACGTATTTATATAAGATGGAACATTCACAAATATTTACATGAACTTCCTCAAGATGTTTTGAAATGGTCGCCGCAAAGCCCCGATCTCAATGTCATTGAGAATCTTTGGCATCATCTTAAGTCAAGAATTCCAGCTAGATTAGGAAGATCACCGGAAGAGACTTGGAAGGACGTTATAACGGTTTGGAGCGGGACTCCTACATAAATGCTGCAAAATCTAATATATTTAATTCCTAGACGACTCGAAGAAGTCATTGCAGCCAAAAGCGGAAATACAAGTTATTAGGTAATGGTTAAGTATGTTATTAAATGAGTACATGGTAATATAAAAATGTACTACTGTTTTCCAAATTTCGGAAGCTTTAAAATAGCCAGTTCATTATGTGTGAATAAATTTGTCACTCACAATGGGTGTCCGAATAATTTTGTCATTTTGCTTTATATATTTCCTGTTTAATTACAATTGAAAAAAAGTTAAAACTATAACAGCTATACCGATTAGTTTCGCTCTCCTATATGAAAATTGCATTGTCCGAATAATTGTGCCAATGTATATATGTTAAGAGTGGGCAATTTTAGCACAAAAATAACCAATTTTATATAAACTACAATATTTAAATCAATTCTAAAAAATACATGCAATAATTTCAGTCTCAAATTTGTAGCATAAACCCTTCTTAAAATTCTGCGAGAAAGGGTGTAAAATACATAATTTTGCGTATTGTATTACCCTCCTATTCAAAGCATACCCTGTATGATTATTAATTATTTAAGGTTAAAAGCACTCCTTAAGGTCTCCTGAATCCAAAAATACATTGGATTCATTGAAGCTAAGTTTTTATGACACAGTTACACAAATGCTAACAATATATAAGTGTTTTCAGACTTTAAAATCCCCTCAAAACAGGAGTGGCTTCATGTAATGTGATAGATGCCCGTCACAGAATCATTCAGCGGGGACTACATAGTAATTGTAACTTATCATTTTACATGAATTCACCCTAACTTATACAGGACGTGAAAATCTATGTAGCAGAAACCAATGCAGTACAGTTTATTGAAAGTTGCATAGGGTAGAATTGAATCGAGAGGATAACCAAAAAGGTAAGGCACAAATGTTGAGATCAAAAACGAAAACGTCGAAATTGCATTGTCACCGATTAAAACATCTTTGTTTTCAACGAGGCCAAACTTAACTGGCACGCGAGTAGCTAAAGCCAAATAGCTAAAACCTAGCAGGATATTTTGAAGAGTGCATTGCCTGCAACAGCAAATAGACAAGGCAAACGGTAAGGGTCGCTATTAAGCTAAAAAAAAGGGGGAAGACAAAAAAACCTGTTTAATTCTACGTGTTTAATTAGAATTTTGTGTATCGTTAGCCTTGTTCTGGCTACATGAACCGGTTTGATTCGCACTGATGTTAATGCTACCAGCTGATAAAGAAGAATACTACAATATTTATGTGTTCTTTTTTTACACGGGATCGTAAGAACTTGCGTTGAGTTGAATGAATTTGCTCAAACAAATCATTATTATTTAACAAATTATTTTTTGGAAACAAAGGTCTAGCCAAAATGGCAAAATGTTTACATATATAAGAAACAACCACTTTCCACAATGATTTATGTTACGATTAAATTGATGTTAGTTAATCAAATGCTCTTACGTGTAATTATTAAGCTTCACCAAGTTGCCGGGCACTAATGAATGTATCAAACAATAAATTTATAAAAAATGGTGTGCAAAGTACCAGACAGAAAGTCAATGTAAAATAAAAACTACTGGCTATTACCATTACCAAAAATTTTAAGTAAATATTTTTGTGTTATCTATGCTAAAGTACAATTGAAAACCTTTAAGTTGACCTTAAAGCCAACAATGTTATCAGTCCTTAGATAAAATTAAGACATACCTACAAGTGACATTGTTGAGTAATGGTTCTCCGAGTACAATTATAATATGTACACAGATATGAATAATCAGATAAGATTCCATTTTAAAGGTAATAAAAAAACATTTGACTCATCATGCAGAGATCACTGACATCATATGGTTCAAAGCAACAATATTTCCCTTAAAGAAACTGAAACTGGCATTGTTAGTGCTAATAAATTCCTTAGAAGAACATTCATTTTACTAAATAAAGCCATCTGTGACTACATGATGATGAATGAAGAGTAAACTTTTAACAGTAATAAATTTAGATGGTAAGAAAATTAAAGGTTCTCTGTAAATTTGACACTAATATTTTTACTAAAAAGAACCCTGATTTGTTTACTTATATGATTTTGATTTTAGTTGCCTTGGCTATCTAATCAAGCCCCAAAAAAAATGTTAGTTCTTTTTTTTCATATAACGAATAACTTAGCTACACAAATGAAAAGCATAAGTAAATAAATTAATATCATTTTGGATTATACTAAACATTCAAGTCCTTCCGCTTTGTACATCTCTTGTTAGAACGACTTACAGCGTCCTTTAGTTTTTTTTCGATGTGGTCAAAGCCAACCCTTTTATGCGTTAGCATGGCTTTGGGCGGAAGGAAATTAGCGTAAGGGAAGTGAGGAAACTTGAATGTCTTTTTTTTTGGATTTCTGCGAGTTAGACAACATCCCAGAGATGGAATGGATTTTTTGATAAATTTTTTTTTTACCTGGGCAGACCTGGTGTCGAACCCTGGAACCATGGCATGGTGCTCGTGCCGCTCAACCAATTGATCCAACTCTGTCAGAACGGTACTCTAGAGGCTAACAAACCAAGTAAAGGATTGCGGTGGGGACTCCGAAACTTCGGTATAAACAATAAAAAATTGGACAACTCACTAGCGGCCAAGCTGTACAAAAGAGGTCACCCCGCCACGAATGGTCGATAAAATAAATGGACTAAGCACGAGATAAGTGAGACTGAGGATATCTCAACCAAACGAGTATTAAACACTTCGCATGAACATTTGCTCTATAATTGAAGGGTGCCGCATTTGTTCTTAGTCAACAACAAATTCGATCGTCTGACCATTTCGAAGGAGTATTTGTCGATGTTAAGCATCAACGAAAAGGACATTTTGCGTAGTTTCGTAACCGTGGACAAAAAATGGATCCATTACAACACACCAGAGACCTAGTAACAGATGAAGCAGTGGACTTTTCTATACAAATGGAAGAAGTCCAAGGTAAATTTGTCGGCCAAAAAGTTTTCTAGGTTGCGCACGGTATCATTAACATCGATTACCTTAGAAAGGACAAAACGATCACCGGTAAACATATACATTAAAAAGTGAAAGAGGCCGCATTAAGCGAAGAAAAAATAGTCTTCGCTCCGCACCGGCGCAGTCGCAGTGACACAATTCCATCCACCATACTACTATTCATTTCCAAACTTGAAGAAATGATTCGGTAAGAGAGTTGGGTCGAATAAGGAGGTCATCGCTCAAACAGGTCTTGAGGGCTTCGAGAAATCTTATTACTCGGAGAGAATCGAAAAATTGCAAAATTGTTGGACGTAGTGTATGTATTTTCTTGCCTAGGCCGCCTCTCTGTGCTAGCTGTGCATGACAGTAGCGTAACATGATTGAAATCTTTAATTTAAAACACGTTTTAAACTGCAGAGTTGTTGGCCTTAATTTTTTTTTATATGATGTCACCAAAGCCTAGGGGACAACCCTTTTATGCGTTAGCATGGTTTTGGCCGGAAGGAAAGTGAGGAAACTTGAGTCTTGTTTTTACATTGCTCCAAACTAGACAACAGCCCAGAGACGGAGTGGATTATTTTAATTTTTTAATAATAACTCACGGGGAGACCTAGTCCCGGACCCGGGGACCATGGCATGGTGGTCGTGCCGCTCAACGAATTCATCGAACTCCGTCTCCATTTACCTTTAAGGTGATACAAGAAAGCTTACAAAAAATGCAACCACAGTGTCCCAGACATAATTTTTAACTAGACATATATTTCCCTCGTCTCATTTGTGGACATCGTTTGTTCGCCCCCATTACATATTCCTCTGTACGAGTACGCCTATCTGAGCATCATCAGTATACCATACATATAAAACGAATACTCAGGCCAAGTAAAGTGCAAATCGTTATTAAAAAGAAGAAAAATATATGGGCGCAAAAAATGATCCCTGAGGTACGCCACTGTACAAAAAAAATTGATGAAACAGTGTCCAAGCAGATCCTCTGATGTCGATTATGTATATAAGTACAAATCAATTTTACAGTCAGGTATAGAAAACGAAACTTCCGTCAAGGTACAGTTTCCTTAAAAAACGTAGTCTATGTAAACAATTTTATGTTATCGAATACCTTCAGAAGGATAGCTATACAAATAAATACAAGACGGTATTCTGATTGAAATGAAGATATTTTAGCGTATTTATTATCTTCTTGCAACATAATAGAGAAAATAGGATGGTTCAAAGAATAAAGTGAATCTTTTTTCTATTAAAGACTGACTAGGAAATTTTACAACAAAAAAAAACAAAAAGGTGAACAGCGCTTGAAAAACTTTTTCGAGAGAGCGTTTCACCTAAATTCTGTGGACAGAGGTTGATTTAATGTGGCAATTAAATGCCGTGTGTATGTTACACCCATTTCCGATTTGATAATAAATATAATTTCTACTCAGTCAATTAAATTCGATCAGAATAGTACGCAAAAAAAATTTATAAAAGTAATGCTCATGTAATGTTATGTAAATGAACTCTTAGAAAAACGTCGATTTCTTTAAATCATGTACAAATCTTTTACCAAAAATCTAAACTATCTTAATTGAGCTAGTAAATAAAATAATAAATTGCGTTCTTAATATTTATTGAAATTTCATCGACTTGTAATATCCAACACCGTGACCAGTTTAGCGTACGCAAAGCATAGAGGTTTAAACAATGGTATACAAATTGCGAATGTGTTAAATAGATGTATCTGAAACACATTTTCACGCCAAATTTCATCTTAATTGTTCATGATTAGTAGTTTTCACTTATATATTTAAGTAATGGAGAGAAACTACTTCATTTTTATTATGCCTCTGTAATAAGACAAATAATTTTTTAGTTAAATTTAGACGATAATAAATCTTAAATAAAAACATTAAAACTCATAAATTTACAATGAAATCAGGCATCGTACAATTATTTCTTCTGGGGATAAATTGAGACTTTCAAGACCGAGAGAATGTACTGTGAACTTGAAGAGATTTACGAAATAATGATGTACAGTAGACATGTGAAGCGATTGTGAGCATACTTAAATTAAATGTTTGTGCTGCTAAACGATAATAGATGTTTGTTACATTTTCTAAGTAAAAAAAAAATTGTCAGTGTATTATTGCGTTTAAAGCTTTCAATTCTACCATAGTATGAAACTACAAGCATAGTAAGTTAATAAATAAAAACTTGTGTTAGAAAACTGGAACTAAATTTCGCATCAAGTGGTTCCTGTCTCAATTTCAACACTTTTAAAGATAATCGATTAGGTCAGAGACGAAAATTATACTATTAAAACGCAATAAGACCTTATCGTGCTTGCCAAAATTAAGCTTAAATCATAATATAGAGAATGCGTAAGGTAAAATTTTCTCTGCTTAATCTATTTTTTCTCCCCATATATATTAAAAGAAATTTTTTCAAAGTAAATAATTCAACATCTAACAAACAACAATACTCTGATACATATTTCAAAATTTATTTTAAATCCAACTTTGATTAGTTTTTATTTTTGGCTACGACTTGTTTATTTCGTTAAAATTTTGCAAAGTTGTTCATAATTGCTATAAATAAATTTTTTTTCAAGGGGAAAAAGCATGTCAATATCCCTAAGAAGATGATACGAAAGTTTTCGAGATTTTACGTTTAGAAAATTGTATAACAGTTTGATTTGAAAATACATACTCTATACAAAAATAAAATATATTTTGTGATATTTTTTACAGATCACATTACGTGCAACCACCCAGTAAATTGAATTATTCTCCAAACTAATTTTATAGCTTACAGCATCTGGTGATATTAAGAGAGGAACGTCATATATGGCTGGGTCGTACGTAAATATTATTATCAGGATATGAATTGTATACAATTTCCATGATGTTCTCTATAAATACATTTTTTTTTGTTCAGATTTTTGCCCTCTAACCAAACCAATCAAATAAATTAAACAAGATATTGAATCTAGATTTGCAAACAAAAATTTAATCGTTGCTGAAGGTCGTCATAACGTACGATAAGCAACAGCGAACAAAAATATAATTTTATTCTGCATTTACGAAAAAAATATGAGAGAAGTCGAAAATCATTTCTCATATGTAAATTAAACAAACACAAAGAAGACTGTAAACAAGCGAGGCTCATATGACCTCATTAAACTGAAAAGGCAGAAACATTATTCCCGATTATACACCCGTTGCGAAGGTGATAAAAACTTGCATATAAACAAAATTTTCTTCTTCTTTAGGATCAGACATTTTGAAATGTTATATCGCGATGAGGTGATATATGTTATCTAATTTAGTTTTGAGGAAGCTTTCGCATTTAATATGGACGTCATAGTATATAAAAACTTTCGTTATAACTATGCTTCTGTGCGATTTAGTCATTAAAGCAAACGTTATTGTGCTCAGTTAAATGATAATTTTCAATCCGAAAAGAAAAAATCATTGTAAACAATTGAAAAGTGAAAAAACAAGTAGGAATGGAACATGTTACCAAGCTAAACAATCTGACGCAATCTCAACATGAAATCGTAAATAGGCACAAAACTCACTCATTCAAAGTTCCATCAAAATAAACACTACTACATTAGTATACCACTTTTCCATCTGTGTGTTTAATGTAACCTTATAGGACAAATTGGAATTTGAACATCTTGATTTCCTACACAAAGCTATATGTTTCATTTTCCATAAAATGTCTCACTATGCTTCCTTTGTTTTCGAAAATTAAGTTATTTTTTATTCGTTTTTAGCAAAACAAAAATACATACGCTTTGAGTTTATTTAATTTTATTAATTTACGTCGATGCCAAATATTCGAGGGACTCTATACTTAAGCAGGTAAGATAATATAATAACTAAAAAGAAATTGTGCTTACATTCCCATGAACAGAGTGAAAAATCGAACAAAACGGGCAGGAAAGTAACACAAACTTTGTGAACACTAAGAACTTAGCATATCTTTAAATACTACTGGAAAATAATTTGTACTTTAATCCCGTAAATTAAAACGGTTTATCACTATCACAAACTCAATGCATAAGTGTCAAAGGAAAACTGACAGGATTGAATGGAAACAAGAAACAGCTACCTCTAGTTTAGATCAAACAATAAATTTAACGCACACTAATACCAGTTTGTGTAACCCCCTCTTTTCAAGAGGAATGGAAATACAAAAGTCGAGGTAGATATGCAACCAACACAGCACCATACAACTTAAGTTAGGTCAATGCTTGTATCATTCTCGATTTAAAACTGAATCGATATATAAATTTCGATAGATGATGGGTGAGAAATTGATTTGTAAAAAAGTTGAGGATAAGACAGAGCTACTTGGGTGGGATAAATAACACTTATCAGGTGAGTACTTCATTTGCATTGCATTGGTGTACAGATTTAAATTTAATTTCATAACAGACGGGCTATAAAATGGTGCAAATTTCAGGTGTTAAGCTTTAATTTTATGTTGAGTTTACAGGTTTAAACAAATGGATGTTAATTATTAGGGATTATTGAAAATCTAAAAAATCCTCTATAGCCTAATTGTAGCTTCTTGATTAAAAAGTTCGGTTAAAATTACAAAATCTTTTGGGATCTTGCAATATATTGCAGCCTTAGCCGTGCAAATCTATGTATAATAAGAAAAAAAAATAATTTGAAGTCTTTTGAATTTTTCAAAAGTGAGAAAATGAAAGCAAAATAAAACTATGATTACGAATATAAAATGCAAAATTCAGCTTCTTTGCATTCTTTAGATTTTGATTAATTTAAAGAGTAGTTGCACAGCACACTGAAAACCAAATGAAATCGGGTTAAGTTCTTCTTCCGCGTCATGACCACAATGGGTTACGGAAACAAGAGAAAGAACAATAAAACCTGACATGTTCTTGATACCAAAATAAAATTGCTGACCTGAAAATGGGACCAATTCTAATTGAATTAATAAAAGTATCATAGTTTTGCCTTTGTGTAGAAATTCACGATAAGAGATAAGTAGCGGTAAAAACTTTAAAATCAGCTTTAAATTAAATTTACGATGGATGACGCAATACGAGTCGTTTGCGTATTTAATCTTATACATGCAATAAGCGTGAACGGCTGGGGAAAGAGTTAATATCAAAAAAATTCTATGTTTGAACATGTTTTGCAAATATTTACAAAAACAGATGGTATATGTTAGCAGAAAATTAAGTTGTTGGTAACACAAAAGAATGAAAACCTTAGAAACAAGAACATAATTTACGTAATGGTTGATAAGAGTAAAAAATGTACCTCATAGGAAGTCATGATTTATATGTATTAAATCTTCAGAAAAACTACAATTAATTCGTTAGCGATTTTGTGGGCGTATTTTGATCAAGTAATTTGAAAAATCAGAATAAACAAAAGTAGATTTGAGTAAATTTAAAGCTGTCATCGAAGTTGCTTTAGTAGTGAGTCGAAATTAGTCATAGCAGTTCTAAAATTGGAATCACCAGAATCACTTTTTTACTATTTTTTGTAGAAATTCCTAACTTCTTTTGTGAGTGGAGCTTTGGTGTTTGAAATTTTTATTAGGTATAAAATATATTTTAATTAGAGCATGTAACAAATTAACAAAGCAAGTTTAGTTTATAGCTGCGTTCCATTGGGCCATTCAGAGTACTCCGGCGTACATCCAAGTACGCTCAGCTACACTTGATCATAAGGTGTAGTTACGCCGAGTTTTTCCGCTAGGGTTTTTGTGCTTTAAAAGCTCTCAATAGGTGGCTTTTTCGCTGTTTTCATTTTTCACAAATATTAAAAGTGTTTAAAAAAAAGCATCGGCTTCCCGTAAATATCAAAGACGTTAAAACTTTTTCCAAAATTACTTCACTTATCGCATAACATTCGTATTTTTCACAGCACATCAAAAATCTGCAAGTACAATTTATGAAATTCCAAACTTGACAGCGATTTGAAGTAGTCGGGTAAAGAAAAAGCATTCCATTGGGGAAGTACGCCGGAGTACTCTTCATGGCCCAATGGAACGTAGCTATTGTGTCGATCTTTATTTCGTGATTCTAAACCATTGTGTCAAAAGTCCCAATCAAAGTGACCTCTGATAGGGTTTTATAAAAGTTCAAAAATAAGGAACAGTTTTTTGCAAATATGGTCCTGTTTATAAACGCGGGTTTGTACATCAGCTGCACAATTTAGCTAAACAGAGTGTATTGCTGAATTTTGCAGCTGCAGTGCAAACCTGCGTCTATAAACAGGCCAGGCCATATCTTGTGATCTAATCCTTACGAGCTTATGTCGAGAATTTCGTATCTAAACCATTTTCATAAAAGGTTATATTTAGTAATAATTTTTAGCAATTACAAATCAAATTAGTTAAATCTTATTTAATTATACCCGAACCTATTTTAGAAACAAGCTTGGCAACATTTGAAGTAAGGTCGCACATGTACTCAGTATTGAAGTAATTTTCTCCTTTTTCAGTAAAGTTGATAAAAGTATTAAGGAAGCAGCACACTATGTATATCAACTAAGGCCGATTACTTCTCCATACGTTCGAATCTGGAAGGATTAAATCAGCACGCTTGCACAGCATGTACATGCATGTTTCGATGGATACTGTAGATGAACTGAGCTCGCATGCAATGCACGAGTAGCTTGTGTTCCTTTGGTTCCTAGTATACACCAAGCATTTACTTAAAATTCTCTCTCTAGTTCCCGTCACACCTTGTGGAACATGGGGCGGGAGAAGAACTTCTCTTCTTGCAGAAAACAGGTATATGAAGGGATATGATTTTATCATTTTGCTAAATTTTGTAAACAATTGTGTCTAATTCTATGATTCCAGGCCTACACAATTCGTCGCGCCAATGTAAATTATTTCACCTTGGCGGTTGAGGTAAATCGACGATCCGGAAGATTAAGGATGGCAAACAACAGGATATAAAACTAGATAAATTAAAGAAAAAACTTACGAAACGCCACACTTGGATTGCTGCAATACAATACAACACAATCAATTATTGTATTTTACGCTCTCCTGTAAAATTTACATTTTGTGACTTAATACCCTTTTGCTCTGAGGTACGGATTTGCTTTTCATTTTTGTACTCATTATTTGCTTAAACAATATTATTGCACTAAAAACAACAATAAACATTTGTCCACTTTTTTTTATACGATGTGGTCAAATCAACAACAACCTTTAGATGCGTTAGCATGGCTTAGGCCGGAAGGGAAGTGAGGAAACTTGAATGTCTTGTTTTTTCATTGCTGCGAGCTAGACACCAGCCCAGAGACGGAGTGGATTATTTTAATTTCTTAAGAAAAGCTCACGGGGAGACCTGGTCTCGAACCGGGACCCATGGCATGGTGGTCGTGCCACTCAACGAATTGATCCAACTCCGTCTCCGTTGTTAAGCAATTCAAAATTTATGTTAATTTTAAAACTAATTTTTTAAGTCAGTACCTTCATCATATGATGAGATCAGATATTCAGGATGTTTAGATTACAGCAAATTAATTCTATGTAAGTCAATTTACGGTTACGGTCTAAACCTCCTCGACTACCGACGAGCTGGGACCTTATTACTGAATACGATTCGATTGCAATCGATCGTAAATATACGAAATCTAGATTTAAATTAATCTAAAGCTAGCAAATTACGCAAGTACAATATCTCTTTTGATATCATTCAATTCTAAATTTTCTATATTAACGATCGATTGCAATCGAATCGTATTCAGTAATAAGGTCCCAGCTCTTTGGTAGTCGAAGAATGAATACGTCTCTCTGTTAATATTAAAGCCTCTGTGACGTTAGATCACAATCTTTTTACGCTGACCTTTATATCATTGTATCAAGCTTTGACGGATGAAGACTTTGTAACAACATAATTACTGAACCTCTGGAGAGGATGTGATGGCATTCCAGAAGGATCTTGCGAGTTTAAAAAAATGGCTGGGCCTGCTATCATATCTTGAATTCGGTTAGCTTCAACCCCCTACCCCGCCCCCTTTCCCTTCCCACCAAAATTTTTTTTTCTCGCGGTATCAATCGGGGCACATACTCTACCCAACAGACAAAGAATCATCGAAATTTGTCCAAGCGTTACGAAATTAGACTACCCCTCCCCCTTCCCCTTCCGACACCATAGAACTAAATTATCCTCCTATAAGCAATTGGGGATCATACTCTATACAACAGCAAAAGAACCATCTAAATTGGTTCACGCGTTACGAAGTTATACTGATTTTTTCATTTTGCTAAACTTTGTAAACAATTGTGACTAATTCGATGATTCCAGGCCTACACAATTCGTCGCGCCAATGTAAATTACTTCACCTTGGCGGTTGAGGTAAATCGTCGATCCGGAAGATTAAGGATGGCAAAGAACAGGATATAAAACTAGAAGTTAGAACTACGAAGTTAGACTACCCCCCCCCCCCCCCCCCCCCACAATTCTAGGCCACATTTGTTTCTCCTATTAGCACGGGGGGATCATACTCTGTACAACAACAAAAAGAATCATCCAAATCGGTCCACGCGTTACAAAGTTAGGTTTCACCCCCACCCCACCAAACATTATTTTGACATGGTACCAATCGGTGAACATACTCTACCTAACAAAAAAAGAATCATAAAAAATCAATTCATAATTGGCGGAATGATCGATAACAAACATACAGTCGAATTGAGAACCTCCTCCTTTTTTGAAGTCGGTTAAAAATACAGATTTAATTGGTTGAGGTTCTTCCTGCGAGTCATTAAAGTGTTATAGAAATTATGAAGAAATGTCTCCGATATTGTGAGAAAACGTATGTTTTATCAAATTGAGGGAATAAAAAATGAAAACGTAAATAACTATAACAAAATGAGATTCAAAATCATACATTCATTCAGTCCTAAATGACAAGTACCAAGATAATTTAAATGTGCTACGAGTTTGAGAGAAAAATGGAAATTAAATCATTTATTAATCGTTGATTAAAATAAAAACTGAATCGTAGAAATTCAATAATCTAATTTATCTACCCTTTTCAAAGTTTTTATCTATGCGGCGGCCTACTAGAAGAAGACCCTTAGTTCGAATCCCAACGGATAACAGCTGATTACCCTAAAATGGACGCAGAGTAATGCCGGTGATTTGGAATCCACCTTAAACTGTAGGTCCACTTGTAATCGTTGTTATCAAATCGAGTGAAGTTCTTCTTTTGTCCAATGGTTCACAAGGAGTTCCGAGAACTAGAGACTTCAATTTCGACAAACAGAGGAATGTTCAAGAGTGGATAGATGACGTTATTTAGATGATGTTCGATGCATTGGTTTTTTACCAAGAGAGCAACAAAATCGAATTCTACTCACAACGAATTAAGCTAAATGAGATTGGAGATTTTCGAGTATTATTTGTTGGTTTGTAGGTCCACTTTGCTATATTTGTCTTGAACTCGGGTATAGTTTTAACTCCTACTTATGTATTATATTTACCAATTACGGCTTATACGGCTTACGGAAACTTCGGGGTGATATAATTTGGTAACTGTATGTATTTTAAGTCAAAATTTCCAGAAATGAAGAAGCTACAGCCGAAAACAGGTAAAGTGAGCGAGATGTGCCGAGCGGGAAAGACTTTTTTGAACTCATGTATGCACTTTTTATTCAAATTCTTTGCAACTCTTTCATTTGTTTAGGTATAAAATAATAATCTAAAAAAAAGGTTGTAGATATTAACTTTTTAGGTTTTTCTTTCAAAATTGTATTTTTCGAACTGGAATGACCGACCTGATTGTACTCGTTTTATTTTTATATTTTCAAATAAAATTTTTTTAAACCTTTAAAATAAAAACTTGAATTAGCAACTTAAACATGTTAGCTAATATCATTATTAGCAATGTATCGATCTAAGAAAAAAGTTATAAAAAGGTATCCAAGGGTTATTTTTGACCCGACCTTCACTTCAAACACTAACAAATATAAAATATAACAGCTTTTGGACTGATCTTTTACTTGTATTCCTTTATTAATTAAAAGTAAAAGTATTCAATAAAATAATACAAGTAAAAGATCAGTCCAAAGGTACTTACATTCCTAACAGCTAGTGCTTAAAATGAAAACAAACAAAAAATGAAAATCGGGTCAAAAATTACTTCAAGATCGTTTAAGGGTTAAAAATTCGATGGTAACGCAGTCTAGTAGGCGCTTAATTGGCCCGACTTAGAGGCCTTAGCACAGAATAGAGTAAGTGTTTTTCTTGAATCCGGTAAAGAGAAACAAAGACGGAGTTGGACCGATGGATGTGTTGCACAATCGCCCTACCATGGTTCCAGGGTTCGAACCCCGGCCTTCTCGTGATCTTTTAAAATTAAAATTAAAAAATCCACTCTGTCACAAGGCTGTTATCTAGCTCGCAGCAATGCTAAAACAAGACATTCATGTTCCCTCATTCCTTTTACCCTAATTGCCTTCCGGTCAAAGTCATGCTAACGTATCATAGGGTTGTCTGTTGGGATTTGGCTGCATCATAAAAAAGCAACTCCTTTAACTGCGAATACTTGTGATATCTTACCAAATATGACAAGCGAATTCATCAGATATTTAAAAATTTAAACTTTTCTATTATCTTCAATACTATCTGACCTTCACAATTGTGGTCATTTATTTTAGTAGTGAGATTATGAAAATGAAGTGCGCGATTTTGTGTTTTGTAAACAATCGGCGTTATACAATGGATATGGTTTTTCAGGGTAGTTTTTAATTAAAATAATATTTTTTAGTTCTTAAAATTGATATAATTACAATAATACGCTAAGAACAGGAAGCGAAAGTGAAGAAAAGCGGAGTTTTCTTCGCGTTTTTAGTTTGTTTACATTTTCTAAGATCGCATTTTGTGTGTCTCCTTGACCAAACCAGCGGCTTGACATTTAAGTTTTACAAAAGGACACTAAAAACTTAAATCCATGACTGAAATGTTATAAAAAAAAATTTAATTTAATTTTGTTATATAGATTCCCAGAAAAGAAAGAAATTCATTTGCAATAGCTTTTGGCAATTGGAAAATGCAATTCGCTCTAATTTCCAATTTATTTTGGCCCCCTCTAGAAATGCCGCTGTTTTACTACTGCCATGACTTAAACACACACAACCCAACGACTCAAAAACATCGAGAAAAGTGCCGAGACTTTTTCGCTTTTGAGCCTCTCCTTTCAGTTCTATACTCTAAGGTTCAAGTTCAAGAAATATTCAATTACTTGATAGGAAGTAAGAAAATTGATACTAAAGAAAAATGGTTAATGGTAATTCTTTCTGGGCCCCTACGTTGTGTGTGGAAACCAATTCTTCGTGAATATCATATATTAGCTACTTTACCTAAGTTATTATTGAAAACTACGCTTAATAATCGTCTTAGGCATATTTCCTTGTTACAAGGAAGGAATTTATACACCCTGTAGTTCCCTTACAGCTCTTGATCAAACGGTTTTGGCTCTCTCTACATGACATGCAGGAGGGCTACAAGCTACATTACCTCTAATAACGCAGCAACACCGACGATAAATGTTTAAGTTCTGTCACTTAACCGTATACAGTGGAGAGTCCAACAGATGCCTACACTGCAATTTAAGGACGAACCATTATACATTACAATTAAACTATTTCGTATATTACTCCATCGGGAACTCCTTTCAAGTCAAATATACAACAACCAGTAACATATTTTGCATTAATTTCATTTGTATACGTGATGATGTAAACTAAATCTTACGCACTTCCCTAGATTTATAGTCACCATTCCAATTTCTAACCAAAAAGGTTATTATGGATAAGAAACGAGAAAGGTCCTCCAAACGGTGGATAATACCTACACCAAAAATTATTGCAACTATAAATCTTCATGGCATTTTGTCGTAATAAGAAAAAAACAACGCAACGAAGTTTAAATGCAGTACGGGTCTCTCAGATCGAGCATGGATTCGCTTAAATCGAAAATCGATTTTTTTTCGTCGAGACAACAAACTACTACATGTTCCCATTCATTTTATTCCTAAGCGAAACTAGAAAAGTATGTGAACGCTTGAATATATGAAATGCTTATTCATTCTTCCCCTTCAAAATACATTCACATGAACTACCAGTTTGTAATCATCCGTAGCAGCTGTATCGCATGTGTACAAAAGCATGGCATGATATTAACAACCTAAAAAAAATAGCAAGCTTTACCAAAATTATTATAGCATCCGACTTTGAAGTCCGTGGTTTTGATTTTTAAAGAAAAGTCTTTAAAAAAACTGACTTTCTTATAAATGTATTTTACAAAAATATATTGAATAACATAAAAATCAAGGTCACATTTAAATTAGGGAGCTTCGCAAAAAAATGTTCGGAAAGAAATTTGTTATCATGGCTTGAGTGGAGAAAAAGTGAGCAAACAATGAAATTTCACCTGTCGGGTTTCACATGAATTAACTCACGTACTTCTTTCGTGATGAATTTATTTCTGCAGTATGACCGATATGGTGTTTTACGTCATTGAGTATCATATGATACCAAGGGGATAATAAAAAAATATTAATTATTGAGTTATGACTAAAACTTCTTTTGGAGAACCTTGTTCAAATGGGCTGAGTTCATAGTACACGGCAAATTTTGTTCGCTCGAAACGTTTTAATTTACCTGTTAGATAAGATAATCAGATGTTTTTATTAAATTTCTGTGTTGTACACTATAAAAATAATATGTATCTCTTTTATCATTATAGAAAATTTAACCTTTTTTTATGAGGAAGGCATTTTTATATAATCTAAAGCTGTTCTTGTTTACCGGTTTAGAAATAATTATCTGCTGAGTTTATGAAGGTGGTAAATATGATAATCGGAATATTTGTATTCTTGTTAATCGTATAAATATTCGTTTTAACTTTGTAGCAATACCTAAATATTTTAAGGAAATAAGTTTTTGTTTATTGTGTTTACAAACTCATAGTGGAAAACATTTACGAAATCCATTTATGAATTTTTCAATAATTTCTTTATTATCCATTAAGAAATATATTGTAGTTTGCCTAATAAAGCGAAAATATACTCGGTACATTAGAGAAAATAATGTATGCAAAGTTATAAAACTTAGACAGTTAAGGAAAAATCCGAATTAGAGTAGGATTGTAATTTGTTTCAACGTTAATTAGGGGAAATGGACAGAGGACATGCGTGTCTCCAGCAAATGAATCCCGTCACAGCCAGTGAGAGATTCTGATTTGTAGCTAAAGTAGTTTTGTGAATAGATTCGTTTTAATTAAGGGGGTCATCGTGACCTGGAGTGTGAATTTCAGAGGCTTCTTTCTAAAGGGACTGTGAAAAAAGTACATATGATATTGTAAAATTTTTATTTATTTTTTTTATTTAAGTATTTCCAATCACAAAAAAAAAGTTTTAATTTTTTTTCTTTACCTCCTCGTTCTGTATGGATGGCGCTGATTTGAATTTTTTTTTCAGACGCTCCAAAATTGAGCTACAACCTCCACCGATTCCCTCCCAAATTTGTTACGCTCAATTATCAGCGCCATCTATACAGAACCAGGAGGTGAAGAAAAACATTTTTTTTATTGCAAATATGTACTTAAAAAAATAAAAAAATTTTTTTTAACAATATCATTAGACCTTTTTTCAAAATCCCTTTAGAAAGAAGCGTTTAAAATTCACACTCCAGGTCTCCAAGTCTCGATGACCTGTAAAATTACGTAGATGAGAGAGGCAGTCATACGGTGTTTCCCTGATCTGTTCTGAGTTACATGAGCATTGGAAATAAACTTGTGGCTAGATTTGGTATGTTCATGAAAGTCAAAGCTTCCTCAAGTATTCTAAATTCGTATGATCGTTCTGATTTTTTTTTATAATTTGAAAGTGTGGTCCTTTGAGAAGGTGTCGTTAAAATTTTATTGAAAAACTCCAAATATTTCGGCTTCTATAGCTTTATATGTTTCGAGCCATTAAGCGTGGTCCACAAAGGCCATAATTCTGTTGGGGCGAATGGTGAAGCTACGGGGACGTTGGAAGGATACGAGCATCCACCATCTCTCGATGTTGATGCTCAAACTATTCTCAAACCTGTGTATGAGAACTTATTTTCAAACCTGTGGATGAGAACTCAACATCAAGCAATCTGCTGGACATCAAGCGATCTATGGAGTCAAATACATTGAAAAATAATGAAGGCTTCAATACATGTGTCTGTCATCTAGCACTGAAACATATTTTTTGTGAAAAAAAAACATATTAGAAAATGCCACTTACAACGAGGGATTTCAATCTTTATTGAAAATATTGGAAGTGATGGCCTTGAAATTGATCCACAAGCCATGGAGTTGTGCTAAAAGCAAGATAATGCGCACATCATGACCGCCGACCGGCCGGATCAAAAGAGGTCAGGATATCTCGTAGAATGCCAAAATTCACTAAAGCTAAAAGCGTTCTTCTCAAATCTATTCAACTGATCACTTTGCAATTTTACTACCTTATTCTAAATACAGTTAGCTATCGCCTCTAGTAAATTTATTCAGAAATGTTAAAAATTTCATATTCTTTTTATTTAAACAATCTTGGAAAAAAACTACATTTTACAAAGTGAATTTTCCATTTTGTAAATTGTTGATAACAAAATTTAAATTTACTAGGAGCGAGAGGAACATTCACATTCACCTTATGAAAACCGTCTGAAACTGATAGACTTACAACCTTTAAGTAAACGTCGTGATGTTTCCGACATTCTCTTTATTCATCAGCTATTAAGTGGTGCCATAGACTGCCCTTCAATCCTGCAATCTTTACCCATCTATACCAATCCCCGCAACCTTAGGTCCACTCCCCTTTTCCAACTCGACCGCCATCGCACAAACTACGGTCAAAGTGAGCCAATTAACAGGATGCTACAAAAAGTCAACGACCTTTCCTCCTTTGACTTCCATCTGAGTAAATCATCCCTTTACAAAGCCTTATATCTTGATCCCGCCCATCTTGATCGCCTTTCTTAATTCTTCTTCCTTCCAGCCGTATCTTCTTTAATTAGAGCTCATATTGTAGCTTTTACTATTTTTTTATTATGTCATCATTTATTATAGCTTGTAGTATTAGTATTATGTTATACCTTGTAATTGTAGTATGTATTATTATGTAATAGCTTGTATTAAGCTTAAGGGGTTACATATATACAAAGTTGAGGGGAAAAGTGAGCTAAGTTGGTGATTTTTTTTTAAGGGTTTTATGCAAATTTTATTAGAAAAAGCGAAACACAATTTGTTGGTAGTATTATCGGAGAAAAAAAAACAAGTTGAATTATAAAAAAATATTAAAAATTGTCGGAGTTATGGCCCCTCCCCCGAAGCGCGTTTTTTTTTGCAGAGGCTTGCGATGAACACTCCAAGGCGAACCGCTTAACTAAAATCAAAAGAGTAAAAAAATTATTGAAGAAAAATGTAATGTGGTTAGAGTACCCCTCCCCTATTAGCAATGGGGAATCATACACTGTAAAAAAACCACCCAAATCGGTCCACGCGTTACAAAGCAAGGTTTCACCCCCCCACCAATTTTGTTTTTTACATGGTACCAATCGATGCACATACTCTACCCAACAAAAAAAAGTATCATCATAATCGGTCAACGCGTTACGAAGTTAAAAAATGAAAATAAAACGACGAACTTAGAACCTCTGTGCTTTTGAGAAGTCGGTTAAAAAATGATCACCGGTATGAACAAATTCTAGTTAGTTTTCTTGTCAAGTCCTCCCACTCGCTCGGCCCTTCGAAATGGAGTGAGTGGACCCGTTCTGCATCGTATAAGAACATGTTGGATTGTGATTAATTTCACTAGGGCATCCAGAAAAACATCCTGGCCCCTGGATAGGGAGGGCCTAACATCTGGCATCCCCAACGAACCCGGTAAGTGACAGTGCCTGCCATCATCCTTTCTTCTGTTTTTTACTTTAACGTTTTTGTTTTGATCTAGTTTTCATTGAGTTGAATTTTGTTTTCTCCCCCCCCCCCCCCCCCCCTTTTTCACTATCCACAGCCTTGCCAGCCAGCATGGCATCCCCATCTCTGCTCATGCTTCTGCTGACAGATGACTGTACAACAGAGGCTGTGATCCTGAGTGCCATCAGCAGCTGAGGTTCAGTTGATGTCATCCAGAGTCATAGCCTGCTTTGGATAGTCATCCGGCGGAAGGGTTGGTCCTGGCCGCCACAGGCTCTCTTCAGACATTATTAATTTGTTGTCTTTTATAGATGCAACTATATTCTAAATTCTGGCAGTTAATTGTTTGCAATTTGTTTCAGGTTTAGTGTTATCCCTTACACCACCGACATCCTCCTGTGCAGCAATCTTACGGTGAAAGCTGACAATTATAAGGTTGGGAATCCAGATAGTTCGGTTTTGTGTTATACGACATCTATTTGCTTTCTTAACAACTAATTATGATGATAAATAAAGGCAATCATTCGGTGTATTTTTCATAGACAGTGTGTTTGGTAAATGACGCTTTAGCGGAAGGTCGATGCAATAGTAGTTCAATAAATTTTTTCAGGAAAACTACAATATGAAAAATGTCCCCAGAGATCTTACACAAAAAACATTTCGTAAAGTTAGAATCACTGTTATGTATAGAATTGGAATGCGTCCATTGAAATCTATTTCAAAAGGTTTGATAAGTTTTATATTGCTGTCTCTTTTGCACTAAGCACTTTCTCTTGAACAATACTTAAAAATTAAAAAGGTGCTAACTGGCACAGAACTTATTTGCAGGAAAAATTAGTTTCGTCCTTTCTTAACCCTTTGACTGCGACGCACTTCAATGAGAAACTATCAAAAAAATGCGGCGGATGTCCACTTGGATATTCCAATTGGACAATCGAATTGGACATTCCAATTGGATATTCCCACTGACTTTCCAAAAATCGATAGGTTATAAGTTCGATAAATTTTTTTTTACAAGGATTTGTATGCAAACTACCCCGCAATGTATTGACTCTTCTCCGGTGCAATTTGGATACATATTTCACACTTCGCTGAAATGAGCTTGTGGAAGTTCATTTACCTTAGAGGCAGTCAGTTTACCTTTTTGAAAAGTTACAGTTCTTGCATCGACCAGACATTTGAACCTTTTGTTTCCACGGTGCAGAAGTTCATTTGTTGAGCGTTCTTACTGAAATCGGTCGCCAAGTTACGTGCAGCGCACGACCTTTAATAGAATTGTATGTCGATCTATAAGATAAGCCAATATCTTTTAAATAATGACGCACATTGGGTTTTGTTTCTTTCTTTTTTCTCTTTTTTTCGATTTTTGCTTTCATACTAGTTACTTTATTTCTTTTTTATCTCTTATCTCGATTTGTGATTCTGACTGTGATACTGTTTTCACCGATTTTACCCACTTGACTAGGCTTCCCCTATACATCCCTTGAACTCAAGGATTTAATTATTGACGACGTTACCGTCACTGAATACTTGTCAAAAATGTCAGACAGATTTTCCTTTGGTCCACATGGTGTCCCTTCGTCATTCTTGAAAAAATGTTCATATCTTGCGTCTATTTTTTGTCATTTATTTACTTTCTTTGTGCTGTGGCCGTTTCCCTGGGCTCTGAAAGGATTCTGTGATAATTCCCCTTCACAAGAAGGTTAACAAGTCTGACATCTTTAATTATAGACCAATCGCCAACTTGTGTCAAGTTGCGAAGGCGTTCGAGGCCTTAGTAAGTGATGTGCTGTTTTCATTGCAGACCCTTTATTGGCTCTTTCCAGCATGGCTTCATTAAGGGTAAGTCTACCACCACCAACTTGGTTGGTTGGGTTTTCCTCGTACTAAGGCCTTAAGTGGCCCGTTGTACGACCCCTGTACGTATCCCTAAAGTTGGATAATATGATTATATCCCGATTTCTTAACATCTTTTTTTTTTTTTTTTTTTTTATATATGATGTTGCCAAAGCTCAGGGGATGCCCTATGATGCTAAAGCACAGCCTTGGCAGGAAAGGAATTAAGGTTGGGGAAAATGGGTTAGGAGATTGAGTGAAGGAGGTGTCGATGTACGCCTCGTTTGAAAGTTTCAGGCTCATAAGACGAGGGAAAAACAGAAGATGGTAAACTGTTCCACATTCGTGTTGTTCTGCTAAGAAAAGATTCCCGAAATTTGACGGTACGTCCAAATTTGACCCGGAGAGTATAGGGGTGGGAGCGACTTGTAGATCTTGTATCGCGCGTTGTAATGAGTCTACAAGGCATCAGGCTAGCAATTTCGTTAGAACAATGGCCATGGAAATAGCGATAAAAAAGTGAGAGACAACCGACATTCCGTCGATGCTCCAGAGAGTCAAGGCCCTCAGAGATTGAGGAATCGCCAATAAGTTTAACAGCCTTACGCTGAACTTTGTCTAACGCGGACAACGCGGTGTGTCCGGCCCCTGCCCAAATATGGGAATTATATTCAAGTCTAGGCCTAATGTGGGACTTGTAGATCAACGCTAAGTCGGGTGGGGTGAAATATTTCTTACATCTCTGTAGAAAACCCAAACATTTCATCGCACTTTTAGCGATTGCAAATATATGATCCGTCCAGCTAAGATTGCTGGATATCTCAATACCCAAGATCTTTAGGGAGGGTGAATTGGGTATATTCACTCCGTCGACTGAAATGGGTTGGGGGTGAACTGGGCGTTTTTTAAGGGACATTAAACAGCATTGGGTTTTGGATGCATTAAACGTAACACGATTTGCTCTGCCCCAAGCGAGGACCATAGAAATGTCTTTGTTTAATGATCTAAACATGCGTTCCCGATTGACTTCTGTAGCATTTCCACGTGAATTCATTACAGAATCAAATGAGTACGCGAAATCAAGGGTGCTGTCGTCGGCAAAACTATGAATAGGATTGAGAGTAAGGGATAAGAGATCATTAATAAAAAGAAGAAATAAGGTTGGTGAAAGAACTGAACCCTGAGGTACACCGGCATTTATTTCGTAGGAATCAGATGTAACTCCGTCAATTACTACACGGATTGAACGGCCTGACAAAAAGCTCTCTATCCATTTAACGAGGGTTGGGTGCAGACCAAATGTTTGAAGTTTGGCTAACAGGGCAGCATGCCAGACTCTATCAAAAGCCTTTGAAATATCAAGAGCGACGATTTCGGACTCACCGAAATTATGGAGACAATGATTCCAACGCTCCGTTAGAGCAGTTAGTAAGTCTCCGGTTGAGCGGCCAGCGCGGAAACCGTACTGGCAATCGTTAATAAGATGGTTATTTTCTAGATATTTCAACAACTGAGAGTTGATGAGTGATTCAAAAACTTTGGATATGATCGAGGTTAGTGCAATTGGTCTGTAGTTAGAGGGGTCGCATGCCTCTCCTTTTTTAAGTATCGGCTGGACATGAGCAAGTTTCCATACACTTGGAAATATTCCTGTTGAATATGACAGGTGAAAAAGTTTGCGCAGAGGTTTAGCCAAAGCAGAGGCGCAGCATTTTAAAACAAGGGGCGAGAAACCATCAGGCCCAGTAGCTTTGGACACGTCGAGTTTCGAAAGTACTCTAAAAACATCCCGAGTGCGAAAGTGTAGCGGCTTTTGCCTACTAGTGCACTGTGATGGAGATGGAAGTGGCTGCGATGAAGGTGGCAAGTACGAGTTAGCAGCAAAATTAGCAGCAAACAGGTTGGCCTTGTCCAATGAGTCAGTAAAGACATTCCCATTATAAATGAGTGGTGGTGTTGACGAACAGGTGAAATTGTTCTTTACGGTTTTTACTAGAGACCAGAAGCCCTTACTACCCTTTTGAGTAGAAAATACCTTCCGTCTGATGCACTGGTCGAAATTGAACTTAGCCCGGCTAATTGCTGAATTGCAAATATTCCGCGTATCTCTATAGATACGTCTCAATTCCTCTGAAGGGCACAATTTATATGCCTGGAAGGCTGCTTCCTTCTTTTTAATGGCTGCGAAACAGTCATTATTGAACCAATTGGTGTTAGTTGGTTTGATGTTCTTGAAGCTATGAGGAATAAAGCGGTGCATTCCAAACCATAGGATGTTCAAGATATAATCGGTGCTTCTGTTAACGTCCTTCATAGAAAAGCAATCAGACCAATCCAGCTCTCTGAGATATTTATTAAGTCCCGCCCAATCAGCATTTTTATAATGCCACACTAATCTTTTGGTGGAGTTTAGGTTAGTGGTTGTCAGAGAGGAGATGGAGAATTGGGCGGAGATTAGACAATGGTCCGAATTACCCAAGGGAGACGTCACCGAAACCGAGTATTTTTCTGGATGCGATGTTAGAAATAGATCTAAAAGATGCGCGTTGTGCCCCAAAGTATCAGGAACACGAGTCGGACACTCAACCAGTTGCTGTAAATTAAAAGACTCACTAAATAACTCGACGTGTCTTCCAGACGGGCTTGTGGTGGAAGAATGCCTGAGCCACTGTGTGTTGTGGACGTTGAAATCTCCAGCAAGAACGATTTCAGAAGAGGGGGATAATTCCAAAATCTTATCGATATCGGAAGACAGTTTATCGAAGGAGCACACAGTGTCAGTGTCAGACATATTCGGGCTGCGGTATAAAAAACAAAAATGAATGATGTGCCGATAGAGTTTAAATCTAATCCAGACATAATTAAATTCTGGATTAGTAGAAGAAAATTGAGGGAGAAGGGAAAATGGCACATCTTTTCTAACATAAACCGCGATTCCCCTCTGAGGAGAGAAGAGTGGCACTAAGTGATAACCAGGGATGTGATACTGATTAATGTCAGAATCGGAAACAACCTTGGTTTCGCTTAGTGCAAAAACAGCCGGATTTTCCGCGATCAAGTGGCAGTAAACCGAAAAATGGTTACTTTTCAAGCCACGAATGTTGCAAAAATTAAATACAAATTTTTGCATACTCCCGGTCTTAATTTGCCCAAAACAAAACAAAACAAAAACGTACACAAACACAAGGACTGACGAACGGGATCCACAGATGCAAAACAAAGCCGCCTCTGTGAAAACAAAGCCAGCAGCAGTGTTATGCCTGCTGTGCTGAACTTTGATCTCGACAAAGGCAGCCAAATGCTCAGCAGTGGAGACCCGTTAAACGCATTCAATGCAGCACGATTGTGCTACATTGAATGTTGGATGGAAATAACATATATTAAAAAGGAACGGACTCACCAGACTGTGCTTTCAAATAGAGCATAAAAGCCCTTCGCTTCGGCAAGATGGCACTAGCACTTTGAATTTTTTTAATTTTATTTGCTTGCGCAACCGTTTTAAAAATTTTTGGGAAGCAAGACACGGCGGCACGTCCGTCCCCGTCAGTAGTTCAACTCAACTCTCTGCTAAATCCTTGCAGTAGTATGTTCCTAAAATGTTAAACCTTTTTTGCGTTAGGACCTAGCATTAGCCGAGAACGTGTAATATGGTCTCGTCTTCTTGCCCGCATCCTCACATAGACTGGAGTTCGCCCCTCCCATTTTTATGGCATCAGCCCTTAGTCTTCCATGTCCTAACACAACGTCAACAAGATGTTTCAGTATGGCCTTGTAAACCTTAATAATCTTTTCAGATTCATGTGCCTTTGTATATCCGGCGATGTCGGATCCCTCCCATTTTTCTTTATGCCTACTAGTCACCTATTCTATGATTTATTTTTTGATTTCCTGAATGGGCATGGTCAGGTTGAGCACCAACTTACTCGAATTTGTCCATCATCGCTTGCCTCTGATTGAGTCAGCCTCGCAGGTTGATTGTACTTTCACAAATTTTAATTACCACGCAATCCTCATTCAGAAATTCATCTGCTCGGATTCCCTCCGTTTTATGTTGGCTGTCCTCCCTGTCCGGACGCACTCAGCGTGTCGTGTTCCGTAGTGTCGTATCCAACGAAATAATTGTTTCTTCTGGGGTGCCTCAAGGCAGCATTCTCGGTCCACTCCTATTTATCATTTTTATTAATAGTCTCGCTGCGTCTTGCTTTTTCCGATGTTGTCAAAATATTCCGCTCGCAACGACGACTGTGCTCTGTCGAGTTCAAACATTTTTTGACTAGTGCTCTAGTAACCGTCTCCCCCTTAATGCTTAGAAATACACCACCGTAATGACTTTTACCCGCGAAATTATCCCGTTCTCTTTGACTACTGTTTTGATGGCAGCGTCTTAAGTAGCCTTTACGGGGACAAGGACCTAGGGTGATTCTTAATTCCCGCTTTTCCATAGAGGACCTTATTGTCCAAGGGTGGTCCAGGGAGCTCGACGATCCGTACCTAACTAGGCTTCTCTTTTGATTATTAGTAAGACCCATTCTGGAATACGCTTGCCCGGTGTGGAATCCCTGCCTTGCTTTCCACATTAACCGGATCGAGGCTATTCAGCGCAGATTTCTTAGGACTTTCCTGGCGCGATCCCTTCTTCCTTCCATTCTATCCTACTAGGCTTTTATCTGATTTTTCTCTTGAAAAGAAACATAGGATTTATAATATCACTTTATTGTATGATTTATTGCAGGAAACGATCTGCTGAACGGTGCAGGCATTTCCATTTCGGCCCGGTCCTTGAGGAACTTTGACCTTTTTCATATCCCTTACCATCAAACGCCTTACGGTATACATGAGCCTATTGCTTCAATGTCACGCCTTTATAACGACTACGCTGCCTACATCGAGCTGGGTTGTTCCAGGCGGCAATTGAAGAGCCAATTGGGGCTACTCATTTGAATAAGTTAGTTATAGTTCTTAGTTTTAATAATCTGTAGTAGTAGCTTGATTTTTCACAGCTCTAAGGGACCGTGGACCTTAGTATTTGATATTAATTTCAACTCGATACCTTCACGCGTTCCTGAGAAAAACGGTCTTGACAGCAGGACAGTAGACAGACGAATTTCAACTAATTTGCTTGCGGAAAAGATATTGGAATGACGTAAATCAACGATGTGCTGTAATTATCTCAATAATCTTTTTGTTTATATTATTATTCAGGCCAGCATAATAAATCAGAGTCCTTGGTTTAGTTTTCAAGGGTAAAGCCCACTACGGTTTTGTTACTGAATAGAAGTTGATTACTCAAAGTACACAGCCTAAAAAAAAGAACCCATTTCGCGAGTAAAAATTTTTACATTTTAAATATTGCCTGGATTTTTTGCGGGGGCTGCTTAACATGATTAAAAACTCCACCATCAACAGTCCGAATAGGTTGGAACTAAGAAACTTGCTTGACTACGACTAGTAGTACTTCTGCAAACTGAAGATGGCTAGCATGAAGTTAAGGAAACGTAAACATTCGTTTTCTACTAAAAGTTGGTCTAAGCCTAAGCGCTCTGATGCCGGTAGCTGACTTGAAAAATTCTTCTAAATTGAAGTACAGCAAGAACACAATTTGTCAACATAGCCCAGTACAATGATGTAATAAAATTTAAAATAGACAGTCCAGTAATTTATACTAAACTGAAATTACATAACAAACAAAATTATGCAGGTAAGTACTAAAAAGAAAGTTATCATTTAAAACGAGTGCATGGGTACAATCTCCGTACTCCAGTTCCAGAAAAATCTGTGATTGTATCAGAAGCGGGATGTGAAGGATTATTGAAACCAAACTGTGCACTGACTACACAATCAGAGTGAACAATTTTTCCACCATGACAACAGCAACTTCCATTTAGATTTCGCAATTAATTGAAATGTGAAGATAACCATAAAATCTTTTCACCAAATTTTAGGTAAAACCAAAATGGCGATTATTTTGACATTTGATACTACCGTAGACAATTGTTTATTGCAAATAGTCATATACAATGAGTAAAAATATAATAATTCATCCCTTACCCGGATGCTTCAGTAATAATTTCACTTTTTTTATTTACACAATCTCGCGGAATTAACTCAGTTACAAACACTTCACAAATCACAAAATTTGTGCGAACGAGTATCACCTTGAGTGGAATTGTGATGTTCGGTTGTAGATGGCTCGCGTGCTGACAATGAAAAGTATCTTCGCTTAAACTTGACTAACTTCAGACTAGGACGAAAATTAATTGGTTCATGTACGAGTTGAATTGTACCCATAAAAGGTTAAAAATTAAATTAATGCTTTTCCAGTTATTAATTTAGTAAATTTGTTTTATTAGTTTATACTTTTTTATCTAGATTTACGTTTCAGAACATAAAATTTTGTTCAAAAGGCACATTTCGATTTTCAAATTCAGCTACAACCCATGTAAACCCGAATAATGAATTTCCTCTTGTTTATGTTCGAATTCGAACATGACACGTCTGTAATGTTTACATCGGATAAGACTCCGTAGTTTTCCCTACACTTTAGAGCTGTGAAATAAAAGAAGGTATACAATTAAATAAAACGGAACGTAACTTTATCAAGAGTAAGTTTTATTTAAAATAATTAAAAATTTCCTTAAGCATTTGTAGATATCTCAAGAAGTTTAGAGAAGTTTCGTAAAATTTGTTGAGGGAGCAATTTTGACTGACATCAAATACTAGGGTTACCTGGTGCGCTGAATTTTTGTTCAAGGTTGTAAACAATTCTACAGTAGTGACGTCTGTTAGTTGAACCAAAAGTCTAAAGAATACCCAGTAAAAACCAAAGTATAAATAAGAATAATAAGAATAAATAAGAATTTACAAACACGAATCCAATTTATATTTTATTATAAAAAACCGCCGATATAAATTAAAATACATTAACTCGGACATCTGAGACAAAACCAGTCTCAGTTCTTAGTTGCCCAATTTCCATATTCAATTTCTCTGTAGCATAAAATCAACTAAATTAGGAATTCTTCATTAACTCACTTGTCTCCAACTACACAACAGTTCCGCACCTACATTTGAAATTGTCTCAATTGCCTTATTGTTTAGGTCAAATAAATTACGATACAATTTAATATTCATTCATTCATTCATTAATATTAGTAAAAAATTAATGCTCTTTTACAACAACATATAATTCATTCATTCATACCTTAAAAAACATTACCTCAAACTCTTTCTTAATCACAAACCAATACATTCCACTTACTCTTTATAAATTCTATACAATATCTCTTAAATCTATCTTACATTCATATCACTGCTATCATATCTTAACCTATTGTACATTTTAAGGCCCTTTTAAATTCAAGAATTTTGTGTCCTTACTGTGGTAAAATTTATAACTTAAACTCATTCGCTCTTCTTAAGCCATACGGCTGCACTTCACTTGTATACATCAGATATTCACTCAGATACCCAGGCAATAATCCATTCTCATTTTAAAGATTAACAACAACACATTTAACACAATCCTTTCTCTTACACTCATCCACTTTAATGAATCCAGCATAACTTTAATAGGCGCATATTTATTGCAACAAAGAACTGCTCTCATTCCCTTATTCTGAAGTTTCTGTAATCTATCCATCATTCCACTGCCAAGTAAAAATAACACAGACGAACAGTACTCAAAATGCGGTTTTATTATTACATTATATATTTGAATTGCCGTAAACATTAAAAGAGACTTTCGTATTCTTTTTAAAAAACCAATCTTTTTACCTATTTTCCCACATATATAATCCACGTGCTCTTTGAACTTCAATTTGTTATCAACTATCACACCCAGATACTTTATCTTTTCTACTTTTTCAATATTATCACTATCCATTTTCAAATTACCCTCACATTCGCAATTGATTGTCATAAATTTGGTTTTTCTAATGTTCACTTTCAACTTGTTCATTCTTAACCATGCACTCAGTACTCGCAAATTATATTCCATTGCATTCATACACTCACTAATATCATCTCCCACGACATACAATAATGCGTCATCAACAAATAATACAATATTTGCACCATCCAATACACTCATTAATATAAACAAGAAATAGTAGGGTACCCAGTACAGAACCTTGTGGCACTCCCGCATTTATTGCCTTTCACTGAGAAATCGCCTTGTCTACCTTAGTTTTCGCTGCATTCTTCCGGACAAATAGCTATCAAACCATGACCATTCCCTTCCTTTTACTCCATACTTCTTCATTTTTCTCATTAAAATATCTCGATCTACAGTTTCGAAAGCTCGCTTAAAGTCTAAAAACACCGCCAATACTTTTTCTTTCTTTGCATTGCTTCCTTCCATTTTAGCAGGACCAAATTAAAGGACTAAAGCCTGACTGCTTACTCAATATCAGTCGATTTCCTTCTAAATATTCCTCCAACTGCAACTGAACAACTTTCTCCAAAATCTTTTCATAGGTTTTCATAGGTTCCTCACATTTCCTTGTATTTCTCACTTTTTCGACAGGTATAATTACAGTTTCCTTCCATACTTCTGGAAAATGACCTTGTTGCATTGATTGATTTATAATTATCAGTATCACAGGGCTAACCTGTCCCCAACAATCCAGCATCATACGAACATCTATCTTATTTGTATCTCTTTTATTTTTCATCCCCATACATATCTTTCTTAATTCATTTATACTTATCTCTTTGAATATAAATTCGTGTTCAACTTGTTGCAATTTGTCTTCATATTGTATTGCCTGTATAGATGCACTAATGTCTTTCACACTATTCACAAAGTACTAGTTAAACTTCTCTGCAATTTGCGCTTTATCCCTAAACATTCTTAATCTCTGTGTCAGGGTGGTGGAGTACTAGTTGCTTGCAGATCAAACTTGAACTGCAGCTTAGTTGATGTTCTGTCTTCTCTGACTCACTCACTATTGAACTCTTGGTTCTTAAGCTTTCGCTGCCTAAGCTCAATATATATTTGCTCTGTTGCTATATTCCCCCTAACCTGATAAACGTCATTGATACTGAAGGGCGCAGTCTTTACGATATACTAACCCTTAGTTTAGACTTCATCCATAATATGACGAACCCTGAAAATGAAATTCTTCTTTTTGGTGGCTTTAATTTACCCAATGTTCTATGGGTACCTAACTTTGATGACGATGACTTCCTTCCCTCATGTTATCCCACATCTGTGGTCTCTAAATTTCTTGAAACCATTGCTTCTTCTGGTTTGCACCAAATGAGTGATGTAAAGAACTCTATGGGAAGGCAGTTGGATCTTGTGTTTTCTTCTGATTCGACTTTAACTATAGTTGAATTAGCTTCTGATCAGCTATCTGCTATTGATAGTTTTCATCCGCCCATCTTTGTCTCCTTCTATTACGATGGTACTAGTATTTCGGATCCCAATTTCAAACACTATGCTTATGACTTTAGGAGATCGAACTTCTCTGAGATAACGTCTAATCTCCTTTCATTCGATTTTTCGGTATTACTGAACAATAATGTTCTAGATCGGTTTCCAAGTTACTCTTCTACCTTCTTATTTGGCTCCTCTGATGTTCCCAGCTGACGTGCTCGGCTTGACTCTTGGTGGAAAAATTAAATATCATTGCCACTATTAAAAAAGTTTTGAACCATAGTTGGGGATGCGAGCTAAGAGCGGAGCCTCACTTACTAAGTCGTGGACCGATTTGGATGTTTGTATAACAATTAGTAATTAATATTAATTCATAATTAATAAAGGGGATCAATCCAATTATAATGTTTTTTATTATATGTATTGATAACCAATACTAATTATTTTTAATGATTAAAATGCTGCCTACTTTTCTGTGTTATTATATTATCATTAATATTAATTCTACCTCTAGGATCGCACTTCGTCTACTTCAAGTTTTATTTAGTTTAGTTTAAATTAGCGTTTCTTTTGTGTATTAATTAGTTACGATTAGTTATGATTTTTTTTTGCATAGCCTACACTTTAATAAACCTAATTAGTATTATAATTCTAAGAATTTGAAACTGAAAGATAAATTGAAGAAGAATGAAAAATAGTTAGGACTTGTTTTACCTGTTTTTATAAAAATTGGTATTGCGTGAAGGCGAATAAACCAATCTGGGGGTTTCTTTTGGAAGTTTGGAAGATCAATCAGCATTTAGGGGGTCTGCAGTGTCTGTCTTTCTCTCTATTTCCCGTAACCCCTTGGGGCGGGAGAAGAACAATTTAGGGTGGATTCCGAACCACCGATATTACGCCCATTGCCTTTCAGTGTAATCTATTGCCAGTAGAAAATCGCCGACGAGATCACAACCCAGCACCATAAACTAATCGACAATTTATCATTCAATTGCTGCACAAATATTTATCGAGGTCTCTTATTATCTTGTCTATATTATATCATCCAAGTACAAGTAAGTAAATATTTCCCAGTAATGCAAACAAGGTTTTATTAGAAAAGCACTGGAACCTACAGAACTATGTCTGGCCTCAGTACGCAGTATATTACTACAAGACTACTATAAATCTTGAAATTAAATAATACTGATAAGCTAAAATTACATAAATTAAGTTTCTCTAAACAGTTAATAAAACGCTTAATAATCTCTTCTATTTCTTACAAAACTACAAAATGGGGAGTTTATTTTACAACAATAGATAGATTATTATTCAATAAGACTCCAGCTGACTAACCAGCAATGTTATCTAATCTAATATTGTTCTCATTTCAGACGGCAGTTGAATCTTTGCTGTTGCATGAGTGACTATCAGCAGTGGAAACGTTTTTGTGATCTTATGATAGAATTAAATTGAAATTGTATAATTTAACGAAAACCTAGTAGCAATGGCATCGCGGGAAGAACACGTTAAGTTTATTAAGGAAAAATTCATAAAAGATCACATAACTCAGCACTTTCCTGATCAAGATATTTTTAACGTAGAGGTCATTAACTCGGAAAGTTTAGATGGCTTTATGTCAGCTTTGTATACTGTTCGCCTACATTTAAAACATATTGGAGATAATAGGTAAATTAGTGTTTCTTTATATAATTGAGAATATGATTGTTTAAGTGGTGTATTTTATAAGATTTATTTTTAAGAATTTGTATGTGAATGTTTGGTTTTATGTTTGTATTTAAATGGTAGTAACTATACTATACGCATAGTGAGCGTTGGGAATTAGCAGCAATAAGCAACAAACAATGGCTTTGTTCAATAATTCAGTGCAGTAATTAGGAGTACATAGTGTAGAAGAACTAATGAATTTGTTCTTAACTGTTTTTACGAGTTATTAGAAAACCTTATTAGTCCTTTGGCTAGTAAATATTTGATCAAAGTTAAACTTAGCCCGCTGGATAGCAGATTTGTATTTCTTACGTGCAATTCTTTTGACTTGCTTTAGTTCTGCTGATGGAGGAAGTCTGTACGTTAGTTAGTAATGTCGATATAGAAGGCGTGATGGCATTAAATGCCAAAACGTTTAATTAATGTTATTACCTTGTTTATTCTGACATACGTTGTCATTGAAAAACAAAATAATAAAATTATAGTTAAAGAAACTAAAACCCGACTATGGAAAAAAACCAACTCTATGAAACAAGAAAATATTGTTCTCTGAAATAATGGCCCGAAATTCTACTTAGGGAATTTGGTGTTTTTATATACAATTGGCGATTTTTTATACAAAACTAGCTGCATGTGCCCGGCGTTGCTCGGACTTTCGGTGAGTGTCGTTTCCGATTATTTTTACGTGTCACTTCCTTCGCACCATTATAATAGTGCAGATGTGTCTCAACTCCATAGTATTAAACGACATAAAGTGTGATTGTTCATCTCAGACACCCCAAAATCTATGATTTCTACATTGACATTTGGAGACGGAGTTGGATCAATGCGTTGAGCCGCACGACCACCATGCCATGGGCCCCGAGTTCGAGACCAGATTTCTCCGTGAGCTTTTATTAAGAAATTAAAAATAATCCACTCTGTCTCCGGGCTGTTGTCTAGCTCGCAGCAATGCAAAAACAAGACTCAAGCTTCCTCACTCCCCTTACCCTAATTCCCTTCCGGCCAAAACCATGCTAACGCATCAAAGGGTTCTCCCCTAGGACTTGGCCACATCGTATAAAAAAAAAATTTACATCGGCCGATTTCGATGTTACCTCCACACCAACGCTCGAGGGTATCCCATCGAAATCTAATTAGCCGTTTCTGAGTTTGTACATACCGCCCCACTCAAACCCCACCCCAGCCCTATAAGAACCTTTGGGAGGCATATTTTTTGACGAAGCAACTAACATGATATAGATTCAAAAAAATAATTTGCGCTTGCACTAAATAATTTCGATTACAATTCGCTCACATTGATCGGCATTGATGATAATAATTAGATTTTGTTTAATATATATACGAAAAACTGCGAATGACATATGACATTTGACATTTCCTGTTTGTCTCTTGCCGATTGTCAATTTTTAAATTACATATATTGAATTGGAGAAATGTTCTTTCAAATATATTTCTCGGTACGACACGCGCGCCACCTCGTGTAAGTTAATTGTACTATGCCTATAACCTTCGCGCAAGTGCGAGCAATAAGTTGATCGCAATGGGATGAACGGTATCGCAGCGCATAAAATACGAACAAAAAAGTATTGATTTAAAAATATTAAATTGTGAAACCATTTAAAAGTATATCTATGACAAATTTTCTGACACATTTTCATTTATTATTATTATTTTATATTACAATTACACAATTCTACAAATTGCAACTTATAAATTTTTTTTAAATTTATAAGTTTTGTCGTGGAGAGGGGAGGGGGTTACAAGATTATGTGACCGGTTG
Source organism: Leptarthrus brevirostris (assembly GCA_964036015.1). Taxonomy (NCBI): domain Eukaryota; kingdom Metazoa; phylum Arthropoda; class Insecta; order Diptera; family Asilidae; genus Leptarthrus; species Leptarthrus brevirostris. Next base: position 20,574,849 of record OZ038371.1, read on the forward strand.
TGACAGAAGCAGAAAAGAGGAAATGGGTAAAAAAAAACCCTGAGAAATACCTGATTTTATGGACAGTTCAGTAGTTTTGGTTTTTCAGAGCCTCTTTAAAACTAAATAACTAATAAAGAAATAAGAAAGCTTTTAGCATTACCACGTATTTAGAACATTTTGTAGACTTCTAAAAAAAGTGTGGGAAGTATTTTTCTTTTCGTTATCAGCAGTTAAACTAATGAAAAACTTTTAATCTGATCGAAGTTAATTTGTAAAGTTTAGAAACAGCTGCTTGGATACAACGGTGCTCATCCATGGTGTACCTCAAGGTTCCATTCCAGGACCACTTGTACATAAATGCACCTGCAGACGTGCTAATGGGTTCAAATGGTACAAATAATGTACAGAAAATGACTTGACTCGAGTGAAATTTACGAAAAAATTCGAAAACATACTGTTCAAAACTCAAGTGGAGTAAAATATATTAAAAAACAAGCACTGACTTAATGATGACCTGCAGCATGTATATAACTTGTCCAAAGAAAACAACTAGAAATTAAATCTCAAAAAGTCATATTGCTTGGCAGTCTACAGAAGCGATGTCGAATGCAACAGCCTTCTATCAGTCTTCATAAACAATACTATACTTCCCTATGGAGAATCCACTAAAAGCTTAGGAGTTGTGTTAAATTTTCATTTTATTTATGGTAGCATAATTTTTTAGGCTCTCTGTGTGTCGTAGAAGGCCTCCAATATATAATGATGTTACACGGTTTAGGTTAAGGTGGCACAGATTTCGTCACATATCGCTCTTTACATTATCCATTCTTGGTTGTTCCCTAGAGAATTACTTAACACAGCGTAGATTAAAATTGTTGCATAAGCTTATATATAGTCAAAAACACAGCCTTCCAGTTGAATCTTCTTCCACATAATCTTCAGTGAACTGGAGTCGGCGGCACTTTTGGTATGCGTCTTAAATTATTGTATGCTTCGTAAACTACACATTCGTAGTATATCTACAAACTGATTCGATTGTTTTTTGTATTCATTATATTTCTTCATTTTTATTTTTTTTAAGATGTAGCCAAAGCTTACGGGACAACCGCGTAGCATCGATTCATGTTTTATTTTTTTTTGCATTCCTGCGAGTTAGACAACATTAAAAACTCGCTAGGATACTGAGGCTCGAACCCTGCAACCATGGCGTGGTGATCGTGCCACTCAACCAATGGATCCAACTTCGTTAATTTCTACTTTATTTTATTTAAATCTCCATTCACTTTATAATTGTAAAGATAATATAATATCTTTGGACTTATACAAATAAATAAAGATATTATAATTATTAAAAATCTGAAATAATATCTAGAAAAATATGACAAAAAAGTAGAATGCCCCAACGTTTTCCTATCGCTTATTATGGGAAGAATTGTTTTGGTTACCCTTCCAATGCACAACTACTCGTATTTGCTTCCGGGCTTATATCTAGAGTAGGCTGTGCAATTTCACACCATGGTGTCTTAATAATTTTTAATAATTTTTTTTAAATTTCCTATGACGTCATATAACACAAAACATTTTGAATTAAGACAAATCTAACGCCACCTGAAATCGGTTACTAATCTAAGTTTATAATTTTCCACAACCTACTCTAGATACAAGCCCGGAAAAAATGACAGTTCGGCCATTTCACTATCAAGCGTTTCGTTATTATTACATTTTTCTTGTACGCCAGATTAACTAATCCTTGCAACAAATAAAACTGCACACTTTGCTAACCAAATCCAAAGAGAAATCCTGATGTCATTGACGCATTTTAAGTTCAATACTTCAACAAAATGAATACAAGAGAGACATGGCTGGATGTAGGGGTGTTAGGGCCCGGGTCAATGAAGAAAGTGGAGGCCCTTTCAATGAATAAATATCTTTCGATAATTTTATTTTTAAATTTAATAAACAAATTACACCGTTAAGGTACATATTATTTTTTGTAATTTTTTAAACATTTTTAAGTGAAAGACACTTTACGTGCTTTTCTAGATGCAAAATCATTAATGATTTCTCCGAAGTCCATTTCTCGAAGCAAATAACTCTCTATACTTAGCAATGACAAATATGCTAGACGTTTTTGCTTCATCGTCGTACGCAGTGCCGAAGATATTATCAACGAGAACGCTGTAGAAAAACATCTCTTTTGGCTCACTGTCAACATTGTAGTCCTACTTGTCGTCTTGTGTAGCTCCGATAAACTCAAATTCTCTAAATGATTCAAAAAACCAAATCGATCGCAGACAACGTCATAAGCTCGAATCCTATCACTCAGAGATGCCAGGAGTTGATCTCTGGTACTCTTCCGGGGTAAAACCTAAGCTGGTCACGGGACAAAATGATAGCTCAACAAAGTTATGCTAGTATTTTGCACTGTGTCTTGCTGACATTTCACCCCGCGTCCAATCCTGCATTTTACGTTGTATTTAGCTGTCATTTTGCCCCCTAACCGGCGTGCATTTTACCCATGTATCCAATAAATAAATATTGAATTTTGCAAGAAGCCTATATTTTTAAGGTTCACGTAAAGTAAATTACAAGTTGAGGCTTTAAAAATATTGTCAGAAATACTACGAGATACTGGAATTTTCCAATTGTGTGCTGTGGGCAAGTTTCGGTTTGTTCACACCACCAATGCTTCCGGGCTTGTATCTAGAATAGGCTATGAATTTTCACATCCTGGCATCAACTGTCCGCCAAATTGAATTTTTTGTGGCGTCATATAGCCTAGGACACATTCTGGATCGAGGCAAATCTAATAACACCTCATTTGTTGAAATAGGTTTATAGGTTTAGTAGTTGAGGATGTACGAGGTAACGAACTATCTCACATACATGCATAGTCCATGAGATATTAACCCGTCTTTTATAGGGTTCCGTTCATGTATATAAGAGGTAAAAATAGCCCTTATGGTGAGACTTTCGTGTCTATCTGCCTATCTGTTTGCAAATACATATGTCCCTCCCGTTTTTCTCAGTAATTACTATTGTTATCGACTTAAAATTTGGAGCGGTTATAGCAGTGAATTGCCGCATCTATTCCCGGCAAAATGATTTCAGAAATATATTTTGTTTAATTAAATTTGTTGAGAGAGGGCGGAGGGGGGGAGTAGAAAAAATTTGTTTTTGTTTATATACTAGGCTTGTTTTAGGAATCCCCCCCCCCCTCCCCCTCCTTAACACTCCTACATTAATACTGAAATTTTAAGCTCAACAATCTGAAATAATTCATAGTAATAGTACGCCTGACACATATTACAGGAAAAATAAAACGAAATTTCAGTCATTTATACTTAGCTTCCGAAAAAAAAGTATCTATTTTTATTTATATTGTGCGGGATCCGCGATGCGTGAGTCTGACTCTGGCTCGGTCGATTTGCCTTTGTCGGGTAAAAAAAATAAGTTCATATTTCCCACGCGAGTTAACTTCTCATTAACTACGCATTAGGGAGCCTTATTTCATTTAGTAAACCCCCCAAAAACCCAGATTTTAACAGGAAGTCATTTCTCATTTTAATATTACAGAGAGAACGTCCAACAACTCATCCTCAAGTTCATGAAGGGTGACAAATCTTTCCGCGAGTCAAGCAAATCGTATATTCAGTTTGCCAACGAAATCTTCATCTACTCCAAAGTCTTGCCATACTACGAGCAAACCGTGGTTAACTCTGGGTCATCAATCAAAGTCAAAGAATGGGTACCACATGTGTACTTCGCCAAGTATGGAATCGATGGTAGGTAGAGTGAAAATTTTACTTTTTTACCACAGCCCTTTCTTAATAGACTGTCGAAAAAGTAAGGATTAACCGCATATTTTGTTTTTGTTTGGAAATCACTAAGGTCTTGGAGACGGAACATCACCAGAATGTGTTTTGGCACTTGAGAACCTCAAGCCAAGGGGATATCGTTGCGGGCCTCCATTATATTTAGATCGCCAACACCTGCTACTAATGACTAAACCATTAGCGGAATATCATGCTCTAACATATGCTTTGCGAATCAAAAAGGATGTGCAACTACATAAATTTATCGAGGAAATCATTCCGCTTCCTTTTGCCGCCACAAACAACCAGAATACCAATTTCTATGACGTCATATACCGGGTGGCTTTTGAACGTTTCTTTATTTATTTTGACAAAATGAAAGGAACGTATAAGGATGAAAAATACCTGGAGAACGTAAGCCGCTTAAGATGCAAGTACGAGAAGACTCCAATAGCTTTACTAGAGAAATTCCGTCAGACAGATGACACATTCTCTGTAATACTCCATGGGGATTTTAACCGGAATAATGTCCTGTTCCAGTATGATAAGGAGGAAGGCTATGATGATCCAAAGGATGCTAAAATGATTGATTTTCAGGTAATTCTGCTTTCATTTCATGCACATCGGTAGGGTGGGTGATATCATACAGTGCTAAAAACAAACTCAATTCCTTTTAAGTTTGACGAGGGTCGGAAGTTTGAATTAATTTTTGGTATTTTCTTAATAACGTTCGAGATTGAGTGTGGTAGAGAATAAATAATCTTGTCATTGTGGAAATAGAAATAGAAAATTGAAGTGATGAGATTTTTGCTAAGCCGCTTAAAGTAAGATGTTTGTGACTAAAAATGAGAATAAAAATTTGTTGGTATTGTGCGCGTGTTTAAAAAAGCCTTCGATTCTCGTTTGCCAGTTAAGAGTATTTACAGTCCCATGCTGAATGGGCTTGGATGCTGCCAAATATTTTCATATACTAAATCGCGAAGCTGGTTTCTTATACACTTCAGAACATCTTTTATTATCATCTAACATAACTTTATACCTTGCACACGTATTCCCAATTGGGTAATTTATTACACCTGGCAAGGGATGTAGCTGACTGTGAATTTGGAATTAGAAGAAATATTCGATCAATTTAAAAGTAGCAAAAATTGTTCATAACGCCAAAAACGAAATTCGACCTGGCGCCACTCGTGATAGTTTGAATTTTAATTCGGTTCAATCAGTCTTTTGAGAGTTATAGCTAGTCCGTTGTCGCAAGATATATTTTCTCCATTTGTCTCAATTTTCATCTCATTCCAACAAACAGGAACTTCGTTATGGGACGCCAGCAATCGATTTGTCTTTTTTCATGTACATGAACATGGATCCTTCTATACGGGACGAATTTTGGATGGAATTGCTGACATACTACCATAACACACTTCTTAACTCTTTGGCCGGAGTATTGGGAGTCGATGTCCAGCATGAATCTTTAAAGCCTTACAGGTGGGTACAATGGATAAGCCGTACAGCCAATTCATACAATTCCCTGTACGATTCTTGTTTTTATTTGTTTTTTTTTTTTAATTTTTGTTATAGTTTCGAAAAATTCTACGAACACTTTTCGAAATTTGCATTCTATGGAGCCATAGTGTGCATGCATTTTCTTCCCTGGATGGTGTGCTCCGAGGACGTGTGCAGCAAGTTATCACATTTTTTTGAGACCGATGTACATGGCGATGCCTTTTGGAAGTTGTCTGTCGAAGCCGGAGGCGAGGAAGCAGATAATCGAATTGCCAACGTAGTAAGACATGCTAGCCGTATGGGATACATGAAGGATTTGTAACAATAGTTCATCTTCAAGTGATTTGTATTCATTGTCGATAAGCTCGAACTATTCTGTAGCTTCGGTTTGTCATAGATTTTTATGAAAAATACTTACATTAGTATTGCACGTGAATTTTTACCTGTGTACCTGTGCATATGCACTTGTCATTCTTTAAAAATTTATTTGATAAATATGAACTGGGTGGATATATTTAAAACGTTTATCTTAATAAATTCTCTGCGTTTTTAAATTTTGTTTATAAATTTGCTAAATGACTTTACTTTATTATCCATTAGTAGAAAACACACAGTGAATCCTTTTCGCTTGAATAAATGGAACCCACACGGGACCGAATTGGACGACCATACAACACATTCAGAAGACCCGTTGAGAAGGAAGGTATCCAGATCAAAAAATCGTGGCAGCAGTTAATTGCATTTCGCAGAACCGGACCAGGTAGAGAGTCGGCAGTCGTCCTATGCTAAAGGAATCAGAGACATCAGGACTACAAGCTGCATTTGGCAAAAGATTAATATTTTTATTAAATACCTACTGTTGAACGGGTTACGTGAGGCGTGGCATTATTCTGTTGAAATAGAATTCGTGCTAATGTCATTTTATGGTATAGATGTGTTTTTTCTGCTTTTTTATAATGTACTTTGCCTAGAAATTAACCAGAACGATTTTGTATTGGTGGTCTTAATAATTTGCGAAATTTCTCCAACGATCTGACTGACATCTGCGGGACTAATTACACGAGAGCAAAGGTCATGAAAAACGGTTTTTACAAATATCTTGAAAACTGAACTTCTCGATAAGAAAATTGATTACAAAAATTTATAACTGAGACAATTTGTTTAAAGATGGTCTGACACTGGAAAAAGTGGAGGGTAATATTTTCTATCTCAACAAAAAAGTTACCCTCCCGAAAGACATAAAAAAAAGAACCGATGAAGGGAAAACCTGAGAAGAAAGAAGCTGAAAGAGTGGAACCAAAGCCCTGTACATCGGTAGCTGCAGAAGAGAACCTGGGGTTGCTTTATGAAAAAGTTGCCGACTTGGAAGTCTCAAGCGAGTTTTGGATCATACGCGCTGGAATGACCGGAAGACATTAAGGAGGTAACATCAGAGACCATATCCGATATCTGGGACGAGATGGAAGGCATGGATCTAACAATGATACCGAAGAAAGGGATCGTAAGGATCCCTAGTAACTAGGAGATTCGAACGATCATTGGAGTGGATGAGTCGAGAACTTTCTCTCCCAGAAAGGACCAGTCACCAGCATGACGTGGTTGGTTCAGGCAAACCTACATAGGAGTAGTGTAGCTAAGGCTCAAGAGTATTTTTATTACAAAAGAGATAAACGGTATTTCTATTCCTCAGATTAGCGACCGAGATTGTGCTGCTATCCAAAGGAAGATCGCCAATGGAAAAAATTATACGAAACTTCTGCTAATATCAGCATATTTACAATACGAGACGAATCCTCCTCCAACGAAGATTTTTAAAAGTACAACAAGGACTTGAAAATGATCATCGCCTGTGACGCGAACGAACATCACACAGTTTGGGGTAGCATAGACAACAAAGACAGAAGATAATTGAATATCTAATAAAATCAGAATTGTATGTTAGAAATAGAGGAAATAAACATAATTTTATTAATAAAAATAGAAAGCAGGTAATTGATATTACACTTGCGAATGGAGAGGCAATCGATGAGATTGAGAATTGCTACGTCTCGAATAAAGTATTTTGCTCGGACCATCGTAGATACTTTTTGAATTAAGTGTTAATACGGAGAGTAATAATAGCTTGACTTTTAGAAACCCCAGGAGAACCAACTGGGATAAATACAGAAAAATTATGAACGTAAAATTAAGTTGAAAGAGCGCTTCTCTGGGATCGACACATGGAATCGATGACGAAACTGTTAACGTCGAAAATGCTATCAGAATCGCATTCGAGAGGAACTCTACAGTACAAAGTAGCATTTAGGCCATTTAAGTCTGAGTGCCGCAAAGTCCAGAGGGAGTCATGGAAGATATTTACTAGCCAAATTGAATGTTCAGGGTAGGCAGCTAGATTTAAAAAGATACATTCTAAATCTAAAAGTCAACCCGAACTTATCTGAACTCTAAACAGCTGATACTATGAAGCTTCCCAGAGATTGTCCTAAGGTATCAATAAGAGTATACAATACCTCCCGAAGACTCCTAGTAGAAGTGGAAGATAGGAAGGCAAAGGTAATGTTCTTCAAACAAAGCATGTTACAGCAAGGTGGTAACCGGCTCTGGAATGGATAGTTGGTTGGCTTAAGTGGCGAGTGCTATCCACCAAGGAAAACACTCCAATTAGCAAGGGGTAGTAGAATATTAGCACTTTAACAGAGCAACGTGAGAAGTCAAAAAATTGAGCTAACTCCCTAATCTTTACTCTTGAAATTGCCTGAAGATTTTCCAGAAAGCAATCTCCCCGTGATCTTCTGGCACCTGCCAGAGTTGGGCATTTGCATAGAAGGTGAAGCACTGGAAGGTGGAAAAGGTAGTTTTCCTACCTAAACTAACAAAACTGACTGTAGAACACCTACTGCATGTAGACCGATGAGCTTAACTTCATTCTTATTGAAAAGCAGATAGGTATAAATAGGATATCAACTTGCCAACACGCCTATATTAAGAGAAGATCGGTGGACTGCATTGCATAACATATTGAAAAAGCGCTGATGTACAAGGAAGGCTTTATAGACATAGAACGAACCTTCGACAACGTCTGAGCCGAAAAGATTTGATTAAAAGGGGGCAGATCAAGGCATAATAAGCTGGATCGAGAACATGTTAAGAAAGCGGATTATAATTATAAATATGAATTTCGGAAATGAGAAGTTGACAGCGGTGGCGAACAGAAGAACTCCACAACGTGGGATTCTTTCACCATTTCTATGGCTGATAGTGATTGATGAATTATTGGAAGCCTTGTCAAATAAAGGTCGTTATATTATCTGCGATGCGGATGACTTATCGATTGTAGTAAGAGGAAAGTTTGAAGAAAACCTGGGTCACCTGCTTTAAGAAGTAATCAAGACGGCAGCCTCATTGACTCAAGTTTGAGGACTCAGAAAAAAGAACTCTGCTGCTTTACCAGAAGCCATAAACTAAGAGAAATATTCCCTCAACCCCCACCCGCATAGGCAATACCCGACTTTCCATAAAAAATTAGACTAGATTAGGTAACATACCCAACATGAAAGGATCTCCCTAAATAGCAATGCATATGCCATCAAAAGTGTATTTGAAAAAGAAGATTTACGGGACTTCCAAACTGCTAACCCAAACCTGGAAGTAAACCTCACAACTAAGCAAATAAGTTGACGCAAAAGAGCGCAAACGAAGAAATTTAAACAATGCTCAACTTAGGCATCTATATTCAGGAAGGGGGATGGGAAAAGAAAGAAAGTTGGGAGAGATTAGAAACAGCAAAACATAAAAAAGTATTCTGGGAAACAAGTCGAAATCCAATCAGATACTTACAGATATGGAGACTCTATGTAGGCCTGGTAACAGAGCATATGCGATTAATGGCTCATGTCAACAGACTAGGAGTCGCAGACTCTAGCCTGTGTAGGGGCTGTGGGGAGGAAGACGAGACCGTGTTACGCTTTCTCAGCCAACGTTCGGCATTGGCGCAAAGAACATCTAGAATCTTGGGGGACAGACTTCTGCGAAGAATTAATTATACAATTTGTTATGTGTATTAGCTGGCTCGGTAATGGACCCTAGGGAACGTTGTCGAGCGGGAGGTATTAGGGAGACGAATACATTCCTTCTTAAAATAACAAGTACTCTGTATATCAACAACCGATGCCAACGTTGAAATGGTGAAGAAATTGATTATAATAAACGCCGAGTAACTATCAGAATGGTTGCTGATGACGTTGTTATAATATGACTTATTCTAAGTAATTTTTTCGTCCCAATGGACGATTCTGCTTCCTGAAGAGCCACGACCCAAAAACGAACGATCAATAAAGGGAACTACCTGGAAGTTTTAAGCCATTTGCGTTTTACTCAAATAAAGACGCAACTCACAGAAATTGCACCACGACAATGCGACTGCTCACACCACTGTTTGTTCACTTCGGTCAAAAATAGCTTCAGCTTCCCTATTCGCTGGACATGGCTTCCTGAGACTTCCTTTTATTCCAGAAGCTGAAAAAACCATGAAAGGATGATGTTTTGCCATCATTGAATAGATTAAGACAGAATCGGCATAGTCCGTGTGCGTAAAGTGGTTAACAAGTTTCTATCTAATCCCCCGCGATGGGGGATTGGGCACACCGCACAATATGTCATTAATAACGATCAAGAAAAACACAAGATTAAAAGAGTAAAAATGTTGAAAAATTTCCGAACTTGGCCTTAGGGGCACACTAAAGGTGAATACCGACTACGTTACCCCAACACTGACCTTTTTGAAAATCTTCTCTACTAAAATTCCAGACAGAGAGGAGTGGGTCTTCACCATGGTAGATATAGTGGTCTTCATCGATGGAATTAAAGTGAAGGACGACTGTAGCGTGTCCGGTAATGTAGCGGTCCTGGCCATAGAAAGAGCAGCAGGGCTCGCGCAAATCTGTAATATCTAATAGTAGCGACATAGGAATTTATATTGACAATCAAGCGGCAATAAAGGCGCTGGGCTTAAATGTAATAAGGGCACAGCTGGTACACAGGTGTCAAAATAGCCCCAGAACTTAGAAGCTGCACACAGATTAATGTTCTGTTGGAACCCTCCCTGGTGAAAGTGAAATGAGGGGGCTGTTACGATTGCAAAGAAAAGTTCTCACCTAATTGCCTTCTTTGCAGAGAGGTCGATCGGCTGACCTCTATTATCAGTAAAAGGTGAAGTTGACCTCAATCTGAATTGTTTGGTTTCTGAGGAAAGATGGAGCTATCTGACAATCTGTGGACTGATTCGACCTTTTTGCCAAAATCTGTTAGCAGTCACCACTGTATTTCCGGCAAACGCGCAGAACGTTTACACATCCTCATCAATTGCATCTTCAGAAATTGTCTGGATGGTGAAGAAATGGAAAATATTCATCGGTGACTGCTGCGGGGACAGATTTGCCGCCGGTCTTGCTCCCAAAATAAACACTGTGTCGAGAAGAAGTTGATTAGTAATTGCAGAATTATTATTAAAAGTGCTAGTGACCTCCTGCCAAAGGGAAGGCCTTTTATGCTCTATTAAATGGCATAGTCCGATGAGTCGGTTGCTTTCCATTTGTTTTTTCCATTCAACATTCAGGGTAGCGCACTGGTGCTCCTTTGAATGCGTTTAACGGGTCTCCACTGCTGAGCATTTGGCTACCTTATTTTGGAGCTCTACGTTTTTGTTTTGTTTTGGGCAAAATAAAGTTACGGGAGTTGGCAAAAATTTTATTTTGATTTTTGCAATGGTCATGGCTTGAAAAGTAACCAGTTTTGGGTTTATTTCCACTTGGCTTTGGCTAAGCCCTTCTTCTTCTTTCTTGCACAAAGCGAAACCAAGGTTGTTTCTGTTTCTGATTTTCTTGATTTTAGCAATTGATTGAGTGCCCGACTAGTGTTCTTGATACATTGCGTCATTGGATCATTTTCTGACAAATATTTGGTTTCGGACACGACTCCTAATCATTCTTAAGGTCTATTGGCCTAGCCCACGTATGTTGTCTTTTCAATTCCTCTTCGTAGGATTCAATGAAAAATAAGCAACTGCCGTCGTTGAGATTGGAACCGAGGATCCTGCACTTGACACTCAACCGTCATAGCCACTGACTTATTATTGCTTGTTGCTAATTATCTATTTCAAAGTTATTTTATGGAGAAGCCTGGATTCTACATTTTTATAAAAGTAACTACATATCAACGGGTATTTGACTAATGCCTTTAATAAAAATAGAAAATATTAAAGGCTCTAGAATTGAGCCTTGAGGTACAGTTTGATCAAATCTCCCGTAATCTTGCTCAATATCGATTATCAATATTTGTTGATTTAAAATATTCTGTTACACTTGTATTCGAAGTTAATTGTAAAAGTATTCTTTTGATATTTGTGCACGTTTTACTTAATTTTTACACTTTTGTAGTCGAATGGTTAGGTCTACTATTATCTTTTTAAGTTTAAATTAAAGCATTAAAATAATAGCATGATGTAAACTTGTAATATTTATTTCGTTAAATATATACAGCATCAGTGTCGTCAGATATATTTTACACAAAATTTCCATTGACGAATGTAGGACTAATCCCGTGGGGTCTATTATAATTTAGGTCGATTAATAAGCAAAACACCTGTCGCCAAACATGGTTTCTACATCATATACATAGTGTCAACACAATGTAACATACAAGCTGAATTTCCGACATAGGTCCCTCTTGTAACAAGAATACTGCTTGGGTGAAATTTACTGCTTCTCCCTCACTATATTATCAACTTATCCACACTATGGCATTCAAGGAATTAATGCTCTAATTTCCTCGCTTTATTACATTCCCATTACCGAGTTTCAAGGAAAACTTAATAGACTGCATCAACCTAAAAAAGTTGCAATCGATTTTTTCCGCGAATAGAGTACATCCTTTTAGGGGAAAAAAAATCCGGTGCAAATAATGATCGTATAAACAAATTATCCTTGGGAACAGCCCTGAAACATTGAACTGCGTTTCATCATTATAAAACCAATTGCTTTTACAACTCCATTAAATTTAAAATTTTGCCTCAGAGCAGCTCATTTGAATCTTAAAGTTCAGTGCATGAACTTTTTACAAAATCAATACTTCGTGGGAGCAGGTACATGTGCAAGCCGGAAAAATGAAAGCACTCAGGCTTTGCAGCTCTGTTAGCTTCGACTCCATTTCCATAAACTTGAAACGTTTAAACTACATTGGAACATAACAATCCTAGCTCGAGGGTATATCGTCAATGAAGAGGCATTTCAGGCTACACCTTATAACCTCACAGCCCTTTCTGTATTTTGGATGCTTTCCCTTACATTTACGTTTTCAACCATCGCATGTTCATCTGGTTGACCTTTGCAATATTCAGGTAGAAAATTATTATGTTTCCTGAAATTCGCCTGCGGCAACCACCTGTTTCTGCTTTCGACAAACAAACCAGATGCTCCATCAAAGCAGACAAGGCAGCCTGATACCAACACAGATAATAGGATTGTCGAGAACATGACTGGATGTGGATATTTCACAAAATATTGGGGAGCCGAATCTTTTGTTTGCGTCAAGATGAAATGTACATATAACAGCGGCAACATTTTGTTTTTTGTTTTATACACAAAAAGTTTATTATGATGGTTGATGGTTTGAAAGCAATCAGAAACGCGTTTGAATAGAATTCACGTGGTTTAGCAGCTCTCCACTTTTTCTTTAGTCTAACAGTGAAATTTGAAGCTTTATATTAGAAGCGATTACCTTACCGTATGCAACTCCTTCAACAGAATGTTTCTGTTCAAAATGATAGCTACAATTGTCAAAAAGTGAAAGCATTCTATAATCAACCTTTTGCTCAAATAAGAAATTCGTTTTACAACAAGATAATGCACCGTGCCATACATGAATGAATGTAGCTAAAAAAGTAAATAAACAAACACTTTTCTTGATGAGTATTGCATTTATAATGTTGTGTATGCTCATTCGACTTATTTTCTTTTCTGTTTAGGTTATTACTTACGTACATTAGTTAGTTGTCTAAAGGGCATTGTATGGAACAATTTTTAATTCCCAAGATAACTCAACCTATTCTCTAACGTGTTATGCATAAAGTATGAAACAAAGAATAAAACGGAAGTGAAAATTCAAAAACAAACAATCAATCAAAAGAGCCACAGAATTGGAGTTGTGCATTTCTATTTCAAAGAGAACGGGCGTTAGGAAATTATTTTAAAGCCTACGGAACTAGCACTGCTATGGCGTATTCTGTCGTTTTGAAAAGGGCGCATATATTATCGACAAGCGAATTTCATTCATCATTTTCCCTTAGTATTGTTGTGAAAAAAATTCTCGCTTTTTCGCCAAAAAGAAAACTTTATGATATGCAGATGTGCTTTATTGATGGATTTGTAAACAGAGCATTTTAAATTTGATCCCTCCTCGGGCTTGGATTTCATCATTATGGTATAAGAAATAATATGGGGGAATTTCTTTCAATTTTACAGCTTTTTAGCTTTATATGTTTCAGTCTACATTGAATTCGATAGCTCACCTGCCATACCCTTGTTAAAAATGTGAATAGGCTTTTGTAGGCGTTTAGAGTGTTAGAAAAATAATTTGTTTTTATTATAAATGTTTCTAATCAATGTTAAAGCAATGGTCTGGCAATGCTGTAGAAAATTTGTACGGAAAAAACATTTCCAGCTGTCAAATAATAATTTCTTCTTGTCACAATTCAGTAAGCGAGAATCAATTTCTTAGCAGTTTTTTTTTTGAGTTTGTAGATATGACATTTACAACTCCATAGGTCTGTCTGGTTACTTTTGTGTGTAAAACGTGGGTAAAAATCAAGTAAAAATTGTTCTTCTGGTGGAGGGGATGAAAATGAAAAAGTTAACAGACGCTTTTTGGGTAAATTGATGACAACTGAAGAACTGTCAAAGTAAATTTCAGTGGGTTTACGAGAAATCTTTAAAATAAATAAAAATTAATAACAATGATAAAAGTTAATAGTTCCCCTTGTTTATTTCAATTTGTATATATAACTTGTAACTTGCCAACTATCAATCAGCAGTAAGTTGTCAACCATAAAATAAGAAGAAGAACTCTAACGAAAAGGGGAAATTACTCGAAAGGGCGAACACTCTCGGTTTTGTGTAAAAACTTTCAAGTAAGCAGACAGACCTCATATAAGCTGCATATTTCCCATTTGAGAAATTTTCTCTCAGTGATTATATTATTTAAATGAAAAATGGGATTAAGTGCCAGAAAATAAAATGTATCTAACCCCACTTGATTCAAGAAGACTTTAGGATTGAAGAGACTCTACAAATAAAGGGACTACGCCCTCTATTATCGATAAATAATAGAAATCATTCATCTAGGAATCATCCTAACAACCCTCATTAGGGACCCCGACAATTTAAAAAAAAAACAGAAGTACCAAAGGTAAGGTATTCTCTAATTAAAAAAAAATAATTCATCAAGATACAACAGAAAAATTTTAATAAGAGGTGCCTCCATTCCAGGGTAAGGCATCCTTTTCAAAAAAATTTTCAAATAAATTCAACAATCAAGTTCAACAATATTTGATCTATGTGGTGCCCCCCACCCGGGGTAAGGCATCCTCTAGTTTAAAAAAATCAACAACATATCAACATATCAAAGAGAAGATTACATCTATAGGAAGAAAGAAAAAAAATACAACAACTTAACAAAAACGAAGAAATCAATACCTCAATTTCAAAAAAGAAAGAATTATCAACAAATGGTGAAGACAACATTGGTACGTTTTTATATAATTAAAATTACTTTTATTGTACCACAATTACACAATAAAAAATCATAAACAACACTTACTCGCGTATTCCAAATATTTATCGTAATGAAATGTTATAATATTTTTCTTTTCTACTTAAAATAATACAGGGTGTTACACATCTGACGTGCTAAAATGAGTGGGGGCAATCTCAACCGTTTGGGAGTTACAGGGTGATTCATAAATTTCAGTTTTTCATGGTATGCACATTACTCTTTTATTTTTATCTTTTCATCTACCCAACGTAGCGACATCAAAGAAACGCTAAAAAACAATTTTCCTAATGACCATTCCAAATATGTTAACACTACTGATCTAACTCCTGCCATTGAACGTACAGTCACTTCCAAAAGTGAAAAAAATGTTTTGCGATTACCCAAAATCCAGAATTTTCCCAAATTTTCTCCGAAATTCATGTAATTAGTACACCTTTCTTTTTTGACTGGATTGCCTATTTTATTACCTTTCCAAATAGGTGCAACATGGCAAGGTAGACAAAAGATTAGAAAAACCACATCCTTAGAAATCCCTGACTACCTAATTATTTTATTGCACTTTAGGTAGGAAATTCTTTAAATAAAAAAAAATTTTAAGATAAAGGACCGAATATGTTTGTTTTGGGTTAACAGGTAATTAGTTTTAATTATTGCTGCAAAAACGTTATAAAAATGTTAATGTAATTTTGTTTTATTGCCGATATTAGCTTGTGTTAGCCAGAATTCACTCCCTTGTATCCGGCGTTCTGTTGAAGAAAGGGTCAGTCAGCAAGAATACCTATCATAGTTGAAAAAAAATCAATAAGTACGGGTGTTTTTAAGCAAAAATTATTAAAAATTGGTAAAATTTACATTTGAGGAATATGCAGATATTATTTACTTTATGGACAACTCTGAGTGTTTGATGACACATTCAACATCAGGATAAAAATCAATGGACCTAGGTGGCTGCCCTGAGGGACGCCGGAACGAGCGACAATAGGGTTTGAAATGGATGAACTGAAAAGAATATTCTACTGACGGTTGTTGAGGTAGGATCGAATCCAGTAGATGAATCTTGGGGGGGGGGGGGGGGGGCGATCAAGTTTGAACAAGATAACGTTATGGGAGATCTTGTCGAAGGCTTTACTAAAATCGGTGGCGATAACATCAACATCTTTACCGTTTTCCAGGGCACATAGTGTTTTAGAGACGAAGTCAGTAGAACATGGAATCATATGGTAGACCAATTTTTCGAATTGTTTAGGTATGGATGATAATTTACCAATGGGTCTGTAGTTGGACACACCGTTCCTGCAACCTTTTTTGGAGATGGGAATAATAAACGAATTTTTCCATTATTGAGGGAAAACCCCTTGAGTGACCGAGAGACGAAAAAGCAAAGTAAGGGGTTGAACTAGATGCATGGCACACTTTTTCAGAACGATGGCCAGAATGCCATCAGGACCTGGGTGAAAGTCGTCCTCAAGCCTATTAATACTGGCGGCGATTAGTTCAGGATCAGGGTCAAAAGATGAAAACGACGTTTGAGTGCATTTGTCCATGAATGCAAAATAGTTAAGGTCGGGTTGTAGATAATTGTCGCTGAAAGATTTACTGAAGAAGTGTGCAAAGAGGTTAGCGATAACCTTAGGATCAGATGAAGAGGTATTCTCGAGCTTTAGGGTGGAAGGGTAACCATTGGATTTCTTCTTAGAATTAATAAAGCTATAAAAACGCTTGGGGTCGGATATGAGGCTAGTTTCCATCCGTTGGAGGTACTCATGGTAGAGGGTATCACAACGTTCAGAAAAAGAGGTATAAGCAGATATATAGGAAGAAAAGTCAGACTCAGTCTGGGTTAGAAGAAAAGTTTGCCAACGTTTACTTCTCCTGTTGCGAAGAAAGCGTAATTCTTTGTCGTACCATACGGGGGATGAGGATTAGTTTTTACGAGGAAGAGGAGGGATAGATTGTGTAAGACAAGCGTGTATTTCCTCTGTACGCCTCTAAAGCAATGTCAATTGGGAGATGTTGAGGGATATCGCCAATATTAGAGTTGAGGAGCAAGTGATTTAATTTGTCAAAGTCGCCTTTACGAAAATTGAAGGATAAAGAAGACTCGGAGCTTGAAACGGCATGAGGGTGCTCGTAGGAGAAAACGAGGAACAAAGGAGGATGGTGACGGTCGAGGGAGGAGAGAAGATGGTTGCTTTCTGCGACAGCTGAGTTAACTGGGTCTGAAGAAAAGATTAAGTCTAATTGTCTTTAAAAGGTCTTTAGCAGGGTGGCATCATAACGGTTGTGAGCAGCTATGAGAACCCCGCGACCTGGTGGATCATTGGTGCCTATACAACCGTCAACACGGAAAATTGTATAGTTTGGAGGGAATAGTTTGTTGTCGAGAATTCCTGGTGTTAGATTGGTTTCAGTTAAGGCAAAGATATCGTGCGGGAATTTGTGAGAGTTAAGGAAAATATTTGTTGTTTTTATACGAAGTCCTCTTACGTTCTGGTAATAGACAGACAAGCTGTTGGGGAGAGGTTCTTGAATGAAGGATGAAGTTTATTCAAGCAAAGTTAACAAAAGGGAGGATTTAGTTAGCCGAATTGGGAATGTAGGGACGAAAATACGGGAGAGGTTGGCTGCAATACGCCTTAAACAGGGACTTAGAAGGAGATTGTTGGAATGCATCCAAAGTGGCGGTGGACATTTTGATCGGCTTTTGTTACTTATCAAGATTCGTTGTAATTACTTTTAAATTCAATAAAAATAATTTTAGAATTAATTTGAAATTAATTTCTTTAATTTTTTGATTTTTATAATACTCTCCGATAGGATTTCTACATATAAATTTCTACATATTTTCTCTACGTGGACATGTTGCACCTTTTTGGAGAGGTAATAAGATGGGAAATCTAATAAAAATAAAAAAGGGGTATACTAATTACATGAATTTCGGAGAAAATTTGGAAAAATTCTGAACTTAAGGTAATCGCTAACCATTTAATTCACTTTTGGAAGTGACTGTACCTGCAATGATAGGAGTTATATTAACATCGTTGACAATTTTTTTAATTTTTTTTTTTTTTTTTTTTTTTTTTTATACGATGTGGCCAAATCCTAGGGGACAACCCTTTGATGCGTTAGCATGGTTTTGGCCGGAAGGGAATTAGGGTAAGGGAAGTGAGGAAACTTGAGTCTTGTTTGCATTGCTGCGAGCTAGACAACAGCCCAGAGACGGAGTGGATTATTTTAATTTCTTAATAAAAGCTCACGGTCATCTGGGCTCGAACCCGGGACCCACGGCATGTTGGTCTTGCCGCTCAACGCATTGATCCAACTCCGTCTTGAAGAGGTCATTCAGATTGTAGTTTTTAAGAGTTTGTAACTCCCAAACGCTGTACTCCTGCAAAAAGGCTATTGGGAAAAGATGGGGTATGGAGCCACGCATTGTGCATTGGCTCTATACGAGTGTCATACGACCTATACTTATGTATGGGATCATTGTTTGGTGGCCGGCACTAAATGTAGTAATCCATCACAAAGCAATGGATAAAGCTCAGAGGATGGCAACACTGCTGATAACAGGTGCTCTAAGAACAAGACCTTCTAAAGCCCTGAACACTATTCTCTATCTTCTACCGCTGGATCTCTATGGTAAGCAAACCGCATTCTCGGCGCCATTAGGCTTAACTCAATCCAGACCTGGAAGCGAACTGACCTTAGTCACTCCAAAATATTGGACAGAAGAAATGCCAACAATATCGACTATACCTCGCCCAAGCCTTTGTTTGGAACAAAATTTGACTCCTTCTTTCCCACCAGATCGGAATGGGAAGAAGGTCCTCCACAATGGGGGGAGTCGGTGCATCTCTTCACCGACGGCTCCAAAATGGAAGGCAAAGTTGGTGGAGGCATCTTCTCGGAACATTTGGACCTCGATGTCTCATTCCGCTTGCCTGACTACTGCAGCGTGTTTCAGGCGGAAATCATGGCTATAAAGGTAGCTGCGGACCACCTGAATCATCTAACGCTACCCACAGATAAAATTTGTATTTTCACAGATAGTCAGGCCGCTATTAAATCCCTCTCGGGAGTAAACACCACCTCCAAAACGGTTATAACATGTCGCTCAGCACTAAATGCCATATCTGAGCATCTGAAAGTGCGACTCATTTAGGTGCCTGGACATAGTGATATTCTAGGCAACTGTAGAGCCGACAAACTAGCGAGAATCGGTACCACACGTCCTGATTCGGACATTTACCACCAGCTGGGTAAACCGCTGGCCACATGCAAACTGGAACTCTTACAGGATTGCAAACATTAAGTGGCAGGAGGAACACACCTGCCTGATTACCCGACAGATATGGCCAAAGCTCGACCCTAAACGGTCCAGGGAGCTCATCTTACTCGGACGCAAAACGATTACCAGTACCGTGCCTCATAGGCAGACACGCCGATAGACTGGGCACACCCTCAAATGACTTCTGTGGGAGTTGCCATGACGAAGAGGAAGAGGAAACCATGCTCCACCTCCTCGGCAACTGTCCGGCCTTAGCCAACCGTAGGAACCAGTTTTTGGGCTCCTCCTTCTTTGAAGATTTAACCGAGGTAGGCTCCATTGATGTCGACGGGTTAGGGCCGTACACCCTTACCAACCTAGGCAAATGTAGTTTGGTTTCCCCACTGCCCCCCCCCCCCCCCACTGGCCCCACTGGAAACAGGGAGCTCGCTCGGTGCACAGGGGAGTACATGGAGTACAGGAGGGATCCTATTACTTAAGTTATTTTTTATGGGGGTTGCTAAAGTTTTTGTAGCCTCAACGTGGTATCACAATGGGCCTCCTTGGCCTAAGTGTGCCTTTCTCAGGCAGCCACTTTAACCTAACCTAACTTAACATATTTACATATCCTCAATAAATTGATTTTATTTGATGTGATTTATCCAGTCTATGCCGTATTTAAGTGAATTTCTAGGTACGATTTTCTTCAGCCAGCGACTAAAATCAAAAGCTTTTAATATTGTTGAAAGACCAGTCAACAGTGGGGATCCTATTAGCTCGAGAAACGGAAAAATAGTCTTCAATTACAGTCTTCTCAAATAACTTTATTCTGATGCAATTGCTTTTGTGGAAAGTTTTCGAATGAAGAGTTAATGTATAATAGAAAAATTTTCAAAAGACAGGAGCTAATAAAACGGCACTAATAAACGGAATAAAGGGACCTGCACGCCCCAAAATGCTCCTTTTGTTCTGCTTTTTGTAAACTTAAGTTTTCTTCCTTGAAATGAAATTCGCAATATGCAAAGCTTGTCTGAATTTAAAAATTCCCGAGCGAAAATTTATTCAATATGGCAAAATGCTTCCTAATGCAATTTTTATCCCTTTCCCATAGAATCTCAGATGCTGACCGGTATTGTTTTGACGTTTCTTCTATGCAATATTATTCCGTGCATATCAAATGAATTCCCTGAGAGGTTTGAAATAGCAACGCAAAAAGTATTTTTTCCAGAAGATAATTTGTTTGCATTCAAGTGGAAACAACATTTCTTGTCATTACGTCTAACAAATGTTGCTCTTTCGTAATGTAAAGGAACGGACCAGTATCTGTAGAAAAAATGTTACATATTGAAACAGAGAAATGATGCAAGAAAATGGGGTCAGAGGGAGAAACGAAAGGAACACGGGGCTTAATCTCATTTACGGACCGGGAATTTACATAAAAGTTTCAGCTTATGCAGGAATAATCGCGGCGCGTTTCTTTCATTCCCGGCACTTTATGGCACGACATTAGCGTCTTATCGCGTACCTTGATGTCGGTAAGTAGTTTTACGTAGGATTCCAAGGAGGCGAGGGATATTTTATACAGAGTCACTCAAGTGCCTAGTGGTATGAACGCCTTCTCTTCTTCCTTAGCCTAATGTCTTCTGGTGATTATTGGGTAGCAGTAAAAGTTGCTGCCTTTTATCGGAATTACAATGAGCAGAACTCCGTTTTTGCGGGCATTTTGTGTTCTCCCGAAGGTAATTTTCAGAATAGATATATTTCTGGGTTAATTTGAGTGTTAACAATGTGCTCACAAATATTTTTGTGTATTTGATGGTTTGGATTAAGTTCATTAAGCTTTGGAAGAAAAAAAGTCGTGAGCGGTAAATTTATTGAACTCTAAATGATAGAGTTGAATTCACTAAAATAAATAAAGTTTCTTAAGTACAATAGGATACCTTTTTGCTAATTGTCTCTTCTGTATAAATACGATATGCGTAATACAAGAACTGTATTCCAAAACAAAGCCGCAGTGGAATGCAACTCCCATTGATTACAATAATCCTTTTACGTTTCAAAATATCGAAATTTGACTACGAAAGTCAACTATTCATGACACTTCTTCAAACTTGGATTATAGGGTAGACACAACGTGTATGTAATTAATAGTAATTTTTCTCGCTTCGAAAATGAAAAAGGGAGGGGTGCTTATGCGAAACTGTTAATTTTTATTTGTAATCTTAGAATATATAATAAAGAAGGAAGTGCCATAAGCTGAGAAAACTTCGGCATATCTATTTAAGTACTGGAAAGGCCTTTTCATATGTAAGTGCATCATGCAAGTAGTAAAATTGTAGAATTTCTGTGGAGGCGTTCGAAACAAATTTAAATAAAAAAGCACCGCCATTGAACAGTTGACAAATGAAAATTTACGAACGTAAACAAACTGGAAATAGTAATAAAAACTTCGTAAAATTATCATTTCCTTTCCAGTATTTACACTTTTATAAGTAAATATAGACAATATACACTCATAAGAATTTAGTTATTAACTAAAACTATCCTGAAAAATGATAATACTCGCGAATTGCAGCGATTATTTTCGCAGCACCAAATATCACAATTCATTGCGAATTTAAATTATTTAGAACACTTTAACTCCTCACAGAGTTTTTAAAAACACTTGTAACGAAGTTACCAAAACCTGTCAACAGCACCGGAGGAGAAAAGGGTTTTTGAGCCCCGCCAGACCCCCCGGTACTAAAAGAAGTTAACCTGGATCAATTTCCCGCTCCCCGCAGCCGCCACAAAGTCGAAAAATGCCACAAAACCTGTTAACAGCAAGTAACGAAACCTGTCAACAGCAAGGCCGCAAATAAGGGTTTTTAAGCCCCGATAGACCCCCCCCCCCGGATACGAGTATAGTAAAAATTCACCGAATTTACCACTCCCCACAGTGGTAAAATACCAAATTTCCCCATAAACAACGTGGGAAAGTCCGACTACCGAGTGCCGCCAGAGCCCCCTGGAGCTATATAAGGAGAGCTCGCACCGCAGCTCAGTCAGTCGTCGTCGACCAGCTCTAGAGGTATGACTAACTGGGAACAACCGAGGTAAGAGAACGAAACCGCAGACCGACCGAAATATAAGAAAGGCTGACTACCGTGGACGAGTCAGTCATCACCGACCGACGCAGCGAGGCAGATCACCGAGGAGCAGCGAGGTAATAGTTTTTCGTTTTAGGGAGATCCCAGCATTTGGGCTACATAGGTGGGCCCCATACCGGATCGCCGGCAGTTGAAGACCAGCGTTCGGACGGACACCACGGCCAGCACGGAGCTCCCTACTAGGTGGTAAGATTTACACAGGTATAGTAAAAGTTTGGTAGCTGGCGTGCCGCCCCGGCTACAACAAGTTGTATTGGACCAGATTTGGATCCACTGGTGGTGGTATTGACACATTCTTCGCCAGCGTGTTTCCTTTCCCGTTAATGTGAGTGATTGTCTCTCAGAGCATAGATAAGTTAGGCCTTGTATTCTAGTACGAAATCATTCTGTCCCCGTCTCGGAAGAATAGCCGTCACCGCCGCACGAAGATTTCACCCGGAAGCAAGGTTACCGTCCGTCCGTCATACTACGCTCAAGGAAAGAGGTCAATCCTTACGTCCGGAATAACCCCGATACACCAAGGGAGACAGAAGGAGTAGCACGACCGCCGCCCTGTGAGAACGAACCAGTGCAATATAGACACTTGATAGAATATGATAAACAGTGAATTGTAAAAATAAGGCAAAGACCATACATGTGTAGAATTTAAGTTGTGAATAAATCTGAAGTCATAAACTGTGAATAAACTGAAATTTGAAGTGAGGAATTGGTGAGTTTCTCTCCAGAAGCCCTTGACCCTGGATCCGGCGAGCTTATCCCTTGGAAAGAGCCAGCGACCCTTCCCAATACCGGAAAATACGTAACACACTATTTATATCGTTCTTTATCTATTTAGTCACACAAATCTAACAATTCACTTATAACTTGTTTATAAACTCAAAAAAACTTTTCTGACAAACACTTTAGACAGAAATCGACGAAATCAAAAGTTGACAGCTCAACTTAATGAACTTCGCCTCCTTCCCTGTCTCCACCTTTCCCACGAGCAAAATGGCTGGTCTCACGTACACGGTTCGTTAACGTAATGGCTTATCTTGTTTATTATTTTATCTAAGTTTGTAATATTTTGTATAAAGCGTTTGTGTAAAAGATTTTTTGAGTTTATATACGAATTAGAAGTAAATTATTCGATTTGTTTGACTAAATAGAGAAAGAACGATATAGATAGTGTTTTGAACAACTCTGTAAGAACTTCGAGTGTCTAGCTCTGCTCTTCAGCAATGCAAAGACCAGACATTCTAGTTTCCTCACTCCCCTTACCATGAAAATCGCCACCAGCTTCAGACCGTAAAAAAAGTGAGTTGTGAATTGATTGCTCATTAGTTGTGTTTGCGAAAGCAGAGAATATTTTTTGAAAAATAGTGATTTTTTGGGGTATCCACAGAAGAAAGAAGCTGCTTTAAAGGTGCTTGAGGTGCCAACAAAACGAGTAAGTGTTTGTGGAAGCCTGAGGTGTTATGTCGCGTCTCAAAGTCGATCAAGGCATGTGTTCCAAACCGAGCCACTTCAACGTGTTCAAGCCGAGTCACCTATTTTTTCTGCCTTTTTCCAAGCCCGGCTGTCGGAGCTTTAAGCGAAAGACGCAGCGCCACAACAAAAGCAATTTGGTGCAGGCCATCTAGGCAGTGATGGCTGAAATGTTGATACCGAAAACGGCGCGCGCATAAGGAATCGATCCCATGGCGATTAACCCCAAACTAAGACTAAGACCTTGCGATCCTGCAGTTCTCCAAGGACAACGAAATACTCTTGTTGTCGTTCCCACCTAATTGTTCGCACCGGGTATAGCCGTTGGATGTCTCAGTTTTCGGTCTGCTGAAAACGGGCATTAACAATTTGTGCAGCACCTGGATGAAAATGCATCCCGGGCAGCTGGCAGATCTTTTACCTGCCGGCAATATTGACCAGACCAATGGATTTGGCACGAACCAAGGCGATACAAAAGCTGGCTTTCGCGCGACGGCTATATAACTCCTCCTTGACCCGTACATATTCCAAGATGTTGACTTCCTGCAGAGTTCCGTTACTGACAGACCCGATTCGTCAAAATAGCTAGTCCCGGAAAGCGACCACCGCGGACGAGGAAGAGTTGGACATAACTCTCAACTTCGCTTCGACGCTATTCACCTCGACGGCCAACCTCAACGACACCTAGAGCCTCGTTTGCCCTTATCAAAAAGCACTTTTCCGTGCCCCCAGCGCCCGACGCGGTCCCAAATCAGGCCGCACGCCGATCCTTACAAACAAAGAGTGATAAGAGCGCGTCATCGGCGTTAAAAATATTCCGAAAGTGAAACGCGGCCGCACAAGAAGTCTTCCCGCCCCCATGCGATCAACCGTCAACAAGCATTCCATTCCATTCAACATTATTTTTATTTTACCCCTTTCGGCTTGGCTTGTTGAAAATAACTGATACGTTGGAATCATGAAATTTACGTCTACGCTTTTTCTCAATCGTTTAATACCCCTGAAACCCTTGATTACGCGCTGATTTCCTAAAAAATAGTTGACTCGGCTTAAATATCATGGTGACTCGGTTTAGGAGACTTTTTTGAAAACTGCGATTTTGAGCCTCTTTACGTTTCCGGCCGTATCTGTGGCCGTATTAGCCTTAGATCAAAAATTTTGAGCATTTTGAAAAGCTAAAGGAACAACCTTTCCAGATTTGAGACAAACCGGCATCTAAAACGGCCTATAGCTTTAGGCCAGGCTATTCAGGAAGCCTGATTTGGTTGAAGGGGAACGAAGCTCCTGTAAAGGACATCTGTATCCTTACAGATAGCCAGGCTGCTTTGTTAACACCTGTGCTGGGTCCCGAGGCACTGGAATATTCCAGGAAACTGCGTGGGAGACGAGCTTGCTAGACGTGGTACCACCCTGGAGATCCAGCCGGATAAGATTACTCTTTTTATGCCTCTGGCCGCCTGCAAGCTGTTGCTTCGCGCGATGGCAATCGATCAGCGAACCACAGATGGGCAAACCGCACTAAGTGCCATACGTCCAGACAAATCTGGCCTAAGCTGGATCTTAGGCGCTCCAAGTGTCTGATTTCGAGGGGCAGATCTGACCTTGGTATAATTACTGGGGTTATCACAGGTCATTTCCCTATTGACTTACACGCAAAGAGACTGGATATCTTCTCAAACAACTTCTGTAGAAGCTGTATGGGCGAGGAGGAAACTATTTTCTACTTCCTCTGATGGTGCCCTGCACTGGCACGCAGGCGGAAGTCCTTCTTGGATGACTATTTCTTCGATAGTCTTTGCGATCTAGCGGCGATTGACGTTGCCGATCTCTGGCGCTTCTTCGACAGCTTTGGATGGTTCCAGTGAGGAGGTGGTGGGAATTCTTTGATTCCCGTGGCATCACGATGGGCCTATTGAGGTCCAAGTGTGTCCTTCAGGACAGCCACATGAACCTAACCTGACCTAGGCCATCCTCCCCAAGAATAGAGGCTACTTTTACGATTTCTCTGCGCCAACTTAAATCACGTTCAAGAAGAATAAAAAAATCCAGCCAAACAATAACGAATACTTACTTTCCTTACTACTTTTAATTAAAATTGGCGTGTATGTGACTTTATTCAGAAATGAGATGCTTCACTCACGTATAGAACGTTTACGCGGTATAAGCTCTTCCTTTTAGTTTGTTCGTCGTCAGGCCCGTGCGCACAATTTTCTAAACTTCCGGAATAGAAAAAATTTGACTGAAATACTAAAAAAGTAACCTAAAATGTATATGAAATGAGATATCCCCCTCCCCCCTCAGGGGAAAATCCTGCGCACGGGCCTGTTCGTCGTAGGACTCGGCTTTGAAGCAAATTTGTCCTTGGTTACACTAACACAGAAAAATTGAAATGTTCGAAATCAGAGTGATTGAGTGATTGAAAACTCTTGAGCAACAAGTTTTTAATATCTATCTGTATTGAGAGATTTGGGAGAGTGGCTGTGACATTAATGCATTAATTATTATAGTGGGTGTATTTTTTTATTCATTCCGAATGATCAAACGCACCCTATTCCTAATATTTCGTGTTTTATTATTAGTACCGGTACATTCCGAAAACGTCATATTCGTACCAAAGTTGTTGATGGAATGAAGCAAGCCACTGTTTTTAGACTCACCAGTTGACGCCGCTGACAAGTCGTTGATGGAGTAAATGATAACATGTGTGACCCATAGTCATAGTGACAGCGACCCATAGTCGTTATAATGTCAGTGGTTCGGAATCCACTTTAAATTGTAGGTCCACTTGCAATCGTTGTCTCGAATCGGGCGAAGTTGTTCTCCCGCCCAATTTCTTACAAGGGGTTACGGGAACTAGGGAGACAGAAAACGATTGATGAAGATGAAATGTTGAAAGGAAAACTAATACCTGTACTGTTGTTATCGATTGGGCAGAAACTAAAGCTGAGAAACCTCAAAATTCAGTTGCTGAACAAGCTATTTTTTCTACCTACAGTATTGGTTGGCATTTCTATCTTTGGGTGTGTGACGCATATGGTGGACCATTTAGTGATAGAGAGTTATCTGAAAAATATAGTATTATTAATCTATCATTGATTTATCAGAAGCTCTTAATGGTTCCCAGTTACGTGACAGGGCTGTAAGTCTTGTCAACTCGTGCTTTAGCCAAACATAATTTTTGGGGTCCCTGAGAACTAATTTCTACTGGTGACAGTGTTCTAGGTCGGCCTATCAAGAGCTTCACGTCAGCTCCTCTTTCTCTTTTTAGGGATTAAATAGGGTTGAGTGCACAGCCTCAACTGTGGTATCACAATGCGCTACTCTGGTCTAAGTGTGCCTTTCCTCCCAGGATAGGTAGCTACTTCAACCTGACCTAACCCATAGCAATTCAAACAAACGTATAGAAACTAATAAAATAAATTAATGATGAAAGTAAAAAAAAAATTAAAGAAGAAAGGAAGGAGGAAGGGCCATGATCTCCGTCGTTGGTAATGCCAAATAATAGTGTTTCACTTTATGGAAATTTTTGCAATACAATCGTATACATATATGGAAATGACTCGACGGCTATGCTTAAATAGAGATTTCTAGAATTTTTCTTACACCAGTTTCATAACTCCCAAATTTCTGCTGTTGGCAAATTCTTGGCTGAGCTGTGCCCACCCCGGTCCTATTGTTGTTTCAAATCACTTACGGAGGAAATACAATATTAAGCAAATAGTCGTTTGCGTACCTAGTGAATTTGAAGTTGGTACGTACATTTCATGATGAGCTTCTCAACATGTCATCATTATGTAAGCAATCAATTGCGTCTTTAAATGAACACTTGAAAACAACAGCCACGTTATAGTATCTATTGGTGACTCAATAGCAAAAGCAATAGTGTCTATACTGCAGCCACAATCTCACATTTAATTAATTTGGTTCTCTGGCCCTTGTAGGGTGGAAAGTAACAAACAAGCACATTCTAATTATCCCGTGCATATGTGCCACTTATAAGGAGAAATGCACATAGGATCAGGCATGAAAACACTCTAATTATCCAAGTACATGTCCAACAGCTGTGGCAAATTGCAGAATTTATGTCAGTTTTTGCTAATCGGATTCATAAAACTCTGTTTTGGCTGACAAAACCGACAGGACGTTGTTCTTTACTGGAACAAAAATATACTACAGATTGGAACCAATCCTTCACGTCACATATAAGATCTTCTATAAAGAAAGAATGTACTTTATCACATGTTTTCTTTATCCGTAAAGTTTGTTGTGGACACCCTTCGGCATCCAAAACAACCATATGGTTCTAACCGTTTCTGTGAAACTATATTTACTTTAGTATTGTATCGTCTATGAAAATACATGGAGCAAGTAATTGAACAAGCCGAAGTGCACTCATACAAACACTAAATTCATGTAAACAATATTAAGCCAAAAGACTAAATATCTTTCTGGCTCTGAACTGCCCTGAAAAGGGTTACCGCCCGTAAATTACCTTGTTTTCATGAGGCAGCAAACTTTCTAGTCCCTTGTTGCGGGAAAATTGGGAAATTTTCGCTATGGGACACATGTGTCGCTCTGTAAATGGAGAATAGGCCTGTCTAATTTATCCCATTGAGTCGGAAGGTAGATAAGTGTTGTCTCTCTGAATTTCTCTTTATCTCGACGCTTAATGTGTGTATCCAGCAAATAATTTTGGATTCACTTCCATAATTTGTTAGACAACTACGTCGTTTTTTGGTCAATTACATTTCGGACCGTATAACTTTTCATTTGTTTATATACCTGAACCTGGTTTTATTAAATTTTAAGTAGAAATAAATGGATAGGAAGTTGTTGAATAAAGTATAAATATATTTGTAAGATAAATAAGAATATATGTATTCTGAATGATATGTTGAACTTTACAACTTTTATTTTAACATAATTCTCGAGATACAGTCAGATATTTAAAAAAACTTAAAGTATTTCGGAATATTCCTCTAGATATGTACTTCGAAATACATTTGGAATATAGAGCCTATTTTTGACAGCATCCAAGTGAAGCAATCAAAGCCTGTTATCATATGCTAACAACAGACGCTTATCTACCCACAAATTTGCCGGCCTCAGTTAAAGAATGAACGAATTCAAATATATTTAAGAAAATGCAGAGTTATGTCGGTGGTTTGAATGCCACCGTTTAGATCTGTAGGGTATGGCGCAGGAGAAGAAGAACTGATCTGAATTTTGAACCACTGAAATAACTCTGCAACTCACCCCAATGGTCCTTTACCGTTATCTACTGGCAGCAAGCAATAGCTAGTTTGAATTCGAATGTGACGGCTGTTAGAATATATCAATGTTTAATCCGTCCCCTATAAAGTATCCCCCCTGTGACATTATACACTTATGCCAATGTAGCTTCCAGTTTGAGAAGCACTGGTGGAACTCCTCGCCTTTAACTCATCTATTGTTGAAAAACGTTGCTCTTTGAGTGTCGTTTTGATTTCGGAAAATAGGAAAAGTCGCAGGGGGCCATTTCTAGAGAATAGGGTGGTTGCGGCATCACAATGGTGTTCTGTGCGAAGAACTTTTGGATAAGTAAAGCGGTATGCGCCGGTGCGTTGTCGTGATGGAATATCCACAATTTGTCTCTCCACTATTCAGAACGTTTTCTCCGGATTGCCTCACGCAAATTACGTGAAACTTCTAGGTAGTATTGCTTATTGACTGTACGACCTGGCGGCAGGAATTCGTGGTGAACAATTCCATTGTAGTCGAAGAAAACGGTTAGAAGGACCTTCACATGTGATCGAACTTGACGAGCTTTATTCGGTCTTGGCTCCTCAGACAACTTCCATTGAGACGATTCAATCTTTGCTTCGACGTCGTACCTATACACCCACGTTTCGTCGCAAGTTATGGTGCGTTTGAGCAAGTCTGTTTCGTCAGTGACATCAGCAAGCATATGTTCAGCGATGGTAAGGCGATGCTGCTTTTCATCATTGGTTGATGTTCTAGGACGCCCTCACTACGCGTCGTCTTCGCAGCCTCCCTAAAAGCGTTTCTGCCACTGATAATCGCGTGGTTGTGACATACCATCGTCGCCAAAGGCAACATTTTGAATATTTCGCTGCGCTTAATTCCGTTTTTAACACAAAATGTCACACACACTCTTTGATCCCACATTTCGCTACAAAAATCGCCGAACCCAATGAAATACGTCTTGCTTATTCGCTCGCCAAACAAAAACTACCAACATAAACATAAAAAATAAACTCGATTGACAAGATTAAGCGTGCGCAATTCAAAGATTCTCGTTACTTTTTGATCACACTTCGTACAATTAGCCGTAAAACCTGTCAACAGCACCAGAGGAGATAAGAGTTTTAAACACCACTGGACCTCCCCCGACGACACAAATTTAGTTAAACTACAGCAATTTCCAGTCTCCTGCAACAGCAACGAAGTTACAAAAGGCCCAAAGCCTGTTAATAGCAGGAGATAAAACTTGTCAACAGTACCGGAGGAAATAAGGGGTTTAAGCACCACTAGAACTCCCCCGACACTAATCTAGTTAAATTACATGAATTTTCAACTCCCCGCAGCGGTAAAATGCCCAATTTCCCAACAGCACTGTTGGAAATTGAAAATCCAGTAAGCCGACAGAGCCCCCGGCATAAGGCATATAAGGAGGGCTGGCGCAGCAGATCAGGTAGTCTTTGATTAGGACTCAAACCGTCTGGACCAGGAGGAACCAGCAGAGGAGTAACAAAAGGTAATTAAATATTGCAGAGTAGCTTGGCAGCTGATTATACAAAGGCGAGACCGGCGCCAGGCAGCTTTGGCAGTTGTCATCCGGTGGTCGATCAGACCACAACCAACTAAGCGAAGACCGGAGCCGATCAGCAAAATACGAGCTAATTTATTCTGAGTAGTAGTAGCTTGCCGCCACGGGTTATATAAATAAACCCAATACCACATCGCCGTCAGTCGTGGACCAGCCATCGACCAGACTACAGTGGCCAGCGCGGGAGCTCTCCTTACCAACTAGGAGAGAATACTGCAGATATAGTAAAGTTCTAGTAGCTGGCGTAATTCCCGCACTATAGAGAAACCCGTTGATTGCAAGGAGTTCACTCTAGTGTCCTTTATTGACATTAAGGGAACTTTTAAAAATGTTAGTCCGGGAGCAATAATGGACGCACTCGTTTCTCTGGGTGTAAATGCCAATCTTATGTCACTGATCGGTCAGATGCTTCATGGCAGGACTATTAGCTCAAGGCTGGGAGAGGCTCATGCTACCAGGACTGTGAGTACGGGTACACCGCAAGGTGGGTTCCTGTCTCCTCTTCTTTGGAATCTGGTGGTGAGTAAACTGGTTCTAATCCTGGAATGGAAGGGCTGTGGAGTGTCTGCTTATGCGGACGACATCGCTATAGCTATTTCGGGCAAATTCCTGCCTGTTTTAATGGATCTTATGCATAATGCTCTCAGTAAGCTCACCAATTGGGTGGTGGGGTGTGGGCTTTGCGTTAACCCTATCAAGACCGAGTTGCTCATCTTAACTAGAAAATATAAAATTCCTCATGTTGACCCTTTGTATCTGAATGGCACCCGCCTGGCTTTTATTGAGGAAGCTAAATATCTGGCTATCATCCTGGATAGGAAGCTTAGCTGGAAGCTTAATATTCATGAGAGGGTCAAGAAAGTAACTGTAGCTCTATACTCCTTTAAGAGCGCCATCGGTGGGAAATGGGGTTTTCAGTCCAAGTTAACTCACTGGCTCTATGTTGCAGTCATTAGGCCAATCCTGTTGTATGCTGGCCATCACTGGACAAGGCCACTTACCTCAACGTTTCGAGGAAGGTACAGAAGCACTACGAACCACTCCTACTGATGCTCTGGAGATACTTCTTCATTTACTTCCATCGACAGCTCCGGATGGTTCCAATGAGGAGGTGGAGGAAATTCTTCGATCACCGTGGCATCATTTATTGAGGTCTAAGTGTGTCCTTTAGGACAGCCACACTAACCAAACCTTACCTGTACTAGCGCAGATTCCTAGTACAAGACGCTCTGCTAACTAGTGCAAATCTCTAGTTACTTTTTTACTCTTGCACAAACGCAAACTCCTAGTGTAACACACTCTTCTAACTAGCACAAACTCCTAGTTATCTAGTCTACTCTACGCAAGTTCTTGGTACAAGATAATCTGCTAACTAGTGCAAATTCCTAGTTATCTCACTTACCCCTACATTAGTGCAAAGTTCTATTGTAGGACACTCCTCTAACTAGTGGAAATTCCTAGTTGTCTCGTTTAACCTCGCACTAGCGCAGATTCCTAGTGCAAGGCACTTAAATAACTAGCCACTATTAGCTATCACCTCCCCTTCATAGTAGTTGTACCTTCTAGTGTTCGGAATCATCTATCTTTTCCACACAGGAAAGTATCCGCCTTAGCAACAGAGGACTCCCCTAGGAAACAAAGCGACCAGCACCCCGTCTCCGAACAGCATCACGGATACCTGGGTGATCCCGTGAGCTGAAATATTTAGGTAGTTTTATATAGTATCGTCGATTGTGGTTGCGTAGTTGTTTTGTTTGTTTAATTTGCTCCGATTTCAAAATGTCGTAATAGATATATAGTATAATGAAAAATAATTTTATGCTTTTTCGCCCTTTTTGTGAAGTCGGTACAATTTTTTCTTAAAAACTATTTTATTTTTCACTTGTTAGTGTCTTTGTATATACGACTCGAAAAATGCTGCTCATACGAACAAACCAATTTCAACAGTTGCAGAGGTAGTGGAAATCTAGCATCTGAATTCGAAATCCGACAATATACATACTACGAAATTAGTCACGGTCACACCCTTACCTTAGATACAAAACTGTTACCATCGCCAGCGTACCCTATGCAGCAAGCGAGAATCGTCAAAGTCAGAGAATCATCGTAGTCACTCTAGGTAGAAAATTTTTCTCATTTACCAATCAGGAAGCCTATTCTGTACAACAGAATCGAAATCGGTCTACGCCTTACGAAGCTTGGCGCCGCCACTCCTTCAACTCTCACCATAAGCCACATTTTTTGTCCTGATACAAATCGATATTCTATGCGTTCAGAATCATCTAAATCAGTCCACGCGGTTACAAAGTTAAACTATCACCCCCACAATCCTTGGTCAACATTTTTCCTTATAGCTGCAATGTATACAACAAAAAAGAATTATCCAAATAGGTCTATACGTTAAGGTGTTGGGTAACGATAAATTCCCACCTCACCCTACCCCATAAATTATTGTCGTGGTACCAATGGGGCAACAAATTCTACACATTATGCGTTAAGAAGTTGCCATCCACCATAAAAGACTTTTTTCCCTTATTAACAATGGGCGATCCTACTCTATCCACCAAAAAATGAAGAATTCAAATCGGTCCACGCATTAGGAAGTTAGATTCCACCACCACCCCACCAGTAAGATTTTTGAAATGGTACCATAACTAAAAAAAAAGAATCATCCAAATATGCCAACGCGTTACGAAGTTAGACTACACCTCCCGCCTCTTCCACTCTCCTCCCCTTGACTCCTACCCAACCCCATCCTCACCTCATCCCTCCCCCAACTTACCAAATTTTTTTCATTACTAGCAATGGGGGAAATTAATTAACTAAATCGATCCATCTCCCCCTTCCACGCCCCACCACAGAAGATTTTTTTCCCATTATTAACAATAGACGATCATAAACCGGCCCACGCATTAGGAAGTTAGGTTCCACCCCCAGCCCGCCAATAAGATTTTTGACATGGTACCAATCGGGGAAATATACTCTTCAAAGCAAAAAAGAAACATCCCAATCGGTCCGAAGTTAGGTTTCACCCCCAGAGGCAGAAATAAATATCAGAACTGTGCGAAGAAAATTTCGGATGATGGGATTACCTGCACGAACATCCCGAAAAAAATCTTGGCTTATAAAACAACTCAAGACCACTCTATTCCTCTTCGCCGATGAAACGAATCAGGTGGATTTATTGATACTATCAGCTTTCGGTTGTCATTTCATCATTTGTGGTTTTTGAAGGCGACTCTGGGCCGGAAGTATTCATTTAATATAAAAAATCTGGCTAACCCCTTTTATGACCAGTTTTGCAAGATACTGTACATGATAGTATATAGACGCACATATGTGACTAAGTGTGTATTTAAGTGCCCAAATTTTCGAATTGATTTATCCAAACGATATCCCGTCCCTCCAACAATTACCCCGATTCCCAAAATCAAATCAATGTTATTTGCAGACTCCTCAATTTTGTAAGAAACTACCAATTTCGATTGATGATTTTCCCCCTGAAAGCAGCATGACATTTGAGCGTCGTCGGTCGTATAGAGTTTCTCGACAAAAATATCTGACATAGCACAATTAATAACAGTGTCACTATTAATCACAACAATAAAAGTCGAACTGTCAGCAGAGGTATTCATTGTCTGGACAGGAACCATTTGTCCAGCTAAAGGGAAAACTTTTGGTTCTTTACGTGCATAGACTATCGCGTTTTATATGGATTCTTTAGGACTTCTCTATTTGTACAACTAACAAGCTTATCGAATTAGGATACGGGTAGAAGGATAATTTCTTTCACTTCAAGCAGCTGTCATGGAAGTACTTGGATGGAAACAAAATCGTTATTCCCCAACTTTATGTCTCGAAAGAAATTTTACTTTCTTTAATTCCCACTACCCCACATCTCTTTCTTGTTGGT
The DNA here is from genome assembly GCA_964036015.1 of Leptarthrus brevirostris. Lineage (NCBI taxonomy): Eukaryota > Metazoa > Arthropoda > Insecta > Diptera > Asilidae > Leptarthrus > Leptarthrus brevirostris. Next base: position 20,609,599 of record OZ038371.1, read on the forward strand.
ACTTTCCACACTTTCTGAATTTACTACGTTCTGGACTTATATTTTCGTCGAAATCATAAAAAATAAGGTCAACTGGTAATTCGTTTCGTCCTTGAATTTCCAAGTACAAGCGTTAAGGAGGCGAAATGAATGACGGAGTTCAACATGCCCGAGGAGCTTGTAGGCAGTTGAAATGTGCGTATGTAATCTGTATACAACACGCCATAGGGTAGATGAAATGATGCTTTGTGATGCCATAAGAAGTTTCTGTCCTGCTATAAAGAACATCGTGATAAATTTCCGGTAATTCGCTTAATATTCCAGCTCCAGATATTAAAGGAAGTGACGTAAAAAATCCGGGCTGTTACGAAAGACGAATAGACAACTCAAATATTTAAAATAACAGCAAGTTCCTTTCCTGCAGCAATAATTTTATGATACTATGCTTAAACTCATGTTTTAATTCTAAAGAAATACTAAACTTAGAGGCGGGGGAATACTGGGTAGCTTCGCTATATGAGTACATGCTGTGTGAGGGAGGTGTCACCACCCCCGTCAGAAAAAGAAAGTTTTGTACTGAAAGCGGCAGAGGTGCTGGATGGGATGGAATGCTACGGCCATCATACCATCTGAGGAAGCACAGACATCAACCTAAGGAATAAGTTTCATTTTCACAATCTTTTAGAAACTAAGTTAGCACTTTTATAATTGTGAATTGGAGAGGGGTCGTAGACCTAACCCTTAGCGGAAGTTCAGACAATTTTGTACTGCATAGCAGGAGTATGTCCGATCAGACGTCCTTTTCAGATCACTAGTGGATTTTTTTTTGATGTAATATTCTTGGGCAGTGTCTACAACCCTAAAATTGCCGTGTAATTTCCGTGTACACGGAAATACACGGAAAGTACAAGGAAATACACGGAAAGTACACGGAAATATACGGAAAGTATACGGAAAGTACACGGAAATTACATGGAAATAACACGGAAGTACACGATAAGTGCAAACAGTCACTTCCATATTCATATTACTTGGTAATACTTTATCACAGCCTGTTCTCGATACATACCTGGCGGGGGGAGGGAGGGGCGGCAGCCCCCCAGTAATAAAGCAATTAAAAGCCTGATTAATACACCTCTTTCTCCCAGAAAGTATAATAAAGATTTGACGAAACGTGTACGCAATACGTTCCGTCAAATTGTTATTTGTCTTTCTGCGAGGAAGAGGTACACAACACGTTCCGTCAAATTTTTGTTAGACTTTCTGGGAGGAATAGGTGTATTAATCAGGCTTTTAGTTGCTTTATTAACTGGAGGGCTGCCACCCCCCCCATCCCTCCGCCCGGTTCGTATCGAGAACAGGCTGTGATAAACTATTACCAGTAATATGAATATCAAAGTGACTATTTGTACTTATCGTGTACTTACGTGTAGCTCCGTGTACTCCGTGAAATTTATACTTGTACTTTCCGTGTACTTCCGTGTTATTTCCGTGGAATTGCCGTGTACTTTCCGTGTATTTCTGTGTACTTTCCGTCTATTTCCATTCAAAAGAGGGGTATATATTCGATTGCACCACAATTATTAGGTCTGTCTGTTTACTCGAAAGTTTTTACACAATACCAAACGTTTTCGTCCGCATTGCGATTGTTTACTTTTGGACTTGAAGAAATTTAATCTTTTATTCAAGATGGACAAAATTTCGGCAGAATATTTTTCTTCTTTTATGGTTGACAACTCACAGGTGATTGATGTTTGGCAAGTTACAGCTTTTAAATAAAAATTTAAATAAACACGGGGAACTATTAACTTTTTTAGTAAATTGGTTTTAATTTTTACGATTTCTTCTAAGCGTTCTTTCTGGCAATTCTTTAGTCGTCTGTTAACTTTCTAATTTTCATCCCCTCCACCTGAAGAACATTTTTACTTGGTTTTACACAGGCTTTTTCACACAAAAATAAGCAGACAGACCTAATGTGTACACTTCAATTGTCAACAAAAGAATAACAGTATGGTCACAAACTCAGAACGTAGTTTTTTTGGTGAGTCGTTTTAAAAGGCAAAGGACTGAAGAAGAAGACTACCGGCAGACCGGTCACCCGATTCGATTGCAACGATTGCAAGTAAATCTATAATTTAAGGCGGGTTTCGAATCAAACACCAATGGCCTTTCATCGGAATCTCTCGTCAACAAAAAAAACAACCATTGGTAGCCGTCGCCGGTGAGATTCGAACCTGGAACCTAATGATGGAAGGCCAACAGGTTTTCTCTTACTTCATCCACAACAAGCTACTAATTTCGTTCGACCTTATAAAATCTCCGAAAGTAAGTATACTACGACCGATCCTGCTTCAAAAAGCACTTAAACGTAAATTTATCGTCGGTGGTAATGTCGAGACGCTGTCTTTGGTTGAGCATGTTTCTAATATCAGGCGGAAAGTAAAGGTCATCTTCTTTATGAAGATTGGCAAAAGTCCAATTAGTTTCCCCTTCTTCATTCTCAATATGCTTGAGAGGCTACTGGATGTACAAAAATCAGTATGTTTATAATAAAAGAAAATATCGGTAGAGATAGCATTGCATGAAATGATGTCGCTCATTGAAAGCTTCCTGGAGTATAGGATTTTAACAATGTACAGACAGACGCTATCCATAGCGTACTAGGAAACCCGGGAATTCATGAGAGTCTGGACTGGATTAATTCAATGCTTCTCAATAGGAGTAGAATAAAGAATGGGCGACTCAATAGTAAGGAGAATCGTATAAAGTCTGGAAAATTTCGTTCAACGATTTAAGAGAAGCTCGATTATATCCTTGAGAAGTTTGAGAACTAAGCCTTGAAATGCACTATATTAAAAATGAGCGGAAACCCTAAAAAACGGCACTGGTGATTTTTACTAGAAAAAGAAAACTACGTATGAAAAAAGAATCTGGTTCTTCCTGGTGATTCCAAATATCTAGGAGTACTGCCAGATTCCAAAGTCGCCTGGAAGAGAAATACGCAACTAAATTGTAGTCTTTTAACTTACTTTATATTATTCCAAATTTCGTCAATTACTAACTACTACAAAATCATGTTTACAAGTTTGCATAGTAATGTTAACATTATCGTTTACAAGATTATAAAATGTAATAAAATCAGCGAAAAGGACGGTTTCGAAATTCGATTCAAAACAAGTCAAATTATTTAAACATCGCCTGCATAGAATTGTGGAGTCGGCAGAAGTAGGAAAACACTGTTGATATAAAAAAATGGAAAGAAAAGGACCAATAACTCTGCCTTGGGGCACCTCAAAAGAAATAAAGGTCTAACCGGAGAGAGCTCTCAAAATCAATATGAACTGTGAAACATCAGATAAGTAAGTTGACAACCAGTTAATGAAACGAGAAGAACGCCTAAGGAATCGAATGTTATGAATAAGGATTTCATTCATTCATTTATTCTATCTGCATACTCGATTCAAAAGCTTGCAAATTGTGATAAATAAATTCAAGCAGATTGGTGGTAGTTGATTTTATTTTAGCAAAGATGGGGCCTATAAAAAAATGTGTAATAAAAGCTCAGCACATTGCTGGGCAAAGCTAAAAAAATCATCGTTACTCGAAATTAGTTTGTAATATGAGGCATTTATTCTTTTTTTGTAAAACCGTGTTGTGAACAGATCTCTTACAGTGTTAGAAAATAGCAAAGAACAAAGACAGATTAAATAAATACTATGAATATTGGGACAAGGGGCAAGTTTAAAAATAAAAGCAGGAATATCATCGCTTGAGAAGCAATATGACAGATTAGATTAGAAGGGTCGAATACGAGGTCCGTGAGCTTAAGAAAAGTCTTCGAAAACGTTGTCGAGTAAGCGAAATCTATATTTGTATCATAGGAAGAGCAAGAGCTACAAAAGAACTCGCCCAACAATTTTGCAGTTGAGAATTTATCGCAATAGTTACGAATTTTCAGAATCATCTCAGCACCCTACCGAACATGGACTTTGCCGTCCTAAACATCTTTGGTAAATCTTTCTTAAGCGAGCAAATGCGTTTTCGTATCTGTCGACATCAACTTAAGACTGCTTAAACTGCGACTGAAGCTTCGGCAGCTCTTTCTACCACCACACCATCCTCAGATCTGCTCTCTACTCTATATAGCTGTGACTGTAATTCATAAATACTATTCCCATTGACCAACATTACCGGTAGGTTCCTGGATTAGGGCCAAATTTATGATTTCGTTAATGATTGGTTGAGCCTTCTTTACTGTGGGGGAGGATTATTTGTACATGCTTCGTCATTTGTATATGTCTGCTACATCCTCACTAACTATAGTCCCACCAGAAAGCATACCGAACATGGACTTTGCCGTGCTAAACATCTTTGGTCAATCTTCCCCTAATAACCTTTTTTTAAGCGAGCAAATGCGTTTTCGTATCTGTCGACATCAACTTAAGACTCCTTAAACTTCGACTGAAGCTTCAGCAGCTCTTTCTCGATACCGGCAGTATCTAATGGGACTCTTTGTCTCTTCGATTGCTGTCTTAGAGGAAACACAGTGTGTTTGCATTTTGTAAAAGCGATAATTTAAACTAGAGGTCGCCTGGAATCCAAAGAAATCCGTGTATACTTTCTTAATTTCGTTTGAGTTGGATCAGGTTTGTCATACTTATCTAGTTCTCGTAACCCCTATGGGGTGGAAGAAGAACTCCACCCGGATCGAGACAATGTTGTGAGCTGGACTCCGAACCACCGAAATTACTGTGCAACCTTCAATGGCTTTTTTATCGTAATTTTGTGGCAGTAGAAAACAACTATAGATCGCCGCAGATGGGGTTCGAACCTGTGACCTCCGGGATTGAAGGGCGACACATCACTTCCTCCACCAACGACTGATTTTCGCTCAATTACCAGTATTATACCCCGCAATTAGCAGTTGCTATCTGACGTCACTCAAAGCGAAGTAAGAATTTTAAAAGGATTTATGACGATGTTCCTGTCAGCTTTTCTTCGATTTTTATGCTTTTACGCATTGTCAGTTCATACAATCTGTTTAAGAACAGGCAGAGTTACATATCTTCCACGTTGTCCTCAAATCGGGTGAAGATCTTTTAAAGGAACAGATGAATTAGTGTAGTGGGGGGGGGGGGGCGGGGTATAGTAAGGCAACTGTGGCCAAATACAACAAAAGAAGAAATAAGGTACTCCTTAGTGGAAGTAGAACAGATAGTATGTATAACCAGAGAAGTAGAATGTTTAGCCGTCACTCTTCTCAGGATTAGTGGAATTGTAGAACACAAGGCTGAGATCTATACTACCATTTCCTAATGAAGCAAGATCGATCTGTACAGAAGAATTTTGGAAGAATAGATTTTCATGAATCTTGATCCGCAATGCCGTCTAACATCCTGGGTTTCCCCAGACGGCAGAACTGAGAATCTGATTGACCATGTTGCTATTTCGAAAAGCTGGAGAAAGTGTCTCCTGGCGGCGCTGATATTGTTTGCGATTAGCATCTTGTAATAGTTAAGCCTTAAAACACCAAACATCAGCAGCGCATATACCTCCGCATTGCGCCAAAAGCTGATGAACTGCTTCGTAACATCGACGATTCGATCGACCACAAATAGAAAAGGACGAAGGAATGTTTTATGAGACAGACACGTGGGACGATTAGAGAGCTGAAGATAACCATGGATTAGTGACGCCACATGGACCAAAATACAGGAAATGAAGCAGATTAACGACCACATCAATTATGCCACAAATTACGCAGTTAAACAACATCTCAGAACTGCAACCGATCTCTACAGAAAGGCGTCCAAAAAAGTGTAAGACGCGACTTTGACAACTGAACATCCCGTGAGAGATACTAATGGATCGCTTCTTGACACGGATGAACATAAACTGTAGACCGTCTTAACATGAGAACTCCGACAAGATTGGAGCCGGCAGACGCAATTAAGTCGATGGACGTCTGTAAGGCCCCAGCGATTGATGGAATAGCAATGGAACTAATAAAGATGGATCCCATTGCTGCTGATGATACTTGTCATGTCGAAAACTAGGAATGTTGGGAAACTAAAACGTAGCCAGCTGAATGAAAAACATGCGTTATTATAAATATTCAAAAAAAAAAAAAAAAGACGACCTGACTAGTTGTAGCAATTCTTTTAAATGCAATCTCCACACTGATGGCAACAGTCATCTTAATGCGAATCAAGCAAATTTTGGAGCGCAATCTAAAAGTTTAACAGGAGGGGTTTCTCCTGCTCCGTCGCCCAATGCCCCACAAGAGGTTAAAGGAAACAGAGAGAGATGAACCCCATTGTAACCCATCTGATGGTTGAGTGACGTTACCTAATCTGATATATTCATAAAAATTCAATGCACTAAGGCTGCCTTAAAAGAAGCGGCGTTGTCGAGATAAAACAAGTTAACTAAGTTATATAACGAAGATGTTATATAAACAGAGTTAGTAAAAAAATAAATTTAATAGAAAGCTGAAAATTTATCGCTGCGCTACTCCATCGTATACTAAAATACTGAAAAGAACGGGCAGATTTACATACTTAATTACGCTCGTATATGCAGAATTTTATAAAGTCCATGTCCCTACATTGGGGAGTATTGTAAAGCCCCTCCTGAAAACCTGCACAAAGTCAGATTTTCACTTATGACTTATGTAAACAAAAAGTAATAAAAGCTTACAAAAGTAAAACATTGTTGTTGTAGTGTCCTAGGATTTTCGTCCTTATTTTGTTTAACTAATAAATTTGCATAGCTTAAGGAATTGCGGGGAAAAAAAACTGTGTAAAAACAACATAAAACTCTCAAGTAGTACCAAGCCGAAAATAGAAAACATTTCCCTATTCCTTGAGGGTTCGGTTGGTCTGGTAGTGCTTACTTTATAAATACAATTTCGTCATAATACATGACCCTTAAAAAATAAAGTTAAACAAAATGAAAACATGAAGGGTGAATAATAAAAAAGTAAAATTGTTGTAATAAGGAAAGAAAAACTCAAGAAAGCTCTTCATGCTGATTTGCGTAAGCAATAAAAACGACATTCTTTCACTTCACCTGAAGGCAAAGGATTCAATATGTCTATGTATTCTGCTTGGGATGCCCATAAGATTTTTTATGGTAAAAATGTTTTGAGTTTTGCTACTATTCTTTAAGAGCCTTGGGATTTATAGCACTCTAGAAACATGTTTTTATCGCAGCAATCAAAATCAATTGAGTTTATGATTTCTGTCCTTGGTGCGGAATCGATTTACGATTTGTGCTAACACTGATCCTAGATTATAATACTTTTCCTGGTAATGCCCGTTAAGTGCTATATAAAATGTTTTACAACATCCTATCGCTGGTAAAAGGAGTAATTACATTCATCATTGAATTAACGACAGCCGATGCAAACAAACCAGTATGAAAACTTTTTGGTGAGTGTAATACAAGTACCACCCTATTTCGTGTAATTTATGCAGAAATAAAATTAAAATTCACAAATTCATAAATTAACGCACAAATTTGAATTTGAATGATATCGGCTGGGTTGAGCCATTACCCGAATAGATAATGAAATTGTCACCACATTACGACATTGTTCGGGTTAATTGTTAGTTCGTGTTACGTTCGCCATTTGGGATGTGTTGTCAAGCCGAAATTTCATAAATGCTTGTATATTGTGCTAATCTAAAATACAATTAAACACAATTAGAGAAATTAATTTAAAATTCATGGAAAACATTTTATTTTGGCAACCACTTAATGTGCCCAATTTGCGCTTAATTGTAAAGTCTAATTATTAGGACCATACGCGGTAACTATATGCCTGCCACGTAATTGAATATCAAATATTTAACTGTGTGGGAGGGACATTATCATAATTTTACTGAATGTTTTCTATGTAAATTTCAATTAAATGATGGATAGGGTATTTATGTGAAAACATAGCTGTGGCAGATTATATTTACATAGTTAGTCCTAAAACGAATTGCTGCTTGTATAATTTCAACGAACATTTCGGTTCGAATACGATTAAGGGCACGTGTTTTCAAATGATACAAACTCTCATTGCTCCTAATTGATGTGCAAAGAATTTAGTTGGAAAGAACAGGATTTAATGGAACAGAGCATATGTCATCCCCAACTGGAGATAATATTCCGACCATATTTCACAATTCCGCAGCTTAACGACAAACTTTTAACATAAAGAACTTCATTACAATGGAGAAAACGTTGGAGGTGTAAAGTAGTTAGAACTTTCTCAATTACTTTTCTCATTTCTCTGAATTTAAAGAGGCTTTAAGATACCCCGTTAATATAAGGAGAGGAAAAATATCTGGAATTTTTTTCAATAAATTTTATATAGTAATAATCTGTAAAAAATTTATAAAGATAAAAGAATAAACAAAACTTTAAAAGTACGGTGTTGGATCAATACGTTGAGCGGGAAGGCCCAAATGCCATGGGTCCCGGGTTCGAGACCAGATGACCCCGTAAGCTTTTATTAAGAAATTAAAATAATCCACTCCGTCTCTGGGCTGTTGTCTAGCTCGCAGCAATGCAAAAAGAAGACTCAAGTTTCCTCACTTCCCTTACTCTAATTCCCTTCCGGCCAAAACCATGCTCACGCATCAAAGGGTTGTCCCCTAGCATTTGGCCATATCATATAAAAAAAAAAGTTTTGGCGGATTTTGAACCATCCGTCAAAGAGTGACCGCAAAAAAGCGTTTTTTCGCCTGTTTTTGAGCATTTCATAGGGACTTGGGAAAAAACATAAAAATGTTTAGTAGGGTTGAAAATCCACCCTTAAGCACTCCGAGGGTATGACCACATCCCCAAAATATGAAAAAAATCAGAAATATTTTAAAAAATCCAAAAAAAAATATCGTTTGAAGTTATGAGTGTTTCTTGTCAGTTTTGATGAAAAAGGACCCGCTAAGAAGGGTAAATCCACCCCCAAATATAAATCATAAAAATGTGAGAAAACAGTTCTATTTATTCTTTTTTAGTGTAAGAGTAGTAACGAAAAATTTTTCCCGTACATGTCATTTTATCGAGATTTCACTATTTGCATAAACTCTTCGTTGTTCATGTCTTGGCACATCAACCCATAATCAGTTGGGTGTGTGCATCTCCGTTGTATAAACTTGATTCATAGTAAAAAACCAGAAATATGTGGTGGGGAAAAATTCTGGGCCTCGCCAAAAGTATAAAAGCGAGCATCACCGTACAGAATTCGAGCAGTAGTGTCTCGAAAGGGATCCAGTTCAGACATAAGTGCGCTTAGGTCGGAAGCTACATACTCAACGCCGATAAGCACTAGTGGTTTAAATTGGACTATAAAAATCCCAGTAGTTAGCTGTCAATCTATTCCTGTTCCGCAAGATTGGCCGTGGTATCAGTCTGTCAATCTACCCATCCTTGTCGAACTTTCGTGGTGTTAGCCTGTTGGTCATCTGCTGGATTGGCCGTGGTGTTAGCCTGTCAATCTACCTTGTCGACCTTCCGTGGTGATAGCCTGTTGGTCATCCGTTAGATAGGCCGTGGTGTTAGCCTGTCAATCTACCTATCCTTGTCGACCTTCCGTGATGTTAGAGTGTTGGTCTTCCGCAGATTGGCCGTGATGTTAGCCTGCCAATCTATCCAAATCCCCATACATTGAGAGTACGACGTACCCATGGATGGTCGGATGTCGAGTATTATCCACGAGATTCACTGACGTAACAACCGCCGTTCGAACCACATCGCATCTCTCTCTCTCATTGCAAGTGTCGACCATAACCGCACTCCCTTCAACTACCTTCCCGTAGCATTAGCCGTAAAATAAAGAGGAAGAAATAAGAAACATTGATTGTGAACCAGAAAGAAAGAAACCCTGAATAAAGGAATTTTATATTTATTTAGTAAATGAGTCTTTTCAATTAGTTAGAACCTTTCACGACTCTAAAACTGCCGGCAACCTCTCTATTGAGGCTTCATGGGAAGAGACCCATTTCAGAGTCCTTAAGCTAACTTACTTTAACAATTTTTACTCATTTGTATTGAAACGAACCCTTATGAGGAGGTGAAATCTTCCCTAAAGCTGCAAAAATATCAAAAAATTTTCTACAAATTATGAAAAAATTTATTTAGATATCTGAAGTTATGAAAAATATGGAATAAGTTTTTCTTGCCAGTTCGGATGGGAAAACTACCTCTATGAAGTGTAAATCTGCCTCCAAATACGAAAAGATGAAAAAAAATCGTTGCAATCTATAATAGAAAAACTTAAAAAAATTTTAATTAAGAACATAATATTCATAAATTTGAATTTAAAAAACTATGGAAAAAATGGAGTATTTCTTGAATAAATAGAACCCTTTTCTTAAATTGCTACGATTTTCTTCTATCTTTTCGTATTTTGAGGTAGCTTTGCCGTTCATAGGGGTTATTTTTTCATGAAAACTGGCAAAACTACTTGTACCATATTTTCCACGACTTGAAACATCTAAATATATTTTTTCAGAATTTTTAGAAATATTTTAATTTTTTTGTAGTTTTAGTTTTTTTGTAAAGTAAGTTAGCTTAAGGACTCTTACAAGAAAAAATAATAAATAGAACTGCTTTCAAAAATTTTTCTGATTTTTTCATCTTCTCACGTTTGGGGGTGGATTTCGTAGAGTGCTTTTCAAACCTGAAAAGAAACACTCATAACTTCAAACGATTTTAAATTTTTAAATTTTTTTCATGTTTTAGGAATGATTTCAATCCCTCAGAGTGCTTAAGGGTGGATTTTCAACCCTCGTTAACTCTTATTTATCAAGAAAATACACAACTTTGCTTTTCTAAGATTTATTTGATATAAAAAATAGAATAAAAATTTTCTTTATATTTATCAATTTTTTTAATTTTTGGTCCTTTTAACCCCTAAATAGGGTTAAATTTAAAAAAACTAAAAACAATCTTTTTTTGGTTTTTGATGACGATTAATTTGATACCTACTAAACATTTTTATGTTTTTTCTTCAGGTCGCTATGGAATGCTCAAAAAAAGGCCGATTTTGTGATTACTCTTTGTGAAACTATGTAATATACAGGGTGTTTCACTTATGTTGTGCCAAAATAATTCGAGTGATAGAACCGTTTGGGAGTTAGGGTGTTTCACAAATTTGAAATTTTCATGATATGGACATCATTACTTTATTTGTATCTTTTGTTAGAGCATATAGTGCTTGGTTTGGACTTTTTAGCCTAGAAAAAGTGTGAGGCGTACCGTGCTTGGTTTTGACTCTTTCGTGCGACTTTTATTGATACGTGCCTGCAACGGGCTGGCATTTGGAAAAGTATAATTTTTACTTAGGCACACCGTTCCTCATCTGAGTACCATTCAGGCGTTTTGACGCAGTGTGTACATGTTTCAGGCTAGGAATGGGTGAGTCTTATGTTCACTCGGATTTCGTTCTTATAATCGTTCTCCCACACAGGGGCCAATTTTGGTTTCAAATATATAAAATTTTTGTTTATCACGCCTGCGGAGAACTTATTACATTACCGCAAGGTAAGTGACCGACTTCTCACTGTCGACTTTAAAATACGGCAATAGAAAATAAACCACGGCATTTTGAAATAAAACGCTGCAATTACATTGTGGGACATTTAACGAAACTATGCTTAACTAGAGAAATAGGAAAAAACACTCTGAAATACGAACACTTTTGAAATTTAAAGACCGTAGCCTGCAAAATGTAATTTTTTTTAAGATTCCGAGAAGTAATTTACTAATCTCAAAATTATATATGAGCTGAAATAACTGCTCCGATCTTAAAAGAAATGGAGTCAACCAAAGCTTCAATAATTTCATTTGAACTTTGTTTTTTTTTTTACAGTAAGGGGAGTGAGGAAATTTGAATGTCTTGTCCTTTTGCATTGCTTTGGGCTAGACAACAGCCCAGAGATGGAGTGAATTTTTAAATTTAATTTTAAATACCCAGGGGGAGACCTGGTCTCGAACCCGGAAACTATGGCATGGTGGTTATGCCGCTCAAAAAATTGATCTCACTTCGTCTCCATTTATTCCATTCATAATGTGGGACTTCGTTCTGCTTTTGTTTGCTCTATGGTTTATGCTCGGCTGTGTAACGCTTTATTTGGCCCATAAAATGAAAATGAGGTATTCCTGGGCAGTCAAGTCGCTGAACTCCATGGTCAGAAAATCGGTGAAAAAACGCAATTAATTTTTAATAAAGTAGACTTTTGGAACTCCATTTTTCACAGGTGACAAGGTGCTGGGTTGTATAAGAAAATTGTCTCGTCAGTATATGACAAGGGTGCCCTTTAATGGCTTGTACCAAAAAAATCCATCATAACTTGCCCACTTTGACCATTCATTATCGCGTTAACCTGTTTTTACTCTGCAATCGTTCTTAAACCTTTTATCTGTTAACGTCATAGACAGGGTAAATTATCCACACACAACAAAATAAATTTCTTTTCTTCTAAAATCACCAATTTCGGTATTTCAAGCGAGCTTCCTTCACTTTCTTTGTCAGTAGTGGCTTTTTTACTATCTATCGAAGGCTCCTACATATCGATTCGGCTCCTAGGTTGAACTTCTCCATCCAGTGGTCTCCCATCAGCTTCGTCCTTCTGTTTGTAAAGCAGGACACTGACACAATATTTGTACCGCTGTATTTTGCTCCGCCAGGCACATCATACAGGTATCATCCAGTCTTCCCAGCACAGTTTCGTGGCCCACTCAACAGGCCCACTGCTGTGCCTCTGCCAAAGGCTCCGGAACTTGAAAACACGAAGAAGCTCCCGGTTTAGCCAGTATATCTGCTCTCTTTTGCTTCAATTCCTACATGTCCCCTCACCTTGGCCAGTGTCATCACATGCGTTAAATTTACTTTCACACTCCAAAGCCAGCCCTGCATTGAACTCTGTGTTGTTCATAAGCCTGATCACCGTAAGATTGTCGAGTGCCACCACTGTCTGTTTACCCTTCATCCGAGCCTCCAGCATGATATGTATATGGTCCTGAGTATTGATGCTACAATCTAACTGTCCCGCTGAAGTAGGGCTTGTAATGTACCGTCTAATTCTGCTGCCTTGGATGGTTCAAACGATCTAATAGATCGCCTTAACCCCTCAAGCGGCACAATCTTTTCCGCTTAAGAGCTCCCTGTTTTCTCAGAGGCCGTAGCCTATCCAATTTGTAACTTCCCGGAAAGTGGCTTTCCTGAAGGATCTAATTTGTTTCGTCCAGGTCTCTGACATCTTTCTAGTTCTATCTCGAACCAATACGAGTCGGGAAACCGGGTCATTTGAGACCATATTCTGAAGTCTAGGTATAGTTTTCTTCATCTCTTGCTTGAAAGGCCCCAGACTTTTACATCCTGAGTCCTTATGAGTCGGTTGGTTCGGTCTCCCTGGTTAGAACTGCTAAGTTGTTTCCTTCTGCGAACTCAATCATATATCTACGCCTCTTTGGTTGTTGTTTGTCCTACCCAACACTGTACTGTGGGCATTCAAATCAAAATCTAACACTAGGCTAACACTAGGCCTGCATTTCTGACCTTGCAGTATTTTACCAGAGCCTCCACCTCCTTCCCGTGGGGCGATACCGGTGAGTCATATGTTAGGTAGTTCAAGGTTATGATAGTAACAACGCCTGACAAGAAACAAACGAAGATTAATGATTATCTCCGGGGGCCCTCTTTTTCATTTTCTGGATAGCCAGGGTTCCTGCGGCAGCGCTATGCCTAGTTTCTCTTCGACAAAATGTCGGTACGTCATATCTGATGCCGCCATAATGTGATACAGATTGCTTTGACAGACTTCCAGGCTGTTCCCACCCACTTCTTTCGATACGGGCCCACCTTCCTCCTTACTGGCGTCTTCCCTTATTTATTATTATATTTAGATTGACAGCATGTCGCCCTTACTGTGGTGCAGATTGCGTTGCCAGACTCTCAGGCTGTTCCCACCCACCTTCCTCATTATAGGCCCACCTACCTCCTTATGGGCCCACCTGCCTCCCTACTGGCACCGCCTGACCTCGGTTGGCCGACTGTTTGACGAAGACCCGCTCTATCGTTCCTAATCGAATTTACTTCCTCAGCCGGATATCGTTCCGTCATTGCGGTTCCGCATGCGGCCTCATTCCCATACTCGCGATGCTTTCCAATTCTCCGATGCAGGAATTCTGCTTCCTCAGCCACATTCGGATGAAATCCCTGCCCTCACATTGACGTTTTTGATTACATCATCGCGTTCCACCTTCAAGTTCCATCCCAAAGGTTGGATAATCTTTTGATGCTTTTAGACAGACAGTTCTTGGATTTTCGATTCACCCGTCCTCCAAGGCTAGTGAATTCATTTCGATGTCACCCGATTTTTTCTAGAAAAGAGGCAATAGCTCCAAAAAGAAGACTTGCTGCAGCCCAGGAGTAGGTTTCTACGCCTCCTCCCACCGTGGCTCTATTCTCATCCTGGTGATTAAATTTTTCTCTTCCCTTGGTCCGACGTTTCTTACTTTTCTCGGGTCGGCTTACGCCTTCCCTAGCTGTGTTCCGAACTCGTACCTGGTACTAGGGTTAGGGGCAGTTTCTGATGCATATTATTAATCTCCTTTTGATACCGCCTTTTCTCCTTTGCACGTATCCGCTTATGCTACTCCAGTCGTAGCCGGTTGCTCTTACACCTTTGTTCCGGGGGCCGTCGTTGATTCTCCACCATCCGCGGAGTTATCTGCCCCTTGGTCTTCACCTCGAATTCACTTTGCCGGACCTTCCTCATTTGGTGTTGAATCTGTTTGGGCACATTCGCAACTTGCTAATTCTATAAAAATTTTTACATTTAAATTTAGTTCCATTTTTTGACAAACGAGTTTGGGAAAAACAAACAGACCGGGAAGTCAGAGATCCCGCAAACCTTACCTACTCAACCAAATTACAACAGGAGATTGGGCTGCCCCTGAGGAGGTTCCTGCTAGAGGCACCATACCGATTTCGGGTGTCCCATCCTCAGATGGTCCCTCTACCAGATTCCCTTAGAGTGGCTCAACAACCTTGGAGTTAGAGGTTTGCTCCTTTCGTGTTCTGTGTTAGCTTGAGTGGGTATAATCTTGCAATTACCAGTGGCGCCGCGTGGGGAATCCAGAAAAACTTCGTATGCAAGACAGTCTTTATTTAACTACTTACCTATATCAGTTGTAGTTGATCTCGGCTTCCATAATCACACATTTGACAAGGGGCTGTGCCCCTGGAGCCCCAACTTGTTTAAATTTATTACAAATCAATGCATCTACTTAACCACCCAATTTTCCAATTGATACATTGAATGTTACTTTGTAAATCCGGTTCCTCTTTTACTAAAACATTTCGTTGGTTAAATTGATTTTCAGCGAAACCAAAGAGAGATTAATTACATCTACTTCTGAAGGAATGCACACTCAATTCACACTCCTTTCACTGACACTTTTTTTACACTTTGGTCAGATTCTAAATGCACATTGAATCTGAAGAGTGAGTTTACGGCTTTTAAATTGATTCAATTTCGTTAAAGCACAAAAATGAAATAAATATTTTGTAAGCAATTTAGTAGCCAACGGGGCAAACTTATGTAACTTTATATACTCGTATCTACATATACGCTAGACACTAGAATAGTCTAGGTATATAAATTCATAAAACTTTTTCGAAAAAGCTTCATTTGTTTGCAAATAATTTTGGAAAGTTTAAAATCCATTTGGTCATTGAATGTACAGAACGGAACCACTAATGAAAGTGGATAGGGCTGCAGGCTGAAAACTTCCCCAAAAATGTTTAGTGCTCCCTCAGTTCATTTTGATCCATGTAAAATTGAATCTAGACCGGATCCAAAACGAAGCATGAATAAGGGATGGAGGGAGGGGGGGGGGTAGAGGGAATTATTAAATTTTAAAGTTTCGTTTCATACTGAATCAACGAAGAACTGGTAAAAGTAGTTTTAACTTGTCAAACTCTATCCTCTCTCTGGGGAAATATATTTCGTTGTGCATTTGGTTTTTCAATAGACTACAACAACAAATTCGAACGAACGAGCTTTGATGATACTAAATGGTAATGACTCCTCTGGGTGTTAAATATTGGATGGAAAATTTTGTTTTCCAAAGTTCAAAGTGTGCTAATTTTGGGGATTTATCCAATTTTCCATAGTAAAGTTATTGACAGAATAAAGAAGATGATTACTGAATTGAAATGTTTCTAGCTGATGGTATCCGGATGAGCTGACAAATTTTGAATTAATATGAAATTTGTTTTAGACAAAACATGAAAAGATACTAAATGAAAGAGCTTTTGGGTTTCATTTTATGTTTTGCTGTCAAGAGCTACTTATCCACTGTGGCAGAAATTGTAAATTATCGAAGTACCGTGAATAGTATAGTAGATTTTCCAGGCAATGCCTCTGTGTTATTTAAAATCGACCAATAATGTAAGGTGGATTTCTAATCACTAATAGCCTCTTAATTTCATCTGTTGTTAGATCGGCGCCGGTGGGATGCGAACTTGCTGCTGCCTTACTTTTCTGATTTTTAATTTTTAAAATTTTTTTTTACGATGTGGCCAAAGCCTTGTGGATAACCCTTCACACGTCACCACAGTTATCATATAGGACTTTTACAGATTTCACCAACAACGAGCTAAGAGCTCATACCAAGTGCCATATACCGAGTACTAAGTTCTTAATTTGTATATTAACTTGGGGTCGTGCAGCTAACAATCCAAGAAGACTACTAGAAGTGGCCATCAGAAGAAGTTACTAGTTACTAGAAGTTATTAATTACACTGAACTTAGTATATGTATCTGTCGAAAACATAAAAGTATTATTGAATTTTATTTTTTTTATATATGACCGGGCATAATTTCGTAATGCGTGGACCGATTTTGATGATTCTAGTTTTGTTGGGCAGAGTATGTTACCCTATCGGTACCATGTCAAAAAATGTTTGGTGGGGTGAGGATGGCGGCTGGTGGTAAAACCTAACTCCGTAATGCGTGGACCAATTTGAATAATTCTTTTGTTGTTTTATCGAGAATGATCCCCCATTGTTACTATATGCATAAATGTTGCCGTAGGGTTGGGGTGGGGGAGGGGTAACATAACTTTGTGATGCGTGGACTGATTTAGATGTTTGTGAATGCATGGGGTATCTATTTGTATTGTGACAAAAATTGTGGCTTGTGGCGTGAGTTGGATGATGGTCTATCTTCATAAGGGGCCGTTCAAGTATTACGTAACGCAGTTATGGGGGAGGGGGATCTTGTGAAACGTTACGGTGCGTTAAAGGGGGGGGGGGGGTCAAGCAACGCGTTACGTAACACTCTAACTCTTTACTCGTGACTCACGGCTCAGTTTATATGGTATATCTACACTACACATATTTGTTGTACATTCGAAAAGAGTTGCGTCCCTGAGTATACAAAAGTATATATATGGCAAATAACCACAATAGGCCGTGTACCACGAGTCCATAGTTTGGACTCTAAGAGTCCGACCGGTTCAGTCAAGCAAAACCACCTAAACTACAAGCCATAAACTTACGAATTTTGCACCCGAAATTTACACACAGTAGGGCCAAAGTGGGCTGAAACGTTTGAGGGGGGGGTGGCAATGCGAAACGTTACGGGTCCGAAATCTTCAAAAATTACGTAACGTAACACTTGATGATTTTGATTCTGTTCAACAGAATACGTTGCCTGATTAATAAATGATAATATTTTGTACCTAGAGTGACTACGATGATTCTCTCTTGCTGTACAGGATGGACGATTAAATACTTTTATTGTAGTTGTTTGGTTTGTTTAATTTTCACTGCCTTCAAACTGTCAGAATATGAAATGAAAAATTATTTTATGCTTTCTAGCGCTTTTTGCATGGTTTTGGCCGAAAGGGAATTAGGGAAAGGGAACTGAGGAAACTTGAAAGTCTTGTTTTTGCATTGCTGCGATATAGACAACAGCCCAGATGCAGAGTGGATTATTTTAATTTCTTAATAAAAGCTCAGGGGGAAACCTCGTCTCAAACCCGGGGCCCATGGCATGGTGGTCGTGCGGCTCAACGAATTGATCCAACTTCTTCTCCGACTATGAGTCGATGTTTAAAAACCGATCGCTAATAGTATAATTTTTGTTTTTAGAGGAGGAAAATCTTCAAGAAGGCACCCGGAATCCCAGGTTGTATGGGATTTCTACCCACTAAAAACCACCTCCATTTTACGTCTACGCGCTCCACACCGGTATCCGATTCGGCATTTCTTCAGTGTGATAGCTGTCTGCCCAACTTGCCTTTTTTATGGGGTACTTAATACTCTGCCAATACATCCTACCCATATGTAAGCTATTAATATGTAAGCAAATTTCTACCTATCACTAAACTCGGCTAACTCGCTTAACAGCTACTCGGTCTTTTCTGAAGCCGTATTGCCTGCAGGATAGGCCTCCTGAGTTCTTGAGCTAATCGTTGAGTCTTATTAGGATAAGTTGTTTGTACCACTTACCCTCATCGCCAAGCAGTGAGATTGGTCTGTAAGATGGACCAATAGCTTTTTCCACTTTGTCGGGAACATTCCCTTGTTGGCAAGTCTATTGTAGACTTCCAGGTCGTAGTTTGGCTTTAGCGCCGCTACTTTTATAAGTATTTTTGTTAAGATTTTGTCAGGTCCCGGTGCTTTGCTAGGTTATAGCTTACCCCGTACTTCCTTTAGTTCGCTTTCTGGATAGGGCTCAAATTTTCCTTCTTTGAAATGTAACCAGCTCGTGCTAAACAAAGTCAACAGATGGTGCTAAGATTGTGGACTGTCTATGAATTCGGGAAAGACCAAACTGATGCTCTTACCATTAAAAGCAAAGTACGTAGCTTTGCCAAGCCCAAACTAAACGGGGTCAAGTCTCATTATTCTTCAGGATTAAGTACTTGTGGGTGTTTTTTGACTCCAAGTTGAACTGGAGGCAAAACATTGATAAAGGCAAGTTTGGCTCTTTAGGCCTACAACCACTCCTTTGGTAAAAGTTAGGGGCTGAAGTCTAGAATGATCCTGTGTATATATGTAGGGTAGTTGACAACTCTGAAGGCAAAACCAAATCTGCAGAAAAGAAGGAAGACAACAAACAATAGGAAGAACAGTTTTTACTGATAGAAGTCAGCACATACTGAAGTGTATTTGGTGGTGCGGAAGATATTTTTTGGACAGTAGTGCAGTTTGCCCTTTTTTTGCTATATCCATGGACCGTAGACAAAAGTTTTCCGAGGACAGCTTAGAACTCTAAAAGAACAGTTGTAAATTAAATCTACTTTATTACGCCCTAGTGTGAAGCCACATTTGTGAACTATTTTCTTATAATATATATACTTTTTGCGAATTGTTTAAGCTAGCTCTCTCTTTTAAAAAATATCTTGTATATTCACACAAATACACTGAACTGCTAGGACATCGTACTGTTCACAGCCGGCTCCAAGATGAACTGTGGTGTCGTGGGGGTCTTTTCTGATACACTACATATATTAAAGTCCTACAGACTACCCGACAGGCCAAGCGTATTCCAAGTGGAGGTGCTTGCGGTTCTGAAGGCGTACATGCCTGCTGGGACTCAATGGTACTTCATATTGAAGAATGTTGGCATTTTTACAGACAGCCAGGCTACCATAAAGGCGCTTGATTCAGTAACCACCTCTTCAAAGCTAGTGAGGGACTATAGAGAAAACTCACCTCTCTAAGGGGTAGATTCAATATCACCCTGCTCAGGTCATAGGAAAATTACTGGGAATGAGAGGACGAATGAACTCATGAGGAACGGCTCTATCCTCCACTGCTCCGATCAGAAGCTCATAGCTCAAAACTCCCTTAAAATGGTACTGTTCCGCACTTCTTTGTGAAAGCTCAACTTAAACCAGCTCGAGAGCGATTTGGCCAAGATTTAACAAGAATATATCGTCGGAGCTGCTCAGCAGGTTTCGTAAACTCATTGCGAAAATAGTAGCAGCCTGTACGGGCCAGGATGGAAGTTCGCAGTACGCTTCGTCGCCGTCTCTGTAACTACCCAGTACCCGAGATTAGCCAGTGTCGTTTTCGATTATTTGTACATGCTCTCTTCATTGTTCAAATCGATCTTTCCGACCTCAAAAAATCGATTCTTCGATTAATCGATCTCAGATCGCCATCCCTAGAATTGGCAGCTTGAATGTGTGTTTTTTTTATACGATGTGGCCAAATCCTAGGGGACAACCCATTGATGCGTTAGCATGGTTTTGGCCGGAAGGGAATTAGGGTAAGGGAAGTGAAGAAGCTTGAATTGCCTTGTTTTTTTGCATTACTGCGAGCTAGACAACAGCCCAGAGACGGAGTGGATTATTTTAATTTCTTAATAAAAACCCACGGGGAGATCTGGTCTCGAACCCGGGACCCATGGGTGGTCGTGCGGCTCAACGAATTGATCCAACTCCGTCTCCAAATAAAGCAAAATTTAGTTTTATACGTTTTTCCGTGCAATTTTTTTAATTTTTCTCTTTATAAGAACCTTCCTCGGACTTCAACGAATATTTGAAAAAGAAAATTTGTCGAATTGGTCCAGCCGTTCTCGAGTTTTGCGCTTAGCAACACATTTAGCCATTCATTTTTATTTATATAGCTATGCGCAAAACTTAATGTGTAAAATCGCTTAAACATATGGTCAAGTCAACCACCAAGTAAAAATAATAGCTCAAGCTAAAGCAGTAATTAATCATATGAGTATCAAATCATATATCGCTTGCAGCGTGACCGCAGCCTTAACAATTGCAAGAGTATAGCTTATTTTGAGAAACACATTTCCTTTATTCCCGAAAAATAATTCCAAAACACCAGTCTCCGGCTACTGTACTCCTCAATTACCATAGCACTTTCTAAATTAAATCATTAGTTTAACGTAGTTCTTTACAATTTTTATGAAAATCTTGCATTTTGCAGAGCGTAATTAGCACGATGATGATTCTATTTAAGTAGGTCACCCGGTAGTAGTAATGGAATAAGTTAACCAAACATTTATGTATGATCCAGCAAATATCCTTGCCGAAAATCTAAATTGCTTTACTAATTATCCATTTTAATGCCCTAACTTATCTCAAATAAATACACATAACCACAAGTGGAATGTCCAATGATCATAGAGCGACATAATGTTCTGAATTCCTTGATGGCATATAGTTTCTATCTTCCCAAGGCTATAACCTCTAGCTTGAGCAAACTTTATTAACTTTATGGTTTCCTTTGATAACGTCATTCGTTTGAACATCTGGGAATCTTTCCTTGTAACCACTTGCTATTTTGTGTGGAGCCCGTCCGTAATAGCAAATGCATGCTTACACATTTTCATCCGTTGTGATATGGCAAAGCTGATTCCCCTTAACCAAGCTTAATGTCCCTCTCAAGTTTTTCAATGTTTCCTGACAAAACAAAAGTTTTCGCTTTGTTAGACCTCGTTGAAGCGCCCTATAGCTATCGTTGCCTCATAATCCTCCTTCGTTCTTCAATAATAATGATGATATCAACATGATACATTTCAAGTTGACGGTACTGAATTGGATTTTATTTTGGACGAAATGTACTACTGTCGTGGCCTTTGCACAATTTTCTGTTGTCAATGTGGTTGCAGTAAAGAAGTACCAAATTGGAATATTACAAACGTAGAAAGCGCTAGGTGACGACAACATCCTTTCAGCGTCAATTGAATGAGATTTGTCGTAACGTTACTTTTATCCGACATAAAGACAGCTTTATTTTATAGTGGGGTGAAATGCAAACCGTTTCTGCATTCAGCGTCGATTTATTCTCCGAGCCTTTTTGTTCGGGCCTTACATTTGTCTCCCAGGTTGTTTACGACCTTTAGAAAAGATTTCTCCGTTCTGCATTGAATTGAGCTTTTACCAACTAAGCACCTAGCTTCCCTGAAATTTGCATTCTGAAGCCATTTATTGTATTGTTACCACATTTTCTAAATCTTATGAGAGTCCATTATTCAAGGTGGGAGAATGGAGTTTCCTTTGCGGAAAGTGCTAACAGCGCTTCTGCAAAAGTAAAGCTCTTCGGTTAATTAAAAGAATAAAGGAAAAAATGTAGGGGAAAACTTTACAAGTACGACAGTGCCTCAAAGGTATAATTCGTGCGGTCTACCCATTGCCGTTCATCCACCCACATCTATTTGTTGATGCGCAAACATGCATGGTGCTTTTCAAGAACTGTTTTTGTAACTGGAAACATTTTTATGCTCAATGTAGTAATTACACAGCTTCTGAAAGGGAATCTTTTGTGATTAGGTTTTGTATGCAAGCCAAGTAAAACTGTAGCGATAAATGATTGCTGGCATGCACCAGGCATGCCCTTGCATAGGTTTGTGAATTCTATCGAAGAGCTTTTGTTCCGGCATAGAATTAGGACTACTGGTTAAGTCTTTATACTTGGTCCATTCTCCTTGCTACCTTTGTGAAAACTTGGAAACTCTGATAATGTAGAATTGCTTCAATAAGACCAGTGTGTCTGGTTTTTTTGGAAAAAAAACTTATAATGGCGCTATTCGGTTTGACTTAGTGATAGGGTTATTACAAAAGTTCATTTTGCAATTCTTTAATTGGAACAAACCTTAGGTACATGGGCGCAGAATGGATTAGACGGTGGAAGCATAAATACTTAACTCTGATGTAATCTCTACAGAACCAATAGCAAACAGTCACTCCATTTGGTTTTTCTACGACAACGTTTGGGTTTTCGGAATCCCAAATCCTGCAATTTTTCTTTTTTTATGATAACACCAAAGCTTAGGGAGTGCCCTGAGATGCTAAAACACAGCCTTGGCAGAAAATGATTAAGGCTAAGGGAAATGGGTTAAGAGGTTGGGTGAAGGAGATGACGCTGTACGCCTCGCTTCCAACTTTCGGGCTAATAAGACGAGAAAAAAAGAAGATGGTAAACTATGCCACATTAAGGTACGTTAAGAACTGAGCACCCGAGTAAAAATAATTGAGTTTGTATAATCATGTTGTTAGCACGTATATCGAACAAATGCGTCCGGTAGTATTATAAACGCTCTCGCTACAGGCCCAAAAATAGGAAAATACGCATGTTATGTTATGTTAAATTTCACCCGTATGGACGCGTTTTTACCATATGGGTCAGTGGCCACCTGATATTAAAATTGTTCCCAATAGCCGATGACTCACAAGGTAATGAATGAAAATGATAACAATTACCGTCGGTGTCGAATGAGTTAATCTACGAAACTATTTTTATTGTTTTTATTTTAAATTTTAGTCTAGAAAAAGTGTGAGGGTATCGTGCTTGAATTGGACTATTTCGTGTGTCTTTTATTGATACGTCCCTAAAGTGGGCTGATATTTAGAAAAGTATTATTTTTACTTAAGCGTATCGTGCCTTATTTAAGTGCCATTTATTTGGATATTCAATTAACGAAATATTAAAGACAATTTTTAATCTAATAAAAATTTATTTCACCCGGCTAATAATGACACCTCGAGTAACTCGGGTATCGCAAACTTATAAAAAGTAATGCCAACCCTCTAACGTTATCGGAAACTACTCGAAGTGCAACACTTCTATTTCGTACTACGAAAAAGCCCCCTCCTAATTAGAGAGATTAAAATAATATATATTAATCCCCAAAAATTTTTGTTTAAAAAACAACTTCTACACATAAAATATTTTTGAAAAACAATACCAACTTCTCAAGTCTCTTGGAAACTACCACCACCCAACCTAATGGAAAAAATTATGTTGCCTAATTTTTAATTAAAAAAAACGGAATGGTCCCGCTAATTGACGTTGTTCATTAAATAGCAAATGATTGTGATGTATTTTGTAAGAAGTAAACAAAACCCTAAAATATCAATTAGACCCCTAGTGTGCATTTCGAGTGGAAAAATGCTTCAACTTCACTAGTAGCAGTAATTAATAGACTAAATTTGTATAAAAAAATTATTCAAAGTTAAGAGTTACACTGGCGTGCTTAACCAATCGATATTTTAACCAAAAAAATTTGTGGAGGTTTTCTATATTGTAGCGCAGAAAAAAATTTTTCAACGTCTCGGGGTTGGAGTCTGATGCACTTGGAGAGTTGGATTTATTTTTAAAATATAGTCTTTAATCAACATATATTTAAACAAAAAAATTAGCAGCATATTTTTCTACTTTAATGTGGAAAGAAATCATTCAACGTTAAGGGTTGCAAGGGGTGGTCCGATGCACTTGGAAGATTGGATTCATTTGTTAAAATCATCATATCTCTCTTTCTCTAGTTCCTGTAACCCCTTGTGGGGTATGGGTGGGAGAAGAACTTCACCGATTCGAGACAAAAGTTGCAAGTGGACCTACAATTTAAAGTGTCATTTTCTCTGCAACTCCAATGGCCTTTATATCCTAATCTGTTGTTAGCAGAAAACAACCATGAGTCGTCGTTGGTGGGATTCGAACCTGGATCATTGGATTGGTAGGCCGGTACGTTATCACTTACTCCACGGTCGACTTAAATCATCATATAATCAAAAGATATTTTAACAATGAAAATTAGCAAGGTTATTTCGTTTCATTCAATTAAGAATTTTACAAAATAATTGTTATCACTGAGTTAGGGGTAGTTTCCGACAGATTTGAGGGTGTTTTTTTACATTCTAATGTCAAGAAAAATTATTTAATGTTGAGGGTGGCACTAATGGTGGGTTCCAATATAATGGTTCGTATATATTATTTTAATCTTTCTAACTAACAGTTATTTTTGCACTAAAAACTAGAGGGGTTTTACTAGCAAGTGCACAATAGAAGTTTTTAATGTTTAGGGTTGCACTGGGGCGAAGTTATCGTTAAAGTTAGTGGTTGGCATTATTTTTAAGAATTTGCCACACGGAAACTCTTCGGGTTGGTAAACATTAGCAGTGCTAGATAAATTTATTTTTGTCCAATAAATGTTTTCAATGTTTCGTTCTTTGAACGTTCTGTTCTTCAAGTACCTCCACATTCATGCTGTTCTGCTGAGGAAAGATACCTGAAATTTAATGGTACGTCCAAGATTGTATCGCGTATTGTGATGGGCCAAAAAGGAATCAGGCTAGTAATTTCGTTAGAACAATGGCTGCGGAACTAATGATAAAAGAATGAGCTACAACAGACATTCCTGCAATGATCCAGAAACGTATGTTGGGATCCTGCCTAAATATGGGAGTTCTGTTAGAGACTAACACCAACACAAAATTAAAACTTTAGCTTTCTCTTCTCCAGTCCACTAGGAGACTGGTTAAATTGTCTAAGAAGAGACTAAGAAGTTTGATGATTCCTGATATCTACCGGCTACTTTATTACTCGTTCGGTTGAGTATGCTTGCTACGATTTTTTTTTGCGAGATACGACTCTTATTTTTACTGAGACAGACAAGTAAAAATAAATATTTATAATCGAAAATGGCTTTATTGTTTTTCAAAATATTCTCCATGAAATACAGTTTTCCATGCGTTTGAGCCAATTCTTGAAGCATTTTTTCCACTCCGATTGAGGTACCTTCAAAACATGGGATTTGAACTCATCAACCGGTTCTTCAGGCGTCGAGAAACGTTGACCTCACATTTTATTTTGATCTCCAGGAATAAGAAAAAATCATTCGGTGCCAAATCAAGACTGTACAGCGGATGACCCATCAATTCGATGTTTCAAATGCTCAAAAATTCACTTGTTTGAGCCGATGTGTGAGAGCTTGCATTGTCGTGGTGGAAAAAGATTCGTCTTCTGCGATTGATTTCCCTTATTTTTCCGAAAACTTCTGGCAGAAAAATGGTGGTGTACCATTCAGAATTGACCGTTCTACGTTCCTGTAATGGCACGGTAGCGACATGTTCTATTATTTCGAAAAAAAACGGGCGACCATTTACTTCGAAGTGCTTCATGCGCAAACAACTTTTGTTGGATTTGGCTCGTCTTGAAAGGCCCATACAGTCGATTGTTGCTTAGTTTTGGGTTCAAATGCATAGATCCATGATTCGGCGCCAGTCACGATGTTATAGACGTCTTTTGGAGCACCGCGATTGAATTTTTTCAACATTTCTTTGCACCAATCGACAGGAGCCGTTTTTTGAGCGATTGTCAAATTATGCGGTATCCAACGTGAACAAATCGTTTTGACGGCCCAATGCACATGCAATATTGAATGTATGCGAGTGGAACTATCTCCTCAATTTCAGGGTATGTCACATGACGATCTTGCAATATCAGTTCACGCGCAGTATAGATTTTTTCTGGCACAACAACTGATTTAGGACGACCATCACGAAATTCGTCCTGTTGCGAAGTCCACCACGATTGAATTCGGAAAACCAGTGAAACACGGAGGCTCGAAATGGTGCTCTATTACCACCGCACGAAAATGGTCACGATTTAATTCCAGTTTTTGGCCAAGATATATGTTTCAAGTACCTGTAAACAACACAAATAGCACTCGTATGACAAAACGTTCTGAGAACAATTACCAGTAAAAATGTCAAACACATTCACACTGGTGTTGCCATATCTCAAAATTTAAGTAGCAACCTATGTAGGTGAAAATCTTTCAAGGTCCCGAGCGACACGAATGTCTGTAGTAGTGTGACATTTTTACTTATTAAAATACTTCTCTAGGAATAAGCCGATCTAGACAACTTTATTTGGGTCACTTTTTGTCCTGTTTTTTAGCGTTGGGTACCTGGACACCTCCAGTTTTCCTTCCTCATCTCGATTCCCCGAACCAATGTAAATATTTACGTATGATACACCTTCTCCAAGCCTTTCGGCCTCCCAGCAGTATTCTCCTTTTACTTACTGAATCAGGATACTGGCAACATATATGCATCGCGGTTTCTTGCATCTCTAGGCACAGGTGTCGTCTAAAGAATATGAAGATCCTTGAAGATGATCATACCTATCTTCAAGGATCTTTATCTATTTAGATGATACCTGAAGTTTGCATATCCCGTCACCATTGCCATTACCTATTTCTTGCTGCTTTTGGTTTAGTTGCAATGTTCAAAGACTCAATCTTATAAAACTCGATTCTCTCGAAACTCGAAGAAATAAATTCAAAACTGTTTTTGCCTTGGATTACCTATGTACATGGTACTATATTATAATATAGTATACATAGATATATCACTTGTCCTCGCTCCCCGTTATTCCACCGAAATACCCTTTTTTTATCTTGCCGAGAGCGAGATCGCACCGAGACTGGCCTTTATCTCGCCGAGATCGAGATCGAGAGCGAGATCGTCTTCACCTTGACGAGACCAAGACCGAGATCTGCCAAAGTCTCGGTCTTGTCTCGGTGCCGTGAAGCCCTATGCGGTAGTAAGGCACCCTTAGACGCGAAGGTAGGAAGGAAAGGGCAGAAAAGAAAATAATTGAAATCCGCCGGCGGTAATGTCGAATGCATAGTTTTCGGGATCACTGAGATGAACAACCTAACTTTGAATGTCGTTGTAAGACACATCTAGCACCTCCGGGGTGGGTGTGAGAAGGGAGTGACATATAAAAATATAATCGAACAGGACACTTACTATATATACTATATATATACTAGGGCGCGTGCAAGTAAGTGTCCTGTTCGATTATATTTTTATATGTCACTCCCTTCTCACACCCACCCCGGAGGTGCTAGATGTGTCTTACAACGACATTCAAAGTTAGGTTGTTCATCTCAGTGATCCCGAAAACTATGCATTCGACATTACCGCCGGCGGATTTCACTTATTTTCTTTTCTGCCCTTTCCTTCCTACCTTCGCGTCTAAGGGTGCCTTACTACCGCATAGGGCTTCACGGCACCGAGACAAGACCGAGACTTTGGCAGATCTCGGTCTTGGTCTCGTCAAGGTGAAGACGATCTCGCTCTCGATCTCGATCTCGGCGAGATAAAGGCCAGTCTCGGTGCGATCTCGCTCTCGGCAAGATAAAAAAAGGGTATTTCGGTGGAATAACGGGGAGCGAGGACAAGTGATATATCTATGTATATATGCATTTTCTTCATATTTCCATCGTCAAAATAAGGTAGCAAAGGCTCTTGTTTGCTATTGGGGATAAAGCGCAAATATCTGAAGAAGGAAATAATGTAGAAAGAAGCGATTGGGGAGAGCAGTGTATACTTATATGCCCCATAAATCACACAATTGAAATTTTTCGGAGCGACATAAAAGCTGAAACAACTAAAAAAAATTGTCCACAATAAAATCATAAAAACTAATATCTCGTCCACTCTCGTCACCTCAATCTCGCTCTCGGTATCGTACTGTTACCAATGATATTGGTCTCGTTGCCGGTCTCGGTATCGTGTCGAGACCGATACCGGCAGCGAGATTTATCTCGAGTATCGTGAAGCCCTACTACCGCAGTATTTAACGGCGTCGGGAGTGTCATTATTCACCTTAGCCACACCGAAAACTATGAATTCTCATAGTAATATCGGTCGGTTTCGAGATTATTTATGCATGCCACTCTCTTACCCCCCAAACCTAAGGATGTCTTACTACCAATTTATTTAACGGCATCGGGAGTCTCGTTATTCAGTTTACTGACCCCGACAAGTATGGATTCGACACTAATATCGGTCGTTTTGATTATTTGTACATGTCACCCCCACCCGTGTGAAAGAAGCACTATGCCGAAGAAAATACTAAACCTTCGCGTGAAAGTCCCATCGAAATCGGATGAGCCCTTTTCGAGATTCGCTTCAGTCGTTTTCGATTATTTATATATTTCACTCTCTTCCCTCCCCATCCATAGGGATGCCTTATCACTAGTTAGTTGCTCTGAGTCATATTATTGTAACATAGTAGGGCTCTTCGGGTTCGGCAGATTAATTTAGACACTTATTTCCAATCACAAATGTCCACAGTTTTTATTCACCTCACTGATTAATTCACTTCATAATATACCGTTTCACTTTACTTATTTAAACTTATCACTTCACTGGTTAAAATACAACTAACTAGTCGCAGTATCACATATAAACACTTCGCAGTCCAAACCACGACTAAACTAACCAGACTTCATACTCAGCCCTATTTATAATACTCAGCTTAGTTCTGGAAACTTCAGTCACAGTTCTAGATGTTTCCGTAGTAGATTAGTGATGGACAAAATCGGTGACTTTGCCGACTCAGGTCATACGAGTCATTTGGCATAAGTGACTCAAAAAAAAGATTCGGTCTTTTGGGCCACTTGATTCATTTGGAGACATATGTCTGCAGGGATTCAAGGCAAACATTTGAGCCCTACCAGGGGAGAATTTTTCCAGCTTCTCCGGCAACGGATGCTTTTTTTGTTTTTTTTGTTTGTTTTTTTTTCTATATATGATGTTGCCAAAGCTCAGGGTATGCCCTATGATGCTAAAGCACAGTCTTGGCAGGAAAGGAATTAAGGTTGGGGGAAATGGGTTAGGAGGTTGAGTGAAGGAGGTGTCGATGTGCGCCCCGTTTGAAAGTTTCAGGCTCATAAGACGAGGGAAAAGCAGAAGATAGTAAACTGTTCCACATTCGTGTTGTTCTGCTAAGAAAAGATTCCCGAAATTTGACGGTACGTCCAAATTTGACCCGGAGAGTATAGGGGTGGGAGCGACTTGTAGATCTTGTATCGCGCGTTGTAATGAGTCTTCAAGGAATCAGGCTAGCAATTTCTTTAGAACAATGGCCATGGAAATAGCGATAAAAAGTGAGAGACAACCGACATTACGTCGATGCTCCAGAGAGTCAAGGCCCTCAGAGATTGAGGAATCGCCAATAAGTTTAACAGCCTTACGCTGAACTTTGTCTAACGCGGACAATGCGGTGTGTCCTGCCCCTGCCCAAATATGGGAATTATATTCAAGTCTAGGCCTAATGTGGGACTTGTAGATCAACGCTAAGTCGTAAGCTTACATTTACCTGTTGCATGGGCTCTGAGAGTATATGGGAGGTATATGGATCACATGTACATCACAACGTCATACTCCTTGAAATATGAGCAAGAGCAACAGGAACTACATAAAATTGAAGAAGAGCCTGAATTCGTAGTTCTTGACTCAAACGAATAGCCCACTATGCATTATGCACCGTACATTTTCTACAACTTGTTTGTTTTAAGATGGGAGCAATCGCGAGATTGAGAGAATCGGTGTGCCTTCTATCTTATTCGTAGAGATATGATATGGTGAAATGAACGATTGAACGATCTAATAGGAAAACATTGACTTTTGGTCAAAATGGCCGAATCGGTCGTGAACTTCACTATGGTAGATATATCATTAATAAATAAGCTTAAAAGTATTGGAACTAGTACAGATCTCCGCGGTACTCCAAATATTCCCGGTAGGAATTTTTTTTTATACCCTTATTCCTCCAGGGAACATAGGGAGCGTACACATGTTCTCCAGTCTTGTCTGTTCTGGGCTCTCCCTGTAACTTTTTCCCATGTTAGACCAGCGCTACTAAGTTCTGCATCGACCGCTCTTTTCCACGTTTGTCGGGGTCTGCTTCTTTTCCTTCTTCCGTTTGGAGGGTTGTACTCCAGAGCTTGTCTTGGGTTCTGGGTCTGTTGGGCCAGAATATTTTGCATATTATTCTCAGGCATTTGTTCACGAAAGTCTGCAGGCTTTGTATGTTCAGTCTTGTGGTTTTCCAAGTTTCACAGCCATATGGTAGGACAGATATGACGCTGGCGTTGAAGATTTTTATTTTGGTGTTGCGTGTTATCTCTGATTTCCATATTTTGAACAGCCTGCCGAATGCCTGTCTTGCCTTATTCAGTCTGCTTTGAATATCTTTGTCTGTGCCTCCGTTCGTTGTGATTGTGGTGCCTAGGTAAGTGAATTCTTCCACGTCTTCAATTGTGGTACAACCTATTGTTATTGGGTTCTAGTCCGTGTCATTGATCCTCATGATCTTTGCTTTGCTGGTGTTTATTTCTAGGCCCACTGTAAGTGCTGTGGTGTGGAGGTTATCAATGCTCCTCTGCATATCGCTGTGGCTGCTGGCTATTATCGCGATGTCATCGGCGTAGTCTAGGTCTATCAGGCTGCTTTCTACCCATATTATTCCTTCTGAGTTTCTGGTAGCCAGTGTAAGTACATCTTCAAGTACTATGTTGAATAGTGTGGGTGACATTGAGCAGCCTTGTTTGACTCCTGAGTTGATTATTAGGGGTTCGCTGTATTTGCCATTGTGAAGCGCTACGTTTTTCGCACTTTCGTATAGAGCTTTTATGATATCTCTATATTTTTCTTGTATATTTCTTTTCCGAAGGTCAGACCATATTGTTTCCCTATTGATGGTGTCGAATGCTCTGCGGAAGTCCACGAATCCCACGAATAGCGGCGTATGCCATTCTACAGATTGTTGCGTGATTATTCTCAGGGTATTCGTTTGGTCAGTACATCCCCTGTTTGGTCTGAAGCCAGCTTGGTTGTCACGTAGGTTATGTTCAATTTTGTCTGAGATTCTATTCATTATAATGCTGGCTAGTAGCTTGTTTATCGTGTTGAGCAGAGTGATGCCTCGCCAGTTGCTGCATTCTTGTAGATTTCTTGGGTAATTTTATTATTATGCCATTTTTCCATTCCTTTGGTATGTTGTTTTTTGACCAGGCCTCTCTGAGTAGCGGTGTGATGATTTCTGCACTTTGTGCTGGGTTGATTTTTAGGAGCTCAGCTTTTAGTCCATCTTCCCCAGCTGCTTTGTTATTCTTGAGGTTCCTTATTGCCTCTATTACTTCAATGATGCTTGGCTCTGGTATACTGTATTCATTGCGTAACACATGCTCTCTTGACCCTGTTATGCTAGTGTTGGTGTTGATGTTGACCTCACTGAAGTGCTCGTGTCATCTTTTTAGTTGTTCATCGTCTGTTGTTATCAAGTTCCCTTCTTTGTCCTTGATAAGTTCCTCTGTATTACTGGAGTTATTGGTTAGTTTCTTGATGTTATTGTATACGACGACGAAATTAAAATTGCCATAATTGAAAAAACCGGCTTCGATTAACTAGTAAATCATCGATCATTTTAAAATTATCGGAATCTATGTATCAAGAACGTAATCCACGCTTTTTGAAGAGGTCAACAGAGTGCTTTGGGTCCAAGCTGATAATACTCCTTCTAATACTTAGCAGATATGGTTGCGTCCTCGTAAGCTAAGTGAATATTAAATAAATGTTATTAAAGACTTGTGTCGAGCAATAAAAGTTAGACCGAATAATAAAACTTAAGATTGCTATATCATAAAGAATCAACATAAATTGAAAAATCGCACAAATATGTTGAATTCGAAGCCAGAAGACTTACATATATATGTTCGCGTTTTCCACAAGATGAGTCTGAAAAGAAAAGGATTTAAGATTATTAAACAAGTACAACTTTGAAGAAGGATTGAGTGCTGTAAGTATTATTTCTTTAATCATTTCAAAGTCTAATTCTAGCACACTAACATATTCCTTGACTAATGCTTATACAGATGGCAGCTTTACTGTTCTGACTATGCATGCATTTGTGTTTTCATTTTGAAATTAACATAAATATTCTCAAAACATTGGTAATTCCGACACGAAGTATCATTACGACTTCACCTAATTTCCTTCTCCAATTAACTGCGTAGCATAGATATACGTTTTACAAATCCGGTGCTAACTTGTAGTAAGATTATCTCGCCCTTAAGCTGTCTATTGCTGAATTAATTTCCCTAATTAGAGCAAAATATTAAAGTTCCTAAACATCCTCAAGTATTGTGGAATTCTTGAAAGTTTATGAACTTTACGGTTGCTTGGTTTGCCTATTGTGTCACTGTCGATTCTGGAATGGGGTCCGTATATTAAGAGCTGACAAAATACCACCCATCCTCATACCACACCAAGATTAATAGTCGAACGCCCAAATAATTTCACCAATATTAATGTATTGTAATAAATTTTGTGAATGTGGTTGCTGTCATTTTCCGGGTGGATCGCACATTACTTAGGGTTGCTTTTTTCATCGTTTTTCGTAATTTCAAGGCCTACGAGAAATATGAGGTCTATAAGCTAGAGTGTTGACACGAGGCACAGCATACACGGCTTTTTCCTCTAGGAATCTTTAGGCAACTTTCGTTTCGGGAACTTTTTCTTTTCTCTATGTGCTCAAATAGAATCAGAACGTTTTGGGTTTGTAATTAATGACAGTTCCGCCTTGTCATAGAATGCGGTTAGTTTGCCGAAAAAATTGTTGCTTTAAGATTTATTACCAAATTAATTACTCACCGTCTTTTACATTAAATAGAATTTCACGCCGAAAGGTGATAACACGTCAGTGTATTAGGAAAGATTATGCCTTGTAGACAGTCGAAATATTTTGATATGCTCAAGGTGGTGCCTGTACAAAGTATGAATTTGCGACGGAAAGGTATACACTTTAGACATTAATTTTGATATTTATAACTATTATGATTTAGTCAATTGTTGTTTAATGTAAATATCCTAAAATTGTACAAATATTAAAAGTTGCAGCAGGAACTGCAATAAAAAACATAAATAAAAATTGGCTCTAGGTGGGTGTCAGCTCTAAGAAAAGTTCCCCAAAAAGTTTTGAAGAAGTTCCCAAACTATGTTCAGAGCTTAAATTAAATGAACGAATAGATCCTTAGATGCTTTTCTAGTCATTTGGGAGCGCTCGTCTCAAAATATTCTACACGAAGCAGTCTCCCGTGACCGACGTTGATTCCTCACATCCTTCCAGTTCTACCAAAGTGAGGTTTCTCCTTCCCGTAGCACTTGCAGCAATTCCAAAACGAATAAAGGTCGGTAAAGAAGCTGCTAAACGTCTACAACCTATTATTCACACTAAAAAAAAATAGGCAAAGAGAAGCTCCTTGGATAAGCTTCAAATAGAAGCTTGGATAAGCTGCTGCAAGTATATAGCCTATTTTTCCCAATGAAGGAATAGGGCCGATCCACACTACAATGCCGTTCACCGTTCGTTCTCGATCCGAGCGCGGTCTTGTAAAGTCTAATCTAAGTTTCCATCAAATAATTATATATAAAAAATTATAAATATAATTTTGTAGTGTGTCCGTTTACAGTGTGTTCTCAAAAGTATTACTAATATTCCCAAGAACTTCATCCACAGAGACGGCTCTTCATGACGTTGAACGTACGATCGAACACTTATTGAAATATAAAGAATATACTTCTGAGGCGTTCCTGGACAGCGTCGAGTCTTCAATAATGGTCGCTCTAAATCTATCCTTGAGATTCACGCCGAGCTAGGCGTAGAGTAAAACCTCGGCCGTAAGATTTTGACGATACTATGAGTAAGGGTAGTACAATACGTAGTGGTTCCCTTGTTTTAAGGCACGTCTGTAAAAGTGCGCCTAAGGGTGTCTCATCTGCTTTGGCAGATCATAATGAACAAAATATTGTTGAAACTCGAACAGAAGAGAATTAAAACTTTCGCCTATGCCTACGATTTGGCGATCCTGGTATCTGGGAAATTCATTCCAGTAATAAGCTATATTGTGAAGAATGCCCTAAACAAATTTACAAGATGATGCAAAGACTGTGCACTGCTTGTGAACTCAGGAAAGGTTGAGCTAATGCTCTCTACCACTAAAACCACAGTATCCAACTTTGCCTTGCTCAAACTAAATCAACATATATTCTCATTATCATCCAGAGTCGAATACTTGAAAGTGCGTTTAGACCCGAAGTTGAACTGGTAGCAATCCGTTGAAGAAAGGAAGCAGAAGAAAGAAAAGGTGGGAATTGTGGCCTGAAATGACCATTCAGTACAGCAGCGGTACGTCCTATCCTCAACTACTTTGAATCGATGCTATTGGGGCATTACCCACTTACGCACTACCCCGACCGATGCTCTTAATGCTCTTCTATACCTCCTAATCTCCCCATTGGCTATGCTGGGTGATCTAACCCTATGGCCATAGTAATATCATTAGTCAAGCATCGAGAGGATTATCTGCCACGGTGTTCGACAACACAATACCCAACCTCAATTTTACCAGAAGCTTTGGTGCAAGAATTTCAACCAGGAAGGAATTGACAACCACTGAACTGCTTAACTACTACAACAGCATAATTTACTGACGACTCCAAGATGGACTGTGGTGTCGGTGCGGGTGTGCCCTTTAGACTACCAAACTACGTAGCGTATTCCAGGCAGAGGTCTTGCGATCCTGAAGGCATGCTATCACCTGCGACTCGATGAATCACTAATGAAGAACATTGACAACAATACGGACAGTCAAGCTGCCAGTAAGGCGTTTGCCTCAGTTAACACTCGCTCGAAACTTGTTAGCAAATGAAGAAAAATACTCAACTCTCTGGGAGATATCTTCATCGCTGGGTTCGAGGTCATAGGAACACACCAGAGGATGGCAGTGCTGACGAACTTATCAGTAACGGCTCTGGAGCCGAAACCGTTCACATACCGCTTTGGCCACATCGTATAAAAAAAAGAGAAGTCTTTAAGGACTTTCTAGCGAAAGCTAACCTTATATGGAGTGCTTCCTCAACCTGTGCCATCTAGATTTACCTGGCCAAGCTTTAACAAAAGTAGAACATTGGAGCTGCCTCATAGGCCTCGTGCTATAGTTGCGGTCTGCACAGGCCACTGTCTAATAGGTGAGCAGCTAGGCTGGGCGTTCCATTTAATATGTCTCAGTTGCGGCATTACCAGTGAAAAAGAAGCCGGGTCGTGATACCAAAGCGGTGCGTTAAGCTCTAATTGGAGAACTAGTCATGACGATCAGCACTCGTCACCTAAACCAACCAACCAACCCCAAGAATTTAGCTGTCCTGTGTCGGCTGTTACATCTCGTGTATTTCTGAACACCTAATGTTGAAATATTAATATGATTCTACTCCAGGTGATGTAGTGTTTGGACGTGTTTTGGTTTTTTGTTTACTAATATTTTTCTTTGCATGTTGGTGTGGGAACCTCAATATATGTTATATTTTGGTGAATAGGTCAATTGATTCGAGGCTTCTGCCTGTGAAGTGCGCCTTCTGAGTTAGAAGAGTTAATTCTATGAGACAATTTCAACTGTCACAAATTCACTGCCCTATAAAGTTTCTACAGGTCTAGTGGCCATTGTGTGGTTACCATCGTGCCCCATATACAATTTAATTCTTCGGGAAAGTATTTATCCATTGTTATAGCATACCCTATTATAAAAGGCTTTACATTACCATTTGGAAAGTGAATTGAATACTCCCTCAACGATAGACGAAGAACTACTAATAGCGGCTCCACTGAAAAGTCATAAAACAACTGACAAGAGGCACCCCCTCCTGATACCTTCATGAAGTGAAATAGGAATCAATTATGCCCATGGTGCTTTATGGGAATTTCAATTCAATTTTCGTTCAAATTTCTAGTAGCCACAACAATAGTAAACGCACTTAATGAGAGACACTAACGAAGAAGCTAAGAAGAATAAACGAGATGTAAAATCTGCTTTTCTTCGAACCCGAAAGGCTACCATAGACATTTCGGGAAACCCTTGCTAACGACCTTCTAAACATATCACGCGTTTAAACAACGATAGATATCCATAAGGTTTCGATGATTAACTAGGGGACACAGCAATTGTCACACCTAAACCTCTAAGTTAAAGAATTCCCTAACGGGTCCATCTATGTTTGCTGCACCATTGTTCCTTTGGCACCTATTCAGATTAAATTTGGTATACAGACATAGATTAATCACCAAAAATCAAATCAAAATGAAGAGATTTTTTTTAGAAAAAATTTTTTTTGTAGGAACCCCCCCCCCCTCCACACACACACAAAGCTCAAAGTGTTTCGGGAGTGGTTCAGATTCTCTGGATCCTTCCCCTAGTTTAGTTTAGTATTGGGAAGTGTGGTGCCAAACCGCCGAGGTCAATAATGTTTATAAAGATAATCCCCCCTACTTCTTAAATCAAGCTGGTCCATTTAAAGAGGCACAACAGCTGGTATAGTGAACAGCTCTCCAACTCTGTGGGATTCCACAGTGACTTCTGCAAGATAAAACTTCTGGACCTGAAAATGTCCGGGCACTCGCATCTGATGTGAAGAGGAATTTCGCTCTCTTTCAAACACAGTCTATAGGTAGGGACAATGGTCCTGATTTACTAGTTGGCAGAGACAGGTGATGAGACGTTCAGGTAGGATTTCAAAAAGTATTTGCGCAACTTCTACCCACAGGTGTCATGGCGGAGGCTTGTCTGACCAGTTCATCCACATTTTGTTACTTTAGAGAACCCCATGTCCTGGTTTTCAAGACAAGTTGACTTGATTGGTTCCTCCCAGTTCTTGCAGATCTTCCTGGCATTTCCAGACCAATTTTGATTTTGATATGGAAAAGTCGATTGACTTGATCATCGCCTGACTGTCGGAGAAGATAAATATGATCTTGTGTAAGTACTAATGTGTGCATATGAATTCCAAAGGTTGTTTCAGGCAACAACCTTGTACAAGAACGCGCTCTTTAGGTTCTCATAACCACATGCTAATACATTATGAACCTCAGCCTTAAAAGCAGTAGGAAGTTTAACTAGTGGTAATGATGTGTTGAATTTAGGTGACTTACACCAGACACCTGCACCCGCAATCGTTTTCGAATCCTACGTGTACCACTATATCCTTGTTGAAAGAGGACCCTTAAATTAATGTCTAATGTTTTTCTTATAATTCCAAAGCTCAGGGGATACCCTATCATGCCAAAAAAATCATCCTGAATGATCGACGATGTACCACTGAAGAAGTTCTGGAGCTGTCTGGAGTGATTTCGAGTGTAGTTCAGTGAAAAAAGGGTGTCTGCCATATTTGTGCATCGACTGCTGCCTGCTGAACAAAAACAGCTACGTTTGCGACCCTGAAGCGAAGCAGCAATAAAGCCAGTGGAAGACTTCAAATTCGCCTCGCCCAAAAAAGCTCGTCAAATGAAATCAAACGCCAAAACAATGTTGATTTATTTTTTCGATGTGAGAACTGTCGCCTTTTCAGAGTTTGTTTCACAGGGTCAGACAGTTAAGGCTTTCTTTCTAGAAATTTTGAAAAGATTGCGGCGGAAGAGGCTTGATTTGTGACAGTCGGGTGACTGGTTTTTCCACCACGACAACGCCTCTGCTCACACAGGCATGGCATCCGTTTCCCACACCCCTATCACCAGACCTTGTCTTGTCTTTGTCTTCTGCGATTTTTCTTTATTTCCCCGAATAAAAATAGACATGAAAGGAAAGCATTTTGCTGACGTTTCTGAGCTGGAAAAAAGAAGATGGTGGGGAGAATGATGAATTTAAGAAATGTTTTGAGAAATGTAATAAAAGATTGGACATGTGGATTAGAGTCAGTTAAGAGTACTTCAAAGGTGATTGGAGGTTTTTTGTTTAAAAATTAAGTAAATATTTTAAAAAAAAATAAGTTCGTTTTTTTCGGTACCCCCTCGTATCTCAATATCCAAAATGTTTATAGAGGGCGAATTGAGGGTTTATCAATTAAGTAAATGATTTGCTCTGTCACGAGCAAAGGAACGTAGAAATGTTGCTTAATAACACAAATATGCGTTCTTAGTTGATTTCTTCAGAATTCCGACGAGAATTTCTCACAGAATCAAAAGAGTACGCGAAGTCGACGGAGCTGTGAATACGATTCAAAGTTAGAGATAAAATGTCATTAATTAAATAAAGAAATAAGGTTGGTGATAAAACTGAGCCCTGTGGAACGCATTTATTTCGTTTGGGTTAGATGTAATGTGATGTGTGTGATGTGAATGTGCAGACCAGTTTGGCTAAAGGGGTAGCATGATAGACTCCATCAAAATCTTTTGAAATATTACGAGCAACGATTTCGTTGTAATTATGGAGACAATGATTCCAACGCTCCGTTAGAGCCGTTACTAAATCTAAGGTTGACCGTTCAACGGGAAAACCGCACTGATAATCGGTAAAAAGATGGTTGTTTTCTACATGTTTCATCAATTCTCAGTGATTCAAAACCTTTACATTAAGCCGAAGTTACTGGAATTGGTTTATATGAAGTTAGAGCCTTTCGTTTTTCAGGTATCGACTGAATATGAGAAGGAGTAAGTAATAACGTATCCATCTCGGAGATTCCACCGCTATCCGCGTACACCCACTGTTGTTTACTGCTGACAATAAGAAGACCTTAGAAGGTTGGAAAGTAATGTAGATGGTTTGGAATTCGTCTTACATTGTAGGTCCACCTACAATTGTTTTCTTAAATTTGGTAAAATTCTTCCCCCACCTTACGCCCCATGTTATGTTACAAGAAGGGGAGAGAAAGATAAATCTGTTACATAATAAAAGTCGGAGCTAATAGACCTCAGAAGGTCTGATCATTTTTGTCTGCTGTAGAACTCATTTTTTCGAACCAATAAACCGAAAAACATAATTATTCACTTGGTCAGTTTTGCTTGGCAACTGTAATCCACTTCGCACTGTTGATCTAGATTTTAAAGGACATCCACTAAAATTACAGCAATGTTAACAAACAATTTTACCATGCTCTATACGTTATAGAGTTGTTGTAGACACTATTTGTGTGGAATCTCTCGTATCTGATGCAAAAGTTGGGAAAACAGCAACAGACCAATTATCAAAATTTTAATAAATTTGAATTGGAATCCGCTCTTTCTGCTCTAAAAATTTGAATGTTTAAAATTTTCATGTTGGTATTACATTATTTCAATTAAGTAACAATACAATTGGATCCGGTATTACAATATAATTGCAAGTGAAATCAAATATTTGCAAGCTAACTTGAATTAAAGTGTGTACAGACTCATGTACACATCCTCAACCTTGTTGGTTTGGATTCAATCTACTTATGAAAACATAGTTTGTGTGGTTTAACGTATGAACATGGATGGATATGAAGAAGAATAGAGAACATGA
Source organism: Leptarthrus brevirostris (assembly GCA_964036015.1). NCBI lineage: Eukaryota > Metazoa > Arthropoda > Insecta > Diptera > Asilidae > Leptarthrus > Leptarthrus brevirostris. The sequence continues at coordinate 20,649,498 of OZ038371.1, forward strand.
GAGGATAATCTTTTCATAATTTTTTTATTGACAATCTAGCAGTCCTTTGGAACTCTATGACAGTCGAGTGGATCAAAAGGTGACTTCTGTTGGATATAAATAAGTAAATTTATAATCATGTACATGTTGAAAGGGTTGCTTCAATAACTCTATAAATCTCTTTAAATAACTGCAATGACATTGTGCTATAGTATACAAGTGGGTTAGTTATTATCATGCTCCTCTTGATTTCCAGTTCATCCTGGAATAGCGTGAAGGCTAAAATACGTAAACTGCGGACATAAATCTAAGTTTAAATTGAAATCCGAAATGACTAGAGTGCAGAAAAGCTTTTATATTTAGTTTCAATTAAAAGATAAGCGCAAAGCTTCATTACACTTTATAGCCATACATATGTAATCCCCCGGTAAGGATAGAAAATGAGGAAAAATGTGAAAAATTAATTTCTTTTGTGCACAGGGTGCGTTCCAACCCATTTTCACGTTAAGAATTAATTGCGTAATTCTTTCTCCTGTTCAAGGTTCGTTTAAGGGATAGGAATTACATATATCGTTAAAACGTGTTGTCATCACTATCACGTTGAGGCGATTATATCTTATAGACCACGGAACAAGTTCTACTCCAATGTATGCCTAGAGAGCAAACCAAAATATTGTCACGTTCTGAAAGAAAAAAATGGTACATCCCAACATACCATAATTAATCGAGAGCTCAATTAAATAAATTTATCTGTAGAAATTGAATTCTGTCCTCAAATTAATTTTCATTAAACATACGCAAGTCATGGTGACACTGCATAGTTCTAGTGCAGAAAGGATAAACCCAATAGATAAGGGTGCAGTACACAGTACGACCTGCCATAACTATAATTGAATTATTGTCATTTACGATTTTCCAAAGAGATAGGGGACATATTGATTTCTGTTGCAGTCCTGTGAATTTATCGATTTCGTTGAATTAGGCAAATAACTTCAGTTTTACATGGAACAAGCTACAGTATTGTTCAATTAAATTCCTATTGATTATTGTAAGACCTATGTCGCTAGAATCATATTGTTCTAACCTGTACTAATATCTATGTAATTTTAATAGTAATTTAGTATAGAGAGGCAAGGAAATGGAATCTATAATGTATCATGATTATTGACCTAGTTTGTCATCAAAATTAAAATTACACTTACAACTCACATTAATAGACTCGTTAGATTAGTTAGTTAGAAATATATAGATCGAAGGCTCAAACTCCATCCTGCCTACGAACTTTTCATAGAAAACAAATACACTCCGTCTCTGGACTGTTGTCTAGCTTGAAGAAATGCAAAAAAACAAGGCATTCGATATTCCTCATTCCCTTTACCCTAATTCTCTTCTCGGCATAGTCAGCTAAATGGATATAGGTATAGGGTTGTCCCCTGGGCTTTATGAAAAATAGAATTAACCCTTCGCACTTCTTCGGCAAGGAGCTAAGAAACACTTTACCTATTCCATAAAAAAGATGAAATGAGGCTCCCACACCAGCATGCAGAGGAAAAAAAAGAAAGCAACAGAAATAAAACAAGTAAGGAAACCCAGCAACACACTATACAAATGGAGGGTCACGGGAGCACAGAACATAAATAGTTCTTAAACAACACCTTACTAAGAGTTAAATCAATATTAGGACAAGAAATAACAGCCCTAAATAAACGATTAATTGGTTCATGCATGCCATAATTTGATCTGGATGGTTCAACATGCAAAAAAGGCAGTCTTCGAAGGTTATGTTGGGACTGTCTGAAGGAAACCTTGCTAACAAGCAAACCTGAGCCTATATTAGAGTTCAAGAGCTGGTGAATAAACACCAAGTCAGCAACTTTGCGCCCTTTCTCAAGCGAGGGCAAATCGAACAACTGGCGGCGGTCGGTGTTGGGCGGGAGTCTAAGTGGAGCCCTCTAAGCGCAAATCTAAGAATATTACGCTGCACCGATTCGATATGCTTGGAATGAAGATGACCTGAGATGCATACTCAAAAATAGGTCTAACTAAGGAGTAGTACAAATGCATCAATGTTGGTAGATCCGAGAACTCTCTAGACCATCGCTTAACAAAGCCCAAGATTAAACTGCCTCTAAACCCTGTTCCAAAAAGATTGGCAGTACACGGTAAATGTGAAGTTATGATGCCAAATTTCACAAACTCGCCAAAAACCGTGTATAGCCATCCTTTCGATCTTTCTTGGTCGAGAAACCAAGAGGCACTGATTCTGTCAGCAGCCAGATGCTGTTGGTCGCTTGAAACTGATCAGCACTCAGTGGTGGGTGGTAGGTGGTTTTACATGCGCAGTTCTCCGATGCAATACAAATTCGAGTGACTGGAATGGTCGGAACGGAAAGCACATTTAGTGCAGCCAGATTATATCTTTTAGCAGTAGGCCACGAGGAAAAACAAGAAAATGTTCTGAGATGAAATCGTGCCAACAGCGTGCTGAGGAAGAGGGATGGAGGCATAGGAAAATTATGGGAAAATAAAGCAGACAGCAATACTCCATAAGAGCGTGTACTGCCAATCTTTTTGGAACAGATTATAGACACGATATAGTTAATATGCAGAGTAAAGTCAAGCTTCCTATCAAGTTTTACCCCAAAGTCAGTTATGGACAGCACACGACGGAGACCATTCCTCGCAAAGTTGTAATCATAAACTTGTAGATTAGGGCTCCTGGAAAAAGTCATAGCTTCACATTTCTCAAAATTGAGGTGTAAGCCGTTATGCTCGCACCACGCCAGAAACGTGTCTAAGTCCTTTTGAATATGGGTGGCGTCACCATCATCCTTAATATAAGAGAAGATCTTCATGTCATCAACGTAGATTAGAACATTAGAGTACGAGATCAGACGGTAATGTTATCAATGGCAAGAACGGATAGTAGAGGACCGAGATGACTGCCTTGTGGTACACCATATGAAGCGTTGAAGATTCTAAAGATAGAGCCGCGGAGCGACACACAATAAGACCTGTCTCTTAGATAGGATGAAACCCAGTCGAGAAGAACAAGGGGCAAACCCAGCCTCCCGAGTTTAAATATAATGTGGGAGGTAAATTCAAGTAAGTTAGTAGTCGTTGATCTACCGGGCAAAAACCCGTGCTGATTGGGCAATAGAACGCTCTATAAGCTGCGAATGCACTATTTATTCTAATAATTTAGGTATGCAAGATAACTTTGCGATTTGTCTATAATTAGTTATAATATTCTTATGGCCTTTTTTATGAACAGGGACTATAAAAGAGCACTTCCACAATGTAGGAAATTTACCAGGTTGAAGGGACCTATTGAAGAGAATCGGAAATGGAGTAAGAAGGGCATCAGAATAGGACTGGAGGGATGCCGTCAGGACCAAAGGAAAAGTCCGATTTAAGTTCATTGATTTTTAACGAAATATGATCCCGTGATAGGTTAGGTTAGGTTAGGTTAAAGTGGCTGCCTAAGAAGGCACACTTAGGCCTAAGAGGCCCTTTGTGCTACCACATTGAGGCTTGAAATTAACAACCCCATAGAATTACCTAAGGAATAGGAGGGTTAACATTCTGTACCCTGTACACCGAACCAGTTTCTTGCATCCAGTGGAACTAGTTCACGGGAAGTCAAAATTATTTTGACTGGGTTGTGAAGTGTGTTCATCCTTAATTCGTCGTCGGGAACCATTTTCAACTCCCGATAAATCGAGTCAGGTTTCTGACATCTATGGAGCCCAGCTCGGTTAGCTCTTTGAAGTAGGGGGAGCCCAAAAACCGGTTCCTACGGTTGGCTAGGGCCGGGCGGCTACCGAGGAGGTGAAGTATGGTTTCCTCTTCCTCCTCGTCGTGGCAACTCCTACAGAAGTCGTTTGAGGGCACGCCCAGCCTATCGGCGTGTCTACCTATGAGGCAGTGACCCGTGATTACAGCTACTGTAGTGCTAATTATTTTCGTCGTAGGATGAGTCCTCTTGACCGCTTAGGGTCAAGCTTTGGCCATATTTGTCGGGTAATCAGGCAGGTGTGTTCTTCTTGCCAGTTGTTATTAGAAATCTTGAGAGCCTCCTGTGAGAGCTCCATTTTGCATGTAGCTAGCGGTTTACCCGGCTGGTGGTTAATGTCCGAATCAGGACGTGTGGTACCAATTATCACTAGTTCGTCGGCTCTGCAATTGCCCGGAATATCACTATGTCCAGGCACCCAGATGAGCCGTACTTTCAGATGCTCAGCTATGTCATTTAGTGTTGAGCGACATATTATAACCGTTTTGGAGGTTGTGTATACTCCCGAAAGGGATTAAATAGCTGCCTGACTATCTGTCAAAATACATACTTTGTCTGTAGGTAGCGTTAGTTGATTCAAACGGTCCGCAGCTACTTTTATAGCCATGATTTCTGCTTGAAACACGCTGCAGTAGTCAGGTAAGCGAAATGAGACATCGAGGTCCAAGTGTTCCGAGAATATTCCTCCACCCACTTTGCCATCTAATTTGGAGCCGTCAGTGTAGAGATGCACTGAGTTCTCCCATTGGGGAGCACCTTTCTCCCATTCCGATCTGGTGGGAAAGAAGGAATCGAATGTTGCTCCAAAGAAAGGCTTGGGCGAGGTGTAGTCGATATTGCTGGCAATTCTACTGTGCAATATTTTGGAGTGACCGAAACCAGTTCGCTTCCGGGTCTGGATTGAGTTAAGCCTAATGGCGGCTGATGATGCGGTTTGCTTACCAAAGAGATCCAACGGTAGAAGGTGGAGAATAGTGTTCAGGGCTTTAGAAGGTGTGGTTCTCAGGGCACCTGTTACCAGCAGTGCTGCCATCCTCTGAACTTTGTCCATTGCTTTGAGATGGGTTGCAATATTTAGTGCCGGCCACCAGACAATCACCCCATACATGAGTATAGGCCGTATGACACTTGTATAGAGCCAATTCACAATGCGTGGTTCCATACCCCATCTTTTCCCTATAGCCTTCTTACACGAGTACAGCGCTACTGTAGCTTTCCGTACTCTTTCTTGGATGTTAGGCTTCCAGGTAAGTTTTCTATCTAGGACTAAACCTATCTATACTTAACCTGATTACACAGTTCCAGCCTAGCCCCGTCTAGTGTAGGGCAATTAATAGGAGGTGTTTTATGCCTCCGAGAGAAGAGTATTAACTCTGTTTTGTTAGGGTTTAAACCTAGACCACACCCATCACTCCATGATGAAATCTTGGAGAGGGCGTGTTGTAACACCTCAGCCAGTGTATTGGGGTGCTTACCTGAACATATCAGGACAATATCATCGGCATAGGCAAGAACCTTGTGACCGGACAACTCCAGGTCTATGAGTAACTCATTCAGAGTTAAGTTCTATAAGAGTGGTGAAAGAATTCCTCCCTGAGGGGTACCTCTAGTTACCACTCTTTGGATATTAGATCCTCCTAAGCTGGAGATAATGACCCTGCTTTTTAGCATGATGTCAATAAGTTTGATGAGAAGGTCGTCGATTTCAAGCCTCCTCAAGGATGCCATTTTCGCCTCTGATCTAATATTGTTAAAAGCACCCTCAATATCAAGGAAGGCTACAAGTGAATATTCCTTCTGTAGTAGCGAATGCTCTACGATGATTGGTTTCCTAATCAGTTTCTTAAATTTTTTGAGGCATTCTTTATAAGAAGTCCAGACATTAGTTTTCTTTGTTTGGTTAAAAAGCTTACGACACTTCTTTCTTAGGGTCATGATCTCACTCGACCACCACGGAGGTTTGGGCTTCCCTCTAGGGACCCTGTCGGGGCAGGAAATTTGTGTCGCCTCATTACACGCAAGCGTCAAAGTGTCCACCACCTTGTCAAGGGTTTGTTTACTGTCAATTACGGGTGGACCTGTAGCAGGCAGGCTATTACTGAGGACCATCCTGTAGAGGTCCCAGTTTGTCCTTAGCCTGTTTTTATAGGGAGGACACATCATCTTGTGAAGTGTTATACCAAATTCAATATAGGCATGGTCGGAGAAGCATGGTTTCTTGGATACCTTCCACTCCGTTATTAAGTGGGCGGATTGTTCTGAGACTAAGGTAATGTCTAGAACTTCCCGCCTAATTGAGTTAGTAAAAGTGGGTTCTGCACCCACATTAAAAATCTGGAGGTTATTTCCGAGAATAAAATCAAAAAGTAACTCATCCCTTTCGTTGATGTCCGAGCTGCCCCAGACTATATGATGAGCGTTGTTGTCTACTCCTATCACCAGCGTCTTCCTTTACCTAGTGGCTTCCTTGATGGCATGCCTGAGTACGAAAGTGTATTATATATAATACCGACTACTTTTAAGGGGTCAAGATTAATATTAAGAAAATATAAAAAAATTTTTGAGAAAAACGGAAATTCCGTGTATTTTTTTTATCAAACCCATAAGTGCAGTCTGACGCGCGGATATTATATGGAACGGGCGTCATGTCGTCGAGAATTGAACCGACTAACATAGGCATTGTACCCCTCCACCGCCACAGAGTAGGAATCCTATATCGGACAAGCGTATTCTAAAATGGGTCAAACAAAACTACAAAAGAGGAGCATAGTTAAGTAGAGAGCAGATGGACCTTGTGAATAAGAATCCTGTGATAAATCGAGTCGAAGGCCTTCTAAAATCAGTGAATACGCAGTCGACCTGAGAACTCGACTCAATCAGCGGCAAGCAATAATGCACGAATTCGAGCAAGTTGGCGGTGGTAGACCTACTCTTGATGAAGCCATGCTCTAAAAGCCAATAAAGGGTCTACAATGAAAACTATATTTAGAGATATCAGACTGTTCGTTATTCTTTAGGGGGTAGGGGGTGGGTTGGCAATTATCAGAGTCCTGAAGTAAACAATAATTATCTGCTGCGGTTGGCATGAAGACCTTTCCTTCTATGGTAACTTAGTAGTCTGCTTATTTTAGATTTTCAAAATCATAAATCCAATTTACCATGGGAAGTTTTATTTACCTTCGATACGTTTCATTTTTCTAATTAACATTTATCACTTCGCTGGTTAAAGTACAACTAACGGACTAGGCCGCTACTCAGCCCTATTTATACTACTAAGCTTAATTCTATCAAGTTCAGCAACTTAGTTCTAGCAATTACCGTTACTCATTTCCACCACACTAAGTGACCACAGGTTCGAGTCGGCCTTGACTTTATACGGCATCTGACGTTTTTCTGGTTTCCGAAATTCGCGACATGCGCATTGTACAACTTGATTTCGTTTTCATCACGTAGCCTATGCCAGACTACATTGCATGTTACAATATGTTGGAGGCTCGGAATCCACTTGTAATCGTTGTCTCGAATCGGGATATGTTCTTCTCCCGCACCATACTCTATAAAGAGTTATGGTAACTAAAGAGAGAGAGTGGCTCGAGATGTACATTTTGCCTTTATGTAATGCTAATATCCTTAAATTCCATACCGTGTCTGATAGTCAATTACTCTACAACTACTTTGGGCAGGAATCACCGGATCTGAAGCTTACGAATATCCCACCACTGAATTAAGTTAGAACAAAAAGTAATTTTTCTTTTACACCTGCAATGCAATTGGAGACGGATTTGGATCAATTCGTTGAGAGGTACGACTACCATGACATGGGTCCCGGCTTCGAGACCAGGTCTCCCCGTGAGTTTTTATTAAGAAAGCAAAATAATCCACTCCGTCTCTGGGGTGTTTTCTAGCTCGGACCAATGCAAAAACAAGACATTCAAGTTTCCTCACTTCTCTTACCCTAATTCCATTCTGGCCAAAACGAAAGGGTTGTCCCCTAGGCTTTGGCCACATCGTATAAACAAAATTCCACAACCTCGATGCTTTCTCTGTGATCTGACATCAATAAATGATTGTAGAAGATTCACTCTTATTTAATATAATACCTTAAAATGGAAATGGTAGTTGATATTTCAAGAACTTTTCAAATAACGTTTGGAACTTTCTAATTCCCGTAACCCCTTGGGTGGCAGAATTCTTCACCCGATTCGAAGCAAAGATTGCAAGTGACCCTAAAATATAAAGTGGATTCTGACCCACCGACATTTTTTCTGCAACGGTCACAGAGCTTTTCATCGAAAACAAACAAGGGTCGCCTCCGGTGGGATTCGAACCTGGGTCCTCTGAGTTGGAAGACCGAGACTGATTCGCACTGCTAGGATGAAATTTTATATAGTAATGCGGGCTGATTGCGAAATTCAGGACGTAGCTCTTTCAAATGGAGCTACACCTACAAATATCGACAAGTAATGCTTAAGCTTCTCGTGGTATTGGAAAACACATTGATCATACTGATACATCCTGCATCATTATAATCAATGTGGTATAGCTTATATGCCTCTCACTCTCTCTTGCTCTCCTAATCCGTGGGACTGGAGGAGAACTTCACCCGATTCGAGACAATGATTGCAAATGAACCTACAATTTAAGGTGGTGCCATACCACCGAGTGGGAGCGTATAATCGCTCTCCAGGATATAAAGCCAACACGTTATCACTTACTTCATTTGGGACTTATATCATATCTGGGACTACATATCTCTCTATAATTGTGTGGCTTTCAGATGGAATTGGACTAAGTTATAAGAGGGATTTTAATTTGGTAAACATGTTTACCTACAACATAACAATTGGTTAGAATATCGAACCAATTGTTATGTTGTAGGTAAACATGTTTACCAAATTTAAATCCCTCTTATAACTTAGTCTGCAGACCATAAGACTCGACGACAAACTTACTGCTCGTATAACGATAGAAGAATGGGAATCTTAACAAACAGCAAAACATGATCTGAAAAAGTAATTGCTCCTGAATTGTAGTACATTTTTCTTTTGACATTTTTCATATTTCATTGATTGCGTCTACGAAGCTTATGGATATAAAAAAATGTCCTTACAACTAGTTCCAGCCATTAATTCTCAACAAACATGTTTTACGCCACAGATATTTTCCTTCAAGGAAACTATGTTCCGTGTCATATCCTGTTACACAGAGAAATGAAGGCACGTACTGGCCCTACTTTAGTTTTATATGTCACTTAACAGACTATGAAGTATCCAATCCTCTCATGTCGAACTGATTAAATAGGCAGAAAATATGAGACCATTCAAACAGACGGTCTCATACCCAGCTCTTTATATAGTATCTTGGGGAATGTTATAGATGTCATGGAATGAGATAAAATTTTCTGCTGAAGCGCGGCAGGGGAGGGAGGGGGAAGGTTGTGCGCAAAAATGAAAGATTTTTATTTAAACGAAACCTATTAAATTAGAACTACTAAAGCGTAACTCGAAATTGAATTCCTTGTTTGCATGCATAATCAGAATGGAAAATAATAAAGTTACGAATTTTCGAATGGATTGCAAGCTATAGCAGGTCAAGTGTACAATTACATTAAGTGGAATAATCGAATATAATCAACGACAATGGCTGCACATCTTGTTTGTTATTCTGTTGCCGAGGCGATTGATAAGCTCGTGTTGAAAGGTCACTGTAATCCTTTTGTGCTTCAACAGTACCCTAACATTTTTGTACTCTCATAAACGGGGAATAATATCTTGAAATTCACGAGAAAATACCTAAAATTCCTAATAAGGAAATATGTATATTCAATTCATGCAGTTTTTAAAGGATTGACATGCTACTATACAGAACACTAGTAATTCCTTACCTGTATTGTAAAGTATCAGCAGGAGGTGTTCCTATTGTTCGTATTAATAAATCATCCTAGGACCCGGGGGCGTCTAGTTCCAGCATCTTTGTCAATTCCATAGCTTATTTTTCTATCCCCACGACGATTGAATAGAATCGAATTTTTACATGGGCAGCGTACAGTCCGGAGGCAAAATTTTCTCTCGGTCATGAAATGAACTGCAATCGATTGCCAATTGTTATCTCAATAGTCTGCAACGGACAACAGACGAATATCAATTAGGAGATCGTGAGGAAGTTCCAGTTCTTTTCCTTCAAAAAAAAAAAAATTCCAAGATATTATCCTGAGGGTAAAACTGATTTTTCATTTCCAGTTATTTCCAGCTTTTAATATTTTGTCTTCCTTTAGCTTTGCTAGAAAACGAGTGAGAGAATAAAAGGACTTGGAGACAAATTGAAAGCTAACACAAGTTGCAAGTAACAAAGAGAATTATTCTGCACCAGATGTCTTGCAAGAGCTGAATCGAAATGTTTAGGTACTGCAAACATCTTCGAGGAAAATACAAGAAAGTGTTTTATGTCATTGGTGGAAAATAGCACATTTCAAAACAAGAAGAACACGCTCACATTTGGTGTAGTTTTACAAAATTGTTCCTCTGTTTCAACCAATCTGCTAGTTTTCGTTTCAAATAGAGGTTGTAGTTCATGCCACATCGCACTGGATGAAGCCACCTGGGGCTGGTCGGAAATGGCTTTATAAATTTATTTACCAAACTTAAATTTTCCGAACCAGTAGAGGTTTTTTTTAACTGTGCCAAGTACATATGACGGGCTGAGGGTAAAAGTGACCTATTTATAAGGTTCGGGCAAAAGTGGCTTAGAAAATGTTCCGCGCAAAAACGAATCGCGTGAGATTCCGGGCAAAAACGAATCGTAGAAAATTTCCGGGCAAAAACGACTTAACTACTTAACTGCATTAACTTTGCATTACTTTTTGTAGTTTAATCGTTTTTGTCCAGGAAATTTTCTAAGCCCGAACCTATCCTTATGAATAGGTCACTTTTACTCTCAGCCCGTCATATATCAGTCGTCAGGGTCTATGAGGCAACAATCTTGGGTTGATTTCTTCTGGTTAGCTGATTCCGCTAAAAAGACAGTTATATCAATGGTCCGGAATCCACGTTAAATTACCGGTCGACTTGCAATTTCTATCATTAAGTTGGTTGAACCTCTTCTCACGTCCCGTGCTAAAGAGATTACGGCAACTATAGTGAGAGACCAAGAATAGAATTCTATCTATGACTCATCTACGTGCCAAGAAAATTTTCTCTTGGGCTCGTAAAGGTAATCTTGAGCCTCAATCTTTATGATGATTTGAGTTTATCAGTTTCAATAAATATGGAATAGTATTCCTGGTCCTACACTAACTTTCAGCTCTTCATTTTGAGAGTTTAATATTCGTCTCTCTCATTCTATAGTTCTCTTTGTGGGTTGTAGGATATCTCTCTCCGATTCCTTTGACCAATTGTGGGGCATCTACTAAACTTTCCTCTTGGTCTAGTTCGTTGGTGCAGAACGCTTGGCATGAATTTCTGATCTGGGTTCCTACCTTTTCAACGAATCTTCTTCTTGTGTTGCGCGGTCGTCCAATTTTTCGAATTAAAGCTTTGTAAAAAAGATTGTGAAAGCGTCAGAAAATTCAATAGTAAATTTTTTTTAAGGAGAGGGAGAGTTGAAAATCTTCCATAACAGCCCGTGCTCTTCAGTAGTGTGCGATTCTTCCACACTAAAAACACCTCTTCGTAGGGATTAGCCGAAGCAGACCTTCTGAATGCGGGTCCCTTTTCGTCCACACCCAGTCCTTGTCAGCAGGGACCAACTACTGCTGTATGGGTTTCAATCTATATCCTCGCATCTTGGAATACATCACGGCATGTGAGGATATCTTGGTTCGTTGGTAATAATCTCTGGCTAACGGGCTAATATTTAACATTTCTGGGGTACCACAAGGCAGCCATCTCGGACCATTGCTTTTTATTGCCTACATCGGCGATGCCAAAATCTTTCGTATTATCTTGAATGTTTCCGACTGTGTTCTTTTAAATGCTGGCGGGTGTTTTGTTAACCGCCTCCCTCTTACTATCGGCAGGTGCATTATGTCCTTTTCTCGGAAAGGAATCCTGATAAGTTCAACTTCGCCATCGATGGCTGTCTTTTAATTTCTGGTGTCTGACTGAATTCCCCTATTTCTTTCGAGGATCACCATAATGTCATAATTAATAAGGTCGGCGAGACCTTGGGCTGCGTCAAGCGATGGTCAGATAAGTTGGATTATCCCCTTACTTACTAAGCTTCTTTACTGTATTTTCCTTAGGTAAATTTTGAAAGATGTGTCTTTCCTGTTTGGCGGTTCAGTGGAGGTTCGTTCGATTCTCCGACGACGTTAATATTAAATTCATTAGTAGATGTAAAAAAATCGAGTATTACGTTATCATAAAATTTTTAAATAATAAGGAACATATTTTGAAACGTAAGAATATCATATCCCCGCTACAAGTTTCTTTTAAAATTTTAATCACCTTGATAACATCATTTAATGAGACTTCCTTAGAATAAAGTGGGATGAACAAAATTATTAACGAAAAATTTAATAACAACTCATTAAAATGTTCACGAAATTGAAAACGTCTTTTACTACCCTTAAAACTTGCAAAAGTTAAATATATTCCGCTGCCAAAGTAAGTGCACTAAAGAAGTGCTCTAACTAATCATTACTAGTTTCCTTTGTTTCTAACTCATATTTCACTAAAGTTTTGAACTATCTCGAACGAAAATTGTTTTTAAGGAACTTTAACGTTTTACGACTTGAACAGAAGCATTTCAAATATCTTCGATGATAATTGACCGGATCATTAGCTTTATTGTCCATAAATGGAAATGAGTTGATAAAATATGGCAAAATCAGGCTCAGCCCACTATGTCAGAAGCAGGAAAATCCTATTTCAATTTCATAGGCTTAAACGCCGTAAAAGACCGCGTAAGAATGAAATGGTAATGGCAAGTGATTTCAGATATTGTGAAAATGAGAAAATGCTTCCGTTTTGCCTGAAGCAAAATAAAGTGAGCATATTCCAAGGCTAGAATAAGATAAATTGAGCTTTTAAGTTTATTGAAGGCGAACAATTCTGGTGATGTCAATAACATTATATATCGTCGCATTAAGTTTAATTTCCAATAATTTCTTTTATTGACTCAGAGATATGTTTGGGAGTTGGAGACAATAGACGTTAAATAATCATGAGTAATTGCTGTAAGGCCCTGCAGAATATATGGTTTTAACCCAAGGTAGGAGTTGCTTTAAAATCGTAGCTTCGTCGAATAAAAGATCACAGGCGTCGTTCAATTACACAGTTTTAAAAATATTTGCAAAGAGATTTACTATCGTCAAAGGCTGCCTCTAAACGACAAGGTAGGTGGATAGCCATCCGAATTGTGCTTCAAGTTAACGAACCGGCTAAATCGCTTTGGACACTAACTCATGGCTTAAATTAAAGTGTCAGCGTAATTCTTAAAGAAGACAAATCTCTTCCAGGCGTTACTTTTAACATTCTTTATACGTTGAAGTAGCCATTGAACCAAGGCTGTTTAGAACGTATATTTTTTTACGATGTTACCAAAGTATAGGGGACAACCCTTTGATGCGTTAGCATGGTTTTGGCCGAAAGGGAATTATGGTAAGGGAAGTGAGGAAACTTGAATGTCTTGTTTTCTGCATTGCTGCGAGCTAGATAACAGCCCAGATATGGAGTGGATTATTTTTAACTTCTTAATAAAAGCTCACGGGGAGACCTTATCTCGAACCCGGGACCCATGTCATGGTGGTCGTGTCGCTCAACGAATTGATCCATCTCCGTCTCCATCACTTGACTTAGAAATAGCGACACAGTAAGTAAAACAGATTTATTTATTTAGCTGTTTATTCATAACAAATTTGCCAAGGCTGGCTGCTACAAGACAATATACGGTTTAAATCTAAAATTAAAGTATTCATTATTCGATGATCAGATGAAATTGGGGTTTCAGCTGCTCAAGCGTTCGGTGGTGGGGCATATGGGAGAAGTCGTCACCCCTCAAGGGTTGGACTGGAACAGAGATGCTTTAATCGTTGAGTAGTTTGGCGGAGTTGATCGACTCTTGTAACAAATCATACAAAAAAACAATTTTAGAGTCCTGCGTTTCTTTTAAGAGAGTCGAGGGAAATCAGAATGAGCCTAGCAGGATAAGGAGGAAGGTAGGAAGGGTCGCGAAGAGCGAACTTAAGGAATCTGCGCTGGACTGATTTTATTCGGTTAATGTGGACGGCGAAGTAAGGATCCCAAACCAGACTGGCGTACTCCAAGATGGGTATAGCGAAAGTGCAGAAAAGAAACCTCGTAAAGTAGGGGTCGTCAAGCTCCTTAGATCACTTTTTTATAATGCTAAGCGTGGAATTGGCAAGAAGTCCTCGAAAGAGGGACGGTAGTTTAGAATGAATCACCCTTAAGTGACTCTGTCGAGCTTAGAGCGTAACCACCCATAGAGTACTTAACGGAAATGGGACTATTCCTACTTGAATAGGACACATAATGACGCATTTGCTGGAATTCAGTGAAAGACGATTATTGGAGCGGACTGAAATACTTAAAAAATAACCTAAAATGTATATGAAATTAATTACCTCCCCCCCCACGTGCCAGCAGTCGTAATCACTGCAGATAGCACGGAACAGTTCAGCATCGTAAACTAAGTCAGGATTTTGAAGCTGGACATAAGCAACAATACGTCATTAATATAAATTATGAAGAGAAGTGGTTCAAGGATGCTACCCTGAGGCACTTCGGAGGTGACTAAGATTTCACTGGATAGGGCGCCACGGAACAGCCGAATCAAGTAGAGCTTATGAATGAGAATGCCATGGTTAATCCTATCAAAAGCACGAATTGTAAATTAGTGGTCGTTGATTTACCCTTAATAAAGCCGTGTTGGAAAGAGCACATGAATGGTATGTTTTGAAAGCTTTAAAAACGTGGACTCATTGGCGATGGGTCTGTAGTTAGATATGTCTGCCTTGTATTCCTTCTTGTGAAGGGTGATTATCACAGAATCCTTCCAGAGCTCAGGAAAATGACCACAGCGCAGAGAGAGAGATTAAATAGATAACAGAGGACAGGAGTGACCGTGGAGCAGCATCTGTTCAAAAACGAGGCGACGACACCTTCGGCCCCACATGTAAACATATCTGGCAGATTCGACAATGAATCTGAGAAGACTGCGTCTTCGGAAACCTGTCTTTGGATTCAAGGGATATGAGCGGAAGACTTGTCAAGTGGTTGAAGTCTTTAAAAGCGATACCACAGTAAGGATCGCAGAAAGTGGCACTAAAAAACTCAGCGAACAAATTGGACACCTTAAGAGGGTTGTGGCTCTCAGGGAGGAAGGGTATCCATCGCTGCATCGCTTAGAGTTAATGAACTTCCAAAATTGTCTAGCATTGGTGTAAAAAGTGGATCTCCAGTTAGACAGAAACATGCTTTATAACGCATCTAGATCAGAGGAGATTCGAAAGTTAAGGTCGCAGTAAGCCAGGTCGTCCTTGTCGCACCTGGAGGAGCAGAACCTTTTCCAAGCCTTGCTCTTTAAATTTCCAATATATCTCACATGGCCATCCATCCAGAGCTGAGAGAGGAGCCAGGAAAAGAGATCGACATACACTGCGTGAAACCGATATAAAGGAGGTTTTGAAAAGAGTGGACAGCCAGGTCAATATCTCCCTCAGACAGAACATCCACTCAGTCATAGCCCGATAGCCAGTTATTGATAGTGCAGAAATTGGTAGACTTCAAGTTGAAGGAGCATCGATACGACGGGGAGAAGCTCTCAGGAGCATATAAGTACAGAAGAACCTGCAGTGCAGGATGGTGGCAGAATTCTGGGACCAGCGGGGTTCGCCAACCACGACCGAACAAAATATCTGGAATAATCGAAATAACTAGATCGAAAAGTTCACCAGAGTCATTAGCGACGCTACTTCACTGTGTGATGGTCAGCGGAGGCAGCACGCAGAATACAACGGCAGAAGATTCTCAGTCCCGGAAGAGTAGATCCAACCAACAGCTAAAAGGTTGAGATCGCCAAGAGTAACACCCTCGTCGGAGGGAACGATGACACTGTTCAAGCCATCAATGGATATGGAAAGCTGGTCGAATAATCCAGAGTGCGAACCGGGGTAATATAGGTGGTGAAAACGTACAGTTTATTGAGTTCTATGAAATAACCTAATGGCGACGCAAAGGAGTTCCAAGGTGTCGCAGTGAGCAATCTGTATGATATAACAAGGGATGCCGGCTCTGACAGCGCACAACATCCCACCGCCAACTAGCGCGCATAGGCCGTACACAAAATATCATCAGAACTGGATGCCGGAACAGAACAACATGAAGCTCGGGATGAGGACTCGATTTAGGCAAAGGGTAAGTATCCAGATCTCTGAGGAAAGCAGTTTAACAATAGCCAAACCAATTGCGTGAGGAAGAAATTTGGCAACAGTGCCCGGTGGAGCGTCAATACGATAAAGAATGTGGGCGATGTGCTCATCCTCCGAAGTCTCGAGATGCATTCAGGTCACAAAAATGTACTTAGAGTTATAAGCCGGTAGTAAAGTGCTGGTATTGTTGCTCGTATTCACATTCATACCATCCGAATTTGGCCGACATTATGCATAAAATATAAATAACATTCCTGTAGTATTATTTTCATACATAGATTTCCTGCGTCATTGCGCGCTATTTTACGAATTCTCATCTAACTTTCACCTGCTTTTCAAATATGCTGAGACAACGCGAAAATTTTAGCTGTACCAACATTTAATTATCTAGTTGGCTCATATTGTAAAACTTTTCGGTATTGAATTTCGAAAGATACTGTTTGAAAATTCTGCAGAAACTTTCATAATCGTATGTTAAGGCTTTAATGGAAGGACTTGATAATTACAATTTGTCTTTATATATAACTTTGGTTTCAGGATATTTATTATTTTGGTTTCACATTTTCGTGAACACCATAATTCACCTCTCTCGTTACACTCTCCCAACCAAAACCAAACAGAATTGGTGATGTCATTGAGGCATTTTAAACTCAATACTTCAACAAAACGAGCACAAGAGAGTTCATTTATCATGTTCACATGTTCAGACCATTTGTACATATGTTAACCTCAAGTAAAATCCAAGTTCAGACTTTAAAAATACTTTGGGAAATAGTACGAAAAAGTAGAATTCCGCAGACTTTTCTCATTCTTTACTGTAGCAAGTTTCGGTTTGTTTACACCACCATTGCTCAGCTGTTCGTATCAGCTTCCGGGCTTGTATCTAGAGTAGGCTGTGATACAATGTTAAATGACAGCAACTCTATTCAGCTTTACGATTGTTAATATTTTGAACTTTGGGATAAGCATAAACACATTGCACACTTAAATGGCCTTAAGCTAATTATTTAGAAGTTATCTTTTATATTTTTAGACGATCAATGGAAACCAGAGATGTTAAAATTTTAATTTCAATCAAAGAGTCTACACTGGCTAGCCTGGAACACAATATAATCTACAATGAATTTGCAAGTAAAAATAGACTATACATTGCCCAGGGTAATAAATCAGTAGAAGTTTCTCTTTGAACTGTGAATTTATCCTCGAGCTTCTAGCACAACTGCTGACCACATTCAGTTCGTTACGTAAAGTTACCCAAAACTTGAACAATTTTCTATCCATGGGAAAAGTTTTCCTTTTCTCAAATGATCAGAACTTGTTTTTGATTCGTAGTAGAACCTCTTAATTTTGGCTGTGCCCTTTTATTAAATTTTTAATCGCTCAGATTAGCTTATGAAATAAGATTCGTTAAAACCATCCAAAGAAGGGTTCTGGTAGGAAAACTTTCTTGAAAGTTTTGCTTAACTTCTCCACAAAATAAGTTAAGCACAAAAATTGTTTTGGATGCTTGTGTTCTAGAGAAAAACAAAATTCGAAGGACTCCTTATCGTTGCCAGAGATCAGTTTGTTACTACGCTTCTGTCATCCCTCGAACAAAATTTCGCTAGGACTATAAGGCTGCATGCGGCAAACGATGGAAAATATGAAACAACAGCAGATGCTGAGAATTACAGTGGAAACTTGAAGAGTTGCGGAGGTCAAATTTCATCATTTGCATAACTCAAGCGTATTAAGACGGCCATAAAGGCATATTAAAGAGATGGCAAATGTTTCATCCCAGAAAGGGTGTCATTCTGTTCGAGTCCTTATCTCATAACGAACAAGTGCTTTCATACCCCGACAGTGATATAAAAAAGGCACAATCCCCGACTTTATCTTGACACTTTTAGAGAAAGAAGCAATGGTTAGTGGTATAAGGAGACAAAAACGGACAGGACAAGACTAAGGCGGCAGATGAGAAAACAGAAGCGTTCCACTGAGATTATCCTTCTCAACTCCCTCTACGGGGATCATTTCGTTCAGGTTTTATGCGATACTATCAGCAACCGGAGATGTTTCTTACTTAGCGGTGCTCTAAAAAAATAATCTGGCTCAGGTCGCAATTCATTTTACTAATTAGGAGAATTAGTGATTAATGAAAACAATGAAATACACGGGCCAGCAGTGCTTTTGATTTTGGGTAATAATATTTAGTCCAGTCTCTGCCCAACCCAATTAAATACACTTAACGTTTTCATGGTATGATCCTTGAGGAGGAAAAGACCACAAGCATGTTATGGAGGAAATTTCGGATAATAGCGAACAGCTCCACGGAGGAGGAACTTAATGGTACTCGCGCTTGTGTAGCCGCCGCTGTAGTTCATTACTTAACATTAAATCCGAAAACGACATTCACGTTGTAGAGATTTTTAAGATTGAGTTGAAGGGATATGTAGACGGGACAGAACTTTCTTTATACTACTGGTATTAAAATATTATAACTTATAACTCACAGGAGTAAGAGAATTTACTAATTGTAAATTTAAATGGTCCGATGCAATTGTTTACTCGTTATACAGGGTGTTTCAGAACTGACGTACAGAACACCTTGAGTGGCGAGGGGGGGGGGAGAGAATCTCAGCCCGGTTGGGAGTTATAGGGTGATTCCTAAAATTTCAATTTTCACGGAATGCACGTCACCTTATATTTTTATCGTTTTATCTGCGTTGAGTAGAATGACATCAAATAAACACTAAAAAACTACTATCACAATAGCTTTTCAAAAATTCTCCAAAGAAGTTTTGAAATTAACAAAAATTGAGCATTTACCCAAATTTTCTCCGAAATTCATGTAGGAGAGTAAGTAAGAAAGATGGACCACATTTTTTTTAAGTGTAATAACTTTTTATTCTTAATAAATTAATAATTCACTTTTGTGTCATATGAACTTATTATTAATAATCAACATTTTTTACTTTCAATATCGCAAGGCAATAGCTTCTTTACGGAAATAATTGAGAAATAAAAAAGTACCCTCGGTCTATCTCTCACATACTGTATGGGTGAGTTGGACCATTCCGTAATGAGAGATGGACGGACGGTATCCTTTTTCGTTCAATAAACGCATGCGTATGCGCTAAGCGCAGGTAATGAAATGGTTAGCGCATGCGCTTTTCTGTTGACTGTCATAGCGCGCAGCAAAGAGCATAGATTTCCACCGAGACCGGGAAGCTCGTGCGTTATTTCGTTCAATTTCTCACTTTAAAAGGATCCTTTACTGTTTAAGTGCTGTTGTGAAATGAATTTCCTGTGGATTAAAGTGCGAGTAATGTTACGATAAACCGTGAACTGTCTTTAATTTAATTAAATTAATTATTACAGTTGGCTGCAATTAATTATTATTTTGCAATAAAAATGAATTAAGAATGCATTGAAGGTTACCAACTCCTCGCCCGAGAGAGTGAATGACTCGAAATCTAAACCTAAATCAAGGTTAAAGCCTCGGCGCCGTGCGGAGTGCTCCGTGGAGAATTCTGGTCTTTCTGGTCCGGTTGTCACTGCTGGCAGGTCTATTGGCTTCAATGGGGGTAGTAATGGGGATTTAGGCGATGGTAATGATGTGATTCATATCGTCATGCCCTCGAACATCGGCGAGTCTAGTGTTGATGAAGTTAGGCCGTTCCTCGTCCAAAGTCTATTTTTGTCTCTCGTCTAACACCTGGAACCTCTTGTTTTTTTTTTTTTTTTTTTTTTTTTATATTATGTGGCCAAATCCTAGGGGACAACCCTTTGATGCGTTAGCATGGTTTTGGCCGGAAGGGAATTAGGGTAAGGGAAGTGAGGAAACTTGAGTCTTGTTTGCATTGCTGCGAGCTAGACGACAGCCCAGAGACGGAGTGGAATATTTTAATTTCTTAATAAAAGCTCACGGTCATCTGGGCTCGAACCCGAGACCCATGGCATGTTGGTCTTGCCGCTCAACGCATCGATCCAACTCCGTCTCCGTGACCTAATGTTGCGTGACCTAATGTTGCGTGACCTAATGTTGTCTCTTGTGACCTAATGTTGCGTTTCCTTCGTTCTAGGAGTATTAATACAAATGATGTCTTCCACGCATCTTTCTTGTTGTCGACTTCTTCTCAAGTGGCTGATACTCTACTCAGTGATAATTTCTGGCCCCAGGATGTTTTTTTTAAGGTCTTCGTACCCAATTCTCGCCGCCGCACCAAGTCAGAAGCAGTTCAGTCTCCTAGTTAAAAAAACGGGACAATCTCTCTCTTTACTACGAGAAAGTAAGACGACTGAGGACCAAAACCAAAAATTTTTATTTCTCTTCTGCTAACTGCGATTTTGATGTGATATGTATTAATTAATCCGTCGAGCCCGAAGAGCCCCATTTACGTTACAATATTCTTATTCAGCATATCAACTACATCTATGACCGATTGGGTTCTAAGGATGAAATTATCCTAGTGGTTGACTTCAACTTACCCAATGTACGATGGGTAGCGGATGATGATGACGATAGCTTTCTTCTCCATGACTTGACTGAAGGGCAATCGTTATTGTTCGACACCTTGGCTAGCTTAGGACTTTACCAAATGAGCAGTGTGAGTAACGTAAAGTAATAAGAGACTGAGAAATGAAGCGTACCAATGTAACTCAGCAACTGCCGAAATACCGGCTGTGCGCTCACGGACCTTCTATTTTATCGCCTTATATACATATTTCTGGGGATCTCATACCGTAATAAGAGTTTGTATACTAATTCTACATATATAAATATATATATATAGTATGATGTTTTCAGAAAATCGAATTTTTTTAAAATATAAACCCAGACTGTCCCCTTAACCTTTGGAAAGTCCGTGTAAATACCCCTCTTTGGGGTGCTCGTCAATTAGGGATATTCCAGTACAGCCGCTGTCTCATTTCCGTCTACTGCACCATAAATGTAAATAATATCCGCGTATTCTTCAAAAGTAAATTCTACCATTTTTTATAATAATTTTTACTTAAAAATACTTATCGATTTATTTTCTAACTATGATCGATATTCTTGCTGACTGACAATAAAACAAAATTACACTAACAGTTTTATAATTCTTTTGCAGCAATGATTAAAATTAATTACCTATGCACCCAAAACAAACATTCTCCACCATTTGTCTTAGAATTTTGGAAAGGTCATTGAGATAGTGGTTTTCTGGCGTTTGTTTAATGTCGTTGCGTTGAATAGATCAAAAGATAAAAATAAAAGAGTGATGTGCATACCATGAAAATATCAAATTTATGAATCACCCTGTAACTCCCAAACGGTTGAGATTGCCCTCCTTCCCCTACCATAAAATTTTTTTGTTTGCCTAGGTGAGATCTATCTATTTCCGCTCGTCGGATATGAAACACCCTGCAGACTTTGACGTAGATACTTGAAAGTTGCAAATAGTGTAATGAGAAATTTAGAAAAGAAGCCTTTTATTGTTAGAGCGGAAGTTTTTGTTTTCTAATAAATGCGTTATGGGAGTATAAGAAGGAGTTCGGAGACAAATAGACAAAATTCACTTAGAATGTTCCAGATAAAGTAAAGTAAAGACGTTCGTTAGTCAAATGAATGGCAGGGTATTCCAGAGTCTCGTCAAAATCGTAGAAAATAATCCTACTAGTTCTGTGCGACTTGCCTGCAAGCTTATATGCAAATTAATTAAAATTTTACTGATCCGAACAATTAAAAAAATATATAAAATAATTACAAACAAAGTGTGGCAGTACAGACAAAAATGGTGAATTAAATTTTGCCTCGTTTCGGCAGTTTTGACTTTCTGAAACAGAAAGTATTTATTAATTTAAATATAAACCTTTAAATTGTTAGACAAAATTAGGCTGTATTTTAATTATATTAAATCCGAAAACAGAATTATGTTTTTCTTAAGGTGGTGAACAGCAGAATTAAGTTTCTGTCAGGAAAGCCGAAGACCATAGCGGCTACTCGCGTAGAGTGCTGCTTTTGGTAACACTAGACGTCGAGAACGCCTTCAAATCCACGCTATGGGTGGACATGCTGGAAGCGCTAGAGGGCCCGTTCCAAGTGCCGAGATACCTCTTGCGGATAGTGGACAACTAACTGAACGGCCGATGCTTGTTGTATGAGACAATGGAAGGACAGCGAATAAGGAGGATTACGTCGGGGGCAGCGCAGCAATCGATACTAGGACCACATCTCTGAAACGCCACCTACGACAGTCTGCTACGAATCGAACTGCCCTAAGAGACATCCCTGGTCGGGTATACGGACGATATTGCTGCACTGGTATCAGTACGAGACACGTAACAGGCGCAGCTTAAGCAGAACCAGGTTATGCGAGCCGTTAATAGCTCGATGACGGCGCACAGACTGTCGCTGGTCCTTAGTAAGACGGAGGTCACTGTCCTGACCAAAACGAGAATCCGATCATCCTTCCAGTGCGAGTCGGAGAGGAGACCACACGAACGAGACCGTCGGTGAGGTATCTCGGCGTTACGATTGACACCAAGATGAGTTTCTTCCAGGAGATAAAGGAAACTGCAGATAAATTAGCAAGGGGCGTCACATCGCTCAGCAGGCTGATGACCAACGTGAGATTTCCAAGCTCGAGCAAATGCCGCCTCTTGCTGACAGCAGTACAGTCAACCCTAGTATATGGTGCGGAGATATGGGCGGAAGCCCTAAGTAAGGAGCAATATCGGAAGGGACTTGGCCAGGTACAAAGGCACGTAGCCCTGAGAGTTTCCTCAGCATACCGCACTGTCTCCGAACCGGTGATTGCAGGGGCCGCTCCCATTGATCTGCTCACCAGAGAACGGAGGGCGATCTATTTCAGGAAGGCAGAAATGGACAAGGCAACGGTGCGCAGAGACGAAAGGTTTCTACACCATGGAAAGGTGGATCGACATGGACCCTGCATCGACAGAGGACATGGAGAGGTAGGTTATTACCTAACCCAACTCCTGAGTGACCACGGGTACTTTCGTTCGTACCTTCACCGAATTGGAAAAGTAGCGTCACTGAAGTGCCTGTATTGCCCAAGCCAAACGGACACCGCAGAACACTCTTTCTTTGAGTGGCAGAGATGGGCTCCCGAGAGAAGAGCGCTGAGAGTCCACCTAGGAAGGGCGGTTTCCACAGACACTATAGTCCAAGGCATGATAGCACAGTCAGCTAAGCGGAAACACTTGCGTCTTTTCATGCGCTTTTTCAATCATTGTGTCTGATTTTAAGTTATAAGTACTACCCCTCAGGCATAGATAAGTTCAAAAAGTTCAAAATGTACCAAAAGCATATACCAAAAAGTTTTATTTTTTACAGAAAAGTGCGCCCGCCACTCATTATTCCAAAGACATTTTAAAATTGCGACTCGGCTGAAGTAAGTATTTGAAAGAATGCCCGAGTAAAAATAAGACTCGGCCATTCCTAGCCTGAACATATTGCCGTAGATTAACGCATTTGAGAGCGACGCACAGTGGAGCGAAATCCCAAATACCTGGCCAAAAGTCGAAAAATCAAGGTCCAAGATGAGGATTTTGAATCGTCACAAAAGTTTAAGTAGTGCCTCTAGCATTGATTTTTACTAACGGCAGAAATTACCATGAGTACTCAAATGAAAAAATTACCATGAGTACTCAATCGACTACAATTTGTTAGAAGCATTCTTTAAGAATTCAGAATATTTGTGATGCAATAACCAAAAAGTTCCAAAAGGTTCTATCTATCTATCTATCTTTTAAGCATTCTTGTAAAACATATCAATGAACCAGCTAAAGATAGCTTCAGATTCGGCTAATATGAGTGATTTAGCGAGGAATTCTAAAAAGCGGCTCAAACGTACTCCCAAGCTCGCATAATATACTGGGTATTTGTTTCTTGTCAGTAAGCCTTTTTTGGACTGCGAATGAGTGATGTTCAATACTGGAAACCCCGCGGGTAATTACATGTCATTAACATTAAGTAACGTTTTCGCCTGATGCGATCCAATTGCTTCAGCTACGTGAAGTACATTTAGAATCTGTCAAAACTCCAAAACTTTTCAAAAAATATGTTTTTTGTTGTTGATTGGTTTGAAAAAAAAGTAACAATTTTTTCCCCAAAACTTTACCTCAGATTCGTAATGAGTGGCCTCCAAACCTACCCCCCCCCCCCCCCCCCCACAAATTAATTTTGAAGCAAATCATATACAATTTTCAGAGCGAATCAGTTGTATTTTTCCAAAACTCGTCCGGCATTTTGACACGCCATTTTGTTTTATGCAGATTCATAATCAGCGACCTCGAAATCCCCCGAGTGCCGACTCTAGTTTTCGGTGGAGTAAGTGAAAGCTTATTATTAGGAAGGTCATTGGTTTGAACCCCACCATAATTGTATTCTGCTAACAAAACCTTTGGGAGTTGCAGTTTAATATTGATGGTTCGGAATTTACCTTTAATTTTCGATCCACTTGCATTACTAATCGTTAAATCGGATGAAGTTCTCAAGCCCCATGAGATTACGTCCTACATACGGTAGCTACTGAGCCCAGAGTGGACTCGGAGTCATCTCAATTTGCAACACGGGTACTAGCACTATTGCTAACGCGAAGTATAATTTTTTTTCCATTTTGGTTTTTGTTTTTTTAATGCACAATTATGTTTTATTCGATGGTTTGAGTATAACTTTATTTTCGTTTTGCATACAAACGAATATTTTCAAATTCTGTGTACCTCTTATCGAACAAATAGAACAAGCTCTAAAACTTCCGTCTACGTGTTTATGTACTTTTTATTACTTCCTCTAATTTAGGTGCAAACCGTTTTCAGTTATTTTTGCCAGGATGTTCAAACCGGAACTTCTAGATTCCTTTCCGGTAGCAATATTTTTTGGATTTAAAAGTCGAAACATCTGCCGGTTGCAGTATTTTTGGTACTTTAAATTAAAGTAGAACAAGGACTACTTCATTTTTCTTGCAATGTTTGCTGTAGAGGCATGTGAATAGCCCAACTATCTACGAAAATAATTAAAAGGAACACTATATCGTTTTTAATTAAATTTGGGTAGAGAACGTAACCAATGTGCCCGTAAAAGATTCTTTTGGTCATTCAGCCAATTAACCCCGAAAAACTGGGGCACTTTACTTTCACATCATTTTTCATCCTTTTGTGTGAAAGTATATTACGATTGAAGGTGTTATTTTCTCATTAAAAATTAGTTAGGATTTTGTTAAAAATACAGTCCCTTTCGACGCTGTGGCAAAGTAGAACTATTTTTGCTGTGACTGTTAAAATTTTTATATTTTATAGAAAAGTTTATATAAATTTAAGTAGCAGTTTAGTCATCCTTTCAGATATTTTTATGTTAATTTAAGGACCCCAAACCAGTTACTAAGTTCTAAATGGTATTTGTTTTGGTTTATTATAAGGACCGTACAGGGGCAGACTAACGCCTAGGCAACCTAAGCACGTGCCTAGGGCCCGTAATTTTTGGGGTCCGAAAATTAAGTTTTAAATTTTTTAATTTTTATAATTTATTTTTATTTTTATTTAACAGAAAAACGTGATATTCATTATTATTGCTGAAACGTATCCAAATTATGCCGAATCGTTGATTGATAAAGTCTACAAGTGTGGACGAGCGTTCCCGTGCTTATGCATCCACGCCCGCGAGTGTCGATGCCTTGCGCCTATCGAGCCTTTACTATGCACGTGTTTAAAAAGTCAAACGTAGCTATTTAAAATCAGTGCCTCCTAAACGTATTGCATCTTATGTGAGTTGTGATTGAAAATTGTTTTGGATTCATAGTTAATACTTTCTGGAATTCCTAAAATAAAAATGTAAGTTTTTATAAAAGTATTACATTATTTAATTAAAATAATATATAATATAAAATACCAAAAATTGTGATTTTGAGTAAAAATAAATTTAATTGAAGATCATTTTCTTCTTTATTTTTAGTACGTGGTCTTTAAAATGAGTTCCTATAAACATTTAAGTGGAAGTGAAGAAAGAAAACGAAAAGCAGATCGAGATAAAGTGGCAAAACTAATAAAAAGATCGTTTGACAAATTTTTAACTTTAGATGGAGAACAATTACAACAATCGTCATCATTTTCACAAATTTCACCTGCTCAAACTCCAGAAACATCATTTGTGTCCGAAACTATTCTGCAAAAAGACCAGCAGGAAAAACCAAGCAATTCCGTTTGTGAAGATGAAACAAAAGAAGAAAATATAAATTTAAAATCATCTCCAAGTAATAATGAAACTAAGAGTTTTGTAAACGATATTGCATTATGTCCAGAATACTTAACATACGCCATGCGAGAGTATTATATAAAAAATCCACCAAAATCAATAAATGGATCTTTGGAATCATCCCGACTGGAAATTAGTTCCGGTTAGGGTCCGATTCGGGTCAGGATTGCCTGACGATTGATCAGGGATAAATCAGGCTGCCTGATCCGGATGTGAATATAAAACGTCACGCCTTATATGATCCCCTCAGGATCCGTTCAAAGGATCCGATCTTGATCATAAATTATTTTCAGGAACGGATGAGGTCATCAGATCTACTGGGGATCAGGCTTTCTTTCAAATTCTGATCAGAAAAGTATACTAGTTACGAATTACTCTAATTTGACTTTTTCAAGATTAACTTTGCTTAAAAAAGTAAAGTGTTTATTGAACGTAAAATAATTAAATAAATATTATCATTTTATTTAAAGTTTATTATTGATTTTAGGGATTGCATAGAGTACCGTACCTTGATCAATTTCTGATCAGATGACCGGATCAAGGGATGGAGTACTGTACTTTGATCAGAAACTGATCAGATGGCCGGATCAAGGGATGGGGTACTGTACTCTGATTCGTTCCTGATCAGATGGCCTTGTTAAGAAAAATCTGATCCGGATCTGATCATAATCCGGGTTCCCTGAACTAATTTCCAGTCGGGATCTTCTATTCGATGCAACGAATTAATAGCGGGGAAAAAGTTAAAAGAGATTGGTTGGCTTATACTGAAACCAACAACTTATTGTAATGGTACGTCTGTAAATTATTTTCCAAGCAAACAACGCTAATGGCAAAAGGGACAAATGATTGGAAAAATGTACATAAACAATTGTTAGAGCATGAAAACTCCAGTGACCACATTAATTCCATTTTAATTTTTATAACAAGATCTAAAATTACCGGACGCATTGACACTGAACTGGAAAAACAAATTATAAATGAAAAAAAAATATTGGAGGGAAGTACTTAAACGTGTGGTAGCGACAATAAAATTTATTTCTTCATATTCTTTAGCGTTTCGTGGTAAAAATGAAGTGTTTTTTAGTGAAAATTATGGTAATTATATAGGTGCTTTGGATTATTTATCCGAGTTCGATCCATTTTTGCGCGAACACATGAAAAAATATGCAAACTGCGGCACCGGTACTATAAACTATTTGTCGTCTACAATATGTGATGAATTTATTTCTATTATATCCAAAGATTTACAACTCACAATAGTGAAGGAAATAAAGGGAGCCAAATTTTACTCTCTAATTATTGATTCAACACCTGATATATCTCACGTAGATCAGCTGACCGTCATTATTCGCTATTAGACATGGGCAATACTGTATCGATATACCGGAGTATCGATACTTTCCTTTCAATACCTCGAGGTATTGTAGTCGGTACTCGATCCTCGATATTTTCGTTCAATACTCGAAATATTGATAGCACAGCACACACCGTCTTATTATTTGGTGTATGGGTTGAATCGCTAGCCGTGTGGCAGTATGTAAAAGCTAAAAAATAGTTTAAAAAAAAAATTTAACCGACTTCACAAAAAGCGCTAAAAAGCATAACATAGCTTTTAATTTTATATCTATTACGACATTTTGAAGTCGGTGCAAATCAAACAACCCAAACAACTACAACAAAAGTACTTAATCGTCCTTTCTTATGATCCCGTGACCTGAAATGTTCAGGTAGTATTATTGCCTTCAATTGTGGTTCTGTAGTTGTTTTATTTGTTTAATTTGCACCGACTTCAAAATGTCGTAATAAATATTAAATTTAAAAAATATTTTATGCTTTTTAGCGCTTTTTGTGAAGTCGGTTCAACTTTTTTTTAAAAACTATTTTATTTTTTACTTTTTAGTGTCTTCTACTCTATATAACGAAGAAACAACCATCCAAATTGGTCCACGCCTTAAAAGGTTAGGTTTAACCCCCTACCCCACCTCCATTCCACTAAAATTTTTTTTTCATGGTATCAATCAAGGAACAATCAATCTACCGAACAGAAATGGAATCATCGAAATCGGTCTACGCTCTACGAAGTTACTACCCCTCCCCCACCACCCACCATAGGGCCAAATTATTCTTCTATTAGAAATGGGGGATCACACTCTATACAACAGCAAAAGAACCATCCAAATCGGTCTACACGTTACAAAGTTAGGTTCCACCCACCACCCCCGCCCACCATTAACATTTTTTTCTCGTGGTATCAAATACGCATCGAACTTAGAACCTCTTTGATTTTGGGAAGTCGGTTAAAAATAGATTTCCTGTTTATCGAAAGAAATTATTACACATTTTCTATTATAGTATATGTATGTGCATTTATACACATTCAATTGCGATTAAAAGGAATGTCCTCGACTAGAAAGGAATGTTAATAAATATATAAGTAAAACAATATTATGTACCCAAAAAATTAGCACCACTACGCCATTTTCACAATTTTCAACTTTGTGTGCTAATTTTGTAAGGAAATATAAAAGCAATAACACAAATGTTGGTATAGTTGATTAATTTATTGTGTTGTACATTATAGAATATAAAAAAAATTATTAAACTTCAGTATCTTGTACTTCCCCCCTTAGCTTTGATAACAGCTTGGATTCGTCTGGGCATACTTTACGAAGTACAAAGGTCCGGGTCCTTCGCCGCATATTGCACCCCTTTTCATCACAGAGAGCGGATGCTTTATCACTTTTATTATTTTATAGGGATCCAGCTTTTCATGCGGGCGTCTTCTAATGAACTGTTTTCGTTCCGTTAGGGCATGGAGGATCGATTCGTCGGAAAATACGACCTGGACGTAACGAAAAATAAGTAAGCCTCAAAAACTATTCACTAATACTAAACCTCTAAGTTAAATGTGCAAAATACCTTCTGCCAGTCCTCCACGGCAAAGTGTGAATATTTCTTCGCAAATTCTACCCTAGCTTTTTTCATTCTGGGGGTAAGATGAGGAAAATTTACTTAGAAATTATTTGTTTGTTTGTGCATGGATTGAACAGTTTTTGTAGTGGTGCTAATTTTTTGGACAGGGTCTGTATATTTAAATTCAATATCTGTATGAAGTTCATATTTGAAGATGCGTCTTCATTTGAAAAAAATCAATCTAGAGGAGGACAGGATTTCAAATGCATATTTTGATATTTCTCAACGATAAAGTTGTTGCAAATTGTTTTGCAACAAAAAAAAAACAAAAACCAAGAAGATAATAATTGTAATTTCTATGCAATTTCTACATTTTGGAAGCAGAGGAGAAGTGGAGCTTGGTTGCGGAGTTCGTGGAAAACATGCTCCGCACCAGAAACCTGAAGGCTGCGACGCACGTACTGCCGCGTTAGGAGCCCTTTGGGATAAGCGAAAAGGCCCAGCCCGAAGTAATGTAGAAAACGGCCTTGGAGCTGGGAGGAGGGGTTTCAGCCGATAGCCCACCCGGGCGGCAGTCCGGAACTCCGTACGTAAATAGATGTCCCCTCCTCCTTAAAAAAGAAAAAGAAATGCAGTTTCTACACCATATATGACTTTTTGAATTTTTTATCCATATGGTTCCAATACTTTTGAGTATCGATACTTTTTAAACGGTATATTTGTATCTAATTACTGAAAGATGCGGATATATTGCAATGCCAAGCATCGATACTTTTCGATTCGGTTCCCACCTCTATTCGCTAGTTCTTCCAAGTGGTATAAAAGAAAGATTTTTGGGATTTCTACCTATATTTTCTCATACAGGTGAAAACTTGGAGAAAGTTATTTTAGAATTTTTAAATAATATAGATATAGACATCACTAACTGTCGGGGACAGAGTTATGATAATGCGTTTAATATGTCACGTAAATATAAGGGACTCCAATCCAGAATAAAACAACATATTTTTTTTGCCCATTTTATACCATGCGCAAATCATTCATTAAATTTAATTGGAAACGCTGCTGCCGAAAGTTGCATGGAAATGACCACTCTTTTCAATATCGTTCAGGAATTGCACGTATTTTTTTCAAGTTCTACACATAGGTGGAATGCATTACAAAAAATTTAGAGCAAACACTTGAGTATTAAACCTATTCGTGACACCAGGTGGTCTGCTCGTTCCGATGCTGTGAAATCCTTAAAGGAAAATTATGAAGAAATTAAACATCGTTTACGTCATTTTTCCTCAAACAAAGATGAAAAACCATTAACAAGATCCGAAGCTGCCAATTTACATAAAAAACTTGATACATTTGAGTATGTACTGTTACTTACTATATCGAAAAAGATTTTAGAGAGAATAGATGCTTCAAACAAGACTCTTCAACAAAAAGACGAATCCCTAAATACAGCAGTTTTAATATATGTGGAAGTCTCTGTCTCGTTCTGTGACCCAAACCTGCCTGTACATTTTCTCCAGATCTGCAGAAAATGCAATGTTGTGCTTTCTGAAATTTAACAATATTGATAGTAAATCGCGTTGTACTGTTGGTCCAACTATCAGATTATTGTTTAGCGATACATTGGTCGACGTTTTGTACGAGCCGTCAAATACTACACGAAGTTTTGGCACTGGAGTCTCCTTGAAAACCGCATGGTGCGGTAAATAGTAGCATGAATGAGGCGCGATAACATCTTGATTGGAAATTGCTTTCATGTGACCTAGTGATTCATATTCTCGCATAAAATTGACATACTGCTCCTTTAAGATTGGTTCCTTCGCAAATCTTCGCTCAATAGCTTGAAAGCGAGAAATATCGCCTTGTTTGGATTCTCCCAGTGGAGAAGTATTTTCCTTGAAGGGAAGAGAAACTACGAAGCGTCCATCTGCGGCCCTTGAAAGATTTTCCTTAAAATGTGTTTCACAACTTTCTTCCTCTGTAGTCATCAACCTTGTTGGCGCTGTCACTTCTTCCGTCTCCCAGAACATGCGTAGCGATCTAGGTCCACAAGTAATGAACAGGTTTTTATTGTTGGCATATTGAAACTAGTGAAACTACCGATTAACACCCAACCAAAAATTGTTTTTTGCGCGATTTGGACGTTGTTCTCATCTGTTATCCTTTCATCGCAAATTGTTTCAAAGAAATGATCACACCCAAGAATTATGTCGATGGAAGATGGCTTATTGAAGCTAGGATCAGCTAAGTGAAGTAAGTCATTACGAGGCCAGGTGATTGAGATGTGTTCAGATGGAATATGAGATGTGAGCTTCGGCATTATGAAGGCAGTTGCCAGAATTTTGCTGTCGTGATTCCACCTAGAATGCAAATGGAGTAATACCTTTCCTCTAGTAGTGCCTACTCCTGAAGGTTGTAGTCCAGTAACAGCAAGTTTTGCCTTTTCTCTGTTCAGTCGCAGACGCTGCACGCATGCTTCAGAAATAAGGGTTATTTGTGATCCTGAATCCAGCAAGATTCTGCAGGTTTGAAACTTGCCTTGATAATCTAAAACGTTTACGATGGCAGTGGGAAGTAGAGAAATTCCGAGATCTCTTGAGCTAGTGTTGTTGACCTTGCTCATATATTTTTCCTTCTGAATACAGGTACTGAGAGTGGACAATGTGGCGACTTCCTTCAATTCACTATTCCTTGTATACGCAGCTTTGTGGGTGGAAGGCAAACATTTGTCTGAAGATGACGTGTCGATTTGAATGTTGTTGTCCGCTATGGTGAGACATGTCCGCTATGGGTTTCCCTGCGTTGAATTCAAATGCAACAACGGATGGTGATTACCCTTACAAGACCCACATCGTATTTTGGAGCGACAACTGCGTACTGAATGGTTTGCGCCTAAGCATTTAAAACATAGTGACTTCGCAATGATGAATTCTCTCCGTCTATGTGGAACTTGGCCCTTAAAATCTTGACATTTGTATAATGAGTGGCTTGACGAGCAGTACGGGCATGTAACAATGTCTGCATGTAATGATTTTATAGGTTGTGGCCGTTTTGACATTGTCAAAGCTGATTCTAAGACATCGCAGCGTTTTGACAAACATTTTAGAAAATTTTCAAAGGTTGGAAATTGTTGAGTAGCTACTTCTCTTGCCCACAACTCACGCGATTCTAGGTCTACCTTAGAAAGCGCTAAGTAAATTAACCAGGGATCTCTGCCTTCAGATCGTTCATCGAGTGCTTTCAGACCGCGGATTACTCCGTCGAATGTGTCACAAAGGTTTCGCAAAGCCTTCATGTTGGGTTGAGATAATGAGGGTTGCTCAAGAAATGTTTTTATGAATGCATTTGTCACGTGGTCACTTTTATCAAAACGTTCCTTTAATTTATTCCACGCCTCTACGAAATTGTTGTCACTGATTGTGAGGTGTTTGACAATGAATGCAGCGTTTCCCTTTAGTAGCCCCTTTAGATATTGGAGCTTCTGTGCTCCTGAAAGCGAAGTATTTGAATTTACTGACGCTTCAAGAGATCCTTAAATTGCGGCCATTCTTTGTAGTCTCCCGCAAATGACGGAACATTAAGTTTAGGTAGGCGAGAAAAATTTGGATTATTTGTACGTTCCATAGATTGTAATATAGCCTGTTGCTGATTAACGAATTGATTCATGGTGGAATTAAATTGTTCGGACCATGAACTATCATTGGCAGTACGAGGGGCCCTATTGTTCAAAATTCGAGTGAAAATAGCGCGCATTTCGAAGTATTTTTCTTCATATTCAGCGAGCTCTGAAGCCTGATCCTCATTTGTAAGTAGCTCATCTTCAATATCCTGAAATTCCTTCCAAATTTCATCTAATCTTTTCAATCGGTTTGTTATCTCTTCTATAGATGCAGAATCCGTGACATTGTCTGCAAAAGTTTTTAACCTTGTGAGAATACCCTTCGGCGCAATAATGTTTAAATAAAACCTTCCCTAAGCACACCGTAGAGTGTAATTATAATTAATGTACAGGATTGAAAGAAACTACAAAGTCCGTTGCGTATATTGCACTGAATGCCTATGATTTGCATTAACAAATGATCAGCTTGAAATTTTAATTAAAATATAAGTTCATGATCACTAACCTAATAATTAATATTGTCCGTAAATATTAGAAATTATTCAAGTATTATTATTTATCAAGTATTATTTAGTTAAGGGAACGAGCACCTGTTCTGTACAACCTGACTGATCTCAAATCTGTGTTTACTAATTGTCTACCGTAATTTATTTCAATGTCAGAGATTCACAAATTTGTTCGCATTTACAACCTTTTACCGCTTAGAGTTTGTTATTGAACTCGGGTAGTACATATTTACGATAGTTGGCCTTCATATAATTGTTTACGCGCACTCTTTTGTGTCTTTATTGTTATTGTTCAAGGTCGCACAAAATTCAAATATAACCATTCACTCAAATTTCAATTGATTTTAATTACCCTTTGAATAAAACAAATATAATTCAATGCACGCAATTTTCCCTTTTATGAGCAACATGTGCATAGCCAAAGATGACCGATGAAATTAAAATATAGTTTTATTCAAAATGAAAATTACATGCGCCCGTAAGATTTCCTCTTTTTATTATTTCTTACAGAGCGTGGTTAAATTTAAATTAATCTTTACCTTATCCGTTTTATGTGGAAGCACGTGTTAGCACGTGGTTCTCGAATGATGCTATTTTTACCTTTCAAGAATTTCAATTGAAGTAAATTACTTGTCTGGATAATATCCCTTTTTTATAGGTCCAATATGATTCATTGATAGATTTTATACAAACTGTTAGAGATGATTTTGACAATTTAGAAAAAGAAGCAGAAAAAATTAAAGTTATTGCATATACTAATGATAAAAAACGGCAGAAAATACGAAACATATTTCATGAGGAAATTCCAGAACATGAAATAAGATTCAGTGGCAAAGAACATTTTAAAGTTAATATTTTTTTTTGTATGCGATTCTTTAATTAGCAACATTAAAAAAAGATCTGAGGGATATAAAACTATTAACAATAAATTCAAAACAATTTTTCATGATAGTGATGCTAGTGACTCTTCAATAGAGGAATTAAAATGTTATGAACAAGATTTAAACATAGCAGAACTGAAAAATGAAGTAGTACAATTTAAGACTTTTATAAGTAAGGTAAATATTATTTCGCCTGTATTCATGTGGTCATTTATTCAGGAAAATAATAGTATTGCAACATTCCCTAATTTAAACATAATTCTGAGAATTTATTTAACCCTTACAATAAGCAATGCAAGCGGTAAAAAATCATTATCAGTATTGGCCAGGATAAAAAATTTTTAAGATCCACATTAGGCCAACAAAAATTAAATAGTTTATCATTACTTTATATAGAAAAAGAGTTATTAAATAACTCTATTAGTTAAGACAAACTAATTGACGAGTTTGCAGAATTAAAAGTGAGAAAAAAGGCAATATAACTAATCAATCTGGGTATATTTGTTTAAGTATTATTGTTTGTTTTAATTAGAATTAATCCTTCTAACTCAGAAGGCGCACTTCATAGGCGGAAGCCTAGAATCATTTGACCTATTCGCCAAAATATAACAAAATATTAAGGCGAATGAGGCTCCCAAACCCATGCAGATAATATTAGTAATTAACACACCATAATACGCCCACACACAACAATCAGGGGTGCAAAGACAACAGAGATCGTTAAAGCAAATCAATAATAAGAGTCAGGTCAAAAGACAGACACACATTCACGACTCTATACATGCGTTTTATAAAAATAATAAAAATAGTGTTTCCAACAAAATGCAAAACAAACAAAGAGAAAAATTAAAACCAAAACCAGTGCAAGCAAAAGAACGAATCACAAATTATAGATGCTCCTTTTAAGTGTCACCTTGTCCACATTAATATCAAAAACGTCTCCAATATCATTAGCAGACCTACACATGCGGTTAATAGGCTCGAACATGCCGTAATTAGTGCGCGAAAAAGCAATCTGTAAAGGTGCTCGATTACGTAGGGAATAGGACAGTTCTCTAGGCAATATTTTGGAAGCTAGTTCAGCGCTGTCCAACTTTCCCTGCAGAAGCTGATGCAAAAATGTTAAATCAGCAACCCAACGTCGCTTCTCGAGCAAGTTGCAGCAAACCCAAGCGCTCCTCATAAGGTGGCAGAATAAGAGGGTCATTCCAAGGCAAAGAACGTAGGGTCGATCGCACAAATCTGCGCTGGATGGACTCGATACGTTTAATATGTGTTCCGTAAAATGGAGACCATACCTGACTGGCATATTCAAGCAGGGGCCTAACAAGGGATGTATAAAGATGGAGTCTTATATGAGGAACTGGAAATTCCTTGGACCAACGAAGAATAAATCCCAGCGTAGAGTTTGCCCAAGCTACCACGATATTAATATGGGAGATGAAGTTTAACTTACCATCAAGATACACTCCTAAATCCCTCACCATTTCCACCCGTTTTAAACCTGTATCCCCAAACATGTACTGAAAAGTACGGAAGCTGCGAGACTTCGAGAAGGACATAACCTGACATTTCTCATTGTTCAGCTTAAGATTGTTGTTGCAGCACCACTCATAGAAAATATGCAACTCTGATTGTAAAATCTCACAATCAGCGTTAGATTTTATTGGAAGAAAAATCTTAATATCGTCAGCATATATAAGAATTTTACATCTTTGCAGCAAATATGAAATATCATCAATAGATAAGATGAATAACAATGGACCCAGATGACTGCCCTGGGGAACGCCAGAAAGAGTCACAAAATCATCAGAGAGTGCGCTACGAAAACGCACTCTATAAATCCTATCAGACAAATATGACTTTATCCAGACAATAAGGGAGGGCGGGAAACCCAACTTAGCCAATTTGAAAGTAATAATAGAGTGAGACAGTCTGTCAAAGGCCTTACTAAAATCAGTGTAAATACAGTCAGTTTGGCATCCCTCCATGAATCCACCCACAGTGCAAGAAACAAACTCAACCAAGTTTGAAACCGTGGACCTACCTTGAAGAAAACCATGCTGCCGAGTGGAGATTAAGCCTTTACACACTTCGGATAATTGGGATTGAATCAATAGTTCGAAGAGCTTAGGAATACAGGACAATTTAGCAATTGGCCTGTAGTTGGAAATGTTTCTTCTATTGCCACTCTTGAAAATAGGAATTAAATATGATATCTTCCAGAGCGCTGGGAAATGGCCCCGTGAAAGAGACTTCCTGAATAGTAGTAGCAAAGGCCATAATAACTACGAAGAACATTTCTTTATGACTGCAGGTGGAATCCCGTCAGGACCACTAGAGAAGTCAGTTGGAAGTGCAGTAATATGCCTCAACAGGATCTCCTCCGTGATAGATGGAACTGATACCATGGGTAAAATTCGGCTATTAATGTGGGAAAAGTTTCCATTGTCCGGGATGAAATCAGATGATTCAAATGCACCCTTAAAAGATTCAGCAAATAAGTTGCAAATAATATTAGAATCATTGCTGGAGATCTCCCCGAATTCCATAGTCGATGGGTAGCTATCAACCTTTTTCTTCAAGTTGACATATTCGAAAAATGCACGGGGGTCAGAGAATAATCTGTTCTTTAAATTTTGAAGATATTCCTCATATAGAGAACGAGAACGGCTTATAAATTGTTCATGGTAAATACTATATTCATGCCAGGCGTCAGCACTGTTAACACGTAGATACTTTTTCCAAAGTCTATTCTTCCTATTCTTAAGAGTCTTCAATCCTCTGTCAAACCATGGTGGAGCGGAGTCTCTACCCCTAACCCGAACTAAGGGAACAAACCTGCTGAAAGCTTCATACAAAACGTCGTAGAGACCGGATACGTTTCGGTCGATATCGTCACCAGACAGGCAAGTGTGGAAGTCTATCCCACCAAGATAATCATTTAAAGCCACAAAATCGGCCGCTCTAAAGTTAAAATGATATTGGCTGTCGAGCTCATCGGCAAGCACGTCCGACAGACAATGAAAGCCAACAAGCAATGCGGGGTGAAACACGTCCACATTTATCAAGGCAAGTATGCTGGGTTCAACAAAAGTAAGCATGGGGTTCGTAGAGAACACTAAATCAAGCTGTCTTCCCATATTGTTACTCACATTGCTCATTTGGCAAAGTCCAAAGCTAGCCAAGGTGTCGAGGAATAACGATTGTCCTTCAGTCAAGTCATGGGGAAGAAAGCTATCGTCATCATCATCCGCTACCCATCGTACATTGGGTAAGTTGAAGTCCCCCACTAGGATAATTTCATCCTTAGAACCCAATCGATCATAGGTGTAGTTAATATGTTCAATGAGAATATCATACTGACTCCGACCATTACTATCTACGACATTAGACGCATCAGGAGGTATATAACAACATATTAAGAAAAGGCTGCTCGACTCAAATGAAATTTTTACTGAAACTTGTTCCAGCTCCAGT
This sequence comes from Leptarthrus brevirostris, assembly GCA_964036015.1. Classification (NCBI taxonomy): domain Eukaryota; kingdom Metazoa; phylum Arthropoda; class Insecta; order Diptera; family Asilidae; genus Leptarthrus; species Leptarthrus brevirostris. The sequence continues at coordinate 20,687,300 of OZ038371.1, forward strand.
TGGTCAGAAAATAAAGGAGTGTCAAAATGATTAGAATTAAGAAAATTCCTGCAAGCTATGAGAACCCCACCACCGCGTGCGGTCGAGGAAACATGCCTATCCCTACGGAAAACCTGATAAGAGCTTGTCCCGTTTTTTGAACTAGGAGACTGAAGTGCTCCTGACTTGGTGCGGCGGCGAGAATTGGGTACGAAGGTCTTACAAAATACATCCTGGGGCCAGAAATTATCACCAAGCATAGTATCAGCCAATTGAGAAGGAGTCGACAACAAGAAGGATGCGTAGGGCTTTGACTGTCCACTTATTTTCTTACAGAACACCTCAGACGTGTCAATACCCCTACACCGAAGGAAACGCAATATAAGGTCACAAGATAATTTTTGTACATGTATATTATTTTTTTCCTTTTTTTTCTTGGAATCCGATAATTAAATAGAACTACACAATATATGCTTTAAAACCAAACTACCAAACGAAAAATATGTGTCATGACTGAAAAATAGGCCCGGAATTACAATGTTGCCTAGGGCCCGCTTTAGCCTTAGTCCGCCACTGGGGCCGTAATTTGTGTCTATACTCCCACGGGCCAACTTATTGAGAACATCTAAACGTGTCATTATTGCTGTGTGACATGCATTGTTATCATGTTTTAAAGAAAACTTTATATTATTTGCTGGATACGAGGTCTATTCAGTTAAGTTCCCATTAGACAATATTCAGCGTTATTAATGTATTGTTTCGAAATATATTGCCTGAGATCAAAATAATATATGGAAATTTAAATGAAAATCACATCAAACAAGCTCGGAGATTGAAAACGACCTAATTCTACAATGTTTCCCTTTTTTTTACATATTCCCCTTAGAATGTCAAAGGTGTCATAAAACCTTACGATGTTAATGAAAGAATTTCATGAGCCATAAATCTTAAAAGGCAGGATTAATTCTCACCAGAGGGCCACAAATGTGAAATTTTATTAGACTTACTTTTCCCAGCAATTTTCTTGCCACTACATGGAAGGACAATTTTGCGATAATGACCAGGTCATTTTCTTCAGGCCTGTTGTATAGGATTTTCGGTAGATGGAAATGGTTGGGGAGTGAGCTAATTTAGTTTGTAAACGAGTGCACTGAATATCCAATTATACTTTCACCCGAGAAATTGTTTATGAATATGGTGTAATTTATGAGTCTTGGAATGAATAATGTGAACCTTTCTGATGCTAATGTAACTTATTCCTCTTATGAATATTACGTTGAAGTAGGTCTTGAATATATCCATTCTGGCGTCTATCACCGACTGAAAAGTACTTGAGGATATAAAGTTGGTATGAATAAATTTTGAACATACCTGTATATGTGCAATAAAATAATCCTTTTATGGGACTATTTTTTCTTGTTTTTTTGTTTAAAGTCTCGGAGAATTTTATTTTAAATTATAAAGTCAATTTAAAACAAAAGTTAATAGATAGTTTTATGAAATATGTTGAGGGCACAACTTAGCTATTTTTAAAAAAGTAATAACTTCACTCCCATGGTTTGATTTTATATTTAATAACTAAAAACATCATATAGTCTACGAAAGAAGCTTGTACTAAAATTGAATTTGCGCATTCAATATTAAATATCCAATAAAGTAGGATCTTCTCTTCCTCACAATGCGCACTATACCAATGTAAGCCATTTTTCACTTGACTCAGTACTGGTATGCTGAAATATCCATGGAATTTGCATCCTTTTATAGCATACAAAACTGAAGCTAAAAGAGTTGTCGGTTCTTTAAAAATTTTCCACATTCCTGAGAATCCCCAAATAAACCTGTCAGCACAACGAGTTTATTCGGTGTAATACAAAATGTTGACGTATTTTTCTTTTGGAAATAATGAAATAGGATTTTCTTCGATCAACCTAAATAAAATATTTCAGCTTCCGTTTCACTGCATCTCGTTCCGTAATTCAGTCAATGGGAAAAACAATTCGGTTGAAGTAATAGGATAATGGAATAAATTGTTTTAAAACCTTGTGTCGAACCGAAGAATATGTACTGAGACACGTTGTTATCAGCTTATTGGGATATCCGTTTTTTTTTCGAGAAGAAAAACATTTCTACAGAAGTTTGATGAAGTATCTTTGAATTTTGTTTATTTTGGGGGTTTAGAGACAATTGGATTGATTTTCATATGTTTTGTATTCGTTTTTTATGCTTACGTGTAATAGAACCTTTCAAAGTTTAGTTAAAATAATCATTTTATAGTAAAAGGTTCCTGTAATTGGGGTTCGTTGTTGTAGTCATTATACCACCAAAGTTTTTCAAATTTTGGAGACGGAGTTGGATCAATTCGTTGAGCGGCACGGCCAGGACCAGGACCAGGTCTCCCCGTGTGAGCTTTTATTTATTAAATTAAAATAATCCACTCCGTCTCTGGGCTGCTGTCTAGCTTGCAGCAATGCAAAAACAAGACTCAAGGTTCCTCACTTCCGTTGTCCTTTTTTCCTGCCGGCCAAAACTATTCTAACGCATCAAAGGGTTGTCCCCTAGGCTCTGGGCCTAGGACCTCATGCTAAAAAGCAGGGTCATTATCTCCAGCTTAGGAGGATCCAATATCCAGAGAGTGGTAACTAGAGGCACCCCTCAGGGAGGAATCCTTTCACCACTCTCATGGAACTTAACTCTAAATGAGTTGCTCATAGACCTGGAGTTATCCGGTCACAAGGTTATTGCCTACGCCGATGATATTGCCCTGGTATGTTCAGGAAAGCACCCCAATACACTGGCTGAGGTTTTACAACACGCCCTCTCCAAGACTTCATCATGGAGTGATGGGTGTGTTCTAGGTATAAACCCTAACAAAACAGAGTTAATACTCTTCTCTCGGAGGCATAAAACACCTCCTATTAATTGCCCTACACTAGACGGGGTTAGGCTGGAACTGTGTAACCAGGTTAGGTATCTAGGTTTAGTCCTAGGTAGAAAACTTACCTGGAAGCCTAACATCCAAGAAAGAGTACGGAAAGCCACAGTAGCGCTGTACTCGTGTAAGAAGGCTATAGAGAAAAGATGGAGTATGGAACCACGCATAGTGAATTGGCTCTATACAAGTGTCATACGGCCTATACTCATGTATGGGGTGATTGTCTGGTGGCCGGCACTAAATATAGCAACCCATCTCAAAGAGGAAGAGGAAACCATACTTCACCTCCTCGGTAGCTGCCCTAGCCAACCGTAGGAACCGGCTTTTGGGCTCCCTCTACTTCAAAGTCAAAAACCTGACTCGATTTATCGGGAGTTCAAAATGGTTCCCGACGACGAACAAAGGATTAACATCCTTCACAACCCAGTCAAAATAATTTTGACTTCCCGTGAACTAGTTCCACTAGATACAAAAACTGGTTCGGTGCACAGGGGACAGAATGTTAACCCTCCTATTCCTTAGGTAATTTTATGGCGTTGTAAATTTCAAGCCTCAACGTGGTAGCACAAAGGGCCTCTAAGGCCTAAGTGTGCCTTCTTAGGCAGCCACTTTAACCTAACCTAACCTAACCTAGGCTCTGGGCACATCGTATGAAAAAAAATTTAATTTAATAATTCGACCATCATGGAGCGATGCTGTAGTCATTTCAACATTAAGGTCGCTTTTCAAAACATTAAGCAGGTTGATTTTCTTAAATTTTTTTATCGTAATCTGAAGAAGAAACCAAGTAATGAATATTCTATTTAGTAATATAACTCAAATTTAAAAAAAAAAATCTCTTGGTTAATACGATGAACTTTCTATGCACTAAATATGGTAGGATAGTTGCAGTTGAATCAACATAGTTGAATAAAGAGCAAACTTAAGTGTAACAATTGTGAACAATACCGCAGTAAGATACATATAGATCAAAGATATAGGAAAATATATGCATTGAAATCGATCTGGGTAATAAGAAAGGTAAACTAAGTGCAACCCTTGAGGTAATAACGAAGTTAAATCCTCGGCGGAGAGTATTGAAACTCAAACGTTACAATTAACGTTACATACAACGGGGCCAAATCAGAAAATAAAAAAGGCGGCCTACCAATCCGGAGGGCCCAGGTTCGCATCCCACCGGCGGCGATCCATGGTTGTTTTCTGCTGAAAAGAGATTACGATAAAAATTCCATGGAGTTGCAGAAAAATTTCCAGTGGTTTGGAATCTGCTTTAAATTGTAGGTCCACTTGCAATAGTTGTCTTGAAGGGATTTAATATATTGCCTTAAGCACCTATGAGGGCACGAGAATCTATGTTCGAGTGGATATTAAGCAACCACAGGCGATCCTGATAAGGAGGTAGCCTTAGTTGATCATTCCACGGGAGGTCTTTTAATGCGAACCTAACAAAGTTCCCCTGTACCGACTCAATGCGTATAGAATGAACAGCGTAGCAAGGTGGCCAATCCTGAGATGCTTACTCGAGACTTGGTCCAACCCAAAAAAAAAAAAAACAAAAATAAATAAATTCAGGTCTACCGATTAGAAAATTCCCTTTACCATCGCTTGACATAACCCAGAACTGAATTACTCCTAGATACATAGTTATATGCAGAGTGAATTCGAGTTTATATAATTTATGTGCAGAGTGAAATCGAGATCTTTGTCTAGCTTCACACCAAGGTCAGTAACGGACTGTACGCGACGGATAGTAGTATCCACAAAAGTATATTCAAAGAGGAGCTGATTGAGGTTCCAAGAGAATGACATTATTTCACATTTATCCAGCTTAAGTTGCAGGCCGTTTGATCCACACCAAACCTTGAAGGTATTTAAATCATCCTAAATGCAGGAAGAATCATACCTGTTTCTTACGTGAAATTCGTCATATCGTCAGCATAGATTAAGACTTTGGAGTGATTAATCAGGGAACAATGTCGTCAATGACAAGAATAAACAGCAGCGGACCAAGATGGCTACCCTAAGGTACACCAGAAGAAGCCGTAACGACTCTAGATAAAGTATTACGGAGAGATATTCGATATGTACTATCTTTAAAGTACGAAGAGATCCAGATGAAGTTGGTGCAGACGAAGTCGGTCTGGAGACTTTGTTGAAAGGCAGAGATTGTGTGGAAGGTTAATTCAAGCAGGCTAGTTGTCGTCGATCTACCAGGCAGGAAGCTATGTTGATTTGAAGAGATTAGCCCCATAAGCTATGAATATAATAATAATAATTTTTTATGTATAATGGCGATTTATTTCATTCATCGTTATAAAAACGTAAAAATCCTACAAAAACTAGCTACCTAACAATTGTACAAACATTAAAAGACACAGTAAAAAAGATCAAAAAGAACATAACAAAAAATGACTCAATATACTACGTTACTGTAAATTGGTTTAATAAAAAGGACTCTAAAACTTAAAGGCAAAAACCTGTAAAAAAGAAAATACAAGGAAATTTTGAAATGCCTCCAAGCGAGTGCCAGCTCTAAGAAAAGTTCCGAAAAAATTTGAAAAAATCCGAAACAAGACCTAGAGCTAAACCTAAAACGAACGAATATAAAATACTTTAAAAAAAAAAGTTGAACCGACTTCACAAAAGGCGCTAAAAAGCATAAAAGAATTTTTAATTTTATATCTATTACGACATTTTGAAGTCGGTGCAAATCAAACAACCCAAACAACTACAACAAAAGTACTTAATCGTCCTTTCTTATGATCCCGTAAGCTGAAACGTTCAGGTAATATTATGTATTATTTTCAATTGTGGTTCTGTAGTTGTTTTATTTGTTTAATTTGCACCGAATGTCGTAACATAATAGATATAAAATAGAAAATTATTTTATGCTTTTTAGCGCCTTTTGTGAAGTCGGTTCAACTTTTTTTTAAACTATTTTATTTGTCACTTTTTAGTGTCTCCGACTCTATACATTTTTTTCACTTTTTAGTGTCTCCGACTCTATACAACGAACCATCCAAATCGGTCCACGCGTTAAAAGTTAATTTTAAACCCCTACCCCACCCCTATTCCACTAAAGAAAAGAATCATCGAATCGGTTAGCAATGGGGGATCACACTCTATACAACAGCAAAAGAACCATCCAAATCTGTCCACGCGTTACAAAGTTAGGTTCCACCCCCTTTCTCCTTCCCCAACCAAACCAACAATTTTTTTTCTCGTGGTATCAACCAGTTAGCATACTCTACCCAAAAGAAAAAATAAATATCCAAATCGGTCCACGCGTTACGAAGTTAGACTACCCCTCCCCCCACCCACACCTTTCACCATAGGACCAAATTATTCTCCTATTAGCAATGGGGGATCATACTCTATACAACAGAAAAAGAACCATTGAAATCGGACCACGCGTTACAAAGTTAGGATCCACCCCCACCCGCACCCCATCCCTTAAAAATTTTTTCTTCTGGTATCAACAACGGAACATACTCTAGCCAACAGAAAAAGAATTATCCAATCGGTCTCTGTACAACAAAAAAAGAACCATCCAAATCGGACCACTCGTTACAAAGTTAGGTTTCAACCCCACCCCTCCCCCACCTCCCTACCAAAATTTTTTTTCACATGTTACCAATCGGTAAACATACTCTACCCAACGGTAAGAAGTTATGCCCGGTCAGACATGACCAAAAAAAAAATTTATAAAAAAAAAAACATACGCGTCAAACTTAGAACCTCTTTGTTTTTGGGAAGTCGGTTAAAAATGAACCGAAACCGAAAAATCGAACTAGAACATGATTGTTTGAGTGTTCCCAGAAGGTAGATGCAGCACCGGGCGAAGTTCCTACTTCGGGAACCACTGCTCCCCAGCAAATGCCCTCTCCGTAGAGCCGTTCGCCACTTTTCTAGTCCTCCGGAAGCACTCATCCAAACATGTTCTAAACCAGTGATGTCCAAAGCTATGCCCGCGGGCAAGTGAGCTTTTAAGCTTTTAAATTCGTATATGCACTGTTTGGCTGCATTCGGTTTTCTGTTTTTGCGTTTTTTAATCGTTAAAACATACGAAAGTTGAAAAGATCGTCATATTTAAGTTGTTTTGTAAGCAATTATACAATATCTTGAAATATACAACCTTTTACAAACATTTTAATGTTCTAAATTAGACAAACAGTACGAAATGGTTCTAAAGCTTTTAAGCAATCCTCACATTAAGTAGTGTGAGTTTGGCCATCACTGTTCTAAACGAACGCACAAAAATTTCCTATTAAAAATTGCCCTATTAACTCCGCCCACATCGTATCCTGTATTTTAACTAACTAATATTTCATCTTCTTTTACTTTCCAGTATTCACTATCATAATTTTTTATGTCAAATGAGACATTAACACTCTGTGCAGTCCTTATTTGTTCCGGCACCCAAAAACACTTATTTTTCATAGTGCATTCATTAATGTGTAGAGGAATATCTTACTGATCCTGTTTCCAAATAGATCATGTAATTAGGGGTTGTATTTGGTAATTTAATCAGTTTTTTAACGAAAAACCTTAATAGTTGTTCAACACTTTCATATTCTACATATCCCCATACTTGGCTTTCATAGCACATTATGGATCTGGTGACTGCCTCAAACACTTTGAACTTATCAGATAATTGAACGTCGTTCCTATTCAGAATCTTGCTCCACGTAATATTAACACTATTTTTAGCCAACGATAACCTATCCTTTAAGTGTCTGTGAAAAGTTAAACCCGTTGTCAGAACTACACCTAAGTACTTATAACTATTAACCACCTATATTTCACTTCCATTGAAGGTCCACTTCTCATGCGCTGCCAGTAAACCTTTCCTAAATATCATTATCTGCGATTTACTCAAATTAACCGTAAGATTCCACCTATTACAATATCTTTCTAACCTCTGTATCATTCGTTGTAGTTTGTATACGTCATCAGCAAGCAGGACAATGTCATTCCGCGTACATGAGAAGACCTATAGTTGCGTCTCCCACCAACACTACCTCTTCCAGACATTTCTCTAAATCATTAATGTACAGTGAAAATAACAATGGGCTTGGTAGGTCCCCGCTCGTTTCAATATACTGCGAGCTCTTTTATCCATTCCATATAGGTGATCGCGTGCCTGCATACAATGCCCTTAAAACATTAACAAATTTCAGTGATACATTTAATAGCTTATAGAATAGAGCGGATCTATCGACATAGTCAAAAGCGGCTTTAAAATCTACAAAGAATCCGTACACTTTTTTCTTTCTCATCTTCCATTGTATGTAAGTGCACCAGACTACATAAACTGAAAATATTGTCGACCGTGGAGTATTTTTTTCTAATTCCGGCTTGGCATTCTTTAATAATATTGTTTTCCTCTGCCCACTTCGCAAGTCTTTGCTGGAGTACACCTGTAAACATTTTACAGTCCGCATCCTCAAATGACAAACCTCTATAATTAGCTGGATCATTAATATCTCCTTTTTTAAACAGCGGATATATTATCGCTTTCTTAAACGATTCTGGTACCCTACCTTCTTGAAAGTAAGCTGTAAGCTATGAATATATAACAGACTCAAACAATTTGGGTATGCAGGAAGGAAAGCTTCTCGATTGGCCTATAATTTTCAATGAAGTTTTTGTAACCCCTTTTACAAACAGGAATTATTAAGGAGCTCTTCCATAGCGTGGAAAATCTACAGGCCTGAAGAGACTTGCTGAACTTAAGTGCCAGTGGAGTGAGTAAGGCGTCAGAGCAGAACCTCACGAATACAATCAGGATCAAAGAAAAAGTCCCTTTTGAGTTCCCTGATACTATCCATGATAATATTACGAGATATATTTGGCAAAAAAGAATAGAGGCAGCGGGACGCTCTTGGATATTACCAAACTTTTCCAGGGAAGGCGCAAATTTTCGAAAAGAAAAGGCGCTCTCGAAGAACAACGCAAAGTTATTGGCAGTATTGGGCGCGTTGCAAGGACCGTTGTACCACACTATAGATGCATAATTATCAGTCTTCTTCTTCACATTTACAAATTTGGAGGATCACTATGCAAGTTATTGCGAACACTATCAAGGTATTGCAACGCCAACAATTTTCATAACAATCGACGAAATCACAGTAACTTGACGTGCCTCTACGGCGTAAGTAGGTTTTCCATAGTATATTTTTTTAGTGTTCAGGCCCAGAAGTTCTCTAGTATACCACAGGGGAGAGCAGTAGGATGATCTCGACAGTTTGAGTGGTACATATGAGTTAAATAGATCGGAAATCCTACTATAAAACACGGATACGCATTCGTTGATATCTTTATTATAAAATAGAGATGCGAAATCGATTAAGAGGATCATATCTGCAAAATCAGAGAAGTCCGCCTTTAAAAATCAAAAACAAACTGATCTTAGTTGGAACCACCAGAATTAGAACTAGGGGATAAGTTACGAGAAGCCGATTCGACTATAGTGTTACTCGAATCAGAAGATAAGATAAGATGTAATAACAGCCTTCCCATAGAGTTCTGTACATTTGGTATACAGCAGAGGAGGAGATGGCATCAAGAAAACCGATTCGATATTCTTTTATAAATTAAGAACAAGATTAATTATTTTTATGTTACTTGTTAATTTTATGAAAGACTGCAATAAAGAGCACTATACAGATAATTTAAATTTTATTTTAAAAAAATCTTCTCTTTGGCTGCAATTTTGCAGATGGAACACGCAAGAAATTATGTTGAAGTAATTTGTGAAAATGCACTTATCAGATTTGTGCGTAGGTAAGTAAGTAAAAAATATAAAGTTTCCGAGCAACTTTTTTTCAAAAGAAAATAAACAAAAACTGCAAGGAAATTGACGAACAATTATTATCAGCCTTGAATTGCTGCACTATACTCCAAAGAAACCCATTCCAAAAAATTTCGAAATCGGCACAGTGGAACAGTTGATGCGGAACATTTTCACTTGACCGCTCGCTGTTTACATTTCATTAAATTCGACAAAACGACTGTGACACTTTTACCTGAATATTCAACGGAAATTTATATTTCAAAAATTCTTCAGAATGCATCTCAACCTCCGGTAGATACCATTTACTGTATCATTTCATTTGCGTTTGCTATTTTCCTACCTTTTAGCAGCAAAAATGAGAAAAAGAGCACAAACTGTTCCACTATGAGACATCCGCCTCTAGCAAAACCAGGAAAAATTTATGCAAATTTTGTCGACAGAAATTTAGGGATCTCACGCCAATGTTGAAAATTGTACAAAGTTTTACCAGAGCTCAATAAAAAGTAACGAACAGAACGTCAACTACGTGGCTATGACTATTTTGTATTCAGGTTGATGTCATAAAGGCGGGCATCCAGCAGCCATTTGATAATCAACGAATGGCAGAATACGTACAGCACCTCACCCACCTGATGAATTTACATGTGCTAACTGGGACATGGCACTAAAATGTATACCCATTTCCGGTTCCTGTTTCAATTAAATAAAATTTCGTGTATCTACTGGCCCGGCCCGGCGAGTGAAGTTGTTAAAAGTTATGTTTTAGCATGTAGCAGATAAATTCCCTAATTATCCAATTCCGTTCAGTTGGCCCAAGTCGGAGCTGAGCTCCATTTTGAATTCAGCTAGTTTTAGTTAACCGGCAGGAATGGCACCCGACAAGGATAAACGCAATAATTGGGGCAATTTTGCGAACGAACTGAATGCTTCCATTTCCGTCTTATTAAGGAACAAAATTAGGGTGGGCAGAGCGGTAAAGAATGTTGCTTGCATTTATTTGGTGAAATACTGTCGAGATTATTGCGAAATAAAAGCAACAAGATAAATTTCAGCTGTTTTGCATGACAACCAGCCGTTTGCCCTGTCTAAACTCCTAAACTTTAAAGTTTTGGTGCAACTTGTTCTCGGAAAACGTTTGAATGGAAGGACGTGCAAAGTGCTGGAGCTCACGGTATTGCCTGTTTCGGGCAATTTGTTTCAACTTTGTTGCGATTTATATTTCGTTTAAAAAGGCATTTGAATTTATATTGCACCTAACAACCAAAGAGAATACTGGCAGATACAATGGTACTGACACAATCAGGATGTGGGTAATCAAGTCAATACCATTCTGGTTTAGGGTTTCATTCGGTTCGCGAATTCAAATGCAATTGACGACTATAACTAACCGATGCATTCTATTGATGCCACAAAACGAGTATGTGGAGATATCGAATTGTATCATTCGACCAAATTGGAGACCAGTTGTTGCAATTTACTATTACAAAATGTTAAGTAGGAATATAATTTTGAAGCTTTTGTACTTTATCGCTCCTTATCCAAGGGGCGTTCGAGTGTTTTGTGAAAACGCGGAAGGGGAAGGGGCAGATGACAAAGGGTGTGCGGGTAAAGCTTCAAAATAATAAATATTTTTTAAATAATGTCCATTATTTCAATTAATAAAATAAAATAAATAAAATAATTGTATTTTTATTATTATTTTTTATAAGAAATTCCCACGCGTTCCGACAACCCTCCTTCTCTGTTCATTACAGGGTAGCAAATCCTCAAAAACAAAATCCCGAAAGCAAAATTCCGAACGTCAAAACCCCGAAAAAATTCCGAACACAATTCGGAAAGCCTGTCGTGGGGAGCGTGGCAGCGCCCCCCCCCCCCTCCCGTATGAACAAAGCAATTTCATAACTTGCAGAGGTAGTGCACTAACAAAATTATCCAAATCCGGCAACATATTACGAAATTAGTCACGGTCACCGTTTAGTACCCTCACCTTAGAAAATTCTTAATATGACTATAGTGCTCCACTTTTCTTTTACAGCAAAAGAGAGTTATCATAGTCAGAGAATCATCGTAGTCACTCTAGATAAAAAATTGTTATCACTTATCAATCAGGAAACGTATTCTGCATAACCGAATGAAAAGCCACAAGTTTTGTCAGATTACAAATAGCAATAAGCATTCAGAATAATTTTAATCAGTCCACGCGTTACAAATTTAGATTTCCCCTACCCCCATCCCAACCCTAGATCAATATTTTTCCATAGAGGATCAATGGGGGATCATATAACACACAACAAAAGGATATCTTCCAAATAGGTGTGTGAATTAAGAAATTGTGTAACGCCCTCTTCTCACACCACCCAACTTATAAATTTTTGTCGTCGTGTCAGGCAACATATTCTACACATCAAAAGAAGAACCATTGAAATCGATGCAAGCGTTACGAAGTTAAAGTATCCCTCCCCCTCCACCTTAGGACCAAGTTATTCTCCTACTAGCAATACAGGATCACACTGCAACAGAAAAATAACCATTCTAATCTATCTACGCGTTACAAAGTTAGGTTGCACCCCCACCCCGCCAACATATTTTTTCTCGTGGTATCAACCAGGTAACATACTCTATAATACAGAAAAAGAATTATCCAAATCGGTTCGCGGGTTATGAAATTAGTCTACCCCTCCTCCCTCTCTCTACCCTAGGCTAATTGTTTTATCTCCTATGTATTACCAATGAGAGATCATACACTGTACAACAAAAATAGGACCATCCACATCGGTGCACGCGTTACAAAGTTAGGTCCCCCCAAACCGGAACCCCCACCATCACCCCCCAGGAATTTTTTTGACATCGTACCAATCGGTGAACATACTCTTCCCAACAAGAAAAGAAGTTACGAAGTTATGCCCGGTCAGGCATAAAAAAAAAGTATACTCGTCGAACTTATAACCTCTCTGTTTTTTGTGAAGTTGGTTAAAAATTGTTTAACGCAGAGGAATGCATACAAAGCCTACATTTCTAACGTGAGTGGCTTTCGTGGTGTTAAAGGGATCTTCAGCTAAGATACAGCCAACTAGAAGAAAAAATGTTCAAATATGTAAACAAAGTGCGAAGAGAAGGTGATCATGAAAGAATTTGAGATAGGTTTTCCTAATTGTCTGTTCCTTAATGATTGTAAATTTTAACTATTCTAGAGTATACCCTACTACTACCCCTACCACTAATCTTACATACCTATCATAAGCACTTAGGTATTCTTCTAGCAGCTACCACATACCAGACTAAATTATTTTATGCTTCTTAGCGGTTTTTGTTAAGTCGGTTGAACTTTTTTTTTAAACTATTTTAGTTTTCACTATACATCTATACAATGAAAAAAGAACCATCCAAATCGGTCCTCGCATTAAAAAATTAGGTTCAACCCACCTGCCCCCATCTCCATCCCACTAAAATTTTTTTCTCGTGGTATCAATCAAGAAACATACTCTACCCAACAGAAAAAGAATCATCGAAATCGGTCCACGCGTTACAAATTTAGACTACCCCTCCCCCTCTCACACCCCCCCTCGCAGGACGAAATTATTCTCCAATTAGCAATGGGGGATCACACCCTATACAACAGCAAAAGAACCATCCAAATTGGTCCACGCGTTACAAAGTTAGGTTCCACCCCCACTCCACCAATATTTTTTTTCTCGGGGTGTAACGCAGAGAACATACTCTACCCAACAGAAAAAGAAATATCCAAATCGGTCCACGCGTTACGAAGTTAGACTATTCCTCTCCCTCCCCCATCCTAAGCCAAAATTTTTTCTCCTATTAGCAATGGGGAATCATATTCTGTACAACAAAAAAATGAACTAACCAAATCGGTCCACGCGTTACAAAGTTAGGTTTCACCCACACCCCCCACCCCCACCCCATCAACAATTTTTTCGATATGGTACGAATCGGTGAACATACTCTACCCAACAATAAAAGTATCGTCAAAATAGGTCAACGCGTTACGAAGTTATACACGTCGAACTTAGAACCTCTTTCTTTTTGAGAAGTCGGCTAAAAATAGACAGCAAGTCGTGTGAGTAATTCACAAAGATATTAACACACACATGGCCAGCAACCCCCCCCATGTTGCAGATGCCTTTGTAAATTACATCATAATTTTGTTAAACTGTACCAAATAAACTGGAATGAAAAGTACTCAATAAATTATTTATAATTAAACACTTCGTTCATACAAAATTGGAAAATTCATCATGGTGATTGATGATTGTGCAGTATTTGCTACCTACATTACTCCTGATGAAAAATATGAACATCCTAATCATGTTAAAGCCGATTGGTATTTTATCAGACTGTCAATTTTTTAATATTTTAATACAATAAGAAAAGATTAAAAACGGTCAAGAGTAAGTCGGGCTCGCCCAATCAGAGACTCTACCTCCCCTCCTCACACTTTGGAAAAGTCGGTTAAAAGAAGTCGTTAAAGTTGGTTGATAAAGTAAAGTTACGAACCAATTATCCTCCACCCAACATTAACTTCTCTATCGCTTTAAACCCACCCCAATCTATGTAAGTACAGCGCTCTTATCCTCGTTTTTGGGGAGCGGGTAAAAACCGGCCGAGGTCGAGCGTGTTGGGCCATTTCGTAGTGATTTAGAATTTCTTTTGACTTCACTTCTTACTGTTAGGGAGGAAGATCAAAAATCTTCATTTCTGCTTCTGCACATAAATTTACGTTTATATACCAAATTTCATCCAGGTGCGTATAAAAAAAGAATCTGAGGCTATAACATATAGCCAGATGAATGGATTACTTCTGTAACACTGGCAGTATACATAATACGGAACTAGAGGAGGCAGAGGAGAATGGTTCCGATATAACCAAGTCAAGACATGAGTTGGGAACATTATTTTATGTCAAATCACAAAAATATGACGGAATATCCAATAAAGATCTATCGATGCATTTAGCCGAGGGCAGCATCAACTATGAGCTTAAAAACGAATATGGAATTTAGTGGGGTATATAATTTTCCATTACAACGAAAACATTAACAAGCAGGCCAAGCTTTAGACTGAAATGCACAAAGAAATATTCGAATTGGGGTAGCACAAAATACCCCGAAAAGAACTAGTTTTTAGAAACCTACAACAGATTATAGCACTTTTAATAAATTCATAAATTTCACGTAAAGAGTACTTCCTAACTCCTACAATTTTCCTTATAATCAAATATCATGTATTCAGTATCATAGTTGTCATCTCTATTTCTACGTAGTATATATTGAGTACTATTTACGATTTCGATAAAGTCAAATACCAATAACACAGCAATTTCACAATACGTACCTATGACAAACCGAAGGTGGGATCACGTTATTATTGTGAGAAATATATTACCAGGGAAGTGCTTAGTATGTGCATAACATTTCGAGCAACAAAAGAGATTTCCAATCGATTCCCTGAAAGTTATTTAAATGCTTAGGTCACCCGTACGTAATCTTCAAAAAAAAACACAACTTCAATCTTCTTAACAAGATATCAAGCTTAAGAAGGTCAAATTTTAGGGCACTCATGAATAGGATTTCCACTTGTCTGCTCATCATCTGAAGACGACTCTACAGTCCATGGAAGAGAAAAG
Source organism: Leptarthrus brevirostris (assembly GCA_964036015.1). NCBI lineage: Eukaryota > Metazoa > Arthropoda > Insecta > Diptera > Asilidae > Leptarthrus > Leptarthrus brevirostris. The sequence continues at coordinate 20,702,648 of OZ038371.1, forward strand.
CAAAATAACGAAAATGTTAGCATATATCACCACAATTTAACCCTGTAGACCGCTTCTGCCCTGAACTTTCTTCCTTACCTTAAGAGGAAGTTAATTTATCGCCGGGGGTATTTCTTCGTCCTGATAAGTTCACCCAAATCAAAGAGCATTTTATTATTCCGAAAGAAGTCTCATTTGAAAAATAAATCGTCGCATTACTTAAATTTCTCGACGTTTCCTCATTTGAAAAAACGCAAGAAATTTAGGATTGGAGTCCAGATGTGTACTACTTTGATTGTAAGGGTAGTTTTAGAAATGAAGGACTCCTTTAGCTACTTTGGTTTATTGAGATTTATTAAAGGACGTGTAAAATCCTTTTTGCCAAGTATCAATGAATTTTACACGCACGTACCATACTAAGCGTTCAAATTAGGAAAGGAGTGGAGGGAGATAAAGGAGTTGTCATTGGTGAATTCCTGACCGGAAAGTAAAAATCATTTTTTAGTCATTTTTTTCAGCTTTCTTAAATGGTTTCAACAAATTGAACCCAAACTTAAAGTTAACATTTTCGTTAACTTTCAAGAATTGAATTTAATTTATTGCTCAACTTTGGTAAATTGATATTAAGTTTCGCTTGATTTTTCTTTGAAATATTTCAATTTCAAAATTTATTCTCGTTGGCAGCGCAATCAAAAGAGTGAAGAGAATATACAGTAAAGGGAACAATAATTGAATCGCTTAAAAACTTCAAGTCATAGGACAAGTTTGAAAGTGAAAAAAAGTTCGTGCAATTGTAAATTAAATGCAACAGTTTTATTTGCCCCCGAATTAACTGTATGGTAATTAAAGTGCTCAATAATTAGTTCTGAAAATATTATGACAAACGGGGTCTTATTCCAATTATAAATGATTTATGGAGTACCACAAGATTCCATCATAGCGCCGTAATTGTTTATAAAATTTGTTTTTACTTATCACCTTTACGACATTCGTCAACAAGTATACCTTTTTCTAAATATCATTTAATTTCAGAGTCGTTCATATTGTAAAACTGGCAAATGTTAAATTATTGTATGTTTTTGAAATAAGAAATCGGGTTTATAAATAAAAAAATGAATTATTGGAATTGATGCCTTAAGCAAGCCTTTCTTTGGAATGCACATTAAAAATCTGTCACGTGCTAAAATTTAATTAACAAATCAAATAAGAAATGGTAGTGTCATGCAGCCAAGGGGAAGGGCTTTTTATGCTTTATTAAAACGTTTATCATCGAAGCGAATTTTTTCGCAATAGGGTTATCGTCCATCAGTCATCATTTTTAAAAACGAAGCTGAAATGTCTTTAGAGAAATTATTGGTCAAGTTTGAAACCTGTTTGGCTATCCACGTTTATTTAAAAGTATGTTCCGTTGATTAAAGAAAAGTCAGTGCAAGCTTGGTCGGGTAAGTCAAATCATTAAAATTACTATCACAGCAGTTATCCAAGAAGGCAACTCGAAAATAAATCACTAAAGAGATTTGTTATGGTCAAAGGAACACTATCACTTCTAGATCCAAAGCATAAAGTAGAGGGATAACCATTGGAATTGTGCTTGTAGTTCATAAACCTCCTGAATTGTTTTGGATCGTTGTGCAAACTTTATTGAATGCTACCAATATAGTCATTATATGAATCGTTGATATCAGAAATATATTTATTACATAATTCGGAGAAAATAATATTGTTAGTGTAGCTCTTTGAGCAGCAAAACCTCTTCCAGACCTTTTTTTTTAATTTCTTTGGCGACCTTTCCAGCCAAGGCTGGAGTCATTCGACCAAAGCAAAGAATAAAGAAATCGATGTCAAACTCATTAAAAACACCACATCAGTCACAAGTGGAAAATCCTTTTTAAAGTTGTTAAAATGATCGCTTGCCGTTTGGGTCTGGCGTAGCAAACGGGTCAAAGAAGAAAACGAAATGAGGAGCGGGGTGATGAGATGACTCAGGCAGTAGGGTATCATCCCATCAGCTCCCTTGAGTGATCGCACGATCAGTGGAAAAACTGAGGTTTAGAAAGCTTCCAACCGGTTGTCACACTATTAGATGGCATCAAACTAGAAGAAGCCGTCCAGAAACGGTGAAACAAATTGAAAAGCGGAAGATATTGGTGGCGGTAGTCCCTTGTCATCAGAGCCTACCACCTTCACGGTGACCAAGATGAAGGTAGCAACAACAATTTATTGGAAGGTAGCATTTCGATCGAGACGTCATCAATAAATGAGAAACCTCTTCGCAGATTCCATAATTAGATTAGGGAGATATATAAATTGTAAGCGATGCGCGAAAAACGCAGGACAACAAAATCAATAATCGATTTTTCGATTTCCTCTCCCATTAATCGATTACAGAGCATCGATTATTTCATAATCTCTGATTAGTTTTTTTTGGGATCAATTCTCAATTCATGAAATTTCTAGAAAATTATGTTAGGTTAGTTGGCGACAATAGGATTGTTAACGGTCGGATTCATATAGACCATAATATGGTCCGTTATGATACCACTTCGCAAAAACCTCTCCTGAATTTATTTACAACTACCATGTAGGGACTTATTCAACCAGCCGCAGCTATTCAGGATCCTGGTTAAACGCTTTAGCTCGCCGCGCGTGAACCTTTCTGTCCGTCCGTTTGCCAAGGCCTGAAATCTTCTCCTTCACAACCTTGGGAGTTCGCAAAGAAAGTGCTGAATGCCGTAAACTTCATCCGCATCCAAGACTCTAGCGGAAGTTCTTGGCAGCAATGTGAATGCGGGCAACATGACTACCATAAAGTCAGTAACCCGCTATAGCCCTAGTGATTCTGGCGGTTTCCCTTCAATTATCACGCCGTTTTCTTTTGTCTCTATCTATGTACGGCGAGATAAGCAGCTTTAATGTTGATTCCTCTCTTTACCGATATTAGTGATATTAGAGGCCGGCCGATCGAAGCATTCACCTTCAAAACCTCTTTCGACAGAATTTTGATCTTGAAGCCGATATGACTCTCGTGTGCAGGGCAGCTATACTTTTTCCGTGAATGTCCACTGAGGGGAGATGTAGCATTGTCTCCAAGGCAGCAGTTGGCGTTCTACTTACCGCCCTTAAAAAGCCGAAGCAGGCAGAACTTGAATTTTTGTTAGCTTTTTAAGTTGACAGTGCCCTACCAAACTAAGATATCGTAAGTCAGGATTGATTGATGTGTACATCCCGTGCACTATACGAGGACTAATTCCTCTGTGCTTATGGTGCTGTTAGCACCAACAGCTATTCCCTATTGAGTCGGTGAGCAATAGTGTCACGACTCCGTCATTACTAAGCTGAGCGGAACGGGAGTTACTATCTGGTGAAGAGTCCTAGGATATTGACCCCGTCTGCACCTTAGTGCCTAACGATGTCAGCCTAAGCTCGGAGTAGGTTTCACGGTAATTGGAGAATCAGTGAAGTGGTTGCGGCTTTAAGCTAACTCCGGTTTCATAAAATTCTTCCCTGCGGAGAAGAGAGGGTTTAAGAAGGCACTGGCAATTGGCCTCTCCAGAGTAAAGACCCCTGAAAACCCAGATGTCATATAGGGTCAGGCGCAGCTTTGTGCATATTCGTGCCAAGTGTCAACTTGACATTTACATGTCAGAAGAAGGACAGTTTCCTCGAATACACGTGATACGAGGCTACTTTCCTCAGAGCCTTTCCCCACCCAATGAGAAGGTTCTGGCATCAATTCCTGCTCAAATCTCCCTCGAAACCTGGCAGTGAAAGGTGGTGCATGGTCAGCTTCTGCACCTAGTGGTGGTGATTGATGAGACTCAATGAGGACCCTGACCGAGCTGAAGAGTATAGAATTGCTTACATTGCCGACATTCCGGGGCGGTTTGAAATCATTTCAAGTACTACTTAATCTAGAAAAATATACTGGGATATCTTCATTTCATCTATTTATTATGTGCTCGAAGGCTGACATGCTGGTCTCCAAAATTAACTCAATTGGCGAACTGGAAGTGCTAGCAAAGCAGCTTAATGACGTGATTTTATCCTACCATGATAACACCGCTTCAGTCCCAAACAAAATGGTACGAAATGTACCCTGGTGGAGCGAACGGTAGGCTGAAATGTGTGGGCAGCTGAGGCGTATATTCAGCAGTTGATCTATGGGGAGCCAAAGGCAGTGTTCTTTTGCCGCTGTTCTGGTCGCTCGTAATAGACAACCTTTTAAATTAGCTTGGTGAGATTGGTAACCAAGCAGTCGGATACGCGGAGGACCTTGGAATTATTATTGTGGAGAAGTTCGACTCGACAGCCATTGATCTAATGAGATAAGCTCTGCACACGGTTACAACTGGTGCACTAAAGAAGGCCTCACTATTAAACCCGCTAAGGCCGTTTTTGTGCCATTCACCAGCATTTGGGCCTAGGTCCAACTTCAATCCAAGGTACGAACTTTGAATATTCCCATAAAGTGAAATATCGGGAATAATGCTCGATAGAAGACTTAAGTGGAATGCTCACCTTTACTTCACCCTAAAAAAGAGTACCCAAGCCCTATGGGCTTTGTCGGTAACTCTTCGGAAGGATTTGGGTTCTTACCCCGAGGATAATTTCCTGGTTATACAATAAGATTACTGACGCCACCTTAGTCTGCTGGTCAAAAGTTTTACAACAGATGGCATTCCTCAAATTTAAGAAGCCTCAGCGGCTTGCTTGCCTCTCCATAACGACTTGTCCAGCAGCTGCAATGGAGGAGGCAATTAGACTCACTCCCCTGCACATCTCAATCGTGAAATCGGCAACATATCGCCTGGTGGCATTTTTCAAAGCTTTTCTGGCATACATGTGTGCACCATATCGGACCACATGACCAAGGAACTTGCTTTGGCAGAAAATTCAGAAATCTCTTTTCTGAACGCGATGACTGTGACAGCAGTGGTCCAGGTATGGATCTTAATAGCCTTAAATGGTTTACTGATGGCTTAAAAATGGAATATAGTACCGGTGCTGATGGCTTTGGATCCAACACTAGGATTTCAATTGTATTGGTTAGTCGGACCAGCATATAGAAGGACTGAAAGGGCTTAATATAACTATCATCTCTGATAGCCAAGCAGCCCCAAACATTATATCCTCCTGTTGTTTTTCCTTGAGGCTTACGAAGGACACCCTTCAACAACTGGCCATCTATAACAAGGTCACCATTTGGATACCTAGTCACTCGGGCTTCGAGGGAAACGATACTGCCGATGAACTGGCCAGGAATGGCTCCTCTCGGCGCGAAGGAATTCTCGCAATTCTTGCCTTGTGAGTACGCAAAAATGTGAAAATGTGTAGAGTTTGAATTTAACAAGTGTGTGTTCAATCGGTTGAAGGGGAATGCCAACCGTTTTAAAAAATTTTTACTCATGGCAGTTCAAGTGCTATGAAGTGTCATAATCACACGCCAGCTTCCAAATAGGCGACTGAGGACTTAGATGCAAGTTCCGGGGAACGGCATGGGAGGTTTATAGATCATTCGCACAAACTTGACACATTTTTCGTTACTATGAAGTTTTTTCCTGTTGCCACAACATTTTGTGGGCATGCGCTTTATTTATTGAAACGGTTTGGTTGTTGGTGGCAACCAAATTTGCTGAGAAATCCTACCCTGGAGAAACGTTCGCCGGCTTACCGAGTCCAAGGCGCTGGTTACACCCTTTGCTTATAACGATACCACTGCCTAAAGTAAGCCAGATGTAAGGTCCTTAGGCTACTAAGGCTACCCATATGGCCACTGTGTTGAGAGATCATCTACACTGGATAGATCAGTCCAGTGAGACGGAGTACCGGCTCTGTCTGGTGCACGATAAAACCACCATGCACATAATGTGCTCCTGCCTTAACATGGCTGAGAAGGATGATCTTTAGTAAGAAATTCCTGAGCTCTCTGATGTGTCACTACAAATACAAACTCATATTATGTTCTTTAACATTTTCATGTTCTGAAAACTTTAGTCTGCCGCCATATATGAAATGGTATAGCCTTGCAGTTAACCCATCAAAGCAGCTTTGGAATCATTGCCTCCATAACTTTTGAGAGTCACTTGATATTTCAGAATCTTTTGATAGAGCTTTGCATTCTGCCATTTGGTTTGCACCCTAATCTCCTAAAATGACAAGAATGTTTTTGTCATCCTGTTCACCTTGTGTAATAACAGTCGGAGTAACGTCTGATCTCTGCAGTATAAACGCTGGTGTACCGCAGGGTTCATTTCTTTCACTACTCTTTTATTCTTCCATTTTGAATTCTTTGGATCGCTGAAGGACGTCATCACTATGATTCTAGCTGTAGGCATTCCTGAGCTTTCGTTCTAAATAAACCCTGTGTGGAGTTCAAACCATTCTTAAATGGATATGTTAGGCTAATTTTCGTCAGCCGTTAGCTGAAAGTCTAAACTAAAATTCTTTCGACAACACTGTGAATTCTTAGGAATTGTACTAAAATCATGCAAATGCCTAATTTAATTTAATTTCCTTCTTTAGCTTCACAAAGGGTTATGGGAATTAAAGAGAGAGATTTTTCATCTCGGTGAAACTTATTCGATTATCATAAAGTTTACAGCAGACATGATTAACTTGGAGTTTATAAATAAAAGAAGTCCCCCCCCCTCCTCTGAAATTCGGGAGGAGAAAGTATGTTACATGAACAAGTATGGGAAAGATAACATTTCAAAACAAGCAATTATTACTGAAATTTCTAATCTTCAAGTGCGTTTAGCTCTGTTCAACTTTTTCTCAGGATTTACGAATGGAAAAATTAATTTTTTTTCCGTACTTTTCCGGTCCTTTTCCCCGTAAATTTGGCATTTGGCATGAACTGAATTTTATACTTTAAACTTTCTCCGCTTTTGTTTCGTTTAATGGAAAAAGTTTTTTCATTTCAAAATTTATATTACTCGAGCGTGTTGTGCGTTATGTTTGGCTTAATTTATTTACTGAAATGAAGAGAAAATGCAAGTGAGGTTGTTTGAATTCTTGATTAGGTCAATTAAATAATCAGAACGTCTTAAGATTATTAAATTTTAATTTTGACGGGAAATTGGAAAAGAAATCTTAAAGATTGTGTTAAATTTCTAAAAATCTATTAATTCGTACGGTCAAAATAAAATTTAGTTGTTTCACCTTGAACAGGTACAGCCTTAAATTAATTTTAACGGAAATCGTAAAATTTTAGTGTTTTGACTGCACGACTATAACCTGCAGCCCTACGCGATTAAATCCGTGATACCCGAGATGAAGGCTCTAATTTATGTTATTACTGAACTCGTAAAACTCTGGAAAAAATGGCGGCGTTACTTTTAGTAGACACAACCTACTTACGAAAACTACTTTCTGGCTAAAATGACATTTTACATAAAAACTTTTTCGCTATGTGTAGGTATATTGAAAGGCAGAGCATCAAGTTCTTTCATCTCCGCCTTCAAGTAGCAATAAGAGCACACCTGTGGTCTAGCAAAATTTTCAATTTGTATGCATCTGCAATTACGTGCGGGGTAAACCTAAAATCCAACATCACGGGGTAAACACACCAAGCAAGGTCTGGGGATACCATGGAAGGATATTATGACACCCATACATATACTCTGCGCCCGCCGCCATAGTGAGCAATAATATACTCACACAGTGTTCCCGTAGAACCCCAGGGAATGCCATAAATTTGCAAAACTTGCTGATTTAACTTTTTTCTCGGAAAGACCTGGATAACGAACAGGAAAAGGTAGTTTTAGTCAGTCAGGTAGTATCGCTTCCCCAAAAAAAAAAAAAAAGAATTATCCGAACGTTACGTTGTTGTTTTTGTCTCCGATCCAGGACGACGCGATGGCCCAATTCCTTGATGGGTTTTGTATTCTCGGTGTAAATATTTTCGTATCCTTGTGATTGTTTGTCGGTATCAACAGAGGCAAATTGCTTGAACAAAATTGATGAAATAATAACGAAAATTATATTAAACGGGCAACATATTCTCGGATGAGGAACTTCTAAATAGGTTAAGTACATTTTCCTTAAGTAAATGGGAGCGAAAATATGGGCTCAGGGCGCTCCTTATAGTCTGCTCTAGCAAGTGAAATTCTGTTTGAACTTATGTAAGTTATCCACACTAGACAACTTCGCCGAGGAAATTTGTAAATAAGAAAGTTAGCAAAGTACTAAGACGGGAGATTCCCTGCCGAAAGTCTTGGCGATTATAGCTATGGCAGACTGAAGGAAAAACATTTTTGGAAAATTTCGGGATAATAAGATTATGTTGACGTATTTGCTGTTGTCCTTCTTTTTTTGTATCCAGATATTTGAGATATTAGATTTGTGATAAGCAACACTAAACTTGGATTAATCTCGAAGTATGTGAGTTCATTGTGGGGTTATGTTTCTGTTGTAATTTGTCAGGAAAAGTCGCCAAATCATATTACTGGTAGTTAGTCGTGTCCATTCCCTATTAAGTTTGTTTCAGTAACTTTGGACTGCTCAAATCTTACCTTATAATGGGTTGCTACAAAAGTAACAAAGTAGTTAAACAATGTCCTAATGAAGACAATGAGGTTCAAGTATGATTTCGAGAAGATAGGGAAGATTATAGGTTCGAAAATTCAATTCAATTCAATTCACTACGATTTCCAAGGCCAAAGGATTTTACTAGTAGGTATGTAGAAAGCGCATCAAGATGTTTGCTCCATGGTTTTTCCTCTAAATTGTTATTAAGACTTCGAAGAATGCAGACGTCAAGAAGAATGGGTAATTGGTCTGAAGAGTGAAGAAGGAAGGTAATAGCTTACTCTACCTGCACCATTTGAAACTACCATTGACCACAAATCAGAGAATTAAAATGCAGTAATAGGGTTCAGACCTTAACATGGAGTCCATGGCTGCTTGAAAGGTATAAAATAAATTTGAAGAAAAGGTAAGATTTTCTGATGTCTGGGGCGTTCTGAGAACACTGTGTGAGTATAATTGAAAGAAGGGAAGTCCTTCAAGATGCGGAGTGGACAGGTTCTTATTGAAAAGATATAAAAAATAAAGTTAACAACTTAAACCCAACTACGGCTTCAACTGCCCTTTAAGAAGTTGTAAACATAAGCTCATTGTTTGAGTTTTTCCAGAGAGTAGGTGCAGCACCGGCCGAATTTCCTATTTCGACAAAACTCAGTTTGTGAGCAGAAGCACTGTCCACTTCGCTTTTTTTGTCGTCATCTGAGAGTTCCCATCTAAATATGTTCTAAACGAAGGCACTAAAATTCGGAAACCAATCAGAGTCCCGCGGGACCAGTTCACAGAGATATCGACATCTGGAAACTGCTCCCTGTTCTACAATCCCAAACTGAGAATTGACCTTCCCGCAGCACTTTCAGCAATACCAAAGCGAAGAGGACGAGTTGGTGCAAGTCTGCGGACTATTATTATTTTTAGAGAAAGACGGAACTTCCATTCTGCATCGACGATAAAGGTTCCAGTTTGACACAGAAATGGTCTTCTTGAGCTGACAACGAAGTGGTTATTAAGTGTACATGTATGTACTTGTGGGTCAGTGATTGTAGCCCAGGTTCGATTCGCATAAAATTCAGATAAATTGTTGACTTAGCAACTGTTAGGACAAAACTAATTAAACAATTAATCTGGTTACATTTCTTTGGCGCCAAAAAGCGTTTATAACCTCAGTGCTATATCCACCAATTCGTTTAATTTTGAGGTATGGCACTATGTCGGTGTGTTCCCAGAAGAATCATGAGCATCTCTAAGAACTGTAAGTTGTTTCTGCATCGGCATCTCAAGCATTATTGAACACCGAATCTATTAATTCAGAGTTTAACCTGATCAGAATTGCTGAAAGCGCCCGTACCCAGGTTCAATTCATCGCGAATGGAATGTTTGCCATATTTTTTCCCCAGGTCGTATTCGAGGGGATCAGATACTCTGACTAGTCCTGCGGGTGGCGGGTGGAGGACTAAGAGTGAGTAGTAATGCTCTCCTGCGCCGCTACCTCTTACCGACCCATATCAGTGAAATTAAGTTGTTCTTGCAAGAGAACACTCGCTGAGACGCTTAAAGAAATTTCACGACCTTGTCTGTAAGACCCAACCCACTCTGCCCTACTTTATGACAGAGCGTGCTTTCTTCGTCACACTAGACAGACCTAAATGATATCTTAACATAAAGTAAGATCCACTTTACTAAAGGCGTTTATTGTAAGGCCTAGCAAACGCCTTGGCCGGGGCATTTTTCAAGTATAACAACGTTGACACTTACCGCCGACTTTGGTTCACTCGGCACCTTGACACCGAGAGGGTGAACCCTTCCTGGCTTCGTCTTCGAGGGTCCAGGCTTAGGCCACTGCCGTCCCAGTGTACTCGTTCAGGAAAGAGAGTCTTGCCAAAGCACGGTCCCTTCGTCATGTGGTTCGTTAAGCTGCACACCACTATACCAGGTGTGCGCTACCAGATGGCATATTAGACGTGAGCTGAGGGATTCACCAGCCGGAATATTAGACATCAGGTGCACTCTCAGGGCACTAATGGAAGCATACTATATGATGGAGATTTACAATGGATTCAGACCAATTACCGCCTCGATGGCAGCTGGTGGACATGTCCTCATTACGTGTTGTATGGACAACCGTTGTTGAACTTTAGGCTATCAGCTTCAGTATGAGACCCCATGTTCTTCTGAAAATCTTTCGGCTGACTCGTACAACTCGTGTAACCTTGTTAAGGAAGGAGTCAAGGTAAACGTTCCAATTAAGTTCTTAAACGAGCGTAATATAAAAGTATTTGACCTCTTAAGAGTACTCAATGACCGCAACTTGGATCGAAGTTGGACCAAGATTGAAATGGTGCCTTCTGGTGAATGTTAACAGTGAGATAATAATTTGCATACCAGTCAGTCACCATGCACAGATCTGATCTCATTAGATCAATGACACTCTAGTCGAACTTTCCTGTTATAATGACTGCAAGGTCATCAGCAAAGCGAAGACCTAGTAACCCAGCTCACTAAGGTCACATACAGCTAGTGATAAGAGCAGCGGCGACAGGACACTACCTTTCGGGCACTCCTTAGTTGCCCTTACGCATACAGAGGTGTAAGTAAAGGTAGATGTAATTTTTTCAATCCAGACCCCTTCGTGTAAGAACTCTAGAGATATGGACCCATATCTAGTGTTTTCGAAAGCACCCTTTATGTCAAGAAAAGCATATAAAGCGATTTTTTTTGGTGAAGAGCTTTATCAGTCAATATTATGTAAGGCAGTCTCTGTTAATTTACCTTTTCTTGTAGACAAACGGATTAAAGTGAAGAGATGATTGGTCCACTTTGCATCTGGTGGGTAAGTCTAGCAATCTCTCCGTTGTATGCTATGATTTGGGCAGCTTTATAGGTCGATTACCTTGTTTAGGGATAAATACCACTACTAATTTCCTCCATGAGAAAGGTACGTTGTGTCAATTATAGCGGGCTCTTAACAGGTTGATGCATCATAGAATTTATGGGGTAAAACTGAAAGGATACCTTCGCCCCATTAGCTTTGAAAGTTTGAAAGGGGGCCGCCTGTGGCCTTGCATGCATCCCACTGCTTGGAACGTTCAGTCCTAATAGTTGTCTCATTCCTACGCATTTAAAACAGCCGTTCGCTCCATCAAATCACCTTACTTACGACTTTGTTGTCATGAAGAAGAAGATGAGCAGAAACTTTAGGATTTTATAAATCTTGAAATTCTTGCCAGATTCTCTTCCTCAGCTCACTTTTTTCTTAGATACAGCCTGATTGGTGATGCTTTCAGCCATCTCCCAGAGTCATTGCAGTTAGACGAGTCTGTCTAGTCTTTTCCAAAAAGTTATCCTCGCGCCACCTCTGAGGTTTTCTTGAACGTGCGTGCTGGTGTAAGATCTTGTTAAAACAAATCTAGGCTTATTTCAGTATTTTTATAACCCAGGGTTTGACTATGGTCGCCACAAATAAGTGTTGAAGCATAGCATAACCGTCACGGCCTACGACAATGAAGACCATTCATAATGTGAGACTTTAGAATCATAGTCAACAATCTGTTGTTCTGGCTATTGTGTACTTAATTCTGGCAAAAGTTTTTCCCGTCAGGAAAAACCACAACATGTTATTGCCCTTTCAGAGACGTTCTATTTGTTATCCGATAATGGTAAAAGGAGGGTTATGAGTTTAGCAGTATATGTATGTAGTAGAATGTAGTAAAAGTGCCGTTTAAGAACTATTATGTGCTGAAAAACCAGACTACAATTTTACTCGGTTAAGTCGCCTATATTCTCGGTTAAGTTGCTGACAGAGTAAATGATAAAATTTCGACCTACCAATCCGGAAGTCTCAGGTTCAAATTCGGCCGGCCGACCCATGTTTGTTTTCTTTGTGTAGAGAATAGAATTATTCCTTCTAACTCAGAAGGCGTACGCTTAGGCAGACGCCTAGAGTCAATTGACCTATTCGCCAGAATATAACATAATATTGAGGCAAATGGGGCTCCACACCAACATGCAAAAAAACATTAGTGAACAAAAAACCAAAACACGCCCAACAATCAGGGGTGCACAGACAATAGAGATCGTTTCAGCAAATCCTTAGTAAGAGTCAGGTCAAAAACAGGACACATATTCACAGCTCTACACATGCGATTTATGGGCTCATGCATACCACAGTTGGACCGAGAGTGAACGACATGTAGTAAAGGCAGTGTTCTTAAGCTATACGGGATGTGCCTATAAGAAACCATACCTGCGAGAGTGCAAGAATCTATGTTCGAGTTCAAAAGCTGGTGAATAAAGACTTGGTCAGCAACTCTACGTCGTTCTTCTAACGAATGCATATTAAGCAATCGGAGGCGATCCACATAAGGAGGAAGGTCTCGTAGTGAGAGAGCAGAGAGACCAAACCTAAGATGCCTACTCGAGAATTTGCTTGACCAAAGAAAAGAATAAGGGAATTAAGGTTTTCCGATCAGAAAACTCCCTTAACCACCGCTTTACATAATCCAGAACTAAATTACTCTTAGGGCCAATGTAGTTAATGTGCAGAGTAAAATCAAGTTTACGGTCAAGTTTCACACCAAGGTCAGTGACGGACTGCACACGACAGATATTAGTTTCCGCAAAGGTATAAACAAAAACACATTTATAGAAGTTAAGCTGCAGGCCATTAGATCCACACCAGTTCTTGAAGGTATTTAAACCATTCTAAATGCAGGAAGAATCATAACTCTTTCCAACGCATGAGAAAATCTTCGTATCATCTGCTTTAGAATGTTTTACCAGATGAACAAGAAACAATGTCGTCAATGGCAAGAATAACCAACAACGGCCCTAAATGGCTACCCTGCGGTACGCCAGATGAAGCCCTAACGACTCTGGATAAAGTATTATGGAAACATATCCGATATATCCTATCTTCTAAGTAAGAGCAGATCTAATACAGCAATAAAGACAGAAAACCCATCTTTTCAAGTTTAAGCATAATCACAGAGTAAGAGAGCTTATCAAATGCCTTGCTAAGGTCGGTGTAGACGCAGTCAGTCTAGAGACCTTGTTGAAAGGCAGAAATTATGTGGGATGTAAATTCAAGCAGCTTAGTTGTCGCAGATCTGCCAGGCAGAAAGCCATGTTGATTAGATGAGATTAACACCTTACAATGCCCAGCAAGCTGTGATTATATAACAGATTCGACCAACTTGGGTATGCAGGGTTCTGCTGACAACAAATTACGATAAAAAGGCTATGGCGGTTGCACAGAAAATGCCAGTGGTTCGGAATCCACTTTTAATTGTAGAATCACTTGTAATCGTTGTCTCGAATCGGGTGCTCGTGCTCCATGTTCCGCAAGGTGTTACGGAAACTGGAGAGGGAGATACTCGATTGTGTTTTTACTTGCAATGAATTTAATACTGTTGCTTATATAAACGAGATCTCAAATATGCTATCATTGTCCTATTTTTAAAATTCGCAGATGCGGAAATGTAACTTACTGAAAAAACAAAGCTCATGTTAGCTAATTAAACGTAAGTATATACATTTTTGGCACAGCTATTGGCTTTCATGTTGGTTATTAATTATACTAAACATACCTCTGGGTAGATTTTGTGCGGCAGGAATATGATCTTTAAGGTGTATCTCTATACCTAGTCGTGTACATTATCCTCAAATCCAATCTTTTCCTGTTGCACACAATGGACATTAAATTATTGAATCCATTACTTCCCAATCCATAGGGTGATAAACTTTTCGAATTAGATAACAGATAGAAAGCAATATATGGCAACTTTACTGAAATAGCAATAAAAAGTTTTTAAACCAAATTCCAGTGAAATACTTGAGTTGAATACCAAGAATATTCGATCGAATTGCAAAATATCCGCCCCAAAATACCAATTTTAGTGGATTTCTTTTAATACAATCAAAGAGGCTGCCCGATTTATTTTGAGCTTTATAAGCAAACAGGATGAGCTGACCGAATAAAGATAAACTTTCCAACGATAAGTAGAGAAGCGCTGAAGACTTCAGGAATTGATGATAGAGTTGGGTGGCAACTGGAATCTTGCGATATATGCGGTAGAGAAAGTAGAGAAAGTGCAATAATGAATTCATTTCACGTTCGACTTTGGTGAACAGATCTAAGTGCTACTACTATCCTAGCACAAGGCAAGGCTATGTAATCTCTTTAGGATTCCCATGAAGACCTTTCATGGGTGTTCTTAGTTTTATCACTTAGTAAGCATTTCTGACGTATTTATTGATGTAATTTCCACTTTCTTTCGGACTAGCTAGCTTAGGCAAATTGAGGGTCAGAAATGTAAGAATATCTATAATTTGACCTTGAGATTGTATTAAAATATTAACTAAAACCTTTTTTTAAATGAAGAAGAGTAGAAATAATCTACTAATAATAAAATTTATTTTGAATGATAAACCTAGTAATCCTTTTAACCTAGTTTTTATAGACAACAACAAAACATTCAATTCAGCTTATCTAGGAAACGTAAAAAGCACAAATTGACCCAAAAATCAATAGAAAAGTGCATTAAAACACTTCCAAACGAAATTTATTCCACGTACGTAATCTATTCATTTATTAGCAGAAGACTCCCTTATCCGTTTGGATTGCAAAAAAGACCCAATGGTATTGATGAAACAAAAAAGTGCAGCAGAAAATATGCAAATTGCCTCTTGGATTTATGCTGCAACTTTCACCTATCTCAAGCTATGCTACTTTTATCTGAAGCATGTCACGGCTAAAACAGAAGTAGAACACAAGATTCAATAGAAAATAAGAAAAGTTTGGGTTATATGGAGCCCCAATACCTTGAATGAATGGCGAGATGCAACGCACAAACCTGGAAAATTGAGGGCATATGTCTCGGTGGATATCAGTTTAGAAAATCTCTGTTTCTGTTTCGAACCTAATTCAAGGAACACTGGTATATTGTAAAGAACATCTCGAGTCGAGGCGAACTCGTGAATTTATATGAAAATCTTTTTCCATATTTGATAGGAGAACGTGAAAAATTGGAATAAGAATAGAATTGCAAAATTGTGCAAATGTGAAATAATTCAGTCATAGAAACTCAATTTATTTTGGAGTTGCATTGAATCCTCTTCCTCTGGTGAGATATTATGTTTAGATTGGTACAAGGAATACACAAATTTAAATTTTGCCATTCAGGTGGGAGACCTAAGATTTATTAAATTAAATACGACAAAAGACAAACTCAAGACAATAATGTCAGTTTACTATTTATATAATACAAAGTAGTCTTTACTATTGTAAGGTACTTCAATACTAATACCATAAAGGAGAATTGCAGTTAGAGAAGTCCGTTCGCCTTATTCCAAGAACGATGTCCAAGGGAACAGTATAACTTTCACAGGTATTTTGAAGAACTGGTTTCCGTAATCAGAGTATGCTTGAAAACTTTTGCAAAAGTTTTCTGTGTAACAAAGCATCATGTCAAAGGTGTTCTGGTTAAAAGCCACTTCAAACTAAAATCTATGCCCGGAAGGATATACTGAATGCGATCGCGTTTCCTCTAGAAATTGAAATTTAAGAAATTGTAAACTCCGGCCCCTAACTTGAAACTCGTTTTGGTAAAGCAGAAGTTGTTGCAATAGGAGAGTATGTTCACTATATAGTATTCTTTACGAAAAGTTTTCATTACTAACCAGAACTAGGTATTCAAGTAAAGTTTTCTTTTGCTGGATGAGAGATTTATAATATAACATCAGTACTGCGCAGAGGTGTCAGATATTGATTTATAAAGAACTAAACCTACTATGATGTTACTTGAGCTTCGGTTCAAGTATAGCAATATTAATCTCTAAACGACTCTTAAGAAATGTTGTGGCATTTGAAACTCCATACTATTTTTTTTTAAATATTTTATGCAGTCCTGAAAACTTGTCATCAACGAAAACTAAAATAGCGCCGAAATATTTAGTAAAGTTAGTTTTACTTAAAATCAACAATACCTGTTTACATGGTTGGTTGGTTGGTTTGCAAGAGGGAGAAGATGCGCGTCTTCCTTGCACTGAGGCGTTTAGTAGCCCGTTGTACACCCCCTGCTCGGCGGCGTACTCTAAAGTCCACTGTCGATAAAACTGATCCCCGTAACGAATTGCATAATTCGACTATACCCCGATTTCTTAATTTCTGCTAAATCCTAAGATTCTAAGCCTTTTTTGCGTTAGGACTGGGCATTGCCGAGAACGTGTAATACGGTCTCGTCTTCTTCCCCGTATCCCTGGCATATACTGGAGTTCGCCCCTTCCATTTTTATGGCATGAGCCCTTAGTCTTGCATGTCTTGTCACAAGGCCAACAAGAAGTTTCAGTTTGGCCTTGTTAAGCGTAATGACCTGTTCAGATTCATGTGCATTGCGAGTTCCCCAAAACGATGTCGAATCCCTACCATTTTTCTTTATGCCGAGTTACCCATTTCATGATTTCTTTTTAACCGACTTCCCAAAAACAAAGAGGTTCTAAGTTCGACGTGTTTTTATTTTTAATTTTTTTTTATGTCTGACAGGGGGCATAACTTCGGGGGGTGGGGTCGAACCTAACTCTGTTATGCGTGTATTCCCCATTGCTAATAGGAGAATAATTTGGCCTAAGGTGGGGTGGGGGAGGGGGGGAGGTAGTCTAACTTCGTAACGCGTGGACCGATGCCGATGATTCTTTTTCTGTTGGGTAGAGAATGTTCCCTAATAGATAACACGAGAAAAAACATTTTGGTGAGATGGGGGTGCGCGTAGTGTGTTGAACCTAACTTTTTAATGCGTGGACCGATTGGGATGGTT
Organism: Leptarthrus brevirostris; assembly: GCA_964036015.1. Taxonomy (NCBI): domain Eukaryota; kingdom Metazoa; phylum Arthropoda; class Insecta; order Diptera; family Asilidae; genus Leptarthrus; species Leptarthrus brevirostris. The sequence goes on from OZ038371.1 coordinate 20,719,960, forward strand.
CTTTTTTGTTGTACAGAATAGAAGACACTAAAAAGTGAAAAATAAAATAGTTTTTAAAGAAGTGGATTGTCGAGATTATATAAGCTTCCAGGATATTCCAATAAAAAGACTTGAATTTAATTATGATGTAGCGCAAATGGGGCTCTTCGGGTTCGACGGATAAGTTAAAACATTTATTTTCAACCACAAATGTTCAGAATTTTATTCACTTCTTTTAATTAGTTCTTTTAACACTCTCCTTTACATGTTTTCTTCACAATACACTGTTTCACATTACTTATTTATACTTATCACTTCACTGGTTAAAATACAACTCACTATTCGCAGTATCACATATAAACACTTCGCAGTCTAAATCACAACTAAAACTAACCAGGCTGCTCCTCAACCTCTACTACTTAGCTTAATTCAAGAAACTTTTGCCACTTAGTTCTAGATGTTTCCGTTACAGATTTTCACCTCACATATTCACCATAGGCTCGAGTCGTCCTTAACTTTCCACGTTTGACATTTCCTTCCCTAGATTTGTGGCTACCTGGGGCATGCGCATTACATGGTTCACTATTTCCCTTTTCGTGCCCTCTTAGAACTATTCGTCCCGAACAGCTTTCATCCTCAATGATCTTCCTGCAGTTCTTCTGTTTTAATAATCCTTCATTGGCCTTTGTTCCTTCTGGGAACTGCTCCTCAGATCTCAACTGATTCTCTAGTTGTCCGTCAGATTTCTCTTCTTTGAACAAACAATTAAGATCACTTATCTCAAATTCCTTCTTCCCCTTCACACTTAGCTCGCATATTTACACATTTATCATCCAGCTGGGTGTTATGTAGCTCCAGTTGAGAACGTAGACTTTGAATGCATTTTTCTGCGTTCTTCCATTTTTGTCGTAGCTGAACAATCTCATCTTCTCCAGCATGAACTGTGGCAGTGTTAAATGCCTCGCTAACATCACATTCCTGAACTTCTAGCTCCTTAGTCGTTTCAGGATCGTGCTCTAGTAAAGTTTCCAGTGCGTCCTCGAAATCCTGCAAATCGTCAGTCTTCGTGTAGGTTAAATCGTCTCGTCTGGTGATGAATTCCCATGTCTCACATGTCTAAATTCTTATTGTACTCGGCATTTCCGGCAATTTCTTGACTCGTTTTCACTTCGCAACATTTCTTTCTTAATTCTTTGCTCTTCATTAGTCCTTCGCCATCGACGTTCTCTCAAAACGCCTTCATCGCTTCGGACACCTTCTGTTAGACCGTACTCCTCTGGCAAGCGGTCAAGGGTCTTCCTTTTGCAATCACTTTGCAGATGACCTTCTTTATGAAGAATACCTTCAAAATTTAAAGAGCAGATTATTCTCTAGCCCCCGTGAATTTGTGAGTGAAGAAAAAGGTTGATAGCTATCCATCGACTATGGAATTCGGGGAGATTTCCAGCAATGATTCTTATATTATTTGTAACCTACTTGCTGAATCTTTTAAAGGGGCATTTGAATCATTTGATTTATATCCGGTTAGTAGGAGCTTTTTGCACATATACATAAACGAATTTTACCCATGGTACCAGTTCCATCTATCACGGAGGAGATCTTGTTGAAGCAAATTACTGACTTTTCTAGTGGTCCTGACGGGGTTACTGTTTCAGTCATAAGAAAACGTTCTTCGGTGTTAATATGGCCTTTACTATAATAATTCAGGAAGTCTCTTTCGCGGGGCAATTTCCCAACACTGTGGAAGACATCCTTTTTAATTCCTATTTTCAAGAGTGGCAATAGAAGAGACATTTCCAATTACAGGCCAATTGCTAAATTGTCCTGTATTCCTAAGTTTTTGGAACTATTAATTTAATTCCAGTTATCCGAAGTCTCTAAATGCATAATCTCCACTCGGTAGCATGGTTGCATAACTGACTATATTTACAGTGATTTCAGTAAGGCCTTTGATAAGCTGTCTCACTCTATCATTGCTTTTAAATTGGCTAAGTTGGGTTTCCCGCCCTCGCTTATTGTTTGGATTAAGTCATATTTATCTAATAGGACTAATAGAGTACAATTTCGTGGCGAACTCTCTGGTGATTTTGTGGCTCATTCTGGCGTTCCCCAGGGCACTCATATGGGTCCATTGTTGTTCATCTTATCTATTGATGATATTTCGTATTTGCTTCAAAGATGTAAAATACTTATATATGCTGACGATATTAAGATTTTTCTCCCAATCAAACCTAGTGCTGATTGTGAGATTTTGCAATCAGAGTTGCACATTTTCTATGGGTGGTGCTGCAACAATAATCTTAAGTTGAGCACTGGGAAATGTCGGGTTATGTCCTTCTCGAGGTTTCGCAGCTTTCCTACATTTCAGTACATGTTTGAGGGTACTGGTACAAAACATGTGGAAGGGGTGTGGGACTTGGGAGTGTGTCTTGATGTTCAATTGAACTTCGTCTCTCGCTTAGGGTTACTGCAATTTGTTACACTCGAGAAGCGACATTGGGTTGCTGATTTGATATTTTTGCATCAAGTTCTGCAGGGAAAGCTAGACAGCTCTGAACTAACTTCCAAAATATTGCCTAGAGAATTGTCCTATTCTCTACGCAATCGCTCACATTTACAGATTTTTTTCATGATGAAATCATGATTTGATATGAAAGTAAATATGCTATATACCAACCAATGCTCCAACAATCTTAACAGTCAACATTTTGATATGCACTTTTTTATATTGAAAATCGTTGTGGGGATTTTGCTGCCTGACCGTTTTGATGAGTAAACCCCTTTACGTATTAGCTATGATTTTACTTACTTTATTCAAGAGAGCAAGTCCTATTTTGCATAATATCTCTGACATGATTCATATACAATAACTCAAACAAGCCGCAGTCATATTGGACCACTACTTTTAATTTTTATATTAATTAAAATTTTTGTATTCTTGTTAATAAGAGTAAATAAACTCTCTATAGCTGTGTTCAATCAAGTTCACTTTAGGAGATATTGTGTGTCACAAGATATCACGAGAACATTTCCATTGAATGTAGTCATTGCACAGTGCTTATATGGGAATTCATGACGCATATTATTTTTGGCTTTGATTTTGGTAGGCTTTCCAAAGTAAATCGATCCTTTTAACTGATTAGAATTTTATTTTATTTTGTTTACAAAGTTGTTTTGAACGCCTCTCTCGACATCTCATTGAAACAAAAAACAACAAAGCAAACCTTGAGGGACTATTACACAAATTTACTTCAACTTTTGCCTTCTGTTATCCTTCTTTAAAGCCTCTTTTCGGAAAGCCCTTCAGCAAGATTGTCGAAATAATTTTCGCCATCAACTGTTTATGAAGTTACTTAGTTCATTCATTTCAGGACTCTTCGAAGAAATTTATATGGAAATTCTTGCCAGCCTGAAAAAGGCGAATCGTAATGGGGGAGTTTTTGCTGGTATTACCTAAGTAATACGCAAAAGTAGGCTGCATCAGTTCTACTTATATGAACTCCAAATATTTGAGCGTTCTACAAATTTAATTTTAACGACATACCCGCCTTGGAATGTTTGAAAAATATTTTTGCTGCCTCGATGTCTCGTTTTGCTTTGAAGTAGCACGTGAAGAGTTGCCCTTAGGTACATACATATATGAAACAAATCTACATCTAATCCTATTCCCTTAGACTGCTCCGAAGAGGATTTAATATCATTTTGAAATTGCAAAATTCAAAGTTTTTGAATTCATTCCGTCGTAAGAAAATTAGAAATCATGACCCGTGAGTATTGGGTTGGTTTTGTTCACAGCAGAAACATGTTAAAATATTCCACCAGCAAAGCGATCAATCCTTTTTCCTTGCTCGTGTGGGATTAAGCTAATAATTTAAGCATATCAAAGAAGTATCTTCCTCTTCACAGCTGCGGATAACTAAATTGTACTTGACTTCATCCTTCATGAAAAGGTTTTTCGACGAAAAATTTTCCTACAAACTTACGCATATGCATATGACGTAGACGAACGCTTGTGAAAGGAAGAATATACAAGATTTTATAGAATAGTTTAGGCAAGGCACACTCGAGGTTCAACAGAAAGACGGGTGCTAGCTCAATTATGTAGTTGGGAAATATGTAAACATGATTATCTAATGTTTGAGGGATGACATGAGGGGCCCTCTATTATGAGCAGGATAAATATAAATAGGGAACGTGGTTATACTTACATTAGCATTTGATAGAAGATTATACTTGCAAATGGAGTCTCGAACCTTTGGGAGATTACTCTTAAAATTTAGCGAATAACAATATTTATGACAAAACGAAAAACATATACGCAGAAATTTCACGGCGATGGCTTACCTAGAACCGTAGCCTGATGTCGACTATAATCTAGAGATTCTCTTTAAGGCCCTGAATAATTCCATTAGGTTGTAGCAAATCGGGTCAAATTATGTCTTTTGCCCTTGGGAATCACGTTCTTTAGAAATCTCTTTGAATACAATTTACGCAGAGATTAGTTTTCGGGCCAAATTAAGTATAGGATATCGTAGTTAATATTTAAAAACTTTCAAAATTATTTTGACAATTTAAATTAGTCTTAAAATCACTTTTATTTTAATTTTCCGCATAAGTTTCTTCTTTAATTTATGTATGTATACCTCAATGGTTTTATTTAATTTCTGGTAGTGTTAACAAGAAATTTATTTTCACATTGGCATTGGTGACACTAAAATCATTATAGTACATGTTCACTATCTATAAGAAACCACTTGGAAGTGCACCCAGAAACAAGTGCATATAATCAATGTTGTTTAACACACAAGATGCAAGTACAGTACCTAAGATTGAGCTCTGTGGCACGCCGTCATTTAAAGGTACAGGTCCAGAAAGAAGTGAAATATTTGGTCTGATTGTTAGGAAAAATTAATTTTGCTGCAGAAAAACTAAACTTTTATAAACTCCCCTAACTCCTGAGTCCAGCCATAATCCTGCACTTCAAGTTTTCCTGCCTTTTGAGGCCCCCGATAAAATTTTTTCCTCTCTTGCGGGATGGTCATTCAACTTTAAAGCCGACTGGCTCCAGGCTTACGACTAGGCGAACGTACTTGCTGAGCCCGATATTGATCGTGCCGCTTGCTCCTTCTTTGACGCGCTTTATACCTGTTTCACTCAGTGCGTACCGGTTTCCTTTTTGCGCTCCCCTCATTCATCTCAGCCATGGATGAATGGCTCCTTGAGACACCTGAAAAACCAAAAGAATAAGGCCTGGAAAAGGTTTTACTTCTCTAAGTGCGACGAGGACTACCAGGCCCACTACGACGAGGATTACCAGGCCTACGACAGTTTTGGAGATTTATTAACTCTAAGCGACATAGTGATGGCTACCCTTCCTCTCTTAGGTTTGGTGATCGCGAGAGCTGCGACCCCGTCATTGTGGCCAATTATTTCGCCGACTTTTTCATCAGCTCGTTCTGTGATTCAGACTGTGATATTGTTTCCTCCGATTTTATCCACTTGACCTCGCTTCCCCATTCTTCCCTTGAAACTAAGGACTTAGTTTTTGACGATGGTGCTGTCACCGAACATTTGTCGAATTTGTCCAACGGATTTTCGTGTGGTCCAGATGGTGTCCCTTCGCCCTTCCGTAAAAATTGCTGTTCATCTGTGTCCCCTATTCTTTGTCATTTGTTTAACCTGTCTCTGTCTTGTGGCCCTTTCCCCAGTCTCTGGAAGGATTCTGTGATTATTCCCCTTCACAAAAAGGGTGACAAGTCCGACATATTAAATTATTGACCCATCGCCAACTTGTGTCATGTTGCGAAGGCGTTCGAGGCCTTAACCAGTGATGTGCTCCGTTTTCATTGTAAAACCTTTATAAGCTCTTTTCAACATGGCTTCATTAAGGGTAAATCTACCACCACTAACTTACTCGAATTGGTGCATCACTGCTTACCTCTGATTGAGTCTGGCTTACAGGTTGATAGGATTCTTGTTCATAAATTTCATCTGCCCACCGCTTTTTGTTAACTGGCTGTCCACTTACCTCTCTGGGCGCACCCAACGTGTCTTGTTTCGTGGTGCCCTATCCAACGAATTCTTTGTTTCTTCTGGGGTGTCCAGGGCAGCATTCTTGGCCCACTTCTTTTTATCATTTTTATTAATGACGTCTTGGTGCTCCTTTCTATTCTACATTCACGTTTTTTACGACTAGTGCTCCAGTAACCGTCTCCCTCTTAATATTAACAAATGTACCGAAATGACATTTACCTGCAGAAACTGTCCCGTTCTCTTCGACTACTTTTTGGATGGCAGTGTCTTGAGTAGGCTTCATAGGGTAAAGGATTTAGGGGTGATTCTTAATTCCCGCCTATCCTATGAGGACCACATTGACTTCGTGGTGAGTAGGGCTAATTCCACGCTGGGTTTTGCACATTCGGTAGACCCATTCTGGAATACGCTTGCCCGGTTTCGCTGTCCACATCAACCGAATTGAGGCTGTTCAGCGTAGATTTCTTAGGTTCGCTCTCCGCGGCCTTCCTTGGCGTGATCCTTTATCCTTCCCATCCTATCATGCTAGGCTCTGACTGATTTCTCTCGATTCCCTTGTCAAGAGACGTCGAATATATAAGATTACTTTTATGCATGATTTATTGCAGGGGACGATCAACTCCTCCGAATTGCTGAATGATACAGGCATTTCCATTCCCGCCCGGTCTCTAAGGAAATTCAACTTTCTACATTTTCCCCTTCATCGCACGCTCTACGGAGTGTACGAGCCTATAGCTTCTAGTTAAACAGTCATTTTACGTTTGAGGATCACATTGATGAGATAGTTATTAAGGCTACTTCTACATTGGGTTTTATAAAAAGATGTGCAAAGGAATTTGACGACCCTTATATCACTAGGCTCCTCTATTGCACCTTTGTCAGGCCTATTCTGGAGTATGCTAGTTGTGTTTCGTCACCATTTTATCGTGACTCAATTGACCGGGTAGAGGCAGTCCAGCGCCGTTTTGTTAGCTTTGCACTTCGTTTGCTTCCTTGGAGCGGCCCTCTTATTCTGCTGCCGTACTCAGATAGGCTTAAGCTCATAAAACTAGACTCTCTTGAATTTAGACATAACATCTCTAAAACTTCGCTTTTGATTGTCTTCAAGGTAATGTTGACTCTCCAGTCTTCTTGTCTACTTTTAATATATTGATTCCGAGTCGCTTCTTGAGAAATGAAGATTTCCTAACTAGGTACTCTATTATTGTTTTGCAATTATGTATTATTAATTATTTTTCCAGTTATTTTTATTAATAATTGTAATTTTATATTTTATTTTATATTAATATTTACATGTTAAGTAATCAGCCCTTTGATGAATCTTAAATAAATAAAATAAAATAATTTATGTTCTGTTTGATCTTCAACCACTGTGTCCCTTTTTGTTTTGATTGTTAAACATCTTTTAGGGTACCTAGAGTTTTGGAGGATTTTTAACTTATATCGATTGTGCCAAATAAAGCGCCATTACATTAAAAAAATTATTATTAAGCACTTTTGCCGACACATTTAATTTTGTGTGCTATTTGCAAACATATACCTATCATTTGTAACAATACTTCAGTTTCCTTTTTATTAACGTAAAATTTTCCACAACACTGACTTTAATAATTTCTGAATAATATCAGATCCTTAGAAGTGAGACACGAAGAAAACCAAGAAAACATAACGCTCCCCTTGAGTATAAAGGTAACACATTCGCGAATCATGTAGTGAAGAAATCGACCCCATCTTAAATTGTCAAGAGCTCAACATCCCGTTGAACTGTTGAAATATAACACAACCAATTCTCTACGGTAACGCTAGCCCGCTATCGCGAAGTCTTGTAATTTCCTAGTTCCCCCTAGACACGCATTTCGTAATTGGGGACTTCCAACCAGAAGATACTTTTCACTAACACAAACTCTCTGAGTGACTGCCGTGCAAGGATTCTGACTGTTATGAATGATAACTGCTGATGGAGGCACTTTTAGAAGTTATAAATATATAAGAGACTCATGTATTTTTTATAGGACTTCCGATTTTGTGCAGAACAGGTTGCAGAGTAAAGATGTGTATAGGGATGTGGCAACAAAGTAAAGTATGCTTTACGTGGATTATTTGTTGTATGTCAAGTTCTGTTTGCCAGAGCGACTTCAGATAAATGAATACTTCCGTGATGTATGGATTCATGAAAGAGTACTATTCGCTACGTTTACAGCTCGACGGCCAGAAAAACTTCATAATTTATTTTTATCCTAAGTGCAGCGAAAGCCATAAATTTTTAATGTCGGGTTTAGATTAAAAAGTTCTTGTCAGGGGCAATTGAATTTCGAATTTTTTATAAGAGCTCAGCGTTGTCTGCTTATGATAACCCGCCCCAATTTCCCAACAACCCGTTCCTGTTTTCCATTTTTAATCAAAAAATTCAATCGATCTGTTATTGCTATGGACCATTCCATCCGGCACACCGTAATGTATGCATTTGAATTTAAGGGATGAACTGCAGAAAGCATTTCAATTTTATGTTCGAGCAATGGTAGAACTTTGAGTTACATTAACACTTATGAATACATTTTCCACAAATGCACACTTGTGTTTAATTCGAACGAGTATTTATGTGAACTATACAGTGTTAACCGCAGGACTCTAATTCGACAGCAACGGTGTTCTGCATTAAACTTAAAATCCTTATTAAGCTTGGTGCACAGCCATTAAATGTTATGTCCTTTTAGCAATGGATGTCGGGCTTACGAAATCTGCGGGTTGACCTATTTGGATTGACTTTGTTTATAGGTTTTGTGAATAACACAAAAGAAACTACCGGAAACAGATGCAGTATTGAAATTTTTGAATCTTTTATTTATGGCTATTGAGATAGAAATTGTATTCTAGGTAATTGAATTTTCGCAACAAATCTATTTTAGTGAATTTGTATAGAAACTTGAGTTAGTACTAGAAAATCTAAATCTATCTCTATTAACACTTGCACACTTACATAGGTACATTCCTGACTCCAATAAATTTTATGATATGTTGCTGGAAATGCATGGACTAACCTTCGAGACTTGAATGTAATCGTAAACTTACATCTATAAATTCCTTTTGCTGTTTTATCATTCTCGTACTGATCAAACTAAAGTACCTAGATAACCATTCTGTTTTTACAACACCACTATCGGTATAAAGGACATGTCGCATTCTTTCACAATTTTCCTATTAGGTTAGTTCTATCCTAAAATAGTTCCAAAGCATATTTACGGTTTAATTCCTGGTATTGCGTTCTTTAACAGATTGAAATTGAAGAATTAAAATCATTAAGAAAACTTTTGGAAAACTTGAGCTTCTTGAAAACACTAAGCATTCCAGTTATAGTTAATGAAAAAAAGGAAGAGATTCAGCGGAAACCTTTCACTATAAGATCTTGAAGAAAAAACGAAATCATTTTAAATTTGGTTCATTTCTAAGAAAAACCACTTTACTATCTGCTCTCTAGTTTTTTAAATCGTTTAGTATTTTCCGGTAAGAATTTTCAGTTCTAAGAAAGTCTACTAATTTTATAATAACTTGTACTTGAGGCATTTTGAAAGAGAAAAATTCTGAATTGAACAAAACGTAAATATTTTTAAATCTTAAAGGAATAGAAGTAATGTGTTTTCAGAACGATGCAATAAATGACGATGAATTTGCAGAGTTTTTTCATTTTTATTAAAATTTTTCCTGTTTAAATTCCTTCTATAGATTTCAATTTATTCGATTGAACGAAAACGATTCCAAGTAGACATAAAATTTTGGGTGGATTTCGTACCACCTATGTTGCTCTGCAATACCCCAATTTAACGTTATCTGTTGTCAGTAGAAAATAATTGTGCCCGTTGCTACAAATAGCGTTTTATCGCATTCATAAAGATTTTTAATTGATTATATTGTTTCAATAAAATTATTTTAAATTCATACTAAATTTCATTAATAATGTGAATGAAAGGTAGGTTTTCGAACGGTGGAGGTAGGTTTTCGAACGGTACCCATGACAGAGCAATAGCTAATGCTTCAAAAAACTAATTACGCTGTCCCTTTACTATCAGAATGTAAGGGGACTAAGAACTAAACCAAACCATCTATTTCAAGCATTCCTTGCATGCTGCTACGATGTTGTCATGTTGACTGAGACTTGGCTTCATCATGGTTTTTGCGATGCGGAGATTCTTCATGACTCCTATCAGATTTTTCGTAGGGACAGACATTGAGAATCTCTGTGTCGGGGTGGTGGAGTTCTGGTTGCCTGCAGGTCGGACCTTACCTGCAGTTGAATTTCCTTCCTTCTCTGGTTCACTCTCTATTGAACTATTCGTTCTCAAGCTAGCGCTACCTAAGCTCAATGTCTTTTTGCTCTGCTGCTATATTCCCCCTAACCTGACAAACTTCGTTGATAATGAAGTGCGCACTTTTTACGATATTCTAACCCTTAGTTTAGACTTCATCCATAATATGACGAACCCTGAAGATGAAATTCTTTTTCTTGGTGACTTTAATTTACCCAATATTTCATTTCATGTGAGGACGAATACTTTCTTTCTCTCTTGTTATCCCACACCTATGGTTTCCAAATTTCTTGACACCATTTCTTCCTCCGGTTTGTACCAAATGAGTGATGTTAAGAACTCTCTGGGAAGGCAGTTGGATCTTGTGATCTTCTGATCAATTATCTCCTATTGATAATTTTCATCCGCCCATCTTTGTGTCTTTCTGTTACGATGGTACTAGTATTGTGGATCCCAATTTTGAACATCATGCTTATGACTATAGGAGATCGAACTTCTCTGAGTTAACGTCTAATCTCCTTTCAGTCGATTTTTCGGCATTACTTGACAATAATGATATTGATGTGCGCGCTTCCCTATTCTATAACAAGATATATGATTTGTTTAACTCCTTTGTTCCATTAAAAAGGATTAGGTCTACATACTCCTCTCCCCCGTGGTACAATGCCGAACTCCGCAGTCTTAGGAACAGGAAAAACAAACTCTGGAAGAATTACTTGCGTTGTAATAGCGCAATAGCGTATTCTAACTTGTGTCCTGTTATGACAGCTTTAAGGCACTATCCTCCTCGCTCTATAATACTTATACCTTGTAAGTGTTCGCGATAATATGTATAAAGACCCTCGCAATTTCTTTAAATTCGTCAATATGAAAAAGAAATCAAGCAACTATCCATCTACGATGTGGTATGAGGGGTCTTCTAGTAATAACGTGTCCGACATAGTAAACAATTTTGCTTCATTTTTTGAGAGTGCCTTTTTTTCGGATAACTTTGAGCCTTGTGTGAGTAATTTTGATCATATTCTGGATCGTCCCGCTTCATCCGATTTCTTGCCGTGTATATCACGGGATCTTATTTTGGAAAAAATCAATGAACTTAAATCGGACTTTTCGTCTGGTCCTGACGGTATCCCTCCAGCCTTCGTCAAATCCTGTTCCGCTGCCCTTCTTACTCCATTAGCGATTCTCTTCAATAGGTCCCTTCAGGCTAGTGAATTTCCTGCTTTGTGAAAGTGCTCTTTTATAGTCCCTGTTCATAAAAAGGGCCAAAAGAATATTATAGCAAATTATAGACCAATCGCGATGTTATCTTGTATACCTAAATTATTTGAATGAGTAGTGTCTTCGCAGCTTATAGAGCGTTGTATTGGCTTAATCTCTCCCAATCAGCATGGGTTTTTGCCCGGTAGATCAACGACTACTAACTTACTTGAATTTACCTCCCACGTTATTTCTGGCTTCCACGGATTTCAGTAAAGCCTTTGATAAACTCCCTCACTCCGCTATTTAAACTCGGGAGGCTGGGTTTCCCCCCTGTTATTCTTGACTGGATCTCTTCCTATCTAAGAGACAGGTCATATCGAGTATCACTCTGTGGCACTTCCTCTAGAATCTTCAGGGCCTTATCTGGTGTACCGCAGGGCAGTCATCTTGGCCCTTTATTATTCGTACTTGCCATTGACGACATTGATCTCCGTCTGATCTCGTACTCTTATGTTCTAATCTACTCTGATGACATGAAGATCTTCTCTTATGTTAAAGATGGTGGTGACGCCGCCCTTATTCAAAAGGACTTAGATACGTTTCGTGATTGGTGCGAGCATCATGGCTTGCACCTCAATTTTGAGAAATGTGAGGCTATGACTTTTTCCAGGAGCGCAAATCCACAAGTTTCGGATTACAACTTTGCGGGGAATGGTCTTCGTCGTGTGCTGTCCGTAACTGACCTTGGGTAAAACTCGATAAGAGACTTGACTTTACTCTGCATATTAACTATGTCGTGTCCAGAGGCAGTTTAATCTTGGGCTTTGTTAAGCGTTGGTCTAGAGTTCTCGGATATACCAACCTTGATTCATTTATACTGCTCCTTAGTTAGACCTATTCTTGAGTATGCATCTCAGGTCTGGTCGCCCTACTACGCTGTTCATTCCAAGCGTTTCGAATCGGTGCAGCGTAATTTTCTTAGATTTGCGTTAAGAGAGCTCCCATGGGACAATCCGCTGAGACTCCCGCCCTACACATTTCCGCCTCCGGTTTGCACTCGCTTGATAAAAGGCGCAGGGTGGCTGCATATTGAACCATCGAGATCTAATTTGGCATGCATGAACCTATTAAGCGTTTATGAAGGGCTGTTAATGCATGTCCTAATTTTCATTTAACTCTTAGTAAGCTATTGTTTAAGAAGTATCTATTTTCTGTGCTCCCGTGACTCTCTGTTTGCATGGTGCATGCGGGGCTTTCTTGTATGTTTTCTTCCTGTTCCTTTTTGTTTTGTTATTTCTACCTCTGCATGCTGGTGCGGGTGCCTCATTTCATCAATTTGATGGAATAGGTGAATTGATTCTGGGCTCCTGCCAAAGAAGTGCACCTTCTGTGTTAGAATTGTTAATTCCTTATAAAAACATTTAAAAAAAGTAAATAAACATTTCATCAAAATTACATAATGCTGTATTCAACACCTACATTTATGAACAAGTTTCCTATGTAATAGTTGTAAGAGTAGACTACAAAATTGTATTTGAATTTTTAGCGTCTGAGCAGATGCCTCAAACTGTGAGGTTGTAAATTACAAACAATAAGGCCGTGTGCTCTCAGCCCGTCTACACTAGTATACGCGCTGTAACAATGAGTACTGAAGGAAGTCCGACAACCCCCATCACATGGACGTGGGACGGCTGGTAACAGTCTCCTAAAGTATCTATATGGAGCGGAGCGTTAGAGCTTCACCGGTGGCTTATAGGAAAAGTCCGACTTTCCATAGGATATTGCGTAAACTGGGCAACGTCTCTCAGGAGAATCTTCACATCTTCAGAAGAGGCAAAGCGGCTTGGCAAGAGAGCAAAGGCGGCTTGGCTAAGGTTTTCCTCTAAGGCCAAGTCTTTTAGCCATATCGCGAAAGACAGTTTAGTTGGGGCGGTCATTGATCGTAGCAATGCTGAGAAGTGAAAGATGGTAGAAGTTGCGTTGCTCACGGTTTATTTGGAGGTGTTCACGAAGAACCTTGATGCTGGCTTGCAGCAAGGCCATAGTAAGCTTCCCGTCTGCTTCAACCAGAGAACTCCACCACCAACTGGTGAACACGGGTCAGATAAGTGGCGATCCTGACGAAAGACCTCGAACTCAGGGCCGAACAGTTCAGAGTCAGAAATTCCGGCGCACAGCCAGGTCTTTGGAGGAGAAAAGCTGCGCGGTTTTAGAGCGCAACCCGGTCACGTTGCCATAATGGAAGGAGACCTAAACTCAAGGTTTGTAAAAATAACGTTGTTTTGAATATTTACTTAAATGCAACATTTCTGTATACCGTCATCTAGAGAATTGACCTAGTTTTTAAAGTTGTTTTAAATGTGAACGCCTGCGTAGCTTAGTTTTTAATTTACTATTTAAAATCAAAACGATTCACCATTGATTAGATTTCATCAACTGTATTTAAAGGAAAATCTCTAAAGCCACACTCAACTTGAGCTAGAAAAGATTGATGTGTATTCACTTCGAAATTCATTTTCCAGAACTTTTTCTACAGATTAAGATAACAAAAGACCATCGCTTTCTGAATAATATCCACACGAAACTGAAAAGTGTTTTACTTCCTTTTCACCTACCGTTCCGTCTATTTTATTGTACCGAAACTTATATCTTTAGATTCTACACGTATAGGTATCCAAAAATTCCACTTAGTTGAAACTCATGATTTTTGCTGAATTCCGTTTAAACTCCAGTTTTCGTGCTTTTTTTATCTGAGTTCATTCGGATAACTAAAGAAAAGCAAGAAAAGGGGTTTTTCCTGTGTTATCCCCTTCCAGGAAACAAAGCTTACCCATATGAATACATTCTACATGAAATTTTTGTTTTTTCTTCACATATGAAAAATTTATCTGAATTTATCATGTATGAACGTGAAATGTTCAACTTCACAAAGCCCCGACTCTAATCCTTGCGTAAATAATTCTGTAGTCAACCTGAGATTTATAGTGTTCTGTTATGCATTAAATTTTCCTCTTTCAGATAAAATTCCACGTACAATTTTTGGAATACCTTAAAGCAATGTGCCACGAATATAGTGTTCATCTTCGTTTGGCTCTTTTTACTTCGGTGAAAATTAAACTTAAAATTACCTTTGACTAAATCTCTTAAGACGAATTCGAAATAAAACGCTGTCAACGTTATGAAGATAAACCAGATAAACAAAAAGTAATCCCGGATTACTCATAGTCCCCCCGAGATGGGGATCCTGTATCAAAATTTACATTTATATGCCATGAAAATATACATACGTGAATGGTGTCTGAAAGGTTTGAAAAGGTTGAACGAACATTTCAGATAAAACACAATGGACTCGGTCACATTTAAAGATATTTGGGATTCCATTAACTGTCATAACTCAAATTTCGTCTATGATCCTTCCTACCTTCGTTTATAGGTAATGAGATTTTCGAATGTGTTAGGAAATAGTGTATGTAATAAATTTGACCTTTCGCTAAGATACTGTAAGGTTTTAGTCTTAGAATCAGTTTGGTTTCCTCAAGTATAGGTAAACATTTATAGCAAATATTATAGTAATGTTTTCGGAGCTTCTGCGTTCGGAAAATTAGTTAAAACACTTGTTGATAGTTAGAAATTTAAAATTTTTAACTTATCTTACACGATTATACTCTACACTTCAGGAATCACGAGTTATTATTGTGTGATTATTCTTTATTTCTTCCAATTGCATTTTCTGCTATATGTCTACCTATAAGGGGCCATTCAAGTATTACGTAAGCACTATATGGGGGGGGGTCTTTGCTTATTTTTGATCACATGGGGAAGGGGGTCTGGATGGTGATTACGTCAGCAGTATTTATTTTTTTACTTTTTCGGATTTTCTAGACAATTTAGTCGATTTTGGTTTGAGCACATATGGCAACCCTACTTGTCTATGCTTGAAAACGAAACGCATTTTTAGAGATTCCCGAAAATAATGGATACGTTTACTCGCTTAGAACCGAGTAGGGGATTTACCGCACCCTATTGACTTGTCTAAATTTCTTCCGCCAATCTATTGTTTCGTTGATCCACTTTCGCCAAAGTTGAATGGTTTAAATGTCGTTTCAGATAGACAAATCCAAGTTATAGCAAACATTATTCGAAAGTTTCAAAAAACCTCATACAAATGCAAAAGTACAAAATGTACAGAAGTTGTTAGTTAACGAACTGTGGCGTCATTATTAGTTACAAGCAAAGTCCGACAACTAACTTGATGTTATTGTGTCTAAGAGAATTGAAGAAGAATTACAAGCAGCGAATAGGAATAAATCCAGTCTACTAAGCTTTTTTTCCAAGGTGAGATCAGCCTTAGAAGTCCCTAATTCATGAATGATACTAACGATTATTTATAGGCTATTTCAGTTCATTTTTGTGTGACATGTATAGAATCGGGTCGTTATTTACACATTATAATGAGTGCAACTGCGAATTTATTTTCACCATGACAAAGTATATATACCTATATTGTCTACTTATATACTTTTAATAAATATTATATGAGTAATGAACATTTCAATACATACATACATATAAATATAGTTAAAAAAAACATAATAAATAGGTAAATATAGAATTATGTACACTATGCTCACCAGAGCTATTATTATTATAGTGCAAAGAATATTTTAATCTTTAGATTTAATTGTAACAAGCGTCCTCTCTCATATTGCAGTGCCCTTTCAGGGTCTATTGATTGATTGATTGATTGATTAAATTTGGAGGTGTGAGGTTCTCAAGCGCCGCGGCCACTGGGGCCTATTGTGCTAACCCTCTCAACTCCTTATAGTAAGCCGGTCCCTCGGAAGAAGTTCAACAGCTCCCGCAGTTGGCAGTCATTCAGCCCGCTCGGTACCAGGGTTGGTTTCCCGAATAGGTTAAATCTGCTCCTGGCTACTGCAGGGCATTCACATAGCACATGTAATGGGGTCTCATCCTCCGCCAGACAGAGTCTGCAAGTGAGGTCGATGGATCTGCCTATCCTCACCAGGTGCTTCCTTAGCTGACAGTGGCCGGTAAGTAGGTCTGCCAGAGTTCTAACAGCCGACCTGCTCAGCTTGAGGAGCTCCCTGGATCTACCCGGCGACGGTGAGGGCATAAGGCTTCTTGAGTGAGCGTGCCCTTCAATATTGTTTCAATACAGCCTATGCCCCTCATTTGCGCGGTTTGCTATTAGCCTTTTAGCCGTGCAGAGAGGTATTCCACAGACCGGCTCCGGCCCTATAAAAGGGGTGTTAGACCCCTTCCTAGCAAGTTCGTCTGCATATAGGCAGGCCATACGTTGCAGTCTACTAAGCTTAGTCCTTATCACATTCAGTTTTGCTCTGTGCCACCATGTAATCGCTTCATAAGTTATCATGGGCCTTATTACCGATGTGTAGATCCAGAGCATTGTTCTGGGTTTAAGTCCCCAGGTGGTCCCGCAGGCTCTACGGCATGCCCAAAAGGACTTCCGAGCTTTTTCCACAGTTATATCAAGGTGTAGGTTCCAGTATAGCTTGGAATCCAGGATCACCCCCAAGTACTTCACCTGATCCTTGAAGGGTAGCGCAGTGCCCAAGAAGGTCGGTTCAGTAAGACCCGTCGTGTTCCTCTTCCTAGTAAACGGAACAACGACTGTTTTGTCAGGGTTGACTTTGAGGTCAACCTCATTGCACCAGGTTGCGACTACGTCTAGAGCCCCTTGGAGTTGTATTGTAATGTTGTTCCCCATATCGCTGGATGCCACAACTACAATGTCATCTGCATAGCCCTGCGCGAAGAAGCCTCGCTCATCAAGGCGTACAAGTATCTCATCGATCACAAGGCACCATAGGAGGGGTGATAGCACCCCACCCTGCGGACACCCTCTTGTGACGCAGCCCCTGATCGTCCTATCGAGGAGACTCAATTGGATATTCTGGTTTGGTAGGCGTGCTGCTGGGCATGAAGTGGTGAGTGTAGAAGATATCTCTCCCTGATCGCCCGATCAGCAACTTTTTCCATCGTCTTTAACATGAACGATGTTAGACTAATAGGCCTGTATGCTTTAGCGAGTGTGTAATCTACACGGCCTTGCTTTGTAGTGCCTTGCTCTAGTGCAAAGGACGGAATTTCGACATTGAAGTGATCGACACCCTGCGATGAATTTATTTTATTGGGTGACTTTAACCTCCTTCGAGGTTAGACAGTTAGGCAGTCTGAGGACTGTTCTCACTTTGTCCCCCTGAATGCCTCTTCGGCTAAAGAGGCCCTTTTAACCAATCAGCTATCCGTTTCTGATCTCTTTCAACTTAGCGGAGTCAAGAACTTCCTGGACAGGCAATTAGACTTTATCTTTTCTTCAGACCCAGTGAACTCCGCTGTCGCGGAAAGGAGCCATCCCCTCTCCTGTTCGTCGTTTTCTCGTACAAACGCCCTCATGCCCTTTCAAGTTCCTTTCTTCTCGTTCATTCAATTCTCCCCCGTATGGTACGACAAAGAATTACGCTCTCTCCGCAACAGGAGAAATAAACGTTGGCAAACTTTTCTTCTAATCCACACTGAGTCTGACTATTCTTCCTACCTATCTGCTTATACCTCTTTTCCGAACGTTGTGATGCCCTCTACTATGAGTACCTCCAACGGATGGAAACTAGCCTCATATTCGACCCCAAGCGTTTTTATAACTTTATTAATTCCAAGAAGAAAGCGAATGGTTACCCCTCTAACTTAAAGCTCGAGAATACCTCTTCGTCTGATCCTAAGATTATCGCCAACCTCTTTGCACACTTCTTCAGTAAATCTTTCAGCGATAATTCCCTACAACCTGACCGTAACTACTTTTCATTCATCGACAAATGCAGTCAAACGTCGTTTACATCTTTCGACCGTGATCCCGAACTAATCGCCGCCAGTATCAACGGGCTTGAGGACAACTTTCACCTAGGTCCAGATGGCATTCCGGCCATCGCTCTGAAAAAGTGTTCCATGCATCTAGTTCAACCCCCTACTTATCTTTTCCGCCTGTCGGTCATTCAATTATGAAAAAAGTCATATATTATTTCCATCTTCGAAGAAAGCTGCAAGAACGATGTGTCCAACTACAGATTAAATTATCATCCATACATAAACTATTCGAAAAATTGGTTTCTGATTTCATATTCTTCCACTGTAAGTCTATCTTTTCCCTCTGTCAGCATGGCTTCCTTAAAGGTAGATCTAAAACCACCCCACCCCATTCATCTCTTGGATCCTACCTCAACAACCGTCAGTACAATGTTCTTTATAGCTCATCCATTCCTAACCCTATTGTTGCTCGTTCCGGCGTCCCTCAGAGATTTTTATCCTTACAATAAATGATGTTGGTTGTGTCATCAAACACTCAGAGCTGCACATTTATGCTGATGACATGAAAATAATTAAACATATCTCCTACACAACCGACTCTCTTCTCCTGCAAAAAGACCTCGATTCGTTCACCACATGGTGCATGAAAAACTTTCTTCACCTAAAAATATCCAAATTATAGTCCATCTCTTATTCCCACAA
Organism: Leptarthrus brevirostris; assembly: GCA_964036015.1. NCBI lineage: Eukaryota > Metazoa > Arthropoda > Insecta > Diptera > Asilidae > Leptarthrus > Leptarthrus brevirostris. The sequence goes on from OZ038371.1 coordinate 20,739,021, forward strand.
ACGTCTTACCAACACCCCAAGATTTTACATGTTAACAGACGTGCAAGCTTCTATCGTAACCTCTTTGTGTGACCTAAAATTAATCTGTGATAGCGAACTCAATATCCGTTCCCACATTGACAGCATAATTAACAGAGCTAACTCCTCGCTAGGGTTGGTGAAGCGGTGGTCTAGAGAGTTCTGCAATCCTTAATCTCTCTATATCTCCTTCGTTAGACCTCTCCTTGAATATGCCAGCCAGATATGGTCACCTACACAAATAACCCACATTAACAGAATTGAATCTGTCCAGCGTAGGTTCATTCACTTTGCTCTACGAGATCTTCCGTGGGTAGACAGATTCAACCTTCTACCTTATGAAGACCATCTGAAACTGATCGACTTACAACCCCTAAGTAAACGTCGTGATGTTTCCGACATTCTCTTCATTTATCAGTTATTAACTGGTGCCATAGACTGCCCTTCAATCCTGCAATCTTTACCCATCTATACCAATCCCCGCAACCGTAGGTCCACTCCCCTTTTCCGACTCGACCGCCATCGCACGAACCACGGTTAACGCGAACCAATTACCAGGATGCTACGAAAACTGAACGACACGATCTGACAAGTAAGAGGCAACTAATCGACGAAGCAATAAGTCCACCTGTTTGCCGATTCAATGGTCGGCAAAGAATAATTGAGGAATTAAAGAAGATTGGTGCTCGTCGACTCCCGACAGGACAATGAGGGAGATCCCCACTCGAAGTTGCAATCGGCAAAGCGGGATTGTAGCGGTTGCTATACGTATTAAGACCTAATATGATTTAACGTAAAAGTGAATTAATTTACTATTGTTAAGTATAAAAGTAATATTATTCAAAAATCTACTCTGAATCTACTAGGTCTGTTCACGTACTTTTTGATCAGAAATATTCTGAGTAAAAATGTTAAATAGGAGAAGTTACCAAATACCAAGAGTGCGTGAACAAGTTTGAGTAGTCTTGGACAAAAACTAAAGCAATAACTGTCAAAATGACAATTAGTGGCTTTATAACAAAGCTTAACAAAAGTACTCAACTTATTTCTTCAGGTAAATTTGGACTAACATTTTTAAGTAGGGGAAATGTTACATCAGCAAATTTTCCCCCATTTGATGAGTGCGTGAACGCGTTTGGGTAAAAATATCATAATGCGTTTACCCAAAACTAAGTACGTGAACAGACCTACTATCACTACTAATGTCAAAATATTTTCGGGCAAATTGCACACTTTGATAAAATTTATTCACGTGCAATGCAAACACTTTGAAAATCAAAATTATCAGTTAAAACAACCTAAAAAATAAATAAATAAAGGTTTAGATTTAAACAACAAAAAGGGACGTTCTTAATTTTTAATAAATAAATTGTATCTTTTAGATTTTTAATAGATATCAGTTTATGTTGAGGATTGGAGGACCAATTTAAAGGACTATGCCCTAAGAATCGAGGATTATCCCAAGCCTCATCCAGCCCCCAACATTTACAGGGCTCATTAGCTCATTAGCCATTAGTCTGGAGCACGCAAACATTGGGCCTGCCACGAGAAGCGCGTGAACGTCGCTTAGTACCGCCACGAATACCGTGAGAGCCGAGTGAGCTTTCAGCACCATTCGTAAGAAATGAAGAAGGAAAAGGACGATCGTACTCCACAGGTGCAAATTCACGAGTGTCAGTGAAACTACGAACAGCTTGGGGCATAGGGCCTTGTCAGATGGAACGTCATGCTTCTAAAGATCAGAACTGGGGCCATCGGAGAGAGCAAAGGCTACTGGTAGTGTATAGAGGAAGCAGCAGATCTTTTACGTCGACGGCGATAAAGTCACCGTTGGTCGAAACAGCCGCAAACAAAGCGGAAATGTCTAGCTTCACCTGCAATACAGATGAAGGGCTCATCGGGGAGATCAAGTCCGGATCAAGGTCAATATCGGAGAATGACTTCAGAGACCAGCTTGTTCGACCTCTCCAGCAGGGCGCTGTAATTAAAATCCAATACATCGACATTTTTTAACAACCTCTTCACTTTTGTGGTAAGAATACTGGTGTCTTCGGACAAGAGCTGGGTGGAAGAAGGATCCCACAACAAGAATTTTAATGTTTCTTTTTGAAAGTCCTGTGCAGTTAATAAAAACGGTTTTACAATGATAATGCTCTGTACGACGCTCCAATATCTGTAAAATGTTAAGTTACTGGCAGATTTAGGGTCTCTTACTATTTTTATACTCCTTCTGATTACGAAAACGTTTCTAAAAAAAGGTTCGTGATGGATCAGTGTTACTTGGATGAATAATTATGCCAACAACTCTGATCCTGTGTTTCAGCTCGTGGCGTGACCAGATGTAGGTGAATAGAATTTACTCTCTAAATCGCTTAATATTTACAGGTAAAGTTCTAATAAAGGTTAATACCATTCAATCTTAAAATTTGGTATTCAATCAAAATGAAACTTTAGTATACTTTCTTATTGAATCTCATTGAAAAATCTTTAAAACTTGCAAATCCCTGGTGCGAAATGTTTTTCGGTAAGGATGTTGAGAGGCGAATCATGGCAAGCAACAAAGTAAGAATTTACATCAAAGTTAGTCAAAAGCTCGGAATTTGTATTTTACTGTTGTTTTTATCTCAAATATATCAAAGGAACTAATAAGAACGGAAATATTTTCAAAACATATTTTTCCTTTATTATACTGTAATATGTTTATTTCGAAAAAAGTTTTTATTTCCAATTTTTAAAATGAATATGTTTCAAACGAACTCAGTCAAGATTACGAAAGGAGCCATTATTATGCCAGAGCTGAACGAGAAGTCATCCTGATGTAAGGGTGGTAAGGGCTTTACTTTGAAAACGAACAACGCTTTATATTACAATCCAGTTACCCATTACCAGTTGACACAACTACCATTGGAGTTAAGTCGGCGGTATTCCCCAAACTACGCTTGAGACATGCTAGCTTTATGTCTTATAGTGAGGGCGTATCTTTTGTTATTTTTTCATCTTTAAAGAGATGGTCGATGTCCTTTCCTTGTTCATTTGCAGGACTTAATGTTTCCTCCTCCTTTAAGTGCTCAGCTCCATTGAAACCCAATATTTAAAAGTATCTTAGTTGTGAATATTTTAAAGTCGCGTCGTTTCTGTCTCTGAAAATTTTTTTATTTACAAAAGGAAAAAAATTCTAAAACCCCTTTACAGTAATTTATTCACTTTTGTGAGTTCGGTGATTCCCCTGAGTATGAAAGTCAATACATTTTTCAAGACTGATCCTTTAAAAGTTTTTGAACATGTGATAGCGGAGAACCTGTCGCAAATTTCGGTCGTTCTGTTTAGCACAGAGCAAAAAGCACTTACGTCTTGGGTCAACACTTTAAAAAGCACCGCCAAAGCATGACAAATATTTGCAAGGACATAATTCAAAAAGATTATATAAAATCGCTCTTGCGTTTAAAATATTTGAAAATATTATGTTGGGACTTCGTCGTATTAAATATGATTGAATTTGTTTACGTAGGATTCTGATGCGATTTTTCACTGGACCAGAAATAATTTTTTTTCCACTATAGATAGCGTCATACGGTCGTATGTAAATCGTATCCTTTTCACTTTGTCGACAAAGAACTTGCAAAGATGGAACAGTTCAGGATGGCTGGTTGCATATTTTAAGAAAAAATAAATAAAAAGTCTTTGAAAAAAAAAGGAAATCAAGAATTGCAAAGGCTATAGCGCTAAGCCATTGAGTGTGAAATCTGTTCTCGTCTAATTAACTAGGTTAACCGACCGCAGATGTAATTAAAACTTTTTATGCGTCTGTTGGCTTAACAAGCAATAATAGGGCGTGATTTTCTGTCCCTACTGCCTGGTAGCTTCTATGCAGGCTCTTTGGGTTAACCCGGGAAAATTTTTAATTAACATAATGAATGGATTCGAAAGGAAATGGTGGAAAATTGTGAGGGAGAAAATTAAACGAGTTAAGTCTGAACTAAAAGTGATTTTACTGGCCGATTCTGATGGTAACCAGATGTTATTTGTGTATGAATTTCGGTTTTAACTTTTCGAAAGTAAACAGCAGCTGTAACTGGCCGGTCTACTTTCAAGGAGTATTCCTGAAGATGTAAAAAGTGTCTTAGTGAGCAAGTGCTATTTGAATAAAGATGTTTTGAGTTGCAAAACAAGTAACAGTAGGGAAACATTTAAGAACTTGTTTTGCACAAAATCACTTCTCTCGGATTTACGACAAAGGATTTATTTTGAAAAAAATATTTGTGTTTGTGTGTTAAGTTATTTCGTCTGCCCGAAAAGATTCCAAGATTCTGTTTACACTTGAAAAATTTCAGTCTCTTTGTAGGGTGGAAAACAAAGTTTCGGTATGTCGTCGTTAAAGCAAAGGCTGAAACAGATAGCATACGACAGTGCGACACAGTAATAATAAATAATAATGATAATAATTCATTTATTTTTTTTTTCTTCAATTACAACTTCATACAGTGACAACTTATCTCAGAGAAAAAGTGAGCTTTTACTAGTAGCAAATAAAGAAAAATAAAAGAGAAACAGAAAGATATTAACAATAAAATTATTCAATGAATATATATAAGCTTGGTTTAACATCAAACCGTCAGCTGAGTGTTTGCAATTACTTCTTTGGGTATTTACTATAAATGCCTAATTTAAATAATCCATCCTATAATTTAATGCCAGCGTGTAGTATTCTACAAGCTTCGTCCAGTTTTTACCATTTAGCAATTCAATGGTTTCCCTAAGTGTTAGGAAATCCTTCCTCAAAACCAATCTTCTTATTTCCTTTTGTAAAGGGCACTTCCCCACAAAATGCACGATATCTTCTCTTGAATTCGTGTTGCATAAGCTGCATTCCAAACGCTCCTGCGACCTGTACTGCTGGTAGTTGAGTTGTAGCAATTGACCTCTTGCTCTGAAGATCACTGAGATTTGGTACCTTGAGAAATCATCCCTGAAATAGCTCTTCTCTTCCAGATTCGGCCAAAGTGCAGAATAAACAAATCTTGTCTGGGAAAGGCGCGCCTGCTCCATGAAGTCTTCCCTTTTCCACAACTCAGTTTTTTTGCAGCAGTGTGTTAAGATCTTCATTAAGTTTTCTTCGATCTCCGAGTATGTCTACTGACACACCGTGAAACGAGGCTAAATCTTGAAGTCTCCTATAGCATCCTGTGTTTTTTCCAATTACAGCTCTTAGAGTCTTGTACGGGAGCCTGTGTTCCGGGAAGTTCAACACCTTTAGTAGATAGTTGAAATATATTCGTAGTGTATCCACGATGAAAGGCGATAGACCTGTTTCCAGGATTATCATATAACTCGGTGTATTCGTCGGGAGAAAAAAGTATCTTTTTACAAAATATCTCAACAGCTTTTCGACTTCCTCATGCTCATCATTCCCCCATACCTCTGCCGCATAGAACATGACCGACCGAACAGCTGCGATGAAGACCTTATATTTGACGCTATGTGTAACCTCTTTTAACTTAAAAAGTCTGCGCCATGTTGCATTCATCGCGTTAATCGATCTCCTCAGTTTATAATTAAGATGCCTGGACATATTCCAGTTTGACGTAAGAGTAACTCCTAGGTACTTATACTCTTTGACAACCTCCATTACTTCATTGTCTAAATACCATTTTTAATTTTTAGACTTCCTTCCTTTCTTATTAAAAATGAGTACTTTAGACTTCCGTGAGTTTACTTCCAGCCCCCAGGTTTTACAATATTCACTTGTGCGATTTAGCATATCTGGAGTCTCTCACTATATCGTCTGCATAAAGTAGAATCTTGAGCTTAAAGCTGCCTATGTCGAAACCTCCAGGGAAACATCCTACCAGGTCGTTTATAAACAGGGCGAAAAGTAATGGACTAAGCACACAACCCTGTCTTACACCAGTTGATGTCTCAAACCAATTTGATAAGCTTCGGCCATTCCAGACTGCTGATATTGTCCCTGTGTTGCTTGACAAATTTATGAGCCTAAGTTTGTAAATTAAGGGGGGAAGTACATGAAGACGTTTTCAAAAATCGATTTTTTTTTATTGTCTTAATCGATAAGTATATGCTCTAAGAATATAATTCCAAAATTCCAAAAGCCTATCTCGAAAATTGTGAAAGATATGCCACTTGAAAGTGGTCGGCGCCGATCCGGCCCAGCGCGCCTGGGATCGAGGATCTCTGCTGCGCGCGTTATTCCGCTTACCGGATTTTTTTTCTGCTCTGGAATTTAGAGTGATGAATGCGACTCTGTTAAAGAGCGTCCTCGACGTTTTCAGTCCAAACACCAATTTTTCTGAGAATACGCCGCCCCTCTTACCTTTTCCTTATCTGCATCTTTTTCGTTAGTTTTTCGGGACAAACTTTAAACGGCGTTTTCTCAAAACCATGTTTTTCAAATTGGCGTAAAAGATTACAAAAAAACTAGTGAACCGATTTTCTTCATCCAGCACTCATTTTAAAGGGCATAAAAAACTACTCTAGATAGACTACGGACATAGCAAAAAAATCATTTTAAGACCATTTTTGACGCGAAAATAATCAAAATTTTTGCAAAAAAAAGTCAACTTTTTCTTTTCATGCCCGATTTTTATAGTTAATGTTCGAATTTCGAAAAGATCGTAGTCTATCTAGAATAAACAACCCCCTCGAGTATAAAAATGTTTGGTTTTTTGATTTCAGATGAAAATTGCGGCCAGGAGAATTTACGCCGATTTCGATGTCAGTCGCGACACGAGTTACGAAACCCGCCAAAAGTTGATTAATTTTTTATTTTTCAAAATGTAAAAAATGTTTTTTCTCTTCTTAAAACATTGCCCTATATACATATAATATCGATTTCATGTGGACCTTTTTCATTTTCCCAAAAATAAATCCCAAAAAAGTACTTTTTTTCGGCCACTTCATGTACTTCCCCCCTTAAAGCTCTTCTGACCACTTTGTCAAAGGTTGCTTTTAAATCTATGAAAACCGCATATAGCTTTCTTCCACTTTTAACTGCAATATCGACCGTATTTTTTAGCCTGAAGAGATTATCAACCGTAGAATACCCTTGCCGAAATCCTGCTTGTTCCTCACTCAAGAGATCACGATCCCTTACAAATTCCTCCAATCTTTTCATTATTACGCCTACAAATAATTTGGCTATAGTATTCATAAAGGATATTCCCCGATAGTTTTCTGGATTTTCCGGGTCTCCCTTTTTGAGTATAGGGAAAATGATTGCCTGTTTGAAACATTCCGGAACACGCTCTTCATTCAGGATTACATTAAATAAGGTACATATCTTCTCCAAGAAAAGGTCCGACGCATTTTTTAAGAACTCATAAGGAATTATGTCATATCCCGGCGCCTTTTTGTCCTTTGCTTTCATGAGCACCGTTTTAATTTCTTCCACGCAAATCTGACCATCCAGCATTTCGTTGATAACCAAGCTTGGTTCTACTTGTGCTACAATTGCTGTATTCTGGCATGACATCAGGCTTTCAAAGTAGTGTGCCAAAATACATGGTTCCAAATTCGCTCCCATTCGAAATTCAGCACCATTTATCTTTTTCACTTTACTCCAGAATTCAGTACTGCTATTTGACGAACTCAGCTCCCACGCAAGTCTGTTGTATTATTCGCATTTCCTTGATCTGTAGAGTTCTTTATATTTGTTATTTGCCTTCAAGTATAAATCCTGGACATCGGTGTTTCCTGACCTTCGAAATGGGTTTAGCCACCCAAATGACACTTTCCTGGCTTTACCACATGCATCGTCGAACCATGTTTGCTGCTTTTTATATGTCGTTCTAGGTGTTGCTTTAACTATTATATCCTGAAGTGCTTTTGCGAAGTTATCTAGATTTAAGTGGTTCCAATCCTGTCGTGACGAATATTCATTTAGGTTGCCTTGATATCTAGTTATCCACGTTGGGTTAAATATCAACTTTGGCAAAAGAGCCAGCTCTCTGACAGGTTGATCCGCATTCAAGTGCACCATTATTTCTATCGGTAAATGGTCGGAGAAGGTTTTTAGGCCAATCTTAAGATCCTCAAAATAATCCATTCATGATCCAGAGATCGCGCAATAGTCGAATACTGACTTTCCCTGACGGCCTACAAATGTGAGATGTCCTCTGCGATCCGACTTGGAGCAACCATTAACGATTATTATGTCATATTCCTGACACAGCATTTTTTTCCCATTTGAGTTAAACATTATGTCTTCTGATTCACGGTTCTGCGCCAATAGACTACCTTCTTCGAGTAGAATTTGCTGAGTTCCAATTCGTGCATTCCAATCTCTCACTAACATTATATTTGTCTGGTTCAATGTGATAATCATATTAGAGAGATTTTCGAATTCTTGCTGCCATCTAGTACAATTAATATATACCGGTACTATAACAAGGTCTTCATTGCAGTTCGTTTTTATATTCAAATATATTCCGTGCGGAATTCTTTCAAATTTACATTTCGAGATGTTTGCTTTGTACCCGGAAACTTCACCGCCACTGCTTCGTCCATGGCTTTGCGATCGTATGGCTGGTACCCATTCAACCCTGTATCCCGCAAAGAACTTATTAAAACTCTCAAATTCATCTTCATTAATAAAGGTTTCAAAAAGGAAAAATACGTCAAATTCTTTAATAAAATTATAAAAGTCTGGGAAGATATTTTTATTCCGTAATCCACAAATGTTGTAGGAAAGTATATTAATTAATTTATTGCCTTCAATTCTTTGCCTTACATATCTATTAGTACTTCTTGTTTCTGCTGGTAATCTATTTTCTACTTGTCATTGCCTTAGACTCGATGATATCGAAAGTTGCGACACAGCAATACAACTAACGATGTGACGAAATGGTTTTGTCGCACTGTTAAAAAAAAATTGAAATCACATGACAGCTGATGCGACGAGAAACTTGAAGGATCGAATAACATGAAAATCCAAGCAGAATATCGATTTTAGTGTTGGCAGTACTGAGTTGGCTGGTTTAACTGGTGAGCGTCGCCATCGTGGTAGCGCTTCAATTAGCATTGTTATAGCGCCATTTTGTTGCCATAACCAATAAGCTCCGGTTTTTGGTTGGACTCAGTTCACTGGCAACCCTGATTCTTATCTGAAATCATTGTTGAAGTCGGCTGAGTTTATTATGGGAAAACGAACTAAAGGCAACCGGAGGAATTTAAGAAAGACTATTTCCTTAATATTTACCCGCGAGATTTCCTTCAGGTTTTTAACGAAGTACTTCCAAATAGCCATATTTCTGACTCTGGCAAGAGCCGGACATTTACAGAGATGATGAATAATGGTTTCTTTTTCGTTCACGTCGTCAAAACTGCGACAGTGTGTATTGTAAGGGGCTCCCAGCCTAACTGCATGCTCACATAAAATACAGTGGCCTGTACATACCGCAGTGATTTTTGCGATAACAGCTCTCGGCCTGTTGAGCAGATCGGATGTATTAGTTTTATTATAACTTGGACAAGTTGCCGTGTATATACGACATGTATTCAGGGCGCTCCATCTGGCATTTGCCAGCGCAAAGGAATACAGAAAGAGTTCTCTCATAAGGGAACCTAGTGAGTAAACATATCCCCAACATGACCGCGTTGTGGAGTTGCGCCCTCTCCGGTAAGTTTGTCGGCCATATCGTTCCCAGCAATGTTCCTATGTCCGGGAACCCAGTGCGAGGTTACGTTAAGCAGACTGCCCAAGGAGCTAAGTAACTCCCGACAGTCCTGCATGGTAACTGAGTCAAATGCCCTAATGGCCGTCTGACTATCTGTAAAAATGGCGATGTTCTGTTTCAGTGAATGGATACATACGCTTTCATAATCGCAAGCACCTCCGCCTGGTAGACGCTCGATGTGTTCGGTAGACTAAAAGACTTCGATATATTCAGTGCCTTAGAGAACACTCCTGAACCAACGCCTTGTTCCATTTTAGAACTATCCGTGAATATTACAGTATCATAGTTTCTGGTCGGTTCCGTCTTTCTCCATTCCCATCTAGTTGGAATCCTCACACTGAATCCTTTTTCAAAATTTATGACGGGCTTAATGTAGCCAGTGGAGGCATCGGCCAGTCCTCTAGGTACTAAGCTGAGGCCATAGGGCTTAGCAACCCAGCACCCAGATTCTTTGAGTTTGACTGCGCTGCATGACGCCTGGAATTTGATCAGGTGATCAAGGGGAAGTAGTTGCAGAAGCTCATTAAGAGCTTTGGTTGGGGTGGAGCGCAGGGCACCAGTAGTGCCGATGCAAGCAGTTCTTTGCACTCTACTTAGATTGGTTTGGTAAGAGGTTTTACTCATCGCAGGCCACCAAACCAGTGGAAGTGGAGAATTGGATGCACCACCGCTGTGTATAACCACAGTGCCATCTTAGGTTGCAAGCCCCATGTTTTACCGAAGGTACGTCTAGAGGTATAGAAGGTTATACATGCCGTCTTTTCCCGCTCCTCTTTATTTAGCTTCCAGTTCAGTTTGGGATCCACGGGTTAAACCCCAATACCTGGCACTGGAGGATAGTGAGATTTGTTGATTGTTTAGTTTAGGTAAAGCAGGTGAAGAGCATAAGCTTACTTCTCCCTGGATTCACAGTTAGTGCAGAGTTCTCAGACCAACTTCTCATCTTCTTCAGGGCAACCCCCATACTCTCGCTGATAGCAGGATCATCACATCGTCCGCCTAAGCAATGGCCTTAACACCCCTAGTGTTTTTTTTGTTCATAACCATTAGCAATAGTAGAGGAAAGCCCATCTTGTGCGGTGGGGGGGGGGGGGACGTGCTTAACAGCCCGACTAATTCCCGAATTCCGACTGGATTATCCTTGCCTTTAACAAAGTAGTTATCCATTGACCAAAAAATTGCTATACACCGATATCGGAAAGAGACTCTTGGATAGATTTAATGCGTACATTGTAAAATACTATGAATATTCAACTGTGCGTACTACCTCGTGGAGGGCTGTCTCCACAGATCTTCTCGTACAGTACGCGTGTTGAGATTTTGACATTGTTACACCACAAAGAACTTGCCTCAGGTGTATATCTAGGATCCGCTCTAGTGTTTTAAACGCAACGGAGGTCAGACTAATCGGCCTAAAGTCCTTTGCTAGTTTGTGGCCTCGCTTTCCAGCCTTCGGGATGAAATGCACAATACTTCGTCTCCATGTTAGGGGAACGTGGTTATGTATGATACAGGCTCTGAATAATGTTATCAACACCAACCATGGCGTTCGGACCTGGTCATAGAGAGCAAAACTATTTATTGCCCAAGCGATTTTTTCCGCAACTGATGACCTTCATCATTGAAGCTGGCGAAATGAGTATTCATTCCCATCTCCAAGGCATAGACCGATTTCGATGATTTTAGTTCTGTTGTACAGAACACGTTTCCTGATTGATGAATGATAACAATTTTGTACCTAGAGTGACTACGATGATTCCCTGACTACCCTAATTCTCTCTTGCTATATACAGTAGGGTGGCGCACTAGGATCATGTTAAGAATTTTCTAAGGTGAGGGTATGAACCGTGACTAAGTTCTTACTACGTTGCAGGATTTGAATAATTATGTTTCCATTTTTTAGGGTGCTTTGTTCGTACGAGCAGCATCTTCGAGTCGTATATAAGAAGACACCAAAAAGTGAAAAATAATATAGTTTTTAAAAAAAAGTTGAACCAAAAAAAAGCGCCACAACAACAACCGACGACACTACATACAGCACCGAATCATTTTAGCTCACGGGATCATAAGGAAGAAGCATTAACTACTTTTGTTGTAGTTGTTTTCTTTGTTTAATTTGCCCCGACTTAAAAATTTCGTAATAGCTGTTTAGCTGTTTCAGAAGCTAAATGACAAAGGCTGCACATATCGTCCTGAACTGCCGTGAGGTATATCACGTGATTGTTGGAATCCAAGATACTTGTCGAGTTCACACTCCTCCATGGGTTCAATAGTGTCCCCGAATGGGAGATCGAATCCCACAAGTTCATGTTTTCTCCTCGTCTCATGAAGCGTCCTACATTTGTCAACTCCGAACTCCATCCGGATGTCATTGGAAACATCCGGAGTAGTCTGCAGCAGTTGTTACAGATGAGGTTGCGAAAAAGCGTATAATTTGATGTCGTCCATATACATTTTATAAAAATTTGCGCTGTCGTGTCGCATATTATACCCATAACCGGCGGCATCCAAGGCAAGGTGGATTCAGAGCGAGACAAAACCATAGCGGACTCAAAGAGTCTCCCTGCAATATACTACGTCTGATTGGTATTGGAGGTGTTGTAATATGTGTGTTTGGTGTTTTAAGGTTTATTTTTGTGTTCCAGTATTTCATTGAGTGTTGCAAAAAGTGGATGAGTGTTTGGTGTATTTTGTATACATACAGTATATCGACAAGCCAAGAGTGCGGGACAGAGTCATACGCCTTCTCATAATCAATATATGCTACATGTATGTTCCGGCGTACAGTTTTTGTTTGTCGCAGGATCACATAGTCTATGAGCAGTTGTTCTTTACGGCATCGATATCTGTGCGTGGGAATGTGGTATTGTGTGGTGACGCGGTATGGTTTTGCGATGTTTTATGATACGAATAGATAGATAGAATAGATAGAATCTCCTTCAGTAGTCCTTGGACTGGGTGATGATGGTCGTAATCCCCCCGATGAATAACCCTCCAAACCTTAGACGACGACACTCCTAATCACCTTGCGACTCGCTTCTTTCTCTTCTCAGAGTCCTGCCGCACGATGGTGATTATTTAGTGATCGACGTCGGCAGAAGTTCCCAAAGTTTCGGGTCATTTCTCCAGGTCGTGTGAAATTACACTTCCTGTTTCTCTTAACCTTTGGAAAGTCCGTGTATATACCCTTCTTTGGGGTGCTCGCCAGTTAGGGAATCTCCTTTGGTTGTCTAGTACAGCTGCTCTCTCTTTTCCGTCTACTACACCATAAATGTAAAAAATATCCACGTATTACTCAAAACTAAATGCTGCCGTTTTTTACTAATTTTTGCTTAAAAACACCCATACTTATTGATTTGTTTTTCAACTATGATAGGTATTCTTGTTTATTGGCACTTTTTTCAGCAAAATTTCCATCAGGTACGAGTAACAAAACGCCAGGATACAAGGATGTGAATTCTGGCTAACACATGCTAATATCGACAATAAAACAAAATTACAAACATTTTTATAACTTTTTTGGTACAATAATTTAAATTAATTACCTGTTAACCCAAAACAATCATTTTCGACCCTTTATCTTAAAAATTTTGTTTATTTAAAGAATTTCCTACCTAAAGTGCAATAAAATAATTAGGTACTCAGGGAGTTCTAAGGATGCGGTATTTCTAATTATTTGTCTACCTGGCCATGTTGCACCTTTTTGGAAAGGTAAGAAGACGGGGAATCCAATAAAAATAAAAAAGAGGTATACTAATTACATAATATTTGGGGAAAATTTGGAAAAATGCTGAAATTTTGGTAATTTCAAAACATTTTTTTCAATTTTGGCCGTGAGTCTACCTGTAGTGGTAGTAGTGAGATCAACATTGTTGACTATTTTGGAAAGGCCATTGGGATAGAAGTTGTTTAACGTTTGTTTGATGTCGCTACGTTGAGTAGATCAAAAGATAAAAATAAAAGAGTAACGTGCATACCATGGAAAACTGACATTTATGAATCACCCTGTAACTCCCAAACGGTTGAGATTGCCCCCCCCCCCCCACCCCCCTGCCATACAATTTTTTGTTTGCCTAGGAGAGAGCTATAATTTGTATTCGTATTGACCTCAAGAAACGTTACACCCTGTATAATACTATTATTAACCTTAAAAAAATTGTCTTTCACAATATTTTTTTTTTGCATTGTACACCTTACTTATTGCTGTAGGATAAGTAGAACCAAAGTTATGAATTTTTCAACTCCCCGGTAAATGCAAAAATTTCATCATTTTTCAAAATTTCATTCCCACATATCTCAAAAAGTGGAAGGTTAAAAATTCTCATAAATCTCTACCAATAGGCAAAGTTTCGTGAAAATCGAAGCGGTTCGATCCAGAAATTTCTTCGAAAATGGTCGGTTTTTCGTGGAATGACCCGTAAGTGTCTACTATTTTGGCGAATACGAATAATCGTTGCATCACTAGTTATATTTGTTTCATTAATTATCAATGTCAAGCAGTAGTTAAATTTTTGTAAGACTTTTGTAAGCCCATAAACTTACTTCAATTTAAGCTATTAATCATGTTTGGGAAATGTAAATAAACTTCCATTGCACTTGTCTTTCCGAAGGTCATTAATATCTTTTAGACATTCTACTCATTTCAGCACCAGTTAAAATAAAGCGTCAACATAATTTATCGTAACTCAACCAACTGATTGATTTCAGTTAATAAGCATTTATTCAGAAAACTTAATAACTGTCAAGATAGCAGCTTCTAGGAATTCAAATTTACATATTTCGCCTATTCCATAATTCACAAAGCCTAGCTAGCTTCATGTTCAACACAATATTATCTGGTTTACGACTGCGAGTGGCAACTTGATATCCAGATTCCCGGAAATTTATCTGTTCCAGACTCCTGAATACACTTCCGCAGTTAAAACAACTAAAAACTTTATACCTACTTCTCTTAATTATGCTAATTTTCTGACCGTTTCCATGGGCAAAATAAACACAAACAACTTCAAATACGTCTTGCCACTTCGAATCCACCCTGAAAATATTTGTGTAGGCCCTCGTTTCATCAAAAACCGCCCCCTGGGCACTTTCTTGTAATTTTAAGTCTGATCCGAAAGCTTTATTTTACAGAAAAACAACTCGGCAAAGAGAATCGCGCCAACAAATTAATCTGGTGATATCTGTCATTTTTATTATTACGGCAAGTCGTAATTAATGTTCACCCTGTATCCGATGTAAGGCGACACGAAATAAATTTTCGGCAATTTATTATCCATTTCACCAAGAGAAAATGAGACCGAGTTGATTGCTTTGCTAACACAGTAAAATTTTCACGTAAAAGGCGAACCGAAAGATATCATTAGTTAGGATACGGGGGCGGTGTAGGTGATGCTTTGTATAATGGGGATAAATGACCATGTTTTAGTACCCCAATAGAATTTTAAGGACGGGACAGGCCTAGAATGGGGTTTTGTAAGAAATTTCAAGTCATTAAGATTAATTCACATGGCATCAGTGGAAAATATTTTAATCACGTGGTAATTTTAACACAAACGAAGTGGATTAAGACTTGATTTGTAACCACGAATCACTGAAAATTATTGGGGTATGTAAGCACGTGCCGCAATTGTTTTATAATCGGTACTTAATTAATGCTTTCACTTTGATTTACAGACGGTGGCGGAGAAAATACGGTTGCCAGCAATAAGTGTAACGTTCAAAAGATTTTCCGATTTCCATTTTCCGAACTTATCATAACAATTGAAATTTCCAAATTCGGTCTATATTCGTCTCTTCGGCGTCTCTTCTCAAGTGTGTCCAAGTGCAGGAGTTCAAGTCTATCAACATAAGTAGGTAACATAAGGGAGTTATTCCAAGGAAGGCCTCGAAGACCAAACCTAACGAACCTCCGTTGAACAGCTTAATTGCGATTGATATGTTTCGCATAGAGAGGTGACCAGACTGGAGAGGTATATTCCAGAATAGGCCGGACAAAAGTGCAATATAAGAGCTTTGTAATGAACACCTCTTCAAGAAACCAAGAGTCATATTAGCCTTGTTGACTTTGGTATCAAAATGATCCTAGAAAGAAAATTGGGAATTGAGCCAGACCCCTAGGTCCTTAGTCTTAGTAACTCTTGTTAAAGGATGACCCTCTATGGTAAAGTTAAATTGAAGGGGAGACCTTTTTCGTGAGCAAGGCATAGATGTACACTTGCCGATATTTAGAGGAAGGTCGTTAATGGAACACCTTTTTTTAAAGGCGTCCAAGTCAGAATTTAAAAGCTAGGCAATCGGCATTGTCAGACACAGTGCGAAATATCTTAGCGTCGTCGGCATAACAAAGAATATTTGAGTGAGACAGTATCGTAGATAGATCATTGATATAAAATATTGTAACGTAAATGGTTCTTCGGGCTCGACGGATTAATTAAGACACTTATTTTCAATTCAAACGTTCAGTGTTTTATTCACTTCACTTAATTAGTTCATTCCACAATTTCCTTTACACGTTTTCTTGATTAATCACACTTCTGATACCAATTGTAACGTTTCACTTTTCTAATTAACAGTTATCACTTCGCTGGTTAAAGTACAACTGACCGACTAGGCTGCTACTCAGCCCTATTTATACTACTTAGCTTAATTCTAGAAAGTGCAGCAACTTAGTTCTGGAAATTTCCGTTATTCATTTCCACCACACCAAGTCACCACAGGTTCGAGTCAGCCTTGACTTCATACGGCATCTGACGTTTTTCTAGTTTCCGGAATTCGGGACATGCGCATTGCGCAGCTTGATTTCGTTTTCATCACGTAATCTATGCCAGACTACAGTGCATGTTACAATATAAATAACAATGGCCCAAGGTGGGAGCCCTGCGGTACACCGGAAGTGTTAAAAATAGCATCAGACAGAGCTCCACGAAAAGAAACCCGCTGAGTGCGTTCAGATTACTACGAATGAATCCAATTTACAAAATCTGGTGGAAACCCAAAGAGGGAGAGTTTGAGAACAAGAATTCGATGATTTATTCTATCGAAAGCATTGCTGAAGTCAGTAAAAATACAGTCAACTTGCTTACCACCTTCAATTGCAGAAATACAAAAGTTTGAAAATTCCAATAAATTGGTGGTAGTTGACTTACCCCTAATGAAGCCATGTTGAAACGGCTGCGAAAACCGGCTTGCAGTGGAAATATAGAACATCGCAAATAAGTGCCTCGAAAATCTTGGATATAAAACAAAGATTAGCATTTGGTCTATAGTTCGAGATTTCACATTCATAACCTTTTTTGAGAATTGGAGGTTTTCCAAGCTTTCGGAAAAACACCGCAACGAGTTGAGAGATTAAATAAATAACACAGAATAGGAGCAAGAACGGAATCACATCTTTTCACGAGTGAGGCAGGGATACCGTCAGGACCACTTGAAAAACTATCAGTCAAGGTAGAGATTTTCTTCAAAATCGTAACTTCGTCAAGTAAAACGTCTTTGGATTTGAGAGAAGTCGGTGGAAACCTCGTCAAATGGGTTAAATCCTTAAAGCTAATATCACAGGTATAGTCCAAAAACTCAGTTTTAAAACAATCGGCAAAAAGTTTTGCTATCGTCAAGGGCTCATTGCTTTCGCTGTCTCCGAAAGACCAAGAAGATGGATAGCCATCAGAATTGCGCTTCAAGTTCATAAACCTCCAAAATCGAAGAAAAAGATAATAATTTATAAGAAGACACTAAGTCCGATAAAAATTGACTGCTTAAATTGGAATAAGTTAAATAGTCAGCGTCGCTCCTAGAGTAACAAAACCTCTCCCAGGCCTTACATTTAGCATTCCTTAAATGTTTTAAGGAACTATCAAACAAAGGCTGGTTAGAACGTGAGTTATTCGATTTAGAAATAGGAACACAATAAGTAAAACAGATAGAAAGTAAATCATAAAAAGATCTTACGGCCACATTTATGTCTGGTTCATTGAGGACGCTACTCCAATCACAAGCTGAGAGTCAGTTGTTGATTACGGAGAAGTCAGCCTTACTGAAGTTATAACAAACGTCATCTGATACACAAGAAGCCATCATAATTGGATCAATGAAAAGAGCAATATGAAGAGCAGGGTGGTGACCCGATTCACGAGCAATGGGCACCAAGCATCGTCTTACCAGTGTACTAGCAGGATCAGTAGAAAAAACGAGGTCGAGGAAACTTCCATGATCATTAGATATACTGATATACTGTGTTAAACCTGAAGAAGCAAGGCTATCTATAAAAGAAAAAGCAAACTGATTGGCAGACCGAAAAGAAGGAACCAAGCCATCATCCGAGTGTGAGAGCTCCCAGCCAACATCAGGCAGATTAAAGTCACCCAAAAGCAATAATTCATCAGAAGGCATCAAGGCGTTTGAGAGGTCATCCAGGCAGGAGGCAAACCTCAGTCAAACATATCCAGGGACGACCAGCACAAAGATTTGCTCTGGAGTTAATTAAGACTTAATTAACCTTGAAAAGTTAATTAATCATTTACTCACAACTTGTAGGCGAATTATTTGAAAATACCAATTAATCCAGCAAACATTTTATAACTTAAGCTTCATTAAAAAACCATTAACATGATGGTTTGGTAAATAATATTAAAAAGTTTCAAAGCACTTGGAGCAAATCGATATAAATTATACCTAACAACACACACGAATAATTTCAAAACAAATCCATATGTATGTATGTACACGCGACACATACACAGTCACCAAATAATTTTTTTCGGGTATATGTTGGTATAATTAATCTTCTGTGGGGATTTCTAATTTCCTATTTATTCGAATGAAATGAATCTTACAATCACAATCTAATTGTTAAACAGTGAATCTAATTTACTTAGAAACTCCGAGCTTATATTTATTAACTGCTAATCCATGACAAAAGAGGCTTGGTCGACAATCATAATTTTGTGTCACCTGCTTTTCATCGTCAAGTGATTAATTGTCGGAAATATTCCTCGGTGGCAGCAGTTCAGACACAATCTCTTGGTGGCATCTGGTGCTATCGTTACGGGTATTTAAAGAGAGTTACCAAAAATTACAGGATTTGTAGTAGCGTATTTATTCTCTTTTAAGCATCAGCATCAACATCATTTTTTACGTCTCCACTTGATTTATTTCGTTGAAATATTATTATCCTAACATGAATAAACATGACTAGTAAAGATAATAATAATATTTAATTCACTTCCTTTTGTACTTTCCGTAGAACGAGGAATATTACAGTTTCGGTCTATCAGCCTGTCTGTCTGTATGTGAGAGACCTCCCGGCCTCTCATACCGGTTAAGATGAAATTTGTAATACAGAAATAAGGAGTATTATGCATTTTTGATGAATTTAGCAATGCTTTTGACAGAATAAACCATTAAATTTTCTCCGCAAGAATGTCAAATTCACTTGGACAGAAAAATGTCAGGAGGCATTCGAAACTATTAAAACTTTTTTAATTTCACTCCTTCTCCTTATATATCTTGACTTTTTCCAATCCTTTAACTTCACAACGGACGCCAGTAGCGAGGCACAAGGAGCCGTCCTCTCCCAAGGAGACTTTTAACAAGATCAGCCCATTGCCTATGCTAGCCGCAAATCCATCTAGGCCGAACGAAATTACTTCAACATAAAGAAGGAGTTTCCGGCCATTACCAGGGCAACAAATAGCTTCAGATGTTGCCTTCAAGTTCGACCTCTTAAAGGTGTGTTCAATGTGAAAGAGCCTACTTCCCGATTGGTGAGATTCCATCAGAAACTTTCCGAAACCGATTATAAAATCGAATACAAACCAAAAAAGTACAACACGAATACAGAATTAAATCGAGAAAATAACGGAGACGATAATAGCCAAATTTTCACGGTAAACACTCATAAGGACATAACCGCTAAGGAGGAAAATCCTTTCCAAATCAGAAGTCGTGCTAAATGCAACACAGTGACTGTTCCAAAAAGCCCCGAAAAGCAGGTTCATTTGCCAAGCGGCGACAATGTAATTCCTAACCAAGAGGTAAGTCACACAATAAGCCCCATAATACCATCAACTATCGATCCAATTGTGGTACACAAGGTAAAACCACCTGAAGTAATTACAAATCCTGTAGAAGTAAAAACGATCCTAGGAGATTATCATGACTGTCCTTTTGGCGGCCATCAGGGAGTAATTAAAACCTGCAAACGAAATCGAAATACTGGTAGAGACACATGCTACGAGACATTGGAAACCATGTCAAGTGGTTTCGGCAGTGCCAAATCATAAAAGCATCACCTCAATACCGTATGCCGATGGTCATAATAGACATCGTAGAACAATCTTTTGACAAGGTCTATCTCGACATTGCCGGAGCACTAGGTGAAACTGAGACTGGAAATAAGTATATTCTAGCGTTCCAAGTCAACCTCATCAAATTCCTGGACTGGTAGGTATGATATACCTAGCAGGAAGCGACAACAGTAGCGCAAATCTTCTTCGACGAAATCATCAGGCGTTACTGCATCCCCAAGCTATTTCCTCAGATATTTATTCAAATAGGTATGTAAACTCGTTAGGGTGAAGAAATTGCCAACTTTAGCATATCACCCATAGGCGAATGGAGCGCTCTAAAAAATCTGTAACGAGACCCAGAGCCCGGGTACAATCACGAGAGCTACTATCACCTAAGCTCACGACACAGAAGAATCTACTCTCAAACAAATGGCGCTAAAAATAATACTAAGATAAAGCTGTTTGTTCTCTAAGTTTTTGCATAGGGACACAAGGATTTACTCAAGAGTGAAAGCAGAAAGCAGAAGTGTCACAAGTCTGGGTAGGATCTTTTTTTTTAGCGGGAGAGTTGAAAATCGTCCAAAAGACACCGGGCAGCCCATTCCCTACGGTAGTGTGAGATTCTTACACACTAAAAACACCTCCCCGGGGATTAGTCGAAAGAGACACATTTATCCCCTCCCAGTTTCCGTTAGGGACAACTGAGATATCTAGCTAACCCACTGTCGCCGTGAGGCTTGGTTACCTGGGTGAATGTAAGCATCTTAGCTTATCTGCAGGAATCCATGTTGTTCCACCGTCTTTAGTGTTCCTTCTTGGTCCATGCGTTAATCACAACCTTCATCCTTTCTCTGCCCACGGCAGTAAAGGGTTCCGGGCCATGAATCTTTGGTGCTGAGCCAGGATAAGTAACCTCCTCCGGATTAACCGCAGCAGGAAGGTAGGTCTGCACCCTTCCAGCTACTGGCCACCCACAACAGGGTCACGCTCTGTTGGATACCAGGTCACTCTGGTATGGAGGGCCTCAGTTGGGCTTTGACGATAGCTGTTGTAGAAAATTGGGGTAGGAGTCAACAGCTGCTATACTGGAGCAACGTCCCTGGGCTTCGACGATATCACCGCCCTAAGCAAGGCGGATCTCAAACTGCTATCAGGCTACCCATTTGGCCACTATGGGCTTAGGTATCATCTACACCGAATAGGTCTGTCTAGCGGAATGTCGGCTTTGTTTGGAAGACGACGAAACCACATTGCACATTTTGTGCTCTTGTCCTGCATTAGCATGGCTTAGAAGGAGGACCTTCAGTCGTGAATTTCTGAATCCGGCTGACGTTAGATCCTCCTCTGTTTAAGACCTCCTCGCTTACCTCAGGGTGGCTGAGTGTCTTTTGCAGTAATGGGGGTCCGGCACAAAAGACCCCCATGGTCGAAGTGCCCATCATATGGGTATCCCCTCCTTATAATAAAAAAGAAAAGAAAAAAAAAGCAGGTCTGCAACTTCTACCAGTACGTGTACCACGGAGATAATCAGTTCGTTAGAATCTACCACCTCTGCCACCACCGCACCTGAGAAAGTGTTAGTCATTATTTTGCAAATGGCGCCTTCTTCCAGGAATGCTACAGCACTTTCAATCGTCAAAGTTTTGCCTCCATAGCCTCCAACTTTGGGAGATAATTTTCTCGAGGTATTTCAAGTGTGGGTACTGTGGATATAGCCAACGAGTTAAGTTTACTCCATAGCCTCCTCCTCGACTCCTACGCCTCAGAAGAGACCATTCGAGCCTGGATTCCGCACTGAAAAGGAGGAAATCACTGCAGGCTCTCTCATTTATCAAGTGAATTTTTAATAGGTTATATGGATTTTTAATAGGTTATCTTTTCCCGTATTAGTCACTTGGCAACGCTCTAGGATACATTGCTCGGTTGCCACCGCTTGGAAGTGTATCCTCATTAGGACTTGAGAATGTCCTTATAAGGTTCGCAGTTTCCTTGAAGGCTCCAACTCTTCCGTCAATCCTCCAGCAAGCTGGGTAGGACCTTATCTACTAGTCAAAATCCCAAGTTGTCAACACGGTGAACCAAATTGGCAAAAGACCAGTGTCAGTACATTACAAACCCTCTTAAGTTATTCTTCGAATGAGTCCAATAAAATTTTATTTTTAAATACAAAAAGAGGAATAAAACATTTCATAATTTACTGCCGCACTTAAATTCCCAATCTCCCCCTCTCGATCGACAGAAGCAGACTTATCCTTTAAGCCCTTACGGAAAATAGCAACCCTTTATCCAACGCGCGACGCAGGCGTATACTACGTTCCATAATTCTTCATATACTTGAATAGAATTCCCTCTTTCGATTAGAAGAAAAGCGAGCCCTTCGTTCGGCGCAGGCGTTGAAGGCAACTACCTGAAAAAAACTCCCTCGTCCGATAAGAATACAAAAATATACTTAAGAGTCCTTTTAACAAAGTAATGCGACCAAGCAGCCCCTAAGACATCTGAACAAGAATAGGTAAAAAGCGCTCTTTGCGGCCTTCATAAACACCTGTCAGAGCGCTTAGGCATAAGAGCCCATCTTCTAGCCATTATACGTCCTCCCTAAGAGCAGAGTAGCCTACCTTATTTTCTCTTTCTTTTCAGCAGAAGCCCATACAATGGCAACGATCGCGCTAAAAAAGGAATCTCTACTCCCCACCAATGTTTTCAGCGATCTGTTTCTCTCTAAAAAATAGTTCACTTTCTTTAATGGGGAAGGATTGTATAATAACAAAATTCTAGAAAGGGATTTTGGCAAAAATAATTTAAATTCAAAAGAATTAAAATAACTCCTAAAATTCATTTGATGCACTAAAGCAACCAAGAATCGCCGACACGCCAATTTTACTATTATTAATTCGAGACAAATAAATCGCTCAAGTTACCTCATTCCCATTTCACAAAATCATGGCGCGTTAGTAACTTCAATCTTCATTCCCGAGAATACTTTTGCTGCTCTTGTTTCTCCTAATAATTGACAGGCAGAGAGTAAAACTGACCTATCTACAAGGTCCGAGCAAAATTGGCTTTGAAAATGTTTCGCGCAAGAGTGAACCGCGTGAGATTCCGGAAAAGAAGAATCAGAAAAAAACTCCCACAAACCCACAGTTTTTCGCTGATTCGATTTTGCCCGGAATCTCACACGGTTCGTTTATGCGCGGAACATTTTCTAAGCCACTTTTGCTCTGACCTTGTAGATAGGTAATTTGTACTCTCAGCCTGCCAATTGCCCCTGCGGATATATTATCCGAGGGTTCATTCTAAAGGTCAGCCTACTGGGCCCACTTCTCAGCCTTAAAACATGTCTCGCTCCTCTTCTTTTCATATGCCAACATAACCAGGTTGCGGTCTAAGACCAGGCTTCTTTTACCCTCTTCTAATGTGTCAAATTATGATACTATTTGACTGACTGACACCTGTCTGTTTGCTGTTATTTCGGATTCTGAACTCTTCGGTTCGGAGTTTCAGCTTTTCCGTCGCGATCGCCACCTCTCTGAGTTGTGTGTTCCTGTTTGTGGTGAGATATTGTGCGCCGTTAGGGTGGCTTTCTCATGCTCGATCGTGCATGTCGCTGGCTCCATGGACCTTTAGTTGTTGCTCGTTGTCTTGAGATTCCCTAGTAGAAGATTTTTCATTTTGACCATCTATATTCCCTCTTGTTTATACCTTTAGGTCGGGTTCTTGATTGCTTCGTCCCTGGTTTCACGGTGCCTCGAGACATTTCGGGAACCTGAGGGGCAAGGCTTGGGAGAAGTTCTGTGCCTCGGGGAGTGACGACGGCTATCTGTCTTAATCTGAACTTTGTCACCGGTTTTCCTCTCAGTTGCAGATCTTCTATGCCGAATTCTTGGCCAGCATGAGGTCCACGCTGACTGACGATAAATAATTCTGTAGGTATTTAAACTCCAAGTGTTAATGTGATGTCTATCCTTTTCTAATTTACTGTGACTGTGTTGAGATGATTTCTTTTCGATCGCTAAATTTTTCGCGGATTTTTTCCTTCTGTGATTCTAACTGTGATATTTCCTCTATTGATTTTACACGTTCGACTAGGCTTCCGCCGACTTCTCTCGAGCCCGTAGACCTTGTATTTGATAATGCAACCGTTGCTGGGACTCTATCCGGCCTGCCAGATGGCTTCCCGGGTGGCCCAGATGGCATTCCTGCTTCCTTCTTCAAAAATTTTCAATCGTCTATTGTCCGGGTCCTTTATTATTTATTCAGCTTGTCTTTATGTTTCATTCATTTCACTGATTATCCCTTTTCATAAAAAGGTACTAAGTCCGATATCTGTAATTACCGTCCGATGGCTGGTTTGTGTTACGTCGAAAAGATTTTTTGGGCCTAGGTCTGTGATGTCCTTACTTTTTATTGCAGACTTTTCATGGGCTCCATTCAGCATGACTTCCTAAAGAAAAATCAACTTAGGAGACAGAGTTGGATCAATACGTTGAGAGGCAAGACCAACATGCCATGGGTCCCGGGTTCGAGACCAGATGACCCCGTGAGCTTTTATTAAGAAATTAAAAAAATAGTCCACTCTGTCCACTAACCTCCTTAAATTCCTGAATTACTCTTTGCCAGTCACGGAATCAGGTAAACAGGTGGACTGTATGTTCCCCGATTTTAGCAAGACCTTTGATATGATCGACCATCGAATCCTAATCCACAAACTAACTCTGCTTGAGTTTCCTCCTCATTTTGTAGTTTGGTTTCCTTCTTATTTGTCTAGTTCACAGAAGGCGCTGGGACGAAATCGTTGTCACCTTTGGAGTGCCTCAGGGTAGCATTCTCGGTCTCTGTCCTTTCATATAAATGATATTTCGCTTCTTTTTTCCAACGTTAAAATTTTGTCTTATACACTCCAAGCAAACATATTTTCTCAGGGCTTGCACTGTGCTTTGCTCATCATTGTTCTAAACTTTCGGCTTTCTTTTAAAGACCATGGGGTATAAATCGTTACTAGAGCTAATTTAATGCTGGGCTTTAACCAAAGTTTTGTATTGTACCCTTGTGAGACCAATTTTGGAATACGTCAGCCCGGTCTGTCTGGTTCGCTACATACATCAGACGCATCGACGCAGTGCAGCGCAGATTTTTTAGGTTTGCACTTTGTGGTCTTCTTTGGAATAACCCTATCACGCTCCCTCCTTATCTCTAGGCTCATCTCTCTGGAATCCCTTGAAAAGAAACGCAATAGTTACAAAATCTTTTTTATTTTAGATTTTTTTAGGAAACGATAAATTCATTCGAATTACTGATGGCTGTAGTATCTCTACCACGTGAGTCATGATTTTCTTTAAATTCCTCGCAATCGAACACTATACGATATGCAAGAGCCTATCACGTCGATTTCTCGCCAATGAGCACTTCGCTAATCTGGACTTAAACTTTCCTAGGCCTCGATTGAAGAGCCAGCTTAAATTGGACATAGTAAATCGTTCATCCTAGTATGACTAATTTGCTGCAGTGTAATCTAAGTTTCCTAATTTTACGTCAATTATATTTATTTTTGCAGCAGTCAGTACAGACGAATCTTTTAAATAAATAGCTTGAAAATGCATATTAAGCATATCAGCGATAAGATTCGCAAACAAAATTAAGTTCGGTCAAAGCAAAGGTGCCTTATCAGCAATTTCCAGCGACATGCATCGTTTTTTGCCTAGGAATAGACAGGTAAAAGACAAAAAGGAAAAAAAAACGTTTCAAAAGGTTTTTTATGCATGTCGACTGATTGCGGTATTGTTCCTGCACTGCCGTTTGCAAGGCAAAAGATTAACGAAAAAAGGTTTAAAAGCGGGAAGTAAAATCGCCGTCGGCCCCAAATTAAACACTCTGTCCAGTGGCGCGCAATTTCGAGGGTTTCTTTTCGAGGAGATTTGTTAGAAGTTATTTTCAATATTTCAGGGGTAACACAGGGCTCCCACCTCGGGCCATTGCTATTCATAATTTACTTTAATGATGAATTCCAGATTCCGTCCCATTCAAATATTCTGTGCTTTGATGTCAAGATATTCCGCACTGTGTCAGACAATGTCGATTGCCTCCTTTTAAATTCTTATTTGGAAGCCTTTAAAAACTGGCGTTCCATTTAACCACCTTCCTCTAGGTATCGCGAGGTACACATATACGTCTTTCTCTCGAAAAAGATCTTTTTTTGACTTTAATTTTACTATAGATAGCTGTTCTTTAAGTAGATTTTGAAAGACTAAGGTTCTAGCGTCCCACTTTACTTTCAATGATCATTTTATTTCTAAAATTAGCAGGGTAAATATGACTCTGGGTTTCGTGAAAACATGGTCAAAGGAGTTCAATCACCCCTACATCACGAAGCTTCCCTATTGTACTTTTATGAGTCCTATTCTGGAATATGCCTCTCGATTCTGGTCGCTCTTCTATCCGATGCACATTGATCGCATTGGAGCTGTACAACGAAGGTTCGTAAGATTTGCTTTTCGCGGCCTACTTGGAGTAACTTCCTTTTATTATCACCGATAGGCTTAAACTGACTGCATGCGGGGTCTATTGACTCTCCTATGCTTTTAGCGTATTTCAATGTATCAGTTCCGGTTCATGGCTTCTTTCAGTTAGCTTTTTATCGCACTAAATATGGGTTGAATGAACCGATCTCATTATGTCGAAATTCCATATTTTATCACATTTATTTTTATCTAGCGTAATCATGGGAGGAGTCACCTTTTTTGAGGTTACTTAATATTTTAGAATTTTTGTCTTGTTCTTTTATATTTCTGTACTTTACCGTTTGTTAAACATATCGTAGTACTCAGTACCTTTATGAAATTTTGTAATTAATTAATAAATAAGTAGCTTTTATGTTGTGACGCCAACGCAAGACCTGTGTTGTTTTTATGTTGTAGCCAAAGCCCAGGGGATAACCCTATGATGCGCTGGTATGGCTTTTTATCGGAAAAAATTAGGGTAAGGTGAATGAGGGATATTTAATGTCTTACTTTTGCATTGCTGCGAGGTAGACAGCCCAGGGATGGAGTGAATTATTTTTAATTTCCTATTAAAAACTTACGGGGAGACCGAGTCTGGAACCCTGGAACCATGGCGTGGTGATCTTGCCACTCAACCAATAGATCCAACTCCGTAGTGTTGAGCGGCAGTTCGGAGCTCTATGAGCGGCGTTTCTTTGCATAATCAGACTAATTATAGTTAGTCTTTATGAAGCCAGATCAAGAGTATAGTAACCAGAATTTCTTAAAAAATATTCATGACTCCTGCATCAAACCCACCGCTGAATCAATAGAACTCTTCAAGAAACAACATTTTCGGGATTGTAGGAAACAAATTGCTTGCTTACAACTCGGTATCGCCGAAAGATGCCGAATTTATTTTTAACGTAGAAAAAATCATTGGGCTATAAGTAGCTTCGCTTTCCATAAAAGTCCCGCCATTAACGGCATTTTTTCGGCTATGCTGCAAAACGTACCGGATATGCTATTGGTTGCGTTGGTGCTGATTTTCGGAAGCTACCTCGCACAGACGACGCCAGAAACTCACCAAATATTTTACATGTCACTGCGATGTTTTTGAATTAAGAACTTTAAGGACATACACCTGACACCTGTCGAAAGCCGAAGAGACAGGTCTCTCACGATGTAGTGAATATTTAATCTATTGAAGACAATATATTCTGACCTAAAACCAATATGAATTTCTCTAGAGCCGGTGTTATTCAGTTGGATAATAATAATTCGGTTTAAGCCCTGAGTTCGGCAATAACTAACTCTATTTTGTTTAAAGTGAAGCGGAATGCCACGCTTAAGCTCTAAGCGTCAGGGAAACATTACTTTTCCGACTTAAGAAGCAAGATCTCCCATAGATTTTTGTATAAATTTGGTTTATGTACTTTCCGTGCAATGCTGTTCCTTGAAAGAAACGATATTCCACTTCTAATTCCGGGAAATGAAAAACTTTTACTAATCGACATGGCGCGCGCTTAAAAAATCCTTCTCAAGACTCAACAATTTTATTGTCAATATATACGAGTGCTGTACTATGTATGCAAATGACGACTTCCTATTCGTTCAAGGATAAAACGATGAAATGGCGAATATCCGCAGACATCGTAAAATGTCGAACTTTTGATTTTAAAAGCTTTCAACTTCATCCCTTTCGCATTAATTTTGAACTGTATTTTAGCTTTTCTATTCGACTAAGCAAGAGTGCACTTTCCATCAGACTGATCCACTTTTGGCATCCTCATTGCGACAAAATGTGTTTAGGTCTTTATGCTATAATGTTCAGGTCAAGTCTGCAAGAATGTTGAGAAAATCGGCTGGATACGAGCCAAAAAATTTCACTCTCCTCATCTTCCTTAATGATACTTGAAGACTTGCACTGGGGGTCAAGT
The DNA here is from genome assembly GCA_964036015.1 of Leptarthrus brevirostris. Lineage (NCBI taxonomy): Eukaryota > Metazoa > Arthropoda > Insecta > Diptera > Asilidae > Leptarthrus > Leptarthrus brevirostris. Next base: position 20,767,430 of record OZ038371.1, read on the forward strand.
CGCAGTACACTTAAGAAACTGAATATACTTAAAGTAGAGTATGCTAGGAGTGCGATGAAATGCTTCATTAAAAGTGAAATATTTTCAGTGGTATAATCTTGTTCAGATAAATTTTTTTGCTTCAAAATGGAGCCACCGATTCATTTCGTGCAGATGAGCTTCAATTGTTGTGAACAATTTTTAGGAATGGTTTAATTTTGTTGCTTTCAATAGTTGAAGAAGTATAATAGAAGTCAAAACACTCTAAGGCTTAGGACTTACGATTGAATAGCAATGCGAATTTTTCATTTGCGTTGGTACATTTGCATTGCTTATTAGTGTGGCGGTCTTCATTAAGAACTGCTAATTTTATTCAAATGCATTCACAAGTGTGTGACTGTAATAAGGAATTATAATTTTCGATTTAATATATAAATACAAAGATGGCTACGTCGTCAACGGAGTAAATGATAGCTAGGCGACCTACTAACCCGATTTAATTAAATATTATTCCCACAATTTTAACAGATTTCTTATAATTAATTTTAACTTTGTTTAGTAGTAGGTATCTCTGGGAAATACATATCTTATAACTATTCCATGCCTATTGATTACAATCGATACTCATTTTGAGGCAGGAAATAGATGTAATGTCATGATTTCTTGGATGCCCTAAGATGTATAATTGTGAATCATCAGCGTACATGAAGAAATTACAGTTTTTAATAACAGACGGAATGCCGCTGATACAGATTGAAAACAATAACGGACCCGAGATGGATCTTTGCGGAACACCACAAGAACATCGCAGGAAATTGGAGTACATACACTCCATTGCGGCAGAATTTATGAACTCACGCGAGGTAAGTCTGAATTAATTTACATCCAGTGCTTGTAAAATGGAATTGAGTTGACAATTTATTCAGTAAGATTTTTTGATCAATCTTGTCGAACGCCTTGAAGAAGTCAAGCAAAACTAAGAATTAAAGAATGTCGCATTCGATTGCTGCTTGAATCATACCGATCTACTAGTGCTGCTATACAGCTATGTTGAGTCCGAAAGCCAGACTGCTATTGCGAAAGAGTCTTCTCAGCGTCAATGAAAGAAACAATCTTTGTCTTACCTTTTTTTATCAAAAGTCTTTGAAAGGCTAAGATTTCAAAGACTTTTAATAAGAAAGGTAAGATAGCTGTTGGTCGATATTCTTCAACTGATTTTGACCGCTTTGGAATAGGAATAATTTTAACCTGCTTCCATTTACGCGGAAAAGTAGAAGTAATAGATATCATGTTTAACAGGTGTCTGATTAACGGAATTGCAACTGGTGAAATGAATATAATAAACTTGGGATGAACGTAAACAGCAGGCATTAGATTTAATATCGAATAAAACCATACGAGCATGACATATCGTGACTGGAACAAAAGAGAATCCGATAAATGAATCTAAGATAGAAGTAGAATTGAAACTAGAATAGTCTTTAGATGTTATACCATTTGAAATATTGACCATAAAATATTTATTAAGCTCTTTGGATCTTTAGATATGCCGCAGTGTTTGGATCGACCTATTCCAAGACCGGTCAGATATTCCCACAGGTTGCTTGTAGGTATGTAGGTAACTTTAAACAAACTGAGTGGTATAAAAACTTGATTTTGAGTGTTGAATTTCTCTATTAACTGGTGTAAGCATGATCTCCCCCCGCCTCAGCAGGACTTAATATTTTTTTTAGCGGGAGAGGTGAAAATCTTCCAAGAAGACACCCAACAGCCCGTACCCTCCGGTAGTGTGAGATTCTTACTCACTGAAAACACCACTCTAGGGATTAGCCGAAACAGACCACACAGAATTGGGTCCCTTTTGATCCCCTCTCAGTCTCACTTAGTGGGGGCAACTGAGTATCCAGTTATCCCACTGTCGCCAATAACCTTCCTGGGTTACTGCTAGAAGCCTAGCCTATCTGCAGGAATCCATGCGTCTCCACCGTCTCCAGTGTTCTTTCTTGATCAATGCGTTAATTACAATCTTCATCCCTTCTTTGCTCACGGCATTGAAGGGATCTAGGCCATAAAGCTTTAGTCCAGAGCCAGGACCAGTAACCCCCTCAAAATTAAGCGCAGCTGACCCTTGGGAAGGCAGGTCTGCATCTTCTACTAGTGCGTGTACCGCGCAGATGGCCAACTCTGCTTCTGTTGTGTTGTGGGTACCGTGGGTATAGCCAACCTGTTAGGGTCTACCATACCCTCCACCTCCACTCCTACAGATGTGCCTGAGGAGACGCCATTCGCGACCCAATTACCCCTGGGTCCTGCAGATAGGGGGACACCACTGCAGACTCTCTTGGCATGGCCAATTACAACCTTGGAGTTAAGGGGATTTTTCAAGAGGTTATCTGCTCCCGCATTGTTTACTTGGCCACGTTCTAGGATGCATTGCCCGGTTACTACCGCTTGGAGGTGTTGCAACCCGAACAATCGAAAACCATAACTTTTGCTGGAATTTTTTTAAAGAAAAACCTTAAAAAAATACTTTTTTGTCGGGCTGCTAAGCATGGTAATTTTTATAAGATTTTTTTCTCCTAGAGAGAAAATTGAGGACTTCGTGCAACCGCCCGGAGCCCTAAATTTTTCCGCCCGTCATTTTTGCGGCTCTGGGCATTTGCTCGGCTTGCCCCGCTCCCTTCTAGATCGGGCCCTGTTTTTGTCAACCAACGTCTTCGACACATCCTGAGAACTCATTGGCCATTGAATTCGCAAGTGTAACGATTTATTTACATTTTACATCACTTAACAGGTTATAAAACCTGAAAAGGATATAAAAAAAATATTCAAAAGAGCAGTAGAGAGAGAAGGTAACAAAATTGGTAAAGGTGAAGGATTGCTGAAGCAAACACCCCATGCCCTATAAGGGGTAAACGTTATTTATGGGAATGTTTCTTGAACCACCAGATCAACCGCTTCAACTTCAGGTTTTAGTATTTTCAATTTGACTATCAGGTTCCTTTAAAATTCGGTCCAGATAATGACGAAACCCCTTTTTTGTTGTATTTATTATGTTTCCATATCATGACAGTGTACCGCAGGAGTCTATTGTAAGACCTATATTATTATTTTAATTTACTAGTTCGTTAAATAACTGAATAAGTAATTCTTTGACATTTTCTTCTCGCAAATCAAGCGGATCTTTTTAAAAGCCATTAAGACTAATTAAATAAATACTTTGACTTTTAACACCATATGTTAGCAAACCGTGTGTGCTACTATTAAAATAAAGATAGCACTCTGTCAACATTCACACGGCGTTTAAAGCTCCCTTTTTCTAAAAATTATCAGTTTCAAACTTTAAAACATCCCTTCTTTGTCTAATTATATAATTTAGGTATTTGAGCATAACGAGAATAAAATAGACTTTGAGAAAGGTGAATGTAACTCTTTGAAGTTCAGTTTCCGAGCAAATTAAAATAATTCAAAGCAAACTGAATACGAACCCTTACACCTGAAAATGAAAGCCTTCTAATTAGCTTCACATTCACTTGGTTCCTGATGATGTAAAATATGCTAACAGAGAAAGAGAGGGCGAAAACGAGTTGACTGAAGAATTCAAAGATCTAGAATAGCAAGAACACGGCTTGTTTATCAAGTCTAATTAACTCACTCATCTAAAAGTAAACATTTGGGCTTATTATCTTTGAAAGAGCGACATGTATTTAAAAAAACGAGATTAACTTACCACGAGAAATGGAACACAGACAGGATGCCACTTAGTTAAGTCAAAAAGCAAATATTTATGGCAAGTAAATTAATGCGAGGACTAGCAGGAGGAAGGACTTAACAAATTTATTTTAGCACTGAATCTTGATAGGTGTTTCATCGAAACCTCAAGTTTGGAACAGCATTTGCACCTTAAAATTTTATGAATGTTGGGAAAACTTCATAAAGTCTGGGTTTGTTTAATTTTGTTAAGAGAAGAAAAAGCCAAATGCAAACCAAAGAACCTAAACTAATGCATATTTTAAGGAGAGTTGCCAAGTGCATCCATCCTGTATTTTTGAAGCTTTCTTCAGGTTGACTCGGTACGTACGGTATAGTATAACTATAGTCAGCTCTTCATACAAAATTCCAACATTATTTAAAGCGCTTTTCATAAATATGCAAATAGCCCCACAAAAACTTTCATCGTTTAAAATGTATTGGGGGGAATTTACAACCCTCGGGTGATTATATGCCATATTGGTAAGAGGATCCTAGTTTTTTGAGCTAATTACCGCGAAAATGCACTTTATAAAAACGAATTAGGCACCGCGAAGTCAACGAAAGAAAATTCAATTAAAATTCTGAACATTTTCGTTAACTGCTAAGTTATATAATAAAATTTGTTAAAGCTTTTTGAGGTTAAGGTGCAATTCATGCGATGACGTGGGAATTTGCGTTGCATACCATCTAATGATTCTATCCTGAATTAATTTTTAGTTCATAATTAGTTTTGCATTGTTTAGCTGCAAATTGGCAAAGGTCACAATTGGAGAGTTTTAATATTATCAGATTGGTATTTGGTTTATCCCTTTAACTCTCTTCAGATGGTAATATCCTTGGTAATTTTCTTCTTTGTTTTACATCACTTCTTGTAACACTGTCTTTAGTTTCCTTCTCTTTTAAAGACAATTTTGACGCAGTTTATCAATAGCTTTTGCCCAGCTCTTGAATTTAGGTACTTTGCGATCTATTGTTTAGCATATTCTTTTTTTCCTGTTGTTTTTTATTATAGATACCCGCAACTCTACATTTTTTGCTACACCTAGTCTTCTTCTATATAAAATGTAAATGTCTTCCTTGGTCCCTCTACGCCACAGAATTCTACCTTTCCATCAGGAAATTTTTAAAGGAATATAAATCCTAGGCCCCAAGGAAATCGTCAAAGACGACAATAAAAGGTAAGTTGCATCAACTTTTACAGATTTTATTTATTTCTTAAATTTACAGATTATATGATTTTTATTAGCGAAATTTGCAGAAGAATATATGTTGAATGGGGAAAAAAATCTGCAACTTAGGGACTTTAACTTCGCCGTAGCCGGTCCCAAGCCCGGTTGAGAATGGAGGAGGGAAACCCACGCACCAGTCAGAACACCTTGGGGTAGAGAGTACCTTCGAGCTTTACAAGTACAATCTCAGTGACTTTCAGGACGCGTTAAGCAGTCTAGTATGCCTCAGATACCTCGGCCTGATTTTGGTTATGGAACGTGAGAACTCTGTAGGACGCGTGTGGATACGCGCAGATCATGAAGGTGGAGAGGAAAACGGTACATTATAAAATTAATATCTTGGGATAAAATGAAACTAAATGGAGAGGAAGTAGAGATTTTACAACACCCACATCTGAACTATCCTACTATACTCTGCCAAGGAAGAATAAGATACACCACGCATGGCAGGTGTAGGCTTGTTGCTAACCAAGTGTGCCCGACAATCACTACTGGACTGATCACCAATATCCCCTAGATTCCTAACCAGGGTTCGTAACATCTCAATAATTCAATGATATGCGCTGACTGAAAAAGTGGATATATCAACTAAGAAGGCCTTCTACCAGCTCCTTGGCGACATCTTTGATAAGGCTCCTAAAGGTGATATCAAAATAGTAATGAGGGATTTCAACGCTAAGATTGGTTTCTAACAACACCGGGTTGAACCATGTAATGGGGAAGTGTGGACTCGGAAACAGGAACGCAAGTGGGCAGGAACGCGGCGCGACTTGTCATCGGTGAATCCCTATTTAAACACAAAAAATGCCACTTAACATACTGGATTTCCCCAGATGGCAGAACTGAGAATGAGATTGACCACGCGGGACGACTAGAGAGTAGAGGACGACCATGGATCAATGACGCTACATGATGCAAAATACAGGAACGGAACCAGATTAAAGACCGCATCAATTCTGGTACAGATGTTGCAGTTTTACAACATCTCAGAACTGCATACCGATCTCTATAGAAAGGCGTAAGACGTCACAAGCGCAACTACATCAGCACGCTAGCAGAAAAGGTAAAAGAAGTGGCCTACCGCGGTGACAATGGAGATCTTTACAAGATTGCAAACGGACTTGCAGGAAAGACTCTTACAACACAACATCCTGTAAGAGATAGTAATAGATCCCTTCTTGTCAAAGGAACATCAACTGGTCTTCACACCAGCCCGAACACCCGCCGGCTGCAACCAACATTAACACCAGAACTCAGACAAGATTGGAGTCGGCTGACGCAATTAAGTCGATCGATCTCGGCAAGGACCCCGGATTTGATGGAATACCATGGAAACTACTTAAGGCGGATCCCATTTTTGCGGCTAATATTCTTCTCCCCGTAATCCTGGAATGTTGGGAAACGGAGACCTATCCCACTGTATGAAAAATAGGCGTAACTTTAAAGATTCCCACAAAAGGCGACCTGATGAGTTGTATTAATTAGATGGGGATGAAACGTCTAGAGGGAATGTACCCAGATCAACAAATCATGGTCACAGTTGAAGACGTTGGCGCAGAACCGGACCAGGTGGAGAGTCAGTGTAATAGATGTCCTATGCCTCACATGGGGTTAAAAAACCAGAGAGAACTTAGGGACACAATAATCTAGTTCATCTTTTTACACTGAAAATCATCAAACGATCATTCCCAATGATCAAGTTTACATAATCTTCAAAAGGATAGAATGAATTAGCAATGTCAACTTTACTCAAAATTGTTTCGCCAATAGGCTAATAGGCAATAAGCTAGTTATACATATATTTAAAAAATCGGAATCAGTGTCTGGAAAATAGCATGAAAGAACTAAAGAAGCATCAGTTATGTAAAGAAAAAAAAGGAAGAGGTCCAAGTATACTGTCCTGGGGTTTCCAAAAAGGCAAAGATAATACCAGAGAGAATATTCGGGAATAGAAAACAAAATATGGTTACAAATATTCATTCTGTCACAATTTATTAAATATTATCAACCTAAATGCCTAATTTAATGACCGACAACTGGCAGTAGATTGGTAGTGGAGGGTTTTCCTTGCTAAAGCCATGCTGAGAGGAGTCCATGGAGGGCCTACAGTAAAAGCGGAGTAGGTTTGAGACCGTTTCTTGTTCCTGTAACACCTTACGGCGACGGAGATGAGGAAAGAAATTCCCCCGATTTGACAGCAACGATTGCAACTGTACCTACAATTTAAAGTAGATTCTGAATCATCAATATTACTTTGCAACTGCCAATGGCTTTTTCGGAGAAACCTGTTGTCAGCAGAAAACAGGGATAATTCGCCGCCGATGAAATTCAAAGCCTCATAATGGACCAACGACTTAACTAAGTATATTGCAACCAAGGCCAAACACCCCACAACGAATTAAAGGGCGAACCTCGCCGTCAGACTATATAAGTGAGACTGGATCAATACTTGTGGTCTGTTGGTGGCCAGTTGTCATCGAGACCACATCGACCAGAAGGAGTCGTAGTCCATTAGTGGAGCAGACCAGACCTAGCCGACCGATCAACAGCCAACACAGGTAATTGGGAAATTGTGAGCCATATGCCTTATAAGTAAGACCGGCTTAATACTTTCCTTGATTGCAGTATGGTGCTCAAGGAGGCCACAACTAATCGAATGAGCAAAAGCCAGCCGAACAAACGCCACCAACACCAAAGAGGTAATTTTTTTGTAGGTAACTTGGAGTTACGGGTTATGCCAGAGTTTCTGGTCAGTCCCTGAACAGCGATAGGACTGAAAACATCGACCATCATGGGGGTACTCCAAGTGATAAGAAAAGACCAAGTAACGTAAGTTTTAGTAGCTGGCGGGCTCCCCCGGCTACTATAGTAAGTTGGGATCAGATCGGATTCATTTGCGGTGCATAAGTTTAGTATCCCTGGTTATCCAGATTTCTCCTTCACCCGCGTGCTTCGCTGGTGTTAGACACTCGCTTATTTCCTCTTACGGTAGCGAGTTTCTCTGGCTCGGGATTCTGGAAAATCCTGGTTGCCTCAAGACAACCAAACCGTTTAAATTAATTAATTAATTAAAATAATTAATTAAATTAATTCTACTAAATCTTCAGCCGCCTGGTCGGGAGTTGGCGTGTGATTTTGTTACCTCATAACTTTTAAACTGCCATCAGTAAAAATTTTATTAAACGGTTGGCTATTCCCTTCAAGCGTTTCAATACCTACATGCTTAATACATCCCCAACAAATTTATAAATTGTTGTTTGCTTTCAAGGCAACCAGTTGTCTGAAAACACCAGGTATTTACCAAACCTTCTACCACGCTTCCCCGGCCACTCTCCTTAACCAGCATGCTTTTCTGGTATTGAGCACTAGTGCACTTCCACTTGCAGCAGCGCGATTCCCTACTGTTCTGCTTCCCTCTCTCACAAGCGTGCGTCCCTTGTGTGAGACGCTCAAATATCCAGCGTGCTTCCGTGGCTAAAATTTCATTTCATATTGTCTAATGATACTGTCCACCGTCATTAAGATTTTTATTTTGAACCGGGCAGATTTATTCTTCTGTCTCTTTCTCTCATAGAAGAATTAATCGTGTGAATCACTGAGAGTCCTCTCTCCCCTCCACCAAGTTAAGGTAAACTGCGCACATAGCAGTCATAAATACCGTTAGGCAGAGCAGTATCTTAATACATACCGACCGTCGTCACCGTAAGACAAAGTAGTACCTCGATACGGCGAGGGAGAGCAGCTCCTCGATACCGATAATATGCACCGTAAGGCAGAGCAGATCGGTGAGGACCGACTAGTTTTCCGGCGTTGTAAGCACCTCAAAGCAGAAAATTCCTCTCCTTTATAGAATTTATTGCAGGAAACCATATCCTTAAAGGCAGAGGTCAGGGCATATCGGGATATAGTGGGCTCAACTTGGACTTTTAAGGAGGTGCTATTCAAAGCTAAAGATGTCCTTCCTGAAAACGCCGGGAATAGAGTAGTAAATTCGGGGACCTTGGAGGATAGTCTGATAGTACTGAGATATGTTAACCGGTAGCGAACTTGAGGGTGGACCGTATGGATGTTATTAAGGACATCAGAAGAATGATGAGCTTTGTCCCGGTGGAACCTGCGAATGGAGGTATCATAATAAAGATTAGAAAGCTGGGAATATATTAAACTGCGGACTGTTAACGGCCTCCGTTAAATTCCATACGGTTAATTTCCCACAGCTGGAGAAACTTTTCCGTAGGCAGTCAAGCTTAGCAATGAGGAAGGAACGATGACTTGGCCGTAAATCTTCATGGCCCGAAACCGCTCATGTCGTGGGTAGAGGAGGGTGTATGTCAAGATTAAAAGCATGAACCAAGAAGGAACACTGGAGACGATTGGACAACATGTATTCTTGCAGGCAGGCTCAGATTTTAGCAGTGACGCAGAGGATCGAGGCTTAGAGCGACAGCAGGAGTTGGCCCCGCTGAGGGTGACTGAGAGGGGACACTACTGTAGGGCATAGGGTGTCAAGTGTCTTATGGACGATTTTTATCTCTCCTCTAAAAACAATGGCGGTTACTATAGAGGAGTGAGATCCTTCAGCATTGCGATCTGAAAGGTCTTTAGTGCTTGAACGTTCTCTATGTAAATTAAATAAATTTTATTGATACTCCTAATAAAGTTAAGTTTTTTGCTTGCTTGATTAATTATACTGACAAGTAAGGGCAATTTACATAGAGAACGTTCATCAGTTTAGTCAAACATGAACAATTGCGTTTTAGCAACATATTCATGATTGCACTTTTTGCCACTTTGAATTTAATTTCTAAATTAAAATGGATCTTGTTCATTTGTTTCGTAGAATTGCTTAAAATGAAATTATTGTTGCCCCTGGCGTCGTCCTTATTTAAATTAAAATTTGGTTATATATGCAACGCTTTTAATGGAAACAATGTAATTAAAATGGAAAAAACGCGCTCATACAATGCAAAATACCCGGTTACAAACGGAGAATGCAAAAGTGAATGAATTGGTTATGCACTCGTTTGCATCTGTGTCTTTATATTTCCAACAAAACGCTGAATTGTTTTATCCGGTCAGTCTCTGAGTCCTTTCCAGTTAATGTTTATCGTCGCTATAAAATACGCACTTTTTCACTGAATACAAAAGCGGTTCAATCGTTCTCAGGCTGCCATTGTCCTTTGCCTTTGATTATTTATAGGTATATCCTTTCATAGTGCAGAGGATATTTCACTTGCGGATAAAAAAGGACATAAACATTGAATAGAGTTGTTAAAATTGATCGTATATTGAATTATCCGGACAGTTTTCTACTACTTTTTCATCATAGAATTGTTGTACGTGATTGTTGTAGCAAAATTGCTTTCGATGAGTCGTCCACAACTCCTTTTAAGGGTGATCTCAAGAAGGACATAAGACAGCCTCGTCCTTCTCTTCAACTATTGGAACTGGCCTTGGTGTAAATTGAAAAGCAAAACGTGATGGCATGAACTGGTCAACTGGCATGATGTGGTCAAGAGCCAAGAGAAATCGAGTCCATACGCCAGCATTTATAGGATAGAGTTCCCATATATAGTGTAGCCTCGGGCATCATGAGTAACCAGATGTGATTAATGGAAAAATCAAACCATTGTCGAACTGATGTTTAAGTTTAAACTTTGAATGAAGTTTTTAAGTGAGTGGAAACAATTTATTTAACCTTAATTTATATGAAATACTGAAAATGTTCGACTATAAATTTTCCTCGATTTTAAGTACATTCAATTGAAATTTTTCAATTCTGTAAAAAGTTTAATTTATCCTCGGGCAATGTGATGGGGTTTCGTGGAATGGAGTCCATTATATGTATTGAATGGTCATTTGCTGACAGAAAGGTGTAAGTAAAGGTGATTGTTAATGCTGGATTAAGGTTTCCAGTATTAGCTTGTTCATTTTGATTTAGATTTCAACCAGTTTACTCTATGAAACATATTGTCGTTGTTCAAACAAAAGTCACCAAGATCATTTATGTCTGTTATGAAATCTCGTATCTGCAGTATGGGCAAGCAGGGAGACGGAGCTGGTCTCTCAGCTGCAGTGTGAATATGGCTTCTTTTTCTAAACCCGGTGATATAAGTGTGACAAAATCACCGAATCCCTTACTTCCGAAATACTACACAGTAAAGACGCGCTTTTTTTCTCGACTTAGAAATTGGTACTGGAATTCTAAATAGGTCTTACATTTCATCAACGAGTGGATGATTACCTCTTTTTCTCTCTCCCGTAACCCTTTGAGCCAACGATTGCAAGTGGACGTGGAATTTAAAGTATATTACGCACCACTCAAGTTTTGTTTGCAACTCCCAATGGCCTTTTATCGTAATCTGTTGTCAGCAGAAAAAAATCATGGGTCGCCGCCTGTGAGATTCGAACCAAAGACCTCCGGATTGGTAGGCCGACACGTTATCACTAATTTCACCGACGGCTTAATCGTTCTAATTACATAAAATTACCAACACTGAAATAGTATAGAAACTCCATACGGAAAGGCAAACGCACGTCATGGCACAAATACTGTGAGTCAATTATATTCGCAAGTGTATCGGCTAGACTAAGAATAATTCTCGCAACTAGCCCCAGTGTTCCCTCTCTCTTGAGGTGCAGCAATAGGTCCTTTAGAGAATCAGTAGAGAAGGCGCTGGAGCTGTTTATAAACACACTCCCCGGAAACTCTGCAGCGGCGTCGGCAGAAGGACATGTTGTTATTCCATGGCTCATGGTAATCCATTTACCTATACCTACTTCATTCTTATGTCCCTTTTGCTAGGAGAAAGCTCAAGGTGATCTTCATCACCAGGGTAGGCAAAAACGGACACGTATCCGCTGGGATTTCTTACCTTATAGCTTTTCCTCGTTTTTTTTTTTTTTTTTTTTTATATATGATGTTGCCAAAGCTCAGGGGATGCCCTATGATGCTAAAGCACAGCCTTGGCAGGAAAGGAATTAAGGATGAGGGAAATGGGTTAGGAGGTTGAGTGAAGGAGGTGTCGATGTACGCCCCGTTTGAAAGTTTCAGGCTCATAAGACGAGGGAAAAACAGAAGATGGTAAACTGTTCCACATTCGTGTTGTTCTGCTAAGAAAAGATTCCCGAAATTTGACGGTACGTCCAAATTTGACCCGGAGAGTAAAGGGGTGGGAGCGACTTGTAGATCTTGTATCGCGCGTTGTAATGAGTCTACAAGGAATCAGGCTAGCGATTTCGTTAGAACAATGGCCATGGAAATAGCGATAAAAGAGTGAGAGACAACCGACATTCCGTCGATGCTCAAGAGAGTCAAGGCCCTCAGAGATTGAGGAATCGCCAATAAGTTTAACAGCCTTACGCTGAACTTTGTCTAACGCGGACAATGCGGTGTGTCCTGCCCCTGCCCAAATATGGGAATTATATTCAAACGAATTATATTAAAACGCTGGAGAGACTCCTTGACGTGTGCCTACGTGAGCATACTCTGCTAACAGGGGTAAGCAGTGCCCATGGTGTATTCCTCGACAGTGAAGAGGCCTTCAATAGTGTCAATACCGTAGCAATACATGACGGTCTAAAATCCCACAGCACCGATAGCATCGTTTGCCACGGGATTGACGCAATGCTGGGGAATGCTTGGTGTCACTTGAAGGTGGAAAGTTAAAGGTGGTAGCCTAAGTAAACGACTTTATCTTATTGGTCTCAGGAAAGTTCCTGAGCACGAGCAGCGAACTATTGGAAAGAGCTCTGAGTAATATCCACAAGTGAGCAGTCAACTGCGGCTTATCGGGCAATCTTCAGAAGACGGAAGCAAGAGAGTGATTGAATCTTTCCAATCTCCCAAAGTGCGCGGGAGTTCGCTGGTACTAATAATCAGGCTTGTACTACTACTAAATAAACTGTGACAAGAACATAGAGGAGCGCCTAAAAAAAGCGTTGGTAGAGTTGCATGCCTGGAACACATTGTACACTGGATATACTTTACCATAAACCCCACTTATGGAATAGCAGTCTGGTGGACTGCTATAGGGAAGCAGAACAACCTTATGAAGATAACTAAATTTCAAAGAGTTTCTCGACTGGGCATCTCAAGAGCAATTAGCACAACGCCAACTGCGACATTAGAGACCATGGTCCACCTTCCTGCACTTGACGTCTACACATCTGTAGGAAAACGCCGACTACACAACCACTACATCGAGCTTTGAAAAAGTCTTCTCTACCAAAATCCCATATAGAGACGGTTGTGGAGAGAGGGTGGGTAGGGAGAATCAGACGGTCTTCACTGATTGATCGAAACTGGAAGATCAGATGGGAGCTAGGATGTACACAGATTGCCTAAACCTACGTAGTTAGTATCGATTGTCGGTCTACTGTAGTGTGTTTCAAGCAGAGATCTTGGAAATAGAAGGAATTTATGTAGATAGCCAAGCGGAAATAAGTGCGCTGGACTCAAACCTAATAAGGTCACAGCTGTTAGCCATGTGTCAAAAAAGCCTCCAGAACTTAGGAGCAATGGACAAGGTAACTCTCTCCTGGATGCCTGGTAATAGGTGGATACGGGGTAATTTGGTCGCTCAAATGCTTGCAAAGGAAAGTTCTCAACTGAACGCATTCTGTAAAGTCGGCCGCCCTCTAGGGTCAGTAAAAAGAGAAGTTGACTTTAAGGCTATGCAGCTGGCTAAGGAATGAGATGGAGTATTCTGACAATTTGCGGTATGTCAAGGTAGCTGTGGTCAGCTTACAATTTTAAGAAAACGGCTTTCCTGTTAAGGAGAAACTGCATCGATCTCTGTAAAATTTTGGCACTCTTTTTGGTAGACACGCAAAACCTTTACGCATCCCCACCAAATATTTTTGAAGTTGTATGGACGAGGAAGAAGTGAAAAGCGTTCAGAATTTACTCTACGATTCTCCGGGCCTAGGCAAGAGAAGGTACAAAGCTTTTGGCGCGAACTTCTTCAGTGTACTGGACAATATTCCTAACATAGGGCTGAAGTAGCTTCTCAGGTTTATTAACAATTGCGGCTGGTTCGAAATAAACCCTGTACTAACATTCAGGTCCGGTTCCGCGGATTTGGTAACACAACGGAAAGGGTCTATGCAAGGCTGATCGAGTTTCCGATAGCCATCACCCTCACCTAGAGGGATAAATATGTAGCTGAGATTTGTCGGATGGGGGGGGGGGGGGGGGGGCTACAGAATTCGTTTACTTTTAGATCACGTAATATAAACAATTATTGCAATACTCTTTAAGAAGAATACATACAGTTTCTTAATAAAGGAAACATTTTTGAGCGGTAGTCTTTAAATAACCAAACTCTATCTTTTCCTTGCATGGTTCTCCCCAAACAGCGTTACTTCTGACTTGCGGCAAGAACGATATTACAATTTAAATAAGCTTTTATTTAGACTCTCGTTTTGTAAGTCTGATAATTATCAGTTTGGTTTTTCCAAAAACCAAAGGTAAAGGAGCTACAAATGTCTCTTACACCGTTGAAGTTATTATTAAAACGACCTCAACCTAAGGAGTTGACTATAATGCCAACAAACTTCTTCTCGAAAATAAAAATTTCTGAAATAACGTGTCTGCTATTGTTTTACGGAAAACAAAACAGTGAAATGTAAAGCGAGCAAAAATTTGTTTGAAACTTTCCATTCCCAATAAAAAGTTGGTATGGCTTTTATCACATTTTCAGATTTGGTTTGTTAAGTTGGTAATAATATTATAGGATTGTAAGCACAGAAAGAGTAGCTTGTATAAGTGAACTATGGAATGAAACATAGCTGTTTCCAGGAAAAAAACGAGCAAAAAAAACAGAAGAAACTGCAGCGAACAAGAAAAGTTCTACTCCCTGCGGGATTACAAAGAACTTCATATATAAAGTGTAGTATATAAAGACAGTAATAGAAGCTCCGTAAAGCTATCGTACAGATTTGTGTTGTGACTCTGGAACTAACCAAGGGGAAGAGCATCTTTAGTTTCTTATATTTTTTTATATGTTTTATATTCAATTGTCATCCCGGGAGATGACATGAGATAGTTTCCTCAAACCACATACGACTACTGGAATAACTGGTTAGAAAAATTCTCTGTGACTTTACCCGTGTGTGCTATATTTATTGTTTAGAGTTTGATTAGCGATAGCAGAGAGAAAATGGCATAGAGTTCTCCTTTTTACCTTCTGGGATGAAATAAACTTAATTTACGACTTCCAGAAGTTTCGGTGTTTATAAGAAAGTTTCCTTTAAGGCTTTTATCCTCGAGGGTTTCATATAAATTTTAAAAACTACAACACAACTACTATGATACTATAAAGACTGCAGAAAACTGGCATTAAATTTCATAAGATTTTGTGATTGTAACGTCTGCGAAAGGAAAAAATTCTGAAGAATTTAAATGCAGCAATAAAGGAAGATAGAACAATGCTTCTGCTTTTCTGTTTGCAAACTTTCACCCATACGTTCAACGGAATGCCCCCTTCCCATGCATAGTTTCAAACTTAATTTTGAACTTTCTTTACTGTTAACGTCACTATGGTAGGACCAAAACTTTCGACACAAACTGCATTTTATTGGCTTTACGTCTTTTGTAGTTAAGAGTTTTAATTAAGTCAACCTTTGAATACCGCAGACAGATTGTTCGGTTCAGTCAAGCTGCAATAAAATTATGGAATGTAATTGAACAAAGCTGCGTGGTTTGTTAATTAGTAAAACCAAATCTCATAAAACTGAATAAAAATATTGTGATAAAACAGAAGCAATAATAAAGAACAAGTCGTTGGCGGAGTAAGTGATAACGTGTTGGCCTTCCATTCCGGAGTTTCCAGATTGGGACCCATCTGATTGTTTACGAGTAATATGGGTGTTTCGGAACCCGCCTTAAACTGCAGGTGCACTTGCAATAGTTAATTGAATCGGGTGAAGTACTTCTCCCCATATCCCACAAGAAGTTACGAGAAGCTGAGAGACAATAGCCTTAAAGATATCCTTCTTAAGGAGAGAATTGTTTGGGGCAGATATTTGTGGCTTTTCTAAATGAAGCTTTACAAGAGTGCAGTGGCGGATCTAGAATTTTACGATGGGGGGTTGGATGTCTACATCAAAACTTATTTTTTTTTCGATGTCGCAAAGCCTAGCGGTCAATCCTTTGATGGTTTTGGACGGTAGAGGGAAAAGGGGAGTGATGAAACTTGAAAGCCTTGTTTTTGTATTGCGTGCGTCATGCGCGGATGTTGGATTCTGTTGAACGGGAGGCAGGGGGTGGCGGTGTGGTGGGGTGGAGAGGTGGGGGTGGAGGGGTGGGGTTGACACTTACGTTCATTATAAATCATTAGCAACCGTTGTAAATTTTGCTGCTAAATGCTATGCATTACTCTTTTTCACCCGCTTAAATTAGTTTCTCTGTAAGTCAAAGCCCTCCCATCCTCTCATTCATAAATCTATTAAGATGAAATTTGGTATACGAACGCCACCAAAAAGAGATTGGGTAAGATTTTTGGAAATATAAGACTGAACTGACGAGAAGTTAAAATGATCTTCTTGATGAAAAACTAATAGTTCAATATTTTGAATACTTTCACCTATGACATCTTTTTCGAACATTCACTAAGAAAAACAAAAACTATAAAAATATTAACTATAAAAATATAAAAAATAAGAAAAGAAAAATTAAAACTATAAAACTTTTGACATTGACAACAGTCGTCTGTCTAGGTTGGCATGACTTTTCGGATAGAAAACGATATGGTAAACTAAGAGTATGCTTATATAATATGAAAAGATAGTGATTATATTACATTATTAATAACGGGAAAAGTAAAATTAAAAAATTAAAAATTAAAATTAGTGAAAATAAATAACTTAACGAAACAAAAGAATACGAAAACAGGGCTTCTCTAGGAGCTTAATCTTAGGCTTGCCATTAATCTTGGCTTACAAGTTGTACTCTGCGATAAGTAAATTCCGGTACTGCATTGCTTGATGCACGTAGAGAAATAGCCCATCCCAGTTTTCCCCATTTGGATACCTAATAACTTCTACATTAGTTAATGTCCTCTTATCAAACGCCTGGAGACGAAACTTAGCTAAGATATGGCAGACAGCCATAAAGTGTGAGACATCTTCATCTCACCTTCCGCAGAGTATATGCATCGAGTAGATATGTGTTTTCCACTTGATAATTCAATTCTGTGCTGTAGTTTTGCATAAAGGTAATTTCCCTTTCCAGTATAGCAACTAGTGATTGAGACGGGTCGTTATTCTTTATAGTGACATCGTGTTTTTGTTCTAATTCTGACCACTCATCGCGCCACCATACATCCTGCTCCATTATTTTCCTTGCTAAGCGCTTAGGGAGTCTTTCTTCGCCCATATGTAGTAGTATTTTCCTAATATATTATATTCTATTGAACTGAGGGTGTGAATATATAAATCCGGGAGACCTGTTCCTAGCCTAATCATGTAATTTGGAGTAGAAGAGGGTAGACCCAATAATTTCTTAATGAAATATCTCTGCAGTTTTCCCAACATCCTCATATTGCTGGTAACCGCACACCTGCGAGCCATAGCACATAATCGCTACAGATACCGCCTTGTACACTTGGACCTTGGAGAAGGTTGGCATGGCCTCTTTTTGTAAGAAATTGGCCCAAGTTAGGTTTGTGCCGCAGAATTCTTACGTTATGGAAGAACTCCTTTATAATTCCTGTTTATATAAAGGGGCATAACAACTCCATAACAAATTATAGACCAATCGCAAAACTTTCCTGCATACCCAAGTTGTTTGAATCTGTTATATACTCACAGCTTGTTGGGCAGTGTAAGGGGTTAATCTTATCTAATCAACATCCTTCTTGAATTTACATCACACATTATCTCTGCTTTCCAACAGGGACTCCAGACTTACTATGTCTACTCCGATTGTAGCATGGCATTTGATAAGCTCCCTCACCCCGTGATTATGCTTAAGCTTGAAAGGTTGGGTTTTCCGCCTTTATTGCTCGACTGGATCTGCTCTTACTTAAAAAATAGGACTTACCGTGTCGCTTTCCGTAATACTTTATCTAGAGTCGTTAGGGCTTCATGTGGTGTACCGCAAGGTAGCCATCTGAGACCGCTGCTGTTTATTCTTGCCATTGAAGACATTGTCCCTCTGATTAAGCACTCCAAAGTTTTAATCTACGCAGACGGTATGAAGATTTTCTCATGCGTTAGAAACAGTAATGATTCTTCAGGGGTTGGTGTGCCACAAATGGACTACAACTTAACCTGGATAAATGTGAAGTTATGTCATTTTCTAGGAACATCAATCAGCTCGTCTTTGAGTATACCTTTGCGGAAACTAATATCCGTCGTGTGGAGTCCGTTACTGACCTCGGTGTAATGCTAGACAAAAAACTCGATTTCACTCTGCACATAAACCATATATTATCTCGGAGTAATTCAGTCCTTGGTTTTGTTAAGCGGTGTTCAAGCGAGATTTCTGATCGACAGACTCTTACTCACTTATTTTTTTCTTTAGTTAGACCAATTCTTGAGTACGCATCTCAGGTTTGGTCTCCTTGCTATGCTGTTCATTCTAGACGCATTGAATCGGTGCAGCGGAACTTTGTTAGGTTCGCACTAAGGGACCTCCCGTAGAATGATCCACTAAGGCTTCGTCCTTATGAGGATCGCCTCCGATTGCTTAATACGCACTCGTTAGAGGAACGTCGTAGAATTACTGACCTAGCATTTATTCATCAGATTTTGAACTTGAATATAGATTCTTTCACTCTCGCAAGTTTGGTTACTTATAGGCAAACCCCGTATAGCTTAAGGAGATTGCCTTTACTACATGTTATGCATTCTCGCTCTAACTATGGTATGCATGAGCCTATTAACCGCATGTGTAGAGCCCTGAATATGTGTCATATTTTTGACCTGGCTCTTACTAAGGATTTGCTTAAACAATCTCTGTTGCCTTTGCACCCCTATTGTAGTGTTTGGGATTGTTTTGCATTTTTTCTGTTTTTGTTTTTGTTTTGTTTACTAATATTTTAATGCACGGGTTGTGGGATCCTCATTCATCTTAATATATGTTATATTCTGGTGAATAGGTCAATTGGTTCCAGGCCTCTGCCTGTGAAGTGCGCCTTCTGAGTTAGAAGGGTTAATTCTATAATGCTGGCTTTTGACATTTGCAACCTTTCTTCTAAGTGTTTTTTAAAGGAGATCTTGGTCGTTAAGGTTATACCTAAATACTTGTAGGATTTTAACAATTCGATTTCTTCCCCCTCGAAGGTTCAGTATTCCTGTCTGACTTATTTAAATTTACCCTGAGATTCTATAAGACGCAATAATTTTCTAATCTGTCTATCATTTTTTGGTATATTGCACTTTTATCGGCCTTTATGACAAGGTCGTCTGCATAAAGTAGCAATCGTACATGTATTTCTTCCACATTGAAACCCCCACCAATATAATCATAAAGGTCATTAACAAAATATTCAAAAAGAAAAGGACTGAGAGAGCACCCTTGCTTCAAAGTTCAAACCCGTATCTGTATCAAACCAGTCAGACCGCTCAGTGCCATTCCATACTGCAGCCTGAGTGCTGATGATGATGATGATGATGATGAATTTAGTAGAGACACCCGCGTTGTGCAATTTGTCGAACAGGGCTTTTCTACTAATAGTATCGAAGGCCGTTTTAAAATCTACGAAGAAGCAATATACCTTCTTCTTTTCATTAACCCAGGACAAACGAATTAAACTAATCAAATTAAACAGATTGTCAACTCTCAAGCCCGTCCGGAAACCTGCCTGGTACTCGTTTAGAATGTGATGATTTTCGTCCCATGTACTTAATCGTTTAGCCAATACCCCGATAAACAATTTGACCACATCCATGAAGGACAGTGCTCTGTTATTTTGTACATTCTGCGGGTCACGTTTTTTAAGTATCGGGAAAATTATTTTGCCTTCTTAAAATTTTCATGAGCAACACCTTCATTATATATGTCATTAAAGGCAGAACATAATTTTTCCAAAAATCTTACAAAATATAAATCGAATTGTAACCGTTGAAAAAAATAAGAATAAACGGACAAGATTTTGAGTACTGCTATATTTTTCAGAGAGGGTGAGGGGGAGTAACATGCAAAAATACTTGAAAATAACACTCACTCACCAAAAGTCCGAGCAAGGCCGGGCAGACCCCGTTAGCAAGTATATAAATGAGAGGATAGGTGGGCTGACTGATAGACGGACGAACGGAAAGAGCGAAACGAAAACCTAGCTACTATGAAATCCTAAAAAAGGTGGACTTCAACCCGACGAATGATCTATCGCCATTCGGCCAAGGAAAATTATTTCCTGTTTCACTTCTAAGGAAAACTTGGTCGCATAGAAAACAGGAAGGCTGTTGTTCTTATAACACCCTTTTAGGGTCATGAGCGTAAGTATAAATAATAAAAATTATTGTTTTGAACTGCTTCCTTTAATCAGATTCTCTTTAATACCTCACCAATGAAGTGTAACTATGGACGGACGGCACCAGAAGAAATTTTGACAGGTTTACCTGTCCATAGTTATAAGTCATTGATCCGCACCACGCAAGTATTGAATTTAATCGAAGGCCCCCTCATATGGAGTTTCCTTATTAAACTCTGTAGCTAGCTTAACTCCGCCATAGCCGGTCTCAAACCCGAGAATCTATGCACTATACAAATACACTCCTTTTGTGGGCTGAAACCCACTTATCTAACAACCGACTCCTACAAACAAAACGTCTAGTTTGCCTCGGATACTTTGAACTGATTTTGTGATGACATCTTTTGGCTATAATCATTGGACTACGATCTGGGTATGAAACGTAAGATTTCTGTGGGAAAAGTGTGAATAAGCGAAGATCAGAGAGGTAGAACGGGAAATACACCAGTATAAAATAAATATTGTTGGGTTAAGCGAAACTAGGTAGAGAGTTTTTATCACCCATATCTGAAGCCTTGATTCTATACCCTCAATGGTACAAATCGAAAACACCCCGCATGCCTGGTGTTGGCTTTATGCTAACCAAGCTTTCCCGCCGATCACGATTGGACTGATCACCAATATTCGACCGAATTGTCATCACTAGGTTCCAGATCAGGTAACATCTCCCATTCAGTGATATGTGCTAACTTTCGACACCTTTTAAAAGGTTTCTAAAGGTGATATAAAAATAGCTTGGGGAATCTCTATGCTAGGATTGGAACTTGAGACATCCGGATTTGTAGGCCGACACGTTATCACTAACTCCACCGACTAATACTACAAATTAAACACCGGCTATTACCACAACCGTGCGGGGGGGTTAAAATTAAATGTATATGACCATATTTTATAATTCCATAATATATCATATTTTATGTACATCCATTTGTTGATAGTTTTCTTTGTATAGCTCCCTTATTTCTTTTTAATGAAATTAGATGAAACACCCCCCGCCCCCCCCTACCCACCCAACAAATACAGCTCATGGGCCTGGCTACTAGAAAATTATGGGCATGGGCAAAGAAGCCTAAAAAATGTCTTAAAGGATCAACATAATGGACGTTTAAATCCACTCTTAATCATCCAGCTGCAGTTGCGTATATTCTCTTCTCCCCCACGCTTGCGCTATCATAATTACTTAGAACACACAAATAGTAGGTCTTAGAACGGTTACACCAGACAGTCACCTTACAGTCATAGGCTGTCCGGTAGTGTGTGTGACGTCAACGTGCCTAGTAGCGAAGGTAACG
This sequence comes from Leptarthrus brevirostris, assembly GCA_964036015.1. Lineage (NCBI taxonomy): Eukaryota > Metazoa > Arthropoda > Insecta > Diptera > Asilidae > Leptarthrus > Leptarthrus brevirostris. The sequence goes on from OZ038371.1 coordinate 20,789,162, forward strand.
TGATTGGAGTTGGATTCCTTGGTGGCTGGTCGCCATTAGGCTAATGAGCTGTTGGTTCATATCGGTATCATCTTGGTGATGTCGATGTCACTTGCCGGCTGGCTAATGGGGAAAAGATGTTGTACTTTGAAAGGCTGCAATGCCAGAAGAAAAAATGGCATCAGAGCGCAATAGAAAGATACGCTTTGATTGGGCCCGAGAGTAAGAATTGGAGTGAAGAGGTTTGGGTCATAATTGTCTGGTCAGGTGAATCAAATTTTAAGGTACATGATGACATATAAATGCTTATCTCAAAATTTGAATTGTTTGACTACTTTAATTTCTGAGAAAAAGCAATAAATTGAGGGTGCTTTATACTTATGGCCAAGGCTGTGTATATGGATGTCAGGGCGGCGAGCTACAAATAGTCGTTTTGAGTTAGAAGATAATGACATCTTTGAAGGTCTTCTGGAATTAAGCAAAGAAAACCATTTAAAAATGGCAGTGCCTATTTACCATCCTCAAGTAGCCATGTAATTTCCTTGTACGCGGAAGTATACGGAGATACAGGGAAAGTACACGGAAATACACGGAAAGTACACAGAAATACACGGAAAGTACAAGGAAAGTACACGTAAATTACACGGAAATCACACGGAAAGTACACGGAAAGTACAGTGATAAACTAATACCAGTAATATGAATATAGAAGTGACTATTTGTACTTATCGTGTATTTACGTGCAGTTCCGTGTAGTCCGTGAAATTTGTACTTGTACTTTTCGTGTACTTTTTATGTACTTCAGTGTACTTTCCGTGTACTTTCCGTGTACTTCCGTGTACTTTTCGTGCGCCATCCGTGCACTTTCGGTGTATTTCTGTGTACTTTCCGTGTATTTACGTGCACTGTCCGTGCATTTCCGTGCACTTGCGTGTACACGGAAATTACACGGCAATTTGAGGGTGGTAAATAGACTGTACATGACATGTACTTTCCGTGCGTTTCCGTGTACTTTTGTGTACGGCAATTTGAGGATGGTAAATAGACACTACCTTTAAAAATAGCATGTGTCGTTTTGCGTAAATTAATATACGTAATATATATCTGTGCTCGGTTTGGGGTTCGTTTCGCGTAGCGTAAAAATTTCCTGATAACAGTTGAGTGACCCAGTAGCGTAAATGATTTGAGTGATAAGAAAAAGCGATTTGCTGAAGTAACCTTGAACTTTATAAGAGTATCAGGTAACTACTTTAGATCTAAATGTAGCCAATAATTCGGGGACATATTATGAAATAATTGCAAGATTATAAAAGTGAAATTAGCAAATTAAATTAATTAGCATCATTAACTTGATTACGTCGTCAAAATAACAAGTCAAAATAAGAAGTCTGATCAGGTTTTCCAATATTTGGAGGAAGTTATGGTAAGCGTAGGTAGCACACAGAATTTTTTTGGATTTGTAGAGGTAAAGCAAGAATGTCGTATCTGGAGAATTCAATTAAATTTTTTTTCAATTCAATTCATTTATTTTAAGATCTACACAATTAAGAAGTTTACATTGTGTTAGGAGTAATTGTAGGATGATAAATAAATAGCTAATTTCAGTAATATAAGAAAGAAGTCATTAAAAACACATTAAACGTAATTAAAGGAATAAAAGATAATTAAAATAGAAGTCATAGAACAAAAAGCCAATTTACAAAAAATTTTTTATAAGTTATAATGCCTGAGAAAAGTGGGTGAACAGTTCAAGCTTAGATTTTCCTCTGCTAATTGGCTCCATTGGCTAATTGGCTTATTTCACAGTCTGGCCAATTGAACATAAAACTGATGCTCAGATACTACACAGGTGAACCGTGAAATGACCAAAGCATTGCTGTGTGTAGAACGAACAAACTGTAACTTAAAATAATATAAAGATGGTCGGACATAAGTTGTTAAGGATGCGCCGGAGACACCGGTTGACAGCTTAGATGTTATTTGACAGGTCACTTTCCATGTTGAACAGCCGTACAACAGAACATATTTTACGTTCTACTCGAAGATCCGGAGTTTTGTGCATCTGGAGATGTTGTTATTGCGCCAGATCTCAACAAGTCTGCTGAAACTATGCTTCTAATATAGCAAAATTTATCCACTTGCTCTATTTGCTGCACTTCCAGATAAATTTAATGTTGTCTCATCGAGTCCAATCTCATAAGTTTGGTTTTAGCATCATTGATCTTAAGCTCTGCTCTGCAAGCTTCTCTGCTCAGAGTTTCGGAAATTTGGGCTACATAACTCCGTTTGTTGGATAGGAGACATACATCGTCGGCATAGTACAGGTGTGTAAGGTTAATAAAGTATTTCCATCTAATCCCTCGTGATGGGTGGTCATCATTAATGGCAATCAGGAGAAGCAAAGGTGATATTATGCATCCTTGTCTCACTCCATTCAGCACTTGGAATGGCTCCGACAGTTTTCCCAGGTGTAGGACGTGAAATTGGGCTCCTCAGTAGGACTCCTTTATGATAGTGATAATTTTTTCTGGGATGCGTCTCATACGTAAAGCTCGTTTGCTCGATGATAATTCGGAGGGTGTTGATCTGATCGTTGCAAAACATGAAAGGCTGCCTGTTCATCGCTAAAAGTGCGCTCGATTGTGTTTCTGATTCGCATTAAGATGATTTTAGTCATTAATTTGGAAACTGCAGTTAAAAGACAGATATCGCGCCAATTGCTTTAACTCCTAAGGTCGTCTTTTGGGGAAATCTTCAAAGTCACGCCTGTTTTTCATTCAGTGGGATAGCTCTCGGTTTTCCAACTTTCTCGGATTACGGGGAGAAGAATATCAGCTGCGGGAATGGGATCCGCCTTAAGTAGTTCCACTGGCATTTCATCAATCACTGGGGCCTTACCGAGGTTCATCGACTTAATTGCGTCAGCCAACTCCAATCTTGTCGCAGTTCTGGTGTTAGTGTTGGCCATAGCCGGCGGGTGTACAGGCTCGTGTGATGATATATTCTACGGTCCGAAGTTATTGTTTAGGACGTCAACAAAATATTCTCTCCACCTCCGCAGTTGATTTTCCTGCGGTACAAGAAGGGATCCATTAGTGTCTCTTACAGGATGTTGTATTGTAAGAGTCTTCCCTGCCAGTTTTTTTGGCAATCTTGTGAAGATCTCTCTGTCACCGCGGTAGGCGGCTTCTTCCGGCTTTTCTGTTAGCGCAGTGATGAAATTGCGCTTGTTACTTCTTACACTTCTTTAGACGGCTTTCTGTAGAGATAGCCTTTCTGTAGGGATAGGCTTTCTTTAGTTCTCAGATGTTATTTAACTGCAACCTCCGTAGCAGAATTGATGAGGTCTTTACTCTACTTCCGTTCTTGTATATTACATTCTTTTGCACTTTCCCATTTTTGGTCGATGGTGTCGTCGGTGTTATGACTCAGTGCATTATCTTTTTGGTGCAATATTGGTATAAGCGCTGCAGATGTCCGGTGTTTTAAGCTACTGTAAGCCGTCGCATATTAGATGTTGTGTTATGTGGGCATACTGCTGCCGTGCATAAGCAAAACTTAGCTGTTACAAGATGGTGATTGCTCCCAATATAAGCGCCGCGCTTAGACCTTACATCAAGAAGACACTTTCTCCAACTTTTCGGAACAGGTACATGGTCAATCTGATTCTGGGGAAACCCAGGATGTCAAGTGGTATGTTTTGTGTTTAAATAAAGATCCCCCGATGCCAAGTTGCCACGAGTTACAAAATTCAACAAGCAAATGTCCATTTGCGTTCCTGTTTCCGAGTCCAAATTTCACCATTACATGTTCCAGGCCGATGTTGTTAGAGCCAATCTTAGCGTTGAGATCCCCCATAAAAATTTTGATGTCACCTTTAGGAGCCTAATCGTTGTCGCCAAGAAACTGATAGAATGCCTCCTAAGTTTTTTTATCCGCTTGTTCGTTCGACGCGTAGCATTGAATTATTGAGATGTTACGTACCCTGGTCCGGAATCTGGCGGTGATAAATCAGTCGGATATTGATGACCAGTCCAGAAGTTTGCAACAAGCCTACACCAGCCATGCGTGGTGTATCTAATTTTTCTTGGCCAGAGTATAGCAGCACAGTTTAAGATGTGGGAATGTAAACTCTCCACTTCCTCTCCACTTAGTTTCATTTAATCCCAAGATATTTATTTCATAATGGGCCATTTCCCGAGTTTTCACGTTCCATAGCCCGATCGCAGTCCGTTGTTTATAGAAAAAGGTTGTCATTATAAAATCAGTCCGACTTATCCAAGGCATACTAGAGCTTTCGTATGTAAATTTTTTTTCAGATGAGCGGGTTACAAGCCTACCTAACCATTACTAAAAGGAGCACTGCACCTTAAGGCGTCCTGGGAGTCACCGAGAGTGTATGTGTGTAGCGCGTAGGTACTCTTCAAGCCGAGGTGTCATGGCTGGCGCGTGTATTTCCCTCCTCCTTTCTCAACCAGGCTTATTTATAATGTAAACTGAAGTCAGAGCTACCAACATTCCGGGTACGGTATAAATTGCAATTTGTCAACCCCAACGAATTGAAATTCACACTTCGGCTCAGTTAGCAATAGTTGTGTTGTCAGGAATATATCTCTCTCAAGTAGTCAAGCAAAACAAAGTGAAAGTGTTAAATAAAATTAAAAGTTGCAGCAACTAAAATCACGAATTGATGCGATCAGAGGAGATTCTGAGCTGGGTATTAAAATAAACCCGAAAATCGGACATTTGTATTGAACAATTTTACAAAGTTGGTATGCTATAATCTTTTCGAGAGCACTGTATGTGCGAATTAAATATACATTTCGACCGCTAAATTCCCAGTTTTAATATTCCTCCGTATTACCTGTGCAAATCGAAAACACGTGCTACTTCACTCTCAATAGAAATTTTTAACAAACTTGTTGGTTTATTACGCCAACCACTCAACGAAACTTTTGGTGTCTATTTCAGAACAAGCAGATAATTTTGCTCGTGTTACCCAAGACCTTTTTCGAATATTGTTACCATCAAAAACCGTTTTTGTATGCTATTAAAATGTGGGTCTCTTCCGAGAAGAGGAATTAAAAGGTAACTACGTTTTATAAAAATAATTCAAGTGACGTCGGTTTATGAAACGTGAGGGTGTCTCAGAAAAATGAAAATGAAAAGGTGAAAAGTGGTTACCATTTAGCGAAACCTTCTAAAACGGTGACATGGGACAATTAATTTTTATTTTAAATGTGAGGTTTTTAAGTGTAGCTTGGAGGTAGACAAAAAAGATTGAAATGTTATTGTATTGATTATAGAATGCTTTTATGATTTTAAGTAGAGAGAAGTCTGCCAGCTGCTATCTAATTTTCATCCAAAATTTAATGGTAATCTTACTATAGCTAGCTCCTTATTTGGTGGAGCGATAGGATTTTCTTTGGGGGCTTTCAAAATAGAAGAAGAAAATACAGCACGCCTTCGATATCTCCATACACATAGTATATATATACCTTCATAAACCCCAGAGGTGTTCTTCATTGTAATACTGTATAATGAGGTTGTACCTATTCACTTATTCCCTGAACAGGAAAAACTAAAAACAATTTTCTTGCAATGTTGGTCTTTTGCCCTTTGAGAAATGAACGCATTTATTTGTGCCGTACTTTCGAAAACAAGAAGAACATTTTTGCTCATTATCTTTCCTTTACTTAGTATAAATTTTCATGCTGGAAACTGTCAGATGATTTAAGCTTATTACCCGCAGCCAGTCCGAGCTCTTAAATAGAGACATTTATGTACCTGTTTTGCCTTCTAAAGGAAAGAAAAAATTCCCTGGAAAATAATTTCTTATCTTGACATCCGCCAGTGAATTGCTTCTCTGTTGCGGCTTCTTCCGGCGGGCTCATCTCTTTTAGAGTATTCAACTTTAACATCGAATTAAAATGCAAATTTTACCAGGCAGTAGAAAATTTGATGGAAAAAAAGATAAAAAGCGCAAAATCAAGAACCACGAGCTTGAACATTTCTAACAAATAGATACGACTGAATTCGCATATAGGTATGGGTGTATGATTCGAAACTCGTAAAGTAACAGACGCAAAGGACCTACCTGGAAAACTAACACCGGGAGAGGAAAATTGTATTTATATGCAAATACATGGAGACATATAGAAAAAAAACTATATGTACCATTTTTGGAGAGGATTAGATATCTACATACACCTACCTGGATGTTACTAATTTTAGAGACCCTTTTAGCAGATAAAGGGAACCACGTTTGGGATTGAACTTTTCAATAATCACCCTTATCTCTTGATTTGTAAATGACGTATCCGCCCGCACGGGAGCATTGAGAAGGAAACGTTTTAGGGTTGACAGCTAAAGACGGCAAGACTATATCTTCCATATCCTAAAAGCCAACACCGAAAATTCAGAATTTACATATTTTACCGATTGTTGTTCGAACGGATCGAAACAGGACCTGAACTGAGAAGCTAAGGACCCAAAAAAGGCTGGGATAATTACGGGTAAGATAAAAGCTTATTGCCAGCCGATTCTCGTATTCGTTTCGGTTTTTTTAAAAGATTTGTTTTGCAAACTTCCTCTTTCCAGAAAGCTTTCCTTTGTTTTTCTGGTGGCGAGTTAAGAGTTAGCACTATCTGAAATTCAAATTTTACACAAATAGATAAAGAAATACATGAAGCCTTACCGTTTTCCTTCCGGTAACACATTAGTGGCGAGTTCTGATACAGAAGAGAAAAAAGAAAACTTTTTGAATTTTTTAGTCACCCTTATTCCAAGGGAAACAATATAAAAATTTTCAAGGGTTTTTGAGGGCACTTCGAAGATAAAAGAAATTGAAAATTGCTGTGCACGGAGGTTCATTGTTTCTAAAACCCATAACTGCCTATTTTCATTGGATACTTTTCAGTCAGTTTTCAATTTATTTTTGGGGTCCTAGGGAGCTTTTTAAGTCTCTCGCCAATTACGGCTACACGTGGCAAACCTTATAGGCTTTTTATTTTATTGTGGATTTTAAAACGGAGATTATTTGAGGAGTTTATGGTAAAAGTTGCATTTATTAGCAATTAGAAAAGCCCTTTCAGAAGATAGCTGTACAGGAGGTAGAGTATTCTTTGAGTATAGCATTTTATGTTCAACAAGGATATAAACATTTTGTGTTATAAGGGAGAGCATTTTTTCAGCCCTAGGCTTCATTGACGTGAACCGTGGCGTAAGATTCGACCCACGTGCTTGAACTTAATTTATTTTGGAGGTAACAGGACTCATACCTTCACCTGTTTACATGAAATATAGGGTTTTTTATTTATTTATTTATTTATTCAAAGATTCATCAAATCTCTGATTAATAAAAATTAATGCAAATATGAAACAGTCAATACAAAAGCATTTATTTATTTAAGCTTAATACAAGCTATTACATAATAATACTACAATTACAAGCTATAACATAATAATAATACTACAAGCTATAATAAATGATGACATAATAAATAAATAGTAAAAGCTACAATATGAGCTCTAATTAAAGTAGATATGGGCTGGAAGGAAGAAGAATTAAGAAAGGCGATCAAGATGGGCGGGATCAAGATATAAGGCTTTGTGAAGGGATGATTTACTCAGATGGAAGTCAAAGGAGAAAAGATCGTTGACTTTTCGTAGCATCCGGTTATTGGCTCGCTTTTACTGTAGTTTATGCGATGGCGGTCGAGTCGGAAAAGGGGAGTGGACCTTAGGTTGCGGGGATTGGTATAGATGGGTAAAGATTGCAGGATTGAAGGGCAGTCTATGGCACCACTTCATAGCTGATGAATGAAGAGAGTGTCGGAAACATCACGACGTTTACTTAAAGGTTGTAAGTCGTTCAGTTTCAGATGGTTTTCATAAGGTGGAAGGTTGAATCTGTCTATTCGCAGTAGATCACGTAGAGCAAAGCGAATGAACCTACGCTGGACGGATTCAATCCTGTTAATGTGGGTTATTTGTGTAGGTGACCACACCTGGCTGGCATATTCAAGGAGAGGTCTAACGAAGGAGGTAGATTTGGAAACATAAGGATTGGAGAACTCTCTGGACCAGCGCTTCACAAACCCTAGCGCGAAATTACCTCTGTTAATTGTGCTGTCAATGGGGGGACAGAAATTGAGTTCAACATCACAGATTATTCCGAGGTCACACAAAGAGGTAACGATAGGGACTGGTACGTTGGTTAACATGTAGGTTCTCGGGGTGATAGTAAGACGCTTGCGGGAATAAGAGATGGACTGGCATTTGGAGACATTGAGTTCAAGAAAGTTTTTCATGCACCATGTGGTGAAGGAATCGAAATCTTTTTGCAGAAGAAGAGAGTCGGTTGTGGAGGAGATATATTTAATTATATTCATGTCATCAGGATTCGAACACCGACTTCACCATCCCACTACTTAGTTTTGGGAAGGCCTTCTCCACAAAAATCCCAACTAGAGAGGAATGGGAAGAGTGGGGGGATGCCACCGGTGCAGAAATATCGGTCTTCACGGATGGGTCTAAGGCGGAGGACGGAGTGGGAGCGGGGGTCTTCTCGGACTGCCTAGGCATATGCAGTAGGTATCGGCTACCGGACCATTGCAGTGTATTCCAAGCAGAGATCTTGGCCATAGAAAGGGCGGCAGAAATAATGCACGGACGCCCAAACCTACCAATGGGTAGCGAGATATGCTTGTACATCGACAGCCAAGCAGCTATCAAGGCGCTGGACTCAAACTTAGTCAGGTCACGGCTGGTCGTCAGGTGTCTGGCTGGTCTCCGGACTTTAGGGGCGAGGCATAAGGTAACTCTATGCTGGGTCCCTGGGCACAGTGGTGTTCAAGGGAATGAGGCAGCTGATGAGCTGGCAAAGGAGGGATCACATTTGGATGATTCCTCTATTGACAGATCGATCGGCTGGCCGCTAGAATCAGTAAAGAGAGAAATTGACCTTAATGCTGTTCAGCTCGCTAAGCAGAGATGGAGTAATCTAACCACATTCAGCCTATCAAGGCAGCTGTGGCCTGAATGGGATTTGAGGAAAACGCGTTCCTGCTAAACGGAAGCCGGATAAACCTCCGAAACATTGTGGCAGTTATTACTGGCCACTGTCTTTTCGGTAGACACGCAGAACGTCTGCGCGTTCCCACGAATGACTTCTGCCGGAGCTGTATGGACGAGGAAGAGGTGGAAAGCATTCAGCACTTACTCTGCGAATGCCCGGGCCTAGCAAAAAGAAGGTACAATGCAATGGGCGCGTACTTCTTAGATGGCATGGGCGATATAGCCGGCATCGGGCTGAAGCAGCTCCTAAGGTTTATTAACAGCTGCGGCTGGTTTTAGTTAAACCCGGCAATCAGGCACAGTTCCACGGATGTGGTATCACAACGGACTATTTATAGGTCTATGTGAGGCTGATCGGCTGTAGGGCTGGTAGCCGCCACCCTAACCTAACTTAACCTAACCATGTCATCAGCATAAATGGATAGCTCTGAGTGATTGATGACACATTCAACATCATTTATTGTAAGGATGAAAATTAATGGACCAATTTTTCGAATAGTTTAGGTATGGATGATAATTTAGCGATGGGTCTGTAGTTAGACACATCGTTCTTGCAACTGATAAAAAGCAACGGTCCAGGATGGCTACCCTGCGGCACCTCTGAGGTGTTAGGCATTTCAGTAGAAAACGCACGGCGACACAAAACCCGCTCTGTACAATCAGACAGATACGAAAACCGAAGGAAAACCTGGAGGGTGTAACTTATTAATGAGAATTCTGTTGTTGATTCTGTCGAAAGCTTTACTAAAATCAGTAATGATGTAATCGACTTGCTTACGCAGACACGCAGTATTTGGAGAATTCTAATAAGTTGGTTGTGGTAGATTTACCCTTCATAAAACCTTGATAAAACGTGTCCAGAAAGGATTTACAGTGGAACTGAAAGACATTACAAACTAAGGATTCAAAAACCTTTCGCAATACAACATAAGTTAGCAATAGGTCAATTATTCCTTTTGTTGCCCTTTTTATTTAGGGGAATAATCATAGAATGTTAGATATGTTAAGTTAAATAACAAAGAACAGAAACATGGGACGAGCTACATGTTCTCAGAAGGGAGGTTGGGATGCCATCTGAGCCGCTCGAGAAGCTATTGATCAAATTCGAAAAGTGCTTTAAGATGGTGGCCTCGTCAAATAAAAGAACCTTCAGATGAAAAGAAGTTGGCGGCAACTTTGTCAAGAGAGTAAAATTATTAAGCACCCTGTTACTCCGAAACGGTTTAGCTCCCCCCCCCTCCTCACTTTTTGTTTGACTAAGTGAGATCTAACCCCCCACTTATTTTGACACGCTTTATGTGAACCACGTTGTATACAAGATGTCGGATTTTTGTTTAAAAAGCTTTCTCATCTATATTAGTTTCAATTATTTTGAACTAGTAGGACGGTTCTCAGGCGTGATCTCTGTCCTCTATACATTTTCTGTAGATGAAGATAAAAGACTGCCCATAAGATGATCTATATACAACTGTGTTCATATTATCAGTTATGAAGCGCAGACGTCTCAATAAATAATGTAGTACAGTAGTTCAGTGTAGGTCTGACGAAGGTGCAACATAGAAGCATGCGTAAGTATGAGCCATCAAGTTCCGTGGAATATCGTTTCGTAATCGCTGCCAATGATATTATTAATATTTGGAATGCACTGCCAACGATACAGTCCAATTTGTCCACGAAAGATAGGCGGGAGTTGAGAATCGCTCAAAAATTCTTGAACCTAGCAGCTCTCTTCATTGCTGTTATTTGGTCATCAATCTACATTTACTGTTGCGTGAATTCCTGAATGCGACAATCAGTGCATTTCCGCTATGACATTCGTTCGCTGGCTATTTAAGACGTAGGGTCTGACTCGTTCGTTGGTCACGTCGTAATACATCGGTGGTGCAAATGGTGACTGAATTTGTTGAAGATCAGGTGCGAGTTTGGAATTGGGGATAGTTGCTGGTGATCTGTGTAAGTTATTTCTTCCTTCGTAAAGGTATTTCCACGTTTATTATATATTAATTCGGTTGAGCGTAACGATGTTTTTTTTTCAACCGAAATGTTGCGAATGTCTGCTGTGCCTTAGGCGATTAAGTCCAATTAGCGTTTATTTATTGACTTATTATCAAATATTCGTCAACAATGACTACAATAGATCGAAAATCAGATAAGAAACAAGAAAAATTAAATTTAAGAAATTAAAAAGAAACTTAAACTTAAATGTAAAACTTAACAACTAAAACAAAACACTAGCCAAGACACGACCCACGTTGACATTCTAGACGTGCCCTGGAGAAATCGAAGTCGAATCTGGCGAAGTGCTCGTTGAAGAGGCGGGACATTACCGTAACAGGCCTATGCATGCCGTAGAGTATTCGATTACCAGAAACGTAAAGGAAATCTAAAGACTCCTCAGGGAGCAGGGCGAGGCGGAGATGTTCAACACCTTCTAGAAACTCAGGCGAATTTTTCGTTCTCTGCAATAAGTCGAAGATTAGTACTATTCTGGAAATATGTTATCAAGGGAATCAAGAGAAATCAATCAGAGTCGATCGGTATAAACATCAGCATCGATGCTACTTCAAAGAATCATTTCGGAGAATTGCGCGCAATGCAAACCTAAGGAAACTGCACTGCCTCGATACGGTTGATATAAAAAGCAAAGGAGGGAAACTAAACAGCGCTAGCCCTGTTTAGTTTCCCTCTACTCAAAAATTGGTCTAACGAAGGTAACTCTGCCGACGATAGAATGCACGACCAACACCATTAAAGGAAATGACGTCTATTACTGAAGAAAAGTCATCACGGTGCACTTTCCGGCATTTAAGGGAAGGCGATTACGAAGAGACAAATCACAAAACGTACCCAGATCAGAATTTAAGAGACTACAATCAAAGTCATGAGAAACAGTGCGAAATATTTAAGACTCGTCCAAATAACACAGAAATCTAGCACTAGGAAGAAGAAGCGAAACATCATTGACATACAGGATGAACATCAACGGGCCAAAGATGTTACCCTGAGGAACTCCTAGGGTAAAAAAGACAAAATCGGAAAGAGCTCCCCGGAATATGACATGCTGACTACGACCCGAGACGTAAGAGGACAACCAATCAACAAAGCGTGAAGGAAAACCTAAAAGAGACAATTTGCAGATCAGGATTCCGTGGTTAATCCACAAAATTCGTAAACACACAATCCACCTGTTTAACTGACACGATGGTCGGTAGCAAAGTGTATTGCTGCCAAGAGCCTCGAAAAACTTCTCGCGATGACACAGGTTAGCAATTGGTCGATAGTTGGAAATATTACACATTTTGCCCTTCTTGTGTAGAGCAATTATTGCAGATGTATTCCAGCGCTCAGAAAAGAAGCCGGAACGTAATGACAAATTAAATAAATAACAGAGCACACAAGCAAGAGACGATAGGCATTTCTTCAAGAAGGAAGCAGGATTACCATCTGGAGCACAAGAGTAGCCGTCCAAAAGATTAGATAAATGTTTAGCAACAAAAGTCTCATCAAGGGAAAAGTAAAGTGGGAAAACTAGGAATAGGAAATATCACAGATAGAACCACATAAGGTAGTTTGGAAGAAATCGGCAAAGTAATTGGAAATACTAAATGGATCGTTACTTTCAGAATTACGATAACTAAAAGAGGAAATATTAGAGTCGCACTTTTGCTTCGGCTTAATAAACCTCTAGAACTGTTTAGGAACATTACACAACGTGGTTCTTATGTAAGGTAACAATTCCGAATACGAAACCTGTGGTCGAATGTAAAACCGAGGACAAAGTTCGGAGTGCGCCATGTAGTTCGCGTGATTCCCTGAGGCACAGCACCTTTGCCAGCCCTTACCTTTCAAACCCCTCAGATGCCACAAGACACTGTCAAGCCAGGGATGAAATAAAGGAGCGGATCCCTTACTAGAAGTGCCAATAGGAGCACACCGATAAAGTATGCGTAAAGCACATCGTAGAAAGCGCCCTCAGCCAGATCGATATCACACTCTCCAAGCCCCCCAGACCAGTCGCAAGACAGGAGTCAGACATTAATGGAAGAACCGTCAGCCTGTTTAAAATTGAAGAAGTCGCTAGCAAAAGAAGAAGATGTGTAAGCGGCTTCGAAACTCAATTCAACCAAAAGTTGAATGTGGGACTTAGGAACCAAGGCAGGATAGCAACTCCTCCTCATTCTCATGACACCATCGGCATCAGAAGAAGGCGCCCCGCTAATGGCAGGGAGATCGCAGTCGCCAAAAGTCATGATGTCACCCGGGGAAGCAGGACATCAGACAATCCGTCAATAGACGCAACAATCAGTTCATACACCACTGGAAGCGAACAAGGTGGAATATGAGCGTTCGGTACAAATAGTTTTCTACCAGGGAAACTCAAGACATCACACAAGAGTTCAGGATTATTGCAACTAACAATTTGTACGACTCAGCACCAGATATTCTCCCTAATCGCACTCAAAACTACACCACCGACATAGTCGCAAGGGTCGGAGCGGTGACGTTTCCGGGGAAAGACTTGAAACTTGGTACTAAAGAGTTCAGAGCCCCCACAAATAACCAAGTCTCGGTCAGGCATATACATAACATCGGTATTAGACGTGTAAGAAAGGGAGAAGAGCAGCAAGGTTTTAGAACGCAACGCGGCACGTTAGCTGGAGATCGAAGCAGTTTTGAACAGCCATTACGGTCAAGAATGCTACCCTGTGGAACCAAAGAATGCAATCTACCTGTTTATCCGATTCAATAGTCGGCAAAGAGTGATGGAGGAATTCGAGCATGTTTGTGGTAGTCGATTTTCTTTTAGTGAAGTTATCTTGTAAATGACTCATTAAAGGTCTGCAATGCAAGTGAAGTATGTTGCTTGCTGAAGGCTCGCAAATTTTCGCAACACGGCAGAAGATTTTGGGCAATTTTGTTATAGTACGATTCAGAATCAGATTGACCAAATCTTGCCTTACGAATGTACAAATTTTCATAACTAAATTACGAATTGCAATCGAAAATAAATCTTACATTAAAAAAGTAGTTGTTTATTGAAATCCACAAAGGATCTAAAGAAAATAAAGGGTTTACCCTAGCCTATTTTCTAGAAATTCAAGCACAAAAATAATGTAAAAAGGCTATGCGAATGTAAAAACAGAAAGTTGCCTCATTAGCGATTTAAATTTTAATATAATACTAGACAAGAAATATTGTGATTAGGGAAGACATTTCTAAACACTACTCAGTTATTAAATTATTCTAGTTTTCCTTGAGAAAGTAGAACTTTGCTCGCTTAACTTCCTTTGCTTCCAAGATTAGAGTAAATGGCACGTTCACCAGTTGAAGTAATGATGAAGCTATTTCCGCTTTTAGTATCGCCATAAACTGGAAAGAACCCACTCAACAGAAACTTTTCCTTTACCTCCGGAGACTAAAATTTGTGTATATTTTTCCTCATATCTCAACATTCAATTCGAGGAAAAACAAACTCCAAAGTTGTAAAGTAGCAAAATGATACCAGCGAAGCAAGAAATATGAGTTCCTTCTAGTCCTATCGTATACACAAAGTATCCTAGGCTCAACATTGTTAAAATTTTCCTTCAAACTTTGCAGAGAATCATAAGGCAAGGCTTTCATGGTCCTGCGAATGTTTGTTTGAGCCAGAAAGTACTTTGGGTAGTATAACATTCCGGTAGCCTGGCATACTCCAAAATTCTTGTAGGTTGCCATTAGACACCATCTAAGGCGTTTCGAGTATGTCTTAGAAGGACCAGCAGAAAATCTACACATTCTTGCATTTCTACACGTATTTGCTAAGAAAATTTTCGTCACGTTCTACTTAAACTGGTACGGCAGGGACCATGAAAACTTGCTGCTGATTCGGCCAAGAATGTAATAAATTTGGAAACGTTTTAAAGGGCTCTTTATGTGCTTCCTGGGATCCAACTCAAGGGAGATACAAAGCCTTTAATACCGAAAAATTGAGGAACAGAACACTATACTCTAAATGTTCTAATACTATTTGCTTAGAAATTTATTACACAGGTGCAAAGTTTACCTTTGTTTTCACCTGGGAAGATGCCTGCAAGGAAATTATAAATGCATGTAAAGTATAACAGGGGAAGGAGTGCAAATACATATTTCTTGCTAGATATCTCGTGGGCTTATCAACAAAAAGTCAATAACTATTGTTATTGGGGATTGTGCCAAGTGAAATTAATTTTAGAATTAAATTTCTTTTATTTAGGAAGTTACGAAATATGTCAGATTACGTCAACGAGGCAAATAATATTACTCTCATAAATCCTTACAGGGGTTTTCAATTTAAATGCTGAAAATCTGATATAAGTGGACCCTTCGAAGGTGACTTAAAAATGTTTACCCTACTTTTTGAAAATTCAATATTAGAAGAAATTGAAATAACTTGAGAGCACGTAACTAAGCTGAATATGGATTCACTTTATTAAGAGTTTTTGTCTAAGAAGAACTAAGCCCTCAAATAGCCCAAGAGTATCCACCATAAAATCAATAGAGTGAAATTCCAAAGTGGTTTGTTTGGTTCTGGTCAGATTCCATCCGCAAATATTTGTGCGAAAACCTTTTATCGAGATAAATTAAAGGCAATAAATATTTCCTCTAGGAACTTCGTGTGCTGCAGGGTGGAACACCCCACTTTGGACTTAATGGTAGAAATTTTACATGCCATTCATACTAAATAGGTGAACTCAGTTTGGTATTTTTGAATAAACTACTTTGGAATTTATGGCCATTCTAAAGAAGTGATCCCGGACTTTATTTTATATATTTACAACCAGTCTTCGTGAATGCATACTGGAATAATTTATTTTTATGGCTATTGCTGTGGGATTTTAATCATTTAATTCATGGGACCCTATATCCTGGGGGGTGGTTTGAAATAATTAATGGAGGTGAAGAGAAATTTACATACTTACCAAGCTCAGAACGACTAAATTGCACAATTGCGGTGAAAATGGAAATCTTCGGTAAGGCATTTAAATGCTTGCGTTTTCTCGACGGATATATTTATAAGTGCAGCGATATGCAATAAAATGGTAATTTAATAGGAACAATAAAATAAAATGGAATAGAATGGAAAAGAAATCACGTCGTACATTAGGTAAATTCATAAATAGGTGCGAAATCCATTTGTAATCTTTGTCATCGAATCGAATGAAATTCATTTCCCAGCCCATGCTAATAAAATGTGTATGCGAAATAGAAAAAGAGAGTTACAGGAATGAATACATCTCCGATTTTATTGGCCAGCAGTAGTGCGCTTTGAAACATATCAAATATTAAGTGGCATTGATTATACGCCAGCTTCAGTTTCTCGGGATATCTTCTCTTTCGTAAGTTGGCTGTATTCGGACATGCTTGCACCCTGCGAGTTTTATTTCACGGTGCTCTATCTCCGATTTGATTTAAAAGAACTCAGGAATACCACAGAGTAGTCATTTGGGGCCACTGCTTTTCAAACTTTTTACCTTCCTCTCGGAAACTATGATCTGATGATAATGCGAACAGTTACCGTACATTTTACCATGAAACTAACTATTTCTTATAAAAAATTGGTGCTCTATTTACTTCTACTGCTATGTTAACTGGGAGCTCGAATCCCACCACTGACAAGTAACCCGTAAATGAAGTCGTCGGCGGAGTAAGTGATAACGTGCCCAACTCGGAGGTCCCAGGTTTGAATCCCATGTTATTTTCTGCTGACAACAGATTACGAAAAAAATCCCATTGAGGGTTGCGGAAAAAATTTTGGTGGCTTGGAATCCATTTAAATTGTAGGTCCACTTGCAACCGTTCGAACCCCACTCGCAGCGACCCATGATTGCTTTTTGTTGACAACAGATTACGATAAAATGGTCCATGGTAATTGCAGAGTAATGTCGGAGGTTTACTTGCAGTCGTTGCTCTACTTGGGATTACGGGTACTACAGAGAGATAAACATGCAATACACTTATCTTAAGATAATCTGTAGTAGTTGATTCGTCATTTCAAGTCTATATATTATTGTCTTCCTTCAGCTTATGCGTAAATCTGTTATGCGATTTTTGTGTGATAACGTAACTGGAAAACCTAACTTGTTTCGGATAAGAAGTTTATTTGGGGATCTTTGATATGTAAAATGGAAATGCCCAATAAAATATTTAAAAATCCTAAAAACATGTTTTGACTATTTTTACTTTTATGGAGGGAATTCCAAAAGATTATCTTAAAATTTTTCTTTCAGTATGATGTTGCCAAAGCTCAGGGGATGCCCTATGATGCTAAAGCACAGCCTTAGCAGGAAAAGAATAAAGGATACGGGAAAAGGCTTAAGAGATTGAGTGAAGAAGGTGTTAATATACGCCACTTTTGATAGTTTCGGGTTCATAAGATGAAGGAATTCATTCTTACTGAAAAGGTGCCGCTCGTCCAGTGCCCCTGTTTTCTGTCTCAGTGGGCTCTGGAAGGATTCTGTTATAATTCCCCTTCACATAAAAGGTGACAAATCCAACATCTCCAATAATAGACCCATCTCCAATTTGTACCATTGCCAAGGTGTTTGAGTCCCCAATCAGTGAAGTGCTCCGTTTTCACTGCAGACCTTTCATTGGTTCTTTCAAGCAGAAGCAGGCTTTCAGGTCGACTACATATTCACCGATTTTAGCAAGCCTTTAGACCGAATTGACCACGAGACCCTCACTCACAAGTATCATTTGCTTGGGTTTCAACCGCTTCTTGTTGATTGGCTGTCCTCCTACTGATCTAGTCGCACTCAGCGTGTCTTGTTCGGTGGCGCATAATCCAATGAAATCTCTGTTTCTTCCGGGGTGCCGCAGGGCAGTATTCTCGGCCCACTCCTTTTTAGCATTTTTATTTATGACGTGTCGTTGCTTTTGACTAGTTCCATAAACATTCCAACATTCATATTTTCCAAGACTGGTGCTGCAGTAACCATCTCCCCCTTAACGCTAACAAACGCACCGAAGTGACTTTTAACCGCAGCAAGAATCCTTCTCTCGCACTACTCTTTGGATGGTTGTATGTTGAGTAAGCTTAACCTGGTCAGAGACCTGGGGATGGTTCTTCATTCTCGTCTATGGTTCGACCACCGCATTGACTTCGTGGTAGGCAGGACTTATTCCATGCTTGGCTTTGTGAAAAGGTGGTGCAGAGAGCTTGACGATCCCTACTTTACTAGGCTTCTCTTCTACACTTTCGTTAGACCCAATTATAATCCAAACAGATCATTGATTATTTGGAGACATTTGGTCTGGTAAAGTCCTGCCAATCTGGATTCTGTAAGGCTCATAGTTGTGAAACAGCTCTTCTGAGTGTTACCAGTGACGTTCGCTGTGCTTTGGATATGGATCATTTTTGTGTTCTTGCATTGCTCGACTTCTCCAAAGCATTTGATATGGTCAATCACTCCAATTTGCTAGAGAAGCTGGCTACTAAATTTCAGTTCCATGACACCGCTGTGTCCTTAATAAATAGCTTTTTTTGGGGTAGACTGCAGCGGGTTCGAGTGAAAGACAGCTTTTGCCTTCCTTTGTCCCTTGCGTGTGGCGTCCCACAGGGTTCTATTCTCGGTCCTTTGCTCTTCTGCCTGTATATAAATGACCTCCAGGAGGTTCTTAAGGACTGCAGGGTGCAGCTGCATGCTAATGATGTACAGCTATATCTTAGGCGACCTATTGAGCTTATGGAGGACTGCATTGACAGGACCTGAATAACATTGCGACATGGGCAGTTGATAACCACTTGCTTCTAAGTCCACGTAAGTCCCACTTCATTGCATTCTATCGTCGGGATATTGACGTATCTCATATCCCTCCTGTTTTTCTGAATAACACAATGCTCCCATTTGATAGTCGGGTAAAAAGTCTTGATGTTTTCCTCAACGCTAGAATGACATGTGACCATATAACTAACGTGATGGGTAAGATTTATGCTGGGCTTTGACGGCTATGGTTGTCATCTGCTACTTTGTTGTCGGATACACGCTCGTTGCTTGTGAAATCGTTACTACTGCCCCACTTTATTAATGGCAGCCTACTTTATTAATGGCAGCCTAGTTTTCCCGCGTCTTTGTTCTATCTGTTCAAGGAAAGTCAAGGTGGCTTTTAATGATTGTATAAGATTCATATTTCGTTTGAGGAGATTTGATCATGTGTCGGGATATAGTAACCATCTGCTGGGTTGTACTTTGGAGCAGTTTTTATTGCGTAGGCTTGTGACATCCATTTAAAAAATTATTACGTCAAAAAATCCTGGTTACTTAGATGAAAAATTGATTTTTTTGAACTCCCTAAGGCACTCTGACCTGCTGATACCTAGTTTTTGCTCTTCAATCATGAAGGATTTTTACTTTGTTCGAGCAATCCGTGCTTGGAATCGTTTAACAGCCGATACGCAGCGTCTAGGCTCGGTGCGGAGTTTTAGGGAACTAGTAACGCAGTATTTTTCTATTTTTCTTTTTTATTGAAAATACTATACTAGGTATATATAGTATGTACTAAGCTTGATATAGTTTTAAGGATTTTTCATTAAGTAATTTTTTTGCTAAATTGCTCATTACCATATTGTTTTGTTTTCCAAAAACTTTTACAAGTACTGTTTAAAAGAATGTATTTTCTTATTGTACTTAATCCACTAATAAAGTTGAATTGAATTGAATTGAATTCTGGAATCGGATCGTCCACATTAATTGGATCGAGGTTGTTCAGCGTAGATTCCTTAGGTTCGCTCTCCGCGGCCTTCCTTGGCGTGATCCTTTCTTCCTTCCATCTTATCCTGCTAGGCTCGCACTGACCTTTCTCAACCCCCTTGAAAAGAAACGCAGGATTTATAAGATTGTTTTTTTCTATGATTTATTGCAGGGGGCCATCATCTCGTCCGAATTGCTGAACGATGCCGGTATGTCCATAGCGTCCCGGTCTTTGAGGAGCACAGACTCCTTACATATTTGATATCGAACGCTTTACGGAATGAACGAGCCTATTACTTCTATGTACCGGTTTTTCATCAAGCTCGGTATTCCACGCGACAGCTTAAGAGCCAACTGAGGCTACTTATTCGAATTGGCTTAGCTTTAGTCCGAATTGTATGCTCTGTATTTTTTATTGTAGCAGCTAGCTTTGGCGAATCTGTTTCTTAATAAAAAAATAAATTACCGACGACGGAGAATAATGAATAGCTGTCAGTATTGCACCTGATTGTACACGCACACACCATTTCTCATAATTCTCAAAATTCTCTTAACTGATATAAATGTTATTAAAGTAGTCTAATTAAAATACGAGACAGAATTTATGAGGTCTTTGTCTTCGTCTTCAAAATTAAGCTTAACTAAAAATTAAGGTGAATCTGAACAAGCTTAATTGCGCCATTTGGAAAATTCTATGAAATTTTCTACGGCAAAGGGGAAGCAGTTCTCGGCATCACCTTTAGGTATTCGTCTGCAGGCATCGTTCCATTAAATATTATTCTCTGAATGTTAATGCTTAGTATAGCTGCTTCTGGATGAAAAATAGTTGAGGTCCGGAGTCGTAAAAAGGAATCTAAATTAAATTTTCATTAAAAATTCCTTTCTGAGAGAACTGTAAAGCTAAAATAAGCTTTGATGATGGGAAAATCAAATAACATAGTGGCAATGTATGTATGTGATGTTTGACCGCTTAAGGCTGCCAGGATATGTGAACATAAAAGGAAAAAAAAAGAATGAAGTAGCCCTTTTAAAGTTATACTAGTTAGTCTCATGCTTTTATACCTCTTTCATCTAAAAACTATTAAACCAGATTTGCTGGGACGGCTGTATTAAATTTTTCCTAACGTCGTTTGGAAGTAGGTTAAGTGTTTTCAACAACAGTGAAATAGTGAATGTTGCATAACCTTCAAACCAAGTGCAAAGATGTAAAAACTTTTACATATATATGAATCCTGCCCCCTTATTCCGCAGCCTTAATCCTACTGCCAGAACTGAAAATTTTTCAACATAGGTTTCTGTGATATCCTTGAATATAACACTGTAAAATTTCTGTAAAAACTTGCACGTACCTTTTGGGTTTACAAAAATAAAAACTCTGCCTCCTATGAACTCATCCCTTAAAAGAGTGCAATTCCAATGCCATAGATATCGGCACGTTTCTGTATATATCTGAGCTAGATATGATATGATACTTGCTCAAGCCAAAGTAGAAAGTTTTTTTTTCTAAATAAATGGTGCCGAGCAAAGTACTGAAAGTGGCAAACGCAATAAATTACATAAGTGAATATCTCAAGTTCAAACTTTTCACATTTTCCAGAGGCACAAGTTTGTGTTATTGATTAAATTTAGATAATAACTTTTGAGCTGTGATGGCAGGAAGATAGGGCAAGGCAATTATAAGCAAACGTATCCTTATTTGTAAATTTTATGTCTGAGAGATAGAAGGGCGTTCTATAAGAGGGTAGAGCTGCCCTAGCTTTACGAACGAAATACGAGTACACAAAAGTTTGACGAATTTGTGTACAGACAAACATAACTGAATCAAACTGTGCAATATTTTTGTTAATTAAGATTGTGTAACTTTACTAAGTCATCATATTCACAGCTGACAGATTAAGATTGCAGCAGTATTGTACATTTACTTTATTGCTTTAAAACAAATTATGAAGTTCACTTTGCTATCGAAATAGTATTGCAAAAGATAATTGGCAATTGGACTTTTATAATAACCAACTGCAACCACAAAAAATTGACTTGATTGCTTTAACAATCAATTTATGAATTTTTTTATGGTAATCACGCAGAAGCTCCGGGGATATCCTATGATGTGGAAGCACAACTTTGGCACGAAAGGAAAAACAGGTTGGAACTATATCACTCAAATGTTAGGTGAGGGAGGTATCTTTGCACGATTGGCCTAAAGACCCAGTAATCATAAATTGAAGAATAAATAGTTTTAGCCTTGCTAGAATTTTTAATGCAATGAATCACCATAACCTTTTTTAATCGGCTTAAGGGGGATTTCTACTGTAGAAACCTATTTTTATACCTAATTTCGCGATTTTTTCTGGGAAAAGTAAAATAAATACAATGTTGCTTGAGGTTGGATGGAAGAGTCAATAGCCCTTTAGGTTACGGCAATTCTTATCTGGGCATTCTAAAGTGTCCTCCAAGCGGTAGCGGAGGGGGTAACATCTTGAAAAATTCCCCTAACCCCATGCCATGCCGAGGGAGTCTGCAGCGGTTCCAGTCTCTGCAGGACGCAGAGGTAATTGGGTCACGAATTTTACCTCCTTAGAAGCAGCTCAATCTCCTTCTAGTCGAGTAGGGTGGGTATGGGAAATCTCTGCTCACCTGGTCCTTTTATTTCTCTCCCAAATTCGGGGAACACTTATGGGTAAATATAAAAAGAAAATACTAGGAAATCCAGGCACTTCTGTTGGAGTGCAGGTGGAGGGAAAGGCAGACCCTAAAAGATTGGCTATTTCCGCGGTACCCACAACAAATACAGAAGGTTCTGCGGCGGCTGAGGAAGATGGACTTGCGCCGGCTGTAGCACTCCCAGTCGAAGGACCCATGTACAATGTAATTGTTAGCACTTCTTCAGATGCGGCGGTGGCGGGGATGGTAGATTCTCACGAATTGGATATCTCCGCGGAACACGCATTAGTAGAAGATGCATACCTGCGAAGAATCACATACAGTTAATCCGGAAGAAAGTACTTGTCCTGGCTGTGGACTAAAGCTTCATTCATTCTTGCAGGTAGGCGCGGATTCTGTTCTGACTCTCTACTTGAGACTAAGGCTTTCAAGCATAAAAGACGACAGGATACAAAAAAGTGGCAAGGAGCCGGTAAGAGGGACAGAAAATGGCCAATTCCTTTCAACTGACACTTCACCTGAAGATGCGGGTAAGGCAAAACAATTCCAAGGTGCAATCTTAAGGACTTCAAAAGCGGGTACGTTAACGGAACAAAATGTCTAAAGGTGGTCCAAGGTAATAGGAACCAAGCAAGGGTGGCAGAGTAGCCATCAAAGATTCTACCACCAGCCCACAAGGCAACATTTTCTGTTCAGAAGGGGACTCATAACCATAGCCGAAAGACCAGACCCGTCCAGGCTGAGGGTAATATGTCTGCGGGAGTATGGAAGACAAAAGTTACCCTAGAATGAACGGCAGCCAACACGTACGGGGGCCGTCCTTCTTCTCGGCGGTGATAAATGACCTGCGGCTGGGGGTCTAAGGCGCGAGCAGTGATGGTGGAATAGAGCCGCTTCAACTGGGTACTTTTAAGGAGACCCTATTGAAGGCTATAAACTCACCTCCCTAAAAACTCCGGGAATATAGGGGTTAATTCGGTAACCTTGGAGGATGTTATGACAGTACTGGGATGTGTTAACCAGCAATCCAAGGTGTGGTAATGCGAAACCATCAGGAAACTAACAAACATTTCGGAAAGAGCTAGGTAAAGAGTGGACCGCGAGGATGTTGTTAAAAACGTCAGAAGAATGATTATCTTTCCTCCGGGGAACCTGCGGACAGAATAAAAATGTTAAGAAACCAGAATCAGTGCATCAAATATGCATCCACGTGGAGTGTGTTTCGAATGCAGAAATACGGGGACGAAACCTCAGTGAACTGCGGTCTTGTAACGGGTTTCGCTAAGTTCGAGTCGACTTTTCGGGAACCACTGGAGAAACTTTCCGGTAGAGTGACTGGCAGGCAAGTTCAGCAATGAGGAAGGCACCAGAAATTAGCCGCAAATCTTCATGGCCCGGAATCCTTTATGCCGTGGGTAGAGAAGGGAGTATAGGTTATGATTAATGCAGGGAAAAAGGGGGAACACTGAACAGTCTGGGAGAACGTACATATATTTCAGCAGACAGGCTAAGAAGTTGGCATCATTCATGGGACAATCTCGCTCGGCCACTTTAGGTCTTGTTGAGCCACACAGACACCAAGTTAAATTCTTCCCAAAAGGTCAGTAACGTGACTTCAACATATTGGAAGTCTCAGACAAATTTTGGACAAGCATCACGTTTGTAAACCACCTCACCGCAGCTCTCGACCATAACGCATCCCTAAAAGAAAACAAAGTAGGCCGATACTGATTGAGCAAAGATTCAGGATAGAGTCTGGTGTGTGACCAAACCAATCGCATGTAGAAAGGGAAAGCCCTCACATAAAGGTAATGGGCGGCATTTTTGTAAATTCTAAGCTGATCGCACTGACGAAAGAAGAAAACAACAAAAAACATAATAAACACGGCTATTACGTGAAATTGTTCATTAGTGCCAGGCTGAAACGTCTTTTTGTGAAGGTTTTGTTAAAGATTGTGAAGAACAAACGTCAAGAATAATTAATTTTAATTAACCAAACAGAAGGCAAGCTTTGTTTCTCTTGCATACGAAGAGATAGCCCTGCACGAACTTATTACAATCATAAAGCATTCGCTATTGCAGAAGGAATACTCACTTGCAGCCTTCCTCGATATAGAGTATGCTTTTAACAATATCAGGTCAGAGGCGATAATGGCATCCTTGAGGAGGCTTGACGATCCCCTCATCAAACTTTTTGATCTCATGCTAAAAAGATGACGGTGACGCTGATCTCCAGTTTGGGAGGATCTAATATTCAAAGAGTAGTCACTAGGATTACCCCTCAGGGAGGTATCCTTTCACAACTCTTATGAAACATAACTCTAGATGAGTTACTCATAGACCTGCAGTACTCTGGTCACAAGGTTATCGCCTACGCCGATGAAATGGGGTGATGTGATGGGTGTGGTGTGGGCATAAACCCGAACAAAACGGAGTTAATACTCTTCTCTCAGAGGCATAATACACCTCCTATGAATTGCCCTGTACTAAACAGTAGGTATAATCCTAGATAGAAAACTTTCCTGGAAGCCTAACGTGCTGCCATCTAGTGCGTGCCACTGCAACATCCCGCGGCTCTCATCGCGCACACATTACACGGTAAACTTAAGTGTTTACGTGCCGCGGTCAGTAAGGCCTTTTGTGTGACCCGCCTTTACACCCTACGTCAAGCTGATTCCTTTGAAAAGGTACAACATCTCGTAGAGCGAACGGCTCTCTAACTCTCTGGAACCCAAGGGGCCTCGCAAGGATCGATAATCTGTGGATTTGCGAGGCTTTTGCGTAAAATCGATCGAAGTTAGGACAATTGATCTGAAAGTGGAAAGTATTTATTTTCTGTAATTAGAGCGTAGAGATAACAATAGAAAAAGCTGACTGGATGGTAATCGACTCTGTTGGTAGCCATTTTATTCTTACTTCATTGATTTATTTTTAAGTCTATTTCTAAGTTCTTCGAAACCTGCAGTTGCACAAAGAATGCTTTTATTGCTAGAAAGGAAATTTACGAACTTTCAAAAGAATGCACGTAAATAAAAGAAGTTCAGAGAAAAAGTTAAGAGAATTAGTTCAATTGAACGACATTAAAGTTATTTCTTAATAAAGATAAAATCCTACTCGGAAAAACGTGATATAAATTAGATTAGGAGGTCCTTCTGAAAGCTCAAGTATGTACAAAACAAAGGAAAGAAAAGTATTGTATCAGAAGAGCAGCTTTCCGGATTAAAAACGCCGTCATTATAAATTAACCCCTCTGTTTTCCTGCTTCTCTCAAAGGGTTAAATTAAAAACTCAAAAACACTCAAAAGATTATAAATATTATTTAATGCACTAAGGTTGGCGTGAGCTTCTCCTAAAAGGTTTTGCTTCTTTCTTATCACCTGTGTATACAGCAAGCACCTGAGAACATCAAGCACGCTTCATTAAAAATTCGCCTCGAAATAATTTCTTCCCTTGACAGCTCTTTGTGCCTGCTCACTGCTTCCGAGAGGGTGCCTCTAGCAGGAAGTGTAAATAGAAATCTTTGCCTTTCTACGGAACCCTTTAATAGTGAGTCTCTACACTCTACCTCTAACTCGAAAAAAAACTAAACTAGGTAAGCACAAGCACAGTGAAAAGTTCGGGGCTGAACAAGTTGAGAGAGAAAAAAAGGTTGAGAATTTAGCTTTGTTAAAATATGACTAATTAACCCGGTAAGGTCAACGGGTAGTTAGAGCTGTGGGTTATGTTTGCCCTTTGTTTGTCATAAGCCGAAGAGCCGAAAAAAAATGAAAGATGACGTGTGCTACCACATTCGAGTTCCTTTCAGGTTTCGGACTTTTATAGTTTGTCGACCTGAATTACAATGGGCGGACTTTTTCATAAAATTTTTAGCTTCTAATTTCAGTTTTCAGAAGTCTTTCAAACTTTCACGAGTAAGGTGTTATATTTGCATCTTGCTCCTTAAGTTTCAAGGATAACATTTATAAAAAAAAATTTGAAATCAAACATAGATATTGACGGCAACACATAAGGGAACCTTTTAATTTAACTTACTGTTTTTGTGGTTAGCACGCAACTATAGATATGATAGGGCTTTCCTGCATATTAAGCACCAACGAGAGCAGACGTGCAAATTAGGCTCTTTTGAGCTGAATTTTTTTATTAAACTCATTAAGGCTTGAAAGCAAAGTGAAATTCCGGCTACATGGACGGCTACACTACTCTGACAATTGAAATTTAAATATCTAAATTTCGCAAAACTGAGCTAATTTTTTTGTACTCAGAGGTATGGTAAATTCAAAATTCATCAAAGCCGCATCCATGTACAATTAGCGAAATAAGCTTTGAAGTTGGATTATGCATTGATGCTGTTTCGATGCATTTTGCATTTAACATACCTTTTGGTCCAAAACAATTAGCTCAATTTTACGGAAAAAATTGAGTTAAGGGATACGGATGGTCTCTACATTTTTGGGTAGATACTATTTATTTTTGTCAGATTCGCGAAGGCTGCCTACTACAATTGCAGTTACAGTATAGTATAACTTAAACCAGCATAAAGTATATTTAAATATATAGCTTTAGTTGATTCTTTAGCAGCCACTTTGAACAACCTAACTCATAACAACAACCTAAGACATTGAAGCAATAGGCTGCTTCATTCTTTTGCATTCCGTATGAATTGAAATGCTCACACTATTCAGCAATACGAAGGAGTTGTTCGCTTTCCAAGGGAGACAAGAGAAATCAGACGGTGCCTAACAGGATAAGAAGGAAGGAAAAAAGGATTGTGCCAGGGTTCGCAAAGAGCGAACGTAAGAGCTGAAATGCCTCGATCCGGTTAATATGGGCAGTGAAGTATGGATCGCATACCGGACAAGCGTACGCCAGAATAGATTCACTAAATGTGCAGAGAAGGAGTCTCGTTAAGTAAGGATCATCGAGCTCTCTGGACCACTTTTTCACAAAGCCGAGCGTAGAATTAGTCTTGCTAACCACGAAAATTAAGGGGCGACATCGCGAGAAACAACACCGAATATTTTGGCGTCATCGGTTTAACACAAGATTCTAGACACATAACAACGCGCCATAGAAGAGCTTGAAATTTGTGCCACTCCTATACCTACTCTAAAATTCGGAAAAATTTTGTTAAATTTCGGGAACCTTTCCTAAGCAGAACAATACGCATATTGAGTAGTTCACCATATTCTGTTTTTCTCCCGCTTTATGAGCCCGAAGCAATTTTTGAAGATATTTTACATCAATAGTTCAAAACTTAGAGTAGGAGAGGGACTCTAAGATATATATGTATTTTAGGAGACCTATCTAAACAAAAGAAAATTTTCAGTACACCTTTTACTTTATGAAAATGAGGTTTAAAAACATAATACCAAATTTTATCTTAATAGTGTATAAATGAGAGCATTGAAGCCTATGGCATACGGACGGACAGACCGAAACTATAATGCTTTCTAGTTGCAATGTCACTGTAAAATCTAAACCTCACCTACATAAGGGCACGGATGAAGTGCAGTTTCGTTCGGCTTTATATATAAGTAACTTTTAAATTCAGTAGGTGAAAAAGAGTAATGAAAAGCATTAAATCACTTTTCGAATATTACAACGGTTACTAGCGGCTTATGGTAACTATATTCGTGCATTTACTGTTGTAAGATATCCGGTGAGAGACAAATAGAGCGATATACAAATGTAAGTAGAATATGTTATAAATATTTCACAAAATATTTTTTGTTTAATTTACACAGAATATATCATATCATATTCTACCACCCCCCCTCCCCCCCACTCCACCGAAACACCAACCTGAATTCGTACCTATAAATAATAACCAAATGAAGAAAGAAAGTGAAATTCTGGATCCGCGCTGGTCACAAGCAACGAGACAGAAAAGAACGAACAAAGAATGCTAGCTTGAAGTATCTCGAAAGAAACTGAGACTGCATTGGATAGGGCACGGCGACCGGATAGGTAGGAGAACAACCAATTTACAAAAAGTAGCCGAAGCCTGAGCAGATGAAGCTAATGCATGAGTGGTTGATCTTGTTGAAAGCTTTACTAAAATCGCCTATTCAAGTAGTCTCGAAAACGACTAAGATAGACACTAATATAATAATAAATATAAATAAGATAAGACATTACGTAAGTCTACATAAGAACTGAAAGTTTTTTTCAAGAACTTTGGCAATTTATCCATATTGACATGCTTGCTTTAATATCTTCTCTAAGACTTCTTCAGCGTATTATTCTTCGTTAGAAAGTTTTTGTACCTAGGGCTTTTCTTGAAATCTAAATTTCCTTAAGTAACTTTTCTCGAGGATGATCACTACTGTTCTGAACAACTTTTACGAAGTATAATATTTGCCTTCTCGGGCCTCTGGCGCTAGTCTGGAGCTACTTTAAATAATGGTCGGCAAGCAATACGAAAAATTCGAATCTTAGACGTGCGTGTCTTGGTATAAAAAATACGCGGAAGTTTTGAATTTTCCAGGCTGTATTATTAGTGCATGGATGTACGGTTATGAAGTTGAAAATAAAGCCCAATCGTCCGAATGGAAACTTCTTGAAGATCACACCAAAACACGTAAAACCTTTTCGACAGTCTACCCTAAAGTAATAAGTCAGGCACAACTGTAGCACAACAGGAGAGTTTAAACCACTGCGTGCTGGTTGTGTCTCACCCTCTCTAAATTTACTTGATTTATCGAATTTCCTAAAAGACTATTGCTTTCGATTGTTTGCAGGGCACAATGAATTTTTTAGAGTTGCATCGCTTCTTGCATATCTCGGACTCACATATTTTTCCAAGTACCTTATTATCATACTAAATATGGTATGAATGAGCCACTGATATCGATGTCGCGTCTCTTTTATGACAGGTTTGTCAAATGTCTAAATACTACAAATTTAATACAAATATAATACAAAGAGATAAGGTAACCTTAACTTAGCTGATCCTAGATATAACCGTGCAAAAATCTCGGAAGTCCTTTTGGGCATGCCGTAGAGTTTGCGGGACCACCTGGGGACTTAATCCCAGGACAATGCTCTGGATCTACACATCGGTAATAAGGCCCATGATAACTTATGGAGCGATTACATGGTGGCACAGAGCAAAACTTAATGTGATAAACACTAAGCTTAGCGGACTGCAACGTATGGCCTGCATCACTGGAGCCATGCGCACCTTGCCGGGGGCTGCACTCGAAGCCATGCTTAAAATTAAACCTCTCCATATAGAGGTTGAAAGACTGACGCTATGTGCGGCCTACAAACTAGAGGGAGCCGGTCTCCTTGGGGGAAATATAGGTAAGGGCCACACGACAATAAGAGAGATTCCTGAAGCCACACCTGAGTTGACCATGTTAACTGATCAGATGCCGGCAAGACTCTAACCATTTCAACCATCCCTAATACGGGTGGACAATCGTGAGACCTGGACGTTTCCAGCTGTCCGTCCAGGGGAACTTGTATTGTATACGGATGGATCCAAGACTGAATCAGGTGTTGGGCAGGGGTCTGGAGTGACTCTCCTCGATTCAGTTTATCACTGGCCCTGCGAAAATACACCACGGTATTCCAGGCTGAGATCTTCGCCATACTGACATTTACCTACGAGAACCTAAGAAGAGCTTATAAAAACAAAAGGATGTAAATCTTCTCGGATAGTCAAGCTGCAATCAAAGCAATTGCTTCATCTACCACCAGATTTAATCTGGTGTGGGAATGCCAAAGGAGCCTATATGAACTGTGTAGAACTAATCAAGTAAACTTGATCTGGATACCGGGACATCAGGGATATACGGGGAATGAAAAGGCAGACGAACTTGCCAGGAAGGGGTCTTATACCCCTTTTATAGGGCCGGAGCCGGTCTGTGGAATTCATCTCTGCACGGCTAAAAGGCTAATAGCAAAGCGCGCAAAAGAGGAGCATAGGCTGTATTGGAACAGTATTGAGGGGCACGCTCACTCAAGAAGTGGCCAGGCGCAGATTTACCCTATTTGGGAAACCAACCCTGGTACCGAGCAGGCTGAATGACTGCCAACTGCAGGAGCTGTTGAACCTCTTCAGAAGGACCGGCTTACTATAAGGAGTTAAGAGGGTTAGCACAATAGGCCCCAGCGGCCGCGGCGCTTGAGAACCTCACACCTCCAATTTAATAAAATCAAATCAAATCAAGCTTATCCTTTATCTGATTTCTCGAAAGATGAAAGTCAATAATCTTTCGAGAAATCGGATAAAGTATCGGCTTAGTTAAGGTTACTTTATCTATTTGTATTATATTTGTATTAAAATTGTAGTATTTAGACATTTGATGAATCTTTTAATAAATAAATAAATAAATCATTTTGCAATTAGAGACATATATTTACTTCAAATTTCGTCAATGACGGACTACTACAAAATCAAATTAACATCATCAATTACATCAAGTACAGCTTCAAATAACATAAAGTAAAAAATTAAATACAAGAGAAAAAAAAAAATATAAAAAAAAATTTACATGCCTGAACCAATAGGATATATGAAACTGCAGCACAGGCTAGGTTTTAAATTATAAAAATGAAAGGTAACATACCGTACCGATTTGAAAGACTTGAGATAGACGATGAGATTGACATCATACTCAAAATAGAGAACTGACTCTTTACCAGTCTAACTTAAGGGTATCCCCCAAAACCTTAAGAAGAAGGTTAAGTGTGACATCTGCTGTTTCGGTTTGGAGGATATATATTATTCCCGTGTCTGAAGGTTAAAACTGCGGTATTCTACTCCACCCTTTCTGCGATTCTTTAAAAGAACATATCCATAACTTACGTTTTTTATCTTAGTTTATCTTTTTTAAGGTGGATATCTGTAAAGTAAATTCTATTCAGCAAAGAAAGTTCCAAAGTTTTTTTAGATAGTTTTTTTGATTCATTAGTATTAGAATTATCTTGGTGCTTGGGGCAGAAGAACAACTTCACCCTGTTTCGATGACAATGATTTCAGGTGGACATACATACAATTTAAAGTGAATTCCGGACCTTTGATGTGTATTACTCTGAAATTGTAGTAAAAAAATACATTCATTTGCTGTCGGCAAAACTTTATCCTGCGACTTGCATGCGGAAAAATAATATGTTGTCCTTTGCCCCACCGAGGACTTGATATTATAATAAATAATTGTCAAATGCTACATAATGCAATAAATCTTATTATATCTTATAAATATATCTCAGCCCTTTGGCAACATTATAAATAATATGTCATGGTCTCTAACCAAAAATTTTCCGTTCATCCGCTAAATCAAATTTGTTGGCAAATTACTTAACACTGGTCTAAAACTCTTAATTAAATTTAACGGAGGATGAAAACGGCATTGGGCGGACAATTCAACATATTAATTGTCCTTTGTTGAAAATTGAATTCCTTTTAGATGGTTTACCCTTGTTATACCAGCCAAACCCTAAAGGCGGAGTGATATCAGTCACAGTCAAAGGATCGTTAGCTCCATAATTTCCAATTAAATTTAAAATCTCCGCAGCATAATTTTCTCCCCATTTTATCTTGTTCCTCAGTCAGAAGAAGAATTCAAAAATCATTTGGCTTGTGGGCTTTCCATAAACAACAGGGCAATCCTGAATTGGGTATGTCCGCTCTGAAAATTTTAGCTATTCGTGGGATGTACCCCCTGCCAAGTGAAATATTGCTGAACCAAAGTTCCTTTAATTTTGTGTTTAACACCAGTAAGCCAATTAAGAAGGGTGAACATTTCAAACGCACAAAAGATTTAAGAGCTATATTCTTACCGCTAAACGCTGATATAGTTATGCTAGGTTGCACACAATTATTATATTAAGGAGAAACCTTTTCAAGGTGAAGAAGATGGTTATTGCTGTGGGCAAATCGACGATAATTTTTTCGACACTTTTCACTCTGATTTTATGTCGTTGTCTAATTTATGGATGTCAACGTTGTTATAGACGTGTCTATAATTAAAATAAATGATGGATATTCATTAAATACATTTAAGTGAATTGAAAATAATAACGTAATTGACTAGCAAGGTTAGGGAGCTTGTACATTGCAGATAAATTGCTTCAAGAAATTCAGACAAACATGACCGTGTTGCGCCCTACATTGGGCGCCAGAGTTTATTCAACGTAGTGTTACCTTGAACGGCTCAGAGATGACAAAAGTTTATGTTTTTCATCTTATTCACGAGAAAATTTCTCACTTGCTCCCGTAGCCCTTAGTGAAAGAATGGGGTGAAGAAGAACATGGGTACGGAGAGGGGAGGAAAGTGGTTGAGCGATAAGATTCACCGAATTAGATGTCAAGGGCTGAAAGGAATGACACCAATTGTATTTATTGCAAGGAAGTAATTTGAAATTTAGCTAATGACTTAAAATAAAATCTTAACGTTTTATTAGCATAATAACTATGAAATAAGACAATAATAGCTATGTCAGCTAGTAACCAAATTAAGCACAGAGAGACCAACCCTTAGAAAAGTAGATTACCAACCTTCACTGTCTGACTAGGATTACAACTGATGAATTATAACAGTTTCATGTTATAAAATTTAATTGATTAAATTGATATATCTCTATCCCTTTCTCTAGTTCCCATAATCCCTTGTAGGGTATGGAGCGGGAGAAAAACTTCACTCCATTTGACAAAACGGTTGCAAGTGGACTTAGAATTTAAAGAGGATTCCGAACCAACAGATAACGATAAAAGGGTTATGGGGGTGATCAATTGTCAGCAGAAAACATCCATGGGTCTCCGCTGGTGGGATTCGAACCTTGGACCTCTGGATTTGCAGGCCGACACGTTATCACTTACTCCACCGACGACGTTAAAAATTGGCATTTACATGTATCAATCTTCCATATCACAGGTCAGCTCTAATAGTATATCCTGGTATGACTGAAGAGGGGATGTAGTATTCGTAATTTAGAAAGTTCACCCAGTGAGTTTGTAAACTCAAGAATTGTTTTCTTATTGTTTCAGTTGCGGAGGGTAAATAGTTGGCGGAACTTAACAACCGTGTATCGTAAATAGTTCACAAGTAAAACAGTACTGTGCGGCGAAATAAAATTTGAAAAACAATTTAAGACTTTGGTTTTTTGTAAACGCCGGTTTTTTCCAGGTAGTAACTCTTTTGTACGGCTAAAATAAATGGGATAGATTTTGGGCTAGCAGTTTTTATTGATGCACCGGATTAACTGGGTGATGGCTGACAAACCAAGGTGTCAATGTTTTGGGTAGCAGAGAGTACCAATACGTTATAACACCATTTTCTCTTTCATGCTAAAATAATGTGCTAGCTGGATCGGGGAAAAGTTTTATCTAATTTTAAATCTGAATCCAAAACGAAATAGCTATACAAAGGCTTTACATAAAATTAGCTATAACATTGGAACTTCATTTCAGAATGATGAGTTAACTGCTTTGGTTGGTTGACTGGTTAGTCGGGCTGTTTGTTGCTAAGAAGCACCAAGTTCACTCGGAGGCCATGAAGGTGAATGCCATTAAAAGCATGGTCAGAACTTAAAACCACCCAGATCTCTGTATGAATCTATTAAGGTCCACCAGTGCTATCTCAGCTAGGTCGCCAAATCGTCAAAGAACCTTGCTCCCAAACAGGCGAGTCGTCGTTCTTTTAGAGCCGGACATTCGCAGAGCAGGTGCACTATGGACTCAATTTCTTCTTCATTTCTGCAGCTTATACAGAACTCATTCGATGGTACTCCGAGTCTAATGGTCATAGCTCAGTGATGACGCCGACGAGTGTTCGAATGCGCTTTATATCGAAGGATAAGAGATTTGAAGTTCTGCTATGATTCAGCTCCGGCCAGATAGTTCGTGTTGTGAAGCAGTAACTGATATTTTTCCACCGTTCTGAAGTCATGTAAGAGTAATGTCTATGAATTTGACTTTCTGCTGTGTTAAGGGGAGGGTGTACCCTTTTCACCGGAATTTCTGTGTCTGTACTTGAACCATTTTTGGCCAGTTCGTCGGCTTTTTCGTTACCCTCTATACCCCACATGTCCTGGAACACAGCAGAGGCTAAGCGTATGGTATGAAATATTTCTTAAGGCTCTGATGCAGTCTTTCACACATTCTGACTTTATCACGTTGGACTTCAGCGCCTTGAGTACTGCTTGATAGTGATCTCAGTCGCTGACATCTGTTTTTCTTGTGCAGTAAGTGCAGCTTTCATTATAGCGTATATTTCCGCTTGGAAGATGCTGCATTCGTTGGTGAGTCTATACGACTTACTTATTTGCAGCGCTTTCGAGAAAACTCCAGCTCCAATCCCCTTTTCTGTTTTCGATCCATCTGTGAAGATGGCAGTTCATTTAATTATGTTTTTAGGGTGCTTCTAATCTTCTCTGTTAGGTATGATAACGTAAAAGGGTTTTATAAAGTCATATTGTTTCTTCATATAATCCGTTGAGGGGTGCAACCCATTTTGATTAAAGAAGTTCAGTATGACTGCATGTCCAA
This sequence comes from Leptarthrus brevirostris, assembly GCA_964036015.1. Lineage (NCBI taxonomy): Eukaryota > Metazoa > Arthropoda > Insecta > Diptera > Asilidae > Leptarthrus > Leptarthrus brevirostris. The sequence goes on from OZ038371.1 coordinate 20,824,085, forward strand.
AATTCTGTGGTGTCCATTTGCTGTTTTCTCTGAGTCTGAGAGCTTCCAGGGTTGCCATTCTTTTCGTGTGGAGTTCTATCGTTTGAAGGCGTAAAATGGCTTCCAAACCAGCTTGTGGTGTGGATTTTATTGCACCTGTTGTTCCCAAGCAAGCGAGCTTTTGCACCTTTGCTAAACTGCATCCCACCAAGCAATTGACCCATGGATGAGAATAGGCCTGACGATCGCTGTGTACATCCAGTGTACAATATGCGGTTTCATGCCCCATTTCTTACCAAAGGTTTTCTTGCATGCATAGAACGCATTGAGTCCTTTTTTCATCCTCTCTTTCATATTCCATCTCCAATTCAATTTGGAATCGAATATGATGCCCAGAAACTTGGCTTCCGAGGAGAGACTACCTTTAACATTTAGACTTTTCCATCGCATTTGATAACTTTTCGAATTTCAATTTTTCGAGAACTGTGTATGTATTAATCTGGTATTATCTCGAAGGAAGTCGACAAAAAATAATACGCAATAACATCTGATCCGGCTGTGGATGTTATCAGTGGAATTCCGCAGGGATCTATTCTCGGGCCACTGTTATTTGCAATATTTTTAATGGTCTGTCTTTAGTACAGCGCAATTGTAATAACACTTATATGCTGATGACATTCAGCTATATATTTCGGGTCCATTGGGACTAATAGAGGATACTATTTGCCGTATGAGTGAAGATTTGTATCTGATTGCACCGAAGACAACGCATTATGTCTGAATGCTGCCAAATCGTATGTCATTAATATTTATCAGAATATCTTAAATACTTCTTCATTCTCAGGGTTCGTGTTGAATGGAGGTTATATACCATTCCGCAATTCTGTAAAAATCTTCGCCTAATTTTTAATAAGCTGCGGTAACCAAATTGACAGCATTGTTGGCAAGGCTTATGGTACACTTCGTAAACTTGTTGTATCTGCTTCTTTCACGCCAGTTAATTAGCGCGTTACGTTCGTGAAGTCATTAATCCTTACGTTAATATATTACAGTTGAGAGATTTGCTGCAGACTGAATTTATCGGTTTCTCACAAACTCAGTGTGAATTTTAATTGCCCCATTCGCTATATCTTTAGCTTATGACCACTCACAGCTTGAATGCACTTTGTTACCTTAATATTCGAAGAATCATTTTCACAATCTTATTCTTGCAGAACAACTTAGTTATCTATAAAATAAACTAGAATTGCCTCAATTTGTTATAACATTTTGGCTGATATTAGCTCATTTTACTTTAGTGAGCGTCATTTAACAAGGGACTACACCAATCGAAGTTTAACTGGTAGTTTATTTGAATATTTAAAACCTACATAAACGTAAACAGTTTCTTATATCGAGAATATATCAATTTCGATATTTGTCTTCTTAATTTTATGCCTACGTCATTCAGGAATTCGGAAGAGTTGATCGGCCCTTTGTAGTAAATCAATCAAGAAGAAAAAACAATCATATAAATCTTACGTCTACTTTTAAGGAGTGGAGAGACATCGGAGTGAGACTAACAGAGTAAGATTCAAGGAAGAAAGGATTAGGCCAAGGGAGGCTGCGAAGAGCGAAACTAAGTAATCGACGCTGAGCAGCCTCGATCCGGTTGATATGGATGGCGAAATGGGGATCTCATACTGGGCGGGCTTGTTCCAGTATGGGTCTAAGGAATGTGCAGAAAAAGCACAAAGCTAACCACCCCCAGACCTCCGACCCGATCAAGCCTGCTCAACATACCACCATCCGAAGAGCAGTCAGAGAGAATGGAACTCCTGCTGCGGATAAAAGTCATTACGGCAGACAGTTACTGGAGCACTAGTCTTGGAAAATGTAAATGTGGGAGTTCAATAAAGCACAGTCGTCACCGCAAGAGACCACGCGGAAACTTTTTTCATAGTCGGCATAATCCAAGATTCTTTAGCTAGTCAAAAGCAACGAGAAATCATTAATAAAAATGATAAAGGGCATAGGACCGAGAATACTGCCCTGAGGAACCTCGGAAGAAACGGAGATTTCATTGGATGGGGCACGCGGAAAAATCCAAAGAGAAAACAGAGAACAGGAGCAACAAACGTAGGCCATAATGATTACACGAAAACCCATCAGGCAAGCTTGACAAGTATATAACTTTGCGTTCAACGGAAGTATATATGTATAAGCCCAGTCTAGTGTGAAAAATCGGTAGACAAAGTATCACAGAACGAATTAAGAAATACGTCAGCGATGCAATTGTTCGCCTCATAAATAAATAGATAACAGAAAGGCGCCGAACTCCGCAATTAAATAGAATAGAATAGACAGGTAAACAAAATCGAGACTCAAATTAAATCAAGCAGAAACGAACTAAACTTGACAGAGAAACAGAGAGCCTGTGCAGGTGATGCGGGGAAGAAGACGAGACCATGCCACATCTTATCGGCCAATGCCCGGCCTTAACGCAAAGAAGATTCAAAATCTTGGGAACGTACATCTGTGAGTATCTAGCAAAATCAAAGGGATTCGGATAAAAATAAATTATTCAATTCGTTTTGGGGATCAGTTAACTTGCAGTGGGCTTTAGGATACGTTGTCAAGTGCGGGGTGTAAAACCGGCTACTAAAGGCCTCGGTGCAAGGAAGACGTACATCTACCCCTAACCAACTATTATCAAGCATTTCTAAAACGAAGATTACAACAAAAACAACAATTTGGACAACAATTTAAGCCTGAGCCGCGTTCGACAACCATTTAATCAAAAAATATTACCGCAGTCGCCTTAAAAGGCTCAGAAAATAGTTAATTGTGTCCAAGTGAAGATTGTAAACCCTTGTATTTTGCACTGCGATAACACACCCTCTAACACTGCTTTTTAACTGAAAAGAAAAAGATTCCAGGGGTTCCACACCTTGAAAAAGTGATAAATTGCAACTATTTCTAATATCCAAGGTAATGAATCAATATTTCTGTAGGTGTGTGACTTTCCAAAACATTTTTTAAAGGAGATTTGTTTATTTACAGTTCGATTGTTTAGTTTCCTTTTATCTTCATTTCGTTCAATGAAGTAAACTTCACATAATTGTGGCCATACAATCAATTTTGCTTCCAACTAAATTTTCAGAACCAGAGAAGAATATACTAAATTTTCCTAAGACAACATTTACAACAATAAAATTATTCATCACATAATAGTTGTTCGTAAATGAACTATAATTCGTTAACAGCTGTCACTTTATGTAAGACAGTTTCACTAGGTACACACTTAAAATTTATCACGTAACTTATAGCAGATGTAAACAGGTACAATAAACTGAAAATAAATGTCCTCACTGACGCTTTCTTCTGTGTCATCGTAAACTTTCAGCAATCTTTAAAAATATAATCGCAACACAAAAACATTTACAAAATAACAAATATACACAATGTATATACACCAATACTCAGAATGGTATTTTCAATCACATTTCGTTCGAGAAAATCTTTAACAACCAAAATAAATCCAAACTCCATCGAATAACTTTTACCATCTTCTAGAGAGTACCCAGGCACCTATTATAAATTTACCTCGAAAATTCGGTCTCAAATGATCCCTCTGAAAGGATTTACTACTATTCCTATTAGGTGCGAAAGGATTCTACCTTAAACTGAGCAATCCTTAAAAGTTTCAGATCGTTCTAAGACATTCGTTTCTAGTTTTAAGGCATAAAATATTTAAGGCTTCTGCAGGGTGAAAGCACGTTCCGATGCTGTACGTGTTTGGAATTAGAAAGCGAATATTACTATCCTTACGCCCACAGAACACACCGAATATAATGGAAATTCAATTACAGCTCAAGTACAGGAAAATGGATTACCGCACATTCTGCTTCTACGTGCTGTATCTTAAAACATTTAAAAAATTAATTAACAGCAATGTGTTCCTTAACAGCTGCATTTCGTCTGAAGGATTATTAAAATTTTACACAAGCACAGTAATTTTCCCTGGAAAGCTTTCGAGTTTGTCGAAAAAATTTTTTTTAACATCCTTGCTCTTGCAATAAAGATAATGTTTTATTTGACAGAAGTGTACACTTAAAATGAAAATTCAGGGAAACCCCTATACCATCTCGGCATATAAGAAGGGTATTTTACAGACCATCATTTGCAGAGTAAACTTTTCTAATTGATTTAGTGGTGTGAGGCTTTTTGTTTTTATAACATAAGCAAGTTTTTCAAATAAGTAAATATTTGAAGCTTTCAAAAGGACTTCCTTCCGCAAACATGACTACAGCAGCAAAAGGATACTTAAAACACACAACTGAAACAGAGTTTATTCCAAACATGAAATTCTCTTAAAATTTATTATGGATGTGTGTGTGTATACACGTTCCGAAGGCATAAATGGATTGCGTGATTCGTTACAGTCATGATCTCTGGTTACATGGATCCGTGGAAAGTAATAACGGCGAAAGAAATTGCCTTTTGGTATGTAGTACTTTTTGGTGGACGTTTGAGTTGGGAGCGCTCATAAGACGGACCCATATAAAACCAGCACAGAGTTCAGTCATAATTGCTTGGTAAGATGAATCAAATAATGTTTTATTCTGAAGAGCGTTAAGAGGTCGTCTACCTAGGGACACGGTAGTGCCCCCGCCAAGACGAGCCAAATTAACAGGGCACTATCCACCTTTACTCGAAGCATTTCGTAGTATTTTCGAACCCTTATAGCAACCCACATTAAGTTTCATTTGTCTAGCTTTTATACTTTAGATTTTATTAATACATAAAATACGTCGATTTTGTCACTGACTCACTCATGATCATCAAAACCACTAGGATACTTCTAAAGGTTCTATTACTGCGATTATGTTATTATTTATTAACAATATTTCATCAAAGTGCTGACTACAAAAAAACTAAGAAAAAAAGTACAAAACTATATAAAATCAAAGACTAAAGGGAGGATTCACATAATATAAAAATATAAAACATAGAAATGCAAATGTTTAAAAAAGTACGTAAAAAGTACATACAAAGTGAAAAAAGTAACTTCAACAAAGCTGATTCCTCACATGATTTCGCGATAGATGAAAATTAGTGAGGAATTAAAAAATCGCGACATCGATGTGATCGGCTCATTTACCTCATTATTAGCGCTATGAAAAGGTAACTGAAGGAAGTCGTGATTCCTCAGGGAGCGAGCCGGAACCGATATGCAAAACAAGCCAAGAGAACAGAAGATTCTATGGACCGAATGCAGTCGAAAGCAAAAAGGATCAAAAGTTTATCAACATAAGATCCTTCCAAGGAAGGCCTCGTAGAGCGAACCAAACGAACCTTCGTTGAACAGTTTCAATGCGATTGATGTGTGTCGCATAGAGCGGTTACCAGACTCGAGAGGCATATTCCAGAATAGGCATGACAAAAGTGCAATATAAAAGTTTTATAATGTAGCGGTCATCAAATTTCTTTGATCACCTCTTCACGAAACCCAGAGTCATATTAGCCTTGGTGACTATGGCATCGAAATGAACCCCGACAGAAAATTGGGAATTGAACCGGATACCTACAAGTCCTTAGTCTTTGTAACTTAAAGGACAACCCTCTACGATCAAGTTAAATTGCAAGGTTGATATTTTTCGTGAGAAAGTCATAGATGTACACTTGCCGATATTTAGGGGAAGGTCGTTAATGGAACACCAATTCTGACAGGCGTCCAAGTCAGAATTTAAAAGTAGGCAATCGGCATTGTCTGACACAGTACGAAATATCTTAGCAACGTATGCATAACAAAGAATATTTGAGTGAGACAGAATCGTAGATACATCATTGATATAAATTATAAATAACAATGGCCCGAGGTAGGAGCCTTGTGGTACACCGGAAGTGTTGAAAATAACATCAGACAGAGCTCCACGAAAATAAACCCGCTGAGTGTGTTCAGATAAGTACGACTGAATCCAATTTGCAAAAACCAGCGAAAACCCGAGAAGGGAGAGTTTGAGAACAAGAATTCTATGATTTATTCTATCAAAGCTTTGCTGAAGAAGTAAAAATACAGTCAACTTGCTTACCACCTTCAATTGCAGAAATACAAAAGTTTGTAAATTCCAATAAATTGGTGGTAGTTGATTTACCCCTTATGAAGCCATGTTAAAACGGCTTGCAATGGAAGCCATCTTAGATATATAGCAAAGATTAGCAATTGGTCTATAGTTCGAAATTTCGTATTAATCACCTTTTTTGTGAAGGGGAATAACTAATGAGGTTTTCCAAGCTTTCGGAAAAACATAGCAACGAGTTAAGAGATTAAAAAAATAACACGGAATGGGAACAAGAACGGAACCACATCTTTTCACCAGTGAGACTAACTTCAGGACCAATTAAAAAACTATCAGCCAAGGTAGAAATTTTCTTCAAATCGTATCTTCGTCACAGGTCTGAGAGAGAAGTTGGTGGAAACCTCGACAAATGGGTAAAATATTTAAAGCTAATATCGCAGGTATCGTCCAAAAACGCAGTCTTAAAAAAATCCGCAAAAACATTTGCTATAGCCAAGGGCTCATTGCTTTCGTTGTCGCCGAAAGACAAAGAAAATGGATAGCCATCAGTATTGCGCATTAAGTTCACGAACCTCCTAATTCGCTTAGGATCAACGCGCAAGGATGCTTTCACTCTGTTAATATAATTATTATAAGAAGACAGATAAAATATAAAATAAAAATTGATTGCGTAAATCGGGATATGTTAAATATTTAGCGTCGCTACTAGAGGAACAAAACCTCTCCCAGGCCTTACATTTAACATGCTTTAAACGTTTTAGGAGCTATCAAACCAAGGCTGGTTAGAACGTGAGCTATTAGATTTAGAAATAGGGACACAGTCAGTAAAAAAGATAGACAGTAAATTATAGAAAGATCTTACCCCCTCATTAATGTCTAGTTCGTTGAGGACGCTACTCGAATCACAAGCTGAGAGCCAGCTGTTAATCGCGGAGAAGCCAGCCTTACTGAAGTTATAACAAGCGTGATCTGGCACATAAGAAATCATCATAACTGGATCAATGAAAACAATAATATTAAGCGCAGGGTGATGACCCGATTCAGGAACAAGGGGCACCAGGCATCGTCTTACCAGTGTATCGTCTTACCAGTGGATCAGTAGAAAAAACGAGGTCGGGGAACCTTCCATGATCATTAGATATACTGCAAGTCTGTGTTAAACCTGAAGAAGCAAGGCTATCTATAAAAAAAGCAAATTGATTGACAGACCAAAAGAAGGAACCAAGCCATCATCCGAGTGGAAGAGCTCCCAGCCAACATCAGGCAGGTTTAAGTCACCCAAAAGCAACAATTCGTCGGAAAGCATCAATGCGTGTGAGAGGTCATCCTCTCATCATTAGACGGAAAATCTGGAAGAATATAGGCGGTCAAATGTACACTGTTTTACCAGGCAGTCCAATAGCGATACACAAGGCCTCTAATTCTTCGGATTTCGGGATGTCAACCAGTCTGGATGGAATATCGCGACGCACAGCTCAGAGAACATGACCTGCAACGGGCGCATCAACCAAGTCAGCGTAAAGTTTTGGATCGAAGACCAGTTACGTTTGCGTATTAGATCGACATTTCCACAATCCGTTTTTTGAGGACGTGTCGGCAAAGCCTAGTCGAGTTCTTGGGACAAATTCACGCACAATGGAATTGCGGGGCCAAATTTAAGGAGAAAGAACTTCATTGAATAAATCCTCAGGAACCAGCACTCTGAACGATAAAGTAAAAGAACAGCCAGAGGGATTTCGTGAGAAACCAATCCTTCTACATGCAACAGTGCCCGGTGCTGCACCAGTACGAAAAAGAAGATGGGGGATGACCTCGTCCTCAGTAGTCTCGGGATGGATTCTAGATATAAAAATATACTTGAGAATCTTAGTTGGCCGTAAAGTGCTGATGTTGTTGCCCGCAATCGCATCCGGACCATCCGCATTTGAGGCAGAAGCCGACTCCGGGGTAATTTGCCCAAGACCCTGTCTAGAAGAGCGGGAGCCATCGGCGGACGCTGAGGCACCAGATGAAATACAGCCCACCGCCTGAGGAGTCACAGAAACACGGGACTGCTTCACCTCACCAACAGTCCCCTAAGGCAACTCGCCCTAACTCACAGCAGCAGACGTACCAGCTTTAATCAGAAGAGCCTTCACGTCAAGGAGCGAATAAGGTCAGAATTACCACTGACGGCTGATAACCATGAGTCCATGTCAATTTTAAATTTTTTAACACTGCGAAATTTGATATGCAGACTAGGATTAGCACAGAAACAATGAAAAAAGTAAGAAATCTGTAACTGTCACCCTCGAACCCCTCATAAAGGGAGTACGGTCCTGTATTAACAAACAACAAATGTAACAAATTCTCATAGGTAACTTCGAAACTACCAAAAATCCTAGAAAAGTGAAATTTGGCATGCAGGCTAGGATTTGCTCACAAACAACGAAAAAATTAAGAAATCTGTAACTACAATTCTTCAACCCCCCATAAATGGGGTCCAAGTCTGTATATAAAATTTCTTATAAGGAGGGACTTTCAAAAGTTCTAGAAAGCTGAAAGTTGCTATGAAATGTTAGATGATGTTATTAGTACATACGCAACGAACAAGTGAGAGGGCTATGAAGAAAGAAATTGCTGGCCTGCAAGAAATTACTTTTTTACCGGACTACGTCAGAACGAAGAGTTACGATTTTAACATGTATGTAACATCAGCACAACGGATTTTACCACACGTGTTCTCCGCCCTCAAAAACCCCTTATTTAGCATCATTTGGCCCCTTTCCTGTAAATTAAAAATTTGTCCTTTTGTCCTTGCAAATCTTAAACGGCCAACTCCAAATTTTCTGACTTTTGCTAAGTTAGTGTCCTCCGACCCCGAAAACCCCTTATTCACCAATAAAATTGTTGTTATTAATTTTTCCGGTCAGAGGACTTTTTAGCTAATATGCCTGGACTATTGACCATTTTGGATGAATTTTTTTCTGTTGTTTAGAGTATATTCCTCCATTGCTACCGTTGGTGGGGATGCAGGGTAGCCTAACGTCGTAACGCATGGGCAGATTTGTTTTAATTCTTGTTTCGTTGGCTTCAGTATCCTTCACCTTAGCTACTATGCATGGTACGCTACCAAAAATGTTATGGGTGGAAAAGGGGGCGGAATTCAACTTCGCAACGCATAGACGGATTTTGATGCTTCTTTTCTGTTGTTGTAAGAAAGGATTATGTGAAGGTGTGGAGAGGGGAAGTATAACTCTGTAGCACGCATACCGATTTAGATGATTGTTTCCTGATTGTTAAGATGATTGTTTTAACGTCTGGAAAGATCTGTATAATTCTGTTTTTGTTGTATAGAATATGTTTACAATATATTACAAATGGAGCAGGGTTAGTGGAGAAATGAAGGCTTATTTGCTTCATTTCTTCGTGACCAAAATTGTGGCTTAGGGTGAGAGTGGGGGCTTAAATCGAATTTGATGAGTTTGTACGGGTTGGACAAAATACGTTTTCTCATAGGTAAATGATAAAAATATTGCATCTAGAGTGACTGCGAAAAGTGGTATGAGTGATCCACTTACTTCATAATGCATTCCACGATTGTTATAAGTCCCTTTTGCTATATGGAGTACGTTCGCCTACTAGCACTATGGTACGAATTCTGTATCTAAGATGAGGGTTTGAAAATGTTACTGGGATTAACTTGGCAACTTCTTGCCGGATTAGGATGATTCTGAAATCACGTGGAATACAAATTTCGACGTATAATTGCTTCGTAACTCTACGCTGAAAGTTACTTGAATTTTGTATACCAATCTCCTAGGCGTTATTCATATTAGTTTACTGGAAATTGGCACATGAACTCAAAGTGGAACTTGTGTAAATTTTCCACGGACTTTCCACGTATAAGTATTTCTGCTGGGTAATCTCCAAAATGTTTGTTCTATCATTATACCAAAATTTTAAAGCAACTAAATACTAACAAGATAAATTCCAAACTATATAAAATTTTTACGAATTATAACTTTTTTAAATAAAAAATAATTACAATTTGGAATAAAACCAAATTGCATTTAGCAATTTGCATTGCAATTTCATTGTGAAATTGCCGTAAAGGGAAAATAAAGGTAAATTTTTCAACCACAGGCACCACTACCTTAGCTGGTTTTCGAAGTTATACTCTTTCGTCATTTTATCCGATATCGAGTTAATCGCTGGGTCATCTATGAATACCTTTAGCACACTTTTGATGACAGCTAAATTGTCTGATTTCAGGAAACCCGTTCAGTCTAGAGCCGCCTCTTTCCTTACATGATGTGCATGGAGGGTATGTCTAACATGGTTTCTAAGGCTGGGATTGGGCTGCTTTGCATAGTTTCGGTTACTCCTGGCCATGCAAGTCTCTAGTTTCATCTGTTCCTCGATTTTTGGCTACCATACTTAAGCTGCATGGGTTTTATAGTCGCCTGGTAGGCCCACAGGACCACTTTATGCTTGAAACCGCATGTTTTTTCAAAAGGCCTGAGGATTCCAGGATAGTTGAATTTCTAGGTCTACACATAGAAACTTAACTTCTCTGGAGAATTTAATTTCTATTCCCTCAAGCATAGAAGCTTTCAGTTTAAGCTTCCTTTTACGCGTAAATGAAACAATATCGGCTTTTTTGGGGTTGGCACGAAGCCCCTCTTTCCTGCACTAGATATCGACTTTTGCATTTGTTCAGAGAATGTCTAATCGTGCTTGCCCTAGATTGTATTAACCAAGTCCTCCGCGAACAAAAGTGAAGGTTCCATCATCCTTTTGAAGAAGTCCAATGTCAATGGAATGAACCTTGAATAGAATTTTTGGAGTATTGCGATGGTAAATAGATCATAGCAGAAACTCCTCCCCGTTCTTTTTTGGATTTTCTTAGCTATTTGTTATATTCTACGAGGGCCTTTACGTGTTCATGCCAGGCACCTGACCGTTTGGCATGTCTGAAGATCTTTATGGCCCCATTTCTAAGTTTGTCTAGCACATTTCTGGTTGCCTAACTTTGTTTTATAGAAAAGCTACTCTCATATGAGTCTGGAATCAGGTTGTGCAGTTGGAGTGAGATCAGATCAAGGTTACCTGGGTGTTATGTCATCAAGTTCTTCAAGACATTTGCTTATATTTTCACGAAACGTGTGAGTCACTATTACCCCAATCTGCTGTACATGAGTTGCCTCGTTATCGCACCTAATATGTCTATGATTCAGAATTTTGCTTTCCAAACTCGAACTGGTTAATGTAAGTTTTGTATCTCTTGCCATAAAATATTGGAATAAATGGGTCCGTCGCCTTTGATTATTACCTCTACATTATTTTTTTAAAGATATTCTAAAGGGTACTTACCAAGCTGCTTTCCTAAATACTGTTATGCGCATTTGCGTCGTAGCCAATTATAAACTGCTTATTCTGAAGCACAATAACTAATCCTGATGTCAAGGGTCGAGTTACTATAATTGTATTTTATCAAAAATAGGATAGCTTTTGAATTTTGGCCACAGAATGAGGTTCCTTGTTGTATTGTGTGATAAAGCACTAAATTTGGCCTTACTGTTGTCCTTTTTTACGATGTGGCCAAAGCCGAGGAGATAACCCTTTGATGCGTTAGCATGGCTTTGTACGGAAGGGAGTTAGCATAAGGGGAGTGAGGAAACTTGAAAGCCTTGTATTTGCATTGCACGGGGAGACCGAGTCGTGAACACGGAAATCATGGTTTTGTGGTCGTGCCGCTCAACCAATTGCTCCAACTCCGTCTCCGTCTCCGTTTTGGGATAATCTGACTATCCGGGTAAAAGCGTCAAAAGAAAATTGATAAAATTTCACACTCCATACACTTCGGTGGAGTAAGTGAGAACATTTTTAGTTGAGGGTCCTGGGTTCGAATCCCAACGGTTGCATATCATGCTTAAAAACCATTGGGGTTGCAGAGTATTTTCGGCGGTTCGGAATATCCACAATAAATTGTAGGTGCATTTGTAAGGGTTGTAGTCAAAGGGTAATGTGAACTATAGAGTAGTATTATAGGTAGAGATTTTTTTTATTGCTTATGTCAGAGTTTAATTACCATTTGAGTAGTAGATCAGAAACTTCGGTTTGTATTATATTTATCACATCATTAGGGGCTAAGAGAAGCTCTTTGTTATACAATTGCTGGGCTTTCGTTGAGAATTAAGTTGGTTTTCTTTCCTTGTTTCTCCCATCCACGCGAAGAATGCGCATTTGCCAGCCGGGAGGGGCTTAGTAATCTCCTCTCCCTCTTTCAGTGCGAAATATTAATTTAAAAGCTTCTTTTAGGAATCGCCTATTATAACACTGTCAGGACATTTTCTATTATCTGGATTGTGGAAAATTGAACTTTTTTTTCTAATTAAATTATAATTCGCTTATCGTAAAATTGTCAGGACATTTTATATCTCCTTTTAATTTTGATAATGGACAATTCAGTTCTTTTGTACGTAAATTCAACTTTGCTGATCGTAAAATTTTCTTGTAATTTTGATTATAGGCAATTTTACTTTTGTGAACAGACTGTAAAGGGGACTGGACAAGAACTAATTGTTTTTTTCCTTCTCTCTCTCTGCTCTCAGTCCGGCCACTACGACGAAGGGCGGGGTCCTCACCATGTGGTGAGTGGCCTCTTTCTTTTCAGGTCTTCAATAGGGCATCTTAAGTTGACTTCGGCCACCTAGATGCCGATGAGGGCAGTTGGGGCAAGGGCCATCAAAGATAAGTCGCAACACCAGACTCCCCCAACGCAATCCGGTAAGTCGGCATGCCTGCGATCATTCCTCCCTCCTCCTATTTTCTTCTTTTTTGAGATTCAGCTTTCTTTTCTTTTCGATTTTTTTTTCGTCGCTTTTTTTTTTTCTTTTTCTTTACTTTAAAAATTGTTCGGCTTTTCGTTTCGTCCACCTTTCTCATTCATTCTGGATGATTTTATTATTTCGTTGCGCGGCCCAGAGCAGGATGGCTTCCTCTTCGAACCATACCACTTCTCTACCGCAAAGATTCCAGCATGCCAACCACCATCTTGCTCGAGCTTCTGAAAACGGACGACTGTCCAGCGGAAACTGTGATTCCAAGTATCATCAGCTGAGGTCCAGTTGATGACATTCCGAGTCATAGCCTGCTTTGGGTAGTCATCCGACGACAGGGTTGGTTCTACTAGTAACATAACCTACAAATAAGCTCTTTACTTTATTTACCTTGGAAAACTTTCTGACATCATATCGACCTGTTAAAATTATTTAAAACTAGCTGCATGTTAACAGCCTGCAATTAGTTAAATTGATTTCAGTTTATTTTTGTAATCAACTTTTAACTATATTTCCGCCCTATTTCCACCATCTCTGTGTTTGCAAATAAATTGCATCACACAATTTAAATCCAACGAATCAAGTGCAATTCAATTAGCTACCTATTAAAATAAAAACATTACTTTCATGACAGTGTCGAAAATTAGGACAATTTATTTTTGACCCCACAAACAATTCTCCGGAAAAACCTGATTTATTTAAATTTAGTGAGCTTCATCAGTAATTCATGGACTGATTCCAAAAAAGTACACATCAAATGAACTAGACAATTCATTTTCGTCAATAATTTTATCTTAAGATCTAAAAGAACTGCCGAGCAGAAAATGTGATGACTCCGAAATTTATCAGCAAATCCCAGAAAAATTAGATCAATTACTTATTCGAAGGTACCAGGAGAATTTAAGCATTTTATCTAAACAACGTCGTATTCATACATACGAATGAGGAAAAATGAGGAAAAAAGATTAGACAGGCAGTCTTGATGGACAATTACTTACCACTGAACTGGAATTATAAAGACAAATTGACTTCCGTGCACGATGCCTTTGAAAATCTCAAGGAAACATCAATTTACTTCTTATATTTGCGCTTACTTTGAAAAAAAAAAGAAATTCTTTACATCACTTTCCCCTCACAAGGGTAAAAATAAAGAAAAGACGAACGCGACAAAGTGAGCGGGTAAGTCAATAGCTCAAGAAAGTCAAAGTATTCCATCACAGCCCAACTTCAGTTCCACACTTGAAGCGTTCTTAGGGGATCAACCCTCCCAGTTAAACATTCCCTTTTGGTTTTCCGAAACCCAGTTCCTTATCCAGTTTTTTTATGTGTATTGCCCTTACGAGACACAATTTTCGTTATTTACATATTTGATGGGATTTTGATCCCTCTTCAGACACAATGGAAGTCTACTGAGGCGGTTTCAGAATACATACTTCTTACTATTCCGGACATAATGCACTTAGGTCTAAAGCTCCATGTCACACTGCTCACATTGAAAGTATTTTACTTTGGATTTTCGATTAGTTTCCGGTAACTTCTTTCGGGCAATTAATTTTTGAAAATTAAATTAACCCTTTCTGGTTTCCCCTCTTATTGGCTTTAAAGCTTATGGAAATGCTTAGACGAATATTGACAAATGCCTCTTGATAAGCACCCCTGATAAATTTAAATTTGTCAAGGTGGCCTTCTAAGAATAATTTCTGTTGAGTTAGTGTTACTTGCATTCAGCAGAATATTTTTTAGATCTGTTAATGGCTCTCCTCCTGATATACGTAATGCCTTGTGGGCCTAGACGATACCAACACATATTATTAACTTAAAAAAGTCTTTATTTTAAAGGATAGTATAGGTATAAAAGTAGAGACAATTCCAGGAAAAATTACGGTTTCACTCCCGTCATAGTGTTGCTAGTAATATATGCTGGAAAAATTTAAACAGCCGCACAATAAAATTTTCGATACTTCCTGAAATTAATAATGTACATATGCAATTTTAGTGTAACAGCACCGTAAAATTTACGTGCCTCTCAAAATTTAGAGAGTTTTATTTACGAAAAATTTATCGCTTAATACAGGCCGATTTTTAACAACAAAATTTATTATTTAGGTGAAACAATTTTTAAATTAGCCCCTATGTAAAAAATGTCTCTGTGCTGTTGTCTAGCTCGCAGCAATGCAAAAACGCAAGGGTTGTCCCCTAGGCTTTAGCCACATCGTATTTTCGGTTAATGGCGGTCTGTTAAAGATGTAAAGCGACAAAACGCTCTCTGATTCCTTTAACCTCTTGTGGCGCATAGGGCGTTTATTACACCGCCTCTCCAGTTGGTCCGGTTCTGCGCCAATGCCTTTAACTGTCTCCACGATTTGTTGGTCTGGGTACCTTCCCTCTCAACGGATCTTTTCCATGTGTCTATTCCGTCTTGGCCCGTAAGTCGGTGTAGGTCTTAGTTGGTAGTGACCTCTGGCCAATGGATGCTACGAATGCGCCGAAGACCCGGTTGACAAAGACTTGTAGCTTAAATGTTATTTGACAGGTCAATTTCCATGTTGAGCAGCCGTACAATAGAACAAATTTTACGTTCGACTCAAAAATCCGGAGTTTTGTGCGTCTGGAGATGATATAGCAGTTTCAGTTATTGTCAAACATATGGACGACGTACCAACGAGCCCATCTAAACCATTAAAAGATGGTTAAGGACCTATTGCCTGGAGCTGGCAGAGTATAAGTCGGAAGGAATGCTAATCAGAAGGTGGGAAAAAGTGAAATAACATCAAAAGAAGCCATAAAATACCTCGGAGTGATGATAAATTGGTTAAGGTTTCAGACGGTGTTGGATCAATTCGTTGGGCGGCACGACCACCATGCCATTGGTTCGAGACCAGGTCTCCCCGTGAGCTTTTATTAAGAAATTAAAAATAATCCACTCCGTCTCTGGGCTGTTGTCTAGCTCGCAGCAATGCAAAAACAAGACTCAGGTTTCCACACTTCCCTTACCCTAATTCCCCTCCAGCCAAAACCATGCTCACGCACCTAGGCTTTGGCCACATCGTATAAAAAAAATTTCTAAAAAATAAAAAAAAATACTTGGAATATAAGAATGAAAAGGCAGATAAGGCAATAGCGTCACTATCACATATGATGCCAAACTTCGGAGGATCTAGAACACAGAGGAGACTACTTCACGTCAATACTACGATGATGAAGTGCTACAGGGAAAGACTAAAGCTGTGTACTGATCTAGTGCTTTAAGAGTCGTCAGCGCCTTTTGAACGATGTCGAATGAGATAGCGTATGGTGCAGGAATACCACCAGTGGGCATCTTGGCTGATGAAATGCCGTGACTATATCGAAGCAGATCGCCTAAGTATCACTGAGCTAGAAAGAGCTCATACCCTGGCTTATGGCAGGAGCCAAGAATCGAGCCTTGGGTAATGCGGTGCCAAAGCGATATGAACTACTACCTTACTCAGTTTTTAATTGGCCATGATGGTTATCGTAATTATTTGCATCTGGCATGACAATTTCACGTCTTGTCCTCAATGCGACTGATGAAGATCCGAAGCATGTATTATTCTACTGCCCAAGGTTTGTAAGGATGAGGGAGAATTTGCAAGCGATTTTAATTGGCAGATTAACCGTACAAACGCTTATATTAGAAATGCTTTACACCCACGAGATCTGGAATGCAGTAAGTGATGAGCTTAGAAGGAATCAGAAACAGAGAAGTACCAGCAATTCAAAGGAACCGGTTGTTCTAAGGAGCTGAGTCTGCAGTGCTAATACCCTTGCAACACCTCGGATTTCGATGCTTTCTACACATGTTAAAGCAATAGTGTGAATATTTATATGGGTACATGGTCATGTGCATATATATGCTCCTCTTACTGCCGCCTGTAATCCTTTTGCTATACCGTCATTACCAGATTTCCTTCCAATTCATTATTTTGAAATAAAATTGTAAAATACACTTGAAATTGTCGGATTTTGATCCACGGTTTTAAGCCAATGAGTCTGAGTATTGATTTCTATTTAAACCACTTATCACGGTTAACAATTACTCTGCTTATTGATTCGAACCCAAAGCAACCCAGGCAATAGTGACAACTGTTTAACATTTTAGTTAATTTTTAATTAAAATCACATTGAATCCCATAGTTTTATGATACTGTCTTGAATCCTTACAGAAACTAACGCAAAACATCTACTTAAACCATGATAGTCCCACCAACTGAAATATTAAAGCAAATACGACTTAAGTTCAGAGGAAAAAAAATAGAATCCAAACTAATTAGCACTTGGCACCGGGAAAGACTTTTGACTTCGCTGTAGTATGTCTTAGGATTATCCCATATCATTCCACATTTCATTCAGTCGGGTTTCACGAAATGTATTTTCCTTGGAAACCGCATTGCACAAAGAGAACATAAACCGCAAATTAGTTGCGGAAAATCTTAAGTTCGCTAGTGGGTTTCATAAGCTCATGTGTGAATTGTTCCCTCTCCTTTATGAATTAAATTGCATGCTGTGCAGAGCTTTTCATAGCATGTCATTCACAGAGCTGCATTTACCGACATGTTTTCAGGGTATAAAGTAATTGTATTCTTTGACCTGAAGATATAAATTCATACCCGGATAAAGTATGATGCAACAAGAGATAAGTTGGTCAAGTCAATTTGTTGTTAGTTAGTTAATCGTGGAAAACTTTGTACTCCGACCCTAGAGACCCTGTACGAGTTCAACGCAAGTTTTTAATTTTCACTCATTAGCAACACGTCTGAAGAAAGCTTAAAAATTGCGGTTGCTTTAATTAGGCACTTACTTTTCTCTTTTTCGAAGAGCGTGTTGGAACAATATACTATAACAACCTCTAAAAACGATGTCATTCCACTGACGACAACGTCGACGACGGTATAAACCCTGACCTGAAAAAGTCAAGTATGTGAGGGGCTGGAGTACTTTTCAAGTGCGATAGGAAGCAGGAAATGAGTTGTTTCTTTTGTTCCGGGGAAAAAAATTTTGTTTAGAAAGGTATGCTGTTTAAAAACTCTCAATTAACATTCATTCATTAAGAGGGGGCTGACACACATAATTATTTCCTTCGTGTTAATTTCGGATTAACCATTTGTTAGAATTTTTTTGGAATTCTTGAGTTGATGCTTTTCCCAGTTTTAAGAGGAGTAAGTTTTACCCGAAACTTCAGTTGGAACCAAATTAAAGGGATGCTTTCGCCACTATGCTTTCTGGAGTGTCGCAGTGGTAGATTCTTCTGCTATACCTTAAAGCTGTATATGCTGGATGTAACCACCGATTTATCTGCCTTCAAAAATGCCAAGCTATAAATCCTCATATAAAACCAGACCATGTTAATATGAATTGGACAGATTGTTCCGCATTTTGCTGACTTTACACACCACATCTCTGCATGGTTAACTCTGATAAATTAAGTGTTTTCATCATCATTTAGATCTACTAGTTCTAGGTTAATAGCAATTTCAATTTTTTAAAGATGTTCCTTCAACAGCTTAAAATAGGAGAAGGTTAAATTCACCAAAAACTGATTTCTACTCCTAATGTTCCTTAAACTGAGAATTCTGTTATCGCAAGAATTAAAACTGACCACTTCAATCAAATTCAAAGTCTTCGGTAGAGTAAGTGATAGCGTGTCGGCCTACCAATTCGGAGGTCTTAGGTTCAAATTGCATCGGCGGCGACCCATGATTGTTTTCTGCTGACAACAGATGACGATAAAAAGGTCATAGAGGTTGCAGAGAAAGTTCCAGTGGTTCGGAATCTGCTTTAAATTTTAGGTACACTTGCAATCGTTGTCTTGAATCGGGTGAAGTTCTTCTCCCATCCAATGCCCTACAAAGGGATTACGGGAACCGGAGAGAGACTTCCATCAACAAATCACTGACTCAGTTTTCTTTTACTTTATAGGGAACCTGGCTGCAAGTGAGTATGAGAGTATGGTTACCAATATTCGGCCGAATCATTGTTGCCAGGTTTCGGACCAGCGTGCATAACATCTCAAAAATACAGCGCTATGAGATGACCGAGCAAGCTTATTAACGACTACTACACAGGCATTCTGCGAGTCCTTTCATAAGGCTCCAAACGGTGGTATTAAAATAGGGGGATCTCAACGCCAAGATTCGCTAAAACAACATCGGCCTGAAGGTACGGTGCAATTCAACTTCCTGAACTAAGAACCAGATCGGCCACATTGCTATTCCAAAAAGTTACAGAAACTGCACTTTTTATGTAAGGACTAAACATAGTGTTATAATTGGCAGCGATGAAAACCTAATAAAAGCTATGCACGACATCAGTAGAGTTGACCAATAGTGGACTGGTCACCAATATTCGGCCAAATTATTGTTGCCAGGTTTCGGACCAGAGTGCAGAGGTACAAAACATCAAACATCTAAAGATCGAATTCCACCGCATTATGCCAAAAACCTACATTGCTCCCATACATTGATCAGAAATAGGTAAATGAATATTTGAGGAGCTGTAACTTAGAATAAAGAACTAGAGGAAAGGACATCATTCGGAAAAATGTAAGCATTTTGCTATATGTAGTAGAACCCTAGCGATGTGTGCGTTTCGACATGAAAGTAGTAAAATTATGCTTGTATACAGGAGGGGCTAACTCATTTTGATAATATTTTAAATTAGGTGTTTTTAAAATATATTCTTATAACACTTTTAATATAATATAACTTTGCCCGAACATATTTTATAAATTTACTTAATTTTACTATTTAAAAACACTTTGCTTATGCCCCAAATATTTCAGTATTACGGAGACGACTTTGATTTCAAGGCGACATTCGGTACAATTTGACATTTCAGGCGTCATTCCCCCTTAACGCAGTCACCACTTGGCCATGAAGCAAAAATGCTTATCACACGTACAGGGTTTTTACTTAAGATAGCCTTTCCTCTCGTTCTATATTCTAAGAGCTGTAATAAAAAGCACGTGAGACACTTAGAAAGAGGAAGACAATCGTATTCTGGAGGGGGGGGGGGGGGGTCTCAACCATTTGGGAGTTACAGGGTGAATTATAAATTTGTTATTTTCATGGTATGTATATCACTATTTTATTTATATTTTGGATCTACTAAACGCAGCGATATCAGACAAACGCCAAAAAACTACTGTCCCAACGATCTCTCCAAAATTGTAAACAACGTTGATCTAACTCATACTATAGTAGCTACAGTCCCTGCCAAAGGCGAGAAAAATGTTTTGCGATTTCCTAAAATTCAGCATTTTCCCAATTTTCTAAAAAGTTCATGTCATTAATACATGTGTTCTTTTTATTAAACTGCCCATATTATAACCTTTCTGAAGAGGTGGAAAAAGGTTTGTTTAGGGTACACTGGTAACTAATTTTATTTACTGCTGCAAAACAGTTACCAAAAGGTACCTAAATATAATATAATAATATAATTTATTGTCGTTGTGTTCAAACCCAAATATTCTGGGGTTGTGTTAGGAATACCTGACGAACATTTTGCTATAAAAGGGACAAGCGATAAGCAACAATTCTTTATTAAAAATTGGGAGAATTTATATTAAATTTACATTTATTGTGTATTAGACGGAAACGATAAAGCGGCTGCACTTGAATATCAAAGGAGATTGCCTAATCGACGTGCACCCCAAAGAGGGTTATTTTTGCGGACTTTGCGTGAAGGTTAGAAGAAATCGAAACTGTAACTTAGAACAGCACGGTATTGTGATCTCAAACATCTGAATATTCTTGTGACGTCAAGCAGCAAATAACACAGGTTTACAACAAAAAAAAGTTATGGCTATTAGACCAGACCATGTCACTCTTATGTACTTTGGTGCGCTGAATCTGAATCCGTGATCCGATTTTATGAAATAAATGCATTTTTCCAATATGGCGGACGCCCTAAGATGACAGAATACCCTTTTCCTCAAAACCGCCTTTTATGGGTATCAAATGAAAGGGTACGACGAGTAATATACGATAAAATATATGACGTTATTCTATTTCTAATATGGCGGACCCAAGATGGCGGATTACCTTTTCCTTAACAACCCCCTTGACATGGGTATCAAATGCAAGGACTGTTGAGTAGAATATAATCAGCTACGTGATGTCATTCTAATTGCAATATGGCGAGCGCCCCAAGATGGCGCAGTAGCTATAAATGTGAAAACACTTTTGACAGCTTTAGGGTTTTTGATGGCCCACACATAAGAGAATTGATCAAGGATCCAGAATTCCTAAAAAGCATGTCGACGGATGAAGAAAAAGCGTCATAAAGCTTCGACAAGGTGTGCAAGAAATTTCTTGGCAACAACAAAGATCTGAATCATGAATAGATTGTAAGCGACTTACTCGTGAACTACGAAGCCGTTGGATGTTTAATGAGCCTGAAGCTCCACTTTTTGAATTCCCATTCAGAAAAATTTTCAGAAAATTTTGCACATTACAGCGAAGTACAAGGTGAGAGGTTCCACCAAGACATAAAAGAGATGGAAAGACGTCCAATATTTTTTTATATTCAGATGGCAAAACTTATTACGACTGGTGATTCCGCAGAGTGAGGCTCACGTTAAACAAGCACCCTAATGAGAACGGAAGCTAAAACGACCTGATGCTGCGAGTGAGAGGCAAGGCGACTCACGTTAAACAAGCACCCCTATAAAAACAGAAGCTAGATCGGCCTGATGTTGAGTGTGAGAGGCAAGAGGACTCACTTAGAATTGTAAAAAAAGAGTGCTTTCACATTTATAGCTACTGCGTCATCTTAAGGCGTCCGCCATATTGATCGTATTCTACTCATCGAGGCCTTTCATTTGATACCCATATCAAGGGGTTGTTAAGAAAAGGTAATCCGCCATCTTGAGACATCCGCCATCTTAGGGCGTCCGCCATACTGAATATAGAATAACGTCATATACTGTATCGTATTCTACTCGTCGAAACCTTTCATTTCATACCCATAAAAGGGGTTTTTGAGTAAAAGGGTATTCTGTCATCTTAGGCCGTCGGCCTTATTGGAAAAACGGATTTATTTGAAAATGTTGACGTGATCCGTAAAATCGGAGCCCGGATTCGGATTCAGCGCACCAAAATACATAAAAACGACATGGTCTGGTCAAATAGCGATCACCTTTTTTTTGTAAACCTGTGTAATCACCCACGTCAGGCAAGACCCTAAAACGAGCACGAGGCGATCCCCAAGACGATTAAGATTGTTTTTAGTTAAAGGGTGGAGGGTTATTTATCGAGAAAGATTACGTCCATATCATCATATCCCAGTCCTAGGGCTATTGAAAGGAGATTCCGAGAAAAGTTTAGAATATTGCATTTGGCTTCTGGAATGCGACATGGACAACAAGAGGTTTCTGGACCGAATTCTGCGGCCCGATGAATTTCAGTTTACTGAGGATAGTATCACAAACTTCCGCAAATCCCATACCTGGTCGGATACTTATCCACGTTGGACAAGGTGACTTCATTTACGTGCAAATTCTGGACCTATATTAGGGCTGGTAACACTTTACAGTCTGCAACATTTCAAGTTGAGCATAGCTTTTGTTTAGGAGATAAGACGAGTCGAACTTGTTAGTTGACCTGTTCACGGCAAGATGAATGCAACATTCTTGGCAATCTCGATCATAATGTTCAAGATTCTCAAATACGTAAAGTGTACCATTTACTACAAACCTTGTACCCGAAGTAAATGTATATTTCTAAGAAACATTAAGTTTGGTTATGTTACTGAAATGTATTTTAGTAATATGTAAGTATCTTCCCTACTAATTTAGGAAGATGTTTTTCTTGTTTTCTTGTTAAATTTTTTTTAGTCTTTTTATTTTTTTTACATCACAAATAATCCATTAAATCCAGTTTTCTTCAAAATTTTCTTTACATGTAATGCATTCTTGAAAATGTCTTGGAATATATTACTTTGTTTTAAAGGATCAACGGACGCAGTTGGATCAATTGGTTGAGCGACACTAACACCATGCCACGGTTCCCAGGTTCAAGACCAGGTCTCCCAGTGGGTTTTTAAAAAATTGAATTAAAAAACAATTCTACTTCATCTCTGGGCTGCTGTCTAGCTCGCAGCAATGCAAAAACATGACATTCAAGTTTCCTCACTCCCTTTTTTTGCGGGAGAGGTGACAATTTTCCAAAGACACCAGAAGACCCGATTGCCTTTGGTAGTGTGAGATTTTTACTCACTAAAAACACCCCTCTAGCAATTTCTCAAAACAGGCCAATTTATCCGGGTTCCTTTTCGTCCACACATCTTGCAATATCTGCGAGAGAGACCCAGACTAATCCAGTTTTTTCCCCTCATCTCGATTCCTCTGGTCAGCGCAATAATTTGCTTATAATACACCTCTACCACTCTTCTTACTTTCATCCAGTGGTGTTATATCAGGTTTCTTCTTCTGCTTGCTAGTACAGGACACTAGCACACTATGTGCACCACCATCTCTTGCTCCTCCAGACATAGCCTGCAGGTATCATCCTCGAGAATGTTCATCTTCTTTAGATGACACCTACCTGTTAGTAGTGCTCTCATCCATCTCAGAGCCCTACGATCCATATCTAGGACCTTCCTCTGTTCAACACTATCTACACGAGTCCGTGAAGTTCCCCGTCTCTAACAGGCCCACTGCCGTACCCCTGTCTAAGGCAGCGAACGGCTCCGGACCTTGGAAACTCGAAGCACCTCCTAGTTTAGCCAGCACATCTGCTCTCTCGTTTTCATCGATTCCCGCGTGTCCTCGGACCCGCGCTAGTGTCATCTCATTTGATAGGTACACGCGTTGAGTTTACGGACACACTTCAAGGCCAGTGCTGTCTTGAACTCTGTACTATCCATACACCTGTTCACCGCCTGATTGTCGAGTGCCACCACTATCTTCTTACGCATCACCCGAATCTCCAGCAAGTAAGCTAGGACATTGACCAGAGCCAGCATCTCCGCCTGAAAAACTGCGGTGTATGCCCCCAGACTTAGATAGGGGCACACACCCTCACTCCCCTTATCCTAATTCCCTTCCGGCCAAAGCCATTTTTTTTAGCGGGAGAGGTGAAATCTTCCAAAAGACACCGGACAGCCCGTGCCCTCCGGTGGTGTGAGGTTCTTACTCATTGAAAACACCTCCATGGGGATAAGCCGAAACAGACCACATAGAATCGGGTCCCTTTTCTTCCCCTCCCAGTCTGCCTTATTGGGGACAACTAGATACTCAGTTATCTCACTGTCGCCACTAACCTCAGTTTCCTGGGTCACTGCTAGAATTCTAGCCTATCTGCAGAAATCCATGTTGTTCCACCGTCTCCAGTGTTCCTTCTTGGTCCATGCGTTAATTACAACCTTCACCCCTTCAATGCCGTAGGCAGGTGTTCCAGGCTATAAAGCTTTAGTCCAGAGCCAGGACAAGGAACCCCCTCCGGATTAACCGCAGTTAACCCTTCGAAAGGCAGATCTGCATCTCCTAATGGTGCGTGTACCGCCGAGATAGCCAACTCGTTAGAGTCTACCGTCTCTGCACCGCCGCACCTGAGGAAGTATTAGTTATTATTTTGCGAATGGCACCTTCTTCCAGGACTGCTACAGCAGTTTCAGCCGGCGGGTGCGAGCCATACTCCATACCCGCCAAAGAACCTTCGAATGGTGATTTTCCCAAAGCTGCTTCTGTTGTGTTGTGGGTACCGTGGGTATACGTATAGCCAACCTGTTGTGGTCTACCATACCCTCCACCTCCACTCCCACAGAAGTGCCTGAGGAAACGCCATTCGCGACCCAATTACCCCTGGGTCCTGCAGAGGGGACGACAACACTGCAGACTCCCTTGGCATGGCCTTGGAGTTAGGGGGATTTTTCAAGAGGTTATCTCCTCCCGCATTAGTTACCTGGCTACAGTCTATGATGCATTGCCCGGTTGCTGCCACTTTGAGGTATAAATAACACTTGAGAATATCCAGATGAGGATCGCCGTATCCTAGAGGGCTTCAACTCGTCTGTCCATTCTCTAGCAACCCCGGCCAAGACCATGCTAACGTATCAAAAGGTTGACACCTAAGCTTTGGTCACGTCATTGGAAAAAAAAACTTCTATAGGTAAAGCCACCTTTCTGTTCTTTACCTTGGTCCTTATTATTTCCTTTATTTCTCTGTTTGCCATCTACATCTATTTTATATGGGAAGAAGTGAGATTCTTTTCTTTTGGGGGAGTCCGAGTAGGGGATAACCCTTTTATACGTTAGCATGCCTTTGTTGTGTGAGAGTGAGGAAACTTGAATGGCTTGTTTTTGCATTGCTGCGAGCTAGACAACAGCCAAGAGACCGGGACCCGAGCCTCGAACCCGGGAACCATGGCATGGTGGTCGTGCCGCTGAACAAATAAAACAAGTAAAAATATTAAAGAAAAGACTAGGAAAACAAGAACTAACGAAAACAGAGGACAGGACGGAGGAAACTGGATAGGTCACCTGGACCCGACAACTTTCCCTTGTAGGAGGATTCCTGGAATGGTGGCTCTTTATAGAAGTAAGTAAAATTGGTTTTATCTCTGCATATTTTATTTTTAATTGATGTCGCGACGGCGATCCCAGTTTTATTTTTGAAATTACTAGGTGAAATCTATCACTTCACTCATTTGGGCACACCTTATGTGCAATACTGTGTATATATAATTCTCTGCAGCCAAGATTTCTAAACATAACTTGGCAATTTAGGTATAAGTAAAAGTAACGCCAGCGAAATAGTGTCCTATGAATATTATTCATTGGAGGAGTCGATTATCGTGCAAATGGATTATCTCATATACATTCTTATCATCATCTAAATTTCCCTTAAATATGGTAACAATCAAAAAGAACAATTAAAGCGTAAAATGTAAATTCTCCAAAGTATTGCACTTAAATTCAAAATATACTGAAGTCTAATCAAACCAAAAGGCCCCAAAGAACTTGGAAGATTTATGAGTGTGGATATGTAAAATATGTACATATGTCATTTCCATGATAGAATAAATTACTATGTATCTGATTTTAGAAACTTTGACCAGAATATTAGAACTTTCTTACATCTGGAGGCAGCTATTTGACAAATTTGCAAACGAGGAAAGTTTTGGCGTAAAGTATCATATACATAAATAACGTTCATTTTATATCAAAAAATTTCAGCCCAAAATTATTACACCATTTGGTGTCAAGTTGTCTTTGAAGTCTTAATGTTCAGAAAACTTATCAGAAAAATAATTAATGAAGTACTCAATTTTTAAATGGTATTGTACCACAATGGAAGCAAGTAGAAAAATTTTTGGGAAAAGGTACTCCAAAGGTATTTGGAGTCAATTTTCTGCTTCTACGTTGATCTCGCTTATAAAAAACGCCCTTTTCGCCCTTATTCTTAGTTTTAGGTTCTTAGCTACAATGGTTAGTTGGTTGAAGTGGTGACACATTCTCCTCACAAAGGTTCAATTAGCAGTTAGATGCGCCGTTTTGTTACCACATCTAATAATGTATGTCTGAGCACGATAGATTAAGAGATCAGATGGGTATAGCTGACGCTAGACCCAACCGGTAAGGTTTACGAAGTGGTTGATCTCTCTACGAGTTCAGAAGATATGATAGCCGAGTCGAGAGCATTGATTGGCAGCCTGTCTGTTGGAAAAGATGCCGACCTGAAAGGCGATAAGACTTTGAGTAGAGGATCTCCAAAGAAATATTTGCACCGAGATCACAGTTGGCCTTAGAGCCATTGATCAAATATAATTGTGTGGAAAGCCTCTATTACTCCGCCATTCTCCATTTAGAGGCGGAGTTGGATGAATTAGTTGGCGGCACGACCAATATAACATGGTTCCCTGGTTCTAGGCCAGGTTTCCCCGTGGGTTTTTTCAAAATAGGATTAAAAAATCCACTCTGTCTCCGGGCTTTTGTCTAACTCGCAGCAATGCAAAAACAAGACATTCAATGTTTCTTACTCTCCTAACCTTAATTTCCTTCCGACGGAATCCATGCTAACGAACCAAGGAGTTGTCCCCTTGGCTTTGGTCGCACTCTGCACTGGTGGGAATCTTTACTGCGAAGGCTTTTCTGAAGTTCTTCTTTGAGCTAATGTAGTATGTGAGAGGTATGTCCAGTTCTCTTGGCAGCAGAACCAGGAAGCTTAGGTCAATCGGGCGTACCATAGTAGTTTATATCTATAAATTCATCTTCGGCTGGAGACCCCAAAACCTACCAAAGGTTCTCTTACAAGTACTAAAACCAAACCAGGATTTCTTAACACCCTCTTCCATGATTAGTTTTAGCGATAGTGTCTGTCCGTTTAGTCCAAAAGGACTAAAGACTAATATCTTTGAATTTTTGTAAAAGGCATCAGTTTAACTTTTCCTGCATTAATCCATGATTTCGATTATCATGGATCGAAACATTCCTGAAACCAAAATTGTCACATCATCCAAATATGCAATTGCTTAATCCCATCTCTGTCCACTTTGGACAGGATCTTACTCATTGCAAAGTAGAAGAGAAATGACACCACCTTTGGATGTCCTTCTATACACAAACTTGGTTATTTGCGTCCTACCTAAGTAAGACTTTAAAATCCTAATCCACTTAGCATTGAAAGTAGCTAATGGCTGAGGAGCTCTTCTACCACAAATCGATGAGAGAATTTTTTTTATAGTTTCCCTATATCTATGAGGGCGGCTAGGGTGTATTCCTTATACTGTATGATTTGTCCGATAGTGTAGTGTGCAGTCGTTCTCGCTGTCTCTGTCGATTTCCCTTACAGGTATGCGCGCGATCCCTTAAGGATCTTTTGAATATGTACATCGAATATCCTCTCCAGGGTTTGTAGCAAGAAGGAAGTTAAACTAATCGGTCTAAAGATTTTCGCGAACTCATGACCCCGCACGCACCTTTTGGATGAACACCACTCAAATAAGTCTCCAAGACTGGGGACGTACCTAATCTGATAATTACTACCAGCCACGGTGTTAACTTTTGCAGCATAATGGGTAATATGCCATCCAAGCCAGGGAATTTGTAGTGGGAAACGCTTCTTATTCCCCAGGAGGTCTTTTCGTCTGTAAAAATGAATTTGGTGGTCTTCCATGATGTGCGATGTCCACTACTACAGTCTGTGAAGTCCAGGTAGCGGTCTTTCTCCTTCCCTTAACACTTGTGCGGCATAGGGCGTCTAACTGCTTAGCGGTCTTTACTTCCAGGAAAATGGATATTTATCGTAAGCTCAAATGACTCATCAGTTGATTTTGACCATGGCCCATCCTTCCTCTTTACGAAGGTTGGGTTGGTATATCCCTCGAGAGAATCTTACTGAGTCTTGCTTAGCCTCGTATCTCTATCAATGGATTCACACTACCTCGACCAAGTATGCATCTTGGTCTTTATAAGGCTGCCAGAAACTATTATTATTGCAGAGAGAGCCTCGATCCTTAGTTTCACGTTGAAGAGTATCCAGTTATAATCGGAGAAGGATCTTATATCAGACACTCTCCAGTTTTCCACATAAAAAATAACTTATTCTGTTAGTAGTGTTATATCAAGGATCTCCAGCCAACCACCAAAATTGTCCCAACATAGGAAAGTAAAGGTTGTCCTGGTACATATGTTACTAGGAGGTTAGTATTTATTTTGAAATCAAATAAGGAATCATATCACTCGTTGCTTTCCTGGCTGCTCCACAGTGTGTGTCTGGCGTTGGCATCGCAACCCACTACCAGCCTGACTTCCTTTGATGATATGTTGGCTTTTAAAGTTTTGAGTTCGTCCGGAAGTGATTGTCGGTCGTGCGTCGTGTAGAAAGAGGAGATGAAAAGGTATCCCTTCGTAAAACTTCCAATTTAACTACTGTTTAATCAGCAGAGCTAGGATTTGTAACTTTAGAGAACAGAGAAAATTTGAGGCTGTCATCCTTATAATTCCAATATACGAGGGAGGTTTTAGAACAATTTATATATTTCCATTATTTAGAGAAATGAGAAGCACTGCTAGTTTTTAAGGTTCTGTAGCTAACCATGTCGTCGGTGAAGTATGTGTATCCTTTCCGAAGGTCCAAGAGTCTAATATCACCATAGGTCACTGTTACAGGGGAGGGGGGGGGGGGGGTTACAGCGTCATGTCGATGGTTTGGAATCTACCATAAAAGATTCTCCCTCTCCTCAGAACGGGTTACGGGAACTAGAAAGAATATCCAACTAACTACGTCCCCTATAGTTTTGGTATGTCCGTCTGTCCAACTGTATACTGAGATAAAATTTGGCACATAACCGCAAATTGATGACTTAAAATCAGAAATAAAGCGATAAAAAAAAATAATTTTTGGACCCGCACCAGTAAAAAGTGAACTCAAAAAATGTGCATATCGCTTAGTAGGTTCCCGAAATTATTTTGGGATCTTGTAAGTTTAAGTAATGAGAAATTCGAAATTCTGAACGCGTGTTCCCTCTAATATTTTTACCAATCCAAGCAGAAAATCTAATGCGACTTTTATAATAGTACCTTCAATAAAAATTGATGTAGCAAAAATACTTTCTTAAAATTTTGGATAATTTAAGGAGCATTGACATTTTTCTACCATTTTCATTAAACCGTCTTCTTAAGAACTTGAATATTAAACGCTAGTGTGCTGACAGGAACTGTAAAACATCCGTAAACTTCTAATTTTAATAATAGTCACAAAACATTCCATGACACGGTTCTGCTTTAAGTTAATTATTATCAACTATGAAAACAAAAGCACAACAAACAAAGTCTTTATAGTTCACGAATTTACCTAATGCAGGGTAAAACCTTTCTCTTATTCATTTTCACTAGAATCAATGGACGGACTGCGATGCAATATCTACTATATGAGCATACACCATGGTACGCATAAAACGAGAATTTAAAGGACATCATAGATGAATTATGCACCGTATCGGTGTTACGAATGATTCAGGACACAATTCGTGACTGAATTTGATGTGAATGAAGAGCACCTGTCACAAGTGTCTGACTTCTAATTAGATCTGCATATCACGGTAGATCTATTCTCGGTTGCTGCAGTCAGTTAGGTCGTTTATATGATACGAACATTATGAGAAATTGGTCCATTTATACGGTATGTTTGCAGCCTTTCGCCAAAGTTATGCATTGCACGTAGCCTGATTTATGCCTTTCGCATGAGGTTAATTAGGCTCTCATACGAGCTCATACTTGTTTCATTTTCAATTATGAAACGCTGGGCTTTAATATATATCTAATAGGAAATTTGTAGTCTTCCTGTACTTTGTAGAATGAATATTATTATCAGAAGAGTGGCACAATTAACGGATGTTTAGTCAAAATAATATTGATGTTTCGATTAAATTGAAAATTAGAATGACCGTACAGTCGTCAGTCCGTATAGCGAAAGAAGAGTCAAAATGTTATTAAGCATTTCACATAAAAATTTCGAGTAGCGATTTACATGAGAAAAATGAAATAAAACTAGATGAAGGCCTCTCTCCGTGCATCTGCAGCGTGTCGTGTGTGATAGATAGAGAAGGGGGGGGGGGGGGGGTATGCATAGATCTAAGATAGATTAAGGTAAGGCCTAAGGTTGCCAGCAGGTTCATCAATTCCGAATAGGTCGAATTGGAGTTGCCAGACGAAGAAGAGGCAGCCTGACAGTAGGTATAAACTACAAGCATGGAGAGACGAAAGACTTATCAAACCGGGGTAGGAATATCTGCTGAAATGGTCATTGACTTATAAATAGCTGCTAAAGCAACAAAAATGACGACAAAAACTTTCAGACGTCAGAATGCGAATCAATCGCGTTTTATTCTTCCACAGCAGTGATGTTTCAGAAATGGACACGGAGATAGAGGAACATCTTTTGAAAGATACAGATCAGGTATCTAAGAAACCAGATGCACCCAAAAGGAAGAAGTCAAGTAAAAAACTAGCTAAATCTGATTACAAAAGCTTAGCAAAATTACCACAAAAGATGGGTACGACGGGCGCCGAGGCGTGCATCGACAGGGATAAGAGACACAAGAAGATAGTTAAGACATTTGAGAAACGCTACGGTAAAGTAGCAACCGCTGCCAGAAACTCTGAAAAGAGCAATAATGACATGGAAAAAAGGGCGAGAAACGATTCAAGAGCAAAACTTAAGCCCCCCTCCCCCCACCCGCCCTCCAAACCACTTAAAAGGCTGAGCGACAACTCAACGGGTAAAGCCACTCAGAAAACCAAAAAGCACAAAATGGGGGGAGGGGGGAGGGGGATACGGGAAAGCCCAACCCAAAGATAACATGCTCAGCTGATGATTTGACTAATGGACACATTTATAAAAAGGCCAACACTGGCTTCACTAGTAGTGAAGAGCTAACTTTGGCAGAGATCGATCATACCGATCCGGACGGATCTCGCCCGAAGCGAGGATACAAACTATTCCTGCTGCGACCTTACCGCTACGCGTACTAGAGTATCTTCCATACTGCGGCTAATATCGTTACAGAATAAAGGTTTTTGCACCAGCAGTTGGCAAGTCATATTCTCAAAGCCCCGAGCAAAAGGAGAGGGACAAATTCTAAAAGTTGCAATGTATCATGCGTCCGCGGCAGTCTTAAGGGCAGCTACAGGGGAGGTGGAGTTCGGGTTGGGACGACTAAGATTCCCCATCTCAAATGGTGAAAATTAATCTGCACCATTCGCGAGCGACCACCGACTACCTGATACTCTTAATGACGGAGTAGAACATAGATTTATGTTTCGCACAATGATATGGAATGTTGTTGCCTATCGGCTGGTGTTATCTTTTTGAGCTTCAAATCCTCAAATTTTTTTTTTAAAGGCTCATGATGTAGAGCCTGCCGTTTAGGCATCTTGAAGCCTTAATAACTTTGCAAGTGTTGATCGGAATCCCATCATGGGATACTTATTTTTTATGTGATAAAGAGATTTATTGCAAACTGTTAGAAAAAATTTAAACTGTACTAGATCAAAGTTTCGAGTTTACAGTGAGGTGCTAGCAAATTTTTGAAATTTTTAAAAAAGCTATGGAATAATCTGTAACGAAGTTACAAATCCAGCGCAAAACCTGTCAACAGTAAGTTTTAAAACCTGCTAACAGCGTGACGTGCCAAGCTTTGAATTTACATGTGCCACCAGCCGAACCCAGAAAAAACCCGATAAAATACTAAAATCCCCCAGAAACCCGCCAACAGCAGCGGGCAGAAGCTTACAACAGCAAAGTTGCAGAAATTGTGAAATTCGACTGCCACCTGACCTCCCCGGCGCTATATAAATAGCGCTCTTACCGCGGAGCAGTCAGTCGTCGTCGACAAACTCAACCGAGCACAACAGCCAAGAGCACCCTGGTCTACTGACCAGAAAAGGAAAATTGACCTCCACGGCGCTAAATAAGGAGCGCTCTTACCGCGGAGCAGTCAGTCGTCGTCGACCAGCTCAACCGAGCACACCAGCCAAGAGCACCGAGTAGACCAGACTAAGTGGTAAGGTTTCTTTTCAGGGAGCTCTGCGCCTAGGGAAATATAAGTGGCCCCAGCACCGTATCGCCGTCAGTTGGAGACCAGCGGACGCACCACACCAGCCAGCGAGGGAGCTCTCTAGTAGGTGGTATCGTACCGGCTGCGGTATTGTATTGGACCTGATTTGATCAACCGGTGTCGGGTAAGATTTAGGTATTTATTACTTTCACTCCTGTGGGGGCGAGTTCCCCGGTATAGGACACTCTTCAACCGGCGAGTTCTCCTGTTGTCTCTTTTATCTTTGCAGCGGCGAGTTTCCCGCTTGCTTTGTTTATTCGGAATCATCTGTCCCCGTCTATTTCCCCACCGGAAGGTATCCGTCACTGTCGACGGACGATTTCTTCCCAGAGACAGCTTTCCGTCAGAGTAGGACTTATCGTATACCCACTCGTAGGAGTATCCGCATAGCTAAGAAGGAGACACCAGAAAACTGCACGACAACCGCTTAAAGAGACAATGCCAGGAATATAGTGCGACGTGAAATTTAGATATTTTAAAGATTGGGAAAAGACTCTATTCATAAGAGAAAGACAAAAGAATCTTGAACTGAATAAACAGCCATTATAGTGAGAAATTGGTTAGTTTCCTTCAGAAGCCCTAGAATCGCTATAAAGCATAAAGTAATATTTAATTTTATATCTATTACGACATTTTGAAGTCGGTGCAAATCAAACAAACAAAACAACTACAACAAAAATATTTAATCGTCATTTCGTATGATCCCGTAAGCTGAAACGTTCAGGTAGTATTATGTATTATTTTCAATTGTGGTTATGTAGTTGTTTTATTTGTTTAATTTACACCGACTTCAAAATATCGTAATAGATATGAAATTTAAAATTATTTTATGCTTTTTAGCGCTTTTTGTGAAGTTGGTTCAACTTTTTTTTAAAAAATTATTTTATTTTTCACTTTTTAGTGTCTTGTACTCTATACAACGAAGAAAGAACCATCCAAATCGGTCCACGCGTTAAAAAGTTAGGTTTAACCCCCTACCCCATATCCATCCCACCAACATTTTTTTCTCGTGGTGTCAACCAGGGTGCATACTCTACCCAACAGGAAAAGAATTATCCATGTCGGTACACGCGTTACAAAGTTAGACTACTCCTTCCCACCCCCACCATAGGACTAAATTATTCTCCTATTAGCAATGGGGGATCAACAGCAAAAGAACCATCCAAATCGGTCCACGCGTTACAAAGTTAGGTTTCACCCCCCCAAACACCACACCAACAAATTTTTCTCGTGGTATCAACCAGGGAGCATACTCTACCCAACAGAAAGAGAATTATCCAAATCAGTCCA
Organism: Leptarthrus brevirostris; assembly: GCA_964036015.1. Taxonomy (NCBI): domain Eukaryota; kingdom Metazoa; phylum Arthropoda; class Insecta; order Diptera; family Asilidae; genus Leptarthrus; species Leptarthrus brevirostris. The sequence goes on from OZ038371.1 coordinate 20,857,818, forward strand.
CGCATTACGAAGATAGAATACACCCCACCCCACCCTAACACCAATTTATTTTCTTATTTGCATTGGGGGATCACACTCTATACAACAGAAAAAGAACCATCGAAATCAGACCACGCGTTACAAACTTAGGTTCCGCCCCCACCCCACCAAAATTTTCTTTTCGTGGTATCTACCCAACAGAAAAAGAATTATACAAATCGGTCCACGCGTTACGAAGTTAGACTACCCCTCCCCCTCCACCCTCCCTAGGTTCGCCCCCTCCCCACACCCATACAACCTACCAACAATTTTTTTGAAATGGTACCAATCGGTCAACATACTATATCCAAAAAGAATTATCAAAATCGGTAGGCATAAAAAAATACACGTCGAACTTAGAACCTCTTTGTTTTTGGGAAGTCGGTTAAAAATTATATTTTCGGTAATTGCTAACCAAGTTCAATAATTTTTTCAACCCTTAATTAAGGGTGTCATTTACCATATTCTAAAAGTATTTCAGCCAATAAAAGTCCAATGGATAAAAAATGCACTGAAAAACGGCAAAGTTAACCATAATTAAGTCAACGAGTCCAACGAAATTTTCTCCTGCCGGGGTGTGATTATCTTAATTTGAAAGGGGAAACGCCAAATTCAGGATTCTTTTTTTGGATGCAGTAAAATTGTTAATACTAATTGGACATTTTTCACTTATTCCAACATTTATTTACATTCACCGCCATATCTTGATATGAATTAAAATTTGAAGTTTTATCGGAAATGTTTTAAAAGTTAACTACATCCCAACACCTGGTAATGGGAGATGAAGCTCCAGAGAAGTGTCGTCTTAGTGGAAAGCTTATGCTTGGTTGGATATTTCAATTTCTTTGTGGTTTAATTTATACAAATGGCGGAATTGTTACTAAGAGAGAAGATTTTTGCACGTTAAGCAAAGCTATCGTGGCTATAGTCCCACGTCCTAAAGCGTGGACCGATTTTAATAATTCTTTTTTTGTTAAATAGAGTATGATTCCTCTTCCCACCCCAGCCAGCCATTTACACACACTTCTTATTTTATTATATATTTTTTGGTAGTATAGATTGTGTTCCTACATTTGTAATTAAGAGAACGATAAGAGATTCTGTTACAGTCCCACTTCCCTGGTTTGAGAGTGGAAGATCCGAGTGAGGCAGACAGGCCTAGAGGTTCACCAAGGCAGACTGGAGTGTTGCCCGCTCGGTTTTTACATGTAAAGTCATCAAGGATTCCATTTCATCCTTTGAACCATTCAAGTCGCCTGGTAAAGGTGGTGTGTACTCCTACAGGAGGGCTGCGATGTTCTTGCTCCGGTGCTGCGCAGAACTTACAGGGCATCCTTTGCACTGTGAAACTGTGAAAACAGCCTTTACTGCGAAGCAACGCCGTGTACACTACACGCTTCCTAAGGTCTATTAGTTTAACATCGTTCCCTTAAAAACGATGGAAGAAGTACCTGATTGGCCACTCAGGGAGAAGTACCTTCTCCACTCAACCCTTCACGCCCGGCAGCACGCACTCCATGACTTAGTATTAAAACTGGAGGAAGCGGTTAATAGTAAGGAAACTGCGATTGCAGCTTTCCAGTACCTAAAAGGAATTTTTGATAATACATCATTTGATGTGCTCACTCGGTCCCTAAGAAGGAGAGGCCTTGTTACGTACTTCTGCCAATGGATAGATGCGTTACTCAGGTCTAGGGATCTTACACTAAGTCTACTCGACAGGATGCTCAGGGGCTGCTTCACAAGAGCATTTCTGCAGGGTGGGGTGCTTTCATCCTTTCTGTGGTGCCTTGTGATCAATGAGCTACTGGTGCGCCTCGATTAGCGGGGCTTTTTCGCGCAGGGATATGCAGATGACATTGCAGTTGCGGTATCCATTGATTTGGGAGACAACATCACAAGATATCTCCAGACGACGCTAGATATAGTTCCAGCAAGCAATGAGAATGACCTCAAGGTTCACCCTGATAAAATGTTTGTCATTCCTTTTACCAGAAAGTGGAACACTGCGGGTTTGACTGAACCGATCTTCCTGGGTACTGCACTGCCCTTCAAGGAAGAGGTGAAGTATTTGTGGGTGATCTTGGATTCTAAGCTACTATATATTGGAATAGGTAAGTGCCACACGAAAATTAGGGATCTTCTTGAAGCCACACCTGAGTTGGCCATGGTAAACGACTAGATGCCGGTAAGATTCTTACCATTCCCATCACCTTTAATATGGGGGAAACTGGAGACGTTTCCAGCTATTCAGTTCATCACTGGCCTTGGGAAAGTATAATACGGTATTCTAGGCTGAGATCTTTGCTATATAACGTGTGCTTGAGGGCCTAAGAATAGCTTATAAGAATGGATAGCCAAGCCGCAATTAAAGCAATTGCTTCATCTACCACCAGATCGAATCTGGTGTGTGAATGCCAAAGGAGCCTAGGTGAACTGTGTAGAACTAATCAGGTGAACTTGGTTTGGATACCGGGACATAAGGGCTAGACTGGAAACGAAAAGGCATGTGTCTAATACACCTTTCATTGGGCAAAAGCCGGTCAGTGGAATTCCTGTTTGATCGGCTAAATTGCTGATAGCAAACCGTGAAAGTGAGGAGGATAGGTTTTATTGGAACAACATTGAGGGGCACATTCACTCAAGGATCCTTATGCAGGTTGGATGTCAGAACTCTGTAACTCGGTAAGCAAGCCAGCTTACCGGCCACTGTCAGCTGAGGATGTACCTGGAAAAAATAGGCAGAGCCATTGACCCCACCTGCAGATTTTGACTGGAGCGTGATGAGACCCCACTACATATTTTATGAGAATGCCCTGCAGTGGTCAGGCGCAGATTTAGCCTATTTGGGAAACCAAACCTGGTACCGAGTAAGCTGAGTGACTGCCAACTGCGGAAGATGTTGAACCTCTTCGGAGGGACATGCTTGTTATAAGGAGTTGAGAGGGTTAGCACAATAGGTCCTAGTGGCCGCAGCGCTTGAGAACCTCACATCTCCAATTCAATTCAACCAAGAGAACACGTTTTCAACTGTAGTTTCTACATTCCAACTTCCTAACACGTGGACCGATTTAGATTTTGTTTTTTGTTTTTTTGATAAATCAAGTATGATCTCTCTTCATCACCTACGCTATCTAACTGCATTATCCATTACAAGCAGTAAGCGCGAGCACAGTCTAGTTATAAAAATAATTAATTAACTCAAAAATGTCCGAATAATACACCCTTTAATTTTCTTGAATCTAGGAAACAAAGCAGCTCTCAAATTACGTCTATCATCAAAAGGACCAAATTGAATATTTCCACTCAGTCCTTAAGTAAACTTCAAGTAAAAATTTGATTCCCAAGAGTTTGCTGGCATATACCAACTAAACAAAAACTTCTTATCCAAAGGATCAACATCACTAACCTAACAAATAGCAGCAATAAATTTTGAATGATATTCTGAATATTCCGTCCCTCAACTTGAGCTCGTTCGGATGTTTGTTTTGAAAAGGAACATTTATTAAATGTATTGACAAAATTCAAAGCCTTATTGCAACTATCCGTCATGTCCTTAGGAAAATATTTCATACACCTAAAAATTTGTTGAGAACTAAGCCCAAGGAGTACAATTTGGTGAATGCGGTAGATATCTCTATCCTGTCATTTTATTGGCATAAAACTGAGATATCGCTGACAATAAATTCAGCAAAAATCAATAAAAAAAATTGCTCATGTGCTGCGGATGAACTACGGTCTCACATGATCTGTGATTTACTAGGGCTCGTTCGTTGCTGCTTATATCTATCTAAAGTGAAGCTGAATGAAGGTGAAACCTGGAGCTGGAGGTCTGCCAGTGTGCCTGTGAACAAATCATCCTGAAGCGTCCTTCACTGGAGGGTTTAAGTTCTGCTTTGCATTCATTCCGCCACTTGAGCAATAAATTTTCTCAGAATATTGAATATTGGAAAATCCTCGTAAGTATTACGTTTATGTTTTGCAGCCCATTACGAATCTTCTGATTAATCTGCTATGAATGACTTTGACTTAATTATGTTTTCTAGAGGCCACTTAAATCGGACGGGGAATGCTTTTTTTAACATGCACTTCAAACTAAATCAAAATCGCACTTCAAGTAATTTCACTTCATCATAATAAAAATTGGTCATTTTACATGACTTGGTATTCATATCGTAGGAACTAGGTATTTTCCGTTAATTTTGGTACAGCGTGTCCGAAAAGGACACTTACCTAATAGTTTTACAAAAGAGGCTTAAACTACTTCAATTCCTTAATGGTATTGAGCAAATTAAACACCAATACATAAATCGTTCTTCCAACAATATTAGACGGTTATTATTCTCAACTGAAAAATTATATATTCTGTAAAAGTAGAAAGCGGACAGTTCCGGAAGAGAAATGCTTTTGTTGACGCCAGCAGGAGCAGAAACTGTCGTGAATAAATTGCCAAAAACTCGAAGCAGAAAGGGGCAAAGCGCCTACAATTAAGTTATTCGTACGAGTTTATCGTCCATTTAATCAAGAAAATCCCCCCGGCTGCCATCAAGTAAATTGGGTAGGGAATTGTTTTGAATTCGGACTAATTAGCAGACAAACGCAATTATAGCACTAAGCGTACTTGCTTTCTTTTTGTTTTACGCTCGCGATAGGATATCTAATGTCCGCTGGTTATTTAGAGAACAATATCTCGTAACTCATTTCTGTAATGTTTTCATAACACTGAATTTATAGCATGAAATATTTTATCTGTGCTACAGCATCATAGTACTTTTCTGTATTAACTGTACAGCGTCGTAAAAAATTTAACTCCCTTCTTCGTTTATTACTCTGATTTGAGGGTGGTGGAAAGAGGGGGGCGGGGGGTTGGTGTAAGTAAGCCGTAAGACGCGGTTCAAATGAATTAATAGAAATAAACTGCTGATGACCCCTACTCCAATATCCATCGTTGCTATAACTAAAATTTTGAAATATGATTGTACATAAATTTGCCTGAGACACAATGTTCGCCAAGAAAAATGATTTAGCTGACCAACCAGACTGAAATGGAATAAGCAGTCTGTCAGTTTTACGACTCACAAAGGAGCACAGTCGAGCTTCTTGACAAAACAAAAGAGATTTATGAAAGGAATGATGTAGGTTTATGGCATATGCTTGCCACGTAAGCAATAAACATTCCCATAAATTCCATATAGTTCATGATTGTGAACCTAATTACGTTTATATACGTCCCTGGTGAGGTAATTGATATACCCTAAGAAAGTTTAAAGTCGTAAAATAAAATTTATCTGCATACCATGTTTCTCAAACCGACAGATTTTAAAGTAATCGCTAACATCAAATTGTGGTTATGTGTGAAGGCATCAAGTTATTGTCTTCTGGGATACATAGGTACTCGTATTATACTACAACTATATGACGTGAAGTTGTTTCTTATATCTATTGTAATTTATATATGATGTTCCATATTGAATTCCAAATCATTCGAACTGAATATATGGCTGTCAAAGACAGATGTTAATTTGATTTTATTAATATTTATTGCAAAGTTATTGTTATTTTACTCTATCAAGAAAAGCTATTTTAATTTTTCAACTTTAAATTGATGGTTATGGTTGCAATAACCTATGCCAACTGGTCCTACATAGAAAACTTACCTGGAAGCCTAACATCCAGGAAACAGTACGGAAGACTACATTGGCGCTGTACTCGTGAGAAAAGGCAATACGGAAAAGATGGAGTATGGAGCCACGCATTGTGCATAGGCTTTACGCAAGCGTCATACGAGCTATACTCACTTATGGGGTGATCGTTTGGTGGCCGGCCCTGGATATATCAACCCATCACAAATCACTGAACAAGGTTCAGAGGATGGCAACACTACTGATAACGGGTGCCCTTAGAACAACACCTTCTAAAGCCCTGAACAGTATTCTCCACCTTCTACCTGTGCATCTCTTCGGTAAGCAAACGGCATCTTCAGCTGCCATTAGGCTTAACTAAGTCCAGACCTGGAAACGAACTGTACACAAAATTTTGGACGGAAGAACTGCCAGCAACATCAACTATACCACGCACAAGCCTTTCATTGGAACTCAATTCGATTCCTCCTTTCCCACGAGATTCGAGTAGGAAACAGGTCCGCCTCAATGGAGGGAGTCAGTGCATCTCTATACTGACGGCTCCAAACTGGAAGGCAGAGTAGGTGGAGTGATCTTTTCGGATCAGTTGAACATCGATATCTCACTTTGCTTGGCTATAAAGGTATTAAATCCCTCACGGGAGTATATACTGCCTCTAACTTACGAACTAGCGAGAGTCGTTACCTTTTTTAACCGACGTCCCAAAAACAAAGAGGTTCCAAGGTCGGCGCGTATTTTTTTATTTTTGTTGTTGTTTGTGAGGCCTGTGGGTTTTTAGAGGAGTGGGGGATGGGGTGGGGCGTAACTTTGTAATGCATGCTTTTGTATAGAATGTGATCCCCCATTAATAATAGGAGAACAATTTGGTCTTTAAGTGGGGGGGGGTGGAGGAGGCAAAGTCTAACTTCGTAACGCGTGGACCGATTTCGATGACGTTTTCTGCCTGTTAGTAGAGTATGTTCTCTGATTGATAACATTGAAAATAATTGTTGGGGCATGGGGGGGGGGGATGATACCACTAGAAAATAATTGTGGTGGGGTGGGGATGGGGGTAGGGGGTTGAACATAACTTTTTAACTAGTGGACCGATTTGGATGGTTAGTTTTTTGTTGTACAGAATAGAAGACATTAAAAAGTAAAAAATTTAATAGTTCGTAAAAAAAAGTTGAACCGACTTCACGAATAGCCCTAAAAAGCATAAAATAATTTTTAATTTGATATCAATTACGATATTTTGAAGTCGGTGCAAATTAAACAAACAAAACAACTACTCAAACACAATTGAAGATAATATATAAGACTACCTGAACGTATCAGCTCACGAAATCATAAGAAAGGACGATTAAATACTTTTGTTGTAGTTGTTTGGTTTGTTTAATTTGTACCAACTTCAAAATGTCGTGATAGATATGAAATTAAAAATTATTTTGACCGCCTTTTGTGAAGTCGGTTCAACTTTTTTTTAAGAACTATTTTATTTTTCACGTTTTAGTGTCTTCCTATATACGACTCGAAGAATGCTGCTTGTACGAAGAAAGCAATTTCAAAAGTAGCAGAGATAGTACACATTATAGAAAGGAAATTCGGCATCTGAAATTGAAATCTGGCAAAGTATTACGAAATTTGTCACGGACACCCTTTCATACCCTTTCCTTAAATACAAAACTTTCACCATCGCGCTAGTGCACCACTGTACTTTATAAAGCAAGAGAGAATCGTCATAGCCAGAGAATCGTCGTACTCACTGTATGTACAAAATTATTATCATTTATCTATCAGGAAACGTATTCTGTACAGCACAATAAAATCATCAAAATCGGTCTATGTCTTATGGAGCTAGGCCACCCGTCCTCCTACTCCAACCAGAAAGCACAATTTAGGTCTGAATATAAATAGATATCCTATGTATTCAGAATCATCTAAATCAGTCCACGCGTTACAAAGTTAAACTACCCCTCCCCACCCAAACCCTAGGTCAAATTTTTTTCTTATAATAGCAAATGGGGATCATACTGTATACAACAAAAAAGAATCATCCAAATAGGTGTGTGCATTAAGAAATTGGGTAACGCCCCCTTTACAACCCCCCCCATTAACTTTTGTCGTGGTACCAGTATAATTCAAATCAGTCCACGCATTACGAGTTAGGTTTCACCCCCCACCCCAACTCCACTCCACCAAGCGGTTTTTTTTGACAGGGTACCAATCGGGGAACATACTATATCCACCAAAGAAAGAGTCATCCAAATCGTTTTATGCATTACGAAGTTGGACTACCCCCTCCCACCCCACCCTAACACCAAATTTTTTTCATTACTAGTAATGGGGAATCATACTCTATACAACAGAAAAAAAATTAATCAAATCGATACACGAAGTTAGGTTTCACCCCACCCTCACCTCCGTCCCACAAAAACTTTTTTTTACATGGTTCCAATTGGGGAACATACACAACCCAACATAGAAAAACCATCCAAATCGGTGCACGCGTTACGAAGTTAGGTTGCACCAACCCCCCACTCCTCCCCCCATATGATGATTTAGTTAAACTTTTGATAACCCTAGGACAAACTGTTTTCATCATTACCAATGGAGGATCATGCTCTACACAATAACAAAAAGAATTATTTAAATCGGTTCACGCATTACGGTCCTGCACATATTGTGCATTTTTGAAGTGTAAATCATTGCCGATGTATTACGGTTATCTTTCTGTGATGTGAGATATTGTCGTGAAAAGGGTCTTTGATTGAACATGTGGATAAGATTCTAGATCTGGGTAGCGATTCTCAGACAATTTGGTTGCCTAACTGTAATTAAGTGCATGCCCAAAAAATGTTGTGGCAACAGAAAAATATTTCATAGCAACGAATAAATATGTCAAGTTTGTGCGCATGATCTGTAATTCTCCCATGCCGTACATGGTGATTATAAAATTTCAGAATTTTGGGGTACGTGAATCAGTTTATTATTAATATCTTTTCACTGTAGCAACCTAGCGACACAAAACTAATGGAAAAATGGAAGGTTATAAAATGCCCTTTCCACCAAGGTCAGACATGGTTACCTACTTGCTTTCATTTTTGTACAGTTCTATTTAAAAGTTAAATTTTTAGTATTACATTTTCCTATTTTTGAGTTTTTGATTGATTTTTATCGAAAGTTTTTTTTTAATTAACCTACACTTATTTTTAACTCTAGCAATCCCTATTTTCTGCTCTTTCTAAAGAGGTATTAATTATTGTCCTGGTACAACGGACTTGGAAAAAATTGGCAAACAATTGAAAGTAGTATTAATTACCTCTAGTGATATGTTTATGATAGCTGGAGGCTGGAACTGACCTGTAGTTATTTTAACAAAAAAAAAAAAAAAAATAAATAAACTTGTCTGAATCAGGTAATTTTTTTGAATTTGTGCTTTTTACCATAATAAACCATAAGTCGGCAAAAATGTGGGAAACAATAGGCATCGTTGCATATTAATAGGGCATAGGACGAAAATACATCACATTTGCAAACAAGTTGACGGCACAAGTAGAACGCAAACGAAAAATATTTAAAATAAAAAAAGCTCTAAAAAGTATGAAATAATTTTGAATTTTATATCTATTACGACATTTTTAAGTCGATTCAAATCAAACAAACCAAACAACTACAACAAAAGTATTTAATCGTCCTTTCTTGTGATCCCGTGAGCTGAAACGTTCAGGTAGTTTTATGTATTATCTTCAATTGTGGTTCTGTAGTTGTTTTATTTGTTTAGTTTGCACCGACTTCAAAATGTCTTAATAGATATGAAATTTAAAATAATTTTATGCTTTTTAGCGCTTTTTGTGAAGTCGGTTCAACTTTTATTTTAATTTATTTTATTTTTCACTTTTTAGTGTCTTCTACTCTATACAGACGGTCTACCAAGTGAAGTCTTGAAGATGGTGTACTGGCAAAACCCGGGGCTGCTGCTGCGCATGTACAACACATGCTTGGAATCGGGGGTCTTTTGCTCACGATGGAAGATAGCGCGCTTAGTTTTAATAAGCAAAGGTAAGGGGGAGCCCGGACAGCCGTCTGCCTACCGCCCCTTGTGCATGTTGGACACTGCTGGAAAGATCTTCGAAAAGCTCATCAGGGCGAGACTTACATCAGCGATTCGAAACGCCGGCGATCTCTCGCCGAGACAGTATGGCTTCAGGGCGGGGCTATCCACGGCGGATGCAATTCTGGAGGTCATCGAGGCGGTCAGGAAAGCTGAAGACCATAGCCGCTACTCGCGTAGAGTGGTGCTTTTGGTAACACTAGACGTTAAGAACGCCTTCAACTCCGCGCGATGGGTCGACATGCTGGAAGCGCTAGAGGGCTCGTTCCAAGTGCCGAGATACCTCTTGCGGATACTGGACGATTATCTGAAAGACCGATGCTTGTTGTACGAGACTAAAGAAGGACAGCAAATAAAGAGAATCACGTCGGGGGCAGCACAGGGATCGATACTAGGACCGGATCTCTGGAACGCCACCTACGATAGCCTACTACAAATTGAACTGCCCGAAGAGACGTCCCTGGTTGGGTATGCGGACGATGTTGCTGCACTGATATCAGCACGCGACGTGCAACAGGCGCAGCTAAAGCTGAACCAGGTGATGCGAGCCGTAAACAGCTGGATGACGGCGCACGGACTGTCGCTGGCCCTTAGTAAGACGGAGGTCGTTGTCTTGACCAAAAAGAGAATCCCGACCATCCTTCCAGTGCGAGTCGGGGAAGAGACCATACAAACGAGACCATCGGTGAGGTACCTCGGCGTTACAATTGACACCAAGATGAGTTTCTTCCAGCAGATAAAGGAAACTGCAGATAAAGCAGCAAGAGGCTTCACATTACTGAGCAGGCTGATGGCCAATGTGGGAGGCCCAAGCTCGAGTAAACGCCGCCTCCTGATGACAGCAGTACAGTCAACCCTACTGTATGGTGCGGAGGTATGGGCGGAAGCCCTAAGTAAGGAGCAATATCGGAAGAGACTTGGCCAGGTACAAAGGCGCGCAGCCCTGAGAGTGGCCTCAGCGTACCGCACTGTCTCCGAACCGGCTGTCCTGGTGATTGCAGGGGTGGTCCCCATCGACCTGCTCGCCAGGGAACGAAGGGCGATTTATCTCAGGAAGGCAGAAATGGACAAGGCAACGGTTCGCAGAGAGGAAAGGTCCTATACCATAGAAAGATGGAAGCAAAGATGGAGAGAGGAGAACAGGGGACGATGGACAGCGAGGCTCATCAGTGATCTGGGCCCCTGGATCGACAGAGGGCATGGAGAGGTAGGTTTTTACATAACCCAACTCCTGAGTGGCCACGGGTACTTTCGTTCGTATCTTCACCGAATGGGAAAGGTAGCATCACCGGAGTGCCTCTATTGCCCAGGCCAAACGGACACCGCAGAACACACTTTCTTTGAGTGTCAGAGATGGGCTCCCGCGAGGGGAGCGCTTAGAGTCCACCTGGGAGGGGCGATCGCCCCGGAAACTATAGTCCAAGGCATGATCGCCGACGAAGAAACCTGGAATCGCACAGTCAGGTACGCGGAAGATGTTCTGCGCAGGAAAAAGAAAGACCTAGACGAGCAGGCCGCCGCAGAAGAGAGGCTCGAATGACGGGCTAAAGGAAAGGACCTAGCTTGAAGTAATGTGGAAAACGGTTCCAGGCTAGTGTCCGGAGAGCAAGGGAGGTTTAGTCGGTAAACTGCGCCACAGGAGTCCGACACTGCTGGGAAGGAGTGCCCCAGCGTGCATAAAGCATTTCACCTCCCTCACAAAAAAAAAAAAAAAAAAAAAAAAAAAAAAAAAAAAAAAAAAACTCTATACAACGAAAAAATAACTATCTAAATCGGTCCACGCGGTTAAAAATTTGGTTCAACCCCCACCTCCATCTCAGTAAAATTTTTCTTCTCGTGCTATCAATCAAGGAACATACTCTGCCCAACAGAAAAAGAATCATCGAAATCGGTCCACTAGTTTCACGTTGGACTACCCCTCCCCCTCCCCCAACCCACCAGCATAGGACCAAATTATTCTCCTATTAGCAATGGGGGATCATACTCTATACAACCGCAAGATATCCATCCAAGTAAGGTTTCACCCCCACCCCCCACCAAACATTTTTTGACATGGTACCTGGTCAGACATACAAAAAAAAATACTCGTCGAACTTAGAACCTCTTTGTTTTTGGGAAGTCGGTAAAAAATGGCTGAATTTACTTTTGAAGAGTACGCGGATATTATTGATGTGTACAGTTTCACTAACGGAATGAATCGGAGGTTGTACGGAAATATGAAAGACGATTTCGAAATAGATGTATTCCAAATGGACGATTAAGAAAGATCGGAATACTTGCTCACAATAGAATAGAAAGGAGAACAGCAACATCAACATCTGCCGACATGAATAAGATAATCATTGCAATAGTTAGAGCTAACCCGAACTTAAGCGTTTAGCAACTCGACTGTAGGTGTCCACAATGAGAGTTTGGTGGGTTCTTCACAGGGAAGGGCTATATCCATACCACCATACTCCTGTCCACGGACTACAAAAAAGAGATGCTGAGAGAAGGCTTGAATTTTGTTCATTAGTGATGGAACGCGATTTAGATAACAGCACATTTACTATTAAACGAATGTTGTGTACGGATGAGTCGCTGTTTGCTACAGATGGAATAACCAACCTCCATAACGTTCACACCTGGGCTGAAGAAACCCTAACGTAAAAAAAGTAACGTCCTTTCAACAAATATTTATTGGCAACGTTTGGGCTGGTGTAATCGGGAACTCTTTATTTGGGCCCTACATTTTGCCTCAGATACTCAAAGGTGAAATTTATAAGGAATTTCTGGAGGAAATATTGCCGGAACTACTGGAAGAAATCCCAATAAATGTTAGACAGTCGATGTAATACCAACACGATGGAGCACCAGCACATTCTACCACCAGAGTGAAAGAACTGCTAGATCGCAAATATCATGAGGGATGGATTGGTCGCAATGGGCCAATATCTTGGCCTGCCAGGTCGCCAGTTCTCTCTCCGCTGGACTTCTACTTTTGGAGAGTTATGAAAGAAGACGTTTATTGACGGCCTATAACCGAGCAAAGGTAATAACTAGAATTGGAAAGGCTGCCATACGAATACGCGAGGGGATGTTCAGGACAGAGCTGCCTAATGGTATCAGAAGAAGGGTCTTTTATTGTATTCTTAATAACGGGGGACATTTCGAATATGTATTAAGTTGAAGTTACTTTAGTTAAGATATCACAAAAAGTCATTGATATCAAGAAAATTGTTGATTTATACATTTTTAGTTTTATTAATTATCATGTGAACTAATTATTTCATAATTTTTTCTAAGTCTGTTGTACCAGAACAATAATTTGTACCTTTGTACCTCGTTAAAAAGGGGCTAGAATAGGGTTTGCTAGATTTAAGCGTTGGTTAATTAAAAAAAAATTTCGAGAAAAATCACTCAGAAATTCAAAAATAGGAAAAGGTAATACTAAGAATTTAACTTTAAGCAGTATTGTACAAAAATGAAAGCAAGTAAGAAATATTATTACCTTCCATTTTTTATTAGTTTCATGTCGCTAGGTTGCTACAGTGAAAAGATATTAACAATAAACTGATTCATGTATCCCCAAATTCCGAAATTTAATAATTCACCCCCCACCCCCCGCGATACGATATTTCTTTGCCTAGATGAGAGCTATCATTTAAACTCAGTTATCATTGACCTCTAGAAATGATGCACTCGGTATATAGACCGAATTGAGCGTGTCCAAAAAAGTTTTCCTAGATGTGCAATAAGAAAGTTAAATTAAATTAATGAATTACCTTCGTGCTCTAGTAGGTGTTGACTAATCGGGCTACATTCTTTTTGGAGCTGCGCAGAAAAGTATGAAGTGTATTATTTGTACATGATCTATTGCAACATTGAATTATTTCTCCGAGCTTATTATCCTTTATAAATCTTTATGTCCCTGAGCGTAATTTAAGGTACTACAATTACTTCTACATTGATTACCATAGGTATAACCAGTGGTATGCATTATTCGAATAAATTTTCAATCAAATAACGATTTTTTTTTAAATCAAATAAAAAATTATTCGAATAAATTTTTATTCGATCTTCAATTTATTTTAAGTTATTCAAAAATAATTATTTGTTATTTGGTGCTCTTTATTTGTTATTCGATCGTTCGTTATTCGATAATCAAATAATTATTCGTTATTTGATGAATTATTGGCAGATAATTATCTGTTATTTGGTGCTTTTTATTCGAATTTCAAATAATTATTTGTTATTCGATTTTGAAATAATTATTCGATAGTTCATATCTCTTTATGAAATAATTATTTGTTGTTGGTGTCCATTAGTTCAATTTCAAAAAATTATTTTTTGGTACACGCATTTCATATCACAAGGAGTCTCGTACTTAGGAAATTAAAACTGCCTTGTTATGTTTCGATGTTTACAGTAAAGATTTTAGTAAATAATACCATAAAACAAATAAGTATTCCATAAAGTGACATCAACTATCGAATAATTACTTGATAATCGAATAACAAATAATTATTTGAAATTCGAATAAAAAGGACCAAATAACAGATAATTATTTGCGAATAAGTCATCAAATAACGAATAATTATTTGATTATTATTTTTTTAATTTTTCTTGACTGTACCTAATTTTCAAACTTATTTACTTAATTTATTTTTCTATTTTTTATTCTGTAACTTAGTTTGATATTTCATTTTACGTTATATGTAATGTTGTCTGCTTTGGCGAATTTGTAAATAAATAAGAAAATATTTATTCCAACTCCTGAATTTTTTGTTTTTTTTGGAATTTCTTATGCACAGCCTACTACTTTTGTGTTATATAATTCAAGGTAACGTCATTCTCGTATCTTAAACATCAAGTTTCAAAGCTGCCTATTTAATTGTACGTGGACCTGTTTTTTTTAACCAACAACACCTCTGATACCATAGCACCTTCTATATATTGTTAAGCTTCTTTTCCATCATTGCACTCTAGTTTGTATTTTCATTGAAATCCCACAGTTCACATTTTCTTTGAACAAGTCAAAATTAAAGCCAGCCCTTGTTGCCATCTGAACACCTATCTTACATAACTACATCATTAAGTCACCACCTCTCCGCTGTACATGCCTTAACAGAAAGGCATTCCTTCACGTGTGTACCGTCTCAAAACTTCTCCGCATCACTTTCATCTTCACAATTTTGTACGGCTTGTCACTCTAAAGATTGTTAGACTTTGTGTGAAGTAGAGATGATAGTTATCCATGGAATTTAAGTACAACACCCTCTGGGAAAACATAATGATGATAATGGATGCAGTCTATGGGTGGAGCTGGAGCAGAACGAGACGTGAGACATTATTTCAATTCTCAACAACTGCCAGATAATTGACTCAAAATTGTCGCACTGTAACTGAATATGGCTCACTAAGGACCTAGAACGAAATGCAGTTTTAACAATGTAGCAAAGGTCATGTACTCGTACACGGAAATGATTTCCCTGAGCTGACAATTACAATTCACCGAAAGCGATTCAGAGCTCTTCCGAGAAATTTTGAATTGAAACACACTTGAGGGCTTTTGTTCCCAGGAACAAATTAGTGAAATATTCTTCCACGTCAAAAAGCTGTTATACAATTTTTTGAAAATACATATTTCCTGCAGTTTGAAATTATGTTCGGTCTTCAACCGACTAAAGAAAGAAACAAAGTGCACGAAGAGGTAAATCGAAGAAAAATGGGTACATTGACGTATGTAAAGTTAGGGTCATGACACCTCCTTCACCCAGGAGGCTATTTATCTTTTATTCCTTGCTCGATATTGAATATTGGATGGATAAAAGTTATGATGAACTCTATGGCGCGGTGCAATATGGTCCGGAGAAATAAAGTGCACGGTCATTATTACATTATTTTCACTAAAATCTTCCAATCTTTGGTATACTCTATAACTTTATTTTATATATATGCCTCAAACATCAACAAGCCCTTTCAACAGTAACTTTGGTAACATTTTATTTCCGGATTATCCGGATTATCTGGAAAACATAAAAATGTCAGTGAGCAACCGCGAAAGCCTCAAAAGTCATATAGTAATCTGTAGTAGCTGGTACAACGTGAATGATGTGTGCCAATGACTGTATAAAGGAAAAACTTGGCTTTTCTCCTTAATAAGATCCACTTCAATGTCAATACTTAGCGAATTATCACTATCGATTTCTATGTAAGACTTCGTTTATTCGTTAGCGTTGACATTCGAAGGGCCATCACTAGAAGATGAATTTCCTTTGAGACCCCTTATGGATATCCTGACAAGGAAAAAATCATATTTTTGTTTGAGTTTCATTGATCATGAACCAACTATTGCAACTGAAAGTGTATTGAACATACGACGATCAATCTAAAATAATAGAACTGAGAAACCCCAGTAACAGTGTGAAATGTATGTAAAAAAAACAAACAAAAATATGGAACCTCTTATTCTTGTAGATCCGACACGAGGAATTTATTAAGAGATTTATTTGGAGGCGCAGTTTGATCAATTGGATGAGTGGCACGACCAGCACGACATAGTTCCCGGGTTCGAGACCAGATCTCCCCGTATGTTTTTAAGAATTGAATTAAAAAATCAACTCCGTCTGGCTGTTGTCTAGCTCAAAGAAATGCAAAAAGAAGACATTCAAGTTTCCTCCCCCATGCCCTGATTCCCTTCCAGCTAAGTCATTCTAAAGAATGAGGCCAAATTTCTGGGTGTACTGTTGGACGGGAAAATAAATTGGGTCAGGAATTCCATGTTAAACAAGTGGCATTAAACTCGTCTATACGTTTACGTATGAATAAAATATGGATGGTAAGGGGAATGCAAACCCAACATGAGAAGATCATCCGAGTATGTAATGGAAATACGATCAAGAGACTGTTTTAGGAAGAAGATTGCTGGTACTTCATGACTGGTAACACAAATTTGGAGGCAATCTTCAAAACTTAGTTCCCGACAAAAAGTGAATGGATCAAGAATAGGGTGGTTCAAGAAAACACTTTAGAGATTTACACAGACGCACAGGGAAATGAAAAAGCTTATGAGCTGGCGCGGAGAGGCGCAAATGAGGACACTCCAATAATGCTCAACCTGAGCATACCCATCCATGAAATCAAAAAAGAAATGGGTAACGAGGAGGTATTAAGAAAAATGAGAGGGATCCTACATCGCAAGACATACAAAGGCGTTTTGGGGAACTCTCAATGCACATGAATCTGAAAAGATTATTAAGTTTAACAAAGCCAAACTGAAACTTCTTGTTGGCCTTGTGACAAGCACATGTAAGACTAAGGACTGAAGCCATAAAAATGGGAAGGGCGAACTCCAGTCTATGCAGGGAATGCGGGGAAGAAGACGAGACAGTATTACACGTTCTCGACCAATGCCAAGTCCTAACGCAAACAATTTCTAGAATTTTAGGAACATACTAATACTAATACGAATTATCCAATTCGTTACGGGGATAAGTTGGCTCGACAGTGGACTTTAGGGTATGCTGTCGGCAGGAGACGTACAACGGGCCAATAAAGGCCTCAGTGCAAGGAAGACACACATCTTTCCCCCCTCGAGAACCAACCAACCAACCAAAGTCATACTAATGCATCAAAGGGTTGTCCTCTCGGCTTTGGACACATCGGAAAAAAGGGAGCACTGCTGTTTAACTAGGGCTTCACGATACTCGAGATAAATCTCGCTGCCGGTATCGGTCTCGACACGATACCGAGACCGGCAGCGAGACCAATATCATTGGTAACAGTACGATACCGAGAGCGAGATTGAGGTGACGAGAGTGGACGAGATATTAGTTTTTATCATTTTATTGTGGAAAATTTTTTTTAGTTGTTTCAGCTTTTATGTCGCTCCGAAAAATTCCAATTGTGTGATTTATGGGGCATATAAGTATACAATGCTCTCCCCAATCGCTTCTTTCTTCATTATTTCCTTCTTCAGATATTTGCGCTTTATCCCCAATAGCAAACAAGAGCCTTTGCTACCTTATTTGGACGATGGAAATATGAAGAAAATGCATATATACATAGATATATCACTTGTCCTCGCTCCCCGTTATTCCATCGAAATACCCTTGCGAGATCGCACCGAGACTTGGCTTTATCTCGCCTAGATCGAGATCGAGAGCGAGATCGTCTTCACCTTGACGAGACCAAGACCGAGATCTGCCAAAGTCTCGGTCTTGTCTCGGTGCCGTGAAGCCCTATGTTTAACAGATTAACGTGCCACAAGACTGAGTCAATGGCGAATGATTTCGCTCTAGCGTGCTTTTAATAATAATAAGGTAAAAGTTTTTGAGAAAATTGCTTTTAAGTGCGTTCAGGGGCAATAACACGCATCACATGGTTTAAGTGCCGTACATGTTTACATGTCCCATAACTGTGTGCACTGATTGTAGTGCGACTACATACCGCCCGATGGTGGCGGATAAAAACATGGCACGGTCCTGTCCCTGCCGGAAGTGCGGCCTAATTGTGGTCAAGCGGAGAGAAGAATACTTCTATTAAATAAAATACCGCAAGTCAAAGTGGAACAGCATACGCCAAGGACTACTGGCTAAGAGGGTGCTTAGTCGATAGTACGCGGACTTTAGATTCCAGGCGCCCTGCTGTTTTAATATAGCCTTCCCGTAATAATGCGGGTCTATACCACGGGCTCAAAGCTCCACCGAAGAATTTTTCCAAGCGACAGAAGAAAAGGAGGCGTTGCCAAGGTGTACGCCATATCCTGAGGAAACTGGAGGACAAGCCTCCATGACTAATAAGATTATGAATGAGGTGAAGGGAGCGTGGAAAATTCTGGCTTCAGACGAATTCCATGTCCCGTGTACCTGCAGAAGGCCAGGCGAGGAGGAACCTCAAGGAAGTGCCGTGCACGAAATGACGTGTACAAGAGCGTCGCGAAGAAAACCAAAGGACTGTGGCGGCAACCAGTCCGCGTCAATAAGAGCATACTTATTAGGCACCTGTGACAAGCTGCCACAAAGTTTGGTTGCAAACCGCCCAAAGAATGCGGTAGGGTCGAAAGATTGAAGAGGCGAGAAGCCCTTGGAGGTGGATAGAAAGAACTACGCTGGCAATAAGAAATGGAGGCTAACTGCGAGCCACATGTGAACCAAAGCCGAGAAGACAAATCCCGTCTGGCTTGTTGAGGGGAGTAAAACTCTTCTGTCGTAAAGATCAGTTCTCACTGGACTTCTTGAAGGACTGCGTGTTAAAGTTGGCAGGACTTTGAGAGGAAGCGAAGCCACAAGTAATCGCTAGCTTGGATATTCGACAATATCCGAGGACTAAAATCTGCTTAGCGGAGTATACACTCCCTACCATGGAACTTCTTGCGGTTCTGGCTTCACAGAGCCTTACAATTCCCTGCGTGGATTGGATGGCCATCAGGATGGACAGACCTAAGCATACGGGAATACAATTGAGAAATGATTCCCTGCCTTTCTTAGTGCAAGGCAAGTACAGTATGTACTGTGGCTTCAGCTCGGTGAAGGTGAACGTTTATCAGGACTTCAAACAAATATTTCCCGATGATTCCGACCTGAGGGAGGTAGCAGAAGCCGGCGCTCAACCTGGGATATCAGGCACACAGGCAAAAGCTAGCCAGGCAGGCAATTAAGAAAGTGCAGGCGCACTAGTGATGCAGGTTGCTCTTACGGTGCAGGAGCTAGTTGCTCTTGAACGAGAGGAGGTGAACATTGCGAATGGAAGTGGTCCAGGTAAATCTCCATTGTAGTAAACTTTCATCGGAGAACTTACTTTTCTTTCTAAAGTAGAATAACATACTCGCCATACTCGGACTAAAGCACAAGTCGTATAACCTCTTTTACACAAGGAGTTCAGGTAAGGCTAGGGCTTGCATCCTAGCCAAGAAAGACCTTAACTTATTTTTATTATCCAATTACAGTATGGATGACTTAACTGTCGTCCAATGGGAAGGCAGCAACATAGCGCTAACATGGGGGCTAACTTCGGCGAACATGGTGCATGACTTCATTATCCTACCTCCATTTGCCGAGGCCCACGCACTGGTGGACGTAGCTGTAAGAATGCCAACGCGTCCCTTTCGGTCTGGGGAAGTTCGGCTATCAATGAGCGGGGCGAGTTTATTTTTAACTTTACACTTAACACTAGTATTAATATTTGTAATAGGGCCGACAGGCTCACATTTATTTCCAAGAATAGGTAGGAGGTTTTAAATGTAAAATTTGTAACGGGGTGAAAAGATCTAAGGGAGCAGGATTGAAGAGTATCAGAGAAAAAGTCCTTTTCGGACTACTGCTGCATACTCTTTAAAATAAAGCTCCAGCCAAAAATTCCCAAACGCTTTAGGAACCCAATTAAAACTATGTACTGCGATAAATTCTACAAAGGAGTTACAAGTTGTGTATCATGCGAGATACTCGATAATACATCGTCTATATTATCCAAGGCTTGTTGTGATGCCTTTACGAAGAGCTGTCCGCTAAATAGACCCTCCAAGGAGTCTCATCCCGCATTGTGGAACAAAGATCTAGGGGAGCTTAGGCGTAGACCGAGGAGTTTTTTTAATAGGGCTAAGTATACTTAAACAACTAAGGATTAGGTAGCCTTTAAGAAAGGCCCGAACGGGTATAAAGACTCCATACGGAAAGCTAAACGCACTTCGTGGCACAAATAATGTGAAAACAGTGATTGTGCAAATAAGTCGGCTAGACTAATAAAACTTTTCGCAAGTAGCCCCAGTCTTTACTGGTTTTGAAGGTGCAGCGATGGCTCTTATATAGAATCACTAGAGGAGTCTCTCGAGCTGCTTATAAACACATACTTCCCCGGTAAGTCAACAGCGGGGCGGCAGGAGGACATGTTGAGTTGCCGAATTCGCAGGCGCTCCCAAATCTGTAGTGTGTCAGTCCTACTGTCACTCACGTCCAATTCAGGGGTCCATTATTCCTTGGCTCATATTGATATATAGAAGCTGCCTACTTCATTCTTATGTATCTTTTGCCAATTACGCCGGGTAGGTGTCATACTTGACTACGATCTAAACTGGGGCAAGAACGTAGAGGAGCAAAAAAAAGGCGTTGATAGCATTCTAGTCGGCAAGAAAATATTTTGTAAAAAATGGCTCTTAAGCCCTCGTATTGTATACTGGACTTACACTTCTATTGTGAGACCAATCCCTACTTATGGAATAGTAGTATGGTGTACTGCTATAGAGGAGCAGAACAACCTTAAAAAGATATCTAAAACTCAAAAAACTGCCTGTCTGGCACCTCCCGAGCAATTAGTATAACGCCAATTGTGGCATTGGAGACCTCAAGATTCCACCACTTGATTGCTGTTGTAAAAGTATAGCTGTACGCATATAGCAGTATACTTATCTATCCTGAAGGCTGTCAGCAGGAGAACACCGACGACACTACCTCTACACTGAGCTTTGGGAAAATCCGAGAGGGAGCACTCTTGCCAGTATGCACAAATCAACAAACATACATGCCACTTGAACACATTCATCATTAAATTTATGCAAATAGGTCGTATTTACTGACAAAACTTTGAATTGTACCATAATTTACGCAATACCCGAAAATTACATTTATCTGAATATTGATCCATCAATTCGACAAACTGAAATTGAAAAGGATTCAAAATAGAAAATAAAATCCATTATATAACCAACTAATCGCCCCAGTTTTATCTGTTTTTATCGTATATATACTTCACCCGTATATGCCGAATTAGTTTCTCTTGGCAGCTCCAATAGATTTTGTTAACCATCGACCACAAATATTATCCCAGTTTAGTTCATTTTGCATCTGCCACACATTTAATGACTTCAAACGAAATTTAGGTGAACATGTTTATACCTAAATTTGGAGCTGCGGTTTTTTGGATCTCAATTAACCAATTCCAATTACATTAAATAAGATTAGAATATTTTAGTGGATAATTAGGTTTTTATTGGTTCAGTTGTAATGGTAGAGTACATCGTAAGCAAAATTTAATGATATTACCAAAAAATCTGTGTCACGTCATGATCATTATTATTAAGGTTGCAGTGGTACATACTGCACTGAATTATAATATGTATTCCTTTATTTTGAAATACTACAGGATTTGGAAGTTATTATATTTACAGGTCGTTCTATAGTTCAAACTTCTGTAAGTTTTAAAATTTTAAATATCAACTTGCACGATAGAGTCCATATAGCGGAGCTATAATAAAACGAAGTAAAATAAATATGATAAGCAATCGAGGTGTGGTTACACTGAAACTTCCATATTGTCTATTAAGATCCTGTAAAATCGAACAAGTTTTGTGTAGCCAATTATTTTGAAATTTTGAAAGAAATGTCAAATGTTATGTCGGGTTGCATAACTGTAGCATAAAAGTTTCTGCATTTATTCATCAGCCCTAAATCCCATAAGTCAGCCATATTTTTCCATATCAACCTACTCATGAAATGAATTAAAGATTTTAGTAGGTTTAAAACATTTCGATTATATATAGGTACATCGTTTGATCGAGTATCGAAAATTCTTAACCTTAGCAGGGTATAGAGCGTCTACTACAGACTCTCCACCTGGTTCGGTTCTGCCTCAACGCCTTCAACTGTGGCCACGATTTATTGATCTGGGCACTTTCCTTCTCGACGGATCTTCATTTAATTCGTCTAATTCAACGTCTTTTTTAGGTCCCGTGCGGGTTCCAACCTACAACCTGCGCTGCGATGTTGTTTGGTTCTTTTCTTTGCGTGGCCTATGCATTGGTATTCTCGCCTGCGAAAAAAAAAAAAGTTAGTAATGATCTCCAGCCAATGGATGTTAAGAATGCGCCGGAGGCACCGGTTGACAAAAGCTTGTAGCTCAGATTATATTTGACAGGACACTTTCCATGTTGAACAGTTGTATTTCAGAAGAGACGTCTATACCGTCTTTGCCTGTAAGTCTGTGTAGATATTCATTGGTAATCACTTCTGGTATTAAGGATGCGCCTGAAACACCGGTTGGCCAAGGCTTGTACCTTTGATGTTAGTGTTGAACAGCCATACAACAGAAGATTCGGAGTTTTGTGCGTCTGGAGATGCTTCCCAGATAGCAAAATTTATACACTTGCTCTATTTGCTGCTCTTCGAGATAAATTTCATTTTGTCTCCTGGAGTCTAAGCTCATAAGTTTAGTTTTAGCAGCATTGACCTTAAGCCCTGCTGTGCGATCTTCACTTCTCAGGGCTTCGGACATTATGGCTACATGACTCTGTTATTTAGATAGGAGATATACGTCATCGGCATAGTCCAGGAACGTAAGGTGGTTATAAAGTTTTCATCTAATTCTTCGCGATGAGTGGTCGTCTACACAATACGTCATTAATGACGATCGGGAGTAGCAATGGTGACAGTATACATCCTTGTCTCACTCCAATCACCATTTTGAAGGGCTTCGAAAGTTTTCAGGGCTCCTTTATGATGGTGATAATTTTTTCTGGAATACCTTTCACATAAAGGTTTCTGTATATACTTGCGATTAATGCCATCAAACGCATCAACATCTTCGAACATTAGATGTAAAGGGGCCCTCTTTTCGGCAGATTGCTCGATGATAATTCGGAAGATGTTGATGTTATCGCTGCAGGAGAAATCCTCACGAAAGCCTGCCAGTTCATCGCTTAGAGTGCGCTTGATTCGTATTAAGATTGCTTAAGCCATCAATCTGAAGACTGCATTTAAAGTACAGATACCGCGCCAATTCATAAGTAGCCGTTTTTGGGAATCTTCATAATTACGCCTGTCATACATCAAGTGGGATAGGACTCGGCTTCCCAACACTGCTGTATTACAAGGATCCGCTTTAAGTAGCTCCAATGGTTTTCCATCCATCTCTAGGGCCTTTCCAAATCCCATCGACTTAATTGCGTCTATTAACTCTAATGTTGTCGGAGTTCTGATTTTAATGTTGGCCGCAACCGGCGGTTGTTCAGGCTCTGTAAAGAGGTATTCGACGATCCAAAGTTCTTGTTTACTGTCTACTATCACAGGGGCAGGCCGCTTCTTCTGCCTTTGTTATGTCTTACACTTCTTTGGAGAGTTGTAGTTCTGAGATGTTGTTTAACAGCAACGTCGGTAGCAGAATTGATGCGGTCTATTTAAGCCTCTGGCTACACCTTTAGTAGCCAGGGCAGATTGCGCCTTCTCATGTTTTAGTTTTCGCCGCCATAGGTCTTATTATAGCGTGACAAGCTCAATGGATGGTTTCAGTTCAATAGCCCCAAATTTTCGAAAAAGAAGCCTTCGGCCGGGCATAGAATTTTTTTAAGTAAAAATTTAACTCAGAAACACACAAATTTCACATAACTCAGGTATGCTGAAGATGTTCGTTTAAGGCTTAGGATATTTAATATTATCTAGCCGCTTTTGTACAGGGAAGAAGGGTCACCCTATTATCTTAAACACGAAGATCCTCCTGCTGACATCAATGCATGATGCAGAATTGGTCGGCATAGAAGTCGTCGGTGGAGTAATTGCTACCGTGTCGGCCTTCCGTCCTGGTTGTCCAAAGTTAGAACCCCACCGTCAGGAACCTATAGTTGTTTTCTGTTGCAGAGTAATGCCAATATGTTCCTAGGCTTAGAACTGGAAACCTTACAACCAGGAGATTAAAAAGCTCTGAAAGAAAGCCGACATCCTCTTACTACAATAAAGACTAGAAATATATAAGACAACAAGACTCATTAGCTGATGCGTTAACCCACACATCCACATCTAATATCTATGAATGATTGATTCATTCTAGTTTAACTAGAAGTTGAACATTCAGGAAAATGGGTTTCAAATTATAGTCTTAAGTGTTTTATGTACGTGAAGCGATTTTTTTTTTGGAATAGACTAATATCGTTCTTATTACGTAGGTATATCGCCAAACACATCGCAAAAATTCCTTCATATTTTAATCTTAGACCGCCGTAATTCTTTGTTGCATTCAGTCAAGGACATTTTATAGTCATTGGAATTTTAAACAGCGTTCTAGCTTTAACTCGCAGTCCTTCTGGCGTCCTTCTTTCACACTTGACATCTTCCGCATAAATAAGAATTTTACTTTTTTAAAGCAAATAAGTAATATCATCAACAGATAAAATGAATAACAAGGGCCAAGATAAATACCCTGGGGAACGCCGGAAGGAGCCACCAAAGCATCAGAGAGAACGCCACGAAAACGCATTCTATAAGTTCTATTGGATAAATACGACTTAATCCATGCAATGGGTGGGGGCGGGAAACCCAACCTGGCCAATTTGAAAATGATAATAGAGTGAGACAACTTATCAAAGGCCTTACCAAAATCGATATAAATGCAGTCAGTCTGTCAACCATCCAAAAATCCACCCACATTGCCAGAAACAAGCTGTAACAAGTTGGAAACCGTGGACCTACAAGTCATATGGAAGATTTACAATATGCTTAGACAAGATTTACTCCGTGATACATGGAATAGGTGAGAGGGGCGGGGGTGGGGTTGCATTTCTATTATTAATGTGTGAAAAGTTGCTACTATGCTGAATATTCAGCAAATAAATTACAAATAATCTTAGAATCGTTACTGGAACTTAACCCGAATTCCATAGTCGATGGATATTAATATTGACATAATCAAAAAATGCACGGGGGTCAGAGAATAAGCTGCCTCTTAGGTTCTGAAGGTATTCTTCATATAGGGAACGAGAAAGGCTTATGAAATGTTCGTGTCAGAGAATAAATTCACGCCTAGAGTCAACTCTGCCCACACGCAGGTACTTTTTCCAGAGTATATTTTCCTTATTCATGAGAGTTTTGAGTTCTCTATTAAACCAGGGGGAGCGGATTCTCTACTTCTAACCTGGACATCAGGAATAAACCTCCCGAAAGCTTCGTAGAAAACTTCGTAGAAACCAGATACGTTCCAGTCGATATTGTCAATAGACAGACAAGTAAGGAAGTCTGAATTCCCAAGATATTCATTCAGAACCCCAAAATCAGCTATTCTTAAGTTTAAACTATATTCACATTCGAGATTATCGACACGCACGTTCGAGAGACAATGAAAAGTGAGAAGTAGTGCAGGGTTTGAAAATAACGATCACCCCGGAGCGGTTCCATATCTTCCATGCAAAATAGCGACCCATTCCGGAGCGGTTCGATATTTTCATACCGATCTGGACCGAATCGATACGTGGAGTGAAGTGATATTTTGTATCTAAAATGCTTAAAATTTACAATTAAAGATATCGATAGGTATGAGTATTTTTAGTTCATCGATGATTTTGCAACCTTCCTATTTATCATCTCTGCCATTATTGTGCACTGATAAATAAATATGAAAAAGTTGTGGAAGTTATCATAAACTCATAAGTGGCACAATAAAGAAATATGCGGGGTGATAACTTTATCTGAAGTAAACGAACAATGAGAAGGAGCAACGAAAACGACAATTAAGTATCCCAAGACTGGTGTCGTATTAAAATCCCGAATTCTAAAGAACCCTCCGGAAGACAAAATCTCGGAAGTATAATATTAACATACATAGATATATCCTGGAAATATAAAACATCTTAAAAGCTCCCTTATTCTAGCTTAGGGATTAAAGCCATTTATTTGAGTAATTTATTGTCCTTTTACGGAAAATTTCGGATAATAGTCGACGGGATTTTAAAGACAGGGTTTTAAGTGTCGAGTTCATGAATAAATTCGTACTGGCTTCAATTAAGCTTTTATCACCTTTACAGGTATATTTTCTTCGAGGTCTGATATTTTCAATTTTATCATCTGGGATTTATGCAACTTAACGATTGAAAGATGACTTAAAACCATGACAATAAAACCAAGACGTATCTATACAGTTTTGCAAATGATATTGCAAATGTAGGAACTCAGGAAATTAGGGTGATTTTAGAAATGGGAGTTTCTTTATTTGCATTTCATTTATTCAAATAAGTTCTACATCTACACAATTAAGAATATAAAATCTTATAATATGTGCAGGATATATATACTAAAAAAAAAGAGAGAAAAACAAAAGAAAAGAAAGGAAAAGAAAACATAAGTTATCTTAAAGATTAAGGATGGAAATACAAAACAAACTAGAAAGAAACTACAAAAAGAGAAACCTTAACTAAACAGTGCAATTAACCAATACAAACCTAAACTAATCACTCGCAAAGAAACTTTTTTAAATCAGACTTAAATTTTCTGCTACTGCTGATACTTCTAAGAGCAAGAGGAAGACTATTCCACTTTCTAATGACCTGGACAAAAAACTGGTGTTCGCTGGCTCTAGAGTTAAATGTAGACAGCAATAATACACGTGATCTGGCCGAGCGAGCAAAGTTAAGTACATCAAACAGGTATTTTGGCTCATTTTGAATTATGATTTTATGCAACAGAATTAATACACGTATGTCAATAAAAGTATTTAAACTACAGCCAAGAACGGAGTTAACCCTGGAGGAGATATGGTCATACCGTCTCAGATTATGGATGTATCGAACAGCCGAGTTAAAGGCTACATTAAGCTTACGCTGAGAGTTTGAGTCAAGTTTGCAGAATATTTCACATCCATAAGAAATTACGGGTAGAATCAGAGACTTAACTAGTAGTTGCCTAGTATTTAAAGGCAACCATTGTGAGGAAACAGAGAGTTGGCGTAAGAAACCATAAATTTTTGGTACTATTAAGTTGATATGAGTGGCCCAGGACAAAGTTTTGTTAAAAGCAACACCAAGATTTCTCACCTGCTGGACATAGGGAATACACGAGCCGTTCATTACAACTTCAGGAAAGCAGGACGTGTCAAGTTCGCTCTTAAATATAGTTATGGCATTAGACTTGGATGCATTTATGGTGAGTTTGTTGCGTTCAGCCCACTCAAAGATAGAAGACAGATCCTCGTTTAATTTGCAGACACTGTCATCAATTAGTTTCAGCCTCTGAGATATATATATACCTAAACATCATCCGCATATAGGTGGTACTTACAGTGTTTAATAACATGGGGTAGATCATTAATGAACATAGCGAAGAGAAGAGGTCTAAGTATCGATCCTTGTGGAACTCCTGAATTTGTTGATAGAAGATTTGAAAATATATCATTACAAAAAACTCTTTGTTGTCTCCCGGAGAGATAAGAGGAGATTAAACTGGCCGAGAACTTGTAGAAATGAAATTTAGTTTGCAATTTCCTTATAAGCGGACCATGATCAACCCTGTCAAAAGCCTTCGAGAAATCAAGAAGAGTCAAGACCGTAACCCAATCGAGGGCAATAGCCTGTCTAACATCTTCACTAATTTTTACGAGAGATGTGGTGCAGCTTCGTGAAGCAACATAACCGGATTGTAGCTCAGAGATAAGACAGTGAGACGTCAGATAGTGTGATATCTGAGAACAAAGAAGTTTCTCAAATACTTTAGACAGGAATGGTAGAATTGAGATAGGTCGATATTCACGGCAAGTAGGTGAGGACTTCTTTGTAACAGGAATAATTTTTGCATACTTCCACTGGTGGGGAAAAGAACACGTCGTAAGAATATTGTTGTAAATGTGTGTTACGAAGGGAAGAATGAATGGAAAGAGTATTCTAACGAAACAGGGATATATATTGTCAAGACCCATACAATTGAATTTAACCTTAGAAAAAGCAATCGTGACTTCATCCTGAGTAAAAGGGATGAATGATATTGTTAAGTTCGTCTGCATCCATAGAGACATTCTCAACTTTCGTGCGGCCAACTCCCATTTCCCTTAGATTCGACCATAACTTATTAGGTGATAATGCGGTACTTACCTTAGAATGAAAGTATTGGGCTTTGCTGTGACGTATTGAATTTGTAACCTGATTACGAAGTTTTCTATAACAAATTAATGTTTCTGGAGTTCTAAATCGTTTCCAACGCTTATAGGCTGAATTTCTAAGATAAATTAGACCTTTTATTCGTTGTGTTAGCCAGGGGCACGCCTCGTCAGGAATAACACGTGTCTTTAGACGAACGTGCGAATGAAACAGGGAGTTGATGCTTTCATTCATATAGGCTACCTGATCATCAATAGAGGTCATGTAATAAATTCTAATCCACTCAAGTTCAGCAACATCAGTAAATAAAGCTTCAGTGTTAATCCCACTAAAGTCTCTATAGGTAAATATTTTTTCAGTGTTGTTAACCGCAAGATTATAGGTAAGGTAAATAAGATCATGCATTGAGAAACCAGGCAAACTAATTTGATTATGAAAGAGGACGAAATCTGTGTATACAGTTATGAAAAGATCAAGCAATGTAGATGACGTAGAAGTGAAATGAGTGGGAAGGGAGTTCACCACAGAGAGACCAATCTTTCAATAAATCAATGTTAAAAGCTCCACATAATATGATATCAGTGAACAAGTAAGCAAAATCTGAAAGAATTTGTCGAAAATGATCAAGATAAGTAATACTAGGCGGTTTATATGCCGACCCAACCAAGCACTTACGCATCCCCAACTGTATTTCGAGGAGGATAAATTCAAATTCAGCCTCAGATTCAGATGAAGCGAAGCATCGAGCTGGTAAATTATGTTTTGTGAAAATGACCACACCTCCTCCAATCCGTCCAACTCTATCTTTACGAAAAATGTTGTAGTTTGGCAATTTTAAAAAGTTGTTATTAATATGACATCTAAGCCAAGATTCCGAGATGCAAGTAATATCTAATTTACCACGCCCGAATATATACTTGAACTCGTCAATTTTTGGGATCAAGCTTTGAGCATTAAAATGGCAGATCTTAAGTCCATCAGTGTACTCAGACAAAATTTCAAGCATTACCTTAGATCTGTCAAGGCCATTAGAAAACTGCGAGGATATGTTATCCATAATAGAAAAGATTTATGTTGTTAAATTCAATCAGCAGCAACAGTGAGAACAGAGCAAAAAAACTAAGTATTAAATATGCTAAATAAGAAAATTCAGACATTGCAAGTGAGAAAACAGTAAAAGTTATTAACTTGGTTGATAGGAAGAAATAATACATATGTTTAGAAATTAAAGAAGTTAAACAATGTGAATTCATGCTTACACTGAATTATAGTAAAGTAAATTAAGGTAAAGCGCACTACTTGAGAATGATAAAAACTAAACTATCAACTAACTATTAAGAGCTAATTATGTATAAGTGTAGAGTCAGTACAGTCGTAGCAAGTGCTAATAATGAAGGTCAAAAACCTTCTGCATAAAATAATTACCGATATTTTTTTTTTCATCCAGAGACTCGATGTAAATAATAAACAAACCACTGCTATCCACTATTCAGTCGCAGTAAGCAATGTTAAATCTTCTCGGCTTGTTATCAGCTGATCACTGCCATCAGGCTTTCCTCTGATGTAAACATTTCCGTTGGAAGTAATAAAATAGTTTTTAAAAAAAAAGTTGAACCGACTTCACAAAAAGCGCTAAAAAGCATAAAATAATTTTTAATTTTATATCTATTACGACATTTTGAAAACGGTGCAAATCAAACAAACCAAAAAACTACAACAAAAGTATTTAATCGTCATTTAAAATGATCCCCCGTAAACTGAAACGTTCAGGTAGTATTAGGTATTATTTTCAATTGGGGTACTGTAGTTGTTTTATTTGTTCAACTTTTTTTTTAAAAACTATTTTGTTTTTCACTTTTTAGTGTCTTCTTCTCTAAACAACGAAGAAATTACCATCCAAATCGGTCCTCGCGTTAAAAGTTAGTTTTAACCCCCTACCTCACCCCCATTCCACTAAACTTTTTTTCTCATGGTATCAATCGAGGAACATACTCTACCGAACATAAAAGGAATCATCGAAATCGGTCCACGCGTTAAGAAGTTACTACCCCTCCCCCTCCCCCACCTCCACCATAGGACCAAATTATTCTCCTATTAGCAATGGGGGATCACACTCTATACAACTGCAAAAGAACCGTACAAATCAATCCACGTGTTACAAAGTTAGGTTCCACCCCCCTTCTCCCACCTCCACCCCAGCAACATTTGTTTTCTCGTAGTACCAACCAAGGATCATATTTTATCCAATAGAAGAAGAATTATCCAAATCGGTCCACGCGTTACGAAGTTAGACTACCCCTCCCCCCACCCACACCTTTCACCATAGGACCAAATTATTCTCCTATTTGGAATGGGGGATCATACTCTATACAACAGAAAAAGAACCATCGAAATCGGACCACGCGTTACAAAGTTAGGTTCCACCCCCCCCTCCCTCCCCCCCCCCCACCCCCACCATCCCTCCAAAACTTTTTCACCTGGTATCAATCACGGAACATACTCTACCCAACAGAAAAAGAATCATCAAAATCGGTCGACGCGTTACGAAGTTATGCCCGGTCAATCATAAAAAAAAAAAATTAATAAAAATAAAAAATAAAAAAATAAATTTGTTTTTGGGAAGTCGGTTAAAAACTTAGGCAACTTGTTTTAGCCCAGTGATGTCCAAACCAATGCCCGCGGGCAAGTGAGCTTTTGAGCTTTTAAATTCGTATATGCACTTGTTTGGCTGTATTCGGTTTCTTGTTTTTGCGTTTTTTAATTAATAAAGCATACAAAAAATAAAAAAAACGTCATATTTAAGTAGTTTTGTAAGCAGTTATATAATATCTTAAGATAAACAACCTTTTGCAAACATTTTAAGGCTCTAAATTGAACAAACAGTACGAAATGATTCGAAAGCTTTTAAGCTTTCTTCACATTAAGTAGGGTGACTTTGGCCATCACTGTTTTAGCCGCTTCAAACGATGAGCCGCACGGTAAATTAAATAATTTCTCTTAGTAAGATTTTCGTGTATGAAAATTCTCTGGTCAGAGTCATAGCCTGCATTGCGGAGAGTGAGTATTTTCTGGTGTTGTTTGTAAACATTGGAAGCACATCGTAATACTTTGATCTTATCCGGAACATTATGAAATTTAATAATAACACTAGAGTCTTTATTACCAGTCTTACTTCTAACGCGATAAAAAGCATTGACAGCTGGTACAGGTGTATCAAGTGAAGTGCATATAGTGTTGAAAACAGCAGTGAGATCTTCACCTTTTTCAAATGGGATACCATTCAAGACTAGGTCATTTCGAGACAGGTCTCTCTCAAGTTTGTCAATCCTGGTTTCAAATTGTGCAACGCAACTAGACAATTCGGTAAGTTTCACTGTGAATTGTTCACGAATTTTTATCTCCAGATCATCAATTTTCTGAAGAAAGTAATTTTTGATGTCCTCCAATTTGGCATTAATCTCACTCGTGAATTTATCGATTGTAATCGCAAAATCACCTTTAATGTCCACTGTTTTGACAGATTGAGGTGTCGGTGTATTTGCTGTCTGCATCAAAGTATTTTGTTTTGATTCATGCCTTCTTGTTTTACGAGTGTCAGCCCCAGATGATGTCGATGTACATAGATTTAAATAATGAAAATTAGGGAAATTTGGAAACATGGAAAAAGCCAATTTGAAATGACCAATAGAAAAAAACTAAAGGGACGAATTAAATTAAGTACCAACGTCATGACAGAAAATGTGTCAAGTTCATATCACTAGTGTGAATCTACGCAACCTGTATGACACTCTGTTTAATTACAACACTTACAAATATAAATGACTGTCATAATTGATGCAACCCAATATCATGTAATCTAATTTAGGGTGTTCCATTATTAGTCGCATGTTTAACCAGGAGCTATTGGATCATTGAATAAATTTTGTGGCACATATCGACATTCAAGGATAATCGAATTACCGAATTCCGTGAAAGCACTGTGGGCAGACGATAATTACTAGAATTTGTTATGTAGATAAATACAATCACTAAGATTGAAAAGCACCTATACATACGGTAATTTCGTTTTATTGCCATCCTTAACTAAATAATATTATCTTCTCTGCAGGTTTCCTCGTATTAATCATTACAAACATTTCTCTTATTGATGTCGGATAGCAATGAAAGGGCCGTTGAATGTGAATAGACCTGAATGGTCATTAATTAATTTCTATGATTTTCAGGAATTTTTTCATTGACTTTGGGATCCATAAATATTTGAAACGTAAAATTTTGCCCTTGGTTACCTTAGACTTCATTGTGGAACATATTGGTTGGAATAAGAACATAATTACTTTTTTTAATTGGAATTCTATAAATTAATTAACAAAATACTTTCACTGAAGTCGTTCTTAAATTTGTTTGATCTCTGCAAAATGGAAGTATAATTTAAAAGCATTTTATACAGGGTGTTTCTGTTTGAGATGTCAATTCTGAATGAACTGATAGCTATTATTGGTCTAAATAAAGTAGCAGCTTATTTAGTGTTTGATATTAATTGCATATTCCTAATATTGCCTTTGTCGTTTTAATTATTTTGGGTTACCCAGCATGATCTTTTGATCTTCTACTCCAAAAGACGATCAGCCTTACACATGCAATGCGGACTCTAGGAGAGGAGGATCTAACATCCGCATGGGTTAAGAATTACCGACTGAAGACTGCACATTATGTGCAAAGTAGTTTCATCGTCTTCCAAATAGAGCCGATACTCTGTCTCACTGGACAAACCTATATGGTTTAACGTCGCCCATGTCATTTTCTCAGACATTACACTTTTTTCCAAACTCTTCGATATACATGTCCATGAAAAACTCCAAAGCTCCATGGCATGCAGGTGGGAATGACGTAATCCACAAACATACAAGCCCGATTATTCCCACTAAGCTCCGTTGTCATTTAATTCTCTCACATCAACCCATAATCAGTTGGGTTTGTGCGTCTCCGTTGCATGAAGTTGATTCTTAGTAATAAGCCAGAAAATAGTGGTGGGGAATAATTCTGGGCCTCGCCAAAAGTATAAAAGCGAGCATCACAGTAAATGGAGAAGAAGTATTACGACCGTAATCCAGTTCGGACCTAAGTGCGCTTGAAACCGAAGCTTCATGCTCATTTTGTGCAAAACCTTTGTACTTTGTAACCGTACCGGACCTTCTGTAGTGTCAGCCTTTTGGTCATTAGTAGTAGTTAGTGCATACTATTACTTTGTAGACGTACAATACCTTCTGTGGTGTCAGCCTGTTGGTTATTGTACTTTATAACCGTACAGGACCTTCTGTGGTGTCAGCCTGTGGGTCATTAGTAGTAGTTAGTGCATACTATTGCTTTGTATACGTACAATACCATCTGTGGTGTCAGCCTGTTGGTTATTGTACCTTGTAGCCGTACCAGACCTTCTGTGGTGTCAGCCTGTTGATCATTAGTAGTAGTTAGTGCATACTATTGCTTTGTAGACGTACCATACCATCTGTGGTGTCAGCCTGTTGGTCATTAGTAGTAGTTAGTGCATGCTAGTGCTTTGCAGACGTACAATACCTATTGTGGTGTCAGCCTGTTGGTTATTGTACTTTGTAACCGTACCGGACCTTCTGTGGTGTCAGTCTGTTGGTCATTAGTAGTAGTTAGTGCATACTATTGCTTTGTAGACGTACAATACCATCTGTGGTGTCAGCCTGTTGGTTATTGTACCTTGTAGCCGTACCGGACCTTCTATGGTGTCAGCCTGTTGGTCATTAGTAGCAGTTAGTGCATACTATTGCTTTGTAGACGTACAATACCTTCTCTGGTGTCAGCCTGTTGGTTATTGTACGTGATAGCCGTATTTCCCTTATATTAAGAATACGACGTACCCAACCTCGTCGGATACCGCATACTATCCACGAGATTCACTGAAATAAGAACCGCCGTCTGTACTACATCGCATCTCTCTCTCTCACTGCAAGTGTCGACCATAACCCTCTCTATTCACCTACTTTCCCGTAGCATTAGCCGTAAAATAAGAAGCTAGAAGTAAGTAACAATTGATTGTAAACCGGAAAGAAGAAACCCTGAATAAAATGTTTCTATATTTATTTTGTAAATGACTCTTTTCAATTAGTTAAGAACCTTGGACGACTCCAGAGCTCCGGGGAAACCCTCTATTGAGGATTCAGGGGAAAAGACCTATTACAATGGTGTAGATGATATATGAGCCCACACTGGTCAGATAGGAAGCCTAAAAGTATCCTTAAATCTACCTTACTTAAGGCGATGGTGTTGTTGTTAATATAGAGTCTAACACGTGCCTTAGCCTGGGTAATCCCGAGGAGATTTCTCCTGTATAACAGCTGCTTCCTCCTAGCCAAATCTTCAATCACAGCTCTTGCCGACGACTAGCTGAGGCTGCAAAAGGGCTCGGGACCTGGGCATCGGGAGGAAGAGCCATTCCTGACCAATTCATAGGCGGTCTCTCCCGAGTGACCAGGTATAGAACTAAGCGTGGCCCTGTTATTAGTGGCCAGTTGTTGAAGTTTGTCAAATCACTCCTTCGTAAGCCTCGATGAAAAACAAAGGTTCCTTTGATATCAGAGAAAATAGTTAGATCAGCCCTTTTCAGTTCCTTTTTGGACACAACTTTCGTTTCGGATTGATTGTAGCTAATTAAAACGAAACTCTAGTATTGGGTCCAAAGATACCAGCACCATACGGGGGTTGCTACTTAAGTTTTGAGATAGACAAGTAAAAATAAATATTTATAATCGGGAGAATGAGAAGATAGACTTACAGTGGAAGAACATGGAATCATAGACCAATTTTTCGAATAGTTTAGGTATGAATGATAATTTAGCAATGGGTCAGTAGTTGGACACATCCTTTTTTGAAGAAGGGAATAATATATGAATTTTTCCATAATTGAGGGAAAAACCCTTGAGTGACCCAGAGACGAAAAAGCAAAGTAAGGGGTTGAACTAGATGCATGGCACACTTTTGAAGAACGATGGCCGGAATGCCATCGGGACCTGGGTGAGAGTCGTCTTCAAGCCCATTAATACTGGCTGCGATTAATTTAGGATCAAGGTCAAAAGATGTAAACGACGTTTGAGTGCATTTGTCCATGCATGCAAAATAGTTAATTTCGGGTTGTAGAGAATTGTCGCTGAAAGATTAACTGAAGAAGTGTGCAAAGAGGTTAGCGATAACCTTAGGATCAGACGAAAAGGTATTCTCGAGCTTTAGGGTGGAAGGGTAACCATTGGATTTCTTCTTGGAATTAATAAAGTTATAAAAACGTCGGGGTCGGATATGAGGATAGTTTCCATCCGTTGGAGGTACTCATAGTAGAAGGTATCACAACGTTCGGAAAAAGAGGTATAAGCAGATAGGCAGGAAGAATAGTCAGACTCAGTCTGAGTTAGAAGGAAAGTTTGCCAACGTTTATTTCTCCTCTTGCGGAGAGAGCGTAATTCTACCATACGGGGGATGAGGAGTCGTTTTTACGAGGAAGAAGAGGGATAGACTGTGTAAGACAAGCGTGTATTTCCGAATAGAATGCCTCTAAAGCAACGTCAATTGGGAGATGTTGAGGGATAGTGCCAATATTAAAGTTGAGGAGCTAGTGATTTAATTTGTCAAAGTCGCCTTTACGAAAATTGAAGG
Source organism: Leptarthrus brevirostris (assembly GCA_964036015.1). Lineage (NCBI taxonomy): Eukaryota > Metazoa > Arthropoda > Insecta > Diptera > Asilidae > Leptarthrus > Leptarthrus brevirostris. The sequence goes on from OZ038371.1 coordinate 20,894,065, forward strand.
AAAAGAAGACTCGGAGCTTGAAACGGCATAAGGGTGCTCGTACGAGAAAACTAGGAACAGGGCAGGATGGTGACGATCGAGGGAGGAGAGGAGATGTTTGCTTTCCGCGACAGCCGAGTTAACTGGGCCTGAAGAAAACATTAAGTCTAATTGTCTGTCCAAGAAGTTCCTGACTTCGCTTACTTGAAAGAGACCTTTAACAGAGAGCTGAGAGTCCTCGGACAATTAAAGTTTGTAGAGTTCAGACTTGGGCCACCGCTATCCCAGTCTGCTCGGTCAGGAATATTGAATGTTCTGCCAAAGTTCAGTCCTTTGATCATGTGATCCAATACGTTGCACACATTTATCACAGGAATGTACTGAAGGATGCCCAAGTAACTCCTGCAATTAGCCTGCATGTTTGATGTAAGTTGCACTTCAAGGGTGCTAATTGCAGCTGATTTCATGATAGAGATGTGCGAGGGAGTGAATTCAATTGCCGCCGCCATTGCAGCTGTTGGAGATGTCCCCACTGCACCTTGCTGTAGGACAAATCCTCTTTTGGCCGACCGTTGTAGAAATTTAGGCCAACGAGGCGTATGTAACAATCGGTTTGTCAATCATATTATATAACCAGGGAATCATCCTTCCAAAGAGTTTTCGACAGACTCATAGGGCTTGAGTAGCCTTATTTAGGGTGACGTCTAGGTGAGCGTTCTAGTATTTTATCGAGCATATTGCCCAAGCATCTCACTTCATTGGAGTATGCAATGATCGTAGCTTGAATCGAAATTGGACCAGTGCCCAAATAGTGCAAAAAAAGTTTTGGCAAGGTTAATAGTACAGCCTTTGTTAGTGCACCATTTGGTAACAGTGCGCGGAGCTGACTTGATTATATCAGTGACAGTCGAGTCGAACTTCCCCGTAATAATGATTGGTTTGAATAGTTGAATGGTTTAAAAGGTCATTTACTACTAGTGACCAGATCAACGGCGACAGTACACCATCTTGCCCTAATGAATACAAAGATGTTACCAAGGGTAGACATTATTTCTCGCCCCTTTAGCATAGCATACACCCAGTAACATTTTGAGAATCAAGGCCCCTTCATGCGAGAGCTTCAGATATGAACCCATACCTTGTGTCTCTGTTGATTTACCTTTTGTGTAGGCAAACTGAAAAGAGTGAAGGGTAAGGAGACGAAGCTGAAGGACATATCAAGGTCTAGTAGTCTTTTAATTGCCTTAAGTAGAAAGGATGTGAGACTGATTGGTCTTAGAGATTTATGTAGCTCCAGAGGCACATTGCCTTATTTGGGGATGTATACCACCACTATATTCCTCCTTGAGAGCGATATTTTTCTCCAATTATAGCTGGTTCTGACGAAAGAGTGGTATTTAAGAAGATTTGGAATAGGACTGGGAAGATGCCAACAGCCCCAGGGGATTTAAACGATCGAAAGGAGGCCACTGACACCAGGCAAGCTCAAAGCCCTACTGCTCAAAAGGTTCCATTCATCACCAGCCACGTGTTCAACTGAGTCTGGTTTAAGAGGTTTTCCAGAAAAATGCATTGCAACATATATTCCTTTGGGCTTTACTGTAGGTATCATCATTGTTATTGAGAAGCTCTACATAATTTGAGGATTCTATGCTTTCACAAGTCTCATTTTCCTACCCATTTAAGAGTGCCGTTTGCTCCATCATGGTACCTTACGTCTCGTTTTGGTTGACGGTGCTGTCATCTTTCTTCTTCTCTTGAGCTTATTGTGGTGACATCCAATTGCACCCAAATGTTTGAATTCCGGCAAGAAGTGTTTTATATTACTAGGATAAGTATGTGCCCTTTAAGGGCTGTTCGAATTTTTCACTTGAATGCTTTTACGACCTCTAGCTCGGAATATCGGAAAATTCATGATTTCCTATATTAGCATCGATCACTCCAGAGTCATTCCAAAAATTCAGGCATGCCGAAGACAAATTCAGGCCTGTGCAAGTATGTCTAAGCAACCTAAGCGCAACGCCTTTGGACATAACTCTACAATGAACTTTCTTTCGTAATTAGGGAGGCAGTACAAAGGAGGTTTGTTAGATGTGCCATATGGGGTTTGCCTTTGAATAATCCTCTATGACCTGTCTCTTATTTTAATAGGCTCAAACTCAGCTCTTTCGGTACCTTTCAAAATATGCACTATATCTTTCAAGCTTAAGCAGTTTACAAACCGAAAAAGCAAAAGATCGGAGAAACAACTACAACAAAAGTATTTAATCGTCCTTCCTTATGATTCCGTGAGCTGACACGTTCAGGTAGTGTTATATAATTGTATAATGATATAGCTTGTATTAAGCTTAAATAAATAAAAATAAATATTATCTTCAATTGTGGTAGGGTAGTTGTTTTGTTTGGTTAATTTGCCCCCACTTCAAAATGTCGTAAAAGGTACCAAATGAAATATTAATTTGTGCTTTATAGCGCTTTTTGTGAAGTCTGTTCACTTTTTTTTTAAACTATTTTATGTGTATGTCAATTCCTTGCTAGAACTATAAATTCGAAAAAACAAGGGATTTAATTAAAATTATAGATTTTTCCTAAAGTAAACTTACCAATCCGTTTTGCTGTAAGTACGGTTAAGAACGTCAGAGGACTTCGCACAAAAATATTCAATATTTTCCTTAACTCCCACAAATTCCCGCACGATATCCCTTAACTGAAACCAATCTAACACCAGGAATTCTCGACAACGAACTATTCCCTCCAAACTATACCCTTTTCCGTGTTGACGGATGTGTAGGCAACAATGACCCACCAGGCCGTGGGGTTCTCATAGCTGCTCACAACCGTTATGATACAACCCTGCTTAAGACCTCCGACTCTTCAGTATCAGAATTTGTATGTATCAAATTAACACTGAATAAGTGTATTCTGTATATTATTTGTTGTTATATTCGTCCCTCTAAACCTCTAGAAGCCTACAAGCCCATAATTGAAGCGATCGACAACCTGCTTGAGAATGAGGACTGTTCACACTTTGTCCCCCTGAACGCCTCTTCCGCCAAAGAAGCCCTTTTTACCGATCAGCTCTAAGTTTCTGGGTTCTTTCAAGTTAGTGGAGTCAGAAACTTTCTGGACAGACAATTAGACTTAATCTTTTCCTCAGACCCAGTTAACTCGGCTGTCGCGGAAAGCAACCATCTCCTCTCCTCCCTCGATCGTCACCATCCTCCCCTGTTCCTCGTTTTCTCCTCCTTATGCCCTTTCAAGCTCCGAGTCTTCTCTTTCCTTCAATTTTCGTAAAGGCGACTTTGAAAAATTAATTCACTTGCTCCTCAACACCAACATTGGCACTATCCCTTAACATCTTCCAATAGACGTTGCTGTAGAGGTGTTTTGTTACACACTTGTCTTACACAATCTATCCATCTTCTTCCTCGTAAAAAGTACTCCTGCTCCCCCATTTGGTACGACGAAGAATTACGCTCTTTCCGCAACAGGAGAAATAAACGTTGGCAAACTTTTTTTCTGACCCAGACTGAGTCTGACTATTCCTCCTACTTGTCTACTTACACCTCTTTTTCTGAACGTTGTGATACCCTCTACCATGAGTACCTACCTCCAACGGATGGAAACAAGCTGCCTATCCGACCCCAAGCGTTTTTATAGCTTTATTAATTCTAAGAAGAAATCCAATGGTTACCTTTTCACCTTAAAGCTCGAGAATGCCTTTTCGTCTAATCCTAAGGTTATCGCCGACCTCTTTGCACACTTCTTCAGTAAATCTTTCAGCGACAATTCCCTATAACCTGACCTTAACTACTTTTCATTTTCATTCTTGGACAAATGCACTCAAACGTCGTTTACATCTTTCGACCCAGACCTCGAACAAATCGCCGCCAGTATTAACGGGCTTGAGGACGACTTTCACCCCGGTCCTGATGGCATTCTGGCCATCTTTCTGAAAAATTGTGCCATACATCTAGTTCAATCCCATACTTTGCTTTTCCGCCTCTCGGTCACTCAAGGGGTTTTCCCTCAATTATGGGAAACACTATGTGCTCTGGAAAACGGTAAAGATATTGATGTTATCGCCACCCATTTTAGTAAAGCCTTTGACAAGATCTCCCATAGTGTTATCCTGTTTAAACTTGATCACCTAGGCTCCCCCCCCCCCAGATTCATCTCCTGGATTCAATCCTACCTCAACAACCGTCAGTACAATGTTCTTTTCAGCTCATCCATTTCTAACCCCATTGTAGCTCGTTCCGGCGTCCCTCAGGGCAGCCACCTCGGTCCATTAATTTTCATCCTTACAATTAATAATGTTGATTGTGTCATGAAACACTCAGAGCTGTCCATTTATGCTGATGACATGAAAATAATTAAACATATCTCCTCCACAACCGACTCTCTTCTTCTCCAAAATGACCTCGATTCCTTCACCACATGGTGCATGAAAAACTTTCTTGAACTCAATGTCTCCAAATGCCAGTCCATCTCTTATTCCCGCAAGCGTCTTACACCCACCCCGAGAGTCTACATGCTAACCGACGTACTAGTCCCTATCGTTACCTCTTTGTGTGACCTCGGAATGATCTGTGATAGTGAACTTAATTTCCGTTCTCACATTGACAGCATAATTAACAGAGCTAACTCCGCGCTAGGGTTTGTAAAGCGCTGGTCTAGAGAGTTCTCCAAAATGTTTCCAAATCTCTCTATATTTCCTTCGTTAAACCTTTCCTTGAATATTCCAGCCAGGTATGGTCACCTACGCAAACAACCCACAATAACAGAATTGAATATGTCTAGCGGAGGTTCATTCGCTTTGCTCTACCTGATCTTCAGTGGGTAGACAGATTCAACCTTCCACCTTATGAAGACCGTCTGAAACTGATCGACTTACAACCCCTAAGTAAACGACGTCATGTTTCCGACGTTCTTTTCATTCATCAGCTATTAGCTGGTGCCATAGACTGCCCGTCAATCCTGCAGTCTTAACCCATCTATTGCAACCCTCGCAACCTTAGGTCCACTCCCCTTTTCTGAACTGACCGCCATCGCACGAACTACGGTCAACGCGAACCAATTGCCAGGATGCTAAGAAAAGTCAACGAGCTTCCCTCCTTTGACTTCCATCTGAGTAAATCATCCCTTCACAAAGCCTTATATCTTTATCCCGCCCATCTTGATCGCCTTTCCAAATTCTCCTTCCTCCCAGTTTATATTTATCATAATCACAGCTCATATTGTAGCTTACATTATCTGTTATGAATTATTGTTTATTTTAGTTTGTAGTATTTATTTTGTTATTTTGTATTTTTTATGTAACAGCTGGCATTAAGCTTAAATAAATAAAAAAAATAAGCTAATTAGTAAAATTATAAATCGTCTATTGAATAAAACAGCGCGTACTTGCTCGGTTATGTAAAACCAGTAATAATTGCCTTTTGCAAAGATAATTAAAGTTGGGTACACGCTTGTCGTGTTTATTTTTAATAACATAAAAATAAAAACAGGAGTGAAACCAAAGGATTTCTCTGTCGAGAGTTAAATTGTAATCCAACAAACAATACAATTTAGCTGTAGATACATAAGGAAGTACGTGTTAGCACGCAACAAGTACATTCACTTACACGCAAGTACTTGTACATCTAAAAGGGATTTCATGCAGAAAATCAGAACAGCAATCTATGCAACGTTCTCAATTCCCTGACCGACTCCCATCTGGCTATTTCTTTTCTTTGCAATCACGTGAGTTTTACAAATTAAAATGTTTTTTTCTTAACTCCATTAAATTGCTTTAATTGAGAAAATGGTGCACGTGAAATTTGCTCGGCTACACCTCTCATTATGGAAGCTGAAATGAATTAAGTGCAAGAAGGTGCATTTTATATGCTAAAATTACGAGCTAAATCGGTCAAATGCTCTTAAGATATTTTAACTTATTAATGGTGAAGTGGTAACTCTTGTTGGTACTTGAAGTAAACATTTTCCTACAATTTGTGATTTGATATTAATTATTTACATACAACGAGGCAAAAATTACGTTGAAGAATGAAGTGTTAATGCGGGGTTCTGTAAATAGCAGAAGTTAAGTTTAGAATTGCCAACCTTCACCTTTTGAATAAATATACAAATGTTTCGAAACCTTAACAGGAAGTGTAATATGTTAAGTGACGATATAACCGCGACATTGTATTATTTTCCGGTCTTGCTTAGTTCATTCTAATAATATACCAGTACTTGAGGTATGACCCTTAAGCAACTAAGTCTCAAGCAGTCACTTGGATCGTAAAGATATAGAATTTTGAAAGGACACTTTTGTCCTCCTGTTTGTAATGTGTGTGCGCGTGTGTGAAGTTGCCACCGGGATGTACAGGTGGCACGCTTAGCTGGCAGCACGTGCTAGCTCGTCTTTCCGGGGTCTGGGTCCTTGGACATGCCAGACACACACACACAACATAATCAAAATCGCGTGCCTGTAGGGAAAGAGGGTTGTGGAATCCCTCTTTCAGGTTTGCCACAAAGAAAATAAAAACAAGAGAGAAGATAGAAAGGGAGAGCAACAGGTATGGTAACTCGTGTTACTTCCGGCCGCTGAACCATTTATTTTTTTATACATATAAAGATTTGCCAAGGCTGGCTATTACAATTGTGATATATATTTAAAGCTTATACCTAAGATAAAAATAATCAAAGTTCGATGATTTGCTAAAGTTGGGCTTTTAGCTGCGACCTGGAACGTTCGAACTCGATGTAGGCCACAAACTTGTTGAATAGCCGGGACATAGAGGCGATGGGCTCGTTCATTCCATACAAGGTTCGGTGTAATTCGCCAGAGTTGATCGAACCCTGCAACAGATCATATAAAGAAACAATTTTGGAGACCTTGCGTCTCTTATCAAGCGTGTCAAGGGAAATCAGACTGGCAGGATACGGAGGCAGATAGGCAGGGTCGAACCAGAGGAGGCCGCGAAGAGCGAACAAAGGAAATCTTCGCTGAACTGAGCCGATTCGGTTAATGTGCACGGCGAAATAGGGATCCCAGACTGGAATTTCGTACTCCAGGATAGGTCTGACGAAAGTGCAGTAGAGAGAGAAGCTTCGTCATATAAGGATCGTCAAGCTCCCTAGACCATCTTTTTACAAAGCCAAGCGTGGAATTGGCTTGTCCAACCAAGAAGTCCACTTGGGCTTCGAAGAAGAGATGGAAGTTAAGAAACACCCCAAGGTCCTTGATCAAGTGAATCCTGCTCAAGGTGCAACCGCCCATGTAGTAGTTGAAGGAAATAGAACGAATCCTACCTGAAAAAGACATAACGGTGGATTTTCTGACGTTCAGTGGAAGACGATTATTAGAGGACCATATCTCAAAAATGCGCATATCGGAGCTTAACAGAGTACAGTAATCGTCGCAAGAATCCGCGCGGAATATTTTAGCATCCTCAGCATAACACAGGATTCTAGACCTGAGCAGAAGTAACGAGACGTCATTGTTGTAAATTATGAAGAAGAGAGGGCCAAGGACGCTTCCCTGGGGCACACCAGAGGTGACCGGGATTTCGGTAGATAGGGCGCGACGGAACAGGACGCACTAGCAACGGCCGGACAGGTAGGATGACAGCTACTCCACAAAGAGCGGCGGAAAACCGAGCTGGCAGAGCTTATGAACGAGAATGCCATAGTCTATTCTATCGAAAGCCTTGCTGAAGTCGGTGAATATACAGTCGACCTGCATACCCGATTCGATCATCATCATGAAAACAACACAAGAAAAAGTTGTTCCTTACATTATGGTACAGATTAATAACCCACATCTTCCCTACATCTGGCTAGGGCACAGAACCAACGTAGAAATGAATGCTGAAAAAAATCAACAATAAAAAATTGAGGTATGAGGAAAAGGGATATGAGAAGCAAGATGGAGAAGAAGCTCCATGGGGGGTTCCTGCAATAATAAAAGCAATTTACATTATATACTTCGTATTTATGTAAAGTCTAATATACAAATAGACACGGAGTATATTAATTGTAAATTATCGCCTAACATTATACTGTAGAAATACTATTAGTCAGCGCTTATATTAAACCTTAATTATGTACAACTTATTAACTTGATAGGGTATCAGATCGGGAGTTTATCTATACAATGTCTTCATCTGTCAACTAAGAAAGGGGTAAAACAGGTGCTACTATCGGCCTATCACTAAAGTTCTTGTAACTAATAATAGTACTAATTTAATGCATTTCAAATTAAGTCCCATAAGCTTTGTCTTCGTCACACAAAAGAAAATCTTTACAATACTGTCGTTATAGCGGAGGAGGTAGAGGATGGACGGGAGAATTGCACCCTTCTACGATACGGCGATCCTCATCTGTACATTCTCAAGTATTAGTTACACCTCCAAGCGGAAGCAACCGGGCAATGCATCCTAGAACATAGACAACTCCAAGGCCACATTCCAAGTTAGTCTGCAGTGTTGTGTTCCCCTCTTCCTCTGCAGGACCCAGTCCTGGAAAAAGGTGTCATTGGCAAAATAATAGAAATGGCACTAACTAGCACTTCCTCAGGTGCGGCGGTGGCAGAGATGGTAAAATCTAACGAGTTGGCTACCTCCGCTGTACATGCACCAGTAGAAAATGTAGACCTGCCTTGCAAAGAGTTAGCTGCGGTTAATCCGGAGGAGGCTACTTGTCCTGACTCTGCTCTATGGCCTGGAACCCTTTAATGCCTTGAGCAGAAAAGGGGTGAAGCTTGTAAATAACGCATGTGCCAAGAAGGAATACTGGGGACAGGAGAGGCAACATGGATTCCTGCAGATAAGCTAGGATTCTAGTAGTGACCCATGTAACCACCGAGGTTATTGGCGACAGTGGGATAACTGGATACTCAGTTGCCCCCAAAGGGACCTGATTCTATGTGGTCTGTTTCGACTAATCCCAAGAGGGGTATTTTTAGTGAGTAAGAATCTCACACTACCGGAGAACACGAGTTCTTCGATGTCTTTTAGAAGATTTTCACCTCTCCCGCTAAAAAAAAATCCACAGTTCACGACATATGAATGTAGCTAGTTTCATATTCCTACACGGATGATTGAGACGAGTTTTCTCTTTAGTTTTCTGTAATTACCTTCGCTACTCGTGAGCATTTATAAAACCGAACTCTTGTTAGACTGACAAGCGTATGATATTCCGAGGACGCATGCACTAATAGCATAATCAAAACTTGAATTTATATATATTTTTTCTCTAGAAGCAAAAAAACCTCTACCCTGTGATTATTAAACTATAGGCATATATGTGCTGCCATCTTTTACGACTTCTCCGCAACACTTTCTTGTCCTCATTGATAGTATTGCCTCTTCTGGATTGTCGCAGGTCAGTGGTGTGTTTACCGACTCTGGTAGGTTTTTGACTTGGTGTTCTGTTCTAACGGGTAAACTTGTAAGGCGATGCCTATCGCCCCTGGTTCCTGAATCCCATCATCACCCGGCGTTCCATGTGATTTATTGTTTTGATTTAGTAACATTAACTTCTTTTGATTCTGGTAACTTTTGCTATAACTTTAAAACGGCCGATCTCCATAAACTTAACGAATGGCTTTCTGTCTATGATTGGTGCAACCTTTTGACTGAGCGGGACATATAGTAGACAAGGCTGTGATATCTTTCTACGATATTTTATCAACATGTTTTGCAGACTGTGTTCCAATTTCTAAATCCAATGATTCGCCTACCTTTCAGTCTTGGCTCAATAGGTGTCCGAAACACTTAGACAACTTGAAACGTAAGGCTTACAAAAAGTTTTGTTATTCAAGGAGTGATTCTGACTAATTGGTTTACTCCACTCTATGCGATAAGTTTCGCTCTTCTCTTGAGGCTTTTTATATTGACTTTTTAGATAGAACTAAGTAAACCCTACGCGCTGAGCCTAAGCAATTTTGGAAATTGATGTATACCCCTCTACAATGTGCCTTGATGACCGTGAAAGCAACGATCCACCTACAATTGCCAACTTCTTTGGTGATTTCTTTAAGACTGCGTTTTTGGATTCCAACTGTGATACTAGATCTAAGGATTTTACTTGTTAGACGAGGCTTCCGCCGACTTCCCTTCATTCCAAAGACTTAGTATTTGAAGAAATACCACCTTGAAATATATAAAGAATCTCGCTAATAGTTTCTCATGTTGTCCTGGTGGCATTCCTGCGTACTTTTTTAAAAATTGTAATGTGTCCCAGGCTCCTATTCTCTGTCATTTGTTTAATTTGTCGATTTGCACTGCCTAAACCTTGGAAATTGTACTTGATTACCCCTCTTCGTAGGAAGGGCAACAAACTATGACATCTCTAATAATCGACCAATTGCCAGTTTATGTTGTATCGGCACATTATTTGAGGCCGTGGTTTGTGACATACTTTACTTTAATTGTAAACCATTCTTGGGCTCTTTCCAACATGGTTTTATGAAGGCTAAGTCCACCACTACTAACCTGTTGGAGTTCTTCAACTTCTGTATTCCTGTAATTGAAGCTGGAAAGCAGCTTTCGGGTCTGGGATTTTCTGCAGTCTTCGTCCAGTGGTTATGTTCTTATTTGTTTGATCGCACACAACGGGTTTTATTTCGTGGCACACTCTCTGACGATACCTCTTACTCTTCTAGGGTGCCCCAGGGCAGTAATTGAGGACCTTTGCTCTTCATCATATACATCAACGATGTATCTTTCCTCTATTAAACTCTGACTTATAGACCCTCCGTAACTTGTGCTCTATTAATTTTCTTTCTTTAGGCATTGACCAGTGTATTGTTATGTCGTTCTCTCGTAAAAAAATCCTTTGATTTTCAATTTCAATTGGTCTGCTTTCTATGTCGCTCATATCGATGGTATTGAGTTTTGGGTTGACTTTTCTTTATTACTTTCACAACTTTATTCCACAGGTGACTGTGCCGTCAAATATGCAGGAAAAGCAGCGCAATGACTGCCCCCCCGAGCGCGAGTTTTGTGATAGCCTCCGCGAGGGTTTCCAGATCTAAGTCCACTTCACCTGCCTCCAGCGTATTTGTATTTGGGGTGGCGCTTTTTGGGCCGCAAAAGCTCGGGTACAGAAGATTCTCTCTCTCTCTCTCTCCAGGGAGGAGCCCTCCCACTGGTCTTTCAAGGTCTTAACCACCTTGCTACACCAGTTGAGAGTGGTCGTTACACTTAATGATTTTAATGTCATTGAGCCATCCTGCCACGTTAAATTACGGCATCCCACGTTCTTCCCCAGATGCAAGACCAGCTCGTCTAGTAGCTCATCTAAACGATCTTCCATTTCTCTATAAAAATTTTTTCGTAGGGGTGGCTACGATCGATGAGAGCCACAATTAGGTTGTTTTTGCCAACTTAATCAGTGCCCCTGCAGTAGACGGTTCTGGTACCGGATTTGGCTTTACGCTTTATGCCTTCTGGGCGGCTGTGGGCTTCTTCCCAGGTTTTCCCGAGACGTACTATTCTGCTGACCGCTGCCTCCTTTCCGTCACTAGTTTCTCCATCACTTGCTCTTCGAATTTGTTGCGGAAAGCCGGGTCCTTAGCCACGAAAGCCTTCCTGCGTTCGAAGAAATTTCCGCCTTTGGCCACCATGTCGCTAACCCAAGCCAGTTTCTTCTGCTCCTTAGGGGTTCAGCTTGGCCAAGGGACTCAATGAGCCTCACGTCAGCGTTGTATTGTGGGAAGGCTGTGCGCCCCTTCCGCTTTGATCGGGACTTCAGCACCAGGAACAAGCGATTTTTCATAGTTGTGCTCAGTAGTCCGACAATCAGCCTAGCCTAAGGCACCCGCCACGCTGATTGTGGAGACAGTCATAATGACTTTGCCGAGACCTGCCAGGTATTGAATCTACCTTAGTCTGGCATCTCCAGAATGACCTATGTAGTCTGTTATTATTTGTCCCACACAAAGCCAAAACAATCAAAGGGATTACTTCAAAATTAATTTTCCAATACGAAGTGAACTTGAAATAATACAATACAATACAATATTTTATTCAAGGGAAAAGTACACAAGATTTACAAATCTTGTATAAGTACTATAATACAAATGTTGGAGCTAGAGATAAGAGGGTGTCGGTGCAAAGGTCACACAATTTCAAGCATCAAAAGAGAAAAAGATAACAATCATAGATAAAAAAATAATAGAAAATGAATTAATTGATATCTAAAAACTAAGCTATAAAAGCATGTACGTACATACTGCAAAGATGATAACGCGTCATAAAAAAAAAGTTTAACATCAAAATATATGATCACCAATAAGCGTCTTGAATGCATTGACCGTACAAGCACTCTGGATGTTCGTAGGAAGACTATTCCATAGTCGGCCAGCCTGGACAGTGAAAGAACCCTCCATAATTGACCTATTGAATCGAGGAATCAAAATATAACGGTTACGTTGCGATGTCATAAACGTGCAAAATTCTCTGAGATACTCCGGCGTATTATTATTCAGTATCCCAAAAAGAAAAATCATTAATCTGCGCTTTATGTATGTATCCAGAGAACAGCCTAACAACACCGAACTGTATTGGGAAACATGGTCAAATCGGCGAAGTCCAAAAATGAAACGCGTGCAGTCTTTGAAGGCCACCTGCACCTTACGAGCACATGAACTATGTAATCTGGGATAAATATGTAGACAACCCAAAATTGAAAAAGGGCATTATCAAAAGCCTTTACCAGCCTCAATCTAATTCGAGTACTTAGAATACTCGCCGACAGCCACAACCTTCTTAACCCAGCATACACCTTACCAAGCATTAAGCTGATATTATCACAGCACTTCATTTCGGAGTTCAGCACGATTCCTAGACTAGTAACCTTTCTAAGAACAGGAAGGATAAAGCCATTCAGAGAAGCCATCAGCAAAGGAATTTCAATACCTTCCCGTGTGCCATTATAAAAGGAAATGCACTGCGATTTCACAGTATTAAACAATAAACAGTTACAAACAGACCACTCACATATTTTGGTTAGGTCGTCATTAATGCGTGCGATACAATCCTCCAGTAGCCCAATATGTCTGTTTAAATATATATGTACGTCATCAGCATACATGTGAATACGTAAATTCTTAACCACTTGAGGAAGGTCATTTATAAAAAGGCTGAACAATAAGGGACCAAGCACGGAACCCTGAGGAACACCGAAAAGAACTGGCATTTTACCCGAAACATTTTTACCTACTTTAACTTGCTGTTGACGACCAGAAATGAAAGATTCGATCAGCCTAATAGCGGACAAACTGAATTTGTGATTATTAGCAGGATATTATGGTCAATAGAGTCGAAAACCTTCGAGAAATCAAGCAGTACCAGGGTACAAAAGTTGTCATAATTCAAGCCGAAAGGACGGACTGTCAGGGTGTCAGCAAGTCCTTTGATCCCACCCAATCCAATATCTGTCTATACAGGAGGAGCTTCTCAAGAACCTTAGATAAGAACGAAAAAATACTTATTGGGCGACAGTCGCTAGGATCAGTTGATTTGGCTTTCTTGGGGATTGGCAGGACGGTAGCAGTTTTCCAAGTATTAGAGAAAGTGGATGTGGTCAAACAAGTGTTCATTATATGCAGAATGTACCTGTCAATTAGAGGAATTAACAGCTTGATAAAGCGAGGCGGCAAAGAGTCGGGGCCAATAGCCTCGGACTTTACAGACATAATTGCAAGTACCAGCTCCTCTAGACAGATACCCCGAAAGTACAACAGGTCCATAGCGCTGTTTTGTACAATCGGGTCTGTAAATGGATCTGAATTGTCACTCCTTGACGGAATGCCTGTGGATAAAAAGTGTGAATTGAGCTAATCTGGGTTCAAGCCACAGGAAGCATCATCGGACCCGTTTGCGGTTCAAGGAGAACGAATGTTATAGAAATTAATATCGAAAACGGAAAACAAGTTATTATATTGTCTCGAAGAATTCGACGCGACTTGATTTTCATCTGAAACAAATAACAAGTCGAAACGACGACAAAAAAGGTCGTCGGTATATTTCAAGCATTCTATTGTACAAAGCCCGTATACCTTTGAATTGAAGCTTGGAAACCATACTAAAAGTTTTCGTGATAACTATGCTGTACGCGATCAACTGATTAAAACTCCATGGTTTAATCGTAAGTCTTATTACAATTTAACATGCAAAAACTGATGAGCTGTTATGAAATTTTCTAAAAACGAATAGAACTCGAACCAACAAGACGAGCCTCTATTGCTATTCAGCCGGTATCACAGAAGTTATTTATTTAGAAAAGTAAATAAGAAGTCAAACAGGTGAATATGTAATTTCTGCTAGTGACATTCCAGGTGCAAACCCACCCACATTCCATTCATACGATTGAAATTTGTCTGCACCGGCAGGAGCATAAGCAAAATCAGCACATGTTCATATTCGTATTACCTCAATTTGAATTACAAATTTCTTGGAACATGCTTTGCATTTTGAATTCATTAGGGAACGTCCTATGACCACCTCATTGAGGTATATAATATTCCTTTCTACCTCCGTGCAGCGGAAACCAATCTCTGGTAGCAAGCGGTATCGTTTTAGGATTCCACCCCTTCGTTCTATTCTGATTTCGTCATTTTGGTGAAATTCTCTTCTTCCTACTTAAGTGCAAGGAACGATTACTTCAAAGAGCTCTCAGCTGTTAACTCATTAGTTTTAAGAGGATCGGACGTGAAAGAGTTGTTCAGGTAAAGAAACATAGCTACCTTTGTATAAGGATATTTTCAAGTGTTGTTTTTGTGCCAAGTGCTTCTATGTTTAACTCAAAACATTTCCACGTCTTTACCTCCGCAAGGAAAATGGTACGGATATTCAGTTTTAGGACCAGATGCTTCAGGAGCTCTTAAGCCAGATAATTTCAAAGATATCTGTTACAAAATTTAATTTCTCCAACGCACCTTAAAACTATTTTATTACAAACTTGCCCGGGGAAATATTTAACGTAAAACTTTCGAGAGATTAAATTCTACGTGGGATTTATTTTCCTACGCAATTATTCAAAACAAAAAGAAAGGTCAGGATTACACGTAATTTAATTTTCAGGTAATTTATATAATGAAGGGGATGTAAGCTTTTGCTTGTCTACATGTTCTTAACTGTCGAGAATATGAAAAAGCTTATTTACAAAATTTTTGCGCATTACCTTCTTTGCACGTAAATTAGTAGGTGGAAAAGACTTAAATGGAAGTGCGTGCAGATGATCGAATTACTCCATCCAATTACTTGATATTGAACTTATTTCAAAAATATTTTTTGTTGACATGTACTTACACTAACAAGCATTTCCCTGTGCTTCACTCAACAGCAAACACGAATGTATTGATTGAAATTTGACCCACTTCCCATTATCATATCGGGCTGTAATTTTCCAGGCAGCTTTGAATCTGACGAAGTACATATAATGTTGTTCTAAGTTCAATGTGGCGGGCACCTCAAGATGACATGGATACCAAATGAAAGAGTTTGACGAATAGAATACGATGACGTCACGCGAAGCCCACCCGATTTGACGGATTTCCTTTTTCTTCGCAACACTTTCGAGATGGGTATCAAATGAAAGGGTTTGATGAGTAGAATACGATAAGCTACGTGACCTCAATTTGGTGAACTTTCTAAGAATGTGGATTGCCTGATCCAACTAAAAATTATAAACTATTCTGCCACCCAATGTCAAAGATTTTGTATGAGCAGAAAACTGAATGACGGTGGCTAAAAATGTCACGTCCCTAACGTACGATTACGAAGCTCTCGTGTAACCTAAGCAAAACACCTTAAAGCAAATTCCGGCCAAGACAGCCACCAGCCACAGTGGCAAGCAGAAACTCGCAAAATAGAGTATGTATGCTGGAAACACGCTCAAGCAGTACCAAGAGGCCAAATTCATTCTGGGTACGTTTGCAAAGAGTGATGCTAGCGATGCTGCTAGCGAGCGTGACAAGGCGGATAAAACTAAATACCTCGCCATACTGGAATACGATGCCTTGGCTACAGGTAACCGGAGGTGAGCACGCGAAACAGGTTTCAAGATGAGACCTCTACGAAGTCCAGCAAGAGAAGCTGGGTAGCGCAAGATAATCGCAATCCAACACAATCGCCGGTTCACACCCAGGATCCGAAGATACTGTTTAGCGAAGTGGTCCGAAATCATTTGCAACTGGCTCTTGTAGATCAGTGTGGAGCTGACAACAAAGAATCCGCCGAACGGCGGGGGTATGTTGAGGCAAGGCGGCACCTGCTTACTCACCAGGGAGGACAGCTTTCCTGCGATGACCAATTCTCTGAAGCCTTTATCTGTAGCTGCGTCACTAAGATTGGTGATGAGTGGACGGCTCCAAGAAATGAGTCATTCCAGCTACGGAGATACTGAGGATAACTAGGGCTCGCATTTCGTTGCCCAATATGAAGTTGGACAATGTCAAGTTACTGCTATGTACTATTGATGACTGGGCGTTCAAGGAAGCTTAGGAACCGTACAACAGCAACATGTCCTTCCTACTTCTAATGAACGAAAAGTGCCTTGCGTCACTAGAAGAAGCGGACGTCAATCTCAGATCTGGCATAAGGCAGACCAAACTCAAAATATTCCGGTCCACCAGCCAGTATCCTGACGCCGTCGACTTAATCGATGGTGCCAACGAACTACTGGGGGAAAGGAGGATCGAAAACCTCTACTCAAAAATAACGTTAGGGCTGTAAACTTGAAAGTGCTGAATTACTGGATACTATTCGATCTCAATCCAGTAGGTGAAAGACGTAAACCTTTCACAAACCCCAGAAGAGCGGACTGGAAGGAATTCAGTCAAATCATCAAATTTAAGCTCTCTGTCATACCAGATGTATATATGGACCCAATTTAAGAGCTTGAATCTAGGGTAAGCACATTCGGGAAAGTCATGTGCGGTTCCGTTTCTGCTCCCATTCTGTGTTATTTATTTAATCTCCAATCTCTCAACTTGTTGCCGTGGTTCTCTGAAAGCTTGGAAAACCTCAATAATAATTCCTCCTCACAATAAAGGTGATCAAAGCGAAATTTCGAACTATAGACCAATTTGCTGTATATCCAAGATTTTGGTTGCAGTTATTTGCGATATTCTTTATTTCCATTGCAAGCCGTTCTTGCAGCCGTTTCAATTTTCAAACTTTTATTTCTCTGCAATTGAAGGTGGTAAGCAAGTTGACTGTATATTTACTGACTTTAGCATACCTTTCGATAGAATAAATCATAGAATTCTTGTTCTCAAATTCTCCCTTCTCGGGTTTCAGCGGCTTTTTGTAAATTGGATTCATTTGTACTCATCTGAAAGCACTCAGCGGTTTTATTTTCGTGGAGCTCTGTTATTTTCAACACTTCCGGTATACCGCAGGGCTCTCACCTCGGGCCACTGTTATTTATAATTTATATCAATGATGTATCTACGATTATGTCTCACTCAAATATTCTTTGTTGTGCCGACGACGACAAGATATTCCTCACTGTGTGAGACAATGTGGATTGACTTGCACGCTTTTCAGAATTGGTGTTCCATTAACGAACTTTCCCTAACTATCAGCAAGTGTACATCTATGTCTTTCTCACGAAAAAGATCTCCCTTTCAATTTAACTTTACTATACAGGGTTGTGCTTTTTGAGTTACAAAGACTAAGGTCCTTGATGTCTGGTTCAATTTCCAATCTTCTTTCGAGGATAATTTTGAAGCCATTATTACCAAGGCTAATACGATTGTGGGTTTCGTAAAGAAATAATAATAATAATAAATTTATTCAACAAGTGGAGTACAATAAGACAAAAAGAAAGTCTTTTAATGAGTACTACTAAAGTTACTTAATAAAAATTCAACCAAAGCAATTGTGATACCTACAAAACGAAGTACAAGAGGAAAAGATTTGAAAAAAAAGAAAGCGAAAGAAGAAAAAGAAATAAAAACTAGTACAATCCGAATGCTTGTGCGATCATTCTGTATAAATTAAATTTTAAGATAACAACATTATCCTTAAGATGTATGCCGCCACAGTAACCGTTTGAAGAAAGCAGTCGAACCCGCTCACTGGATCGGAACAGGACGAGCAATCCAAATACAACCAACCTGAACAAGGTAAAAACTATCCGAAATAGAATGTTTACAGCGAGGTAATAGCAGGCCATAGCGTCTATTACCACGTAAAAAATTAACCAGATCGTTAAGATATGCCGGACCTCGATTATAGAGGATTTGATGAAGGAAAAGTATAATTTTTTAAGTATATTTCCAATGAGCAATCCAGAATTTTACATCGGAAGGGAGAGATGTGATCATACCTACGCAACCAGAATGCAAACCTGATGGAATCGTTGTAAGCTATTTCAAGCTTGCGCTTACAACGTGGGTCTGGAGTAAATAATGGAGCGTTAAGCATAATTCCCAGATTTTTAGCTTTCGAGACGTATCGTATGATAAACCGGCCCAGCTCTAAAGGAGGAAAATAGGTTAGGTCATAACTTTCTCTGCCCATCACTAATGCGACTTTTTTGGGTTAAGAATGATATTATTAATTGCTGACCATTGTAAGATGCACTGACGATCTTCATTTATTCTGCTGACACAATCCTCCAGAAGACCAATGGGGCGATCTAGATAGATTTGCACATCATCAGTATACAAGTGCACAGAATAATTTTTAATGACAGACGGCAAATCATTAATAAAAAGAATGAACAACAATGGTCCTTATATTGATCCTTGGGAGACACCAGTATACGGCAAAAGCTTTGGTGAGATGATTTCGTCGGTTTTAACCCACTGTTAGTGATGAGTCAGAAAGCCTTTAAGTAATTTCAGAGCAGATGACCCAAATCCAAAAGAGTTTTTCAGTTTGAGAAGGAGTTTAGCGTGATCGACACTGTCAAAAGCCTTAGTGAAGTCTAAAAGGACTAAAAACACTACTCGGTCATTATCCAAAGCAGTTCTAATATCAGTTGTGATTTTTAGGAGAGGGAGGCGTATCGCAAATATATTTTAAAGAGCCAGTTAAATTTAAATGCTCCGATGTCTGCTAACATAAACATAATAAACTTATCGGTCTAAAATCTGACGGGGCCTTGGGACGAGAATTCTTAGCTATAGGGACTACTAAATCCTCTTTCCAAGGAGATGCAAACACTCTGAAGTGAGGCAGTTGTTGTAAATTTTAGTGATGGCTCCAATGATGAAAAGTAAAATTAGCTTTACAAAGCAAGGAGAAATATCATCTGGCCCAGTTGCATTAGACTGAATAGAATTAATAGCGTTCGCAGCCTCAACCTCATCAATGCAGCGAAAACTAAAATGTGATCCAGAGTGATCTACGGAGAAATTCAATGGAGAAGATACAGTGTTGAAGTTTATGCAACTTCCAGAACTTATTAAGCTCGTTAGCATCTAGATCACATGCTAAGGAATCTTTCCCACTGACACAAAGTCTACGCAGGGAATAATAAGAAGTCATGTTCAGCAATTAACTTCTTGAGTTCAGGCGAAAACTACGGATAGCCATTTATTTTTATAACTGTGTTAAGAGAATGCGAAGAAGAGGTTATATTCAAATCGAACAATAGATTCCAGTTAGTGTTGCTGCACTCATCAAAAAGAAGATTAGTATTAATTCCTGCTAAATACCTAAATTTCAGTTGATTGATTAGGTATGGCTAATTTATATTTAAGGAATAGCATGTCGTTATCAAGGATTGCAAGGGGGGTGAGTTGAGCATGACGTATTAAACCTGCGAAATCAGTGGTCAGTAAAAGATCTAATTGAGAGGGAGAAGTAGTGTTAAAGTATGTTGGTGAATCATTAATCACTCGAAGATGCAGCAAATGAGCAAAAGTCAGGAAGTCTTCTAATTGTTGCTGTTACTAAAGATATTGACATTAAAGTCGCCTACCACAATAATGTTAGAATACCTATAAGAGAACGTGGATATGGAAACTTCAAAATCAACAACATTGTCAACGTTAAATGGATTAGGTGGAAATGGTCAAAGTAATTTGATGGGCTCTACATTACAAAACTTCTATATTGCACTTTTGTCAGTCCTATTCTGGAATATGCCTCTCCAGTCTAGTCACATATCAATCACATTGAAGCTGTTCAACGGAAGTTCGTTAGGTTCGCTCTTTGAGGCCTTCCTTATATTACCACCTAATGTTGACAGACTTGGAGTGATGCACTTGGATACACTTTAAAAGAGACGCTGTAACTCCAGAATCTTTTTAGCTCTCGACTGCATTCGGGCGTCCATAGACTCTTCTGTTATCTTGGCATGTTTTGGCATATCGGTTCCGGCGCGCTCCCTGAGGAATCAAGACTCCTTTCAGGTAACGTATCATCGCATTAATTATAGGGCAAATGCGAAGATTACATCGATGTCACGATTCTTTAATTTCCCTTTTGATCGCATTGATTTTCATCTACCGCGAAATCATGTGAGGAGTCACCTTTGTTGAAGTTAGTTTTTATGTACCTACTATTGCATTTTTATATTTTGTATTTATATTTTGTGAATTCTCTCCTTATTTCTTATTATTTTATATTGTACTATACTGTTTCTTAGCATTTTTTAGTAGTCAGCACTTTGATGAAATATTGTTAATAATTAATGACTTAAGAAGCGATTGTTTTCCTTCTGGTAAGTTTCTGCACCGTGACAGTTCTGTGTACTGCTTTGACTGTGTAACCATAACATCACCAGAGTCCGAAAGAGAGGCGAGAGTGGACTGTTAAAAGCACTGTAATGTTAAACGATATTCGCTGCACTCATATGGTCATGTCAAAATGACCGGGATTGGATGGTATCATCCCAGCTGAACTGCAACTAGCTTCCGAGATACTTATTCCGTGGCTAATGGTCATCTACGAGGCTTGCCTTAACCTCACCTATATCCCATCCTAATGGACGAAGGTGAAGGTGGTTTTTATCTCTAAAGTAGGAAAAGCCTCACATAATAAGCCCAATGATTTTAGGCCCATTAGTCCCTCCTCCTTCCTGCTCAAAACCTTGGAGAGACTCTTAAATATCTACATTCAAGAGACAATCAATCACTCCAAGTTGTCTCTCTCGCAACATGCTTATACTAAAGGTAAGTCCATAGAGACAGCCCTACACGAACTTACCTACCACAGTCATAGAGCATTCGCTACTACAGAAGAAATATTCACTTGTAGCCTTCCTTGATATTGAAGGTGTTTTTCACAATATTAGATCACAGGCGATAATGGCATCCTTGAGGAGGCTTGAAATCGACGACCCTCTCATAAAACAGATTGACCTCATGCTAAAAAGCAGGGTCTTTATCTCCAGCTTAGGAGGATCCAATATCCAAAGAGTGGTAACTAGAGGTACCCCTCAGGGAGGAATCCTTTCACCACTCTTATGGAACTTAACTCTGAATGAGTTACTCATAGATCTGGGGGTGTCCGGTCACAAGGTTATTGCCTATGCCGATGATATTGTCCTGATATGTTCAGGTAGGCACCCCAATACACTGGTTGAGGTGTTACAACACGCCCTCTCCAAGACTTCATCATGGAGTGATGGTTGTGGTCTAGGTATAAACCCTTACAAAACAGAGTTAATACTCTTCTCTCGGAGGCATAAAACACCTCCTATTAATTGCCCTACACTAGACGGGGTTAGGCTGGAACTGTGTAATCAGGTTAAGTATCTAGGTTTAGTCCTAGATAGAAAACTTACCTAACATCCAAGAAAGAGTACGGAAAGCTACAGTAGCGCTGTACTCGTGTAAGAAGGCTATAGGGAAAAGAACCACGCATTGTGAATTGGCTCTATACATGATGATAACAGGTGCCCTGAGAACCACACCTTCTAAAGCCCTGAACACTATTCTCCACCTTCTACCGTTGGATCTCTTTGGTAAGCAAACCGCATCATCAACCGCCATTAGGCTTAACTCAATCCAGACCTGGAAGCGAACTGATTTCGGTCACTCCAAAATATTGCACAGTAGAACTGCCAGCAATATCGACTACACCTTGCCCAAGCCTTTCTTTGGAGCAAAATTCGATTCCTTCTTTCTCACCAGATCGGAATGGGAGAAAGGTCCTCCCCAATGGGAGAACTCAGTGCATCTCTATACTGACGGCTCCAAATTGGATGGCAAAGTGGGTGGAGGAATATTCTCGGAACACTTGGACCTCGATGTCTCATTTCGCTTACCTGACTACTGCAGCGTGTTTCAAGCAGAAATCATGGCTATAAAAGTAGCCGCGGACCGCCTGAATCAACTAACGCTACCTACAGACAATGTATGTATTTTCACAGATAGTCAGGCAGCCATTAAATCCCTTTCGGGAGTAACTACAATCTCCCAAAACGGTTATAATATGTCGCTCAACACTAAATGACATAGCTGAGCATCTGAAAGTACGGCTCATCTGGGTGCCTGGACATAGTGATATTCCGGGCAATTGCAGAGCCGACGAACTAGCGAGAATCGGTACCACACGTCCTGATTCGGATTTAACCACCAGCCGGGTAAACCGCTAGCTACATGCAAAATGGAGCTCTTACAGGAGGCTCTCAAGATTGCTAAAAATAACTGGCAAAAAGAACACACCTGTTTGATTACCCGACAGATATGGCCAAAGCTTGACCCTAAACGGTCAAGAGGGCTTATCCTACTCGGACGCAAAATAATTAGCACTACAGTAGCCGTTATGACGGGTCACTGCCTCATAGGTAGACACGCCGATAGGCTGGGCGTGCCCTCAAACGACTTCTGTAGGAGTTGCCACGACGAGGAGGAAGAGGAAAACATACTTCACCTCCTCGGTAGTTGCCCAGCCCTAGCCAACCGTAGAAACCGGATTTTGGGCTCCCCCTACTTTAAAGAGCTAACCGATCTGGGCTCCACAGATGTCAGAAACCTGACTCGATTTATCGGGAGTTAAAAATGGTTCCCGACGACGAATTAAGGATGAACACCCTTCAAAACCCAGTCAAAATAATTTTGACTTCCCGTGAACTAGTTCCACTGGATGCATGAAACTGGTTCGGTGCACAGGGGACAGAATGTTAACCCTCCTATTCCTTCCTTAGGTAATTCTATGGGGGTGTTAATTTCAAGCCTCAATGTGGTAGCACAATGGGCCTTTAAGGCCTAAGTGTGCTTTCTTAGGCAGCCACTTTAACCTAACCTAACCTAAGTCAGTATTTCTTTTCACTATGAAATACTCTCAAATATTTCATTACAGCAAACAAATGATTCGGTAAAAACTACATAAACATTGTAAATTCCACGAGGACTAATTTAAAAGGCCAATCAAATTTAAAACATTCTTTTGAGTTTGAAATGCAGTTGAATTTATTTTGTTGTGTAATTAAAATTCCTGGTTTTATCGTGTAGTACTACATGGACCGCAAACTCCATTTGTTTGACTAAAATTCAGGAAAAGGCCGAATGAATTTTAATTTAAATCTACAAATTCATGTATTTTCCACTATAAAATCGTAAAATACAGGGACTGAACGAAACCAAAGGTAAATTTTCAATTAATGTATAACTCGTCCCTCGTTTTTTTTTCATACATTTCTCTGCGTATAGGTGACAACTGACTACTTAATGTCCTACGTCAACAATTTTCGGTTGACTATCAACTTACGTAATATTTACACTGTAGACCGAATATTTAAAATAAAGGAAAAGCTTAAATCAACGAAAAGACCGCGAAAACTCACATTTTGATAGTCTCAGTATGCCATAAGCGAAAGCAATTAGCACTGCTGTAAAATAGAGTAATTTCTGAAAATTTAATTACCAAACCTCTGGGGCTTATTGACCAATATTTTTGTTTACGAAACAGTAACCATGACAGGTGTGATACAACATACTCACATCCATTTCCCCGCTCACGAATTAAAATCGGATCATTTTTATGAATTTCGTCGGATTAAAATTGCATCCTGGGTGCAATATGCATCGAAGCTTATTTATTAATGATCAGGCCAATTGAAAATTACCCGACTAATAATGTACTTTGTGTTTTATAGGCAAGTAATTTTGGTCATCAAAACGAAATGATGGCGAAGGGATTAGGATAATAACAGGTGTATGTCCACGTGTGGAATGCTTTCCGATGATTTTACTAATGTAACTTCGACTTCGTGGCATTTACTGCATAATTTTTGTAAAATCTTTCCACCCTTGAACTTTAGAGAATGTTGATTCCTTTCACGCCATGATGTCATAGCAAAAATATTATTCCATTTTCATTCTCTTTTTGTGTTTATTCACGTGCTGTCGGTACAAACGTTTTCGCTCCTGAATCCTATTTGAAAGTAAACCCTGTCCTAGTTTCAACGTTCACATTGACTTCTGCTGTTCTGTATTCAGGTAAATCCCTTCAGAAGACGCTTTCATGACTTCTTTTCCGCTCTGGCAACTTGCAGACCCTCATCAAAGTGAATTGCTCCAACAACCATTGGATTTAAAAATATAACCTGTCGACGTGCACTATCTGGAAAGTGTGTTGAATTGTGTGGTAAATATTCATTAGATGTGATACATGTTTAAGACTGAGAAACGATGGAGTTCAAGCGATGAATACACCTGGAGAGATTGCTTGTTGTGCAGTACTGACAGTTCCCTTCTTCCAGAGGTAATTAAATCAAATTTCATGATGCTTTCTCTAATTTCTATCACTTGACCTTATTCCTTGGAAATATTGAAGGACTCCAATTACCACTATTAGTGAATTAGGTTTAATTGTTCACTCGTCATACTTGATGTTTTAATTAGATCAAAGAACCCCCTTTATCTCATGGGATCGGAGGGCATACTCTGCATTTTGTTAAAGATCTCTGAAGTGGGACCACTTCGATAGAGAAATGTTGTCTAAGTGGGGATGAAAATTAACAAATAGTTTGGGTGCCTGAGCTGAGTTCAAGAGCAATTGGAATAAATTTATATAATAGTAGGAATATGGCAATAACTACATATATGTAGGTTGGTCAAGAAAAGTATTTAACATTTCAATCGCTTACTTATTTAAGAGAATATATGAAAATAAGTGTATGAGTATGTGGGATTTTTACTTCCCTGGGATTATCGAAAATGAACTCTGCTATGCTATCAGAATTGCATTCGAGGAAGCTTGACAAGAGAAACGACGTTAAACTGTATGGATGCAGAGATGAGTGAATTCTGGGCTTATGAAAATAAGACATAACTCAAGAAAACTGTTCAAAAAGACTAAAAAATACCAAAGGGAGAAATTCTGGGAGGAGTACAATGCGAGAATTGCGATTGACATTTCCGAGCCATTTCCTGAGTCAGATCGAGGCACCCGATACATTATAGTGCTAATGGATTATGTTAGTAAATGGCCAGAAGTATATGCGATCAAGAAACATTTAATGGAACAGTGGTCGAACATCTCAAATAGTAGTAGATTGCGATAGCTATATTCCAAAATGTCAGTGTTTGGAAGACAGATTCGACTGCTCAGTGATTTGAAGTTCGGATTAACCGAAAACGATACGGACTCCACTGAAAAGTATATAACCATGCTTCGGAAGCGTCTTGCAGAAATCCATTAACTGGCAAGAAAGAATCTGAGGACATCCAGCGATAGAATGAAGACACGTTATGAACTCAGAGCTAATTCTAGCGGATTTTAGGAATGAGACTTGGTTAAGCTGTTCAATCCACGGCAGCGAAAAGGAAAGTCACCAAAGCGGTGGGAAGGACCCTACAACATTCTTACGCGCATCAACGATGCAGTCACTAGGGTACAATGGAGATCGAAACAAAAGTATCATGGTGGGGGAGGAAGGGGAGGGGTGGGGAGGGGTGGGGGTGGGGAGGGCGAGGGTGGGGGGTCGTTGGGTGGGGAGGGGGAGGTTGGGAAAGGGAGGGGTGGTGATGAGGGGTGGGGAGGTGTGGTTAGCTGAAGAGGAAATTGGGGGAGGAGAGGTGAAGGGGAAGCGGAGTAAATGTCTAGATGAAGGAAGGGTGGTAGGGAGTAGAGGGGAGTCGGATGACTTCATTATATTATACAAAATCCCAACGACAGCAATTTAATTCTAACCCTAACGTTTCAGTTGTAACCGAAACCGAAAGTTTTATATCTACGTGGTTTTTACCCGCAACCGAAAACTATATTTCACATTTCGGTTTTAACCGAAACCGAAACCGGAAATTATATTTCACATTTCGGTTTTAACCGAAACCGAAAATTTTACATTTCGGTTCTAACCAAAACCGAATTGAAGAAAATTAATTACGGTTAAGGTTGTTGCAATTACGGTTTAGAAAACCCAATTTGGTTTCGGTTGACCGTAACCGATTTATAATTTCGGTTGTGGTCCCATTTCGACTCCCTGCTATCAAATATTACGTAGGAATAGATAGTCTGACTCCGTGGCTCGTGGTGGCGGTGTGTTGGTTTCTTGCAAATCGCGTTTGGATTGCAGTTTGGTTGATATACCTACTTTATCCGACACACTCGCAATCGAACTCTTTCTGCTCTGTTGTTATATCCATCCAAACTTGACAAACTGAATTCTTTTCGACATTTAATTTTTTAGCTGGAGGACGAAATCATGCTTTTTGGTGACTTTAATTTACCCAACGTATTCAACGCAGATGACGACGACTACCTTAACTTAAATTGCTTGACTTCCATTTTCTTGACGCCTTCTACAATGAATTATAACGGGTCCTCCATTCGCAACTCGTCCGATACTGCCGATAACTTGTTTTTTTTTATAGGATGTGGCCAAATCCTCGGGGACAACCCTTTGATGCGTTGTTCTTTGAGAGCGCCTTTTCTTCTTGCAATTTTGCGCCTTCCCTGGAAGAGTTTGATTATATCCAGGAGCGTCCTGTTGCCTCTATTCCTTTGCCCAATATATATCGTGATATTATCATGGATAATATCAGGGAACTTAAAATGGACTTTTCCTTTAGTCCTGCGTTCGTGAGGTCCTACTTTGACGCATTAGTCACTCCACTGGAACTCAACTTGAACAAGTCTCTTTAGGCCGGTAGATTTTCCACGCTATGGAAGAGTTCCTTAATAATTCCTGTTTATAAAAAGGGTCATAAAAACTTGATTAAAAATTATAGGGCAATCGCGAAGCTTTCCTACATACCCAAGTTGTTCGAATCTGTTATATTTCCCAGCTTGTGGGGCCGTGTAAGGGACTAATATTGTCTAATCAACATGGCTTCCTGCCTGGTAGATCGACGACAACTAACCTGCTTGAATTTACCTCCCACATAATCTCTTCGTTTCAAGAGAATCTCCAGATCGACTGCGTCTACACCGAATTTAGAAAGGCATTTGATAAACTCCCTCATTCTGTGATTATGCTCAAATTCAGAAAGTTTGCTTTTCCGCCTTTGATGCTCGACTGGATCTCCTCGTACTTAAAAGATAGGACATATCGAGTATCTTTTCTTAATACATTATCTAGAGTCACTAGGGCGTCTTTTGGTGTACCTCACGGAAGCCATCTTGGTCCGCTGCTGTTTATCTTTGCCATTAACGACATTGTCCCCCTGATGAAACACTCCAAAGTCTTAATCTATGAAGACGATATGAAAATTTTTTCTTGCGTTAGAAACAGTTATATCAGTTATGATTCTTCCTGCATTCAGGATGATTTAAATACCTTCAAGGTTTGGTGTGGATCAAATGGCCCTCAACTTAACCTCGATAAATGTGAAGTTATGTCATTCTCTAGGAACCTCAGTCAGCTCGTCTTTAATTATACCTTTGTGGATACTACTATCCGTAGCGTGCAGTCCGTTACTGATCTTGATGTGAAGCTAGAAAAAAAGCTCGATTTCACTCTGCACATAAACTATATTTTGTCTAGGAGTAATATAGTTCTGGGTTATGTCAAGCGGTGGACAAGGGAGTTTTCTGATCGGCAGACCTTAATTCACTTATATTTTTCTTTGGTTAGACCAATTCTCGAGTATGCATATCAGGTTTGGTCACCTTTCTATGTTGTTCATTCTAATGGGTTCTGTGTAGTCTAGTTTTGATTATTTATGTTTCTGCATGTTGGTGTAGGAGGCTCATTCACCTCAATATATTGTTAAATTCTGGTAAGTAAGTGAATTGATTCTAGGCTCCTCACTGAGAAATGCGCCTACTGAGATTAGAAGGTTTAATTCAATTAATATTTGAAACAACTAAAAAACTTGTCCACAATAAAATATTAAAAACTAATATCTCGTCCACTCTCTTCACTTTAATCTCGCTCTCGGTATCGCACTGTTACCAATGATATTGGTGGTCTCGCTGCCAGTCCCGGTATCGTGGCGAGACCGGCACCGGCAGCGAGAATTATCTCGAGTATCGTGAAGCCCTAATCAAAAACCATAGTGGTATTAGAAGGATTGATGTGCATATTTACGTCTCTATTTTTTGGTCCTTTAATAGAGTAGCAGTGCCGATTTAGGACATCATGTTCAATATGAAATGGAGGATCAATCTTTTGGTGAACGCCATATTTCCGTACATTACTCCGCAATTCCTTGATTGAATTCTTTGGTCAAATATGCGACAAAAAAAGTTACATTTCGCAACAGCAATTTTTAATTTATGAGATTTTGAATGTCCGAGAAGAACCAAGGAATAGCTTCATGTCTCATTATTCTAATCCGTAAGGGAGCAAACTCCTCATGAAGCTCATTGTGTAAAAAATATTAAATTTATCATTGATGTTGTTAGCAGTGTATATCTCAATACAAGGGAAACTATTGCACTTATAAGACAGGGACGAGAAAACAATATCATGGTCCAGAATGCTGGGCGGACTGATCGAATTGTGAAACAGAACCTTGCCGACATTAGTGGTTAACAGAAGGTCTAGTAGATATGGTGAAGCAGTATTAAGATACGTGATACAGATTGCTGAATGATGAAATTAAAGTGAGAAATACAGCGTCTAACCCTCAAGAAGTTGACATTAAATTCACGCCAAACAATTACGTCAGTATAGCTAGTTCTAATCTATTTCTAGTTCGCTGGTATTACAAGGAGATCAAGTGTTGGGTGGGTAATAGACACAAACAATAAGACAACTTTGGCTAAAACTATTACCAATCTCCACGCCTACGAAATTTATACAGGAAGAAGAGAAGGCCTCTTCTCGTAACACTGGCTTCTTTGTAATGCTAAAAAGTCCCAGATTGACTCAACTAAAAAAAAATACATATTCCACACTTAATCTTATAATAATTTAATAAGTCGTCTGTAAACATGTCAAAGTTTCTTAATCTAATCTTTAAGGTCAGATAAGGCGGACGAATTAAGTAAAGGAAACCCATCTCCAGTTTGACAGGATTTTCATTCCTTGAAACAAGTTACTGTACAAATCCGATGAAAAATCGTTCACGTCAGACAATGACAAGCAAAGTGTTTCGTAAGTTTCTACTTCTCCATCCTTCGCAATGTAGAAAACATTTCGATTACTTCATTCTATGCGCAATGACTAAATCAAGCTCAAATTCTTGAATAAATTTAATTGTAAAAGTTTGCGGATACTTAGCTTGAACTTAACAAATAGCAAAAAGCTGGCGTTCTCGAAAAGCGTGTAGCAAAACTAATGAAATTACGAAAAGAGTATCTGAAGAATCTTGTCCGGTTATTTATATTCTACCCTGCGACTGCACACTTAAAACGAGATAATTTCTTTGGGAAACTTGGTACAACCGGAGCCTGAGAACTGGAAAATCAGTTTTGTGATAAAACTCTCTTTAACTTGTTAACGAAGGGAACGGTGCCGGAGTTCTGAGTCAAGGCCTCTGTGAGGGGTGTACGAAAAATCCCGGGACGTCTGGTAAATGACTGACTGACTATATAAACGCAAAGGCTTTCTCTTTGACAATTACTGCTATTATGGATGGTAGATAACTTCATTTAGACAAAAGTCTAGTTTTGTTCAGCGTTAAATTAATGAACGCAAAGGACGAAGGAAAATAAGTCTCAAGGAGACTGGATTTATCTTGTTAAGAAATTTTAGGGTTGAACCCTAGAGATTTTGGAGATGATTGTTTCGCTAGCCATCCTAACATCCTTTCGCCAAACAAATCATTGGATGGTTTCCGCTTTTCAGTGGCCTTGAATCCTCTGATTACTCCAAGTTTATGTCAGTGCAAATGAGAGTTTGCAAATAGAAATAAACTTGGTTCTACTGTTGGCTGTATTTTTTTTTCTTCATTCTCTTTTCTGCTACAACTCAAATTCGTCAAAGTGTCAGAAGTTCTTATTTCTGAGTCCAATAAAAGCTTTGGATGTAGAATTATTTGCACGACATCAAAAGAAGTTCCCCTTTCAGTGGATACTATTCAAGAACGCTTTGAGGTAATTAATTAGTTGTTTCTTAAGACAGAGCTCTCAAGGAAACGACCTTTTCTGATTTTTCGACCTTCAGCTTTTAAGGAAATGATTTTTTTCTTCTCGTTCTATTTAAAGTTTCCTTTTAGATGAAAGAATAGGATTATGAAGACGTTGCGCTCTTAATAGCACCTTATGAAAATTTCATCTTTAAATATGAGCAAGATGTGAATATAAAATGAAATGAATAAATTGATTTAACAATTTTTATGGAAGTATTTACGACAGTCCTTAAGTAAATCTCAAAATATCTTTAATTCGAAAAGAGCGACCAATGTTTGAAAGTTGAAAAAAATTTGATCGTTGATGATGTAGAAGCGTCCTCAGTGTTTGTCCATACGCAAGTCAAAATTACGTGGATAGTGTGGTCTGGGTCCTCACCAAAACTTAACTGCTTATGGCAGTAATATTAGTTGCACTTTGTTTCAGTAGTTTATAGTACTTATAGACGAATTTCAGTTTCCGGTAGAGGTTGTCCAAGGACCAGTAATGTCCTGTGTGCACAGTGGCTGATTTAGGATCGGATTGGCCCTTGCCGATGTACCGCCCTTGGCCCTTGCCGATGTACCGCCCTTTTTTCTTAATGTAAAAGTGATTGTCAAAATTATATATTTAATTAATCAATATTTTAATTATCAAGTCGCCATTTTAAGGATTTTTATAATATCACTGATTTGGCGATCGTGAATCACCTGGTGGATACAAATGAAACCTCAGAGATGTACGGGTTATAATAGTGGAAAGCTACTCTCTGCTTAATTCTGGTTTTGAATGACCGAAATTGGTCCGTTATTTGCCGAGATATGAACTTATACCTGTAGCAAGGTACCTTTTTAATGCCGAAATCCGGCAAACCTTAGGAAAAATTACGAAATTTCGTTTTGTCTTCTTTCCCGGCAAGTATCAAATGAAAGGTATTGCTGGGTAGAACTCAAATTTGAAAACCATTTTGAATTAACTTCGTTATAGTAAGATATATAAAGTGCATTGTACCACCCTCTATCAGTAGATTCAAGGCTTAAAATATTGATGAGTAATATTGAGAATGAAGGTATAAACCTTAAGCTTTAATTTAAAAGTTATTTCATTCAAATTGGTAAATTCATTAAAAAGTTATAAAGCCAAGAGCAATTCCATTACATATTTCGCTTCTTTACTACTTTGTTTGCAAGTCGCGTGATGTCCCAGGGTGCGGGATAACGCAAAGGTAAGAAAGAAAAGGCTTGAAGGACTCAAGGGTGGTTGCTCGCAAGGGGTGGGAGAATACAATGGTCGTGGCTTGCAAGGGGCGGGAGGATAAAAGGGTCATATCTCGCAAGGGCCGGGAGGATACGAAGGTGGTAGATGGCATGGGAGGGAGAATACAAAGGTCGGAGCTCTCCAGAGGCGGGATGATACAAGGGTAGTAGCTCGCAAGGGGCGGTAGTATGCAAAGGTGGTAGCTCGCAAGGGGCAGGAGGATACAAGGGTTCAGGCTTGCAAGAGGCGGGAGGATACAACGGTCGTACTTCGCAAGGGGCGGGATGATACCAAGGTGGTAGTTCGCATTGGCGGGAGGATGTAGAGGTCGGAGCTCACAACGGGCGGGAGGATACGAGGGTAGTAGCTCGCAAGGGGCATTTCAGACGTGTGGTAGGATATAAAGGTAGTACCTCGCAAGGGGCATTCCAGACAACACACTTATTTCATTTCGTCCTTTCATTCTCAACGAATTTACTAGAAAGCCCCGAAGTTTAAACGAATATCCTAGATGGAAAGCTACCGTATTTCGACAGATTGTTTTATATACTGGTGTTGTCTAAATGAGGATATGTTTCATCACTTTATGTTATTGTACGGTGCTTATATGTGGATTGGTGTCTTGTCCAAAAAATTGCCGAAATAATTTATATTTCGTAAAAGAAATGCTGCAAACTGTAGTACATAATATCGCGATATTATATGGGGAAGACAAAATCAGCTTCAATGTACATAATTTACTACATTTAGCAGAGTCCGTTGAAACATTTGGCAATGTAGAAAACGTTTCCGCCTATCGGTTTGAAAATTATTTGCAGAAATTAAATAAATACTGTCGGCAACCAAAACAAATTTTTGAATAACTAAATAACAGAATAATTAAAGAAAACAGATGCACTTATACTGAGCATGTTTACAATAGAAAGTTATCAAAATACAAGACTTATGTAACATCAAAACCAATTTATTGGAACTACAGTTGTGAAATGTTCTATTTAAGCGATTTACCACCGGATAATTATTGCTACATACATCCCCTATTCCCTGTTAACATTTTGTGATTTAGATCAGACATCGTGGGATTGGAATTCCCTAATATTTCTCCATATTTCGAAGAGCCATATGATTCCTTTATGACTCTCTGTAAAAGATACCTGTCCGGAAGAAACAAAATTTAAATGGCCAGTATCGTATGTAAAGCAATGTGCTTACCTGCAAATGATGGTTTCGTACTTATCCCAATATTACACCATTTTCTCTATCGATTCTTCGGAAGTAACAAAAAATAGTTTGATTAAATTATTATTGCCATATATTCCTTATTATTCCGAGGAGCTGATGAGGAAAATTGTCTTTACTGATTCTATTGAAGTGACAAAGTAATTCTTCCATATTGCTTATAATGGAAGCAGAAAATGATTATCTTCCAAAAAATCACTTGAGAAAAAAGCCGCAAAAGCTCAAAATCGGCTTCCTTCCAATGACATGCCTATGTTAAAAAGAAATGGGATGGGACACGGAGCGTAACTGATTCCAAGCTTCGAAAGATAGCTTCTTCCATGGTTCTAGTTCCCGCTGGGCTGTTATAAAAATCACACACATATATCTCTCCCACATAGTGAGGAAGAGATGCCCAGGGGTATGGGAGAGATTGCATATATGTATGTCATTATGGCTTTTTTGGTTCTTTTTGCGTAGTATTTCCCTTCCACAATTATTGAAATTCGGAGAGTACATTGTATGTACATGACTCTTGAAGCCATTTTAGGCATGACGAACACTTAATCCAATCTATTTTCCTTTTTGTTAAATCATACTTTTCAGTGAACTCAGTGCACACATTCTTATCACCTTTATTACGGCTGGATGCAATTTGCTGAGAAGCTGAGAATGCTGATTTTACACCAACCAGCTTACGTATTGGTATTGGGTTTGACTCGTCGAGAAGCTTTATAGGGGATTCTTTATTAATTGGGGTAGATGCTTGTCTAGAAGGTGATGGTTTTGGTGGGGATTGAGCTTCAGTAAAAGGAACAGTTGGAGGCGCTACTTCAATTAAATCAGATATACCTAAGAAATGGTCTGAGATGTCATTTTGAGATTGAGATTGAGGATTGAGTGGATATATTCCACAGGCCTTGAAAGCTGATGTAGTCTTCCATACAGTTGCGGCTTTTCCCCAAGCTTGCCCTATCAAAGATCCTTTCTTTAGCCATGTGATTTTCCTATCTCTATTTCTCGACATCCATGCATTAGCTTCCTGATTATAATAAGTCTTCAGCGCTTTAAAGAAAATTCGATCCAGAGGTTGAAGAGCTTGTTTTGTATGACTTGGCAAGCATATAATTATGACATTATTTTAATTTGGTAAGTCCAACAAATCTATGGAATTGGAATGGGAAATGTGGTTGTCCAAAATCATATTCGTTTTACATGTCCTTGGTATTTTAGGTAACAAATGGTTCTTAAATCATCGCACGGACTCATTAAGCAAACCATAAGAAAACTCGTATTTTCTATTGACACTTTTCATTATTAACACCGAAGGTAAAAAACGGCCTTCAGCACTATACACGCAACCAGAGTAATTGTTTCTCCCTTTTCACGAGGGGTGGTCACATGAACGTCCGTAGTTCCTTTTGCAGTCAAAACTTTTCCAAGTTTATTTATAAGTTGCATTCCGCTCTCATTTCTTTCTTTCATTTCTTCTTCAAGCAAAAGCACATAATATGCATTGATGTTTCATCGTCTTGCAGACAAGGCCAACACTACGTCTCACTAGATGGACCTACTCGGTGTAGAAAATATCTCAGCCCACGGTGGTCAGATAGGTAGGCTCATAACAACCTGGGTTAGTTTAGGTAATAGTGGCGGCGAAAAAGCCTCGCATATACCACATCGAGTAGAGGTTTCGTTTTGCGATCGCTGGAGAGCTACCCTATTAGTATCAAAGGAACCCGTCTCCGTTGAGAACTTTACAATTCGTTTTATATTAATTTTCAGGACTTCAATATTGCCCAGTATTTGCTGTCTCCTTCTAGCATGCGCAGGATAGCGACATAAGAGGTGCTCTATAGTTTCTTCTGTATTGATTTCCGTACAGTGTATACACAAATCAGAGTCGGAAACACTAATTCATAGCTTATTTATCTCCGTAAGACAGTGGTCGGTATAGATCTCAACCAAAATTCTACATTGAGTTCGATATAGGTTAAGTAGGCAGTTTCCACATGGCTTTTGCGATTTGACACGTCGTGGTTTCCTTTCATCTTCTTTTCGATCTAAGAGATCTTACAGCCCATTATTGAGAGATTTGGCAACACCGTGTATTGGAGGAAGAATTTGTTCCGTTTCCTGAGCTTCCATTACAGCTCCATTCTGCGCCTAGTTACCGAGCACAGTTGAACCCTTCTATTCGTTCTTACAGTTTTTAAAGCTCTATAGCAATCAAAGCGGGATTTTGATTTAAATTCGTTGGACATAAGAGTTTTAGTGACGCTTGGCTGTCCACATAGATACTGGTTGCACTCTCTGTTGACAGCTGACTGTGAGCCACGTTGTATAGAGCCACAACCTCGGCTTGAAAGACTCTGCAGTCACTGGGGAGTCTACATACACGAAGAGTAGATATGGAGCTCCTGGTAGAACACTGATGCTCTTACTTCGGAGCTCATTTTAGAGCTATCTGTATAAATGTTTACGGTATCTGCGGGTTCTTCTTTTTTTTGTCAACTCATTGAAATCCTATTTATGCTATCGCATTTAACGGGTTCGTTGTTGTGACTCATATTTGGATATTATCGAGATTACATCTGGTGTACTTCAGGGCTGCGATCTCGGTCCGTCACTTTTTATCTTATTTTATTTACATTTACGACTCATTAATACTCTGTTATGGCAATAATACTAAGAATTTTAACGAATGTTCACTATTAAATTCTTATATCGAGGCCTTTTTGCAGATACTGCACTTTTACATTTATTTTCACAAAAAAGTAAAAAAGTATCGACAAGACCTTTAATATCAGTTCGCTCCTTGAGTAGTTTAGACATGACTAAAGTTTTGGGTGTCTTAAACGACGCGCTCTTTCCGTTTGGGGACCATATTGGTGCTATAGTTAATGCCTATTTGGGCTTTAAAAAGAGATGACCCAAAGAATTTAAAAACTCAATATTTCAGCCAGTCCTCCTGGGCCCAGGGCCCTGTAAGAAGCAGCCTCTGCTCCTTACATTTTTATTGCTCGCAAAGTAATATTAGAAGTAAAACCGTTTCAACTTCCTAAGGTTATAGTAAAGATAGAAAATTTATATGCTTTTCTTCGTGAGGTTAACTATTACTGATTTGCAGATGCGTCCATTGAGGCTAAGCTGTTTTTACTCTGGAGATCTAAAATTGCTTTGATACCCTGAAACTTAAAGATAACTTATGTACCTTTAATTTTTGAGGATTGTTTCCAAATTAAAATAGTCGGCCAGGATCAAATCATGTATTTGGATATGAAGAAATTGTTGGTCGAGTAAATGGCACGAGTTATAGCTAAACAAGTTTTAAATTTCGATCAGAAATTAACATTAATTTATCTAGAGTGCAAACACCGACACGATCCTATCGAATTTTAGTCCACAGGACAATAGCTTCTTAGTGAGTCAATAGCCAATTTTTATAAAAATTAAAGACCTTTACATAAGGAGAAACTTCTGGAATTTTAATAACGAAAATTTTGGTAACAATTATGGTTCGTTATACCGCCGTGATTGTCACCTACGTTAATTTTTACGGAACAGCACCGTAGAATTTCCTGTAACATTTTCCTATAAGCTCGGTTTCAAAGGATATCCCCAGCCTAGAATTCAAAATGCTTAAAAGTCGTAAAATTAATTCACAGAAAAAAAGTCGGAGGAGAAATAACCGGACACCAATTTTAACAAATAGAGAATTTATTTTCTCGGGTTATAAATGCTATCAACTATTATAAAAAATCGAAGAAGATCAAAAAGTCCTCGCATGAAAACTGTCTCACGGAGTCGCTACAACCGTCTCACTCGACGGCATTTAGCAGAGTGACTCAGGAAAGGTTACTTAACAACCATCTATCGAGAGAATCTCGAACTACAATAGCGACGCGCGCAGCGAATTTGTTCCGGTTATTTTTCGATATCATCTCACAGAAAACGTGCAGTCAGTGATTTGAACCCTAGTTCCTAGCAGCAGCAGCACCTCTCTCTCTCTCTCTCTCTCGTTCCCCTAACCCCTTATGGGGCATAGGCCGGGAGAACAATTTCAACTGATTCGAAATAATCATTCCGAGCCACTGAAAATTTCTCTGCGACCCACATGGCATCTTTATGGTAATCTGTTGTCAGTAAACAACAGCCATGTGTCACCGTCGGTGGGATTCGAATCTGGAACCTCCAGATTAATAGACCGACATGTTATCACTTGCGCCACCAATTTTAATTCAGCAGCAGCACTCTCGGACTTTTTTTCACCAAGCTAATATTCGCTTTAAATAATTCACTTCCAAAGAGACTAAAAAATCTTTCTCCATAAAAATTCAAATTGATTGAAAGTACAGAAACCCAGCAAACTAAGTCTAACATAAAGAAGACAATTATTTGAAGCTTCTTTGAAGTTATGGAGAACCGTAAAAATTGCTGGTTATGACAGAAAACTTTGTGTGTATTTCCTAAATTACATAGTAAATTTTACGGGTCACATTTCACTGCGTGAAAATTGCCTATGTAGACATTACCATTACTGAAAGGAACGTCGACTGCTTAAATTTTGACAGAATATGTTTCTTGCAAGACGATTAGAGTGAGTAGAACCGTAATTTTTTCTGGAATCTCCTCTTCCTCAACCTACTGTAGAGAACTGAAACGACCTTCTCCGGAACAGAATTTGCACGTCAATGTCAGATTTTCTTACAAGAATATTTTCCAACTTAGAGTTAATGTCACCACACGTTTTACTGTAAAGAGAACGAATCTACACTATTGCAAAAGTTCTTCAATAAAACTCCAAAACTGTTTTCCCTGTCACTCCGGTGTAGGGAAATTTCGTAGATACATTGAATTTCACGATTAATTTAAGTAAATACCAAAATGCCCGAAACATCCACAAAATTTTACCAAAACTTTCCCATCACAAGTCATGCATGACAGCCATAATGTATACGCTCGAGTAAACCATGAAAAGTAAACCCAACGACCAGCAGCCATTAGCCAAAATGATAGATTTTGGATGTTAAGAGCGAACGAAAATTTCGAATGACAATTTTCAGGTTGCAACCATCAGAATGTGATCCTATGTCTGCAGCATTTATATTAATGTCACGTTGTTTGAGGTCAGGATACCGTACCAAGTGAATTGTAGGCACTATAATGGATGGAAGGAACAGATAACACTATTCCCGGATGAGGTGTAACAAAGGAATCAAGTCCTCTGCAAACACATTGAAAATTCCAGTTGCTAAGCTTGTTAATACAATATCTGCTCAGTTCATGCTCTTTCAATGCTTAAACATGATAATGAGTAGGTACCGGTAGAATCTACAATAGGTGACCATTGGTAGCCAAAATATAGCTGCAATTTTAGCCACAGAAATAGGAATCATACCATGAGCTGACTCGACAAAAGCAAGCAAAATCTGTTCAAGTATTCTTTGTGGTTCTAGCACAGGGCATGTTTTCCGAGGCCAAGAGAAATTTTGCAATTGCTTGCATTGACGGGATGAGGATATGATAAATTAAACGAAGCTCAGGGTTGTCGTTTTCAGAACAAAAGTTTCTTGAATTTCTTTACTTATTTTATAAAACATTGTTTTCCACTGGGTAACAGATTTCGTTGAGTAACTCATGTAAGACCGTCAAGGTTATCCGATCTGCCTGTTTGACCCTAAAGCTTACCTGAAGGTAAAATCCTGTGGCCTTATTTCCGCATGAATTCGTTATAAGACCCATTCCACTCAGCTGACGTTGTGGCATAGTAGCACACCCATAAAATCAAGGCAGCCAAACGTCTGCGCTTGAAAAAAGATCCTTTTTTTTCCGTAAACTTTTAATTAAAAAATGAAAGCGGTTATGAATTATGAAAGCACGAAGAGTTACGGAAGGCATGTGCGGCGTTTGGAAACGTAGAGAATTATGTTGCTATAATTGACACGTAGTCAACTATAGCGCTCACCTTGGCTATTTAAAAGTGCTACGAGAAAATTAGGGCGAGCAAATTATCTACTGAATAAACTCAAATTGTTGCTATAACTATTAAAAATAATTACAGTCGCTAACTTATCAGGAGGTCTTTTCGACATTTATTCTCGGAAGGAAATGCTTGAACGGCAAACAGGACAGTCGGCCAAGAAAAATCTTATTTTCCTTCATGACGCTACATAAAAGTTTATTTTCCTTGAAGCACCACAGAATGAGAATTGACGAGTATCGTGGACTTATATGGTTTTCTGTCCTGAGAAAAAACATCTTCGGATCTCGTTGCTGTTTTGTGATACTGGACTTCACATCATAATGACAATAAAGACAAGAATATGGTAGGCGAGTTTTTTTAGGTAATAGGTGCTCTAGAAACAAGCGGCTAGCACAGAAAGTGTAATTTGTTACACTTGAGTGAGATTCTTTATGGCAATCCCTTAACATTAAGGTTTTTGTGTATAATATAAGAGTTTTATATTATAAGCATTTTAAAACCTTTAGAGAATTCGCAGAAGAACAGTTATGTAAAACAATGAACACAGTTTACGTCATGTGAAGCGGGCGCATTTTATGCGCCTTCAATTTGCAGGACGAAATCTGAGTTAAATTCTGAAGGATAAAGAGGGTAATAATGTATCCTAAGCCCATATTTAGTTTGAATAGAATAAAATAACACTTATGGAATATACAGTGTGTTTTTGATCTGTCGTGCCAAATTGAGTGGAGTGATAGATCTCACCTAGCCAAACAAAAAATTTTATGGCAATCATCGGAAGATTCGCCCGAGAAGAGTCGGAAGACAACGTGGATTGCCTTCAGTTCAAGTTTGGAGGGTTATTCATCCAGAAGAGTGACGTTCATATCATCATATCCTCGTCCAAGGACTACTGGAAGGAGATTCAGTGAGAAGATTAAAATTTTTTATATGGGTTCTGGAAAGCGACATTGAGAACGGGCCGTTTCTGGGCTGAATTCTATGGAAGGATGAATCGCAGTTCACAGGGAATGGTTTCAAAAACTTCCGCAACCTTCATATCTGGAGACGGAGTTGGATCAATTAGTTGAGCCGCACGACCACCATGCCATGGGTCCTGGGTTCGAGGCCAGATGACCCCGTGAGCTTTTATTAAGAAATTAAAAAATAATCCACTCCGTCTCTGGGCTGTTGTCTAGCTCGCAGCAATGCAAAAACAATACTCAAGTTTCCTCACTTCCCTTACTCTAATTCCCTTCCGGCCAAAACCATGCTAACGCATCAAAGTGTTGTCCCTTAGGATTTGGCCACATCGTATAAAAAAAAAAATCCTAACCCACATAGGACAAGCGGACCTCCTTCCAGCCCAAATTCTGAGCCAATGTTTGGGTTGGTATCATCGGCACACATTTGAAAGGGTCATTCATTTTTCCGCAAGTGGGTAAAAGTCAAATTTATACAGATGTTTTGGAATATACACTACTAAATCTACTAGAGGATATCCTTCTGGATAATGTTAGAGCAATGTTTTACCAAAACGATGGATGAAGGATGAAGTTTTTTTAAGTTTTGTTAACAATAGAGACGAACGAGTTAGCAGAATAAGGACTACAGCGACGAAAATACATATGCTGCAATACAGCTTAAACAGGGAATTAAAAGGTTGTTATTTGTATACATCAAATGTTGTGAAAAACATTTTGAACAGCTTTTGTAACATAATTACATTAATTGTAATAAGTTTGGAATTCAATAAAAATCATTTTAGGAGTTTAATTTCTTCAAATTGCAGATTTTTTTTAACATTTCCCAAAGGTTTCCTACACACGAATTTCTACATCCATAATCTACCTGGACATGTTGTGCCTTTTTGGAAAGATAGGCAATTTAATAAAAATAAAAAGCAGGAGTGTTAATTACATTAATTTCGGAGAAATGTGGGAAATATTGAATTTTTGGTAATCCCGAAAAATTGTTCACTTTTGGAAGTGACTGTACCTGCAATGGTGGGAGTTAGATCAACATTGTTGACAATTCTGAAAATGCCATTTTGGGTAAGTAGTTTTTTAGCGTTTGTTTCATGTCGCTGCGTTAAATAGAAAAAAATAAGATAAAAATACAAGAGTAATGTGCCTACCATGAAAAACTGGTTAGAGTGGCTGCTTAAAAAGGGCCATTGTGATTCCATAGTTGAGGATGTATTTTCACACTCCATTTAACCCCTAGGAATAGAGGAGAGCCTGCCTAATTACTCTCTGTGAACCAAGCTAGTGCCCTGTCAACAGTGGAATCTAGTTCTCGGGGAACCAATGTGCAATATTGGCTGGGGCGAAAAGAGTTTAGCCTTATCATGTATCGGGGAACCATTTAGAGCTCCTGATGAACCGAACTAGGTCCCTAACGTCAGTGGAGCCTGTTTCGGTTAACTCCTTAAAAAAATAACCCAAAACCGGTTATAAAGATTGGCTAGGACCAGGCAGTTGCAAAGGAGTTGGTGGAGTATGGTTTTCTCCTCCTCTTCGTCTTGGCAACTCCTACAGAAGTCGTTTGAAGGCGCTCCGAGTCTATCGGCGTGTCTGCCTATGAGACAGTCGCCCGAAACATAACGGTCACGATGACGCTTATTAGTTTAAGTCCGAGTGAGATGAATCCTCTTGACCGTTTATGGTCAGGCTGGATCTGTCGGGTGGTCTGGGAGGTCTGTTCCTCTTGGCGTTTGCAATTCTGGGGATTCCTGTGAAATTTCCAGTTTGCAAGTGGCCAGCGGCTATCCAAGCTGGTGGTTAACGTCCGAGTTGGGAAGAGTAGTGACAATCACTAGTTCGTCAGCTCTTCAATTAACCGGAATTTCACTGTGTCCAGGTAGCCAGTTGAGCCGTACTTTCAGATGCTCTCAGCTATGTCATTTTAAGACGAGCGGCATTTAAGGTGAACGTAAGAAATCTGCGCTGGACAAATTAGTTAATGTGGGCGGCGAAGGATCATAAACTGGTCTACTCCAAGATGGGTCTGACGAAAGTGCAAAAAATAAGCCTCGTCAAGTAAAAATCTTCTATCGTTTTACAAAGCCAAGCGTGGAGTTGGCTCTGCCAACCAAGAAGACCACGTGGTCCTCGAAGTAGAGACGGGAGTTGACAATCACCCCTAAGTCCTTGGCCCTCATGGATTTTATGAAGTAGCTGAAGGAAATGTAGAATTCAGTTGAAGTGTTTATTAAGTGACACCTTCTTGTTGGGGCAACTAGCACTTTGGACCAAAAGCAAACTGCTTACTGGATTTTCAACTATCACTTGTTGAATTCGGGATAGTTAGTCGGAGAAATCATTCAGTTTTGTCACCAATGACAGCCGAAATCTCCCGCATTGATACACTCCTGCCCGCGCAGCCAGAGTTGCTCTAGCAATACAAGACTTAAAGAATGATTGACAGTACAACATTAAAAACATAGCATGGAATTGGCGCTCCAAAATCAGTCGCGCTGGTTTTTTTTTTTTTTTTTATACGATGTGGCCAAATTCTAGGGGACAACCCTTTGATGCGTTAGCATGGTTTTGGCCGGAAGGGAATTAGGGTAAGGGAAGTGAGGAAACTTGAGTCTTGTTTTTGCATTGCTGCGAGCTAGACAACAGCCCAGAGACGGAGTGGATTATTTTAATTTCTTAATAAAAGCTCACGGGGTCGTCTGGTCTCGAACCCGGGACCCATGGCATGTTGGTATTGCGCTCAACGTATTGATCCAGCTCCGTCTCCCGAGAGGGTGAGTACTTTTCCCAGAATCGGTCCTGGTTTTACACGGGGAGGAACTTGTGAGTTAAATTCGTAAACACTACACGTGGCTTTATGCTGCATTGATTTTACCAACATTCTCGTCCAATGCTGAATTCTTTCTCTGATGAAAGTAGAGCATTCCAGGACAGAGCGCTTACTCTCGATAATATGCTTTTCGCAACGAATAATCTCCTGATTATAATGGTCTAACTCTAACATTATTTATACATTTTAGGAATCTTTTGATTAATGACCTTTCTTTAATTTTGCGCCGGTTGGACATAACGAATTTCCTTCAAGTTGACGGAGATCCCTTATGCGTCTAATGCCAGAGAAGGGAGATCTTCAGAGGATGCGAAATTGGAGGACAATTACTCTGTGGAATATTGAATACAAACTAGTTTGCGAAACACTGGGAACTTAACTTCATTCAGTGATTGTCTTAGTAATACACCCGTAACAGTTTTACTGCGTCCCAGCACATAGTATCTACGACAACATCGCCGTTGCAAAGCATCTTTTCGCTTGAAAAAATTAATTCACAAATGTACATGGTCTCTGGTAAATCTTCCTTTATCGTTGAGGGAATATCCAGATCTTACTTATCATACACTAATATAAGAGCATTAATATTAGCATATGTTGACGACTTGTCTATTTTCGCCACAAAAGAGGATGCATTTCCAGTTTCTTGTTGAGTTTTCGGCATACAATGGCCTAAAATATTTAAGTACTCTATACCTGTAAGGCTCGATGATCAAATATGTAATAGCCGCTCAGAAGAAACTCCCTGAAGTTGTGACCTCGCGGCAGATTATACTGAATGAGGTGCTATCGTTGTCAAATAATTGATTATCTCGTCTATCGTGCACTTGTTGAAATCTTCTTGTTGAGTGCTTCGAGGAAGGCTTCTTGGAACTTTTATATGCGAAGTTCATTGGCAGAACTTTGAAGGGGGGGGGGGGGGAGGTTTTGGGGCTTAAAGACATGTTTGCGACATTTCGTTGTCTTCAGGTATGAGCATTCCTGCGGGTGTTCTTCTGTCGCAGAGATAACTTAAGTACGCAGCTATCGGTAAGTTCTATGGCAAAGAGCGGTGCAGAGGAGCACTTAAATCTGTTGTCGGTCCATCCACCCGAATTTCATGACCAGTCCTAAGATCTGATCTTCCATTTGCGATAGAAAGAACTTTGGAACGGGGAATTTTCAGAACTTCAAATTTGAACACAAAATTAGTAGATTCGGTGTTCAGTTATGCTTGAAGTGTAACGGCGGATGCAGGACAACTGAAAGTTCTTGGAGACATCATTGATGCTTCTTTGGACACTTTAATATACCACCTCAATACACAACTAAACGAATTGGTGGATACAGCACAATAGCTTTTAAGTCATCTATTTACTATAGAACCTAGTGCTGAGCTGATAAACGCTTTCATACTGAATCGATCGCGTCCATCTTACGGATCACTTAGGTGTTAATAGATAGCACGCATATCTTGGAGTTGTTTTGGAAGTAATGGGGACTATAACTAATAGAGTCATCTATAGCTTTCCATCCAATTGCAAAGATTCTGATGTAGCTTTCAAGCTTCTCTGTCACATATCGATCTACGAATTTAAAAACACGGTTTGTCGTTGTGAAGGCACCATGTTCCAGAGATACGTCACATTCCCGCCCTTGCGCGTCTTTAATAATCTTGATCATGATACGTGGCAGCTTACCTGCCCGTCATTCGGCATAACAAGAACGTTGTTTTTGCTGGGACCAGGGCATTTAACCGGGCGAATTGTTTAATAAGCTTTATCTTAACACTTTCTAAGTCAACTATTTATATTCTGTGCATGCGGAACGAGCCTTCGCAACAGCCCACTAACCCACAGACGATTACATTTAGGGTTTCATAAAACGGAGGCCGACTCATTCAACTACTTCTAACAACCTTTATCGTCGGTGTGGAACGGAAGCCCCGTCTTTCACTGGGAATAACAGGCCGTTTCTCTACGCATTAGTATTACTGCAAGTGCTGCCGGATGGACAAGTCTTACGTTGGGATCCAAGAACTAAAAAGATGATGGGAGTAGTTTGCAGCCGTCAATAACCATGAAGACTGGTCCCGCGGGACTCTAATCGGTTCGAAATTTGTGTGCGTTCACTTAGAACATTTCGGATGAAGAAGGACTAGAGAAGTGGCGAACGGCTCTGCGAAGAGCA
Source organism: Leptarthrus brevirostris (assembly GCA_964036015.1). Classification (NCBI taxonomy): domain Eukaryota; kingdom Metazoa; phylum Arthropoda; class Insecta; order Diptera; family Asilidae; genus Leptarthrus; species Leptarthrus brevirostris. The sequence goes on from OZ038371.1 coordinate 20,938,870, forward strand.
CATCTACTTGGGAGCAGGGTCTCCGAAGTAGGAATTTCGCCCGGTGCTGAATGTACCCTCTGGGAACACTTACACAAACATGCTCTAGCTTTTTGTCAGGTTCAGTTATTTTGTTCATTCGTCTAGGTTTAGCTCTAGGTTTAGTTTCAAATTTTTTTGTTTTTTATTTTCAAAATTGTATTGGAAACTTTTCTCATAGGTGACACTTACCTGGAGGATCTTTAAAATGTCTTTTTTTTAACTTTCAATTATTTTGCTTTCAGCTTTTTGAACCTCTTAGTTACTTTTAGTATTTCGTCACCTTTCCTAAACAGTATTGATATTTTTTGGATTTGAATAATTGTAATTTTTCCGGAAGCTAGCTTTTAGAGGATATTTTTCCAAATTTACATAAAAAACAGAGCAATTAGTATTTATTTCATGTATCACACCACCAAACTTCTTTCATTTATGCTTACTAACTCCACAAACGAAGGCTATCAACTAACTTCCGAAAGTTAAGTAAAATATCTAAGAAAAAATACTGAAAAAATAGATGTTTAATTACCCAATATCCAAATAATTTAAAGCTGAGGGAAAAAGTTTAAAATTTTTTTAAGGATATAGCAATAACTTCATCTAACTAATGTGATTACTACTTGGTCCAAAACTTAAAATATGCAATATATTTTTATACAGAGTTATCCTCCTGAAGACCGTCTAAATAGGAGTTAAAATATCTTAATTGAGACGAAATTAATTGAGGATGTAATCAAAATATGACTAACTTCCTACACAGAACCTACTGTAGACTGTTGCTTTATGCCTAATTTATTCTTTCAGATTCATCATACAAGCTTACTGCAGCGTACAATATAACTTATAACTAAACTACAAATTAAAAGCCGCAAAACAGGCAAGGAACAATTGTGCGACACCGGTTGTCATCATCCACGACCCCCGCGTCAACCAAGACACTGTCTAAGTATGCCCCTAAATTGAAAGCTGGAGAAATTCAGATCGGAATTGGTGAAATGTTAGTTGAAGAGGCGAGATATCGGACTGGCGTATAGCTTAGTTAGGTACGTAGGGATCATCGGGTTCATTAGACCATATTTAAACAAAACCCAACTTGAGTTGAGTCCTACCAACTATCGAGTCCCCGTGACTGTCGAATGAAATACGGGAATTGAGGACCACTCCCAGGTCCTTCACCTTATCAACCCTACCCAAGGTAACACCATCGACGGTGTGGTTAAAGAGGAAAGAACGCCTTTTACGGGGGAAGGTCATAAGAACACAACTTCCGGCATTTTAGGGAAGGCAATTGCGCACGCACCAATTGAAAAGACAGCCGGGTCAGAGTGCAAGTCAACAATCTTAGCATCTTCCGCATAACACAGACACATAAAAGGATAACCAACTGATGAAGCAAGAAGGAAATCCGAGAGGAGAGAGTTTATAGACCAGGATTCTATGGTCAATCCTATCAAAAGCCTTACTAATATCTGTGAATACACAGTTCACCTGTTTGCCCGATTCGGCGGCTAGGAAAGAATAATTAATGAATCCCAGGAGGTAAGTGGTCGTAGATTTCCCCCTAAGGAAGCCAGGAACGTCACTGACAAGCGACTCAAATACCTTCGAGACATGGCACAGGCTGGGAATCGTTCTACCTTTTTTATGAAGAGGAATCAACACAGAAGTCTTCCAAAGCTCGGGAAAGCTGCCGGAATGCAGAGACAGATTGAACAAGTAACAAAGAACGCTAGTAAGATAAAGTTGGCATTTCTTCATTATATCAGGACCACCCGTGAAGCCGTCCGCCAAATTAGATAGATGCTTAGCAACGTGTGCATCGTCGAATATTAATTCTTTAGAAATTCTGAGAGGAAGGTGTGACAATTACGCTTCGAGTTAATAAATCTCCAGAACTATTTGGAGTTGCTCCCACAGCTACGAACGCAGAATCCGTTGCAGACGATAAATAAATAAATAAATAAATAAATAAATAAGTTGCAGACGAACGAAGAATCCGTGTCTAAGAGCAGATTACGCCAAGTAGTCATCATGGCTTCCCGAGGCACAAAACCTCATCATTAAGCCAGGGCTGGATGCCCGACCTAGAAATGCGAAAAGGAACATGTCGGGTAAAACAGACGTTAAGAACACTATAAGAAACGCCCACAACGACGTCGCAATTGCCCAAAACGCTGGACCACTCATAAGAAAGAACAAAGAAGCCAGTCATCAATGCACGAAAAGTCAGCACCTTTGAAGTTAAAGTAGAATTCGCCGAGTAGGGAGGCAGGTGCAACGGCGGTGTCGAAACACATGAAAACCAGGAGAGATGATGATTCGATTCAGGAACTCCGAGTAATTTAGATTGCTAGATGTTTCTAAGATCAATTTGTCCAAAGTATACAAAAACATAGAAGTACTGAACATTCTATCGCCTTCTGAAGTGCTAACTTTTAAAGATTAATGTTTATTGCAGAGAGTGAAAGCTACTTTACAAATATTGATCAATTTTAACCAAACAACCTTCTAGTATTTCCTAAAAATTTATTTGACCTCCCTTCCTTGTTTGCTCCCAGATTTCGTTTTCAACGGACATTACACGAGATAATAGAGCAATAAATTCTCCTACTAATAGTTTCCCTTGAGTTATATACTGGTCGTTTCAGGAAGCAAAGAAATACTTGAAAGGAAGAATCAAGAATATCAAACGGGAAAAATCCTTAATAACTTATGAATTTGCCGTGAATGGTTAATAAATTCAAAATATCCTAACGCCAAGGGCATAGAAATTTTCACAAACAAGAACAAGGAAAACGACTGCACATGACTCCGTCATAAATTTCGCTAACGTAGCCAAAGTCCAAATAGGCCCTACCCGTTGATATATATACGTATATGCGTTTGTAGTTGTTTTATGGTTAGGAAGACCAAGAGCTAGATTTTGATAAAGGACAACGAGTTGAGTTATAGTAAAACCCACTCCTGCTTTCTTAGTAAACTACTTGGTCTTATCAGATGAAAGTGTTTCTTGTCTTGTTTCTTTTGAGCGTATCTAAGTTGACTATCTTTTATTTTTTCATCCATGTTGTGATACCAACTTGTTATTTCTGGTAATTCTACTCAACCCCGGCGCCCACACCCTACTCGTTTAGTACATGATTTAAGAGGCTTCCTATTGAGAAGGCTTGTAAGAGCTGAGTCTTGATAGGAGGGACAATCTTTTCAATCTTGCTTTTGTGTTTTTACCCGAAAAAATATATGTTTGTAAGTGGAGTTAAGATGGATCAATTTAAATTTGCACATTTGCCTAAAATAGCAACTTTTCTTATTGGCGCTAAGAGTAAGGAAAGCGTTTCCTGGCGATAAATATGGCTTCAAAAATGCTATGAAAAGGAGAAAACTAATAAAAAATCCCAAAATGTTGAGACTTTATTAACGCATGAGTGATACTTATCCCGGTGACGGCACACGTGTGCATTTCTTATAAAATAATTTATGGCAGGCTGCTTAAAAATACTTCGGAAATACATATCAAGCTCAAGGTCAGGAATTAGGAAAGGAATGATTGAGAGTGAATGAAAATACTAAATTATGATCTTAAAATAGAATCCTTTTGTATGATTTAAAGTTATAGTCACTTTTTCCAGAATTTAAATTTTTTGTTTGTTTCAATATAAGCCGCGGAGGGATGCTAAAGTTGTACCAAGAAATAAAGTACTAACATAACATTTCCTTATTCATGCTGAAGGCCGTGTAAAAAATTAAAGCTCAATCTACTAAACCGTTAGGAAATCCTTTTCAAACCAAGTAAACCTAGTCATAAGGTTGCTGGACAAACGAGTTGAAGCCTTCTAGGATACGGCGATCCTCATCTGGATATTCAGAAGTATTAGTTACACCTCCAAGTGGTAGCAACCGGGCAATGCATCCTAGAATGTAGCCAAGTAACTAATGCGTGGGAGATAACCTCTTGAAAAATCCCCCTAACTCCAAGGCCATGCCAAGGGAGTTCTGTAGTGTTGTCGTCCCCTCTGCAGGACCCAGGGGTAATTGGGTTGCGAATGGCGTTTCCTCCGGCACTTCAGTGGGAGTGGAAGTGGATGGTATGGTAGACCCTAACAGGCTGGCTATATCCACGGTGCCCACAACACAACAGAAGCAGCTTTGGGGAAAATTAGCTTTCGAAGGTTCTGTGTCGGCTATGGAGGCTAGCTCCCACCCGCCGGCTGAAACTACTGTAGCAGTCCTGGAAGAAGGTGCCATTGGTAAAATAATAAATAGAACTTCCTCTGGTGCGGCAGTGCAGAGACGGTAGACTCTAACGAGTTGGCTATCTCCGCGGTACACGCACCAGTAGAAGATGCAGATCTGCCTTCCCAAGGGTTAGCTGCGGTTAATCCGGAGGGGGTTCCTTGTCCCGGCTCTAGACTGAGGCTTTACGGCCTGGAACCCTTCAATGCCGTAGATAGAGAAGGGATGTAGGTTGTAATTAACGCATGGACCAAGAAAGAACACTGTAGACGGTGAGACAACATAGATTTCCGCAGATAAGCTAGGATTCTAGCAGTGACCCAGAAAACCGAGGTTAGTGGCGACAGTGGGATAACTGGATACTTAGTTGCCCCCACTAAGGGAGACTGGGAGGGGACGAAAAGGGACCCGATTATATGTGGTCTGTTTCGGCTAATCCCCAGAGAGGTCGTTTTAGTGATTAAGAATCTCACACAACCGGAGGGCACTTTTGGAAGATTTTCATCTCTCCCGCCAAAAAAAAAACCTAGTCATAAACTTTAAATCAACTAAGCCAGTGGATTTCTTTAGCAGCTATTGGAACTGCAATATATGAACATACTGGTTCTCATGACTTTTATAGATTCTGGATATCACCACAAACTTTCATGGAACTTAGATACTGCGAGTTATTATGTGCTTAACAATACTATCATAAGATATAAAATGCTAAGTGATGCTATTTTCAGGGTTCGCAATAAAAGTTATACAGTAAATCTTCAAAGTGTGGTCCCACAAGGCTCGCCTTTAGGCCTTGTCTTATTTAATTTACACAACTATGGTAAAAGTACGAGCCACGAGTCACAAAATTAGATTGTAATTGCTAAGAAAGTAATAAAATTAATATATTTCTTCCTATTTCCTCTACCTTCTTGAGAAGCATAGTAGTGAAACTCGAGCTGCAAGACCAAATCTTCCCCCCATTTTCGGCGTCGCTGAACCCAACTATCATAGTGAAAAAGGGTTGGAAAGTCGCTTCATCTGTCTTCTATGTTTTTGAGTGTTTGAGTGTTTGAGGTGACTGCCGTGTCAAATTCTAAAATAACAATTTGGCGCAGCCTGAAGGATCGAGGAAGCTTGTTCGGTAAAAATCGTACATGCTTTAACATCTCTGATCTGATTTCGAACAACAATAGGAAACCATTGGCCCCTGCTGGGTAGCCAATAGCTCAGCAAGTTAACCTCCCCCCCCCCCCCCCGATCGGGGATCTGACAGCTCTAACTGCCTCTGTTCCAAGTTAACACGCAAATATCCGCCTCATCAGCACCTAAGTGCCACCCTGGGACTCTAGCGAGCATTATTCCTCAAGAACCGCTGAAGGAAGCTAGAATAACATAACAAGAAAGAAGTCACCAGTGCAAAGCAGCGAAGTGCAACCCATAACCTGCCACGTATTGAAGGACGAGAAAGAGCAGCAATACTAGCACGGATCTTTAACACCAGGATCCAACCAAAAGGGCCCCCAAAGGCCAACTAGCCCTCATCACTTTACACAGCAATATGTCCGAGAGGAACTGAGAAGACTCCTCAAAGTCCCCTTTCAGACTACAATACAGGAAATCTACGTCAAGGGAAAATCAAGAAGCCCCCCCCCCCCACTTGCAACTACCTAGACGATCCCTTGCATGTCGGAGTCAGATGAAGACTCTCCATCAAAGCAAGTCCGCTCCAGGTTCCAGTCAAGGAAGTCATCAACACAGCAGGCTAGAAAAAAACCTCTTCGCTATAGAGAAGCACACCGTCAACACTCACCGAAGGACGTAATACAGGCCGGCATGATCCCTGTGAGGCTCTCTTTACTTTCACCGCTAGCTTAAAGCAGTTACTGACGCTATACCTACTCACATACAACTTCATTCAGAAGGCCCTTGAAATGTAGCGACTTCAACACGGTGCGCATTTCCCACAAGTCCCTTTGAGCTATAATCCAGCAACAATAAACCCCAGCGTCCAAATAAGAGCGGACCCCAACAACGTGAGCTCGTCCATACCCAGCTGGATCATCTATCAGAGAGCCTAACCCTAACAGTTTTCGTTCCCCAACAATATTACAGGTATCTTTTCAGAGGCCTATCTCGTCACCGGCCCCAGACTCAAACTTCACCGAACATCGTCGAAACGCAGTCAAGCAAAACATTAGATGCACCTTCTGCCAGAAGCGGTGTCATATACACACAGATTGTTCGCCATTGCAGAAGCAATCGCCCAGTCGAAACCTCAGGTTCATCCAGAGGATCCCCAATCGCCACACACAGGACCAGCGGAATAATAGCGGTCTACTAGTCTATAATTTAAAGTTGAGGTGATTCTGCAACATACGCGGACATTCAGTCGATTGCCGGCAAAAACATAAGTGGTGGTCAATGAATTCGGGAAACGACAAAAGTGGACCTTTAACTCCCCGGCTCAAAAATAAATTTTTCAAAAAGTAAACAAGGGTCACCTCAACTACCCGAATCTTGTATCCCTACAGAGAAACTTTCGCTAGACATAGGCCTAAACATTTAAACAAAACTACTAGTTGATGCTGGCGCTGAGGTTAGTATTATTAAGATAAAATCCATAAGCTCCCTCGACAAAATCAATACCGAAGAGAATTTCTCACTTCAAACCACATTCAGTACCGGAAAGACTCTGGGAACCTGCCAGGCAAACTCCATTTTAAAAGCATATATTCCTTGCAAATTTCAGGTTTTAAAAAGCCGTTCCAGTCTTTCAAATGATGGCTTGATAGGAAATGATTTCCAAATAAAAGTCTGTAACGTAGAGGGTCCAAGCAAAGCTCTGCGATTTCCTCGCACGGAAATAAACTTGAAGGTATTTGTTGTTCAAATAATTTTTGCATCGAAGAATCCCAATCCAAACACTATAGTCGGTGTAGAAAGACCTGCTTGGAAGAATCAGTGTCTTCAAGGCATCTCTTGACGAGAATTCTGGTTGTCAGTTAGAATGAGAAAAAAAGGACAAGGCAATTGCAAAAAATCTGACTTGCGGCAGCGTCATCAAGATGACGGATTATAGTTGCGATTCCTTTGCCTTTGCCTAAAGAAATGCTCTGTCTATCAGTCTTCCTGACTAACAACTTAATTTCTTCTTGGTCCACAACAACGCTACGTAATAGTCTTCACAAGACTATTACTAAATTTGATATCAGTCAAAAACTACACCGTCAGTGCTTGATAAAGGTCTGCTAGTACCAATAGCAAACCTTCCGAGCCAGAGTAATGACATTGACGAGCATCACCAAAGACCGACGCGAACAGATGGTACGGACCTCTTAACTCAACGTCCTTTAGATTTTAGAAATTGGTAGTAGTCCATCGTACCCTTAACGTCCGGCTTGGATGAAACCTATCCACAACTGGCACCAAAGAGTCGTCATATAAAGTTTCTTGCGTCCTTTATTCAAGATCATAAGAACCCCCAAAATCTCTGCTTGAAAGTATCATTAGAGCCTCAATACAACACATGCTCTTCAATACAAGGACATAAGAGTCCAAACATGGTGAGTATGATTACTTACCATACTGGGACTGTTATGAGAAACGAAACAAACCCAATAAACGCAGACGGCTGCTCTGCATAACATATATTTATATGAATAAAATATTCGAAGAACAAGATGTCCATCAAAACCCGCTCTTCGCCAAGCTGGAGAAACTGGACTACCTCTGATTTAGCCGCACCAGAAGCTCTTCAATTATAGTACACCACAAAAGTGAAGATAAAACCCCAATCTGAGAGCAGCCCCTGCCAGCAATGGCCCGGATCGACCCTCTTAGAAGACTTGCAGTGAGTTTGCGTAATCTGAGCATTGGATCTATCTATCAACAGAAGGTTACGTTAAGATTCCTTTCCCTAAAGGCTTGTGTGATAGTCTCAAAGGATGTGTCATTAAACGCCCCCTTAATGTCGAGAAAAGTTGCTACAGCTATTTCTCCGTTAAAGACAGCTCCTATTAATCTGTTCACTAGGTCGGAAAGTGCTGTAAGCGTAGATGATCCTTCTTGGTGAGCATGATGCTGGGGGCTTTAGGGAAACTAGTGACGATACTTCTCTCTAATTGCCCTATCGATTTTTGAATACAATTTTCTACGATTATGTATGCTACCTGGGATCAGTGATCACCATGCCATATTTGCCTCTCTTTCATGTCCTCCTGTGCGCGATCCTACCACTAGAACTTTTAAATTTAGGAATTTGAATGCAGTGGCTATCGCGAGCCTTCATAACACAATGACATTTACTGTATGTAATTGTATTTACACTACCAGGAATACCACGGAGCAGGTTGAATACTTTAACAGCATAATTGTTAATCTATATGATCAATTTGTTCCAGAACAACCATTAACTGCGAAGCATCATTCACCATGTATTATTGACGTAATTAAATCTTTAATTATTGAGCGAAACTTCGCCTATAATTGCTGGAGAAGATATGGTGGCAAGCTTGATCCATCCGTACCATCATTAACGATTTCGAAAAAAGAGAAGCTGGAATCAGGCCGAAATCTTCGGATTCTAAAAATTTTGATCCTGATGAACTTAATAGGTATAGTGTGAACAACTCTCATAGTAATAATGCATCCAGTTTAAGCCATCCGCCACACATCCTAGATGAGGCAGAAGTCCAGTTTTCTTTTACAAATGTGACAATTAATGATGTAGCTTTTAAGGCTATTTTCTCTAATACTATTGGACCCGATAATATTGATATACGTTTTCTAATACTTATTCATAGCAGAGCCTAATGCTTATATTTTAAATACAGCCATCATGACTTCAATTCTTCCACTGCATTGGAAAGTTGCTAAGATACACCCGATTAAAAAAACAGCAGCCAACTGGGCCACACGATTTTAGGCCAATCAGCATCCTGCCAGTGCTCTCTGAGGTTTTCGAACAGCTGCTCTATGAACAAGTTAAGACCTATACCGATACTCACAATCGAATATCGGAGCAATAGTCAGGCTTTAGACCCAAACATAGCACTGTTTGTTCGTTATTGCACCTTGTTGAATCTATTAGACAGAGCAGTGAACTTCGCCAGTCTACGATTTTATGTCTCTTAGATTTCTCTAAAGCGTTTGACTCAGTGGATTTCTCTATTCTTCATGAGAAACTAATTACACAGTTTAAATTTAGTCCATCGGCTGCAAATATTGTTCAATCCTACCTAACTTACCGAAAGCAAGTGACTATATTCGAAAATTTATTGTCAAAACAATTGACAATCTACTCAGGTGGTAACAAAACGGACCATATATAGGTCTATGTGAGGCCGATCGGCTGTAGGGCTGATAGCCGCCACCCTAACCTAACCTAACCCTACTCAGGTGTTCCGCAAGGTTCAATATTGGGTCCTTTCCTCTTTATCGGGTATGTGAATGATATCATGGTTGTTCCGAAGCATTGTTCTATTATTACTATTGCTGTCAACCTCAATAGACAATGCTGCCCACAACATTTCCAAATTTAACAGTGATCTTGATCGCATTAGTGCATGGTCGGTTGAGAACATACTTCTGTTAAATCCTAGCAAAATACAGAGCATAATTCTTTTTAACCGCATCATTGATATCTCTTTGTTCCCCCTTTAAGTTTAAATAACACTTCCATAGATAGTACTTTATCCCGAGTGAGCTCTCGCACGTTTTTCATATATGGTGTCAGGATATGGAACGATCTCACTCTAAATATTCGTACAATTCGGAACTGTCAAAGTTTTAAGATGAAAGCTTTAGAGCACTTTAAGCACTTATAAATCTTATCAATCTATTTAAAATATACATACATGCATGATCTATTGTTTCTTTCTGTTTGAATTTTCTTGGTTCTTTCATTTATTTGTTGATTTCTTTTTTTTCTTTTTTTTCTTATTTTATTTACATATATTTTTTAAATTATTAATTTACTTAATTGAGTTTGACTTTTGGTAATTGGCATAAAGTTTTGATTGCAATTAATTAACTACTTAGGAGTATGCACATTGTAAAGAATGCTAGTTAATAAAGACTGACCTTGTCTAAGAATAAAGGTAAGTTTAACAGACTTCTAACTTCTCCAAGCAGTCTGTACGAAGGAGGCTCTGAAAAGCTTACAGAGCACAGGAGCGTGCACGTCGTGGCCCTTCTATAATCACCGACTCACCTGTTTAACTTAAATTAAATTATCAAAAGCCATTTTATTTTATTACCTATATACTTATATGATAAGGTTCCCGTAAGTTTTGTCTTTGAAATAACAAAAACTATTTGCTTGTGCAAGAGAACTGAGTTTCATGATTTTATATTGACAAACTTTTATTTTCTGAGGACTTTTACTCCTTTGATTATTTAGCAAGCTGCTACTCTAGGAAAAAGTTTACTCAGTGTCATTCAGTCAATATGTGAAACACAATCCCCATATCACAGCCAAGAGCCCCCTTTTCAATCAATTTTCAGACTATACTCGATATCAAAAGAAAATATCATTTTCTGAATTACTTGTCCCCTCCTGAAAAAATTCGTTTACCGAAGTAATTCAGGAACGCCAAAGACATATCTACTTCAAAACATTTCTGAAAATACTTTCAATTAACTTCTGCCAACTTGAAACGCAATAGTAATTGAAAAAATTATAGGAAAGAAATGGTAGTTTAGACTCGAGAATTCTATTTCTTATGGCACAATTTTCAATAGTAAATCATTACGAGAAATTTATTTCATAAAGGTATTCGTCAAAAATAAAATTCTCAAGAGTTTGAAAGGGTTCGAAATGATGCGATTTTATTCCATCAATTTTTAGAAAATTGCAAGAAAAAGTCAGAACTGAAGGAACTTTTAGTAAACGCCACCGGAAGAACATACTGCATTGGTTTCGTTGCTTGATTTCCTCTTTTGCAAGGTTGAATTGATTTCTTCATGGAGCTTCCTTTACTTCTTATGAGAATACTGCAGACATTTCTTTTGAATTGATGCATACAAATCAGGAAAATTGCCACACTTGAACAATCTCTTTCGGTCTCATCTCCAAAAGGGACACGTATTTGCAATAGAACCTAAAGAAGCTTGCATATTGCATAATGCGAATAGACGATTAGATTTAATTATGTAAGTCGTTATGGTTGTAAGAACAGAACGTTCAATGAAGAATATTTAATATTTCCAATGTTAAAGGAAAAACATACACGAAACCTCAAAACTTTTCAATTTTGTCTACAAACGAAGTCTTTCCTTGCCGACTTGTTGAGTTGAAAACGAAAAAGGATGCTGACACCATTGCGTTATTTTTAGGGCTTTACAGAGGTTTTTTTTTTGTATCAATATCAAGAATATATTGGATCAGCACTTCTCTTGCAAGATGATCAGAATTGGCAGCCCTCTGCGAAATAATTTCCATTGAATAAAAGAATCATAAATTGATTTCGACAATGTGTTTTCTATGGTTTCTAAAATTATTTTCGTTTAGATTACATAAATTAGATTTCTTTCGAAAGTTTACAAAGTAGGTCTGTTGGGAAACCATTTAGAGAGAAACTCGCGTAGCTAAGCTTGAAACATTAAAGTAGGTAAACATTTTAAATATTTGAGATGAAAAAATATTGAACGATGTGTCCCACCCCCCCATAATCTGTATAAATACATGCGTAGACCAAAGGAAGGAAATATTGTACGTTTGTTGTACGTTTGGGAACAAAGTCCCATTTTTATTTTTTTAGGGCTCCATATATCAGAATAAGAACAACGAACTCTTAAAGGATCACTTTCTTGTTCATATGTATATCCGTCAAAACCCTTTTTCAGGAACGGCTAGAGGTTTCGAGTTCAAATTACTACTAAACACTAAGGTCTGCAGCTTTATAGTAGGTACTGTAATGCACTCGAGTAAAAATAAACCTCGCCCAACGATAGACTGCAACAGGCAAACAACAACATCAAAACGCCTGAATGGCACAAAAATGAGGCGCGGTATGGCTAAGTAAAAATTACAATTTTCCAAGTGCCAGCCCGCTGCAAGAACGTATCGACAAAGGACGCACCAAATGGTTCAAAACAAGCATGGTACGCTCGCACTTTTTCTAGACTAAAATTTGAATTGAAGACAATAAAGTTATTTTCGTAGATAAACTCATTCAACATCGACAATAAACTCATTCAACATCTGAAATAACAATACTATCTCTGTAATAAGCCATCAACATTTATGTAGTTGAGACTTATTTTTACTAGGGTTAAAAGGATTATAACTGAAGCTGTAAAATACATAAGAATTAAAATAACAAATTTGATGTAATTTTTATCATTATTTTCGTCATAACTCACTTTGTGAATCATCGGTTATTGGGAAAAACTTTAACATCAGGTGCACACGCGTCTATACGGCTTAGATGTTATTTAACCCACATATTTTAAGATTTTTTTGCCTGTAGCGTGCTTGCAACGAGCGCATATATACTTTTAAAAATATTAACGTCTGTACTTGTTTTGGGCGTAAATATACCAACTTAATTATTTTTACTCGGGTAGTAGCTATCTGGTTGCTGGAGGATGGACGGAAGAGTTGAAGCCTTCTAGGTTGCGGCGATCCTCATCTGGATATTTTCAAGTATTGGTTACAACTTCAAGTGGTAGCAACCGGGCAATGCATCCTAGAATGTAATCAAGTAACTAATGCGGGAGGAGATAACCTCTTGAAAAATCCCCCTAATCCACGAAGGGGTCTACAGTGGTCTCCTCCTTCCGAAGGTTCTACGGCGGCTATGGAAGCTGGATTAGCGCCGGCTGAAAGTGCTGTAGCAATCCCGGAAGGAGTGTGCCATTTGCAATATAATTACTAGGACTTCCTCGGGTGCGGCGGAGGTGGTAGACTCTAACGAGGTGGCTATTTTCGCGGTACACGCAGCAGTAAAAGACGCAGATCTGCCTTTCGGTTGGTTAGCTGCGGTCAATTAGGAAGAGACTACTTATCCTGTCTCTGGAATGAAACGGAAGTTATGATTAATGCATGGGCATGGAAGTTATGATTAATGCATGGACCAAGAAGGAACACTGGAGACAGTGGAACAATAAGGATTCCTACAGATAGGCTAGGATTCTAGCATTGACCCAGGAGACCTAGTTTAGCGGCGACAGTGGGATAACTCAGTTTCCCCCCGCTAAGGGAGGCTGTGAGGGAACGAAAAGAGACGCGCTTCTATGTGGTCTGGTTCGGCTAATCCCCAGACAGGTGTTTTTAGAGAGTAAGAATCTCATACTACCGGAGGGCATGGGCTGTCCGGTGTCTTTGGGAATATTCTCACCACTCCTGCTAAAAAAAGCTAATGACACGCTTGATCGACGGCTTGACAACATTGCTCGTTTATTTTATTTTCATTCATATAAATGCAATATGTTCCATTCTTAGCATTAAATTATACAAGTTCTTCAGTGATACCTTGCTAAGACTTATATCGAAATTGGGACATGCATTAACATCCCTTTATAGTCAGTTAATAAGTGCTTGCCATATTTTGGTCAACATGCAGCAATCTTCGGAGACTTAGTTGCAAGTGCCTAAAGGAACATCTGTTAACAAGAGTACTTGAGTAAATAATTCAATTCAAAAGCTGGGGAATAAAGACCAAACCGAGCAAGTAAACGAGGTCAGTAGTCTCAGCTGTTCGTTTCATGGGAGCTCTTTTAATCGAACTCTAACAAAGTTGTGCTGCACTGATTCGATACGCTTGAAATGAACAGCATAGTAGGATGAGCAGACCTGAGATTCCTTTTCGAGAATAGGCCTAAGAAAAAAAAAAAACAGTACAGATTAATCAAAGTCGGTAAATCCGAGAATACCCTAGCCCAACGTTTCACAAAGCCTAAATTTGAACTACTTCTAGATACAATATAGTTTATATGAAAAGTAAAATCTAGTTTTCTGTCGAGTTTTACCTCAAAGTCAGTTACGAATACCTCTTGACGGACGTCATTACCCGCAAAGATGCAATTAAACACTTGTGGAATGAGATTTACGAAAAAGGATATAGCCTCACAAAAATTCCAAAATTTAACTATTACGCCTGCACCAGTCCCAGATAACAACTAAGGCCTTAACATAGGAGGAGGTATTCATTTCGTCTGCGTAGTTTAGAACATTAAAATGCGATTTCAGAGGGACAATGTCATCAATGCCAAGAGCGAATAGTAGTGTGCCGAAATGGTTACCTTGCGGCACACCAGATTAAGCACTGAAAAATAAACCCTAGCAAAGCTGAATAGGCTGCAAATACAATATTTAGGAAAATAATTTGGGTAAACAGAATAACTTCGCGATAAGTTTATTGTTCAATGGAGTACGTGACAAGGTCTCGGCCTACCAAGCTGCAGGCCCTAGGTTTTATGACTTATGACTGTTTTCTGCTGACAACATATTACGATAAAATCGACATGGGATTTGCAAAGAAAAAATATCAGTGGTTCGAATTCCACTTTAAATTATAGGCCCATTTTCAGTCGTTGCCTTGAATCGGGTGAAGTTCTTCACCGGCTCCATGCTCCGCAAGGGGTTACGGGAACTATAGAGATTTATTAACTATACTCTGACAACTGACAATCCAGTTGATTGTTTCAACTCTACTGTACTGCTGCCGATTTAGTTTGATGCAGCTGTGATATACCTCACTGTGATAAATTGCTAATTTTTGATTGATTTGTAATGTAAAAAGAACTTGAAAATATGTACGGTGACTTATAAAATTGAGAATTCAACGGCTTACAAACTTGAGCGTATACATATGATACTTGAAAAATTATGATAAGAAGGAAATTGGTGCTGGATAAGAATCACAAACACCTATAATGGTTATAATGTGTTTATGGCCCTTTTTATGAAGAGGGACTATAAAGAATACCATACACAATGCAGGAAATTTACTAGCTCGAAGAGACTTGTGGAAAATAATCGCCAATTGAGTGAGGTGGACATTAGAACAGGACTTAATGAATGCAGAAGGAATACCGTAAGGACCAGAGGAAAAGTCCGATTTAAGTTATCACCAAAGATTTAAGATTTAAGAATATCACCAAATCCAGAATATAACCAAAATTATCTTCGGAAACCTTAAGGTTGTTGGAGAAAAAAATAAAGCAAAGCTATTTGCGATGTCTGATACCTTATTACTGGAAGAGCCCTCATACCACATCGCAGATAGATAGTTCCTTGTTTTTTTTTCATCTCCACGAATTAAAAAAAAGTGCGGGGTCATAGTATCGCCAACCCTAACAAGGTATTCTTTATAGATTTATAATGTAGCGAAGTTCGGAAGTGTACAACGGGGGAAGGAAGGAAGGGGAAGGTAGACCTCTTCTGTTTTAGTCGAACAAAAAAATTAGACAAATCATAAATCTTGTTATTAAACAAGGACGTACAGACAAAAATATTATTATAGTCCAGTAGTCATAAGCAAAATTCTCCAAATTGGGATCCGCAATACTAGTAACTTTTTAGCAGAAAGAAACGAAGAGGGGCATATGGTCACTGTCAATAGCGGATAACCTATTTGTACCTAATTTGATTATAGTGCTACTGGAATCAGAAGAAAACGCAAGATCCAACTGCCTTCCCACAGAGTTGGTTATATGACTCATTTGGTGCAAACCAGAAGAAGCGATGGAGCCAAGAAATTGAGAACCCCTAATTGTGAGATAACTGTAGGGAAGGAAATCGTCGCCATTGTTATTGGATACCCATTGAACAATCATCGGTAAATTAAAGTTACCAAGAAGAAGAATTTCATCTCCGTAAATAAAAATTGATAGAAAAAATCGTTAAGCGTTAGAATATCATACAGACTATGTCCTTCATTATCAACGCAGTTTGTCAGTTTAGGAAAAAATATCGAGCTTTGCCAGCGACAGCTTGAAAACTAAGAGTTCAATAGCGAGCGTATTTGAGAAGAAAGAAAGAAAGTGCGACCTTCAGGCAAAAAACACTTCACCACCCCGACTCTTAGAGCCGGAGCATCTATCCTTACGAAAAATCTGATAGAAGTCATGAGGAATCTCTACGTCGCCAAAGCCAAGATAAAGCCAGTAAATTCCAAGTTACGACTTTAAAAATACTACGACAAAGTAGAATTCCACAACCTTTTCCTATTGTTTACTATGGCAAGTTTTGGTTTATTTGCACCTCCAATGGTCAGCTGTTCGAATTTGCTTCCACTCTTGTATCTAGAGAAGGCTGAGAAATAAGGCCCTGAGACAGGCGACAACTTAGACAATCACAACAGAGAAATGCAGAGTTGTCAATGTTGCTTCTTATTCCTACATATTTTAGCACATCATCAACAAGTGTTCAAGAATGATTTTGGCATTGGGGCAATCTTCAGAGTGAAGTCCGCGTTCTGAGGTAGGTCATAGGCACTAACAAGGGGAGCGTCCTGTGAAGAGGGCATATGAGCTTTCAAAATAATGTGAAAGGTAACAATAACTGGACCAGAAACGGCACTGAATGTAGTAGGTGGAACTCTCTGACGCTCAGGTTCCGACAGGTCAATGACATGCGCACCATCAGAAGCACCACGATTCTCAACCAATAGGAAGAGTTACTGGTATTGTTCTTATGCGGATTGGTAGCGGTGGCGGGAGGGGGGGAGCAGGTTTGACAACTGAAATACATTGACAAGACTCATTGTTTTATGTTCTCTTTAACCACATCAACAATTTCAAGTGTGGTATCGGTTGGAACTGTGATAATTCTTTACCTATGTGCATAGGTAGGTAATTTACTTATGAAATACTAAATTCATTTGCGTTCGAAGTACAATATTGCATTGCTTCTAGAAATTTAAATACAATTAGTTAGTAAAATATAGGTCGAATATCAAAACTAAAATGTTATCACGTTTGATTGGGGCGTATCTACATAGAAATATTCCTTTTACCTTAAATACACTTTCCACTCATGTTCGTTTCGAGTGCGAAAACAATTTCGCGCGATTTAATTTTCCTGCACAGCAAGCATTTCCCATTCACCTGAGGTCTAATCAATTTAGAATACTTCACATTCACCCTGTGCTTTCTAGGATTGTATTATGCTTGTACAACGTGTGCATAACTCCTTCCGTGTTGCCACTGTAATTTCACAAGAGGACGATGTACATATATAAATTTGTTTTACTTGCGTTAGTCAAAGGAAATTTCCCACGTAACATCCGCCTTCGCTCAGTTTTGTTTCAATTCGTGCAGAGATCCGCTTTTGCTCAGTTTTGTTTCAATTTGTGCAGAGAGATTTCTCGGTACCCAAATCCATCATGCACCTGCAACTGCCAAGAATGGGTACGGTATGCACGCACAAAGTAAAATTCATTTGCAACAGATTAGGCATACCTTGGCAGAGGTATTAGGGATTTCAATTCCGCTCGGGTACGTGCCACCACGCCAATTACAAAACTTTGAATTTGCAGAGGAAGCCGTCCAAAAGGTAATTAGTTTCTCACTATGACAAGCTTTACTGGAAAATCTACGTCTGATGTAGCCTTGTTCTATAGATTTCCTAGCAATACGTTTTCTGCTCGGAAAAGAATTTTGAAATTGATATCGATAGAATTTTTCAAATTTGTGGTGGTAACACTGTGCCTGTCGAATCAGTTTAGTTCAATACCGGGCTCCTTTCAAATTTCAATTCGGCAGATATTGCAGTTCGGGCAGGTGTGATTTATGAACATATTTCTAACGTAATTGACATGGTTAAATTGTCAAAAGGTATAGTTTTTTAAGTGACTTATTGAGGAAAGTTTACTGAACAATTATTGATAATGTTCAAATGCAAATGTTACGTGAAATATGATTTCAGAGACTTACTGACTGGTGATTTAATAATAGAGGTTTACTTATTTTTGTATACCACTTTTATAGATGAACTGGTAAACCATAAATTTTCTATTTAAGTCTGACTTCGCAAGTATTAAAACCAAAGTTAAATTTAGAAAGGAGATAACATGAAGAAACTGCGTGGCTGTGTCACAGGGACAAACGAATATGACCAAATTTTAAGGGTTACTAATGTCTACTTTCACACATAAATTTTCTTATAATGATATATAAAAATCTTGGTTAAACCTGTAAGAAAATACGAAAAAATATGAGTTTATTGCTTTGGCACGAATTTTTAATTTTAGAAATAATATCGCGTTTAAGCAACTTACCTTAATTTTCGTAAATTTTGTTTTAGTATTTCATGGAGTACTCCGTATTTTTTACAACTGCAGCAAATTTTCTTGTTTGCAAGCGTTTTTACTTTATGCAACATTTAAAGAAAATTCCGACAAAAATTACGGTCCTCAACTGTAATCGTGTTCAAATGTCAGTTACGTTAATTTTAATGGAACAGCACCGTAAAATTTCTTGAACAATCAGCCCCAAGTTTCGATTCGGTTTGAATGGATATTCCGAACATAGAATTCAAAAGTAATAAAATAAATTTACTTTTAGCAAAAAAAAAACACGAAATAAAAATGTACACAGTCGAGTTTCGTCCACAGTAGCATGGTTCACAGTGCTCAACACTAAACGAATCTTCACTTTAAACATTTAACAAAGTTGGATCAATTGGTTTAGTGGCACGATCACCACGCTATGATTCTAGGTCCACGCGTTACAAAGTTATACTACTCACCCCCGTGCTTCCCCACCCCACTCTGAGATCAAATTTTCTTCGATATTAGAAATGGGGATGATACTCTATAGAAGAAAAAAATAATTATGTAAATCGGTCCAGCATTCAGAAATGAAGTTTCACCCCAACCACCAGTCCTCCATAAAATTTGTTGACATGCTATCAATCAAGGAACATACTCTACCTAACAAAAAAAGAATCATCTAAATCGGTCCATGCATTACGGAGTTAGACTACACCTCCCCCTCCCCACCCCACCATAGGACCAAGTTTTTTTATTGCCAGTAATGGGGCAACAGAAAAAGAATCATCCAAATCGGTCCACGTGTGACAAAGTTAGGTTTCAACACCACCACACTTAAATCTTGTGTAACACGGGGAACATACTCTACCCAACAAAAAAAGAATCATCTAAATCGGACTACTCCTCCCCCTCCCCCCACTCCAACCTTACGACCAAATTATTCTCCTATAAGAAATGTGGGGTACACTCAGCAAAAGACCCATCCAAAGTTGTCGACACATTACAAAGCTGGATTCCACCCCCGCCCCCACACCAAAAATTTTAAATTTCCAACTCGGTCCACGGATTACAAATTTAGACTACCCCCCTCCCCCCACACACACACTAGCCCGAATTTTTTTCTCCTATTAGCAATGAAAAATCATACTCTGTACAACAAAGAAAGACCCCCCCTTCCCACCCACAAACCCTTAAACATTTCTCTTACATGGTACCAATCGGTGAACATACCCTACCCAACAAAAGAAAGAATCATCAAAATTGGAAACGCGTTACGAAGTTATGCCCGGTCAGACATAAAAAATTAAAAAAATTAAAAAATAAATTAAAAGAAAAAAATTAAAATACACGTCGAACTTAGACTTGTTTTTGGGAAGTCGGTTAAAAGAAGAACACAGATTTCGTTAAATGTTTGGAGTGGTGAGTGCTAACCACCAAGGAAAACACTCGAATTAACACGTTACGCGCCGTTTTAATTCCACAACCTGAGGGAACCCGGTAGTCAGGCACCTGCTTGTGCTAGGAAAGGGGTAGTAGAATATTGGCACTTCAACAGGGCGTGAGTCCACTGTGTTACAGTCAACCCTGAGAGCTAAGAAATTGAGAATTGTTCGAGTTCTGTAACATGGAGCTGAATCGTCTTGAAAAACAGGATTTGATGTGTACTGCTTTAAATCTTTAAAAGTTGGTATGACGCAATTTCTCAGAATTTCTACATATATTTGTTGGTTTACCGAACTTTCTACAATACAAAAACTGCCTACTTCCTCAGATGTGATGCACCCCCAGAACATTAGAGATGGCACCACTCGATGATGATAAATCATATTTTGCTGAGCGTACCGGGTATTTCTTTTGCGACGGACTCTTTTGTTTCCATCGGAACCTTTCAGGTTGAATTTACATTCATCTGAAAAGATAACATTTTTCCAATCGGACACAGTCCATTCCAGATGACTTCTGCAAAAATCAATTCTTTTTTTCCTCTGCGTCTTGTTTAATAGGGGCTTTTTCGACCAGAAAGGCACTGATCTGTACATCACCAATCTGAAAGTGCAGAAAATCGATAGCCCTGAAATGTTACTCTTTGCTCGTTTAAATGTGTTCTAAAAATTTCTGTTTTTCAAATAATACACAGTTCTTAATTTCTTATATATTAAATTGAGCATTTTACCTTCAATTATCTTCATTACCTACAATACCATAATTTTTCGTCAATTACCATAATTTTATCCAGACAGCACCATAATCGATTGGCCAAAGACTAGCAACCCTGCTCTGAAGTTATTGTTTCCAGTTTGTCTTGTACTTTGGCGAAAATAACTGCTATTTCAGTTTTAACATCACTAGAATGTGTTGGTTGTTCTGAAGAAGATCCTAGCGGGAAATAATATAAGCGCTTCCGAAGGAAGCTTAGAGGAAGCGCTTCCTCAGTATAGTTAATTAGGAGCTCTTTTGAAGCTTTGTAGTTTTCTAGTGCCTGGTAAGCACACTATGACACAAGTTTCCTAGTAAATATGAAATTCTTGCATTTTATGAGAATTGCCCAGTCGTGTTTTTGCAATTGAAGTGAGTGAATGACCATAAATCTTAAAGAAACATAATAAATAACATTATTAGAAGGTAAGAAACAGTTACAAGAGTTTTTTTTTTAAATTTGTATATAGAAAATTGAGTAAAGGTTGTATATAAATGGGAGAAGTTATACTTAAAACTATGGAATTTTCTTTTTCAACTGATTCCTTTTTATCGTTGTCATAATTCATATGAATGTTATTTTTGTTATTTTATTGTTTTTGTTAAAATAAAATTTTGAATAAAATATTCATTTATTTCGTTACAAAAATATTTCTCTTTGACTGTCCCCTAATAAAGTCTTTTTAACCCCGCAATAGCTTGAAAACTGCTTCCCTTAGTATTCCTGTGAAGGTCTTCAGAAGCGCTTTCAAAGAAGGTTCATTGCAGTGCTTCCTTCTGCGGACATGCAATGTTTAAAAAGAAATATACTGGGATACGAGGGTGAAGCACTCCAAGCTTCCAAAGAAGCGCCCCATCAAGGCTTCTGAAGTGCTTATTTTCCCGCTGGGATGTGTTACGAGTTGTATTACGTTTACTCATTTTGTTAAAGTATGCGTATAATCACTGTACTATTGTTATTGTATATGAATTTATGCTTTGACTTAATTAGTTTTTTTTGTAAAGAAATGTAACCAAATATGATTCAACACCATACAATAAGAGTAAAACAATACTTAGCCTTAACCTTAAACTAAAGAGGAAAACCTCATTAGAATGGAAGTGAAAAATGAACCACTTTGTAAGCTCTCAAAATTAACTTTAGTTACAACCTTCCGAAAACTCGTTAAACTTTCGTCATTTAAAAAATTTGAAAACTTCAGCTCAAAATCTCATTCTAACTATTCAAGTGCACTTGAAAAAAAAAACACTTCATGGCCACATGAGCTGACCAAATGATATGGTATAAAAGTGCGCATAGAAGTATTCCTTGTCCACAAGACGGAAAACTTTTCTTGGGTTTATTGCTTTCCATTTATGTAGCCGGAGAGTGGGCTCTACCCAGTTTTCCAAGCAATCTATTTTTCTGCATAACACGTGACTCATTCAACTCTATTTTCGTCTTGAAAACTATTTGAAAATGTTATAAAAATTTCTGTCACTTGCTGTGACGTTGAATAAAATTTTCCGTAGAATAAATTTTGCAGGGATTTGCACGCAACACTCCAGTCTTCACGTCTCTTATTCAAACCTATCAAATTATAAATTTCGATGAGTTAAATCTTTCTAAATCTCTAGTGAATAATGCAAAGACTTCCAGCGGCATAATCTTCTTACCAAGAGTTCTTAGTTAGTTCAGGGGGTAGTAATTCGGGGTGGATAAAGCTAAAAGTCCAATGGCGACGATTCTCAATTTTATGCGCCATTTGTGCTGATTAAATTTTCCTTTTTGTCTATCTCCTTCCTGTGCACTTGTATAATACAAGTTTGATGAAAGGTTAAAGATTGATGCGATTAGCAAATTACTTTGAATTGATCGACGACATAAAGCTCCCTGAGTAGCGAAAGTTTGTTATATATTGCTCAAAGCAATTGGTTTATTGACTCTCTTTCCCAATTTAGGATATAATAAGTTGGTGAAATTTGATGAAAAAGGAATTAAGATATTATAACTTTCTTTTTTTAGGTTTTGATTGTATTATTGATAAATTCAGTTAATTTTCCTGACCGATTTAAATAAGAGTTTTAGTTAGTTAGAGATAGAAACTTTTATGTACTACACCAAGTGGCAAGTGGCGGATGGCTGCTTGGCATTAAAAAAGAATTAACTTTGAACCTTGCATGTAGCTTTATTTGGATGGACAATCGACCTTATATTAAATTAAGATATAATATTCGTGACATTTACATAGTACCAACCTACATAAACTTTAACAATTGGAATCGTGATTTCGATGATATGGTTGACTTCATTTCCAAAATAAATTCCGATAACCTAATCATACTTGGGTATCTTAATATAAGAGTACGACAAGAACAGCTGGTTCCTGAAGAATTAGATTTTGGCCCACATATAAGAAATTATAGAAAATCATTTGATGTACTGGTAAACAATAAGGGAAAAAATTTTTTAGACTTCTGTGATGAACATGGTCTACTTATACTTAATAGCCGAACTGATGGAGATCTTAAGGGCAAGTTGACGTTTGTTGGTGGTAATGGAACGTGAATAAATGATATCGTAGCCGTATCCTTTTGCATGGCATATGAAGTTGTAAGCCTTAATGTTCAGGACGAAATTTATTCTGATCACTTTCCAATCAGTCTTGTCCTGAATATAAACTTGGTTTTGAATGAGAGATAGAAAAATTTAGAACCTTTACCAAAGTTGAATTGGAGTGCTCAACATGTTTCTGAATATAGTGATAGGATTAGTAATATGCTAGCAACACTCTGAGACCCTCTGCTGGACTCTATTGAAAATCTGTGGAAACTAGCTCGTGAATTATGTGGCAAACGGTTTATAGTGGGTGCGTACATTAGTACAGATTCGTTTAGAAGTCACTTCCAGACCTTATTTAATCCAACGCAGAGCTATAACCCTATTATATCTGCTGCACCTAGTATACAAGATGAAACGTTAAATAGACAGATCACAAAAGATGAACTAATTACAGTATTGGATAATTTGAAAGATGGAAAAGCTCCCGGAATGGACCGTATACCATATGAGTTTTATAAAAATGCGCCAGAAATTTTTCACAAGTTAGTTCATGCATTTAACTCTATGTTAGAGAAGGAGGTTGTTCCTCATAGTTTTACCAGCACGGTAATTTTCCCAATATTCAAAAAGGGCGATCCTAATAATGTTGTGAATTCTCGGGGCCTTTCCTTTATGGATAATAAATAATAATTTACCAGCAACTAAGTAATTGGGAAAGAGCGCATAAGATCCTCTTAGAGAACCAGGCTGAATTCCGCACTGGTTACTCAGCAATTTACAATGTGTATAACCTTATTAGCCTAGTAAAGCTGGCTCATTGTTATAATATAAAAAAAGTGTAGGCATTTTGCATTGACTTTAGGTCAGCCTTTGTCACAATTGTACGTACCTCTTTATTTTATAAGTTGTATAACTGCGGTATTTCTTCTAAAATTGTTCGTATTTTGCAAGAGCTTTATAAAAACACTACGGCGCAAGTATGGGATGGTGTGGGACTATCCGAAAGCTTCTCAACGAACTGCGGGGTTAAACAGGGATGTGTACTTAGCCCATTATTGTTTGCGCTTTATCTCAACGATTTAGAAGATTACCTAGGACTAGGCTTTCTAATAGGTAATATGGAGGCTAAGCTTTTGCTATATGCGGATGACATCGTTGTATTATCAGATGATCCAGCCAAACTACAGAGAAAAATAAACAAATTGCAAGAATATTGTCAGCTCTGGAGCCTTAAGGTTAATTTAGAAAAATCCAAAATAAAGATCTTTCAAAGACGGGCTGGTCCAAGAAAAACATCTGCCAAGAGATATACGCCTAATATTGGTACCAGAGCACAGTGGCATTCCGGGTAATTGTAGAGCCGACGAGGTATAGATAGTCAGCACTACTCTCCTTCACTCGAACATAAATCACCAGATTGGCAACTCGTTAGCAAGAATAAATATTATAAGCATTGTCGTGGCCCTCATTGCCTCATAGGTAGATTAAATACGCCTTCAAAAGACTTTAGCAGGAGTTGCCAAGTTGAGGAGGAAAAGTAAACCATCTACCGCTTTCTCTGTAATTTTCCGGCTCCAGCCGACCGTAAGAACCGGCCATTGGGCTCCTTTTTTTCAAAGAGTTAACCGAATTAGGTTCTACCGATGTCAGGAACATAGGTCTGTTTATCAGGAGCTCTAAGTGGTTCCCAATTACGTGGCAGGATTGTATGGTAAATCTCGTCATCTCATGCTCTAGCCAACAACAGAGTTCCAGATCGACCCATCAAGAGCTTCTGGTTAGCCCCTCCCTCTCTCTTAAGGGGTTAAATAGGATTAAGTTCATAACCTCAACTGTGGTGTTGCAATTGGGCTTTCCGGTCTAAGTGTTTTCTTCCTTCCTGGAAAGGCTGCCACTTTAACCTAACCTAACCTACCTAATAAATTTACTTTTTTTTAATACCTACACAAAAGAAAAGTCCCAGAGACCTTGAGTATACATTATTCATGAGTTTGAAGTAATCTATCGTCTCAGCCCTTCTCGACGGGTAAACTTTCAATCGCGTCTTTCTCGAAATAATTTTTTCCGAACTGGCGAATATTCGAATGCTAATGATCCGATTGTAAACGGCCTATTTTAAAATTTTCTTAATATCGGTTTTCTTATTTTAATAATTTATCTTTTTTAATACCTTTGAAGTAACATATCTATTGAAGAATTTTATTCATTCGCAAAAAAATGAAAAAACCGGATTAAGGTTAATGATAGAGGGACTCATAGAGATTAAGAAAATTTTTGGATTTTAAAATTCAGATAAACCAGACCCGCGATTTTCATCCCGACAGGTGGTCCCATTTTTTAGAGGACCTCTACGACGAAATTCGTTTACGTCTATGATTAATTTCTTTAACAAAAGTTTATTTCAATATACTTCAAAGTTTTGCATTTATATACTTCATTCATAACCCTTTCATTATTTTGGAAATTATTAAAAATGGCGCTTCACATCGTTCCCCCTAAGATGTCACTTTTCTAACATCTAACACCGGCTAAGTGGACTAGAACGGAAAGTAACTTGGACCGATTAGGATTAGAATGTTTACTCATTAAAAATAAAGACAAAAGTTTGTCAAGAGCTCAGACAAACAGGGTAAAGATAAAGTTGCGGATGCCTGAGCAGGTGCAATATCTTCATGAAAAAAGAGAATCTTGTAAACTCTTGCTATCCTTAAAATCATGCCAGTTGGAACAAATCGTGGAGCAGTTCAAATGCTATCTTGAAATTAATTGAATTATTATTCAAATTTTTCAGCTAATTTTAAATTCAACAATAATCCCTTTAAGGTGTGAAGATTAATGGAGACAATAATGTGACCTAAAACAAGACGCAAAGATGATAAAATTTCTTACAGGAAGCTTTCACGAAAAGGAACCTCTGTTGGGAAATCAATCACCTATGAGAAGTTTAGCTTCATGCTTCCTTTCCCTTACATATTTTTAATCCGTTCAAAGGATGAATTTTCATGATTTATGTTGCAATTTCAATTCACCCTTCAACCGTGTAATTCACTACTGGAATGCGATACATCCGGTTTTGCGGGTACGACGGTGCTATCTGCGCCGTACGTAGAACCATTATATTCTGGAATTTTTTGTCTCCCCTCTTCGTTTTATGTCAACATATCCTGCTGAAACGTTGAATTCCTATTTATGAAGCATAAAGCGATTTTTCGACGAAATTTTAGAAAGAAACTGCTGAAGACAATAGAAGTACTTATCGGAGGGAACGATTTTTCACATACAGGACAGGACTTTCAGTCTCTGTGCCTTTACAATTTCAACAGCATTTAGTCTCAGCATGCTCGTTTACATTGAGAGCAGCCATAATAACCAGCGTGACATGGATGCAAATCGATTTTAGGGACTCCAGGATGCTTTGCGTAACGTTTTACATTTAAATTACCGACTATAATGCATTCTGGATGTAATCTGAGGGTTAACCCTTACGAACACATGTCAACAAGGAATATTATCATTCATCATTATTCTGTAGGGGGCATACAGACTTGCACTCGTTCCATTTTGCTCCGACAAATGGGTGTTACGCCTTGCTATTGAGAATGTCACTCTTCGAGGATTTGCACGTTCGTCAAGTAATTGTAAAACCGGATCTGATGTCAAGTCAGCAGTCTATTTTATTTCGATGATGCAAAATAAAAATTAGCGCGAATCCATGAATTGCATTAGGTACCTAGACCTGTATCGAACATTTTTACGACATCGATTTTTTTTAATTACAGCAATTATGGATTTTCTTTGTCGCATCGAGGAAGACAGTTTCAGCAGAAATGCGATGTGGCCTCACCGTTCACTATTAAAGTTTTTGAGTTATCAACAAAAAATAGGGGATGAATTATTAAATGTTTATTTAATTCGCCGGTTTTAACCTTTCATATCGGAAGTCTCAGGTTCAAACCCCGCCGGCTGCGAACCTATTGCCAATAAAGGGCAAATGGGGGTTTCAGAGTAACCCGGCTAGCCAGGAATGAATACGGAATATATTACGTATGCATAACAGTAAGGCGTGTATTCAATTACAGTAAGTATTACGTATGCAGTACTGAATGCATTAATTTATACGGGCCATATCCACAGGTGTAACATATTACTTGTAATACATTAAAAATTCATGACGAATCTATTATACGCTTAGATACTTGTGATGCATTAAGAATTCATGACAAGTTTAGGTATATATAATGTATTAAAAAACCCTATTGGCAAATAAAAACAATGCATTTCATCCAGGAAATTCACGTACGTGCATATTGCTAGGTTTCCGCAAAATAGCATTGTAAATTTTCTTTCCTTCATGAATATTTCGCAATACTTTCATAAAAATACAGAACGCGATAACAGGTTGATAGCCCTACTGAACTTCAGACTAATTCAAGAACAATATTTTGCTATTTCTTAAACTTATTTTACTAAAAAATGTGCAATTTTGTTTTGTGTCTTTGTAACGAAGGATTTTGGTCCGTACATAAATTTATGTCGTCACCTATGTAATTTTCTCGACATTTCACTTTTTACACAAACTCTTCGTTGTACATGTCCATAAAAACTTCATTTCCATAGTATACAAATCTGCATTATGTAATCCACCAATAAAAGCAAAAGAGACTTGCGTAGCGAAACAAAGAAAAACCCAATTATGCCCACCAGCTGCGTTGTCGTATTAAATTCTCTGCATAACAGTTGTATCAAGTTGTTCATAGTAAAAGGCCAGAAAATATATGGTGGGGAATTATTCTGGGCCTTGCCAAAAGTATAAAACCGAGTATAACCGTACAGAATTCAAGCAGTAGTATCTCGGAAGGGGTCCAGTTCAGACTTAAGTGCACTTAAGTCAGAAGCTACAAACATAACGCCGATAAGCAATTGTGGCTTAAATTGGACAACAAAAGTCCCAGTAGTTAGTTTTACCTGTCCCTTTCCAATCAACCCATCCTTATCGACCTTCTGTGGCGTTAGCCTGTTGGTCATCCGTTAAAATATTGGCCGTGGTGTTACCCTGTCAATCTACCCATCCTTATCGACCCTCCGTGGTGTTAGCCTGTTGCTCTTCCGCAAGATTGGCCATAGTGTTAGTCTGTCAAGCTATTTCTCCCAAACCGCCCTACCGTGGTGTTAGCCTGTTGGTCTTCCGAAAGATTGGCTGTGGTGTTAGCCTGTCAATCTACTCATCTTTATCGACCTTCCGTGGTGTTAGCCTGTTGCTCCTCCGCAAGATTGTTGTTAGCCTGTCAATCTACCCATCCTTATCGACCTTCTGTGGCGTCAGCCTGTTGGTCATCCGTTAACATATTAGCCGTGGTGTTAGCCTGCAAATCTACCCATCCTTATCGACCTTCCGTGGTGTTAGCCTTTTGGTCTTCCGCACGATTGGCCATGGTGTTAGCCTGTCAATCTATTCTTCTCATACCGACCTTCCGTGGTGTTAGCCTGTTGCTCTTAAGCAAGATTTTCCGTGGTGTGAGCCTGTAAATCTACCCATCATTATCGACCGTCCGTGGCGTTATCCTGTTGGTCTTCCGCAAGATTGGGCGTGGTTTTAGCCTGTCAATCTATCCGAATTCCTACATCCTACGTCCGTACAATATCGCATCTCTCTCTCTCTCATTGAAAGTATCGACAATAACCGCTTTCTCTTCACCTACTTTCCCATAGCATTAGCCGTAAAATAAAGAGCTAGAAATAAGAAACGTTGATTGTGAACCGGAAAGAACGAAACCATTTTATATTTATTTTGTAAACGAGACTTTTCAATTAGTTGGAACCTTGGAACCCGGCAACCCCTCTATTGAGGCTTTAGGGGAAAAGACCCATTACATCTTGCCAGAGTGTGATACAGTTAGATAAAATTTACTTGTGAGTTTTACTTTTAATATAAATTTGCTTTTAAAACGCACTTCAGGCACTTGTTTTTACTTGGAAGATATCACAAGAACTGAAAGAATTTCTCTGCTACAGTGTTATTAGTTCTCCTCATAGCTCAATTCAATTTAGAGAAAACAATTTACGTTACATGTAAGGTACTAGTAATGCACGTGAAATCAAATACACAGCATATTCTTTACAGCTGTGTTACAGGTAATGCATTGAAAATGCATTTTAGTTGCTTATATATTACATGTGGCTAGCTGAGAATATCGGTGGTTCGGAATGCACCTTAAATAGAAACTGGATAGAGAAAGAGGGAACCATAGTGAATCCTTTGTAAATTTAATCAGATATTTCTCGAAATATCTAGAATTGTAGGACGTTATAGATGAAATAATCGCGGTCGTTCATTACAAAGTGAGTGAACCACTATTTTGAAGACCAAATACATGGCGACTTACCGTGAGTCAGTGTATGAAGTGTCCTTTTGTGTGATGGGGTTTTCGAATCTTCTTCTTCTTCTTCTTTCCTGTTCAGGTCGATATTGGAACCGAGCTGAGGTTCAGGAACTTGCTCTTGTTTACTCTCAACTTAAACGTTGACAAAATTCAGGTTTTTTTAGAAAACGGCTTTATTACCAACTGCCACCAATGTTCGGTAAAACGCGGATTGGATCCTTTAAAAGAATAACGATCGCAAACACCGCAGTAAAGTGTGTATCGAGTTGAAGCAAAGATAATTTCCCGATGCCATTTCCATTGAAAATGTTTTGGCGCTTATCAATTTGGAGCTCTGCAGAAAGACGATTTTCAATTTTGAGCAACTATTACAAAAAATTCGTGCGATTGGGAAGACTTTGTCGAAATAATATGTACGCTCAAAATTTCGTTCAGTGTGCCCTGTAGATTTTATGTTATTTTTAAAAACAGATTCGTCCAAACTGCCTACAATAAAATTACAGGGTATTAAGCTATTGTTTAAGATTAAATATTATTCAAAAAAAACCTCAATTGAGTCTTCAGCTACTACCTGAATGAACCTAGCTCTATACAGGCAGCGTACCCATTAAAGAGGCACGATATCGACGCAATTGGCTGGCCGAGATTTCTCAAGG
Organism: Leptarthrus brevirostris; assembly: GCA_964036015.1. Lineage (NCBI taxonomy): Eukaryota > Metazoa > Arthropoda > Insecta > Diptera > Asilidae > Leptarthrus > Leptarthrus brevirostris. Next base: position 20,969,096 of record OZ038371.1, read on the forward strand.
ACGAAGCCAGAATGGAAATGCCCAAGTCGCCAAGCAGTTCGGAGGAATTGCTCGTCCCCAACAATAAATCGAAGTAAAAAGTGATTTTATAAATCCGACGACTCTTCTCAAGTGAATCGACAGAGATCAGGCCGAGTCTAGCAGGATAGGATGGGAGGGATAAGGGATCGGTTGATATGGACAGCAGAGTAGGGACCCCATACCGGACAAACGTATTCCAGTATATGTTTAACAAAAGTTTAGAAAAGTAGTCTAGTTAAGTAGGCATCGTCGAGCACATAATTCACCCTTCCCACCACGAAATCCACGCGGTTCTCGAAGGAAAGGTCAGAATTACGCACTATTACCAGATCCTTGACTCTATCAAGACACTTTCGACAAAAGAGTAGTCAAAAAGAAGGTCATTACGGTTAATTTATTAGAATTAAAGGGAAGACGGTTACTAGAACACCAGTCGTGAAAAATATGGATGTCGGAGATTAACAGGGCACAATCGTTGTCGGAAGAGACCACGCGGAATACTTTTGCGTCATCGGTATAACACATTATTCTGGAGCCAGTCAGGAGCAGCAAGATATCATTACTAAAAATTATGACGACGAGAGAGCCGAAAATGCTGCCCTGGCGCACCCCGGAAGAAAAAGAGATTAGGTTGAATAGAGCATCATGGAATAGAGCACGATGAGTGCAACCGGACAAGTAGGAGGACAACCAATCAACAAAACATGTTGAAAATTCAAGCAGATTAAGCTTGTGAATAAAATCGGTGAATATGCATATTATACACTATTAATTTATTATAGATTTTATTAAGAATTTTAAAAACAAGACTTTATTAAATTTTTTTTTTTTTGATTGGATACTTCCTACGATCACACAATTTAGACACGACTGGGAAGAATCCAATAGTCACAACTATTTATATTTACGCCTCGGCACGCCCTTGCACACTATTATGTTCTGAAATAAAAGAAAATAACATGTGAGACTACGTCTCAGTGAACAACTCTACATATTTACACAAACACACATACTGCCTCCTAGACCTATAACACAAGTCACCCGGAGGATCATCACACACGCACAATTACTAGGCCTAATATATAATGACGGTCACCCGGTAATTCAACTATGCTACTTACGTAGACCTCTTAGAATTACCTAGACCACTTGCAAATTATCTAGAATTGTACTCACCATATCTCATTCTCTACTATCTAATTTTCACTACACACATATCTTGAAGACTGAACTCTTATTTTAGCATGCGACACTATTTAAACTGCGAGATCGAACATTTCTAAGAAGTCTAACTTATCTATCAGTCTGCGTATCTTACCTCTTTGCATAATATCATTCTAGACTGGCGCCTTATGAGTTTATTTGGCGGAATGATTATGTATTACTTAAAGATCCCTTTTTTTTAAAGGAAAAACGAATTTGGGGTTTTCCCTTCGTTTTGTGAAGACAGCGTACTTTACCTCTTCGCGTAATCTCATTTTAGACTGGCGCCTCATTTGGTTATTTGGCGGAATGAGATTTTATTGCTTAGAGATCCCTGTTTTTATTGAACTACGAAGATGCAGTTTTAGGTTTATCTACATTGTATTTATTTTGCCCAACTGGCGCCTTACCTTCGTTTTGTGATGACATGCAGTCGACCTGAAAGCCTGACTCAATCAGAGGCAACCATTGATGCAAGAATTCGAGCCCTTGATGAAGCCATGCTTGAAAGAGCCAATAATGGGTCTGCAATGAAAACGGAGCACGTCACTGATTAAGGGCTCGAACACCCTCGCAACATAGCACAAAATGGGAATGGGTCTATAATGTCACAGAGTCCTTCTATAGCAAAGAGAAATGGCTCAATCCAGAGACAGGTTAAATAGATAACAAAGAACAGGGTAAACCGATGCGTAGCGCCTTTTCCAGAAAGACGAAGAGATACCGTCGGGGCCACACGAAAATCCGTCAGGCAAATTCGACGAGTATTCAGTGACCTTGGCGTTATCAAAAAGTTAGTCCTTGGGTTCTTGGGGAAGATTTCAAGCAATAACTGCCGCCGGAGCGGATTTCACAAGGTATTGATAAAATGGCATCAGAGCTTACATAAGATTTTTCGATCTATTTCAGTGAATTTGAAATAAATACTGTAAACGGCAAATAGGACTTCCCGCCAAAAATCCAGAAAGCTTACCTCTGGGCCAGGTATAATTCGAATGGGGCATTGTTATTCGACATTAAAGATATTTGTAAACTCATTGTGTATTTTAGGATTGTTTGTTAGACATCTTTAGTCTCTATTGTTCTCGTAACCTTTTGTGGGGTATGGAGGAATACTTCAACCAAGTTGAGACAGCAATTGCAAGTGGACTCACAATTTTCAGTGTACTCTAAACCACCGACATTTTGTCTGGAAATTCCAATAACCTTTTTTATCGTAATCGTACAATATTGAGTCACCGCCGGTGGGAGTCGAACGTAGGACCTTTGGGTTGGTAGTTTGACATCACATCACTTATTCCATTGACGACTTTGTCATATATTTTAGACATTTATTCTCGATTTTGGTAGATGGAATTTTCAAGTAGATGTATTTGGGTAAACATTTATATCGAAGCGATTAAATTTTTTAGACAATTTATAAAAAATTAAAAGTGTAGGAGTAGATTTGAACCCTGGCGAACCCCAGTATTAAAATTCATTGAAGGATAGGACTATGTATGTATGCAACTCTCCACTGTATCGGTGTTTTATTTGGTATTTTAATTTTAATTCAATTCAATACTATTTTATTTGAGTACATTAAAGTTAACAAAACTTATATTTAATATGCACAAAAAATTAAATTCAAAAAAACCTATTAACTTTACAAAAGATGTAAGAAAAAGGAAAGACTGAAAAATAATTTTGTTATAAAAATGCTAACTAAAGAATTGTTCTGTTGAAATAAATTAAATTTCTCCTTCAAAACTGCCATCGACAAAGAGACAAAAAAAGAAATTAAAAAAAAAAAAAGAAATTTAAAACCGCGGAAAACAAAAGAGTATTTTAGTTTCAGAATAATTTAGTTGGTTTTGAAGTGCTCTAGGGCTTTACTTTTGCTAGTAGTCATTGCAGCTGTGCGTCTCAAATCCGAGGGCAAAGAGTTCCAAAGTCTGATCGCATGAACAAAGAATGATCTTTTCGACTGCAAGACCGTGAATCTAGGTAGAATTAGTGATCTTGTCCTTGACGAGGTTGCAAAAGAAAGCTTGCTAAATAGATACTGGCCGCCCAGATGTCATTAGATTACGAAGAAAAACCACTGTACCATATTTAATAAATTGGTTTAAACTACAACCCAAAAGCGTACTAGAAAAGGAGGACACGTGATCTTAACGACGTAGTTTATATACGTATCGTAAACAGGAGTTGAATGCTACGTTAAGTTTGCGGGAAGACTCGGCATCCAAACAACCATAAATCTCCACCCCAAACATTATCAGTGGAATTACCAGAGACTTAATCAACGTTAGCCTTGTTAATTGTATAGTAAATGATGCAGAATACCGTAGACTACGTAGTCCTTCATAAATTTTACCAATAATTGAGTCAACATGGTGCTCAGAGGACAGTGTGTTATTCATGATTAGACTCAGGTTCCTGACAATATTTACGAATTGTATAACATAGTTATTAAGCAGAATGGGCGACAGTTCTTGTGTATATGATGATAGGTTGAGATTTCCTTTTATTAAGTCTTAATCCATTTGATTCCGTCCACGCCCAAATGGCTTGCAGATCCTCATTAATTCTGCACACCCTATATATCTGTACGTTATCCGCATGCATGATAATCTTTGAAAATTTTAGGCAACTTGACAGATCATTGATAAACATGGAGAACAAAGACCCCTAAGAGAGAATATGGACCCCTAAGGCACGCCACACAAGACCCAACGGGGGTGGGTGAAAGTTTTCATTACCTTCACCACTTGAGACCGGTTACTTACAAAGTTAGGTATGAGTTTGATAGCTAAATTGGAAAAGTTAAAGTTATCTACAAGCTTTCGGCACAATGTAATGAATCAAGAGGCTTCGTAAAATCGAGTAGCACCAAAATAGAAGACATTTTTTAATCTATTCCAACTCTTATATCGTCAGTTAGACCAATAAGGGCACTTGTACAGCTGTGGTCGGGACGAAAGCCTGATTGCCAAGGAATCAGAAAATTTTCAGCCTCGACATAATCATCATCTGACGTTAGATTGTATGGCAAAAGCAGTATTGAAAACCTCATCATCTGTAACATCGCGGAAGTTAAACAGTCTGCCATCAGCATCAGAGTCAAAAGGATCAGTCGAAGAACCAGGGGCCGTTGGTTATAATCCTTGTAACTGAATGAGGTGTTGCTCTGAGGTGAGGGTTGGAGTTCGTAGGTAAGAAAAATTAGGTCATGCCCCGAAATGGATAATTGGTAGTAAAATAATACTTTTTCGAGATAAGTCGTGAGGAAAACATCAATAAGAGTTGCAGTCTCTCCTGAGAAATGGGTTGGCTCGCTACAATTAACCATGTGAAGTCCTGCACCGAGTACATCGCTTAAAAAACAAACGAGAAGCAATAACATATTGACTCAATACATTCTTATTGACGTCGCCTGCAATTATCGGGTTGTATGCGCTGATTACCATAATTTTTTATGAGTGACATTTTAACTCAACTACCACGTAGTCACATAACCCTATCGTTGACCGCTCCACCATATGCACGTTAAGTGAATTTCGAACAAGAATTGCAGCTCCCCACACCCCGACCGAAAAATTTATACAATATCAGCAATTATTGGTTTAAAAAAATGCATTTATTGGTAGTCTATACAGAAGAGGCTTCAGTAATTTACCAATTGAGTTACGAAGTGTTTGAAATGTGCCGCTATTTCGAGAGTACTTAAACCACTTCTATTAGTCTAATATACAAGATTCATTGTATCCTTCGTGATATAGGGTATCATCCAGGCCATTAGCAATGTACGCAAAGCTGGGCATGGTACAAAGTCAGCGCAATAACTTCTGCACTACTGACGATGACACCTCTCTCGTTCCTTTAACCCCTTGTGGAGCATAGGGCGTCTACTACACCAACTCTCCACCTGGTTCGGTTCTGCGCCAAGGCCTTTAATTGTGGCTATGATTAGTTGATCTGGATAGCTTCCCTCCCGATGAATCTTCTCCATGTGTTGCGTGGTCGTCCAATTCGGCGTCTTCCCGGCATTCCGTGCGGATTCTAATCTAAAGCCTGCGCGATGTTGTTTGGCTCTTTTCTTATTGTGTGACCTATCCATTGTCAGTGCAAATATTGGTGTCTATCCCATCTTGACCTAAAATTCTGTGCAGGTCTTCGTTGGTTGTAGACACTGGTTGACTAAGGCTTATAGCTTAGATGTAATTTGAAGATAATCTGAATGAATTTAAACAGTTAAATGATTTTGAGGTAACAGTAAACTTTGTAATGGTCTTCTCTTGTGAAATCCCAAAAGAGGGGGTTGCCGCTAGCTCTGGAGTTGTCCAAGGTTTTAAAGATTGAAAAGAACCATTTACAAAATAAAAGTGATTTCTTTATTCAGCTTGGTATGATGGATAAGTGGGGACCGAAGTACTCGACACTGTGAAGAGAGAAAAAGAGAGAGATTCGGTTCAGTACAGATGTGTGGGCTTGCTTCGATTGATGTTGTTGCCATTTATATGCGGTTTTTTGACTGTATACGTACCCATATAATTAGAACTGTATATTATCTTGACAGTAAAGGGAACAGAATACACTGATAGTCTGACACCTCAGAAAGTCTATAGGACGAGATGACGAAGAGGCTGACACCACAAAAGGTCTTAGGACCGGACAGATACAAACAGGCTTACACCACAGATGGTTTCCGGATGTAACTACTAGAGTGAAGCATAAACCAACAACTTTTGTTTATATTCACAAAATAAGCTAAGTTCTGGACTTATTATGCCACAATACTACAAGAACTATACTATACCCCTTTACTGGTACAAATGCTCGAATTCTGCTTTGTGATGCTTGCTTTTACGACGATGCAAGTGAAAATTCGGTTTATCCTTAGTTTTAGATGTTTAGTGGACGTGAAAGTTTTTTCAACTTAAACAAAACCATATAGCTGCCTCTGCATGACGTAATCATGTACGGAACAAAATGCTTCGTTACAACTTACGTTTCCATTACATGACATTCATATTTCAAGCAAGTATCCTGAGCTTTTTTTGGTCCTTCGAGCCGGCTAAATAAATGGACTTAGTTGAGGGAATTTTTTCTCATTTGTGCCGAATGAACCACCAACTGCCAGCCATCTATGATGATTTAATCATAAAACCCATAGATATTTTCTCTGTAGCCTATCTGCAGAAAATTTCCTTTATTCACAGTAGGTATTTATTTTTACTGCTAACAACTATACCTTCTGACTGAAATCTTCACCAAAATTTAGCTCTTTTAATTTTTCTGGTTAAACAGCCGGCGGAAGGTCAAGAAATACACAGTCGTCACACACATGTTATGCTGTTTTCTAAGCTGGGAAAAGGTTTTTTTTAATACGATGTGGCCAAATCCTGGGGACAACCCTTTGATGCGTTAGCATGGTTTTGGCCGGAAGGGAATTAGGGTAAGAGAAGTGGGGAAACTTGAGTCTTGTTTTTGAATTGCTGCGAGCTAGACAACAGCCCAGAGACGGGGTGGATTATTTTAATTTCTTAATAAAAGCTCACGGAGTCATCTGGTCTCAAACCCGGGACCCATGGCATGTTGGTCTTGCCGCTCAACGTATTGATCCAACTCTAGGATAAAAGTCAGGTTTTTTTATCGTAATAACTTCTAAGATATTTTTGGTTAATATCACTAAAATGCAAGACTTTTATTTTGACTCTACTCCATCTATGCTTTACTTTTCTTCTCTAAAATGGCAACATTACCAAAATAGACCTCTCAACTCCTTTCTACTCAATCAGAAGGAAGATATATTTTATCAAGACTCCTTCAAACAATTCCTACCCTTCTGACAGAATTTATGTTGACATTTATTCAATTAAATGTCGACCTTTTCGTAGAATTTCTTCACTCTAAAATTATACGAAATACCAAAATATTTCTTTAGCTGTTACGATTGCGTGTCCTTCCTGATTGGCGTGACAGTTATTTCATTGGGACAATTCATTATTTCATTTACTTCCGCTTTATCTTTGTGCTTTAAAACTAAGTTAAGTAGAATTTGTTAGTGTTAAGTCAGAAAAGAAAATTTTTATACTAAGCAAAAGTTGGCGAAAGTTTAGTGAACTACTTGTGAAGGGAAATAAATGTTTACGTACTGTGAATAAGGCTGACACCACGTAGTACCTTACTAATTATAGCTTATAGGTCCTTAGTTTTATACGTTCAATTTCCTGCAACCTTACCTTCTTATCCCGCACGTGGTCTATCATCACATAATAGTGCGTCCAACCAACCTAAGCATAAATTTTCTTAAGTTGAAAGTGGTCAATTTGGGGCACTTGAGTTGATAATTGTTAGAAGTCATTAAGAGTTCGCTTTGAAGTTAATCTTAAGTTTATGGCATGTCTAATTGAAGACATTTAGTGGAGGTGAAAGTTTTTCCAACTTGAACAGAACCACATACGTTGGAGCTTTCTTCCACAACTCATCTATCATTTTACGTAAACTAGAATTCTCGAAGGCTTCGAAACTTTGAGAAATTTATGTGCTTCCTCTGGGAACCTTTGACAAATTAATTTTTGCCCGCATATGAGTTCCCTTTTTCGGGTAAACATGATAAACAAAACCAAATTTCCAATGGGTGGTGTAAACCGTTTGGAATATAACCCGAATGTGGTAGAGCCGTTTAAGATTAGTACTAGAGATAATGAAACTATACTCTTCCCCAAAGGGGTAATTTAAACACAACTTTCGCTAATTACTACAAACGAATGTATGCCTCCTGTTTTCAAATTTCAGGATATGTGATCATGCTATTGCTCTCCGAGGGAAACTTTGTAAGGCAAGTGTGTGAACAAGAATAAGTTGTGGTTTCTATAAAATGTGAATCGTTTGGACATAAGTACTTTAGATGTCGAGTATTGCTAGATATGGTTTCTTAGAAATTTGCTTTCATTTTTATACGCTTAAGGAAGGACTTGCTTATGAAGCCAGAAATAATATTAGACAGTTTACAATGAGAGGTTTTTGAACCGTATGTACATATAACAAAGTTATCTCAACTTTAATATACATATGGAGAGAAAGATATATACACTATGGGTATCGAATGAAGCGTTTACGAACAAGCCCTATTTCTGTATGAGACACATCAAGCAGAATATAAATGATATTTAGTGCAGTTTTTGTTGTAAAAGTAACTAGGGCTATTCAACTTAAGACTGATACTGCCTGATAGTATGGATAGAATGCTCCTGGCTGCTCTGACACTCTCGGGCTGGAACCGGTGAAGTTTGGTCGTCCATCTCCACCTTTATATCTTACGAATAGCGCTGGAAGCTCGCTCGACTCTCATGCTGTTCGTGGCTGTACCATGAAGGTGACATCCTAGCATGTCTGTTATTAGCGTGCATCTGCGTGTCCAGAGTTCACCCTGATACCTCCGAGGGTGACATAGTTGATCAAATTTTTTCTCGGGCTGGTATTCTCGGCAATATGTTCGCTAAACCTTGTGCACGGCACAGCTTCGTTCATCGGAGAATGCTTTTAAGGTTGTCGCCTCTCCGGATACATGGGCCTCCGAATCCATTGTTCGAGAGTTCATCCCTAACGCCCGACCGGGTTCTGCCTACAAACCAAAAATCTTGTCAACCAGCTATCTTTCTCTTACGCTAACATAACAGAGTTGCAGTCTAAGACTGTCCTGTTTTTCTCCTCTTCTTCTGCGTCTTACTCCGAAGATTTCTACCTGACTGAAACTTGGCTGTATGTCGGGATTTCTGAATCAGAAGTGCTATTAGGAAGAGTATCTCGTACTCGGTCGTTCATATTTCTGACTCCCGTGATGTTGAGATTTTGTGCGTGCTCTTGAGATTCGCTGCCAAAAGGCTGTTTGTTTTTACCGCTTTTATTTTACCTTGTTCACCCTCCGCAGTATACGAACTGATGCCTGCTTCTACTGGCATTTCGTTTGACTTCCTGCTTCCCACTGCATTGTGATTTTCGGCGATTTTAATTTTTTTGACATTAGATTAGTACCTTCTGTTGACGCTGATGGTTTTATATCCTCATTCATATCTGCTCCCCATTACGTTCGGTCCTTTGTGGTCTCGGTAACCTGTTTCGGCTTGTCTCAGTGCTGTGATATTGCTTACGACTCGGGTAGGTTTTTGGGCCTTACGTTTTCGTCTGACCCAGACAGTACGATTGTAAGGAAATGCCTGAATATCCTTAATTCCCGAATCGTGTCATCACCCTGAACTCATGGTTGTCATGCATTTCGACACCGCCGACGTATCTCTTTCTGTACTTGGCTGGTTTTTTAACTAACTGACTTAACGTCCACCGATTACTGCCTTCTTTCTTATGATTGGTCGTGCGTGCTAGGAGAGTACGTCTTGTCTACCGGAAGTGTTACTATTGACACTTCTAGTTCGGGATCCCTTCATTTGTTTCGTCTCTAGCTCGACGGTGCCTCGCAACATGTGAAAAATTTTAAGGGGTAAAGCTTGGAAGAGGTTTTCTCCCTCTGGAAGTCACGATGACTACTTAGCGTACTACGATCTCTGTCGCCGGCTTTTCGCTCGGCTGCGGAATTCCTTTGCCGAATTTCGCGATTGTGAGAACGAAAATTCTCTTAGAATAGCCAATTACTTCACGGAATTCTACCAAACTTCCTTCTCTAATATCTCTACTTCTCTCCACTTGACGCGACTCCCGCCTACCTCGCTTCATTCCTACTTTCTTCTTGAAGCTATTGCAATCCTCTCTTGCTTGTGTTCTTTATTATTTATTCAATCTTTCCTTGCATTCCGACCATTTTCCTGAGCTTTGGAAGACTTCTGTGTTAATTTCTCTACTATTATTAACCGATTACAAGCTTGTAGCGGTACCGACGTACTTCGATTTTACTACAAATTCTTCTGTTATTATTCCAGCATGTTTTTCTCAAGGAAAAATCGACGACCACCAATCTTCATAAATTCTTTGCCGACCATTGAATCAGGTAAACAGATGGACTGTATATTTACAGATTTCAGCAAGGCCTTCGATAGAATTGACCATGCAATCTTTCTTGCTTCGTCGATTGGTTGTCCTCTTATGTGTCAGGTAGTAAATATCGTGTCCTATTCCGAGGAGCTTTTTCCGACCAAATCCTTGTCACCTCGGGAGTACCTCAGGGTAGTATCCTTAGCCAGCTACTTTTTATTCTACATATCAAAATGTTTCGTTTCTTCGGACCAGTTGAAAAACTCTGTGTTGTGCGACGATGCTAAGATTTTTTGCACTATTTCCCACGAATCAGACTCTAGTATGACTTGGCTTTATTCTGCATTTGGGGTTTACGCAATCCCTTTCCTTTAAATGCCGGCAAGTGCACCGCTATGACTATCTCCCGTAGAAGAGTACATCGCTATGACTATCTCCTCTTCAATTACTCCATCGGTGGTGTTGTCTTGGGCAGGGCTCATGTAGACTTGATCGTTGGTAGGGCTAGCTCAATACTGGGATTCGTTAAGAGATGGTCCAAGGCATTTGATTTTATCTACCTGACAAAGCTTTCAACCTCCACCTTCGTTAGAGCAATTTTGGAATACGCTCTTCCTGTATGGGCTCCCTAGTTCGCCGTTCACATAACCCACATCGAAGCAGTTCAGCGCAGATTTCTTAGGTTTGCTCTCCGCGAACGTCCTTGGAATGATTTTCTGCTGATCGGCTGGAAGTGGTTTCAATATTTTCAAAGTAGTATTTCTATTCGATTAATTGCAGGGAACGATAAATTCGTTCGAATTGCTGGGGTCTGTGAATACATGTATCCATCCCGCAGCGCTGTTTTAGGTAGGTATACCGACTTCCTATACGTCTCTGGTAACCGAATTTTATATGTCACGTTGATATCTCGACTTTTTAACGAGCACTTCCCCAACTTGGATATGGATCTCTCCAGGGCGCATTTGAAGATCCTACTTAGGCAGATGTAGGACATTAACAGATTGTGGACTGCATTGTCTGCTATCCCACGGTAATTTTAGGTTATTAATTTCTAGTTAAATTTTATAATTTAACATTAATAATCTGTTTCTGATGAATCTGAAAGGAATAAAAAAATGTGTCATCAGAAGAAACACCTATCTGGCTAGTGAGCTGATGCGTTGTCATAATGAAAAAGAACACTTTCAGTGTCGTAATTTTTTAGAACAGTTTTTTATTTATAGAAAAGAAACATTACAATATAATTTGGAAAGTTGGGAAGGACTACCCTAAACTGAATGCAAGACTTCATTGACGGTCTCCATGGGACGACAGTTAAAGCTACGGATTATTTTCAACAGTTTAAAATTTAGAAAAATCTCTATTATAATGATTTAGTTGTCCTATTACGAGATATAATGTCTCCTGTTTTTTCAATACTATAGAAGAGCTGATGATAATATTTTTGACAGAAACAGGTGTTTTAAGCTTCGTAGTAGATTTGCTATTCACACATTAACGTTTTTTAAATGTTTTCTTAATTTGCGAAAGTTTATGACAACATTATTGAATTCTGATCACTACAGATTGCGTTCGTAGCAAAGGTTAGATAGTGCTTTTAACAAAGTGCCAACTTTGTTTCTCTGTTAATGCTTCTAGAAAACTAAATAATATAATTAATATTCAACGTAGAGAATAATAATCCAAAACATCCTAGATAATCTCTGATTCTAGTGCTTATACCTGTTCATTATTACCATGAAAGGTGAAAATAATTGAATACATTTTCAGCATTAAATAAAGTTCCCCAGAAACTTTACATCTATCACTAAAACATAGGACATATCTAATAAAGCACATCCTCTTCATGAACGGTTTACCTGCCAGAATATTAAAAAGATAATTTATTGTCCCTGAAATAATAATTGCAACAATGATTCACCCTAGCCAATTAATCTTGGTCAGATAGAAGGACCGTGTACACAGCCGGTAAATGTTGAGTACTCACCTGCTCTGTACAAAGTTACAGTGAATTTTAAGGTTTAGATATGGCCATTACCATTATCTACAGTGACAGGAGTACTCAAGCGGAGGGAGTTAATGGACATTTTCCATTACCTTGTAGACCAAATATTCATCTGGACTCTGTATAAGGTAGAATGCATTAGATGAGGCATAATCCTGGCAAGGACATTTTACTAACAATTCAGAAGCGAACGAAAAGCTTGCTACTATTAAAAAGAACATTTTACCAGTTGGGGTGCTTTCCTTTATGCCAAAAGAAATGATCTTCTACTTTACAGTTTTTCTTTTATATAATGTTGTCCTATAGATTATCTATTGAATTTCTTATTAGGGGATTCTTTTCGTATTCATCATGTGCACAAAATAGGGGAGAAAGGACTTTGGGTAATAATGGGAAGTGATATATACTCACAATCTAAATGGATTTTTTTGAGAAACAATTGAAGTGTGTAAGCTTGCAACATTTGAGGAAATTTTTGTCGATTATGATAAGACCCAAAGTATGATAAATATATCAATATGGTATGGGAACAGTTCACAAGCTTAAGCACAACCTTAAAAAAAATAAATAAGAAGAACTGTCAATTTGTGCGGGCGTCAAATATCACAGACTCCGACATGTAATTTTGTCTGTCAGTTGATTTTCATCATGAGTATCTATTTTCATCATGAGTATCTGCACAACGCCTGACGTTAGAGTTTTATCCTAGGTCGCTTTTTTTATTGGAGAGCGGAGTCGCCACTTGATCGTTTTCTCAAATGTATTGACAGTATTCTTCAATATTATTGACGTCGGTGTTTTCCTGCATCTCTGGATTGCTTGCAATTGAGGATACATTGTTTCCCGCCTTTCGCATTCGTTGAATCCTCTAGTTAGTTTCAACGTATTTTGTTCTGAAGACCACTTAATTAAGTTGATTCGCTTCAGTGCATGCTTCATCTTTTCTGCTGTCATCTCGGAAACACAGCTTACTCTAGATATAAGCTCGGAAACTGACACAAACAGCTGAGCATTGGTGGTGTAAACAAACCGAAACTTGTTACAGCGAAGAATACGAAAAGGTTGAGGAATTTTACTTTTTCGTATTATTCTCTCATCTTTGAATTGACTTGATGCGAAACAACAAATGTTCTAAACATGTTGTCACAATAAAAAATTTCTCAATTACAATTTTTATGTGCTTAAATAAGAAGACTCTCTCTTGTGTTCGTTTTATTGAAGTATTGAGGTTAAAATGCGTCAAGGACATCAGCATTTGTTTTTTTGATTTGGTTAAGACAGTGTGCAGTTTTATTTTTGTGCAAGGAATGGGTAATCTGTGATACAAAAATAAATGAAATAATGACGACACATTTGGTGGTAAAATGGCGAAATGTTATGTTTTCCGGGCTTGTATTAAGAGTAGGTTATGTCGGAAATTAGAATCATCAAGTCTTTTTATAATATCATATATTTAAACCTATTGGATAGCCTGTTTCATCTTCGTTCCACTTGTCATCCTCAAAAGCTTCTTTTGCCATCTCCTGCTAATAATTCAAAAAGTAAGTAAGCTTTCAACTTTCATAATAGCAATTTGTAAGATTTGAGCAGCTGAGATTATCGCTAATGAGATTTTACGTAACGGAATCTGCGGAAATAATGTCCATGTCTGAAGCGCAACACTAAGTCTGCATCATCGGGGATCACTAATGAAATGGAATGCCCTGAAGTAAAGTCGCGTCATGTCTTACGGTTCATAAAGAGAATGTCAAATAGTATCTTCAGCGACCAAGCTCTTCTTATTGATAAAATTAATAGTTTTTAATCTAAACTGACCAACAACTTATTTATGTTGACGGGCATTTCTTAAATTGCAATATTGGTAATCTCGTTACTTTAAACGACACGCCAAATTCCACCACTACAGCTTTACTTGAAGAATCGATTGATACCTTATCTCGTGTCACACTGTTATCCAGAACATTGGTTGATATTTCTGATGTTGTGTCAAATATGGAAGCGCCTGTTTACTCCAATAATGATTACAGCTCTCTTTTACCAGCTTTAGGCGACATAAGGCTAGCAAATTCCTTGGATCAACGAAAAATATATCCTAGCATAGAGTTGGCCCTCCCAACGACGTTATTAATGTTGGATATGAAGTTCAATTGTATATCCACCCCGAGTACCCACAAACATATACTGAAAAGCACGAAAGTTGAGAGATCTCCAGAAGGACATAACCTGACATTTCCCGATGTACGGTTTACAATTATTCTAGATCTCACAATTAACATTAGATTTGATTTGGGAGAAATATCTTAATATCGTCCGCAAACACAGGAATTTTACATATTTCAAGCAAATAAATAATATCATCAATAGATAAGGCGAATACCGAAGGACCTTGATGACTACCCTGGGGAACACCATAAGAAGCCACAGAAGCGTCAGTGTACAACCAAAATGCACTCTATAAGTAGATAAATATCACTGAATCCATATAATGAGCGAGAGCGGGAAACCCAAAATAGCTAATTTGAAAACGAATATATAGTTTAGAGTAAGACAGCTAATAAAAAGCCTCACTGAAGTCAGTATAATTGCAGCAGGTTGGCAATAATCAAAGAATTCACCCATAGTGCAAGGCAAACTCAAACTCAAGTAAGTTAGAAAGTGGACCTATCTTGAAGAAAACCGTTCTGCCGGATAGATATTGAGCCTTTATACCCTTGGGGTTATTGGTATTAAATCATTAGTTTTAAGAGTTTAGGAATACAAGCAACCACTAGAAAAGTCAGTTGGAAGATCAGCAATATGCTTAAACAAGCTCTTCTCCGTGATAGATATAACAGGTGCCAGGGGTATGTGAAAAGTTCCTATTATCCGGATAAAAATTAGATGATGCAAATGCACCGAAATTCGAAAGCTTCATGCAGTATATAGTAGAGACCTGATCAGTCTTTGTCACTAGAAAAACAAGTGTGGAAATGTATACCTCCAAGATATTCACTCAGAGCCTCATAATCGACCGCACTAAATTTAAACTGATATTCGCTTTCGAAGTTTTCGACAAGCATGTCCAAAAGACAATGAAAAGCGACAAGAGTGCTGGGTACAACACTTCAAGATTTTTCAAGGAAGGTGGCTGGGTTCAACAAAAGTTAACGTTTAGTTCGTAGAGAACACCAAATTTAGCTGTCCTTCCATATTGGTACTCACATTACTCATTCGCCAAAGTGTCGAGGAACAGCTATTGTCCTTCAGTCAAATAATGAGGAAGAAAGCTTTAGCCATCATTATTATCTGCCTATCGTACGTCGAGTAAGTTGAAGCCCCTCGC
This sequence comes from Leptarthrus brevirostris, assembly GCA_964036015.1. NCBI lineage: Eukaryota > Metazoa > Arthropoda > Insecta > Diptera > Asilidae > Leptarthrus > Leptarthrus brevirostris. Next base: position 20,984,623 of record OZ038371.1, read on the forward strand.
GGGTAATTTGGTTCTTAGAACCCAACCGATCATGGACATGGTTGATATCCTGAATAAAAAAATAAATCAATGACATTATACATGTCAGGAGGTATGTTATTACAAATTAAAAGAGGTTGAACAAATTAAGTGGGTTTTTACTGAAACTTGCTCCAGATCCAGATGGTCAGAAAATGCAGGAATGAGTATTAAGAAAATTCCTACAAACAATGAGAACCCCACCACCACGTGTAGTCGAAGCAGCATTTCTATTCTTAAGTCCCGAACGCTATATTCTAACCACGTCTCGGATAAAGTTATTGAATCAAAATCGCAGTTAGCAGATGAGAAATAAAAATTACTTGTTTTGGTGGTCAGTCCACCAATATTCTGGTAGTAAAGAGAGAGCTTTTCCAATTTTTGGAATGGGAGACTGAACGACTACTGGATTGGTGCTGCGGTGAGATCTTACAAAAGACATTCTCGGCCCGTAAATTATTACTGAGAAAAGTATCATCCAATTGAGATAGTGGACAACAAGAAAGATGTGTACGGCCTTGCAGAGCCACTTATTTTTTTACAAAATACCTCAGACGTGTCAACTGCCCTAGACCGACCGAAACGCAACATTATGTCATAATAGGTAACAGGTGTAAGTCGAGAGACAAAAATCAACAATATTCATGGGCACGACGAAAGGAAAGACCACTTATCAGGGAGCCCCCTCCCTTTTGTGTGCAATTTCGACACCGAGAAAATCATTACCATCACTAACATCCCTATTACTAGCAATATTAATGTCACCCGGCATGTCAGCAGTAACAACCGGTACAGGAAGGCCAGAATCAACTACGGAGCACCCAACTCCGCCACGACGCCTCGTTTTTGATTTCAAGGTCTTCACCTTCTCAGGCGAGGAGTTGGTAATATCACCAATATCCCATCCATCCGACCCTCGCAGGGAACGAAGCAGCGCCAGAAGGATACTGAGATTAGGGTCAAGAGACGACCAGTCCTGTATCAGTTAAAGTGGGCGAAGCAGCCGTCGAGAGAGACACCCCGTAACCATTCCTGCAAAAACCCTGAAAAACACCAGTAGAAGAAGATTATGCGAGAGTAGATCGATCTGCACCCCGCGATACAAGAACCTAAACGTCGGTGGCAACTGAGTCACAAATCTCTTTATTCCTGGTAACGGCCTCAGATCATACACCCTGGTTAACCTTGAAGTGTCCGAGACAACGTCGCACGTCATCGATGGTAGACATAAATAATCCTGCCGAAAGATCGGAACTCAAAACACGTTCCGAAGCCACCGAACGAAGATCGTCAAAACATGATGGAATACAGGCTACCCTAGAAGAGAGCTCATGAGATTGGTCGAGCAGCATATTCTAGTTGGAATTAATTTTCTCAGTAGCAAGAATAATGCCGAATTTACATGAATGACAAATAGTGTCAATAATTATGAGTTCATGTCATTTTATAATGACTTATCATTTACACAACACAACTTAATGACAAACAATTTCTAATTGAGAGCTTTGTCATTACAATTTAATGACGATAATTTTACAATGACAAGCGTAGCAGCAGGAGTATTTACACGAATGACAGATAGTGACGAGCCGGAGTGCGATAATGTGAGGATTTGCTTAATCGCAGAACAAACAACAGCTGCAGTTTAACGCGTTGACGGTAAAATGATAGTCACAATGTTGACAGAAAGGGTTCTGCATTCAAGTTGAGTTAAGGCAAATGACCACCCTTTAAGTGACGTTGGGGGCTGTTTGCGGCAATGTTGCGTGGATGGGGCGCTGGTGAGTGAGTTAGGGATGGTGCGCGAAGAAGTAGGGGCGGTAGTTCTTTTGTATCGTTATGACAAGAGCAATCTTGACATTGAGTGATTGAAACAGTGAGGGTATGTGGTGAGTGGTCTTAGTGGCGCTGGAGAAATATATTTTTCCGTATTACCTAACATAATGCTAATGATGCGTCTTTAAGTGACAGTGGGGAGTTAAATAGTGGTGTTTAGATTTTGTGAAAAGTGTTGTTGTGGTTATTTTTAAAGCGAAGAAATTTAAAAATGGTCTCTGTGTGTTTAATTGTAGTCAGGTCAGGGTAATTTGTTTTGTGGCTAAATGGATACAGTTGTTCTATCAATCTGACCCTTAGTAAGGACATGCAAAAAACACAAATCATAAGGTCAAAATCACTTCCTGGATTAAAATCAGTCTCATTTTGTAAAGTGGCTTGCTAGAAAAAGTTTTTTTTTTATTTTTATTTATATAGTGAAGAAAAAATGTGTTCTCATATTCCGAGGGTTCCATGGCATCACTTTAAAGAAACCCCCCCCCCCCCGCCCCCCACCAACCGCACCACCCTTTATATCCAGCAACCCAAAGTCAATGCTGTTTTTTTCATTCCGATACAAATCAATTCACTTTTCACCACCACCAATAACCCATCACCGTTTTTCCACTCAGCCCCCGCCGTCACTTAGCGAATCATCCTTTCTTTGGCTTTAAAATTAACACCGCACTTGTATCAATGACAATTTGTCATATTTATTTCACGGCTTGTCACTACTCAGTCGCACTATACAACATGTCGGTATGATTACAACATTTATTGACAACAGTTGTTCGTTGTTGTTTGTTTTATGAGAAAAATTTTTAAAACAAGTACCGTTTCTACGGTAATGACAATTTATGACATAGATTATGACGAATATCTTACTCATGTAAATCCGGCGTAATTTTGTCAACTGTTTTTACATCGTTAATAAAAAGCTCTAAGCCTATCCATTTAGCTGAGTTATTGTCAATTCCTTCCACAATCTTGGAGCTATCAGCACAGAGGGTGTGCACAATGCTCTTTGTAAGACGTAAGACATGGAAAGGCTTGATTGCCGAAAACTAATCGCAAGTCGAAAAACCAGCAGAAGACGACCCAGAAGTATCCCTCAAGCAAGCAGCATGGAAAAAGTTGCCAATCCCATTGTTAATCCAGGATGGACATAAATTTCAACTCGACATCCCGGCAAAAATATTATACAATTAAATTAAAAGAACGGACGGAAAAGAACTAAAAAATATGAAAAGGAAAATAAAAATAAAAAATATGGAGTTCAGAAACATTTAAATTTGGTCAACCAAAATAGAACCAAGAACAAATAAAACAACTACCACAAAAGTATTAAATCGTCCTTCCTTATGGTTCACAACTCTCATGACTCTCACAACTGCGGTACAATATGGTTTAAATCACACAAAATATAATGTTTTTTCATAAAACCATTGTGAAAAGTAAGAGTGTGTAAGCACCTGTAAAAAATTTTTCACACCAAATGTAAAATGATATAAAATTTCGATCGACAGCAAAATTAAGAAGGCAGGATCACATTCATGTGGGAAGATTTTAACAAATTGAAGTTCCTGTAAATTTTTGTGAATGGCTAAACTCAGTTATATCAATGAATTTCCATAAAGTTCCTGAACACCATATAAATATATTAAGTGTCACTAAAAGCATTTCTTGAAATGCACCAAACTGCGAAACACTGCAGCAAAATTCGTCCTGCTAGTTCCAGTCCTTTTGATAGTAACTTCATGAACAGTACATAAATCTCCCGACGCTGCAATAGCAGGTGAAATAAATTTACGAAATCTTTTACAATTTCTCTACGAATGGAAATATACTTTCAAATTGCTTGGCATTGTACGAATATTCCATCATCAAACCTGCCATGGAAACTATTTCTTTAAGAGCAGGCTCCACGGGATTTCTGGTTTGGTTGAAGAAAAACTCAATCCTTTAAAGATGTTTTCTGGAGAATCGGATTTTCGGTAGATCTGTTTTTCAGGTTCCTTTGCAACATTTAAACTTTGGCTCCTACTAAAAGTAACTTTTCTTTGATTTTTGTACAACAATTCAGTGAAAATTAACTCAATTTTGGAGTCGAAGTTAATCTGTATAAGGACGATAAGGTATTAGTAGAAAATTTGAGAGTAAATTTTCTTGAATTACCTTAACTTACCTTGCCTGAATATGTATTTGACTATGTTAAGATCCCAAAAGCCTTAGGAAGACCCAAAGTATATGAATTTCAACCCAAAACAACTCACTGAATATAAATCGAAACCTTGATAATGCCCTGTGTGCCTCCACCTTCAAGTCCTGTCATTAATCAAAAGGTAAAACGAACGTTTGTGAAGTATCCTGGGGCTTACAGATTCTATTTTCTCTTTAGTTTCTGAAATTTGTGCTTTGGGTTTTGTAAGGTAAAGCCTGAATTTGCTTAAATTTCCTGAAAGGGGTCTACTAGACCAGTGGAATACGAGTTTTCAGCTACTTGTACGGGGAAAAAAGTGTAAAATTGGATTAAATTTATGGCCATTTTCCAAAAATTTTAACTGTTCTCTAGACTATGGAAACAAAGACGGATCAAAGGTTTTCGTAATTCTTATCTGCTCATGAGTATTAAATTACCGAAAACCCTTTTGTACTCTTTTTACACCTTTTTTCAGTCCTTGCGGGCAATCTTATCGGAACCTTTTGTTGTGCAGATTTAATAAGGGCCATTTCTAAGTTTTTTTTTTGTTATAGTTAATGTGATTTCGTTATCTATTAAAACATTGATGACTTTTACTGAACAAAACTTGCCGATAACAGTTTTTGCACTTAAATTATTAGTATTAAATTAAACTTTTAACTTAGCTAGTCTTATATGCTTTTTATCCACTCCGCAAGCAGTTGAAAGATATTTAGCGGGCTCTATAACAAGTGCGTTTTAAGAGGTTGTACTCTCTGTAATATGAGGCAGAGTTTTTATGTAAATTTGAAAAAAATCTGCAAAATTATTGTAAAATGTTAATATATGTCTATGGAAATAAGTAAGGTAGATAAAAGATTGTTTAAGTCCTCGTAAGATAAAAGCCAGTCCTCTTATTTTTTTGTATACGATGTGGCCCAACTTTAGATGCGTTAGCATGGCTTTGGCCGGGAGGGAATTATGGTAATGGAAGTACGGTAACTTTAATGTCTTGTTTCTGCATTGCTGCGGAGCTAGATAACAGCCCAGAGAGTGAATTATTTTAATTTCTTAATAAAAACTCTCGGGGAGAACTGGTCTCGAACCCGGGAGTTCTTCGAGCCCGACGAATTAATTCAGAACTTATTTTCAATCAGAAATGTTCACAGTTTTATTCACTTCACTAACTAGATCGTTTCACAAATTTTTTTTTTTTTTTAGAAAATGAATCCTTCTAACGCAGAAGGCGCACTTCTAAAGCAGGAGCCTGGAATCAATTGACCTATTCGCCAGAATATAAATATATTGAGGCAAATGAGGCTCCCACACCAGCATGCAACAAATCATTAGTAATCAAATAACCAAAACACCACACACAAAAATCAGGCAACAGAGATCGCTTCAACAAATCCTTAGTAAGAGTCAGATCAAAAATAGGACGCATATTTACGGCTCTACATATGCGATTTATAGGCTCATGCATACCATAGTTATGTAGGCCGAGAGTGAACAACATTCAGTAAAGGCAATCTCCTTGAGTTATACGGGGTATGCCTATAAGAAACCATACCTTCGAAAGTACAAGAATCTATGTTCGAGTTCAAAAGCTGGTGAATAAAGACTAGGTCAGCAACTCTACGTCGTTCTTCCAACGTGTGCATATTAAGCAACTGGAGGCGATCCACATAAGGAGGAAGCCTCAGTGGATCATTCCACGGAAGGTCTCTTAGCGCGAATCTAACAAAGTTCCGCTGCACTGACTCAATGCGTCTCGAATGAACAGCATAATAGGGAGATCAAACCTGAGAGACATACTCGAGAATTGGCCTAACCAAAGAGAATAATAAGTGAATTAAGGTCATCCAATCAGAGAACTCCCTTGACCACCGCTTTACATAACCCAGAACTGAATTACTCCGAGATACAATATAGTTAATGTGCAGAGTGAAATCGAGCTTTTTATCTAGCTTCACACCAAGATCAGTAACGGACTCCACACGACGGATAGTAGTTTCCGCAAAGGTATAATCAAAGACGAGCTGATTTATGTACCTAGAAAATGACATAACTTCACATTTATAAAGGTTAAGTGTCAGTCCATTTGAGGTTCACCAAACCTTGAAGGTAGTTAGAAGTAGAGAATCCACTCCCCCCTGGTTTAATAGAGAATAAAAACCAAAATACTCTGGAAAAGGTACTTGCGTGTGGGCAGTGTTGACTCTAGACGTGAATTTATTCTCTGTCACAAACATTTCATAAGTCTTTCTCGTTCCTTATATGAAGAATACCTACTGAACCTAAGAAGCAGCATATTTTCTGACCCCCGTGCATTTTTTGATTACGTCAACATTAAGAGAAGAGTTGATAACTATCCATCGAATACGGAATTCGGGTTAAGTTCCAGTAATGATTCTAAGATTATTTGTAATTCATTTGCTAAATACTTTAGGGGCGCATTCGAATCATCCGACTTTTATCCAGATAGTAGCAACTTTTCGCACATTAATAATAGTAATATACCCCCCCCACGTACCTATTCCATCTATCACGGAAGAGATCTTATACAAGCATATTTTGGACCTTCCGGATCACTTTTATTGTGGCCCTGACGGGGTTTCTGCTGTTGTCTTAAAGAAGTGTTCTTCGGCGTTATTATGTCCTTTACTTTTACTCTTCTGGCGGTCTTTTACGGTGGGCCGCTTCCCTGCACTCTGGAAGACTTCACTTTTAATCCCCATTTTTAAGAGTGGTAACAGGAGAGAGATTGCTAACTACAGACCTATTGCTAAATTATCTTGCATTCCAAAACTCTTCGAACTGATGATCCGGTCCCAATCGATGGGGTGTAGGGGTTTAATCTCTAACTAGCAGTATGGGTTCCTTCAGGGTAGGTCCACGATTTCCAACTTGTTAGAATTTGTTTCTGGTCATGTGGGTGGATTTTTGGGTGGCTGCCAGACTGACTGCATTTATACCGAATTTAGTAAAGCCTTTGATAAGCTGTCTCATTCTATTATCGTTTTCAAATTGTCCAGGTTGGGTTTCCCGGCCCCACTCATTGCATGGATTAAGTCGTATTTATCCAATAGGAATTATAGAGTTCGTTTTAATGGCGTGTGCTCTGATGATTTTGTTTCTCCTTCCGGCGTTCCTCAGGGTAGTCATCTTGGTCCTCTGTTGTTCATATTAATCTTTAATAATAATCTTAAATTAAACATTGGTAAATGTCAGGTTATTACCTTCTCGAGGTCCCCCAACTACTGTACTTTTCAGTACAAGTTTGAAGATACTTGTATTCGACGGGTAGAAGGAGTGAAGGACTTGGGTGTGTATCTTGATAGACAACTTAACTTCCTCCCCCAAATTAATAATATCGTTGCCAGGGCCAACTCTATGGTGGATTTTATCCTCCGTTGGTCCAGGGAATTTCCTATCCTTCACATAAGACTCCATCTTTGTACATCCCTTGTTAGACCACTGCTGGAGTATGCTAGTCCGGTTTGATCTCCGTTTAATGGATCTCATATAAAACGTATTGAATCTGTACAGCGTAGATTTGTGAGATCGGCCCTTCGTGCTCTGCCATGGAGTGACCCTCTTATTCTGCCTCCATATGATGATCGGTTGGGACTGCTACAACTTGCTACTTTCGAGAAGCGACGCTGGGTTGCTGATATAATTTTTCTACACCAGCTTCTGCAGAGAAAGATTGGCAGTGCGGAACTTTCTTCTAAAATATTACCTAGAGAACTGTCCTATTCCCTTCGAAACCGTTCGAGCTTTCATATAGCTTTCTCGCGCACTAGTTACGGTATGTTCGAGCCAGTTAATCGCATGTGTAGGTTTGCTAATGTTGTTGGTGATGTTTTCAGCACTAACGTGGATAAGTTAACTTTAAAGAGGAGCCTTTACAACTCGTAACCATCCTGTTGTACTCACTTGTTTTTTTGTAAGGCGTAAGGCTTGTGTGTTGGTTTGTGTATGTTTTTTATTGACTTGGCTTAAGCGCTCTTTGGTGCCTGCACATCCCTGATTGTTGTGTTCGGGTGTATTTTGGATTTTGTTTACTAATGATTTTATGCATGTTGGTGTGGGAGCCTCATCCACCTTAATATTTTGTATATTTTGATGGGTAGGTCAATTGATTCCTGGCTTCTGCCTGTGAAGTGCGCCTTCTGAGTTAGAAGGGTTAATTCAATTAATCTGGAATACTTCTTTCTTCATTTGTTTCTCTTGATAGGAAGATCGCCATTAACGTGATCGAATTTCTCTTGAAATACCACTGTACCTTCGGGTACCTTCAGTTGGGCCTTACTCTTAAGACAAGTGGACAAGGATCTTCCTTCTACAATCACTCTGTAGATGACCTTCTTCACCGCAGGACCAGCATCTATACTTGCGATGGCGCACCGTTACTTCAATGTACCTTTCTTCAATCCAAATTCTTCTCGTTGCATTTGCTGCACTTTTCAAAATCAGTCTTTCTAATGACATATCCCGAAACAATTGATCTCCGTTGCTTTCAGCAATCTTGTCGGAGGTCTCCCTCGTGGCTGCAAGAGCAGCATGTAACATGGCAATGGTTGACCCAAGTATTAATCCGACAAGATGTATCTTCTATTTCGATTACCTTGCTCAGGCGTACTTCTTGAAGCTTGTTTTGCCAGAGCGTAAGCAATAACTTCAACATTGGTGTTCGATCTTCAAGTGCATTAATAAATGTTCTGTTCTCGACTCCATAGCTGAAGACGGTAAACTTCTTGCATGTGCTCGTTTCTGTACGGCAATTCTAAGGCTTGTATTAAAGATGTACCTTTGCTCCGCCAGGTTAGTCTATAACAATTCTTCTACTCCGCCTTTAAGTGTCAGATTAGAGCTATAGCTTTTCCTCCGTCACTCCAAAAGTTCGTTAATGCTGTCATCTCGAACTAGGGTCTGTATGTCTGTCAGGTCATTTAACCATCAAATGTTGGAGGATAAAGTTTTTTATTCAGAGTCATGTCTGTAGATAACCGTCGCTCAATGCTATTTCTGGACACTCTCTAGCTCAGTCCTAATTTTTTCGAAATTTTCCTTCATCGGCAGTTCTATTTCACATTTAGGTTTTTTTATTTTGAATTTTCCAGAAACTTCTACGTCTTCCAAATTCTTTTCGATATCTGACTTTATTTACATCTCAGTTTTCACTTCTCCAACGGAAAATTTAAGTCCAGCTAGTAATAACTCTATTAACGATTTTAACTCGGCTGATGACAATTCTGTTCCTCCATTGCTGACTTTACCTCATTTGCGAAACCTTCCATAGATGACTTCAATTTAAATTTCTTTTCTTCCAACGATGAATTCACTTCGTTTACGGAACGATGATGATTTCAACTGGGCTGACGTGGTCTGTTCTTCAATTGATGCTTTTAAATGGGCTGTCAACAATTTTTGTTCTTCAATTGCTGCTTTTAACTCGGCTGAAAACAATTTTTGTTCTTTTTTGGAAGCTATTCAGACATTAAAGCATTAAGAAGATCTGTTATGCTTTGTGACGTTTTATCTTCTTCTAGCTTGTCTTCAAAAACAAAACTCTCTGGATCCTTTCCTTCGTGTTCCATGTCTTCAACTCCACTACTCTCCCTTACATAAGCAATAACGTCATCAACAGAAGTCGATGGTTCAAATCGGGAAACAAAGAAGGACTTCGGTGATTGCGCAATCTTCAAAGAGAAACCCTCATTTCGAAATACATTAATATGTATCAACGGGTATGTGTCTTGTGACGAGTGGGGATTACTCTGAGAAGCGCCGGTAGATATTTTCACAGCGGGGGGGGGGGGGGGGGGGTGGGGGGTGGGGGGTGGGGGGGGGGATAGTAGAAGAGGTCCCTGAGAATGTAGTGGCAGTGCATCTTTCGGCAGACATATTTTTGAAGATCAGCCCTAAGAGGAGGTTTCGATGGTTGCCCTGAAGGATCACCGAGAGGTGATTGGCCAACGAAGCCATTGCGTACCCTAGGACGCTGGCGTCTACAACGTGACCCAGACTGTCGCCTAGAGCCATCATTCCGGAGGTACCAGACACATCAGATGCATTAGTCTCAACAACGGCACGCGACAGCATACTCCAAACATCTGAGAAAATGGTACCAAGCAAATCGCAGTTGCTATTAACAGCAGTCAACGCAGTTGGTCGCCAGTGTAGGTGGAGAAACATCCACACCAGAAAGCGTAGACCGAAGGTCATCGAAACTAGCTGACAAAAAGGATAACCTAGATGACAGATCATGAGATCTCTCTAGCAGAGATTTAAAGCTAGTTAAAGGTCCTCCACAACAATAACGAGTCTATCCAGGCTGCCGCTCAAGCAGCCAAAGTCATCAGCAATAGTCTGCAGAGATGCCCAGTTGGAAGACATACTATTAAGCGAACGAGTTATAAACTAAAAACGAAACAACCCTCTTTTTCAAGATGGCAGCGTTTACCATCCACCTACCAACCCAAGCTTTTGCAGATATTTGTATACTCATGAGATATTGCCAGGAGTATATTAATTAAATATTGAACGTTTATTGTATAAAGATAATCCCACGTAATCCTCAGGTCAATTACCTAGGCACGTATTTCAAGCTTTCAAGTGTTAATAACAAGCGTGCTCTGAAGCAAACTTGAAAGCACTTCCAGCCTTTGAAGTAAACATGGATAGACACCTAGGATGATATGATTCGTTCCTTTAATTTTAAAAAGGGGATATTTCCGCACAAAAACAAGTTTCTAAACTAATTGTATTTCTGAGAAAGGCTAATTGTTTAAACGTGCCATCAAACCCGGAGCTGTCTGGTACATTAAACCTTAAAGTTTTTAAAGCACTGGTCAAAATTTTCTTGCAAAAAAAAATCCAATTTATCTAATCTGTTAAGGACAGATTCCTTGTAGACATGTTTGTGCCTGGCATTTTCTCTTTGAATTGAGGTGTACAGAAAGCTTATCCAGACAGTTTTTCTCTGCAGGTGAGAGAAGAATAGCTTTGGGTACGGTCAGATTACCAGGGGAGACAATTTTTCCATCAGTCACTTGTCTAGGAGATTTGGATTTTGGACAACATTAATTTCTTTGTAATTTTTTTCTACAATTTCTTAAATTGCATATTTTAAATTAAATTAAAAAAATCCCAATTCACCAAAGATTTGATTCGTTTTTAATTGGACAGCTTGCGAATCCTGAAAAATGTTCAAGGAAACTCGTCCCTCGTTTTTAGCACGAATATTTGCTTGTGGAATTGAAATAGTTTCTAAATTGAGAATGGCAACTGAAAACACGAAAAGTGAGTTGAACGACAGCTGTGGTGGATATAGCAACGAAATTATAGAAAAAACACGGACCAGATGATTGCATTATTTATGGCTTAGACTGTCTGGAAAAATGTGCTGAAATTACGATGAAAATTATGGCAATTTGTTGAATTACCAAATTATTTGCCTCTTTTGGTGTGAGAAAAGCGATTGAAGAGACGTTGGCCCCGCAGTATTTGTTTGCACGAAGGGAATTAATATTAAATTAGTGAGAAAAGGTTTGTGTTATAGTTGCATGAGTATATGGGAAGACAATAAATCGATACTGAAACTAGAAACAAGAAATTCCACAATTTACATCCTTAACCTGCGTCTCATATTTAATTTCAAACTTTAAGGGAAATTAAGTAGACAGACTTCTACTATATATTATGTGGTAATGTGAGCCACGCGTTAACATTTTTGTCATTTGAAACTGGGGTGAAGTTTTAAATGACAAAATGATTAAGAGGCTTATGAAAGTTAAGGGATATATCTTGCTGGCAATTTTTTAAAATTATGAAATCCCTGTCACGGAAAATGTTGTAATTTAGCAACCACAAATTAAAAAATTCGGAAGAGATCTCATTGTCACCATCTTGGTAAAAATTCGTCCGTACCAGAAATCTTACCCGCAAGTTGCCCGCTAACTTGTGCAGTGTGGACTCTAGGCGTGAATTTATTCTCAGCCACGAACATTTCATAAGTCTTTCTCGTTCCCTATATGAAGAATACCTACTGAACCTAAGTTTGTCCCGAGAGCACGCCTAAGTGGGGTCCAGCACTCAAAAAACCTGTCGGTGAGGTTTCCCTCTTCTACGCTAACGTAACCGGTCTGCGCTCCAAAACGTTGCATCTGTTTTCCACTACTAGCGCCTCAAATTTTGACGTCATCTGTCTCTCTGAAACCTGGCTTTGTGGCGGTATTTCCGATGCCAAGATTTTCGGGCCTGAGTTTCAGGTCTTTAGGTGGGATCGCCACACCGATGTGCGCTATCAGAACCCGCATCCCTTGTTACATCGTACATGCTGCTCGTTCTGACACCTTGTTTAACTTTAATTGTTGACATTTGCGTCCAGCAGAGGTCGGTTGGATCCGGTCTCCCGAGACTGATGGATTATTGCCGTCCTATTCTGGTGCTCCTCAGCGTGTGCTGTCCTTCCTAGACGCCTGTGCATCCGTTGGCCTCTACCAATGCAATGCCATCGTAAATCACTCGGGCAGGCTGCTCGACCTAGTTTTCCTCACTGACCCGGAAGGCTTATTGGTGCACCGGTGCCGAATCCCTCTGGTCCCAGAGTCCTGTCACCATCCTGATCTTCAGGTCCTTTTCCGTTTCGATGCTGTCGAGAACTTCTCCTCCACTTAGCACGACTACGACTGGGCTGCTATCCTAACTGAGCCGGATATTGACCAGGCTGTCCACTCTTTTTACAACGCTCTTTATACCTGCCTCACGCAGTTGTATTCCGATCTCTTCTTAATCTTCTTCTTAATCCAGTTCATCGCAGCCCTAAATCGATGGCCATTTGAGACAACTTAAGAATCTAAAGTGTAAAGCCTGGAAAAAGTTTTGCTCCTCTGGACGCGATGAGGACTACCTGGTTTATTATGACCTTTACCTGCGATTCTCCTCCGATCTACAGGCGTCATACAACAGATTTCTGTCTAACTCAAGATCCAATTTGCTCAATAATCTTAGACAGTTTTGGAAGTTCATCAATTCTGAGCGACGCTGCGATGGATTTCCTTCCTCCATGAGGCTGGGTAACCGCGAGAGCCATGACCCTCTTGAGGTGGCAAACGCACTCGCTGACTTCTTTAGTGCCGCTTTCTGTGACCCTTACTGTGTCATCGCTTCCATTGAATTCTCCCACTTGACAAGGCTTCCGCTAACATCGCGTGAATTCAAGGACGAGTTTGCCCGACATGTTTTCATGTGGTCCGGACGGTGTACCGGCCTCGTTTTTGAAAAGGTGCTGCTTAACGGTTAATCCTGTATTCTGTCGGTTATTTAACCTGTCCCTACACTGTGGTTGTTTCCCGAAGCTTTGGAAAGATTCTGTGATAATCCCTCTTCACAAGAAAGGAGAGAAGGCAGACGTATCCAATTACAGACTTATCGCCAATTTGTCACACGTTGCGAAGGCCTTTGAAACCCTGATAAGTGATGTGCTCCGCTTTAATTGTAAACCTTTCCTGGGTTCTTTTCAGTGCGGCTTCATGTTGGGTAAGTCAACCATCACCAATCTACTCGAATTCGTGCATTACTGTTTAGCCCTGAGCTTTTGATAGAATTTACCATGGCATTCTCGTTCATAAGCTCAGCCTGCTCGGTTTTCCGCCGCTCTTTGTGGAGTGGTTGTCATCTTACCTGTCCGGGCGTTGCCAGCGTGTCATGTTCCGTGGTGCCCTATCCACTAAAATCTCGGTTACCTCTGGTGTGCCCCAGGGTAACATCCTTGGTCCGCTACTCTTCATAATTTACATCAATGACGTCTCGTTATTTCTGTCCAGGTCCAGAATACTATGTTATGCTGATGATGCTAAAATCTCCCGCACGGCCTTCTGCGACGACGATGACTGTTCTCTGTTGAGCTCCGATATGCGCATTTTTGAGACTTAGTGCTCCAATAATCACCTTCCACTGAATGCAAGCAAATGCACTGTTTTCACGTAGGTTTCGTTCCTTTTTATTTCAACTACTCAATGGCGGTTGCTCCTTGAGCAGGATTGACTTGATCAAGGATCTGGGGGTGTTTCTTAACTCCCGTATTTCCTTCGAGGCCCACTTGGATTTCTTGGTTGGCAGAGCCAATTCCACGCTTGGCTTTGTAAAACGATGGTCTAGGGTGCTTGACGATCTCTATTTGTCGAGGCTTCTCTACTGCACTTTCGTCGGACCTATCCTGTTGCACATTGACCAACTCGAGCCAGTCCAGCGTAGATTCCTTAGGTTCGCCCTTCGCGGCCTCCCCTGTCGCTACCCTACCTATTTTCCTCCTTATTCTGCCAGACTTACTCTGATTTCCCTTAAAACGCTTAAAAAGAGAGTCAAGGTCTCCAAAATTGTTTTTTTATATGATCTGTTGCAGGCGTCGATCAACTCTGGCGAATTACTCAACAACGTGAGTATCTCCGTTCCGGCCCAAGCCTTCAGGAATCATGACTTCCTTCTTGTGCCTCACCACCGAACCTTGTACGGAATGCACGAGCCCATAGACTCTATGTTCAGGCTATTCAATGAGTTTGCGCCCCACATCGAGTTCGGACGTTCCAGGTTGCAGCTCAAAGCCCAACTTCAGCAAATCGTCGGACTTTGATTATTTTTACCTTAGGTATAAGTTGTTTATATGTATCACATTTGTAGTAGGCAGCCTTGGAAAATCTTTTTATAAATAAATAAAAAAAAGAGGCAGCATATTCTCTGACCCCCGTGCATTTTTTGATTATGTCTATATGAAGAGAAAGGTAGATAACTATCCATCGGCTATGGAATTCGGGTTAAGTTCCAGTAATGATTCTAAGATTATTTGTAACTTATTTGCCGAATATTTTAGGGGCCCATTTGAATCATCCGATTTTTATCCAGATAGTAGCAACTTTTCGCACATTAAAAATAGTAATAATCTATAAAGGAGGAGATCTTATTCACGCATATTGTGGATCTTCCGGATGACTTTTCTTGTGGCCCTGACTTTTCTTGCTGTTGTCTTGAAGAAGTGTTCTTCCGCGTTATTATGTCCTTTACTTTTACTTTTCCGGCGGTCTTTCTTGGTGGGCCGTTTCCCTGCACTCTGGAAGGCTTCATTTATAATCCCCATCTTTAAGAGTGGCAACAAGATAGAGATTGCTAACTACAGACCTATTGCTAAATTATCTTGCATTCAAAAACTCTTCGAACTCAATCCAATTCAATCCCAATCGATGGGGTGTAGGGGTTTAATCTCTAACCAGCAGCATGGGTTCCTTCAGGGTACGTCCACGGTTTCCAACTTGTTAGAGTTTGTTTCTGGCAATGTGGGTGGATTTTTGGATGGTTGCCAGACTGACTGCATTTATACTGATTTTAATAAGGGCTTTGATAAGCTGTCTCACTCTATTATCGTTTTCAAATTGGCCAGGTTGGGTTTCCTGCCCCCACCCATTGCATTGATTTAGTCGTATTTATCCAATAGAACTTATAGAGTGGATTTTTATGGCGTGCTCTCTGATGCTTTTGTGGCTCCTTCCGGCGTTCTTCAGGGTAGTCATCTTGGTCCTTCGTTATTCATATTATCTATTGATGGTATTACTTATTTGCTTCAAAGAAGTAAAATTCTTATTTATGCGGACGATATCAAGATTTTTCTCCCAATCAAATCTGTCACCTTCTCGAGGGAGGTCCCGCAACTACTGTACTTTTCAAAACAAATTTGAAAGTACTTGTATTCAACGGGTAGAAGAACTGAAGGAATTGGGTGTGTATCTTGATAGACAACTTAACGTCATCCCCCACATTGATAATATCGCTGCCAGAGCCAACACTTTGCTGGGATTTATCCTCCGATGGTCCAGGGAATTTCTTAGCCATCACATAATACTTCATCTTTAGATATCCCTTGTTAGATCACTGCTGGAGTATGCTAAACAACTGACATTAAACTTCAGAATTTAGATATATGCACAAGTAAGAAATATAAGCTTCCATTCGTACAAAAAGGAGAAATCTTTCAATATAGACAAGATTTTCGAAAATCAAAACGGCTACTAAAGGCTAGGCTAAGTGAACCAGTGAAAGCTAGAAACCAAGGATCATGTTCTTTGCCAGAAAATTCTTCGCTTGATGATTACATCTTTTGAAAACAATTGAATTCTTTCAAGGAAAGATAGAAGAAAGACCCAAGAAAATAAAGCAATAATTATTACAACTACAAAAATATCGTCAACGTCCAAAGGATTCATATGGAACGACGCAAAGGCATATTTCCCAAAGTTTAATATAAATCAATTGACAAAGTCAGATTTATATGGCTTGTAAAACTAATAACTTTACTTAAAACGAAACATCGGTAATTCTCTTGGAAATGTTGTCAATTAAGAGACTAAACAATAGTGTACCTAGTACACATTCCTGTGGTTCATCATGCAAAAGCGTGTATCCTTCAAAACGGCTAAATAAAAATATATAATTAAGTTATGTATATTGGATTCAAAGCATACCGATCTACAATACCACCATTTGACTCCTAAAGAACTTTTATACACCTTAGCACTTTAAGAATAAAGAAGGTCAAACGTAATTTGTATTGAATTTTCATCGTCGACAACATTCCTCTGTTAAGATTTAAATTAAGGGAAAGGGACCTGCTTTAACCTTTCACCTGTTACATTTCTGCTTCTTCCGGAATGAAGTTAATTACATTTTATAATTATTAGACAAAGTACAAGGATTGAACGACTGCTCTAATTAAGAACTAAATTAAGAAGCATGTTTTCCTTTGAAAAGCAAAATTCGATACAAGCCATTCATCTTCTTTCGAAATCGATTTGCTTCTCAGAGTTCCGGTAAATAAGAAGAAAAAGAACTAGTGAAAGAGTTTTTACCTGGTTGACGTAGAGCCTTAAGTAAGGAACTGTGTACTTGTCAGTTGTGATGTAATATTTTTTATTGAGAGGAAAGCATTCACTGGTAATTAACTATCGAGGGAATTTTACTATATTGATTTTAAAATAAAAGACAATTTTGTAAGTAACTTTTAAAAGGGAAACATGAAAAGGATGTTTTTCATTTATTAGATATTCAAGGGATTTGAAAAGTTTTGCGCATATAAGTTAAATACCAGTACTTTGCTTTTCTTTTATTTAAAACAGTCCTTCTAGTACATATTGCAGTAAAACGACGTTTCATATTTCATTTACTTTTATTTACTAATATGTGAAAAACTTGAAATTTTGTGAGTAACAACAATTCAGTGGAGTTGCAGATCACAAGAATCAATTTTTTGTATCATACCTTTCATGTTTTGTAACGCTAATGCTATAAAGTTTCTCAATTCAGGACCCCCCCCCCAGTTACCAACAAAGCTATATATATTTTCATAGCCATGGTATTGCTGGACTTTTCTAAGGACTTTGTCTGTAAAAATCATGATATTCTTTTGTACAAGCTCACGGATCTCTTTATATTTGACAGTTCCGCCTGTCGGATGATTAACTGTTTCCTCTCGGGTCGTTGCCAACGTGTCAAGGTCAATGATTCATTTTTCGAGCCTTTACTACGTGGTGTTCCTCAAGGTTCCATATTGGATCCACTAGATCGTGTAAATTTAGATTTGGATAGAATATGTATATGCTTGGTCTGTACAAAATGGTCTGCAGTTAAATCCTAATAAGTCTCAGTGTATCAGTTTCAAAAATGGTGCACTGAGTGACCTAGATATTCTACAAGTACTTTTAAATGGATTTCCGATACGGATGTCAGATAAGGTGAACAATCTTGGAATTGTTCTGAACCAACATATGAAATGCTGTGACGATGTAAACTCGAGGCTTGATAAAATCTATGGAGGACTGAGCCGACTGTGGCTCTCGGCAGATTTTTTGTATTGTTGGGCTCGGTAAAAGTTGGTTAAGGCCTTAATTTTACCTCCGTTTACTTATGGTAGCTTAGTATTTCCTAATTATTGATAGACTTGATCTCGTAGAATTGAGACTGCTTTTAATGACTGTGTTCGTTTTCAACTTTTTGGTTGCGACTACGGGCTGCTCTTTGAGTGCCTATCAGAGGTACCTAAAAGTCTTTGGTCTTTCTGTTTCGTTTGCTCAATTCGAATAAACCGGATTATCTTAGAGAGTTCTTTATTTTTACAACTCTACAGCGCAACAGGGGCTTACTGATGTCACGCTTCCATAGATCAGTCATGGAGTGTTCTTACGCTGTTCAGGTCATTCGGCTATGGAATAGTCTTCCCCTAAATGTTCAAACTGCCTTCACCATTGGTGCATTCAAGTCGCTTTTAAAGAATCATATTTGGGATTAATGTTTTTCTTTTCTTCTTCGCTCCTTACGTGTCTCTAGTTATACATTGTTGAAATATATTGAATTTATTGTATAACTATTTTTATTTTATTCCCATTTATTTTTGTTTCGATTTTCTTTCTTTTAAATTTTTTCTCAAAGTATTAATTTAGTCTACATCCGATTAGTAATTAGTGCGTACAAAAGATTATAGATCTTGTGAACTTATAACCTGAAATATATATAATATTATAATAATAAATCTGCAAAGCGTATTGCAAATTATCGAGTACCGCAAGGTAGCCACCTATAATCTCTATTATTTATCGTTAATACTAATGACATAACGTTACTACTGCTCCACACAAACATATTTTCCTTGATGTTTGCTTTAGATAATTTTTTTTTCACTGAATGTGGGTTCGTGAATATAAATATATTTCTTATAATTAGTATTATAATAAAGCTAGCAAAAGCAATCTCATGAGTTTAGCGATTCATTTGTTACTAAAAACACGCCTGTCTAATTATCAATTTGTCTTGTCCATGGGATAATGCTAAGTAAATATTTCAAGAAATCATTTTAGGAGCAACATTTTACATATACTAGTAAGTCTAGTTTACATATTTAAGCAAAATTTTATTACGGCAAAAAACCATCATTTCTATTCTATGCGTTGAATCCGAAAATCATAGTGGTTGCTGGTTTTCGAGATAAAGGTAAGGGTAAGATAGGGGAGAGTTGTCATCGTGGGAACTTCGATAAACTTTTGCCCATAACTTTAGCTTAGAGGAGAATTTCGTTAATCTAAGCACATCGTTGTAGGGATGGGGGATCGAACTGAGAAAATCGATTCAGTACGGATCGATCTGTAATTTTTTTCCGATTTCGTAGATCGATTAATCGCCTTAATAGGATCGATATCCATAGATCGAACAGATCGATTCAATTTATTTTAATATTTCAATTTATTGCAATATTTTGAAATTGCAAGTAATTAAACCTGTTTGTACATATAAAAATATAAGGTCTGTTCTTTACAGCCACTCCGAGTCAAAAAGAGCCAAAAAGAGCCATTTGCTACTCTAGTCGGTGTTCTTTGAGAAAAGAGCAGCAATCTAGAGTGTTTAAGAGCCAACTTTTCTGCTCCTACTTTAAACAAGGTGCAGCTTTCTGACGTTTAATATCAAGTTATTTGAAGTTAAACTTTTTGAAGTTTCAGATCGATCTATTTGGAAGTATTTGAACTTTTATTAATTAAGTGTAAATTAAAAACATTGTTTTACGAAATGCATAAAGTTACAATGGTTAATTCGTTTGGAAAGATATTTTGTGTGTCATGCTCACCAAACACTAAGAAATTGAAGACAGGTTTATTATTATTATTATTCCAAAATAGAAATGTCAGTCAGTTGTCACAGTGCATTCTGGTTTGCTACTCGGATTGGAGCAGAGCTCTGCGCTGATATTTTATTTCCTGCTCTTTTTGCCTCCGAGCCGAGATCTACTCTACTCGGAGTGGCTGTAAAGAACAGACCTTTAGTGTAATACCAATTTATTAAATAATAGAAAACAGCCTTTGTAGCTTACAAATCTTGGGTATTTCAGAAATGTTGCTTCATTAAAGTAACATAACTAAAAATGTACACCTGAAAAGTAAATGAGAAGCACAACTTTTGTGCCGCGTATTTGCAAGCGCAAACATTTTTTTACTAATATCACATGTCCCAGAAACCTTCCAGGAATATTTTAAAAATACGTCCCTAAGGCAATTCTATGTTTGATTTCAGAAGCGATTTCAGGACATTTTATAAGAATGTACGAAGAAGAAGTTTTCTGGGAAGGTTTCTGGTGTAAGCCTTAAAAATGTATATCTTGCGGACGTTTTTTGAAAATATTCTGGGAATGTTTTATTCTTTCGTTTTAAACGGAAATCACCGCAAGTTAAAGTTGACAGTTCACCTTTATCTTCCTCCCTGTCTTCATCTTGAGAGAAACATGACTACCTCTCAGTTGAAAATTTCAAAATGGACGCAGTTATGGTTTACTATTCAAGTGCTAATTGTGATCGAAAACACTCACACACTTTTCTTATAAAAATGTTTTATTAAAAGACTATGTAAGATTTTAAAGCACGCAAAATAAATTCTTCATCTTTTTAAGTTATTGTGGAAAGATTTGTTACACAATTCACCATTGCTTAAATGTCTAAATCCAAATTATTTTAAAAGTGTAAAATCTGCCAAATTTGAGACTTTAGATTAAAAAAAATATTGATAAGTGTTAAATCTTTGATAGAGTAAAAATGGGCAGAACTCAAAAAGATATATATGGTTCTTTCAGGAGATTAAGATCTACGTCGCATCTATGTGTATTCCATGGGTCGCTGACCAGGTCTAACCCTGAGCTTTTATTAAGAAATTTGGGCTGTTCTCTAGCTCGCAGGAATGTAAAAACAAGACTTTCAAGTTCCCTCATTTCCCTTACCCGAATTCCCTTCCGGCTTTAACCACGTCGGATAAAAAAAACTAATATGCATAACATCTAGGATGTCGGTATACAAAATTCAATTAACTTTCGAAGCAATTACAAGTTTCATCGTGTATTCCAAAACCAATTTGTATAAAAACTTAAAACCGCATATTCGAATATCACTTATTTAACATTTTTCTTTAAATAACTTATTTCTTTCTCATTGTTGAATCACCAAACCAGAAATAAAACATAATAAGCCACTGATGACAAAATCATGCAGTAGTCACTAAACTACACAGTTAACACTAAAATATTATAGGGATCTCAAGTGCATTCACCTAACAATTACGATTTTTTAACACTTTTTTACATTTGTCGGATTATTACACAAATGAAAGATAAAATGCAAAAAATTTAACGACATAGCTTGTTTTTTTGGTACGTCTTAAATAGATCGAAATCGGAAACAAATAAATCGATTCGAGCTGAATCGGTCCCACGTAAAATCGATTCAAAAATCGGCAGATCGAAGGCTTAAAGATCGATCTCTTGAGATCGAATCGAAGATCGCGCATCCCTACATCGTTGAAAAGAACACACCAAAGTACAATTTTGCCAACATCTCAAATTTATTTGGTGGTAAATGGAAAAGTTACAGGCATTTAAGAAAAAAACGAAAAATGCAGTCAGGATCACTCCGTGTAGTCTGAGTTGGCCCACCATGTAGTCCAGGTTGAACCATGACTGTAAATTACTGCAAATGAATGAAAATACTTGAAAAAAAGATTTAAGCGAATTTGTTTAATTTTCTTATTTTTTTAAATAAATTTTTGAAATTTTTTTAAAAAAATGTCATGGGAAATTGTATTGAGTGCGCTATTATTGGGGCAAATAAAATAGCTTATAATACGCAATAGAGTTATTGTGGTTCAAATGTTTTGGCATCGCGTCCAAATAGATGATTTAAAAATCATATGTTTTCTCTGAAGAGGATTTTTTTGGAACTTTTCTACCTGATGCTTTTCCTGCAGACTTTCTGTTGGCAGGCGTTGGTGGTTTCATTGTTCAGTTCGAGGTTATCTGAACTCTGGACTCTCTCTAATTCCAACTTGTCAAAGTCAGCCTGCGCATCATTGTGATCATTTTCATTACTTTACACCGTTTGTATAAAGTCAGAATCCAAAAAAATTTCTGGATTGTACGGAGCAAAGCCCGTGGCGGGGGACACTCGAACTATGTCTGAGATGTGTTGGATTTCCAGAATTTTACCTTCTACTACGCCTTACATTGTGGTTTCTAGTGAGTCTTCTTCTACTTTCTTTCACTAATGACATATTTTCCGAACATTTATTAAAAAAAACAAACACAATCATGCTTTTATGGGAGGGGGGGGGGGGTGGTTTCGCCCCCGATTTAAGTATTTGATATTGTTGTTGTTAAAAAGCTACCATGGGCAAATCAATACATTACCAGGCAAAACTGTGCTGCGTGCGAGGCCAGAAAACATAAAAATTGGAATGGATATCGAACTGAGAAAATCGATTCAGCAAGGATTGAACTGCAGTTTTTTTCCGATTTTGCAGATCGATATCTATAGATCGAACAGATTGATTAAATTTATTTTGACACATCAATTTATTTCAACATTTTGAAATTACAAATAGTTAAAACTATTTCTATATAAAAAAAAATATATGGCCATTAGTAAGCCAATTTAATAATTAATAGTACACAGCCTTTGTCGCTTACAAATCTTGACTAAGCAACAGTGGGTATTTTACAAATTTTGCATATTTATTATTCGAACGAAGTCTTTTTTGGAAATACTAATACTGAGTCGTCTTCATTTTAGAAAAAAATGACCTCATTTTAAACCGACTACCCAAAAACAAAGAGGTTCTAAGTAAGACGTGTATATTTTTTTATGTCTGACCGGGCATAATTTCGTTACGCGTTGACCTATTTTGATTATTCTTTTTTTGTCGGGAGAGTATGTTTACCGATTGGTACCATATGAAAAATATGTTGGTGGGGTTTGGGTGAGAGGTAAGGGGGGGGGGCTAACATTGTAACGCGTGGACTGTTTTGGGTGGTTCTTTTATTGTCGTACAAACTATGATCTCCCTATTGCTCATAGGAGAAAAGAATTTAGCCTGGGGTTAGGGGAGGGGTAGTCTAACTTTGCAACGCGTGGACCGCTTTGGATAATTTTCTTCTGTTGGGTAGAGTATGTTCCTTGTTTGATACCACGAGAAAATAATGTTGGTGGGGTGGGGGTGGAACCAAACTTTGTAACGCGTGGACCGATTTTGATGGTTCTTTTGCTGTTGTATAGAGTGTGATCCCCCATTGCTTATTGGAGAATAATTTGGTCCTGGGGGGGGGGGGGGAGTCTAACTTCATTACGCGATTTGGATAATTCTTTTTCTGTTGGGTAGAGTATGCTCCCTGGTTGATACCAAAAATTTTGTGGGGCGGGGGTGGAGTTAGAGGTGGAACCTAACTTTGTAACGCGTGGACCGACTTGGATGGTCCTTTGGCTGTTGTATAGAGTGTGATCCCCCATTATTATATACTATTCAAAAAAAAAAGTTGTTGTAAAAGATGTGATTTGGATAGCGTGCTCATTTTCATTAAAAGTCCGATGGCTACTCCTTTAATCCTTTGAAATTAATTACGCCCTAAAAACTATTTGTATGAAATATGAAAGACGCACATTCCAAAATCAATTATTTCTCATTTGTCTTTAAATAACTTATTTCGTTTTAGTTGGCAACACCAAACGAGAAATAAAACACAGCAATCCACCGATGACAAAATCATGCAATAGTCACTGAATTACACAGATAAAGCTAAAATATTATAGCGGTCACAAAAGCATTCATATAATATTTAGGATTTCTTTTTGAAGTCTTAATAGTAGCTCGGGCAATGGTAAGATTTCTTCATCAGTCCATTCAGGGAACAATAAGTTAAGTGTTCACTATTAACATCCACAGACCATGCAGAAGAAATTTATCTTACGCAGTCCAACAACCATATTAAATTATTGGCTTGCTCTGCTGTTAAATTTTTAGTTACTTTTGCCAATATTCTACGTTTGTAACGCACTTTTGGGGTGTGGATAACACTCATAACCATGTGTTGTAGTTTCGAAGTTGTATTGGCGGGAAAATATTCTATGATAATCGACTTCGGCTTATTCTGAATGTATTTAGGATGTGCATTATAATTTTCGATAAAAAGGAGTGATTGTCTAATTTTAGAAGACAATCTTCGAAACTTTTGTTAGATTTGTATTCTACATCGAAATTTTGTATTTCACGAAAACGCAGCTCTGCACTTTTGTCGATCATTAAAATTTTTTGGGATTTCAGAGACTGTCAAACACAGCTGCGCATTCCGTTTTTGTAACGCTCGGTCGCGGCAGCCCGGAAACTTGTGTTACGAGCTTAAGCAAGGACATCAGATACTTCAAAAAGGGCTCGGATTGAACAACGAGAACAGCAAGTAGCACAACGGGAGTTTCTTCCCCAAAGAGAAAACTCTACGGTCCTTTAAATGAGATTTCCTAAAAGTTGCGTTTTTGCAACTGGTCGACATGATATCTCGAAAAATAATTGATCGATTAACTCAAATCTTTTATCAAAATCTTTAAAAAAACAGGTCGCTATCGTATGACGAAAGCTTTATGAAAATTTTTCATTCTAACAATTTTGACAGCTGTTTTTGTCCATAAAAACTCGAAAAAAAAACAATTTTTTTTAAAATGTCGACTATTTTGCGAAATTTTTGAATTTTAAAAATTCCGTTCGTCAAACGATAGCCAAGGGGATAATAAAAGTAAATCTTTTTGAATTTTTTGTTTCAGACGACTGTCATGATCTGAATAGTGTTAACCGTTTTGATATGAACTTTTCGTAAGGGGTACTTCAAGGGCGAACAAATGTCACACCAGAAACAAAAGTATTAGAATGAACGAGTTAAACCCAAAAAACCACAAATCAATCGCATTATTGGTGTCTTTACGACTGATCCTTGAAAAACAGTATCAAAAATGGCGTCGTAAGGTAGAAGACCCCCTTAAATTCTTAAAGGCAATTGCTTATGATTGTGTAATTGTTTCATAAAAAGGCAAATTTTCTTCGCAAATGCGCTTAATCAACATAAAATAATAATTTAATAATAATTTTGACGCTATCATCAATAAGGCTAAAGCAACTCCGTAATTCCCCAGAATTGTAGGAACTTGTCATTTCCGTCTCGTTTCTTGAGAGCTCAGAAATTTTTCACTATCTTTCATCATCGCACTATGGAAAGAACGAAGAGGATGGTGGTGGGGGGTGGGGGTGAAACCTAACTTTGTAACGCGTGGACCGATTTCGATGGTTCTTTTTCTGTTGATTAGAGTATGCTCCCTGGTTGATACCACGAGAAAAAAAATGTTGGTAGGGGTGGAACCTAGCTTTGTAACGCGTGGACCGATTTGGTATAGTGGGGGCGGGGAGGGGCAGGGGTAGTCTAACTTCGCAACGCGTGGACCGATTTCGATGATTCCTTTTCTGTTCGGTAGAGTATGTTCCTTGATTGTACCACGTGACATTTTTTTTCTGGGATGAAAGTGGGGAATTGGGTTAAACCTAACTTTTTAACGCGTGGACCGATTTGGATGATGCTATTTTCGTTGTATAGAGTAGAAGACATTAAATGTGAAAAATAAAATAGTTTAAAAAAAAAACAAGTTGAACCGACTTCACAAAAAGCGCTAAAAAGCATAAAATAATTTTTAATTTTATATCTATAACGACATTTTGAAGTCGGCGCAAATTAAACAAATAAAACAACTACAGAACCACAATTGAAAATAATACATAATACTACCTGAACGTTTCAGCTTACGGGATCATAAGAAATGACGATTAAATATTTTTGTTGTAGTTGTTTGGTTTGTTTAATTTGCACCGACTTCAAAATGACGTAATAGATATAAAATTAAATATTATTTTATGCTTTTTAGCGCTTTTTGTGAAGTCGGTTCAACTTTTTTTTTAAAACTATTTTATTTTATCTTGTTTTCTTGTTAATTTTTGTATTGTATGTATTTTTTAAATCTTTTTTTTTGTATTTTTTCTTGTATTTGAGAGTACATTCTGCTGTTTTTGTAGTCATTTAATGAAATGAACATTGTATAGTTGCTATTCACGTATCGTTGTTCGAATTAAGACCGGCTTAGTCTAAGTTGCATTTTATTTTTATTTTTATAGTTCTTCTTTCTCATTTTTTTAATGTGTAAACTTATTTACTTTTGATATTTCATTTTACGTTATATTTACTGCTTCGATTTCGTTGATTTGTAGTAGTCAGTATTTGGCAAGCTTGCAAATAAAATAAATAAATTAATAAAAACCCTTCATAAAGGCACTTTCGATTACGACGAGCAGAAGGATTACATGCAGACTTAATTGCCTATTTTTTTAAATCGTAGACAGCGTACTCTTAGCAATTTGAAATTTACAAATACTAATTTTTCCCACCACTTTTGAATAACGTGATTATATCTGCCTTCATAGGCATCGTACGACATTTTCTTGTTAAAATTAAGATGAAACATGCAAATGTAATCTGAATTAACACACCCAAGTTTGATAAACTTACTCTTCGCCATAAAGCCAGGTAGGTATTACAAATTCCGTCAGATAAGAATTGCGTTCATATGTAGTAAATTATTCTGAATTAGCATAAACAGAATAACAAACACCATGTGCACTGTTGTACAGACTAAATTGACTAAAATTAAATGTAACACAATCAAAACAAAGACTTGTTAATAGATAAATATACGTCTCCTTAGAAAATTATTGAATCACAAATTCCGAACACAAAGGGTTTTCAAAAAAATCTCAATCAGACAATGCTCTTAACTCTCCGATCCAGATTCGGGAGCAGTAAAATGGGGTACAGGGTCCTTAGGGACCTTCAAAGAAAGAGGTAGCATGGATGATAAGATGCAGCTATGTTCAATATATGTTGTTGTGTATTGCTTATTGTTGTAAAATAAATAATAATTGGACATATAAGGGGAAGAGAGGTTTAACATATGAAGACATTTTTTTATTTCAGGTAAAGTATTTCGGTTTATTAAAAAAATTAAGAGAAAATGGGTTCGAATTTCAAAATTTCTATTTTTTCAAAGGAATATTTTCAAAAAAAAAATATCTTCATCAAACTCTTTACATATATTAGTTGATCTGCGGTGGGTTTTTTCATGCTGCATGTATTAGGTGTCCCTCGAGATCCGTTGCTGTAGCACTGTCAACTTGTAACGAGTGCCTTGATATCAAGCAGTGTCATATTCTCCAGCTTATGATTGTTGAATCGCTTTCTAGTTACCAGTCTTTCATCGCGGACAAGGTCAACACGGCATCTTTGCATGCTATCAACGAGGACCTTACTTGCCACAATAGCAAACTGGACATACTTTTATTGCTGATGAATGACCTTAAGTCTAATTCTGATACTCTGTTTAAGAGATCCCATGACCTCCTATCCAGGTTCTGTTGTATGACGGCTTTTTTCGACGACCTCCGGACGATGATTTGTAAAACTAATGTGTCTTCACCGGCATTGGCGTCGAACAGCTGGCCGTTGATGCCGATTGTTGATGATCTTCTGTGAAGTATTAAGCATATAAAGACGGATCTCGACTTCTTGGCGACTGCTGCTAACAAGAACTCCGAGCTTCTTAGTACCATCTCCTCGGATGTGGGAAGTTTGCTGTCGCGTGCTGCTGGGGTGCTGGTTTTTTTTGGAGGGGGAAAATGCTTTATGCACCGTCAGGGCGAGTTGTCCTTCTACTGCGCCAATGTAACAGGACTTCGGTCTAAAACGTATCGGCTTTTTATTAACTCTGCCGACTGGGATTTTGATGTAGTCTGCCTTACTGGGACCTGGCTTTGAGGAGGAATTTTGGACGCTGAACTCTTTGATGATTCTGTTTTTGTGGTCTTCCGTGGTGATCGTCATGCTTCTACTCTCGTTTCAGTTGGGGTGAGGTTCTGTGCGCTGTTCGCAGGGATATTCGGTGCGCACTCATCAGTGTTCCTGGTTCTAGCAATTTTGAGTTTCTGTGCGTTGCTTTGAGCTACCCTCTGAAGCGGATTTATGTTGTTTATGTTCCTCCTACCGCGTCGCCTGATGTGTATAATTCTATTGTCTCATGCATTGATAGTCTTACAGATGCGATGGGGCCATCTTATTATTTTGGGAAACTTTAACCTGCCGTCTGTTAGTTGGCGGTATTTCAGCGATGACAACTGTTTGCACGCTGTTTGATGCCCTGGTTCCCGAATCGTCTCATTATCCAGCGCTGAACGTAATAATCTCCTTTGATCAGCTTATTTTTGATTCAATTGTATCTGCTGATTATTGCTTTAATTTTAGAACTGATTGATTGGCTCCTGAATTATCACTGGTCTACTGTTTTGAATGAACGAGATATTGACAATCCCGTTTCCTTTATCTATGATTTTCGTATTGTGTGCCTCTCTCGTCATCTAAGGGCTTTAGGACTCAAACGTGGTTTGATGCTGACTTGAAGTATTTGAAGAACTTGAAAAGTAAGGCCTGGGGGAAGTTTGCTTCCTCAAGGAGCGATGCTGACTATTTACTTTATTCTAATTTGCGTAATCAGCTCACCTTCAGCTTAGAAGTTGTTTATAATAATTACCTTGATAGAATGAAGCTTGCATTACGAAATTATCCAATATATTTTGGCGCCTTGTAAGTTCAAAGCGTAAATCTGACGGGTATATGTCTTTCTTGTGCCTAGGTGACGTTGCTATTGGGTACTCCTTACCTATTGCTTACCTCTTTTGTGACTTCTTCAAGACTGCTTTCCTAGTCGATAACTGTGACACTAGTGTTAAGGATTTTATTGACTGGACGAACCTTCCACCGACCACTCTTGAGTTCAAAGACCTGGGACTAGTTTTACGTAATTCGAATTACGTAGTAATAATTTGGTGTGATCTAAACATCCTGATTAAGCAAATATTAGTTCTACTTTAAGTTATCATCTGATACGGTACTACTCATATTTTGTATTGCTTAACAACAAAAAGGAAAAATATTTGTTGCTATTTACAGTGCTATAATATTGGTTAAGCAAATAATGGGTATTAAAAAGGAAAAACGTGCAAAGTGGACAGAAGAAGAAGCAGGAACTTTAAATAGGATACAACTTGACAGCTGGCAAAGTTTTAATACGAGCGGTCTGAACTTACATAAAACTACATTCAAATTCCTGTGGTCTAAATAGGCTCATTGCTAATTTGGCTGATAGTTTCACCAGTGATCCCGATGGCATACCTTCTTGATTTCTGAAGTGTTGCTACCCGCCTGTATTACCTGTTCTATGTTATTTATTTAATATATCTATAAATTGTGATGTTTTTCCTAAACACTGGAAACTTTACTTGATTATACCCCTTCACAAAAAAATAATAAATGCGTTATCTCTAACTACAGGCCCACCGCTAACCTTAGGTCCATTGTTAAATTATTTGAAGCGCTTGTTTGCGATGTTTTGTATTTGCATTGCAAATGTTTCCTTGTTTCTTTTCAACATGGTTTTGTTAAGGGTAAGTCTAAGGTAACTAACTTCTTGGAATTTTTTAACTGTTGTATTCCTATTATCGAGTCTGGTCGACATGTTGACTGTATTTTCACTGATTTCAGCAAGGCTTTTGACAGAATCAAGCACAAAATTCTTATTGAAAAGTTGTACGCTCTTAGTTTTTCTCCTGTCATCGTGAAGTGGGTACTTTCTTATTTGACTAATTGCACCCACCCAGCGTGTAGTATGGGGGCTCTTTCTTATGAAATCTGTAACTCGACTGGGTTCCTCAGGGGAAACATTTGGGACCGCTGCTTTTTATTATTTACATTAACGATATATATACTGTTTTGACAAATTCGACGATTCTTTGTTATGCTGACGATGCGATGATTGGTGTTGACGATTGCACTCTATTAAATACTGACCTGGACGCCTTCCAGAAATGATGTCCTAATAATCGCATTTTCTTGAATATGAACAAGTACACTCCTATGTCGTTTTCAGGAAATCGTCGCTCAATTTTGACTACACTTTTGACGGATGCTGCTTATGTCGACTTCACAAAACCAAAGACTTAGGTGTTGTCATCAATTCTCACTTTTCTTTCTCTGACCATGTTTTAACCGTGATTTTTGCTAGTTTGGGCTTCGTGAAGAGATGGTTCAAGGAATTCAACAACCGATGTGTTACTAAACTGCTATATTGTACTTTCGTAGTTCGTGCGACGGCGGTCGAGTCGGAAAAGGAGAGTGGACCTAATGTTGCGGGGATTGGTATAGATGGGTAAAGATCGCAGGATTTAAGATCACCTTTTTTTTTATTTATTTAAGCTTAATACAAGCTATTACATAATAATAAATACTCCAATTACAAGCTACAAAACAATACCAACACCACAAGCTATAATAAATTATGACATAATAAATAAATAGTAAAAGCTACAATATGAGCTCTAATTAAAGTAGACACGGGCTGGAAGGAAGAAGAATTAAGAAAGGCGATCAAGATGGGCGGGATCAAGATATAAGGCTTTGCGAAGGGATGATTTACTCAGATGGAAGTCAAAGGAGGAAAGGTCGTTGACTTTTCGTAGCATACGGTAATTGGCTCACTTTGACCGTAGTTTGTGCGATGGCGGTCGAGTCGGAAAAGCGGAGTGGACCTAAGGTTTCGGTGATTGTTGTAGATGGGTAAAGATTGCAGGATTGAAGAGCAGTCTATGGCACCACTTAATAGCTGATGAATGAAGAGAATGTCGGAAACATCACGACGTTTACTTAAAGGTTGTAAGTCGATCAGTTTCAGACGGTTTTCATAAGGTGGAAGGTTGAATCTGTCTACCCACGGAAAATTGAGTTCACTATCACAGATCATTTCGAGATCACACAAAGAGGTAACGATAGGGACTGGTACGTCGGTTAGCATGTAGACTCTTGGGGTGGGTGTAAGACGTTTGCGGGAATAAGAGATGGACTGGCATTTGGAGACATTGAGTTCAAGAAAGTTTTTCATGTACCATGTGGTGAAGGAATCGAGATCTTTTTGCTGGAGAAGAGAGTCGGTTGTGGAGGAGATATGTTAATTTTTCCTGTTGCGGAGAGAGCGTAATTCTTTGTCGTACCATACGGGGGATGAGGAGTAGTTTTTACGAGGAGAAAGAGGGATAGATTGTGTAAGACAACCGTGTATTTCTGAATAGAACGCCTCTAAAGCAACGTCAACTGGAAGATGTTGAGGGATAGTGGCAATGTTAGAGTTGAGGAGCAAGTGATTTAATTTTTCAAAGTCGCCTTTACGAAAATTGAAGGAAGGAGAAGACTCGGAGCTTGAAAGTGATTGAGGGTGTTCGTAGGAGAAAGCAATGAGCCGAGGAGGATGGTGACGATCGAGAGAGGAAAGGAGATGGTTGCTTTCCGCGACAGCCGAATTAACTGGGTTTGAAGAAAAGATTAAGTCCAATTGTCTGTCCAGAAAGTTTCTGACTCCACTTACTTGAAAGAGACCAGAAACGGAGAGCTGATCGCTAAAAAAGGCTTCTTTGGCCGAAGATGCGTTAAGGGGGACAAAGTGAGAACAGTCCTCAGACAATGATTATTGAATACGGGGGAGGTTAAAGTCACCCAATAAAATAAATTCATCGGAGGCGTTAGCGTCCTCAAGCAGGGTGTCGATCGCTTCAATTATGGGCTCGTAGGCATCTAGAGGTTGAGATGGACGAATATAATATACAGGAAACACTTATTTAGTACTAATTTGATACATACAAATTCTGATATTGTAGAGTCGGAGGTCTTTAGCAGGGTGGCGTCATAACGGTTGTGAGCAGCTATGAGAACCCCGCGACCTGGTGGATCATTGGTGCCTACACAACCGTCGACACGGAAAAAGGTATAGTATCAGTTAATAACTGATAAATGAAGAGAATGTCGGAAACATCACGACGTTTATTTAGGGGTTGTAAGTCGATCAGTTTCAGACGGTTATCATAAGGTGGAAGGTTGAATCTGTCTACCCGCGGAAGATCCCGTAGAGCGAAGCAAATGAACCTACGCCGTACAGATTTAATCCTGCTGATATGAGTTGTTTGTGTAGGTGACCATACCTGGCTGGCATATTCATGGAGAGGTCCAACGAAGGAGATATAGCGAGATTTGGAAACATAAGGATTGGAGAACTCTCTAGACCAGCGCTTCACAAACCCTAGCGTGGAGGTATACCTGTTAATTATGCTGTCAATGTGGGACCGGAAATTGAATTCGTTATCACAGATTATTCCTAGGTGGTGCGTCGCTTAACATGTAGACTTTCGCGGTGGTGGTAAGTTTTTCATGCACCATTTGGTGAACGAATCGAGGTCTTTTTGCAGGAGAAGAGAGTCGGTTGTGGACAGCTCTGAGTGTTTGATGGCACATTTAAAATCATTTATTGTATGGACAAAAATTAATGGACCGAGGTGGCTTCCCTGAGAGACGCCGGAACGAGATGAGAAATCGATGATGTGAAAAGAACATTGTACAGACGGTTGTTGAGGTAGTATTGAATTCAGAAGATGAAGTGGGGGGGGGGGCAAATAAGTTTGAACAAGATAACGTAATGGGAGATCTTGTGGAAGACTTTACTAAAATCGGTGGCGATTACATCAATATCTTTACCGTTTTCCAAGCACATAATGTTTTAGAGAAGAAGTCGGTAAGGATCTACCTTTGAGGAAACCATGCTGGGAGAGGGGGAAGATAGATTTACAGTGGAAGAACATGGAATGGGAGACCAATTTTTCGAATAGTTAAGGTATGGATCATATGTTCTGTAGTTGGACACATCGTGCAGCCTTTTTCGAAGATGGCAATAATATACGAGTTTTTCCATAAGCAAGGGAAAATCCCTTGAGTGACCGAGCGGCGGAAAAGCAAAGTAAGGGGTTGAACTAGAGGCATGCCACACTTTTTCAGAACGATAGCCGGAATGCCGTCAGGACCGGGGTGAAAGTCATCAGCAAGCCCGTTAATACTGGCGGCGATTTGTTCGGGGTCAGGGTCAAAAGATGAAAACGACGTTTGAGTGCATTTGTCCAAGAATGAAAAGTAGCTAAGGTCAGGTTGTAGGGAATTGTCGCTAAAGGATTTACTGAAGAAGTGTGCAAAGAGGTTGGCGATAACCATAGGATCAGACGAAAAGGTATTCTCGAGCTTTAGGGTGGAGGGGTAACCATTGGATTTCTTCTTTGCATTAATAAAGTTATAAAAACTCATAGTAGAGGGTATAACAACGTTCAAAAAAAGAGGTATAAGCAGATAGGTAGGAAGAATAGTCAGACTCAGTCTGGATTAGAAAAAAAGTTTGCCAACGTTTATTTCTCCTGTTGCGGAGAGAGCGTAATTCTTTGTCATGTTATACGGGGGATAACGAATAGTTTTTACGAGGAAGCAGAGGGATATATTGTGTAAGACAAGCGTGTATTTCCGAATAGAATGCCTCTAAAGCAACCTAAATTGAAAGATTTTGAGGGATAGTGCCAATTTTAGATTTGGGGAGTAAGTGATTTAATTTTTCAAAGTCGCCTTTACAAAAATTGAATGAAAGGGAAGACTTAGAGCTTGAAAGGGCATGAGGGTGTTCGCAGGAGAAAACGAGGAACAGGGGAGGATGGTGACGATCAGGGGGGAAGGGGAGATGGTTGCTTTCCGCGACAGCCGAATTAACTGGGCCTGAAGAAAAGATTAAGTTTAATTTGCCTGTCCAGGAAGTTCCTGATATTGTGGAGTTCCTGATATTGGAGCGAATAGTTCGTTGTCGAGATTTCCTGGTGTTGGATTGGTTTCAGTTATGAATCATGTTGTAGATCATTGCAAGTAGGCTGCCATTTGTCAAAATTTTGCACGAATGTGTGCATTTGAGTCTATAACCACCCCGAATTTATTGGAATTGCAGTCCAGAATAAAATAAAATTCGTTTTTTGTTCACATTATTCACCTCGGAGGTGTAATACATAGATTTATTCTTATTCGTCTCATACGAACACAATGAAACATTTCCGTTGTAGAAATTAAATGATGACATCAGCACAGGACGCGGAGGGCTGCTTAGAACCTTAAGTCGAACGAATCTTCTGTTTGCGCGCAATCGGTGAATGAGTGGTACGATTACCACGACATGAGTCCAAGGCTTAGACTACATCATAATAAAAAGTAATAGAAAACAGTAGCTTAAATAAAAAACATTGGCTATTCCAAGTATTCCTTTTAGGTTTGCGCATCTCAAAACGAAAAAAGAAACGCTTAAAGAATCACTTCGCTGTCCGTCTGTTTGCCGGCTGGATGTCAGTCTGTCTGTCAAGACCACTTTTCTCAGGAACGCGTGGAGGTATCGAGTTGAAATTAACATCCAATACTGAGGTTCACGGTCCCTTAGAGCTGTAAAAAATCAAGTTTCTAAGTCAACACGATAAAAAAAATACGGCCGTTTGTGCCGCGAAATACGCCCAGATTGCCGCATATTTTGACACTCGCAAATAAATCAAAACCTATAGGATACTTCCCGCTTATCTAGAATCATGAATTTTGGTAAAAATCACGATCTCACAACACAAGTAAATTAAAAAGTACTAAAGTCGTTAATTTTTCGTTATATCCGTCTGTCTGTCGGTCTGTCAAGACATATTCTCTAATTTTCGGTGTTGCTGCTTTGGATTGCTTTGTTCGGTTACGGTGACTTTTATGACTCGGCTCGAAAATAAGGGGGTGGGGGGCGGTACTTCCTACAAAATATTAAAAATGTCTGCTTTTGAAAATAACTTTAGTACGGAACCCTCGAAGCACTACAAAGTTCATACTTGACTTACTTTTTTTTAATTCTTTAATCTGTAGTTTTTGGATTTGGTATTGGATTTGGAGTTCAGCAAACTATCTTAGATTATAACAGTTCAAGTCCAATTTAATTAAAATAAACACATTTATTTTTATTTTTGTATAATTTATATATATTTCTCATTTTCCATCATAGATACACATTTACATTTAAATGTACTTTGCAGATCTGACATTATTTTTACTCCTGGCATTTCTTTCGTATGGTTGTATTTGGTAATTCTATTTTTTTTAATAGCAATTATAAATAAAGAACATGTTACAGGTTATAAACTTTGCTATTTTTTTCATTATTTCTTCTTTTATACTATGTATTTAGTATTTCAGTTATTTTATCAGGTCTGTGTTATATGCACGTTGTATTTGTGGTATCTTCAGAGGACTTCACTGTACGTTGTTTTTGATTTAAGTTTACAATTTTTTTTTCTTTTCTTATATTTAACGATTGGATTTTTTTTTTGTTAAGATATAACATATAAACAGAAAGTATTTTTTGTTTAATTTTTACTTCCAAATTTTTGTTTTTATATATTTATATCTAAATCCCTTTTTTTATCTTTGTTTATAAATTTCGTTTTTTTTTTCAATAGAAAAAATAACCGAAATGTTTTTTTTAAAGCGAGAAATAGATAAATAATAATTTTTTTTATATTATTTTTGTGTTTCAGATTTTATAAAAAATATGACATTGTAAAACAATTTATATACAAATGATTTGAGCGCACAACGCTTATATAGTAAAATGTTACTCTGTGAAATTATGCTTGTAACGAAGTTTTTTTTTGTTTTTGTTATTATTAACATTATTTACCATTTATTTGAATTTTAAAGGATTTTAATATTAAACAGTTTTGGTAATAAAAAAAATAATTTAGGAAAGAAGTAATTGGATAGGCCGCACCTAATATATACAAATTACAATTATTGCAGTAACAAATTTTTTTTGCAAAGGTAAAAGAATCCTAAAATCTATACAATCACATATTTGACGGCTATTTAAAAAAAAACAAGATTTAACAACATGGTTGAAGTTTTTAAGAACGTTAAAGTGTTTTGGAATAAAAATATAGAAAAACAAGGAAATGGAAACAAAGTTATAACAAAATAATAGTTAAATCAGCAAGTTTAACATTGATCTTGAAGTTCCCTTACATTCAATTTTGAGTGAAAATAAATTTAATCCTACTTAGACAAAAAACATATATCGTTTGCAGCCCATCGCTTTCTGTATTCTTTGAAGCATGTTAGACATTTCTTTCTGGCAACTATTTATTATCCTTCATAAAAACACGTAAGGGCTTTTCATTACCAATCAAAAATATAGATATTTGCAAACTCTTCTTTTTTTGCCTTACCTATTGGTGCGTTACCTTGTTTAAGAGCCATCAGAAATAGCTTATATTTTTTATTGGATAAGAAGCTGTTAATGCATTTTAACTAATAGCTAGATAAGAGTTTTCGTTGCGTTTGGTTTCGTTGGTGATATAACTAAGTGTTAAAAGTGTAATTTTGTCTAAAAGGTGGTGCAGAAGTGGAAAAATTGTAAAGGAGTTCGCAAAACTTCTATCTTGGATGACCACTGCTATTGAGGAACGAAGGAGTACCAATCGAGACCTAACAAGGAAGTTGAGACCTCGAGACATCAACATATCGGCAAGAGCAGTGAGAAGAGTGAGAAGATGCAGAGAAGCCGGCTTATTCTACAGAAGACCAGCTCGACTGACTCCATGCATGAAATTAAAACGTTTACTGTAGTCATGAATGCACAGGAGTTATACTACAACTGATTGGAATAAGGTTTGTGTAAACATGTTAGACCAATGAAGTGTAAAAGTATTTTATCGAGCCAATAAATTAAATCGATAATTTTTAAATATTCTAGGGAATTTTTATTGACGATTGTAGGCTGGAGGCAATGACAGAGTCACACCGTTTTGTACGAAGAAGGACTGTGAAACATCCACCAGCTATTATGGTTTGGAGCTATATCAGCGCCGAGGGACCATGTTCAATTTATTTTGTGGAGAGTACTTCGCGAAAGGAGCAAAACAATAAAATAATAAAAATATTTTGAAGGACATTTTACTGCCTTATCTGCACTCCCTACCGTTACCCAATTCAGAATATACTTTCACGCAGGATGGCGCGCCATGCCGTGCCACCAGATTTATCACCAATTTCTTAGATTCATCGGAACTTTCTCTCCTACCTTGACCCAGAAATTCTTCGGATCTTAATCCTATCGAGAATTGCTGGGCTTTTCTAAAATCGAAAGTGTACGCTCGACTGAATACTTCTCTGCAAATTTTGAAGCAAAATATTACAAATATTTCGCAAAATGACCAAGATCTAAGAGAAATGATCAACAGTTGTATCAGGAGGTTACCAACATGAATAATGGAAGTCATTACAAATTTACTTCTATTGCAATAAAAAAAAACCTTTTGTTAACAAAGAAAATGCTAGCTGAGTCAAACATGATTCCATTAATATCAGATATCCAAGATACAAAACAGCGACAATAAAACGCTCTGACAAAGAGATGACTTGTCAACAAAAGATTTTAATAAGAAAACTCTTTTATTTTACCATTTCATAAAAGCCCACAGTTGCGAGCAATTTTTAATCACAGCGATGAAAACAATACTTTTCTTGATGTCCTTTGTAATCCTTCGGTTCTTAAAGCACTTTCTCATCAGAGTCTAGCATTATAGAAATATAAATTTTAAATCTTATGTAAAAGGGACGCCTTTGCGACCTGAGGAGCTGTAGTAATTGGCGTAGTACCTGCTTTTTAACTGTAGTCTCCAAATTTATGGAAAAATTCATCTTAATACGAATCAAGCAAACAATCGAGCGCAAATGTTGAACAGACAGGCTTTCGTGAAGGTTTAGAAGAACCTGCGAACATCGCCAATATTTATACAGATAGCTCTAAAACTGCATCGGGGCTAGGGGCAGCAGTGTACTGCCAAGAGCTGAATGTTCAATCATTATACATACTTCCAAGCGAGTGTAGCATATTTCAAGCTGAGGGCGAAATGCTTCACAGTCTGTTTGCGATGGGCACCTCGGTCAACATCTACGTGGATAGCCAAACAGTTCTAAAAACTCTGGGGTCCAACGAATTTAAATCTAAAACTATTCTCAACTGCTTAACAGAGCCGTGCAAAGTCATAACACAAATGGAAAGGTTCAACTGTGCTGGGTACCAGGCCACATAAGTATGTACAGCAGGAAACGAAGCGGCGAATGATATCGGCAAGAAAGGGAGTAAATTTGAGACTCATGTATCAGAGCAAATATTTTCTCCAATACAAGTCGTTATCAAGCACCTCAGTGACGACTTGTTGGGCCGTGCGAATAAAAGATGGGAAGAGACCACAACGTGTAGAATCACGAAAGTCATGTGGAAAACCTATGATCGAAAGAGAACCGATAGGCTAACGTCAGCCTAACTAGGACTTAATGCAAAACTCTGGTAGGAGCCTACACTTGTCACTGTCCACAGGTGTGTATCGGATTTCGAACACCAACCTGTTCAGACACTATCAGGAACCCGACAAAAAAGAAACACTAGAACATCTTCTATGTTATTTTTGTTACGATCTGGCCAAAGCCCAGGGGACAGCCTTTTGATGTGTTAGCATGGCTTTGCCAGAGGGGAATTAGGGTAAGGGGAGTGAGGAAACTTGAAAGCCTTGTTTCTGCATTGTTTTTCAGTGCCCTTCGCTTGCAAAAGAAAAACAAAAATCGCTACATAAATACTTCTTCAAGTATCTAGAGGAAGCTTTTAGGCGCCAAATGGGGAGTATTCTGAATTTCACAACAAAGACGGGAACCTTCAGTACATCATCTCTAGGATATAGGAGACCCAAATGTGGTAATGCTATGGACCCGGCGCGGTCTATGCGAGGCCGCCGAGGCCGGCACTAGAACCTAGCCTAACAGCCATTGCTTAATACGTGTGCATGCGACCAGTGGAGACTAACAACCAGTTCTTGATATCAAAAAGATGCGTAAAGTGCTATCTAAAGTGCTGACCCTTAAAGAAATCACCCAATGCTTCGAAAATGGTTACCACAACGATACGCCGTTTTTAAAGTCTGGTTTGTCTCATTGAAAGTTGAGCCGGTTTGGTGGGGATATTTACGATTAGCGAATTGTTTTACCTAGTCTTGCCGTAAATTCTGTCACTTCTAATGGGCGCTTTCTCAGAAATTAGCCTGGAATTGTACTGGTATGTTGAACTTTATAAGAAATGAACTGTACGGCGTAATATTCCGATCAGTTTGGTGACAGTCTTTGACTAGTAATAATGGAGTGGGGCGTAAAAGAAAATCGTATCGCTGTAATAGCACTCCATAAGTGTGGAAAAAGTGCTTCTGAAATTTTGAATTTGTTGAAACCGCTAAAAATAACAAAAAGATTCACTTATCGTGCCATAGTACGATTTAATGAAACCTCAGGCATAGATGATAGAGCAAGGATCGGTCGTCCACGTACCGTTAGAACAGTCAGTGCCATCAAAACTGTCCGAGAGCGCATACGTAGAAATCCACTGCGCAAACAAAAAATTTTGTTGAGGGAGTTGGAAATCTCTACAAGATCGATGAGTAGACTCATTCGAGATGACCTTCATATGAAGGCTTATCGTCGGTCAACGGCCCACATGTTGGCTACTCGGTTAAAGGAAATAAGATTGGAAAGATGTAAGCGTCTCTTGCTTTGGCACGCAACCAATGGCCATGAGAACATCCTCTTTACCGACGAACAAATTTTTACTGTGGAGCAAGTTTTTAATAAACGAAATGATAAGGTTTATGCAACATCATCAGAAGAAGCTAAAAAAAAACAGTTCCCAGGGTGCAACGAGGCCATCATCCAGCTTCTGTAATGGTTTGGTGGGGTTTATCCCATACAGGTGTCACAACACTCCATTTTTGCGAAAAAGGAGTCAAAACCGGGTTCGGTGGTTTATCAAACCAACGTGCTAGAAGGTGTTGTGAAACCTTTATCGCAAGCTCTCTTCGGTGGACAACATTGGGTCTTGCAGCAAGACTCTGCTCCTGCTCACAAAGCAAAAAGCACACAGGAGTGGCTTCGCAACAACATTCCTGCTTTTATTGCACAAGAAGATTGGCCATCCGGGAGTCCAGATTTAAATCCGCTGCATTATGCATTATGGACAGAGTTAGAGAACAAGGCCTGTATCACTCCCCACCGAAATTTGGACTGTCTGAAAAAATCTTTGGTGAAAGGAGCAAATCAAATGTCGTTGGATACCGTGAGTGCCGCTGTAGACCAGTCGCCACAACATTTAAAAGCTTGTATAAAAGCAAAAGGAGGTCATTTCGAGTAAAGTTACTAGTATGTTATAAGAAATATCTTATTAAAATAAATTTCGTTGGAATAAACATATTATCTTTTATTGTTTAGATTTCATGCTACTTTAAAGTTGTGACAGAATTTATGGCAGGACTAGGTATATACACGGTGGTATACTTTCTATTTATAATATGTTTACGTTTTCGAAAGTTGTAAACGATTTTAATGTAACTTTTTCCCGGAAATCATTACCAAGTGGTTAGACTAACTCTATGTCAAATTTGGGGTAAGAGTTACATAGAGGAAAGCAGCTGAAAGTTGTATATTTTTCTATGCACTATGTCAGGAAGAGGTCTAACAACATTTTCAATAATCCAAATATTTCAGTTAGCTGTTCCACCACTTACTAATCAAATCTAAGGCACGGTATATAATGGAAACTTAAATCACCAGCGGTGCAGAACGACTAAAAATAAGTGTCGTTCGAAACTGGATACCATGTCTAGATCAGACAAGTTAAAACTGTGATACAAATAGCAAAAATTAAAAATGTGCTTGGAAAATAAATAAACAAATTAGAAATCCCTATAAGAGTAAGACAAAGTTATCCCTGCTTGACGACAAAAATAATCTCGAATCTAATATTGACTGATGTCAGTATCAAGCACTGCTGGTTTATTTGAAGAAATGGTAGCATGAGCATTTGAATTTTTTTTTTGTACTACGTCTTGGAATAAATTGCGATAACTGCTAAACTGTAGAAAGAATTTTATGTCTCCTATATTAGTAGATGCTGAATTGATTCAGAAAATTTAATAGAACACCCAGTGTTTACTATAGTCGGAAATGGTTTGGTAAAAAATCCAAGAACCGTCAAACATATAAATTGTAACTAAAAGCAAATGATAATATGAAAATAAAACGAATAGTAACAACAATAATTGAAAAATAATCTGATTAATTCCCAGTAACGTCCTAATTGTACATCAACAACAATTTTTTTTGTATCATATATACATCAATTAATTATTATCTCAGTTATTCCAAAAAAATACTTCTATTCCCTAATTTAACAGTACTGTTTAGTAATTATATTAATATCTACGATCTTACTTAATCAGTTTTCTCTTGATACTGCACTTACATATGTACATTTGATTCAGTAATTTATACATTAATCAATTTATTAGTTTCCTAAAATTAAATTAAATCTCACCTGACATCAGCCTCTTGTATACACACGGTTGACAATTTCCACACAGGCGATATACACCTGAATATTAAACTAGAACTTTTATTGTCCCTTGAAATAGAAGATGTTGCACAAAAGCATAGTTCACGGGGACACACAGATTTTAGTTTAGTTCGAAGAAAGTATTTTATTTGCCATAAAAATTTCACTAAATATATCGGTGCTAAAATCAATATTGCGTCGGCTAGCTTTAACGATTTACGAATGTAAAATATCAGGATTTTAAAGCAATCAATAAACGTAGTGGACTCATGAATACTAAAGTAGATAAAAATATTGACAGGTAGACTAAAAGGTAGTGATTTGGTGACATCCGATGATGCGCCTGGCCCGCGCGCTGCATTGCTGCTGGGAACTCCCCTGGAAACAGAATGAGAAACACCTGTTTAATTTAACCCTTTAACTGTCCTGTAACTGAGGCAATAATGATGGGAAAAATATTGATCGAATTATTCAGTTACACATGCAAAATGAAAGGGAAATCAAAAATCAAAATAAATGAAGATTAGGGTTTATATTATTTTGATTGTAAAGGTTTTCGGGGATAGACAGGTTAAATAAAAAGTGTGGGAATGAGGGTAAAAAGTGGAATTCCCTTCAAAACGGACATAAAACGGATTGAATAACATTAGAATGAAAGAACAAAACAAATTCTCAGCAAGTTTATCTTAAAAGAATTAAAACTATAAAGGTTCCATGGAAAAGGTAAAAGGATTTGGAAGAAAAACAAGAATACGTTAAAATATCCATACAGAAAAGCTCAAAAATTTAGCCTCATCGAAATATGGAATTCGAATTGTATCAGTAAAGTGATAAGAATTAATTTTTTTGTAAAGGCTGACAACACTGAAAAAAATATACAAAGATAAACCGAGTCACTTTTAGTGCAAGTATCAGGTTAATATTAGCACTGCAATGTTTTTCGCTGGTTATATTATCTCGTCATGAAGATGATAAAGGAAAGTATATCATAAAGTATCGAGACATTTAACCTTGACGAAATTGTAAGGGAGGCAAATTTTACATCAAGATAATGCACCTGCTCATTTGGTTAGTTAAATCAGTTCGTTAGTTTATTAAGGTTAGGTTGGATTAAAGTGGCTGCCTAAAAAGGCGAACTTAGGCCATGGACACTCATTGTGATACCACAAGTTGAGGCTACAAAAATTTACGTAAGAAGAAGAGGGTGAACCTGTTACCCCCCGTGCACCGAGCCAGATCTCTATCTCCGGTGGAAACAGTTCACGTGGAGTCAAAATAAATTTGGCGTGGATCGGAAGGGCCGGGAAATTACCGAGGAGGTGGAGTATGGTTTCCTCTTCGTCATTGCAACTCCTACAGAAGTCGTTTGAAGGTGCGCCCAGTCTATCAGCGTAGGTAGATATGAGGCAGTGGCCCGTAATAACGGCAACGGTACTGCTAATTGCTTTGCATCCGGGTAGGATGAGGTCTCTTGACCGCTTAGGGTCACGTTTTGGCTATATCTGTCGGATAATCAGACAGGTGTGTTTCTCTTGCCAATTGAAATTTGCATATATCTCAGAGATTTCTGTAAGAGTTCCAGTTCGCAAGTGGCCAGCGGTTTACCCAGCCGGTGGTTAATGCCCGAATCAGGACGAGTGATACCGATTCTCGCTAGTTCGTCGGCTCTACAGTTACCCGGAATATTACTATGTCCAGGCACCCAGATGAGCCGTACTTTCAGGTGCTCAAATATATCATTTAGTGCTGAGCGACATGTTACAACCGTCTTGGAGGTGGTGTATACTCCCATGAGGGATTCAATAGCGGTCTGACTATCTGTGAAAATACATATGTTGTCTTTAGATGGCGTTAAATGATTCAGGCGGTCCGCGGCTACCTTTATAGCCATGATTTCCGTCTGAAACACGCTGCAGTAGTCAGGTAAGCGAAACGAGATATCGAGGTCCAAATGACATCAGTATTTCTCTTTGGTTTTGGTTAGGTGAGTGTGCAATTTTATTTATCTGCAAGGTTTGTTTAATTTGTAGTATAAATAACATACAAAATATGTAATAGTGTCGACACGCTTTGAGTTAAAATTACCACGACTGTTATGCTTTGCGGGTTTGTATTTAAAATAGGTCGAGTGAATAGGTCGATTCCGACGGTTTTGTTCCAAAAATATGAGTTCTTGTTCTGAACGAACAGACGAAATTTTGATGACTACTACTTTATACGTGTTGATTCCGTCTCTCAAAGAGTCACAGTAGTCAGAGTATACCGCCAAATACGTTTCTGAATTGCATGTAATTCTTGTGATCGGCTTTGAATATTGATTATGATTAGCTGCTATTAGTACGCATGTTGTGTGTTCTTACTTGCAATGTTGTTTGTGTGTAGTGCATAGAAAGTATCATACAACAGAAATGTTTTCCATTTTGATATTGTGATGTTATCAAAAA
This sequence comes from Leptarthrus brevirostris, assembly GCA_964036015.1. Classification (NCBI taxonomy): domain Eukaryota; kingdom Metazoa; phylum Arthropoda; class Insecta; order Diptera; family Asilidae; genus Leptarthrus; species Leptarthrus brevirostris. The sequence continues at coordinate 21,028,413 of OZ038371.1, forward strand.
AGTGTGTGCTAATACTAGGCATATTTCCCGCCCTCCTACAATGGGCCTACACTCAGGGGTATATATATATTACCCGCCTGACAACGAGTTATTCCAGTTTCGTGGAGGTTGGTCTCCCTTTCTTCCGAAACCTGGAAAAAGGACTAAATTTACGCGAAGTCCTTCAGAGTGATAAGCCTGACAACCTTTCTACTTTAAACAATGGAGAGGATTTTTGTTTATCACACTGAAGGAACAACGCTCAATTTATACCAGCCCCCCAGTAGGAGCCAGTACGATTATCGTTCTGACATGTTTACGGAAACTGCACTCCATCAATTGATTGTGGCAGAAGATAAGCTAGATATAGCCGTTATAATGGACATTAAAGATGCCTTCGAAAAAATAAGCTTCGAAAGTCTGACAGCTGTACTAGTGGCACATACAGTTGTTACACTAATAACGAGATGGATTGACAATATGTTGAAATAAAAGGCAGTGAATATTCAGAGAGTTGCCTAAAAATGATAGGTATAGTCAGCAGAGGTTGCCCACAGGGAGGAGTACTATCCCCCATTCTGTGAAACTTCATAGTGAACTCCCTCATAAACAGGTTGGATGAGATTGGCATACACAACGTTAGTTGACGTAGCAATTATAGCAAGGGTAAATCTCATGAACGCAACAGGGGATATCATAAGGAGTGTCCTTCGCGTGATATATCAGTGGGGTGCAGAACAGTACGTGTCACGGATGGAGATCAACACTTCTTTCGCATTTCAATGTGCTCCTACACTCAATTCAAGTGCCTATGTGAACGAGTTACCACTCATTTGGGCGAGAGGGCACCCAGGAATCAATGGAAACGATGATCTGGGAGTGGCTTAAAATTTCTATGGCCCAGAATCCTTCACTGCCTGGAGCAAAGTAGAAGTGACGCGTCTGTTCAATGCGTGGGCCAAGAAGGAACACTGGAGATAGCGGAGTGGCATGGACTTATATAAACAGACCAGGATGGCCTCAGAAATGATCGATGGTACTACCAAAAGGGATAACCTTTTATTTGAATAGAGCAACCTGGAGGTGGTTAACAGCACTGGTGATAGGCCGTAGTAAATTCGGGTATAACGTAAAGAAACTATAGATGACACCTGTCGACTATGCGTGGAATAACAGGAGACGGTGACTCACATAGTGTACCTGTGCCCAGAAAATTCCGCCCGATGGGAGTCCACCAGCTGGACACCAACAGAATGTGGGAGGTATCTCATAGAAATATACTTGCATATATTTGCAGGCAGCCTAGGAGGGGACGAAAAAGGACCTGATTTTATATTGTTTGTTCCGAACAATCCCCCTGAGAGGGGTTTTTATTGATTCGAAATCTCCCTCTATTGGAGAGCACGGGCTGTCCGATGTCTTATAGAAGATTTCTACCTCTCTCGCTAATGCAAAACAAAAATTGACACCTCTTTTAGGAAATTAAAGACAAGGTATCCTTTGAGTAATATTTTTATAAAAACAAGAATAGTCTTATTGTTTACAGTCGGGTTGTTCACAGTTAAATTATTTTTTCATGATCGAATCTAAGCTGCTGTTGTGTTGGAATTTAGAAGACCAGTGTGAGATAAATTTATTCGATTTCATTTGAATACCGGAACTTAAGTTACCTACTTAACCTAAGGCAGCGCCTCGAGGGCCACAGGTATCATAGCAGAGTCCTGTCAAGACAGTTCGTCCGTCTTTTCCTTACCCCAATTCTCTGGTCACGAAATCGAGTTCACTTGATTTGGTCTCTTCAATTCTTATAGGAATCATTGCATACCAAAACCAATTTTGATTTGGTTATGAAGATCCATTTGCTCTGATCACGTACGTAAATACGTACTTTTTTTTATATACGATGTAGCCAAATCCTAGGGGACAACCCTATGATGCGTTAGCATGGTTTTGGTCGGAAGGGAATAAGGGTGAGGGAAGTGATTAAACTGCGAAGCCTTGTTTTTTGCATTGCTGCGAGATAGACAACAGTCCAGAGAGGGAGTGGATTATTTAAATTTCTTAAGAAAAGCTCGCGGGGAAATCTGGTCTCGACCCCGGGACCCAAGGCATTTTGGTCAAATAGGCCCTTTTTAGGTTCTTGTATGCACATGCCAAGAAAACAGTTGCATGTTTATCTAGTCGCAATTATGCGTGACTCACCCCAGATACTCCGTATGGGCTATCGGCAATGTTCTAAAGTGCTCATCTCAAAAGCTACGGAGGTCAAGCGCTACAGAGAAACACTAACAACTGTGTATATAATTATTGCTTTATAATCACCAGCCCCTTTTGTAGAACATGGGAGGAGGCACCGTATGTGGTAGCAGGAATGCCACCAGTGGACATCTTGGTTGATGAAATGCTGCGACTATATCGAAGCAGACTGAATAACCGTCAGAACACTGTGATGAAACGCAGATAAAGAAAAAGCTCAAACCCTGAGAGTATGACATAGGCGAGGGGAAAAGAGTAGACGCATAGCTTAATTTAAAGGATCGAGCTTTGAATAACACGGCGCCATGATTATGTGAACTACTCACTTACTTACTCAGTCTTTAACTGGGCATGGTGGTTATCTTAATTATAAGTATTTGCACCGCTGTGGTCACGACAATTCTCCTTTTTGTCCAGATAGTTATGAAAACCGGGAGCACGTAATATTCCACTGCCAAGAGTTTTTAAGGATAAGGAAAAACTTGTAATCATTTAAAAGTGGCGCAGCGTAAAAACGCTTACATGAAAAATCCTTTACTCTAACAAGGTAATTAAGTGATACTATTAGCTGCATCCAAGGTGAGCTTAGAAGGGCGGTAAAAAGAGAACTGTCAATCCAGCGGAAACAGTTTTAATAAGTCTGTAGTGCTAACACCCGCCCCGCGAAATAATGTCTAACAATGGTTCCGTGGAGGATATTGGGTGGAGAGAGTTGGTTTTATTGGGTTTCTGCCACAAACCTTAACTTACGATGCTTTCCACCTAATACAAAAAAACCCGATCTAGATTTTCGAACCGTCTGTGTACCTGACGATTTCTCCGCGGAGGATTGCGGGGAAGATCTAGGCTTAATTTTTTTTTTCACCCTAATGCTGGGTGGTTCGAATGTTGAAAACCTGGCCAATATGGGCTACGGGGCTATGACCAGCTCAGGCATTCTATTTAAGATTTCTCGGAACGGTGAGTGACCCTCTCCTAAGTTTGCGTCTAGAAGACATGCTCCTTGTAACATACATATAATCACTATTGAAAGCCCCATCTTAGGCATAATTTGCCTCTGACTACATTGCCGCCATAATACGTGATACGTCATGACATATTGTGCAGTGCCCTAGATATCCACCCATCATGAGGGAAACATTTCAAACACCTTACACACCTGGACTATCCCGAAGATGAATGTCTCCTGTCCAACAAACAGAGTCATGTAGCTCTAATGTCCGAAGCCCTAAGTAGAGAAGATCGCAGAGCAGGGCTTAAGATCAATGCTTATAAGTTCGAACTCCAGAAGGAAAGATGAAGTTTATCTTGAAGAGCAGTAAATAGAACAGCTGGATAAATTTTGCTATCTCGGGAGCATAGTTACAGCAGATGGCGGATCTGAAGCTGATGTAGAGGCTTGCATCAATAAGACTCGAATTGAAGTTAATACTGATGCTATCAAATAACATCTAAGCCACAAGCCTTTGCCGGTGTCTCCGGCATATCTTTAACATCCATTGGCCGGATGGCATGACGAAAGAAGACCTACACAGACTTACAGGCAAAGACGAAATAGAATTCAGTATTTGTATGCGAGAGTGGCAAAGGATAGGCGACACGCTAAAACAAGAGCTAAACAACATCGTTCAACAGGCTGTATATTTGAACCCGCATGGAACTCAAGGAAGATGGCTAGTTCGATGACTGCGCAACACATGGAGGTTGTCCATAGAGAAGGAAGGCGACCAGATCAGCAAATCGTGGCAATAGTTAATGGCATTGGCGCAAAATCGGGACCAGGGAAAGAAGACTTTGCCGTCATGTAATGGCAATCTCTGTAATCATAGGTGTAATTACCGTTGAGTAAATCCAGTCCATAGTCTAACAAGCTCTGCGACAAACCCAGAAGGATTTTCTTGCTTTTTAAGCTACGGCACCTAGGTGAAGGTTCAAGTAGGCCAAGTATGATTTAGTGTTAACCTTGGATTATCTGTCTACGAAGGTTCGTGCAGTCCCTAACAAGCTACGTTCAACATAATGCTCGCTCCAAAATCCTCTTCCTAATAAAAGGAATGAGAACGGTTTTACCGTGGTTAATTTAAGTACTAACCTCGCGGTACTGTTCTTCTGCCGTATGAAGAGCGTTTTTAAAGATTCGATAACAATGTCACGCGTCTTCAATTGTCACTCCCACAATATCGTTAATGTAGCCTGGCCAATCTTGTTATCATCGAGGAACCGAAAGAAAAATATTTTCAAATAAAAAACAAAACAGAAACCTGAAAACATGTATGCGACTCAATAGCGTCACAATAAAAAGCGCTATTCCAAACAAACATGAAAAACAATAAATTTAACGTGGAAAACGTATTCAGTAAATTTTTGGAAGCAGTGGATAGGACAAAAATAAGTTTAAAATATTTTCTTTTTAAAATTCATTCAGTTAAACAACATAAACACTAACACCATAGACTTCTGTCTACTCCGCATATTTTGGAAACATATTAGAATAAAATTTCCATCACGAAAACTTTGGAAAAATAATATATGTACATGCATACGAAATTATTTTTAGATACATGGTAAAATGTAAATGTTCATGTTTTGTTCTAATTGTTACACCTTTACGAATCTACATGACATTACTTCAATTTATACTTACCATTGAGGACATGAACAGTGACACCTTTACTTTTGGCATTGGACGGGTTGCATTGATATTGCCCTGAGTCCGATGGCCTAGCGTTCTTAATCAACAGAAATGACGTTGTAGTTTCGCCCTTGATTGTAACAACAGACACTCCGCCCCTTGGAGAGTCGTAATTGATTATCTGTAATGAATAAATAAAAGAGGCTAATTGAGAAGTTGAAGCAATTTTCTTTTGTTTTTCATCATCTATCGAACATGTTATAGTTTATTAATGACTAAGGTAAAACCTTTCAGTAGCGAGGACAGTTACAGTGTTCAATGTACAAACACCATAAAACTTTAGTATACAATTGTAATTTCCTTTCAACCTCACTCAGCAAAGTCCTTTTCCAATTTAATTTCCTTTCTGCGAAGGAGTGAATCCTATACCTATATAAAATTTCCTTTCCTTTGGCGGATACGTGCAGTTCCTTCGCATTTAGAACTTACCTTATTATCGAAGTCTTCGAAGAGATTAAGAGAAATCCTTCAAATTGGATGAAATTTCAGAAGTATGACTTTCGAGATGGCAAACAAAACGATAAATGAATGCTTTCTCTTGATAACAAATTCCATTTGGCTTTTAGGAACGAAAGAAATCAATAAATTGGATCTACGTTGTCTACTCATTGAAGCTAATTAGGGGAATTAGATTAGAAGAATAATTTTCCGGAACAATTTTAGCAATCCTAATAAGATGTATTAACATCAAAATTGTACGCCTAACAAATATTTTCGGTTTTAATTCGTTGTTCGACATGCGAAATCATTTTGAAAAGTAAAATTTGGCAAAAACACAAAGATGTAAGAAAGGTTCTTCAAACTTAAATCATTATTAGCATTGCTTAAAGTCTTAGCAGAAGCATTGAGTAATTAACAGCATGTGAAATAAGTAAAAGACTGATACAAATCATGATTTAAAAACATTGAATATCTAAATTTTAGACACCTTTAGGAAGTTGAAGAGATTCTTTCTTGAATCTTCAACAAATTAGGGAAAACTTTAACAGCTAGATGTCATTTCTCTCTCTTTTTCTTTCTCTTATCTCTCTCCCTTTATCTCTCTCAAAATTATCTACAATTTAAAGTTGATTCCGAACCACTGATATATTGTCTGCAACGCCATGGCATTTTTGTCGTAATCTGTTGTCAGCGGAAAACTACCATGGGTCGCCGTCGGTGGGATTCGAACTTGAGACCTCCGGATTGATAGGCCGACGGCTTAGATGTTATTTTTTTATACGACGTGGCGAAAGCCTAGGGGACAACCCTTTGATGCGTTAGCATGGTTTTAGCCGAAAGCGAATTAGGGTAAGGGAAGTGAGGAAACTTGAATGTCTTGTTTTTGCATTGCTGCGAGCTAGACAACAGCCCAGAGACGAAGTGGATTATTTTATTTTCTGAATAAAAGCTCACGGGGTTTCGAACCCGGGACCCATGGCATGGTGGTCGTGCCACTCAACGAACTGATCCAACTCCGTCTCCAGCGATATTCGGGTACAATCACTATTCATTTTGTTCATTTTGTTATTTGAAATGGAATACATTAAATAATTAAATGCTGCATTTAGAAGGATATTATACACACAAATCCTCACACTGCAGGAGTACGCCAACGCGGAAGAGGCACAATTTTGATGGAATTATACAAAATATCCCAATACCATAAAAAACAATGTTAGCCAAGAAAATCTCATGCTCAACCAAATCATCCAACTCTGACTCCAATGGCGAAGAACTTACGTTGCTTATGTGTGTATACAATTCTCGCACCACTAGTACAACGAACTTGGACTTCGATCCTGATGAATTAGACAACTTCTTTAAGGGACCCTCACCTTCTCATGGCTCCTAGCCTATACGACCATATAGCAATCCCTCTCATGCATTTTCCGGAGAATTTGACCCCCTCGAATTTAAATGTATTAACCTTCATCTCCGAGTCAATCAAATCGAGTGCGGCCTGGGGCGACTGTATTACAGCGATACTCTTGCGAGTTATACAACCTTTAATCATTCCAGCTCTCACTAATATTTACAATTCGAAGTCGAACTTTCTCTTACTTGCAATCTTCAACAGGCTTGAGCAAAATAGTTCCGAAGGGGATCGAAAATGAAACGTTTACGTTTATACATGGAACTAGTTCGTGGAAACACCCGTGGAACTAGCTAGCTCCGATTTCATTTCGAACTGTCGTTATTCCGTGATCTGGCGCGATAAGATAAAATCGTGTTTATGGCATATCCACTCCTCTTATTTTATCACGTCATTCCAGTTTCAGAATGTACTCTCACCGTCAATTTTGCTGTCTATGAGATCTGAAGTTGGAACTACATTATGGAAGAAATGGATTGGGCAGGCGCCAGCTCACTGGATATAGAGACTTCGAAATGAAATCAGAACTATGTAGATAGAATTTAGGGAAAGAGAGGTTTCCGAATGAAGACATAGTTCCTAAGACTACTACCTACTTCGAAATAACTCAACTCTAATCTTGAAGTCATCGGCATATTAAATATGTGTCGGCCTATCAATCCGAAGGTCCTAGGTTGCGGGAACTAGAGAGGGAGATTGTGTCGCTTGAGGGGCTAAGACGATCTCTTAGATCGTTTGAACCGTTCAAGGGAGCAGGATTAAATGGGGTGTTCCCAGCCCCTACTACTAAATGGTATCTTCCCAGCCCTTTAGTAAAAGGGTACGTTCCGGTTTCGTGGTTCGTCTAAGGTTCAAGGGAGCAGGATTAAATGGTATATTCCCAGCCCCTACAACTAAATGGTATCTTCCCAGCCATTTAGCAATAGGAGACCTCCCGGTTTCGTGGAGAAAGGGTAAGGTAATATTTCTACCAAAACCTGGAAGAAAAGACTATACTGAGCCGAAGTCATTCAGGCCCGTAAGCCTGACTTCCTTTCTGTTAAAAATATTGGAGAGGACTGTGGCTTATGATATCGAAGGGACTGTGCTCTTAGTTACCCATTTAATAGGAAGCAGCACACTTACTTACTGGAGTAGCAGAAGATTATCAGAATAGCAAGGGCATAGCAATGGCCACAATAGTGGACATTGAAGGAGCCTTTGATAATATGGACTTTGGAAAACTGGAGGATGGTCTTATCGAATGCTGAACTAATCCTATCGTTAGGAGATATGTTGAAGATGAGAGCAGTAAATTATCAGAGAGGATAATCGAGATTGCGTGGGAGGATAGACAGACGATGACCACAAGGAGGATTGTTATCTCCCATTCTGTGGAACATTACTGTCAACTTATTACTACGCAAGCTCGAGGAAAAGTGCATACACAACATGGGTTATACAGACGATATTGCAATTATTATAAGGAGTAGTAGGAGTAGTATATAGTAGGAGTAGATTCAAGACTTACCAAAAAAAGATATGTTGAGGAAAAAATTCAAAAAGCTAACAGTGCTCTACATCAATGTGGGAGGGTTATGATCGATGGTGGGATATGTTGCCAAGGACTGTATACTGCATCTAAACTGCTCTGGTGGGCAAGAGCTTCAAAGACCACCGTAAAAAGGCAATTGAGTAAGTTTCAGGGGCTGGCGTGTGTGGGGATTACAGGTGCCTTTCGAATCATGCTGATATTTCCGTTAGATATGATGCTGGATTTGCTTCCATTTGACATATAAGTAAAGAGAAGTGCTCTCGTGATAACCATGGGCATAGGAAAATCCTGGAGCTTCTGAAACATAAGACATCGGAATTGGAAATGCCTATCGATGGTATAAGCAAAGTAAGGGTAATTGAGAGATACCTAGAAGCGCTTATAAGGGATGTGTCCTTTCCTGAAAGCAGTCTAACTGATGATGCAATTTTCACGGATAGATCTAAAATTGATGGGAGAGGTGCAGACATCTTCACTGAGGACCTGAATCTGAACACCCATTTAAATCTGGATTAGTACGGGTTTCTCTGTCTGAGATGGCAATGGGTAGAGACGAAAAGGGACACGAATAATGTGATCTGATTCGGCTAATCCCTACAGAGTTGTTTTTATTGAGTAAAAATTTCACAATGCCAAAGACGGTCTGGTATCCTGGTGTCTATTGAAGAGTTTCACCTCGCACGCAAAAAACAAAAAACTCTTTAGATTTTAATTATACACAATGGTTTTTTGATCAATTTCTTAGTTTTATAGAGTGAAAACTGTTAATATTGAACAAGGTTCCATTTCGATTTGTCTAGGTTTACCGAAAGTCTGTTAGTAATGGACCATATGTGAAAAGCTTCCAACTCCTTTAGATTTTTAAACAATCCAAGAAGATGACTGAGACATTATTGGGCGTCAACTATATAAAACGCAATTATCGGTCGCACAATATGAAAAGAAATGAACCCAGAATTTACCCTTGAGGCATTTCAGAATTTACTAACTTGGGCGATGAAAATCATTCGATGTTACCGAAATCAAAAGAGTGAACCCATTATTGACTCCTAAGGTATTCCAGGATTGACCAGCTTAAAAGATGAAAGTTCTGACGATTCTTTTGAAGTCATCGTTTAATTTCAACGAATAATATTGAATTAAATGCCATACAGAAAGCAAGAAATATTATTGCTAAGATAAAACTGTGATCAGATATAAATCATGACTATGGATCATGTAAAAGACGATTTTTTGTACATAAATTTGCAATCTGATGCAACATAAGCTCTTCAATGTTTTTTTTTTTGGGACTGGGATAAATTAAACGTTTATAGAAAATAAGAAGAAGAAAAAGGATAGGGCAATAATTGGTCCTTTTCATTCGTCAGGATCAATGTCTTAGAGTACATTGCATAAGTGTTTAATTGGTTGGCAAATTAATATAACTAAAATCATAGAATTACAGATTTGACCGATGTACGAAATATGTAGTGCTTGAATTAGGTTTAGAATGTCATTACCAGCAACGGACACTGAGCATTGGAATGTCTGCTAAAAATATACGTTATATAATTTAGTACATAAAATTTGGAATAAGCTGATGGCAGTAGATAACAGACATAAATTTGGAATAAATACTAAAACTACTAGTATTTTAGATGATGCTGCAAAATTATACAAACCTTTGCTGAACTTTGCCCCAAATAGGTTGGAATAGTGCCAACAAAACTTACATATACCCTTATGATTCTATATGATTCCGTTTATTATTTCAAGGGAATACCACAACAACGTCGTTTTTATTACTCTTTCAAAATCGTAGCATGCTTACGCCAGCAGCGACTTTTGGTCACACAACCCAGATAATATCAGTATTTATCCAACCAACTGATTCCAAAATAAAAATTGTGTCTACCAACTCATTTGCATCTTAGAATAATTTGAAGTCTTCTCAACAAGGATTGCAGTGTTACCGTACCATCATCCAGGTTACAAATATTTTCTTTTATGCAATGGAAAGGTATCAAAAACTTCAAATAATTTAGATTCTATCTGGAATACATCTACAACCACTTCAATTTCCTGGAGTCATCTGACCAATAATTAGAACAAAAGGAGAAGCTCATAAGGTATTGAATATGACGCAAACAGCATTTATTCGATGTTCCACTAATCGTAGTCAACGATGCACTTAACACCGATTATTCTATGTTGATAACCACGCTCTGACCTCCTCACCAGCAGGAACTCACTGGGACTTAAAAAAAACGTCAAAAGGAAAAGAAACGTCTACCAACGAGGTCAATCGATCCGTCTAGAAACTTAAATTGAATGACAAGAAGTATCTATTTTGTGAATTATATTTCATTTGCAGGCAATCTAATTCGGGCTAATGCTATTCGTAAGACTCAACCCTTCAGACCCGAAAGGAACAATTCCCTTGCATAAATATTTTCGGTAGAGCTATTCTGTAATCGAATCTTGGCACAGTGCCACAACCCACAACAATGTTACACTATAGTATAGTGCAGATCTATAGTATAGTATAGCATAGTATAATGTACGAAGGAGTCTAAAGTCTGGGGCTGGTTTGTGACGAACATACGCGATGGGTTTGTGCGAGAACTCCTTTTTTTATTTAAAATCCTGAAAAAAAAAGGTTGTACGTGTATGGCGTGCAATAAAAACAAGAGCAGTCGTGAAAAAGGACGATAAAAACAACTATGAGGAAATTTACTACACTTACTGCATCATTGTGGTTCCAGAATATGTAGGCAGGTGGCTCCGGTGAGTTTAGTATAACACAGGTGAGATTTATAGTTGAGCCGCTTTCTATGTATAAATCAGGTGCGCCAATGATTTCCGTTGATGGTTCTGAAATTAGATTAATTGGTTAGATTTGGCAGCAGTTTATGCAAAATTACAGTAATTTCAATATGGTTTAGTTCGGTCATAGTTTGCTGTTGAAATTCAGTTCGGTTGGGATAACACACTTGCCCTCCAAGTTCTTTTCAGAAATTCACATTAGATTACGTGGGGATATGGTGCCGTAAATTTTGCAAGAAGGAATAACAACGAATGACCGGGTATGTGTTCGGCATTCTGGGTAGAGTATAGAGATGGGTACAACAGAAGCCACAATTTCATGAGTAGCAGTTCTACATCCCTCGAGCTGAGGTGTAAGCACATAATGCATGATGGGGTGTGTTTTTATCTTTGTATATACTTAACCTAAATATGATGCAGTTTTGCTTGGATTCACCTTGTTTTTGATTTAAATTTGCATAGGTATATATGTATAGGTATATATGTGTATATGTATATATATATAAGATATATATATATATATCTTCGTATCTGCACATGAACCTGTATAATGTGGCTATCATCATCCATACAACATAGCGCATAGCGAAGGATGCGGGCGGTTGTGATATCGTACGTGGAATAAAGCAAAAAAAAGATTCCTCTACAAGATGAGTTGAAAAAAGATAAATAGAAAAAAAATATCTCTCTACAAAAGGGAAAAACAATGATTCAACAAAGTAGAGCGTCATTTCAAGTGTACTCTGCCTTATGCAGCTGAATAAATTTTCTCTGTTTTTTTCCATTATTTTACCAGATTTTCTCCCCAGGGATGAATGACTTTTGACCTGTTTAATCGTAGCCACTACAAAATAACCTTTTGTGAATTAAATTATAAAAAAAAAATGATCTCAAGCATCATCCGCACAGCACCTGTTTAACCTATCTGAATTTGAACAGGAATTTACGGATGGAGTAACAGTGCAGAGAAGCCTCCTGTTGATGACTGGCTAACCAACCACTAATGCACTTTATTGCGATTCATTAAGCTTAAAATATTCACATAAGGATAGCGGAGATAGCTCTTCGCCCAATTAACCTGGAAATTGCAACACTTCAAATAGTGATGCGTTCCGGGTCTTAAAATGCAAATAATTTCGATTATAATGTACAGCCAGCGTGTATTATTTGCGGTAGAATAAACTAATTCAAAACTAGTTTCGTACAATATCTGTATCCGTGTAAATTAACAGCGTATTAGTTACACCTAGCAGGTAAGGCATTACGGATGAGTGAATGATACTGAGCTTTGTTGATAAGTTTTCGAACACACGCAAGGCTATTATATGTATCCTAGAGAACTCAAATAACATAAATAAAATGTCAGACACCTGAAGAGTAGTGGTACACACACATGTGACAAACGTCTACCAATAGAAACGCAAGTGGTCACAGGACATAATTGGAATAAAATTCCTGTAGCATAATTTGAAAACTCTTCAATGGAAGTTGAATATTTCCAAATACACTGTGCATTCAAAAAGTTCCGGGACTGGAACTGAAAAGAAAATATGAGCGCTATCCCCAAGTGACTATTTGTATAACTTTCTACTAATTTTTTTTCGCACTCCCTGTATATTGTTATGTTTTGATGATTCAAAACAATGCGAATGCGTTGAACACTTGCCGAATGAGTAGTAAAACTTTCTTTATTCAATCGACCATGTACCATTTGACGGGCTGAGAGTAAAAGTGACCTATTTATAAGGTTCGGGCAAAAGTGGCTTAGCAAATGTTTCGCGCAAAAACGAATCGCGTGAGATTCCGGGAAAAAACGAATCGTAGAAAATTTCCGGGCAAAAACGATTTAACTACAAAAAGGAATGCAAAATTAATGCAGTTAAGTAGTTAAGTCGTTTTTGCCCGGAAATTTTCCACGATTCGTTTTTGCCCGGAATCTCACGCGATTCGTTTTAGCGCGGATCATTTTCTAAGCCACTTTTGCCCGAACCTTATAAATAGGCGGTTATTGTAATTTTTGTAAGTATTACAAAAGTAAGTATTACAAAAATTACAATAACCGCCAGCAGGATCATACAGAGCATCAAAATAGAAGGAAACATTTTGACTTGATGACATTCAGGCTACGAATGTAAGTAATATTTGCAATGGTCCTTTTTATATGAGATGATGGCAATCTCTTGGTGCATAATATCAGACGTAGCTTATCTTATCTCATGCCAGTATCAATTTATTTAGTCTCGTAAGCATGTCTAACTAAACATAAGTTCATTAAGCAATTTGCTGCGATTAATATTGTACAAATAATTAAACAGTAAGTGATGTAAGTGTTAATTTGGTTTTTATATTTTTGTAACAAACAACTATGATTGAAGCTTGCATAGCGCATGGTGACTTCGTAAGTTTTTCATTTCATTAATTTATAACTTACTTCTTATTATTTAAATTATAAGTAATAGGACTTTGATAGTTATACTAATTTACTTTCAGTGTTGTTGGAGTAGGGATTGCTGCAACGGAAGATGCAATTTGTTTCGTTGTGTAAGTTTTTGAAAAGATATTTTTTCTTAATTCCGAAATAAAATAAATTGTCAGCTCTAAATTTGTACTTGTCCAATTTTGTAAAATTATTTTGTTGTTTTGATAAAATTACAAAAATTGCATCTCTTTCCAAGTCAATGTAAGTTACCAGTACGTTTGAAAAGAGAAAGTTTAAATGTGTAATATTTAATTTAATTTCGTTCTATAATAAATTATCAACTGACAATGTAGTGACTACTTAATTAGAATTACTATATTAGTTTAAGTAACCAAAAATGAAGACAAATACTGTGGTCATTAAAGCATTCCTAGCTTCGTACTTAACCCATTACCGCCTAAAATCATGGAATTTTCAACTCATCTCCGATCCTTTCGGAAATGAAATACTTACGGAGTCACCATGCGCTATTCAAGCTTCAGTCATAGTTGTCTGTTACAAAAATATAAAAACCAAATTAACACTTACATCACTTACTGTTTAATTATTTGAACAATATTAATCGCAGCAGTTAGATATGGGACATACTGCCTCGATACATCGCAGTATCGATAATTTTCTTCCGATATTTTGTATCGATACTTGCAACATGCGATAAATCTTTTAATCGATATTTTTGTGTTTTGAAAAATTAAAAACATAAAGACCAAGCCTACCTTACTTACTAATTTTGGGTGCTCGCTTTCGATTTAGGGGTCGAAATTACGTTCTCATGACTTAGAAAAACAATATAGCGGATTTTATTTGAAAATGTACCGAAAAATTTGATTTTTTTATCGATTTTTTCTCAAGCCGGTAAAGGAACTCGATCTATTCCAAACTGTGGACAAAGGTGGACAAGATAGTTGTTTTTTACGGGAAAAAAATTTTCTCCAGCTCTATCTATTTTACTCTTTTAAAGATTACGGAATGCTGTAGAAATTTTGAAGAAATTGTGTGTTTTTAAATAATTCTCATATAAATCAAAATTAAACACATTTGTCTATTCAAAGTACAAAACGTCGATTGATTGAACGTATCCAGCCATACGATATCAGTAATGGCGGATTTAATGGCGGTCGGAGAACTGGGAAAAGCAATACGCATCTTTCTTGTTGTCGGCTCCTTCTCTGGTGGCTGATACTCTGCTCAGTGATAATTTCTGGCCCCAGGATGTTTTTTGTAAGCTCTTCGTGCCCAATACTCGCCGCCGCACTAGGTCAGCAGCGGCTCAGTCTCCTAGTTCAAAAAACGGGACAAGCTCTCTCTTTACTACCAGAATGTGAGAGGACTGAGGACCAAAACAAATAATTTTAGAAATGGAATAATGTAGTCGGTGAGGTATGAGGGACTCGCGAAGCTTCTTTGAGGCGGTCGTGACAAAACGAAAAGGTTTTGCGGACAAAGGCCACTATTTTCCAGAAATACTTAAGATTAGTAATTGAAAACCTGTGAAACGTTAAACTGACTAAATAAATAAAACTGAAAATTTCTAGTGAAAACCATGTTCAAAAGAAAAACTAAAATTTAAGAAGACATGCAACTCGTTGATTATCGTCACCATAGACACGGTTAGTAATATAACAGAACACCGTTAACATCTAAATTTAATATTGCTCAATCGCGTTATTAATAACAATTTATAAATAATCAACATAAAGTTTTCAAGTTTGTGAGTACCTAAGATGTATCATTGAAACGAATAATAAAAAGAATAGGACCCAGATGAGTGCCTTGTGGCACATCAAATGCAGACTCGCTGAGCATGAGAACAGATTCAATTACAAAAGCAGTAGGAAAAGTAGGGCTATCAAAAGAATTACTAATGTAAAATGTGAAACTGCATTGGATCTGTACGCCTCCGTCAGAAGTAGGGAACCCTCAGATTCCTTTATAAGATGCTCAGATGCAAATCACTTTCCCGGCAATTTCTTGACAATCTTGTATAGATCTTCACTGTCATCGCAGTGCGCCGTTTTTTCTGCCTTCGCTGCTAGTCGCGTTAATGTAGTAATGTGCGAATAGAGAATGTAGATCTAAGATGTTGTTTGACTGCAAAATCGGTAGAAGAATAAGAATAAATTTAGTCTTTAATCTGCTCCCGTCCTTGTTTTTTGGACCATGTGGCGTCACTGATCCCAGGTCGTCCTCGTCGCCGTTTGCGTCGTTAATCTAGTCGAGTCCAGAATTCCCTATTAAATGTTCTCAGTTATTATTATGAATTCCCATAACCTCGCATCACCCCCCCCCCCCCCTCCAACCTACATCATAAACTACTAACTTCCTCTAAGGTATCGTGATTGTGAGAGTCGCAATTTCATTACTATTGCCAATTTGTCACAAACTTTTTCAGTTCTGATTTCTGTGACTCTAACTGTGATATTTCGGGCTTCCCGGGGGGCCATCAGGGTTTCTTCAAAGAATGCCAATCGTCTCTTCTTTGTGTTCTCTGTTATTTTTAATCTTTTCCTTCTGTTCCAGAAGTTTCTCTGGGCTTTTGAAGATTTCTTAACCGATTTCAAAAAAAGAGGAGGTTCTCAATTCGACTGTATGTTTTTTTTGTATGTTTGTTACACGATCATTCCGCCAACTACGAATTGATTTTGATGATTCTGTTTTTGTTTGCTAGGTCATACTACAGAGGTGGTTCCATGTCCAAAAAATTTTTGGTGGGGTGGGGGTGGGTTTGAAACCTAACTTTGTAACGCGTGGACCAATTTGGATGCCTCTTTTTTTGTTGTACAGAGAATGATCCCCCATTGCTAACAGAAGACAAAAATTTGGTTCAGGGGGGGGGGGGATAGTCTAACTTCGGAAAGTGTAGCACGATTTGAATGGTTCCTTTGCATTTATATAGAGTATAATCCCCCATTGCTTATAGTAGGATAATTTAGTTCTATGGTGGGGGAGTGGGAAGGGGAGGCGGAGGGGTAGTCTAATTTCGTAACGCTTGGATCAATTTCGATGAATCTTTGTCTGTTGGGTAGAGTACGTGCCCCCATTGATACCGCGAGAAAAAAAATGTTGGTGGGTTGGGAAGGGTGGGCGGGGTAGGGGGTTGAACCTAACTATTTACCGAGTGGACCAACTTGGATGGTTCTTTTTTTGTTTTACAGAGTAGAAGACACTAAAAAGTGAAAAATAAAATAGTTTAAAAAAAAAATTTTACCGACTTCACAAAAAGCAATAAAAAGCATAAAATAATTTTTAATTTTATATCTATTAAGACATTTTGAAGGCGGTGCAAATTAAAGAAACAAAACAACTACCCAACCATAATCGAAGAAACTATATAAATCTACCTAAACGTTTCAGCTCAAGGGATCATAAAAAAGGACGATTAAATACTTTTGTTGTAGTTTGGTTTCCTTCTTTAATTTGCACCGACATCAAAATGTCGTAATAGATATCAAATTAAAAATTATTTTATACTTTTTAGTGCTTTTTGTGAAGTCCGTTCAATTTTTTTTTTTTTAAACTATTTTTTGATAAGTCATCTTCGTGAGAACGCCAGTAAGTATGATATTTCTAATTACCGACTGACCTCTGTGGATGATATTATTAACCATATTTCATCACATGTTGGAGTCGTGATGCGACTACCTGCAGAAGGCAGGTATCCATCTACTGCACTAATGTAACCGGTTTAAGATCTAAAGGGACTCGCCGCTTTACAGGCATAACCAACTTTTATTTTGACGTGATCTGTTTGACGGAAACCTGGCTGCGTGGTGGTATAGCCGATGCTGAGATTTTCGGTCCTTGTTTCATGGTCGTTCTTCACTTTATTCCCTGGTTGGCGGTGGGGTTTTTTGTGCTATCCGTCGTGGTATTCCTTTATCAATGGGATCCTATCCTGTATATTAGTTAGGCCAATTCTTGGGTATGCTAGATCAGCGTGGTATCCTTTTTATGGGGTCTATATTACGCCCATTCAGTCCATCCAACGAAGGTTTTTAAGGTTGACTCTTCGAAGCCTAGCATGGAATAATCACCGTCTTTTGCCTCCTTATTAACTTAAATTAATATCCTTGAACGCTCTGGAAGCTAAACGAAATAACGCCATAGCCGTTGTTGCGCTCAAATGTCTGCAGGTAGCTATAAACTCTCATGAATTACTAAAATGTCTTTATATATCTGTTCCGTCACTCTCTTTGAAGTGTCATGACTTCCTCCATGTTTTGCGTCACCGAACAAACTATGGATTGAGTGAGCAAGTTACAACTATGTATGACCTTCACTGGTCGACGGGCTTAATAAAATGTAAACTAATGGATTAGTTAAGGTTTATTCTCCTTTGTATATATCTTTAAATTTGTATGTAAGGCGCTTAATGTGTAATCAGCATTTGATGAATCCTCAGTAAATAAAAAACAAACTTATAATATTGAGTTCTTTCCAGTAAGACTTCATTAAGGGCAAATCAACAACCACCGATTACTTAGTTACTCTTTGCCAATTATTGAGTCAGGTCAACAGGTACATTGCATATTCACAGATTCCAACAACGCCTTTGATAGGATTGAATATGGAGTTGTTGTTCGTAAGCTATATCTGTTTCTTTCTTGTATCGTTGATTCGATATTCTCTTACTCGTCAGGTCGTACGCAGAGTGTAATATTCCCAGGGGGTGGTCCCCGGGTCTCTTTCCGACATAGTATTTGCCAACTTAGGGGTGCCGCAGGGTAACATCCTGGGCCCGCTCCGTTTTATTTGTATTTCAATTAAGTTTTGCTTTTTCCTTCCAACGCAAAAATTTTGTGTTATGCCGAATATTTCTCACATCTGTGACTGTTAACATGACTTAAACATTGATTTGGCGATTTATCTTCAACTACTTTGTAAATGGCGTTATCTTGAACAGAGTCGACAGGCCTATAGATTTTGACGTTATTTGCAACTTTCCTCTTTCTTTTGATGTCGATTCGATTATTGGTAGGGCAAGTTCGACGCTATGCTTCGTAAAAAATGGTCGATAGAACTTAAAATTGCTACCTAAGCAAGCTTCTTAATTGTATCTTTCTGAAACAAATTTTGAAATACATGTGCCTTCAATAGGCTCCCAACTTTGAATCACACATCAACCTTAGGTTTTTACTCTGTGATCTTCCTTAGAATGACCCTGCCATGCTACTGTCTTGTCCTGAAAGGAGAGGGCAAATGTCCAAAATTTTAATCATCTTTAATTTATTACAGAATAACTCTGAGGTGTGAAAACCATTTCTACCTCATCGATCCCCTTGAGAAATCGATACTTTCTTCACGTTTTAGGTCAGCAAATACTGTATGGTGTACATAAGCCCTTGTCTCTTGTCTTCAATGAGTACTTTGGCAACTTTGATCTGAAAAGGCCAACTTTAGTCATGTATTATGTTATCCTTGTTTGATAAAATTCTGGTTGCTTCTAGTCTATACATATCAGTGGTTCGGAATCCACTTTAAATGATAGACCCACTTACAATCGTTGTCTTGAATCTGGTGAAATTCTTCTCCAGCCCCATGTCACACAAGGGGTTACGGGAACTAGAGTGAATTGATGGGCAAGCTAAGCTTATGTAGCATCACGCCTACAACTGTGACTAATGTAAACACTCCCTTACCTCTCCATCTGGTTTCGCTGTATGAATTGATTGGTTTTCAACCAAGCGAATTAAAAGGCTACCTACCTTATCCTAGGATATGCGTCCTGGGAGCCGCCGAGAGTGTAGTTGTATAGCACAGAGGTTCTCTCTATGTCAAGATGTTGGTACCAACTACTTATACATATATACTACACGCAATTATTAAATTAATGAACTTTTCAATCAATCAGTGTTACAAGAATCAATAATTTCGCCTGTTTTGTACAACATCCTTCAAATTCAATTAGTAAAATAATTATAATTTATTTAAATAACCCAATTTCACCCACATAAACAGATTGGTTTTGTTTATTGTCAGTCCATTTATCTTATTGACTAAATTAAGCACGCTAGTCGCTATATTAACCCTTTGATTCTATCGCTTATGTAATTACCTAAAACAATAATCTGGTAATACATATACCTTTTATTAGATTCTACGGCTTGACAAGCGAATGACTGGTTCTTTCGTCTGACTGACTCTATTTATAGACGTAAATAATCCCTGTTTACCTCTTACCTGGAAATTTCTGGCACATTTCTATTTGTTCTTATGCTATCAAGTTGTTGAGGTACTTCTCTAACTTACCTTTTATTAGAGCTCACGTTGCCTTTGAACGATTTCCCGCATTAATATATCACGAGAGTTTTGAGAATTTCTATACAAAGTTGTGTCCGCTTGGGACAAGGATAATACAGCGAATCGCACTACATTATTTGACCTAATTTCCGGAGAAAAATCAATATTGAGACTGGCGAAAATATTGATGGCAATATAAGTCGGATCAAATAAAACTTTTGGTTAAAAATACATCCAAATACTGACTGGGAATTTTCGAAATAATTATACGCTTCCGTTGGATGAGGTAAAATGAAAATGGACAGCTATTGAATAATTTTCGGCTCTGAAGACATCAACAGACTGATGAAACTGATGAACACATAAATATTGGAATGGCAAAAAATTGGGAAATAAAACTTACCAATGACATTGAGATGAATGTAGTGGCTCATATGGGGCGTTGTTGACACTTGACACTCATAAATCCCTGAATCCCTATGTTGTGGATATTTTATTTGCAGAATCCAATCATCCGTGTGAGGATGGTGTATAGCTCGAAACCGCTGATCTGAAGTATATGTATATCGTCCTACCGTAAGTAGATGAATATCCCGATGCCTCACCCAGGACACTTGTAGTAACATCTGTTAAATTTTAAGGATAAATAAAATCAGATTAGTGTGGATTAATGACTGTTTTTCATAAGCATTAAAGCGATGTAGCGTTTTTTTTACGTTTTTGTCATTTTATAGCAATTTATCTGGACCACAGTTGCTCGTAAAACAAAAAAAAATCTCGAAGGGTTAAGCATGCAGGATTGTCGTTAAAAAGGCCACCATGCATAAATTTTCCAGAAATAAGTTTTAATTAGATGCACAATGAGACAGATGTTGCTCTTTAAAGTTGCTTGTTTCTATGTAACCATTGTTTTCGTTTGTTTTTGCTGCAGTGCATTCGTGGTCGGCAACTGTCCCAGAAAATTTTCTGATTTACAAAATGTCCTTTTATTTTATGTGAGTCCTTTTATTTTATGTGCTTTGTTTCATTTGGGATAAGTCAGGTCAAGTTTGTTGATTAATTTGAAAATGGCTAAATATATTAAAGAGCCACTCTATGTACCCATAAGTTGAAAAATAGTATTCGATGGGGTTTGGAAAATTAGAGTCACAAATTGGCTGATACTAGATGCATATTACGTAACTTAAGTTAAAAGGACAATATGTCACAAATTGTTACAGAAACTCAGTAAGTCTTTTATTCAATTAAGTGTATTAGATCTGTAGGAGCTTACATTGTTTAATTTGAAACCAAAACAAATCAAACAATTTTATATTTTCTAATAATGATTTGTAAAGTTCAAAGATAGGTTGGTTTAAGTAGCGAATGCTATCCAGCAAGTTAAACACACCAATTAGCACTTTACGTGCCGTTTTGATGCCACAACCTGAGGGAACCTGTTGGTCAGTCATCTCCCTACCCTAGGCAAGCAGTAGTAGAATATTGGCACTCTAGCAGGACCTGGGAGAACTCTTTTAGAGCCAACCCAAAGAGCTAAGATAACTCCCTAATCCTTACTCCTGAAATTGCCCGAAGATTCTCTGGGCAGTAATAATTTTCTCCTTCTGGCACTTACCAGAGATGGGCACTTACATAGGTGAAGTACAGTTTATTTTTGCCTAACATCGCCGCAGCTGCGACAGTGTGTATTATAATGAGTGCCGAACCGGGCAGCATTTTCGCCTATTAGGTAGTGGTCTGTGCATACCGCGACTTATTTCGAAACTACAGCATGAGACCAGCTTCGAAGTTCTATTGGTTATGTCTCTCTCGAG
Organism: Leptarthrus brevirostris; assembly: GCA_964036015.1. Taxonomy (NCBI): domain Eukaryota; kingdom Metazoa; phylum Arthropoda; class Insecta; order Diptera; family Asilidae; genus Leptarthrus; species Leptarthrus brevirostris. The sequence continues at coordinate 21,050,070 of OZ038371.1, forward strand.
ATGGCACAGGTTAAGGACACACTCCATCTAAGGTTAGTTTTTTTTAAGAAGTGTTGAAATAGTTTTCTGTTAAGGCAATTAAGCGGGGTATGAACGTCCTCTGCTCTAGATGAGTGAAGAGAGCAGTGCCACTCCTCGCTAGTTCATTTACCATATAGTTCCCTGGGATGTTTCTTTGACCCAAAACCCAGAGAATGGTCATGTTGGGTCTACCTTCGAGAGAGGCAAGTTTCTCTTTACAGTCTCCGGCTAGCTTTGAGAGGTGGTGGGTAACTCAAGCTTCCTAACGGAAACCTGACCGTCCGTCATAGTACCAAAGTTTGTCATTGGAGATTCACTGAGTCCTAGCAGAGAGGATTGCCTTAATAAATTTCCCCAATTTTTTTCCTTTTTTCATGTAATGTCTTATATGATTGACATCTGTGACACATAGTTAAGCCTACTAAATAATAGATGCATATCGTCGCTATTATGAACGAGAAAAATGTTGTCAGACAAAGAAAGACAAGTCACAACAGGCTGATACGTCTTTTTTTATATGATAATGCCAAAGCCCAGGGCATTAATGCATTGGCATTAAAGGAATAAAATGTAAGGAAAATGGGTTAAGAGGTTGCGTGAAGGAGGTGTCTATGTACGCCTCGGTTGAAAGTTCACAAGATGAGGAAACAACAGAAGATGGTAAAGTGTTCCAAATCCATTTTGTTCAGCTTAAAAAGGATTCCTGAAGTTTGATGGTACGTCCAAATTTGACCTGGAAAATATTAGAGTCGGAGCGACTTAATGCTCTTGTATTGCGTGTTGTGATGTGTCTACAAGGAATCAGTCTTCGTTAGAACAATGGCCGTGAAAATAGCGATAGATGGGTGAGATACGGTCGACATTCCGTCGATGCTCTAGAGAGTCAATGCTCTTAGAGATCATCAATAAGTTTAACAGCCTTACATTGTACTTTGTATAACGAAAATAATAAGGTATGTTCGGCCCATGTACAAATATGAGAATTATATTCGAGCCTGGGCCTGATGTGGGATTTGTAGATCAGCGCCAAGTCATGCGGGGTGAAGTATTTCTTACATCTCTGTAGAAAACCCAAACATTTCATCCATTTTTGGCGACAGAAAATATATGGTCGGTCCATATAAGGTTACTGGATATCTCAAAACACCAGATGTTTAGAGAGGGCGAATTTTGGTATATTCACTCGGTCGACTGAAATAGGTTAGCTTTGAGCTTAGATGCATTAAACATAACACAATTGGCTCTGTCCCAAGCGAGGATAGTAGTAATATCGTTGCTTAATGATCTAAACATGCGTTCTTGATTAATTTCTATAGGATTCCCACGAAAATTGATTACAGAATCAAAAGAGTACGCGAACTCAAGGGTGCTGTCGTCGGCGAAACTATGAATGTGATTGCACGTGAGAGACAAAAGAGTTGGATCGATTCGTTGAGCCGCACGACCAACATGCCATGGGTCCCAGGTTCGCGACCAGGTCTCCCCGTGGGCTTTTAATAAGAAATTAAAATAATCCACTCCGTTTCTGGGCTGTTGCCTAGCTCGCAGCAATGCAAAAACAAAACTCAAGTTTCCTCACTTCCGTTATCCTTATTCCCTTCCGGCCAAAACCATGCTAACGCATCAAAGGGTTGTCCCCTTGGCCATATATATATATAAAAAAGATGTAACTCCGTTTATTATTGCACGGATGGTTTGAAAAAAAAACTCTCTATCCATTTTAAGAGGCGAGGGTACAGACCAAATGCTTGAAGTTTGGCTCAATGGAGAGCATGCCAGACTCCATCAAAAGCTTTGAAAATTTTAAGAGCGACGATTTAAGGCTCACCATATTATGGAGACAATGATACCAACTCTCCGTTAGAGCAGTTAGTAAGTCTCCGATTAACTAGCCGTACTGACAATCGTTGATAACAAGAAAGGATAGATTAGGTGCAAGAAAATATTCTTGTGTCACCCCACACAGCATTTAGATTATTGCGACTTTAAAATACTTTCTATGTTATCTTTATTTGTGCTGATTGTGACTTTTTAAATCAACACACAATAGAGTGATTTCCATGTGGTAAATGTGTTTTATGTGGATTTTATTGCAATTTAACATGTTGATTGCTTTGTGCAAATTGCTAAAAAGTAAAATGTTAACTGATATTTTAGATTAGAACAGAAATTTCCCGGTGGTAATAGACATAAAGTGCTGAATTTTCATAGTGAAGGTCCGATGATCCCCTTTGGGAACGCTACTAAAGCTTTCTCACATGACAACAGATTACGATACAAGGCCACTGGGAATTGCAGTATAATATCTATTGATTTAGAATCTACCTTAATCTGTAAGCCCACTTACAATACTTTTCATTCAAGCCAGTCAAATACTTGTATTACATCATTTCACACAATAGTTAACAGCAACTAGAAATATGTATGTTATTACAACTTTTCGTGTCCCATATTACTGCGCAAACAAAACCTCAACCCAGTTAAGTTATTAATTCAAGTAAAGTGTAAACAAACATTTTACCGATGCCATTCAATTCGGTAAACTCAATTTAATCGGTTACGCTCGCTTTTGTACATATTATTTATGCTTCGTAATGGTAATCAATCAATTTCAATTTGAATGATACACACGGGCACAGGCGAAAACCAATATCACCTGCCGTAGTCCTTGCAAAAGCGACGACGTCGACCTGGTCGCACTCTTAAGAAAGTATACTTGACGAAACTCGGTAGTGCTTGTGCTAATCTATAAATCAATAGTCGAGTAGTCTCGTAAACAATTTAAGGTAAATTACATAAAACAATGCGTGCCATAAGCTACTTTTAAGCCCACTTAACCTGAAACTTTGATTACCACTTAACATACCATTATGTCCGTTGTAGACCTTGTTTCAATTTCATTTCGACTAATTCAGTAATTTTCCCTGCGTCAGAGTTCGTTATTACTTCAAGATTTGGTTCGCTCTAAAAGGTATCGGCCCATTTTATATAATGACCTTTGTTTAGGACTCGGACGACGGTATTATAATCAACGTGCCTAAAATGTGAAGGGGATCGGTTCAGTTTCATAACCAATCGAAGGCGAAGGATACTCGTGTGCCCAAATTAGGGCAATTAATTTGAATTTGGTTGGTAGAACCCCGAGGTTATCGTCCCCTGGAATGTAATTCATATTAAATCGGTTCTCCCCTTACCTTCGCGTTTAATGGCAAATCTTAATTATATGAGGAACGAAGTGAAGTTTATTTAATTTTTTTCAGTGGTTACATTGCACACGAAAAGCCCCCCCCCCCCCCCCACCCAATTCCATCATTCTACCTGTGTGGGTTCCATGATTACTTATGAATGTTTTATAGTATAAATCATGAAAAATTAAGAGTCTGGAATAAAAGAACAGCGACGGGGCCCACAAATTAAAGCAAAGAAGAAAAAAAAATTAAAAACAATTTGTGGGAAAACGTACAACATAAATATAGGGAAAACTATAGAGCGCCTGAGGAAAAGCGGTGAAAGACGTAAACAAAAGTTGTTCGTGTTTCAACCAGGGGAGCAGGGAAGGTTAAACATGGATTGCTGGTATAAGAACAGCCTATGGGTAAAACAGCACGCAAATTTTCCTTTCGTGTAATCAAAGCCCTTGCCAAGTGCCCATCTGAATGTAAATGTGCCAGAAAAATTCATAACTCGTGAGACTGAGAAATGGTGGCGCTCACGAATAGACCCAGAAGGAAGAAAACTTGCAGGATAAGAATGCTGGCAACAACGTAAAAACTACGGCATTACATTACAACCCAGTTGTACTCTTTTTATTTTTGCCTCGATAAAGGAAAATTTTTTTACCAAATTACACTCGTACTTACCGTCTTATTTCCTAAATTTTTCACTCTACAGTTGAGGTAGGCTGTTTTCCCTAGGAGGGCTGTAACATTCTTTGAGGCGGCCTTGTCGAAATAAGGACCATTGCGTGCCTCCTCCACCTCAATATTGTTCTTACTTGATCCACTCGAAGTGCTGACATTTGTGTCCTTTGGTTTTCCTGATTCTCTTTGAGCAGCATGAACTGTAACAAAGAAATTTGACAAATTAGTGGATAAATTCAGTTAAAATTCTTGAAAGGAAGAGGGGATGGGGTGTGACGTTGTGGTTAATGGAACTAATCCGTCGAGTTTATTAGATGAAGAAATTTAATTTGCTTTTTACGAAACGTTTCTAGAATTTTTATCCTTGAGTTTGCATATTTTCAGTGCTGGTCATTCTTTGTAACTAATTCTAGTTATTTTGGTCTTGAGCACAGTCAGAAAGTAGCCGAAACTGAGTTGGGTTTGAAGGACTTGTAAATTTTGTTGATTGCTAAACCACCGTGTTCACATGCATAAAAAGAGTTTTCAGAGGCGAATGCTAAATGAATATTTGAATTATGAAAGGGACAGCATCAATATTTTTTGATATAGATTGCAGCATTAAAAGCTCCGAAAGTCTTAAACTGCTAATGACCAACGACGCAAAATGTCGCGAGTGTGATAGAGTAAAAATTTAAATACAAAAATTTTTGTTTTTTTAGAATAATTTACAAATAATTCTGTGTTATTTGGTGTTCATTATTTGAATTTAAAATAATTATTTGTTATTCGATCGTGCGTTATCTGATAATTAAATAATTATTCATTATTTGATGAGTTATTCGCAAATAATTATTTGTTATTCGGTTATCAAATAAATAATAATAAATAATTGACTTCTGAGTGGACGTAAATCACATATTTAGGAAGTTTAGAAATAGTGCAGCATATCAACTTCATTTTGGCCCCAAAACGCAAGAAATTCGTTCACCTGCAAGACCAATACGACCCCCCCCCCCCCCCCCTCCAAGGTCCAGAAAACATCTAACATACTCTTCAGTTTATAGAGATGACACGTGTCAATTTTATTATTCAAGACACAAACCATTTCACAATGTTAACTAGTATACTCTCTACCGGAGTCGTACCCAAATCTGTCACAACTTGAATTCTTTAAGATCCTCTAATAATAATATTTAATAAGGTGTTCAAATAGTTCTGAAAATAGCTTTTATGTAAGATGATTACATAAATAAGCGGAAACTGAATATGTGGCAGGATTTTTTCTACAAATAATTCCCCAAACGTATGGAATTCATGAGAAGCCTATAAATACACGGTTCTAACTATGACATCGATACTATTACCTAAATATAATTAATTCTAGTTAAATACACAGAAAATAGCAGAGATAAATGAAATAAAATATTGTGAGCTTCTAAGTAACCTAGCGATAATAAACTGTTTTGATCTAAGTGTTTTTAGGATAAAAACACACATACAAACTTACAAGTTTCCACCATCCTGTATCGAAGGAACATTTCATTAATTCTAAGGCTTCCCTTGTAAAAGTCTTCCAATAAAAGACATTGTAACCATAGCAACTGGAAGCAATTTAATCTTTATCTTATTTCATTTAGATTTCGAGCACAAAAAAAAAACTTTTGGGCTCATGATACCAGAAAAAAAATTCCCAGGATGAATTTGGAGGGAGGGCAAAAATAGCTGAGTTTGCTGGTTTTAGTAGACAGAAAATTTATTCTGCCCGGGAGACGTGTTTCCAGATACTGCAATTACTTGTCCTGCAATAAACATTTGTGTAGAATTTGACGGGAAATGGTGCCAAGAATGGAGGACATAACTGCACAAGTAGGTGTCCTAGAAGTCTTCCAACCACTTTTCTGTTTTCTTAGATTATCTCCTTTGTGTGAATGAGATCTGGTTTCATTTTGGCGCCACAATAATTCATTTTTTTTGGTACTTTTCTCATTTATTTCTGTTAGTTTGTTGGAGAGTTGCAGAATTGCAGTTTTTCTTGTTGTATGTTGAAAAGCAGTCTTCCTGTGGCTTGTTTTTCATTAATGGGTGGCTTGAAAGGTTCCTCTTTTGGCGTTTGACAGAACATAACTTCATGACCTAAGCATTTAATTGTCACCCCCATAGGGAAAAACTGCTGATGATTCAAAAGGAATATGTTGGAATGGATCCGTTTCTAGAATAAGTAACATAAAAACATCATTTTAAAAACGGTTGATATAAAACTGAGAGTATTCTATTACTCTTCTCAATGCGAGTTTTGACGTCATTAATTCTGGTGGTGGCTGGCACTGCAACAATATTGACAACTTAGACTAGTAGAGACAGTAGATGTCTGGAATATAGGTATCTGGCGAGGTCCTGTGACAGAGAGTGGGACAGGTCAGACTAATGCAGAAGATGTGGTTAAAAGGGGAACCTGGCAAAAAGCTGCAAAAAGGATCCGGAGTGCATGCTATGCAAGAGCGAAGGCTGTAGTAACAGCGGGCACATTGCAGAGGAGCAGTAAGTGTCCGCTATATAAAAAGCACTAAACTCCGTGCGCAGATAAAGTTCATCCAAATAAATCTAAGCAACTGCGAACCGCACATGACCTCCTAACACAATCAGTCATCGAGTTAAAAACAGCGCCTAACAAGTACGGTATGGGCAACAGACTTAGCCGGAAAATCTGGGCATGTGGAAGGTACCCTTTCCAAGAGAATATAGCGACATCAAAGAAAGGCTTCATCAGATCCAAAATAGGCGAGCTCTTAATTTACAGCTGCTACGCTCCTCCCTCCGAGCGCCTCCAGTGCACAGTATGAGCTCATGCTAAACAAGTTGGTGGCAGGTGCGGGTGAGAGAACTGGACTTGTGATTGCGGGGACTTTAATGCGTGGGGAAGCAGGACCACAAACCACAGGGGATATGCGCTGTTGGAAGCATTTTCACCACGTGACATCGGGGTGCGTGGAGAAAGGGCGGAGACAGTAGTAGATATTACCTTTGTAAGCAGCGCTCTGATAAAAGAATTAAGTTGGAAGGTTGGCGAGTATTACACGTACGGCGACCACCAACATGTTTAATGAAGTGGTGTTTACAGAAGTACTGAAAGAAAAGGAAAAGTCTGCGCGTATAGCCGAAAGCATCAGCAGAGTCAGAGTACCAAGGAGTAATGGTGGTAATCGTAAGAAGCCAAACTACTGGTGGAATGATAAAATCAGGAAACTAAGAGCTGAATGACTGCGAATCAGGCATCAATATTAAGGAGATAGAGTCATGGACGACTCTCATGATTGTTGCCAAAGATATAGAGTCGCGAGGAAGTGATCCGCAATAGAAAGCGTAATGCTTTGAGCAGCTGTGCAGTGAGGTAGAGGCCGAAACGTGGGGCGAAGTTTATAGAGCTGTAACTGCGAAGCTCACAGAAAAAAAGTGCCTACAGATTAATTTTCCGGCGCAGTTGAAGAAAACCGTGACCACGCCCTTCCCTTCCCAATCAGAATACACGGCCCCAATTAAGGGAGAGGCAGGGGACAGGAACGATACCTGCGGTAATACTAGAGGAACCGTTCAGTGCGTCCGTTAGAGTCGGAAACAATAAAGCGGCAGGGCTGGATGGTGTCCCCAACAAAGCCCTAAAAGTAGCAATTAGGGCAAGGCCATGGCAGATATGTTTGTATCCACTCTCAATGTATGCGTGGAAGAAGTTGTTGGTACTGCTCCCGAAAGGGGAAAAGCCACCGGGAGAACCGTCCTCATACCGCCCAATATGTTTGGTGGACACAATGGGGGAAACTCCTCGAGATAATTATATACAGAAGATTGCTCCTGATCGTAGAAGAAGCAGGAGGTCTGTCGGAACATCAATATGAATTTCGAGTGGATCGTTCCACCATTGATGCAATTGACTCCATCGTTAATCTGGCTGAAAACGCTATAGAGGGTAAGAGGTGGAAAGGACATCACTGCAAAGGCTGAATGTCCCAATGTATATTCTGAGACTTATTAAGGACTACTTGACAGGCCAAAAGCTCTGCTATGACACAGAAGAAGGCCCACATGAATACTACATAACCGCCTAAGTACCGCAAGGGTGTGCGACGACCTTCTAAGTGGCACACTCCCACGTGGGGTGATAATTGTTGGATTCGCTGACGACATTACAGTAGCAGTTATCACCAAGCATCTGGACGATGTACAGTGGACTGCCAATGAGCCCATCCAAACCATTAAAATATGGTTGGGGACTCATGGGCTGCAGAGCATAAGTCAGAAGCCGCGCTAATCCGTAGTCGAAAAAAAGAGTAGTCCTGAAGGTCAAATTAGGGGATCATGAAATGACAAAGAAGCAATAAAATACCTTGAGTATGCAAGTGAAAAGGCGGATAAGGCAATAGCGGCACTGTCGCAAATCATGTCAAACATTGGAGGACCTAGACCACCGTGGAGACTACTTCTAGCTAGAGTCATCACCTCAATACTATTGTACGCTGCACTAATCGGGGTAACAACTATGTAGTTGAAGTGATATGACGTGGTGCTTTAAGAGTCGGTAACGCTTTTAGGAGGGCGTGGACACCTTGGCTGACGAAATGCAGCAACTGTATGGAGGCAGATCGACTGATTTTCAGATCACTGAGGAGAGACACCGGGTAGAAAGAGCTCACACCCTGAGGGTGTGGCAGGAGCGATGTGATAACTCTCATAAAGGAAGGTGGAGACATAGGTTAATTCCAAGGTCGAGCATTGAATTATGTGGCGCTATGCAGATATACGCTACCATCTTACCTAGCTTTTAACTGGACATAGTCGTTATCGTTGCTATTTAATCGCGTCGGGCCTTTCTGTCCTCGATACCCAGACACTTGTGAAGATCCGAATGAGGAAACACTTACAATCGTTTTTAAGTGGCGTATTAAGCGAACAATAGCTTGTATCGAAAATTCTCCATTCCTACGAGATCTAGAATTCCGTATGTAAATCTATTAGCTACATCCAGGGTGAGCTTAGAAAGGGGGAAGAACAGAAAATAATCTGAAACCGGTTTTGTTAAGATGCTGAGCCTTCAGTTCCAATACCTGCCTTGCGAAGTAATGTCTATCGATGGTTCTCCGTGGGGAAAATCGGATGAGCAGAGATCGTTTTAGTCGCTTAAAGTCCCATATCTCGGCTTTCCATGCTTTCTACCTCATAAAAAAATAAGACCAGCAGAGACTCCGAGATTTAACAATGATCTGATATCAGGAACACGTGTCGGATACTCAACCAGTTGCTGCAAATTAAGAGCTTATGGTGGCAGAATGTTTGCGCCACTGCGCGTTACGAACGTAAGAATCGCAAAAAGGGACGATCTCAGAAAAATTTTGGCTGTAGTATAACATGAAAAAGTGAATAATGTATCGATGGAGTTTAAATCTAATATGGACATAATTAGATTCTGGATTAGTGGAAGTGAATTGAGGAAGACGGGAAAAGACACATCATTTCTAATGAAAATTGTGATCCATTTCTGGGAAGAGAAGACTGGCACTAAATACTAATAATATCGGAACTAGAAACAACTTTGGTCTGGCTGACTGCAAAAATAGACGGCTTAGTCGAGGTCAAGTGGTAGTAAACTATTAAATGGTTACATTTCATGCCACGAAAGTTTGCAAAAGTCCACAGAACATTTTTGCATACTGTCGTAATTTACTGAAAACAAAACAAAATTAAAATGTACATAAGGACTGAGGAACGGGATCCACAAATGCGAAGCAAATCCACCTCTGTGGGACCAAAGCCAGCAGTAGTGTTATGCCTGATATGCTGAACTTTGATCTCAACATGGCAGCTAAATGCTCAGCAGTAGAGACGCATTAAACGCATTCAGCGAAGCACGAGTATACTACCTTGAATGTTGGATGGAAAACAAAATAAAAAGGAAAGGACTCATCGGGCTGTGTTTTTTAATGTAGCATAAAAGCTCTTCCCTTTGGCGAAGACGGCACTTGCACTTTTAATAATAATTTCAATTAATAATTCCCTCTCCCAACCGGGTGTAAGTTTATTTGGAGAACAAGACCGGCAGCACGTCCGTCTAGGTCAGCAGATATCTATCAGTTCTTGTATATCAATTGTGCTTTTTATTAAAGTATTATTATTATATGGTGAAATTGTTCTTTATGAACCTCCGTCATCAGTTTTTCTCTACCTGTAGATTCCATAACTTCTTGTGTGCTACGGGGATGGGGACAATGAGGACAATGAATGCAAGCAGACCTAAAATCTGACATTACTTTGTAACCTCCATTGGTTTTTTAATGTAACATAGTGTCAGCAGAAAATAAGCATGGGCCGCCATCGGTCGGATTCACAATGGATGGCCGCGTTAAGTGGTTCACCGAAATTCATCCACCGACAATACTTATACGCAGTATTTAAAGATAAAGTACCAAATTTATATAAAGTACCGAAGTCGTCGGTGGAGTACTTGACCTTCCATCCTGGACCAAACTACACCGGCAGAGGCACATGACTGTTTTGTACTGACAACATATTGCGAAGAAAATGTCAATGTCAGATTATCTCAATATTTCGGAAACCACTTTAAATTGTAGGTCTATTTGCAATCGTTAAAGAGAAATTCTTTACCCGCTCCATACCCTGAAGAGTTACGGGATCAGAGAGAAAAAAAATATAAAATACAACTTATAGTACTTGAAGTAAGTAAGAAGTTAGTAGCGTTAAATTTTGTTCAAACCTCTAAAAGTTTTAAATGCAAAAAATGCGTTCCAGCCAGAAGGGCTGGTAGTTCGATCGACGTAAAGAAGATGTGATATTACTAGGTTTTTACTGTAGTGATCAGGTGGAGATTACAAAAAGGGGCGTTTGTCATACATATCAGTGACTGTATACAATAATTTTTTTAAGCGATTAATATCAAAGTGGCGACTGTGCAGCGTTTTTGCGATGACGTCTCCGTTTTTCAAGGGTCCCCGGCCGGACAAACAGCTATTGTAATTGTTGAATTATGTTGAGCCAATGAATTTGTTTCGATTATGTATAACAAGAGCAATAGAAGTACGTAGGATTTTTTTGATATATTGATTTTTGGCCAAATGGCGCACTTCTAAAGTGAAAAGTGGAAAATTTACCTAAAAAATTGTCAGAAAATTTTTAATAACAAATGAACTATGCAATATAAAAAAAATCCTACGTACTTCCATAGACAATGTATTTTTAAAGATACATTCAAAACTTCGACTGAATCAGTTGAAAATTGTCTGAGTTATGTTTCCGGCCAATTTGAAAAATATAGTTTTGAGATAAACGCGTTAAAAGTTTCGAGTAGTAGAAAATCATGTAACCAGGTGGCCTTGTACTAAAATTCGAAAACCGAGTACTTAGAGATTTTTCACGGTCATAATGTTTTGGGGCATCATTTTTGAGGTCCTTAAAAAAACATAAAAAAATCGATTTTTCGAAAATTATTGAGTGGCCTAACCCCTTAACAAAAAGAAAAATTCAAGGGAGGTCACCCCTCCACTCCTCCGCCTGCGCAGAAACGCCACTGGTATTGGTTTTGCAGAATGGAATGGCGTGTGATCATGTTAAAGTATTTGTTGTTTTCTATTGACATAACGCGAATACTTTTGCGTGACATAATTCAGTTAATGAAACTTTACTTATTACTAATAAAATAATAAAAAATGTTCCTTCCCTAGTTTTTTTTTCCTTTAAAGTTACTTTTTCCACAATTTAACTATATTTTTACAAAGTTTAGTAAAAATTTCGCTTTATTCCATTTCACTAATTCTGTGAAATGTTTTATTTCCGTCCCACTTTCCTCTTATCTTACCAAATACCTGAACTATATAGCATGATGATACCTTATGTGACCCGCTAAATCGATCACCATAACCATCACCCGCAACGATCCAACTTTCCGTCTCGATTCACCTTCTTCTTTTTTTTGTGCTTTCAAAAACTTTTAATTGAACGTGCGGTGCCTTATAATCAATTCTGATTTCTGCTAATCCGTGAATGTATTAGTTGAGGTAGTTTGAAACCTTTTGTGTGAATGCTCAAAGGATGAAACTTTGAAAACTTTCCAACAGAATGTTGTGTGTTGGTAAATTACCTGGTGGTTTTGCCACAATCATCCAGGCAAGAAGAAAACTTTTGCCACCCTCAAACATTGTGAGTTTAAAAGGGTGGTAAAAGGCGTTTTGTCGTTTAGTTATTGATTAACTTCTCGATTTTCCACTGAAATAGCAATAGACAACGTAGGGCTTATTTCTGTGTACCATGTCCTTGTCGTCATTGAATAAATCGCCAACTCCACTATTACTCCACCTCCACTTGCTTTCTCTGCAAATGTGAAAATTGAAAAAAAGTGAGGTTTCCCGCTCATTGGACCCGTTGTTGCTATTTTCATGAGCTTTGTATGCTTTTCCAGTTCGCCTATGTAGCAACTCACTTTGTTGACTCGACAAACTTCTAAAAAATTAATTGAAATGGACAATTGATTTCCTTTCCCTTCATCTTTCTGTCGGGTGCTCATCCAATGGTTCCATTTACTCTTTTTCGACCCACTTTTCCCTTTATGCCTTCGATTACCTTTTTCGTTGATTAGGAACTCCACTCTGGTAAACCAGAAAAGGGCTAAACAGACGAAGACAGTAAACAAAGGACATTGTTAGCTTTCTTTTATGTTGTGAATTCAACTCGAAGGAAAATCGCTTTTCGATACAATACAGATTCAAATTGAATTATTACTTCATGGATAGAGTTTGGTACAGCTAATATTTGTGATAGTAATAATTTCAACTGTAAGTACTTGAGATAGTTTCGATAAAAGAACAAATACGCTGCCTTCTTGCGACATTTGTAAATGTTTACTTACTGTTAGGTTTTTCCAAGAAATTGATTATTCTTTGCCAATACTGTCAATACCTACTTCCAATACGACAGGATTGGCAAACCAATTATGTGAAATTATATTGGGTCACGAAGAGATCTGTTTGTTATTTCCAAAAAATTGAATTTTATTTGCTAAATAAATGGAATGTATGTAGCTTGTTATTATTTGATATGAAAGTCTTTTTGCCTTGCTTTGATTGAAAGTAGTGGTGGAAACAACTCAACTTTGAAATTAGATTTGGAACCTTTTTATGGGTGGTTTGAAAAAATATTTGTGGGTGAAACCTTAAATAAATACTCCCGGAAGGTGAAAGTTTTCCAACTCCTTATAATACAGGCATTTTTCTGATTCAAAGATTGTCAGGTAACTGAAAAAACATTTTTCGTTTTTGTGTTAAGAACATATCTCTGTATCGACGAGCCACTGTATTGTGAATCAGCAGTTTAACAAAATCATTAACTTCGAACGCAAGCCGTTTTCCTAAAAACTGCTATATCATTATTGGCTAAACGACTAGAGTTTCAGCCTTCAGTGTAATACTAAACTAAAATATTATGTCTGGGAAAAAGTTCGTGGCGTTTTTTAGTAAAATTCAACTGGTTTTCTTATAGTGTGAAAATGAATTTATTTAAACCAAATATTCTCCATTATTATCGACTATATTTCGCCATTTTTCGGGTAGAGCCTGCCTGTAGTTTCCGGTTGAAAAACTGAATCAAGTGGTTTTCACGGGCTTCTTTTGAAAGCAGCTTAACTCCATCGAGAGAGTTCTGCAAAGATCAGAATAAGGGTTAGTAAGAGGGTGCTATATCCGGACTATACGGTGGATGCATCAAAACTTTCCAAATAAGCTCTCGCGATTCTTGACGGGTCATCAAAGAAGTGTGTGGTCGGGCGTTGTCATGATGGAAGACAACACCTTCCCTATTAATCAACTCGGGCCGTTTTATTTTAATTGCTTGGCGTAATCTCTGTAGTTTTCCACAGTAGAGTTCAGAATCAATCGTCTGACAAACTGGAAGAAGTTTATGATGGACGATTCCCTTCCAGTGCAACCAAAAACACAGCATCACCTTTTTCGCCATCAATCTTAGCTTCGTGAATGCTTGCGATGGCTCACCAACCATTCTCCACGATCTTTCGCGCTTGCATTTGTCGTACGTGATCCACTATGACGTGATCGGCTATGACATGTTTCAAAAATGGCTCGATTTCATTGCATTTCAGTAACGCATCGCAGATGTTAATACGGTATATCATGTTTTTCGCGCTCAACTCATGAGGAACCCATATGTTTATACACTCAAAGTAATTCCAACGAGCATTTAGTGGTGTCGCTGCGATCTGTGTTTCTTGAGTTATTTGCAATTGACGCCATCTATCAGGGGAAACAATACGAACTTTTTCCCAGACCCAATCTTTTACTTTTTTAATCCCCAGTCAGCCAATTCTTGTAAATATATAGTTTGTTTTTCTACTAACTACCTTACATTAGTTAGTCAACTAACGAAAAAAGCAATTAGATAAGTGAGGATACGCAAACTGGGTTGAAATTTTTACAGGGAAAAGGCTGGCGGGAAGGATAGGGCTTGTTTTGTACAATACTGTGTCGCAGTGAAGTTGCCGGTAATATATGTGCATACGAACAGGCGTTATTGTTTGTGCAATTTTAAAAGTTGCAGAAGTAATGTACTCTGTAGGAAGAAAAGAATCATCCCGATCCGTCAACACGTTCCGAAGTTAATCCCAGCCACCCTTTCACATCCTCATGTTAGATACAAAATTCTAACCCCTGCATTGGTACGCTAACATGATCTGTACAGCAAGAGAGCATCCTCAAATTTGGGGCACGGATTATGAAGTAAGGGGATTGCTTCATCCTCTTCCAGTAGTGACTCTAGATGCAAAATATTTTATCATTTACCTATGAAAATCATCAAAATCGGTCTACGTCTGAGGATGCCAAGTGTTGTCTCACCTCCCACTCTTTCCCTAAGCGACAATTTCTATCAGGATATACAAGATACTCTATTCAGCAAACGATTCATCTAAAGATATCCACGCAGTGTGAAGTTAGGCTGCACTCCTCCACCACCGCTACTGCACCACATAAAGTTTTGTCGTGGCACCAATGGGGGCACATACTATATTCCTCACAAAAAGTTTCATCGAAATCGGTCCACGTGTTGCGAAATTAACCTTCTCAGGTAAAATTTTTTCCTCATAAGAGCAAAAGGGGATCATAACCTATACGCCAAAAAGAGAATCATCCAAATTGCTCCATCCTCTTCCAGTAGTGACTCTAGATGCAAAATATTTTATCATTTACCAGTGAAGATCATTAAAATCGGTCTACGTCTGAGAATGCCAAGTGTTGTCTCACCTCCCACTCTTTCCCTAAGCGACAATTTCTATCAGGATATAAATGCAGCAAGATACTCTATTCAGCAAACGATTCATCTAAAGATATCCACGCAGTGTGAAGTTAGGCTGCACTTCTCGACCGCCGCTACTGCACCACATAAATTTTTGTCGTGGCACCAATGGGGGCACATACTATATTCCTCACAAAAAGTTTCATCGAATTCGGTCCACGTGTTGCAAAATTAACCTTCTCAGGTTAAATTTTTTCCTCATAAGAGCAATAGGGGATCATAATCTATACGCCAAAAAGAAAATCTTCCAAATCGGTCTACGTGTTAAGCAGTTAAGTTCCGCCCTTTCTCCCACCCCCACCCACCCCATAGATTTTTATCGTGGTAGTAATATGGGTACATACTCTATAGATTACAAAAGGAATCGTCCAAATCGGTCCACGTCTTAGAAAGTTTCGCTACCCCTCCCCTCACCCACCCTAAGTCCAAATTTTTTCTTAGATTAAGAATTGGAGATCATACACTATACGACCAACCAGAAAAATTGTTAAACGTCTTCTACCCATAAAAAACAGAATATTCCAAATCGGTCCACGCGTTACGAAGTTAGACTACTCCCTAAATATTGTTAAGTCTGAAAGGCATTGGAGTACATTTCATTTCACATTATCTAATTTCAATGGGATTCTTATTATTTTCCCTAAGGCACTCTTCTTGCCCTTCCCTTTACTTACACTTCGTTTTTTGGAGCGTAGATTTCGAAAAATAAGTCTCGCAAACCATTTACTTGTGAAAAAAAATCTAAAGTGGCAAAAACTTGCCTGCGAGGGGAAACTTTTATGTCCTTTAAAGTTTTAACTTTTTGGATTTTTTTCAATAAGGAAGAAGTATGAGGAATTTTCTAGAAATATACAGCCAAGAAAATGGGACTTAATAAACAATTTAACCCGGTCGTGCACTTTACGTACCTTAGTTATATTTTGACTGGACTATTTATATGATTACTTAGCCGTAGATGTCGCAAGCGCAGTGACGAAAGCAGAAGAAAATCTAGAACTAGCTAGCAATCTATAATCTCGGAGAATTTTGGGATGTCGTATCCTCCTAGAATAGGATAATTAAGCTTTTAATCCACTTATCTGAAACCAACTACACACGAAACGTCTAGTACTCCGCAGCTACCTCGGAAGGATTCGCTAATGACTTGGCTATAAACATAGGACTATGATCGGACGGTGAAACATAATGTTATTATTTAACATTAGATGATGTACTAAGAGCTAGAAAATAAATATGGGTCACAGATGTGGGGGCTACCGAGATATTAGGTACTGCCTGCTGGTAAAAAATCGGTTAGATCCAAGAGCAGTGGCGTCCTCTTGTACCAGGAGGCCAAGATCCACTTTGGATCGATGCATCACCTGAATATGTAAGTACTCGTGGGTTTTAATTAGACTTAATTAAAACCGGGAGGGGCAGGGGGGTACCCAGTCATAATCAAATTGTGACTCACATTCGAATTGTAAAAGTAAAGTTACTTATATAGTTTTTAGTACATCATCTAATGTTAAATATAACCGTTTAACTTTAAAGTTTTTTTTACCTATTTTTTACATGTGTGTCCCTTTCCCCATCCCACCTCTAGTTGCTAGATGTGTTATAAGCACATAGTGTCTAATGACATTTAGGCTGTGATTGTTCATCTCAGTAATTCCGAAAACTAATAATTCAACATTATTAGTTTTTTTTACATTACATTAAATTTAGATTTTTTTTACCCTTCCTTCCCTCCCCGTGCCTAGGGGATTCTTACTACGCAGTATCTAACAACATCAGGAGTGCCATACTTCATCTTATCAACTCCGAAAACCATGGATTCGACACTTATATCGATCGTTTGCGATTATATTGGTACATTTCACCCTCCTCCCACCCCCATCCAAAGGGGTGTCTTATCAAAAAATGTTTTAACGGCATCGGGAGTGTCATTACTTATCTTACTGACCCCAAAAAGTATGGACTCAGAAATTTCAAATCGATACAATAATTAGAAGTGGGTGAAAAATCAGTAGAAAGATTTAAAACAAACAAATATACGAAAGTGAAGCTAAATAAAACCATTTTAAAACGTGAGATGACATCGAGCGGAAGAAAAGGATTTGGTATTCATTTGGTTTGACATGCATTACTCGCAATTTACATGTAATGCATATTGTTTTCTCAAAGTAGTACTGCTGTATTAATGAAAGGAGAATTAATTCAATTGCAGCAGAAAAAGAAAAGGATTTGCTTTTTATTTGGTTTGATGTACATTACTCACACCTTACATGTAATGCATATTGTGTTCTCAAAGTAGTTCTGGTGTGTTAATGAAAGGAGAATTAATACAATTGCAGCAGAAAAAATCTGTGAGCTTGTGTAATCTTGTGAAGAACAAATGAATCGTGAAGTTTACATGGGAAGAAAAATGACATTACGCTATTTCGAGGAAACTCTGCCTGTAATTACAAAGAAAGTTAGGGTGAAGGATAGTATTCGCGGAAAAGTCTCTTTTCATACGTTACAAACGTTAAGCCACATTTAAAAAATTCTTAAAAAGGAAACTGAATAAAAATATAAAGTGCAAAAGTATATTTAATGTGTAATCAATTCGCCATGAATTTTTAATGCATTTCTAGTAATATATTACACCTGTGGATATGAACTTTACAAATTAATGCATTTATTACTGCATATGTGATGGTTACTGTAATTCATACATGCCTTACTGTAATGCATACTCAATGCATTTCGATTGAATTCGTAGTCTGCTGGTTATTTATGAATGTACACATTATGCAGAAACAACAATATTGAGTTATGATGAGTATACCCGCCATGTGCAAAAAGTAGTTACCATTTGATATTAAATTAAAATGTATTTATTAATTTGCAGAATTTCAAAATACTTATAGATAAAGATCAAATAAAATGAATAAAAGTACTATGAATGGATGAGCATACCATACCATCGCATCATTTATGCAACCAAATTACGGAACACACTTTTAAAAGAGAGCGACACAGTCTGCGTTATAATATCCATGATGTTGCCATTGTAAAAATAACACAATTACAAAATCTTTAGATGTCCCCGTAACCTATAATCTGAACAATTTAGAAATGGGGTCGAAGATAAAAATTTTTAGGTCGCATTCATTCGATTTTTCATCCTCGATAGTAACAATTAAATTACTCTCGAAGGACGCCATTATTTTGTTCCGGTTCTGTCACTTAATTTTATAAAAGACCTAATTTTAAAACAAGCAAAAAATAATTATACTTTACTTACCAGCATTCACTGAAATCGCTATAAAAACGACCATTTGAAAAATTTTTCGTTGTCTGACTTCCGATGACGCCATTTCTAATGCCAAAACGATTTTCGTTTTCAGCTTTCACCAGTAGAGATGAGGCGGATGACAATGCGCTAATTTCGACCCTTGAATTGTTTGCTTTATTTCGAACTTTGATGAAAATGAATTTCCCTTCGTTTCCAGATTTTATAGAATTTTCGGTATCTATTTTCGTTTCCCACTTTATTCTAGATAAAGTTAAATTTGGAGGGGCTGAGGCAACTTTTCACCTCATTCCAAATTCCGAGGGAAGAACAGATTTTAGCGTTCCTTTCATTCTGAGGTTGAGCCCCATCGGAAGATGATTATGGTGAATTTGTTTCCTTTATTCTCTTCTATCAATTTACTTTTTTTTTGTTTCAACTTCTTTAAGGAATTTTTTCCCTTTTTTATCGTGTACAGGCGATTGATTTTCAATTCATTGTTCCTTTTTGCCTGAAAGAAATAAAACGAAAAAAAGGTTAATTTTCTTTTTATGTACATTTCTGTTCGGGATTGGGAAATTTTTTCATTTAGCTTGGAGTTTCTTGAATTGATCTAATAAAAGTTATACAATATCTTGGATCCTTTTAAAATACGCGAAATGGAGTTTCTTTGAAAAAGGTAAAATTTTGAATAAATTTTCATCTAGAGCAGAAGATTTCATGGGTGTTTTTGACACTCATTCAAAATAATCTTTTTTAACAGTAGGAAATTTTCGATTTGTATGCTCTAAACAAAATCATTCAATATTCAATTGATTTTACTTTATTTGGTATTTCTATTCAAAGAGTGACGATTTAACGTCATCACATATGCATTAAAATGACATAATATCAAAGAAGACGTACTTTTATTAAATACATACTAGTGGCGGCTCCTTCGTGAGAGAAAAAGTGAAAATTCATGTTACATTATCACCGTTCTTAATTTTCTTCGGAATATGTCCAAAATCAGCAAGGTAACTACATAAAAATTTATGAACAACAACAGAAACTTTGTTTTAAATTGAGGGCTGCAGAGGTGCAGTCACTTATTCAAACTTCCAACTAAATTTGATTTTATTATGAATGGATCAGGTACAGTGGGGTTTTAACCCCGCTCCTCTGCATGAAGGTTGTAAGGTTTGGTTTTTTAATTAATGTGCGGGCGAAATGTCATTAGTAAAAATATTTTATTATAAATATAAAACTAGTAGCACTTTTCAAAATCCGAAAAAAAACTATACTCGTCACTATCATTTTTTCATAGGTTTCATCACAGTCGTGGATTCAAATGGAGGGGGAGCCTCGACTGAACTTTTCACTGTTTACAGGAATCGTTATAAGATAATCCCTAATTAGGCCGATGAGCCCGAAACTTTCAAAAGAAGCGTATATCGGCACCTCCTTCCCTTAAGCCTACTAACTCATTTCCCTTATCCTTATTTCCTTTCTCTTAGCATCCGAAAGCATGTCTTTGAGTTTTGGCATAATGGTTAAAATAAATAGAATTAATCCTTCTCACTCAGAAGGCGCACTTCTCAGGCAGAAATTGACCTATTCGCCAGAATATAACAATATATTGAGGCAAATGAGGCTCCCACACCAGCATGCAAAAAATCATTAGTAATCAAATAACCAAAACAACGCCCACATACAACAATCAGGTGTACAGGCATCAGAGATCGCTTCAGAAAATCCTTAGTAAGAGTCAGATCAAAAAAAGGACACATATTCACGGCTCTACATATGCGATTTATAGGCTCATGCATACCATAGTTAGATCGCGAGTGAACGACATGAAGTAAAAGTAATCTCCTTAAATTATACGGGGTACACCTAAAAGAAACCATACCTGCGGAGAGTGCAAGAATCTATGTTCGAGTTCAAAAGCTGGTGAATAAAGACTAGGTCAGCAAATCTACGTCGTTCTTCTAACGAGTGCATATTAAGCAACTGGAGGCGATTCACATAAGGAGGAAGCCTAAATGGATCGTTCCACGGAAGGCCACTTAGCGCGAATCTAACAAAGTTCCGCTGCACCGACTCAATGCATTTAGAATGAACAGTATAGCAAGGAGACCAAACCTGAGATGCATACTCGAGAATTGGACTAACCAAAGAAAAGAATAAGTGAATTAAGGTCATCCGATCAGAAAACTCCCCTGACCACCGCTTTACATAACCCAAAACTGAATTACTCCGAGATACAATATAGTTAATGTGCAGAGTGAAATCGAGCTGAACTTTTTGTCTAGCTTCACACCAAGATCAGTAACGGACTGCACGCGACGGATATAAGTATCCACAAAGGTATAATCAAAGACTAGCTGACTGACGTTCCTAGAGAATGACATAACTTTACATAGAAAATCTACCGGCCCCTAGAGATTTGTTGAAGATGAGTTCCAGTGAGTAAGACATCAGAACAGGATCTCAAGAATGCAGGCGGAACACCAACAGGACCAAAAGAGAAGTCAAGTTAAAGTTCCTTGAGACCATCCATGATAATAACACGAGATATAATGGGTAAAGCAATGGAGGCAGCGGGATTACCCTGGATATGACCAAACTCTTCCAGGGTAGGCACAAAATTGCCAAATGAAAAGGCGCATTCGAAAAACAATGCAAAGTTGTTAGCTATATCGGTCGCGCTTGTAGATGGATAATTATCAGTTTTCTTCTTCATATTAACAAATTTATAAAAGATACGAGAATCGTTATGTAAGTTATCGCGAACATTATCAAGGTATTCCCTGTATAAAGATTAATACAGCGCTAAAAACATGTCATAACAATAAACGAAATCACAATAAGCTGACGTGTTTCTACAGCGTAAATAATTTTTTCTTAGTCTATTTTTTGTACTCTTAGGGCTCCGTAGTTCTCTAGTATACCACGGGGGAGAATGACAAGATGATCTCGACTGTTTGAGTGGTACACACGAATTAAATAGATCATAAATCCTATCATAAAACACGGAAACGCATTGAAAGTACTAATTAGAGACTACAAAATATAATTTTTTTTTCAGTTATTTTGCATCAGTTGCGAAGAAATCAGAGTGGGAAGGGGGTTCTTTTGTAACGACTAGTAAGAGGAATGAAAAACATAATGTACAATGGTTACTAGTGGGTTATGGTAACTAAAGTGTGATAACTCCCTCCCCCCTCTCAACAAAAACCAATATCTGCTGACACCTGAGATACACACGATGTGGAAAATCAACCCACCCCCCCATGGTTCATAGACTCGCCACTGATGTTGAAATACTTGACTTTTACTATTGGTTTACTAAGTGTTCTTTAAATATCTTTTTAAGTGGTATATGAAAAAGCTTTAAACTAAATTACAATAAGTAACAAGTTACGAAAGGAAAATATTTAAGTTAAATTATAAATCAAGAAACTGGACTAGAGTAATCAGCATTTCGTAAGATCCCATTATTGTTATATTTCAATAATGTTCATACTGATCGGGAATAGTGATTTTGTAAGAACTGGTCTTATAAGTTAATACAAAAACATTTAAAGGTTAAAGGTCCCACCTCTAATCCTGATAGTATCGAAATTTTAGATTGAGAAACCTAGAAAATCAGGTGGGCGGTGTTCTTTTGCATATTTTTAGCTATATCTTTATAACCAATTTCCAAAAATAAAAATACCTTAAAAGTAGCCAAATCACTCCCATTAAAAATTTAAAAAAATATATATCTTTCACTGTCAAAATATGTTTGCGACTCGAAGGCCCAACAATTTCCCAAATTACTACGTTACGTTGACTTTGAGAAAAAAGACAGTCAGCTGGAAGACGCAAGGGTGATATTATAAGGGGTCCGTTCTTTCGTTTTGTGGTACAGAACCCTAAAAATAAATCGAATATAAAAAAGCTGTCTACGTATCAGGGTGAGGGAGGCTATTTTCACAAAAAGCCTTTTTTATGCTTTGATCGGAATAATGAAGAATTTGTTTATTTAACTTGTTAATTTATATTAACGTATATTCTACTATTAATGCAGAAAGTTGCACTGATTGGTAGTCAAATGACAGTGTTACCTAGATTTATAGTAATAATTAATAATTATGTTTAAAATTAAGTCACAGTTGCATAAGTTTAATAATAAAAAATCATATTAAAGTAGATATCCTCTTTTATTCCCAAATATGGTATATCTTAAGTTTAAATTATTAAACCAAACAAAGTTCTGAGAACCTTTTCGTTCGTGGCTTATTGTATGTAAAAAAGGGAAAAGCCGCTTTGCTTTAAATGGCTTAAAATAAAAAAGCCATGGCGGCATGCTTTTTTTATTCATAGCTCGAAGTATGAGAAAAGCTGAAAAACCAATAAAAGTCGTAAAAAACTTAAAAAAACAAAGCCGTATTTTTCCCTTTCACATCGCTAGGGATAAGTCCAACACCAATGCGGCTAAAAGTTCAAAAAAAAATTTTTTAAGCAAACTCTTTCAAATGATACCCGACACAAAATTAGTTTGTTCCAGTTCTCCCCTCCCAATATACCTCAATACGGGCAAATAACTACTATACCTATTCCTAATTTCATTTAATTCAAATCGATCGCAATAGTAGTTACTGCGTAAAACAACCATGATAGACACCGAATGCTCACCATAGAAGTTCTCTTTACCTGTAAGGTAGGTACGAAACCCTTAAAACATGAAGTTGTTCTAGAGCCATACGCAGATGTTAAAAATGTCCTTTTAAAGAAGCTGAACAGCACGATCGTTAAGACCAACTTGTAGATTTTTATATACGATTAATAAATATTAAAACAAGTAGAGGACCGAGATGACATCTCTGGGGTCCTCCAGAGTGCACATCTGCTATAATTAATGTGGTCGTAAAATGTCCATGATGAAGAAATTGGAAAAAGAAAGAGCATTACTATTTGTTATCAGTTTGTCTCCACATTCGCTCGACTAGCCCAAGAATCTAATCATTGCGATTCAGAAGTGATTAAACTAAATCATTAATACCGAATTGACTCCCGAAAAACACATCTACTACCATTCGTATAATCGTAAAATTTCTCATTTTTTTGTCCGAAGAATAACTCGATTTTTAGCTACGGGTAGGTAGCTTTCAGGATGCCAGCATAGTTGAACATCTGCCAGCATTTGAGAGTAACCTGCCCTCAGTAGCCCTTTATCAATTCGAGGATTCTTAATATATTATTTTCTCCATGAAGAATTCCTCCCCGGTAATGCTCGAGATTTACTTACACATGTAAATGCAGTAAACAACATAACATACCGTTAAACATTACTTGTGCGGGCAACAAGGCTTATTGTGCTAACCCTCCATCCCACTTAAGTTAAACTGGTAATTTCGCAGAGTTACAACAGCTCGTGCATAGAACTGTTCTCTTCTTCTCTGTGATAAAAAAAACTCACATATGATGTGAAGTAATGGTTCGACCTCCTTGATCGTAATCTACCAGTGGGGTTAGCTCCTATCAGACTGGTGAGTCTCACATTTAGTTTGCCAAACCTATGGAGCTCTCTTATAATATACATATATAATAGTGTTTCCGATCTAGTGTGTCAAAATAAGTGGGGTGATAGATCTCACCTAGGCAAATAAAAAATTGTATGACAGGAGGGGGGGGGGAGCCATATCAACAGTTTGGAAATTACAGGGTGATTCATACATTTGTAATTTTCATGGTAAGCTGCATCTAACATTGTCCTGAAACTACTGATTGTTTTGAGAGCACTGAGTCTATTAACTTCCTACTTAATTCCTTCACCGGTAGTTATCCTGCCCAGACGTCCAGACGTGGTAAGCGTTTATTAGAACTGACTCCACAACTTTAATTATTAGTTTTGTCCTTGCAGGTTTAGAGCCACTGATGTTTGGTATTCTGAAGAATGATGCTTACAGGTTAAACGCCTTTCTGCTTAGGTAATCCAGATAAGATTTGATTTTTAGCCGATTATCCACCATAACACCAAATATTTTATGGACTACTTAGATCAGATGGTTTAAATGCCAACACTCATGTTCTACATTCGACTCTAGTTTTAATCCCGTTGAATCTAGCACTGCTGTGCTATATAAAATTGCTTCGTTGGTCAACGTTTCAATTTAGTGGACGTATTTGCCACCGTGACAATCGCGATATCATCTGCGAAACCTATTGTTTTTGATCCTTGAGAGAAAGGTAGCCAAAGTACTTCATTGTACATGATATTTCCCAAAAGAGGGCTTAAGACTGACCCTTGTGGTATGCCTGCAGAAACGTCGTAATTTTCGGTACCATCATTACTGTCATACTGTAATTTCATGTTGGGCAAGTAATTTGAGATTATCGTTTGATATATTCCAGAGGACACATTCTCGTAAGCCCTTTCATGACGGGTACAAACTTTGCCGAGTTAAGGGGCATTTCTAGTGTGTTGGTTTAAAAAAATCGGTTTTTTTATAATTTTTTTATATTTCGAAGCCTCTAGAATAACCTTATGTAAAACTGTTTATCATATCTGCCCTAGAAAATGCATTGCACGCACTTTCATGACGATCGGTCGGGTCACTGCAAGTCAAAACGCGTTTTTCTAGAAATCATGTTTTTTGAATTGGGGTGCAGTACTTCGACATGCAAAAATTTTTAGAATAAAAGAAACTTGGACTTAAAACATTCGACAGACTTGTGATTCACACTGTGACCTGATTTAGAGCTTTCGCCATATTATGGAGAAAATTACGACACCTCAAAGACGAAAAAAATTAAAATTGGTTAACCCTTTTTGAATTTCGGGCCATTTGTAGAGTTGTTGGAATTTTGACTTGAATTAGGTCAAAGCTTCTACTTTAAAAATGTGACTTTTTTGATTTCAGATAACTACTTGGGATGATTTTTTGCACGTCTTGCAGCCGCTTTTTTTTGGTGGGACAGATTAAGCCCCCTGTAGCGCCCTAATGTTGAGTTTTTTTTTGTAAATGCTTAATACCTTCTATTTTAAATAAAAAAAAGGAATAATTAAAATAAGCTTTCTACGTATCAGGGGGGGGCTAAGAAAAGTCTATAAATGGTATTTATCTCACCCTCCCACAAAAAATTCGCGAAATTAAGTATCAAAAACAGGCTTCTACACTAAAAAAGCGGTTTTTAACATTAAGCGTAACCACTGTGCAACACTCTTTGTTTTTCCATCGCCATCTCTCGCCTTCTACAGCTATGGTTGCCTTTCTCTACTAGCACTTGCACAGCATATATCGAGGTTGAGCTTGTTTGGAGCCTATATTTTCAGTTTTTATGAAATAACTCATACTTTTGTATGTTAGTAACAAATAGTAACAAAAGAATAAATAGTCAATGTTATGATGAGTCGAATAATATTGATTTTTATTTTATGTGTTAAAAAAAAAATTATATCTTTTAGTGATTAAAATGCTTATTTATAGTTTTATTATTTTTATTTATATTTATTCATAATGTTTAGTATTCATCGTACTGATAATTTGGTCGTACGATCCTCAAGGGACGCACTTAAATTTTCATCTAATTTTTAGAATTATTTTGTTGCAAATTTGTTTGCAGTTTGTTTCATTTTGTATATTGTTATGCCAAAGCGTTATTATTTTAGATTGATGGCATATCCGATGACCAAAGTATATTTGCTTCAGAAAACCCTCCAAGGACCACTAGAAAAACAACCGAGCGAATACTTTCAAATGAATAGAAAGGACAAATCCTATGGGTCTGCAGTGGTCCTATTCATTATTCAGCAATGCTATGCGTAATAATCCGTCAACCTTAAGGTCAGACGGACAGATTACTTTTACTTTAACGCTACAGTACCTAGAGAGATACGGTCTATTTATTCGAAATAATAAAGCAGAAAATTTTCAATGCCTGTAAAGCATTATACCAGAAATATCAGTTTTATCTGCACAGCATCCTCTTGAGTTTACCTTTTAATTAAAGTAAAAAGTCATCTTGTGCATTTTAATTATTTCTGAAAACAAAATACTGTGCAGAGCTATGAAAAAGTCGCGCATAAAATTTAATTCCACTTTCAAGAGATTCTTTCTTCTTTTATGGCGATAAACTCTCATCGATGTAGATGTGCAAAAGGGAAGTACGGAAAATGTTTTCTTGTTTGCGTATCACTCCTGACAAAAAAACGAATCTTCTTTAAACTAAAAAAAAGACAAACAAAGGACCTAGAAATATTTCTTTCCCTTACATCCTTCCTTGCTTACCATTTTATACACTTTTTGCTTTTGTATTCCCTGACACGGTTTTCATAAACAAAAGTTACCGAGGAGGGATTCTCTAGGGACACAGAATCATAAAAAAAATTTTTTTTGGAGGAAAGGAAAAATGAATGTAATTCGCTGCGGATGAGTTATAGAAAAAAAAGGACGTGAGTTGCTTAGGACAACAAAATTCATTATTAAAAACGATTCCGGATGATATCTCCTTGATTAGTACCACCAAGAGATCTACACAAACTTCTGAAATCTTAAAATTTTCTTCTCCTTATCTCGTTCCTTTTAACTGGCGTAATTTAAGTCTAAGAGGATGACAACATTTTAAAGACTTTTACGAACTGCCGAGAATAAAATTTCAGGTAATGGCTTGCTGGAAAATTTGTCGTGAATTGTATCTGAAAAGCCAAGAAACATTTCTCTGATCAAGACTAAGTGGATGGTAATTCCACTCGTAATTCATGTTATTTTACGATTTTACTTTTAATGGCAAATTATCTCAATTTCAATGAAGTTTTATGGTGTATGAAAGCATTTTACTGCTCTTTGTGGTAAAAGTGATTAATCTTGTCCTTTTGTGTGCTATAAAAAGCTGTGAGCTTAATAGCATCTGCTTTGGTACGAAATCGTGAATTATCTGAAGAACTATCTGAGAAACTTAATTTGGTCTTTGGCCTGGTTAAAAAAATTTTTATTGTCAAATACCTAGTGTTTTATTGGAAAACAAAAGTAATAAAAATTAAAATGATCATATGAATGTCTTTGTTTTTCAAGCTAAAATGATAAGAAATGTCTTCGTAAAAACAATTCTCATAAATCAAAATTCCCCCCCCCCCCCATCGAGAAAGTTAGACGAACTGATAACAGGAACCATAATAGCAAAAATCTTGTAAAGAAATGGAACAAACCTAAAGAAAAATATTTGAATTCGCCTCCACATATGCACCTTACAAAATAACCGCTTTCGCAATCAAACATAAATTTCATTTTAAGAAGAGTGTCAAAAACGAAGTTATCCATTTGGTTAAAACCACTAAGCTCCAACTTAACGAACACTTCAGATGTAAAAATCAACCATGCAGTTGTTAAGGCCTCTGTAAACAAATTTGTACAAGTTATCACCGCACTTATTTCACCAATGTATACACTTGCTTGATACATGTTACTACTCAACGTAAAACTTGCAATTTATTTAGAAAAATGTTTAGTGGAGAATAAGCAATATATGTAAATACATTGTGAATAAAATGTTCCGCTGCCGGAAAACTATGCAATTGACCGAAATTAAGGATAGCTACGAAATTAGCTCGACCATCTGTTTCCGAAAGTGATGGTCCATCCTTCGTTTTTCCGGTATAGGAGAGAAACTATCCCTAAACCCTAATCAATGCCCTTTTTTTGGGTTTTTCGGGTGTAGTTTGCTCGGAGTCGGATTTTTTTTTCTTTGCGATTTATGAAGAGCGAGGATAAAAGTTGTTGAAGAGAGTAACAACGTGTCGGCTTATCAATCCGGAAGTCGTAGGTTCGAATCCCACCGGCGGTGAACCACAGTTCTTTTCTGCTGTCAACAGATTACAATAGAAAGCTTATTGGGGGTTGCAAAGAAAACGTGTCTTTAAATTGTTCTTCTGTGAACCCTTTGAAGGGCGGTGTTGCATACATGCAGCACCTAGTTATCTTTAATATTTTTGTCATTATAAATATATTACGGCAGCTGTATGCATGTAATCATGTAATCATTTTGTAATCTTACATCGGGGTGGGGGATTGAAAATAATCAATGTAAAACAAACACTATATTTTCGGAAAAAATCGGTCTTGAAAATGGACTTAGTTGTAACTTGAGTTTTCTAATGTTAATATATGTATATTTTGACGCTGAACACGACCCAAAGTCCTTTTTCCAAAATAAATAACCAATTTCCAGAAAAACCGTTTTTTACCGCTTTTTTAGCTTTTTTCATAATTTTGTATCTCTAATATCATCTAAATTACTTTTTCAAAAATGCATTTTTTCTGTAAATGGCTAATTTTGAAAAACCCTGATTTTTTAACCGATTTTTTGGTTTTTGCGATTTTGTATTTCTAATACTATCCGAATTACATTTTCATGGCACAAACCTTTTTTCACTCAAATTTTCATTTTCTCGCTATTTTTTAATCTATAATACTTTTCGAATTACTTTTATATTGTTAGAAATAAATATTTTTCATTGTGCAACTCGATAATGAAGTTTGATTGTCAAAATTCGCAATCAAATCCGAAAAAATCTGCTATTTGAACGATTTTTTTCCCAACTGTCAAATTTCAATTCTGATGCCATATTCGGAATCAGTGACCACAAAAACATAAAGGATAGTAGTTGTTTTTCAACAAAATTACTTTAAAAAAAATGTGCCCCTCAAAGAGTTAAAAAAAGTTCTTCTCCCACCGCATGCCACACAAGAGCTTCCCCCAATGAGGGTGGTAATATCCGTCAAGGTGGCGGAAAATATATTTTTTCGCTGCTCTGAGAGTGGATTCCGAGAAAAAGGTTTACAATGAGTGCATAAGATTTATCACCCGTATCCACAGAAGGGTTAATGATCGATGGCTAGGTGAAGTTTTCTTCATACATATCAGTTAAGAAAAAACTTGTCCAGTTTGAAGAAAAACCCTCAAATCATATGCAATCATCACCTGGGTCCGACGGTTTACCCTTCCGTAGAACAGGTGAGGATGGTAATATGAGCTACACTTTCGGAAACCGTTTTCTCAAAACCTCTAATAAAAACACCTGGGAGGGGTTCTAGTTTCTTCGAGGGTGGGGAAGATTATTTCGTAGCTATCCCCGATTTTGTCGAATATAACATTGTACCTGCATAAACTTCTGGAATTCATAACTTAAGAAACAATTCATATCACAAGCTTTTACTTAGCTTTACTTGTCCTTCCGTCGTGAATCTTGCAAGCCGAATTTTACTCACTTGCGATTGAGCTGAAATTTTGCAGACATTTGGAGATGCAATATATCTTTCTCTAGTATATCTGACAATGTAAGACAGTATATCTTATATTGTTCTAAATCAATGACGGAAGCCCAAAGATGGCTGATAACCTTTTTCTTAATAATCTCTTTGATGTTGCTATCAAATCAAAAGGTTCGACGAGTGGAATACGATAAACTATGTGACGTCACTTAAACCCCCTTGACACTCATCAAAGCCTTTCATTTGATACAGATATAAATGCTTTGATGAGTAGAATGCGATAATCTACGTGACGTCATTCTAAACCCAATATGGCGAACGGACTAAGATAGTGGATTATTTTTATCTTTACAGCCTTCTCGACAGGGGTATCAACTGAAGAGGTTTGACAAATAAAATACGACAATTATGTGGCGTCATTCTACATCTATTGTGGCGAACGCTGCAAGATGGCGAATGGCTTTAGAATTTTAAGTAGAAAGACACAAAGAATATAAAACTAACAAACCCACAACAACTTTTAAAATGAAAAAAATAATTTTTTTCTTATCTACTAACGATTTTTTTTAAATTTACATAATCAGATTATTAAAACGGGCTCTCAATGTAATAACTTTTCCTTACTCTCAATCCTATCCATAGTTTCGCCGACGACAGCACCCTTGATTTCGCGTACTTACTCAATTGATTCTGTAATGAATTCACGTGGAAATTCTGCATTATTCAATAGAGAACGCATGTTTAGATCATTATACAACGACATTTCTATGGTACTCGCAAATCGTGTTTCGTTTAATGCATAAAAAACTCAATGCTGTTTAATGTCCCTTAAAAAAACGCCCAGTTCACCCCAAACTCATTTCAGTCGATGGAGTGAATATACCCAATTCGCCCTACCTAAACATCTTGGGTATTCAGATATCCAGCAATCTTAGTTGGACTGATCATATATTTCCAATCGCTAAAAGTGCGATGATATGCTTGGGTTTTCTACATAGATGTAAGAAATATTTTACCCCACCTGACTTAGCGCTGATCTACAAGTTCCACATTAGGCCGAGACTTGTATATTATTCCCATATTTTGCAGGGGCCGGACACACCGCATTGTCCGCGTTAGACAAAGTCCAGCGTAAAGCTATTAAACTTATTGGCAATTCCTCAATCTCTGAGGGCCTTGACTCTCTGGAGCATCGACGGAATGTCGGTTGTCTCTCACTCTTCTATCGCTATTTCCATGGCCGTTGTTCTAACGAGATCGCTAGCCTGATTCCTTGTAGGCACATGACAACGCGCGATACAAGAGCTATAAGTCGCTCCCAGCCCTATACTCTCCAGGTAAAATTTGGACGTACTATCAAATATCGAGAATCTTTTCTAAGCAGAACAAAACGAATGTGGAACAGTTTACCATCTTCTGTTTTTCCCGCGGCATATGATCCCGAAACTTTCAAACGGGGCGTACATCGACACCACCTCTTAACCCTCATCCTTAATTGCTTTCCTGCCTGACCGTTGGCAACATCATATATAAAAAAAAAATTCTTAATTTGCTTAATCTGTAGGCAGTCACTCGCATTCGCTAACTCTATATGGTCGCTTGAATTTATTATTTATCTAAAGATTATGCTTGTAATTATTAATAGCTTAAACTCAATAAAGTTATTGCTTAAGGATGATATTGGACTTTCATTTCCTTTATTTCTCTAATCATTATTCGCTAACGAAACACCCCTTACCCCCATGTATCCACCCCTAGCAGGACTCTTAATAACCAGCCACCGCGAGGAATAAAATGGAAACTTTTTAAACAAGTGGTGGTTAAGTTTAAAATCGGCACATTAAACCGGCTTAGAAAGTCGAAAATCATCACACTCAAAGTTTAATAACGTAACAGTTCTTTAATAAACTATTTGCTAACCACACAAAATTGGACCTGCTTTACTTTTACAGGTATGGATTTTCCAGTTACCAAAACCCCTTGTGGGGCATGGGGCTTGAGGAGAACTTCACCACATTACAAGTGTATAGTGAATGCCGAACCACCAGCATAACTTGGTCGCTGCCAGTGAAGTTCAAATTTGAAAATTCTTACATAAGCCTTTTCGGAATTGGTTTATTTGATAAATTACCTAACTTTTACTATGGTTTTAAAGTAGTCCTTAAAAGTCTGTTAAAACTTCTTTATTCTCAAAATAATGTCTGTAGATATCAGGCGCAATGGCAATCACCAAGTCACTTTTCTCTGGGAAATAACTAACTACCTATGAATATTCAAAATTCTATTCTTCCCCCATTAAATAATGCGTTATGTGAACAAAAATCACGAACCCATTTTACCTTTGCTTCTAAATATAATATTAAATTGTTAGAAAATCCCACAGATATTTGAATTATTCATTAATCTAAAATAATTGACACAAAATCGATCAAAGTTTTTGGTGGAGAAAATCGAATTTGTGGAGTACTTAACTTGATTGTCCACTTGAAACTTTTCCTTTTTAATTCAGTTCTATACATAAGTAAAATAGGTTTTGTCCCAAGGCGTTGAGGAAATGTGGAAGAATGGGAGATTAAGTGTCCATAGAAGGGAAACTATTAACTAATGTTACCACAGTAGAGCTTATCAAAACCCACTTATAAAATTTGCATATCATTGCGGGCTGTCATTCATACGCATACAGAGGAACTCAAATTAACATATCTACGTGCTCTTATCTCGTAATGTATCTGTGTTTATTTCCTTAATACTTGGGCAGATGTATAGTATGATATCTACATAAATCTCTAATTCTGTGGGCATCTTCTGCTACCATATATCATTGTTTTCTTCAGAAATCATTTATCAAGTTCTTCGTTCACAGCTTCAGACTTCTGTTCGTTCTGTACTCTATGGCACGGCAGAAAGGCTCCAGTATAATCTTTGATTAATGACTATTGCTGTTGTAATTAAAATTTTACTCAACTGTTACTATTTTTAAAGTTCTTCAAGGACGATTTATGAATTTCAGTACAGCGGGGGCGTTTGTGTTCAGTTATTATCGTTTGGTGCCCTATTTACAAAATGGGCATTACGAACATTTCCACGGCGTATTGGCTTTGTTGGAGGTGATCTATGAAGACGTTGAAATTTGTTGTCAGCAAAGATTACATTTTGGACGTATCTCTTGGCATTTTAAAGTTCAGCTTTGTGTAATTTACTTGAAATGAAATTGATTTATTATCCACCATTTAACTCGCTGTTAACTGTCAAAAATATTTTCACAGAAGATGAAGTTTTCGTGCAAATTAAAAATAAAGTAGAACTGTTGAGAGGAAGAAGAAAAGAATTAAACTAAACTCTTTTGACAAGCCCATATAGCTCAAGTTATGATGAAGAAAATGAAAAAGAAATCTTAAAGGACCTTTAACAAAACAGGAAATTCGATTTATTTAAGAAATCGTTGAAATTTTTATTCTGTCAGTACTAATAGAGTTAAAGTAACGCGAAGGCTTTGGATTGGTATGCATGCACTACTACTACATATCATAATGGTGGTGAATGAAAACGTCGTTTAATTCACATATTTACTTAAAAATTAAGCCATCCGCCAGCCAGAACACCTCGGCTTAGAGGGAATCCATACGCTCTACAAATCAACTCTCGGTGATTCCCTGGACGTCTCAAGGAGCAGACCTCCTTCTGGAATACACAATAGGTAGGCTTGTAGCCTGCTTATTTCAAAACCCAACACTGCACACGGAACGTCTAGTACGCTTTGGATACCTAGGACAGATTTTGTGCGGACGACCTTTAGCTATAAACACCGGCCTTCAATCGGGCAGCTATGCATTTCTTACTGAAATCGAGAAGTATTTCGGCCTTATCTAAACGGAAAAACCACGAACTCTGAGGAGTTAAAATATAAGGCATGACTCTGAACCAAAAAGCAGATTAATGTACTTATTTATCTAAACTCAGACACATATGATTTTTTCAAAGACATTTTGTGGAAAATAAGATTTTTTAATATTTTTTTTCTTATTTTTGTGTTTAAGGTAATCAAAGAGTTTGAACTAAAAAGTCTAATGCCACATTTACACGAATGACACAAAATTTCAATAATTATGACTTCATGTCATTGGGAAGTGACTTACCATTTACACCACGCCAACTAATGACAAATAATCACTGACTGAGAGCTTTTTCACTACGTTTCATAACTTGATGGCGAATTTTAATTTTGCAATGATAAGCGTAGCAACCAGATAATTTACACATATGACAGTTAGTGACGAGTCATATTGTGACAAAATTATTTAGGTAATGACAAAACATACTAAAGCCGCAATTTGTATTAACGCGTGTTGGTAAAGTGCTTATTTGTCCAGAATTACAGAATTAGCTGTTGCTTGTTTTACTGCTGTGCTGATCTTGGAAAAGGGGAAGGTATGCACGTAATCAACGACCGTACTCAACGACCAAGAAAAGAAAATTCTGAATGGGTCCGTCCATTCTTCTCGGAAGAAAGCGGTTTCTATAAGAACTTACGTGTTAAGCTTCGAAAAAATAATCCAGAACTACATACAAATTTCTTGAGATTGTCTTCTGGTGGTTTTGATTTCTTACTTAAAAAACTCGCGCCACTAATCCAAAAGCAAGACACAAAACAGCGGTAATCAATATGTGCAGTGGAACGTCTTGCAATTACGCTTCGATTTCTTGGGAGTGATGATAGCTACAGCAGTATGATGTTTTTATTCAAGAGATCAGAATCATCTATTTCCAACATTGTTCCTAAAGTTTGTGCAGCGATACACTCTGCATTGAAGGTGAAGTAAAGCTAAAATAAAATTAAAATTTTTGAGGTAAAATTTAATTAAAAATTTAAAAGTAACAATTTACATGTAGTTTTAGTTAAAAAAAAAATTATTTTATGTAACGAGTTAATTAAACAAATCTATGTCGATTGTATTTAAGAATTGCTGCGTTAAATTTGCATCCTCCGTTTGAGAGACATGCGGTTGTTGTTCTATAATCTGGAATTCCTGTTTGGTGATTGGAACTTCATTGTTGTGTGCTGGTTGGAACTTCATAAAAACCTTTGTTGCACTTGCAGTGAAAACATTTCTCATAACATAATAAGCAAGTTAATTTTTTTCACGCCTTGCCATTGGTCACTTATTATGTGCGAAACGCACTTACACGGCAAGGATGCGTTAGGTGACAGTGGCGGGTTAAATGAAGGTGTTTACCTAAGTTCCCATATTCCGGAGGTTTCACGGAATCACTTGGAAGACACCAATCCACCCACCACCCTGCCTCTATCATCCAACAACTCAATGTTAACGCTCTCTGTGCCATTCCGATACGAAACAATTAATTTTTTTCATTACTACCCCTCCTCCGCTCACCAACCAACCACAATCGGCCACCACTTATCCAACCTCTTAAAATCAACGTTGCTCTTATATTTTCGATAATAAAGAATTCATTTTTCACTACCAACTCTGCTCCACCCTTCACTCACCCACTACCATACTTCCACACAGCTCCACCGTCACTTAGCGACTCATCCTTTGCCTTAACTCAGCCATTCTATTACAAAATCCATCCTTTCGCCTTCACCCATCACCCACCCTCACTTATACAATCACTAAAAGTCAACGTTGGCACCATTCCCGCACTCAACTTCAACCGTGACTTAACGACTTTGCCTTACCTCTGCCATTCTGATATAAACCAATCATTATGTCTTTTTTTGCCAAAACCCATCCCACCTATTCACTAACCCACCTAGATACAGAACTATTCACCTTCAACATTCTGACTACTATACATAGTATACTGAAACACAGTGAACAACTTTGACTAATTAACCTCAACCGCACTTGTATCAATGACAATTTGTCATAAAAGAATGAGAAAATTCATTTTTATTTCGGGGCTTGTCACTGTTCAATCATAACGTACCACATGCGTTTATACGGCATTTACACGAGGTCAATATGATGACAAAATTTAGTGACAAAAGTTTTTCCCCATATTTTATGACCGAAATATTGACAAAGACAAGACCGTTTACACGGCAATGACAATTTATGACGAAAATGTCACTCGTGTAAATCCGGCATTAGTATAGTGCCGCAACTTCCATACTTAAAAACAACTGAAAGGGCAACGTTTTGATTAACATTTAAATAATAATCTAACTGTATTCCTTTAACGTTCTAAAATTCTTAAGCGCCTCTCGGGGCAGATTGGGGGCAGTTTTCAATTTGTGACCGTATGACGCCAAATTTATGAGTTCTGTGCAATTGCCTACTGGCGTAATGCATGCAAACCTTATCTCCTTATAAACATAATTACTGATATGAAGATTTAGGTAAGAGGCACTTACTTTTACAATTTTCACGGATGGATCCAAAATTGATGGAAGGATAGGAACAGGAATTTTCAGTCAGGACCTGAACCTGAACACCTATATAAGCCGGTAATCATATACTATACCTCAGTCTTTCAGGCGTAGATGCTGGCTTAGGTCAATGCGTTAGATTACCTGTTGGAGAGTCGTGTAAAGGGTAAGAAAATAGTGGTGGCACTCAACAAGCAGGCAGTGATCGGGTGTACGGAAAGCACATAATCCAATACATCTCTGGAGTTAAAGTACGTCCGCAAACGCTGCTTCGAGTTTAAAATGTTGGGAATCATTCACTGCCTTAGGCAGATACATGGGCTTGTGGAGACGTAAGTCACGAGGAAGTGCTTAGCGAAGGAGGGTCCTAGACGAGGATCGAAGGACTTAGGATGGCTGACGACACTAGTAACCGGATAAGGAATTCAGCTGCCATCTAAAGAAGATGAGCATCCTTGAGGATCATAAGTGTAGGCTGTGCGTGACCGCGATACACATAGTATGCAAGTGGCTTGCCTTAGCAAGCATAAGGGGGCGGCTGCTGCGTCACCAGTAGATGGAGGCCAGAAGGATAGGAGAGGTTTCTCACAGGCAAATGCTTGCTTTAAGAAGGTATAGGGCGAAAGGACATCCGAATAAAGTGTTATGATTCGGCTAAAACATAGAGAAGTGTTTTTCCTGCGATCTCATTATCTCACACTACTAGAGCCATTTCGGTGGATCGATGTATTTGGAATATTTTCACCTCTGCCGCCAACAAAAATAACCTTTAGGAAAAGACGATGTGCAACCTTACTCTTTACTTATTGTTTTAAAAGGCATTACGCAAGCTAAAAATTCATTACAAGAATCTCCTACTGGAGGAATTTACTTTACACCTTAAAGTCTGATCTTTTTTTACCACTTCATCACTATTAATTTTTCGAAAGTATATACATTTCTTACTGTTCTCAGAATACTTTATAACAATCCGAGCATTCCTTTAACTATTTTTAGCCTATTTTCCAAGATCTCTTTAATGCTTTTCTTGCTATACAATTTCGCGCGGCTTTAAGTGCGTTTTTCTCAAAACTACAATACCAAAAAAAAGCGTTTTGTGAAATTTTTTTAACATTCGCCATTTTGTTATTTTATTTTATATAACTTAATAATCCTATGTCCGACTATAGCTATACTCCTACAGATTATAATTTTTTAAATTTTTTCGTTTCAGACGAGCCAAAGCTCAGAAAACTATCAACACCCACTAGCCCTTTTTGACACTTATTTTATATAAAAGATCAATAAAATAAAATATACAGTAAATACGAGGTAAGACTACTCTATTTTCACTATATTACTTTTCGCTACCTCTTACTACTTTTTCAAGAATGGAAAACAGTTATTTAATGCTTTTGTTTGTGTACAAATGAGAAAAATCAATCACTGGCGTGTGTAGGAGGGGGGGGGCGGTAGTTAAACAAATGAATGTACTGCTCGACGTTGATTTACAATTTCGGTTGAGACTTAGTAGACCTGATATTGTACAGGGTGGAGAGTTCTAGCTGAGGCTAAACCTCGCTTATACAGAATTACAAAGTACTCTTCATCCTGACCCTTGTGGGGCATGAGACGGGAGAACAACTCCACCCCTTTCGAGACAACGACTGCAAGTGGAACTACAAAGTAAAGTGGATTCCGAACCATTAGTATTTTCTCTGCAGTCCCCATGGTATTTTCATTGTGATCTGTTGTCAACAAAAAACAACCATCGGTCACCACCGGTGGGATTCGAACTTTAGACCTCCGGATTGGTAAACCGACTCGTTATCACTTACTCCACCGAAGCATACCATGAGTATACTCGCCATCGCTTAAGGTTCTAGTCGAGCAATTTCAAAAAATAAACTTTTCTTTTTTTGCATATTTTAAGTCCTTATAGTGTCTAGAATAATCTTCTAAAACGATTTGACGAAGTTCGGAAAAATGTAAAAGTTACAGCCGATTTAGTGCGAACGCGTACCGGCCGAACATCATGCCTACGTTCGGGCCACACGCGCGCTGTATTGTTTGCTCAGCTGTTATAAAGATTCTTTTATTTTTCTGTTTGCATAAAATGATGTTCCTTGAATATAGTAGTAAAAATCAGTTTCACAAGGAAGAGAAAGGATTGCTCTATGGTCCAGGAACAGCTGACTAGCTGTAAGAAACAAAAATTATATTTTTTCACACGTTTTTTCTTTGTCAAACTTTAAACGTTACGCTTCTTAAAACCATGTTTTAACACATGCCGTGCAGAGTTTCAGTCGAACCGTTTAACCGATTGATTTATTTTTGCTACTAAATAAAGATTATTAAATTTAGGGAGCCATGGACCATTTTCAATATCAAATTAATATTTAATATTTTTTTAACCACTATGAGAAACAAAAAAAGAGCGAAAAGATCGGCTTTTTTTCTTCAATCAGTCGCCATTTTATCAAAAATCGCGTTGCACGCGCTACACGGCTCCAAAATTGCGTGGATATCTCACAAATTTTACAATTTAAAGAATTAAAAAACATTTTTTTGTGAACTTAAGTAAATGTACTAATAGCTGAAAAAGTCGGATTATACATTATTTACCTTCTTCCGTGAGTAAAAAAGCATAAACTTCATTCGTTTTTCAGGCCGCTCGACTAAAACCTACCCTTAAGTTTTGCAACTCAATTTGGGTACACACTTTTAAAAAAGGGCAACACATCTAACTGGTTATTAATAAGGTAAGAAATCGGGACAAGTGGTTTTCCCAGCAGATGAGTAAGTAAAACCAATTAAGGCGGTTAGAGAACCTAGAATGTTGGCGCCTGCATAAAATTTAAGAAGCCACTTTTGTATCGAGTAGTCACGTGTGATGTGAAAATGTGTCTTCTACAATATCACCGCGCGATTAGAACACTAACGAGAAACAGGCATAAGCCGTACATCCCAAGGAGCACCGGAGGAAGATTATTTTAACAGTATGGTGATTTTGCTACAGGACTCGTACGGCCTGATAGTGAAACTATTCAAGATATTGAATGCATGGAAAATATATGCGTTTAACAGACATGGATCTCTGCACAATAACGCCATAACTTAAGTTGGCGGTGGAAGGCAGTGTCTATTTACCACCCTGAAATTTCCGTGTAATTTCCGAGTACATTGAAGTTCACGGAAATACACGGAAAGTACGTAAAATTTTGATTAGACTTTCTGGGAGGAACAGGTGTATTAATCAGGCTTTTAGTTGCTTCCCCCTGCCAGTTTCTATCTAGAACAGGCAATGATAAACTATATAGATCTATCGGCTCCTTCATTATTGCACACGACCTGTATAATTTAATTCTGTGATATGTACAATATAAGCCCTAAAACATCAGATATTATCCTGTCATACTTTTCCAGTGTAATAATAGTTAGTAGAATAATAGACAAGCATAGCTATTGGTGAAATGCGAACCTACACCTCTTATGATAAGGAGCCAATAAATTATCTCTTACTTCTCGAACAATTTATTTTCTAGACGTACACAGAGAGAAAATTCCAGGAAAAATTACGGTTTCACTCACCATTATCGTTATACGGAAAAGCACCGTAAAATTTAAGTGACACGTAAATGCTGCGGTATTTAGAAAAAATTTACACACTTTTTCTCGGAATAACCGGCAAATTATACGGTTCCCCACAAATTCAAACAAACTTGAAATCATTTTCTTCAAGAACAAAGCTTTGTTTTCTATGTTTCTCAATTTCAGTTGAACTTACATAGTTTTCAATATTTTTGAATTTCCATATAAATATTAGTGATGAATAATAATTAGCCTTCAATCAATTTGTAAACTATTTCAAGTGCCAATAAATAAAGAATTTATATAGAGACAGCTCTTTTAATCTCACTGAAAATGAATTGTTTACAAATAAGTGTAGCGTGGGGGTGACGAATTGGGGCGTGCTGTTGAGGATTAGGGTTTGAACTATGTACATTTTTCTTTCGATTTGTTCCGCTAAAGGTGAACTAATTCAATTACTTTTAAGCCTTTTGAATTCTATGCTCGGAATATCCATTGCAACCGAACAAATACATCGTTTAGGAAACTTTACGGTGCTGATCCGTAAAAATTAAAATAGCTGTTTGCAATTGAAAACTTATTTGAATTTCCGTATAAAGATCACAGAACTTTTTTCTCCATGCATAAGGGGACTTTTGTTTTCGTAATTGAAAAAAATCCACTTTAAAATTTTTTTTGTGAAACGACTATTTTATTTATTGAACTGATTCCTTTTGGGCATTTTTATAAAACATATTAGGAATATAAAAAAATTTTTCTCTTTTGCAGTTTTAGTACGTTTTAACCACTGCAGAGGGCGTCTTCCAAAAGATACTTTTTAAACGCTCCACAGTTGTTGGCTTAATGTAACAGATAGGGTAAAAATTCCAACTGGGTTTTGTTCATAAGACTAAATACTTGTAACTAAACCTTTAAAACATACTATTTTTAATATTTTTATCATTTTATAAACATATTTTGAAAAATAAAAATAAACCCATCCTATGCGAAAAAAAAATCTAATATTTTGAACTTTGTGAAAAGAAAAGTCCCCTTAAGGACATATATGGAGGAACTTCACAAATAAGGTAAAACCAATTCGTTTAGTACACCCACAAGACTTGATACAAGGTTTTCCAAATGTACACATACATATGTATATTTACAAAAGTCGTACGACACCATGGAGATTCTATTTGATTTAGGCTGATTTAATATATTTTTAGCTCAAAAGAATGAATTCGAAAAATTGTCCTATGTATTAGCGGATGAAAATAAATTGCTAACCAATTAATAATAATTGACAAAAACGTAAACGTCCTAATAGTGTACAACGACGGAAAATTATGATTTATTTTCATATAGTTAAATCCGCATAAATCGTCTTCTATGGGACCACTTTAAAAGAGACTTTCAAATAGGAAAGCGTCTTGTGGGGGGAAGATTATTTCATGCACAGAATATTTCACTTGGAAATAAAATAAATACTAAATAAGATTTATTATTGGAAATCAATTACGTTGGAAGTTTAATTCTCACTAAAAGAGCGCTTATTTGTTCAAGGGTATATCTGTGAAAATTGAGTGATTACGTTCCGAAATGCTGAGCATTGTATATATATCTTCAATGAAAATTTATTTATTACGAGGAAAAACTTTATGAAGTTTACGAAATTTCAATAAGCTTATTACTTAGTGGATAAAATAAAAACAAAAAATTAAAATTGGATTTTATATTATTAATACAGCTGTTGATATGCCAAGGAATAGGTGAATTATTGTCCTCTTCAATAACTACTTCAATAGTTACTCATGATTATGAGTTATTAATGAATGATCAACATATGAAATATCATTCTTAACGCTGCTCAAGGTATTAACATGTCCTGGTATAACCCTTAAAATTCTTTCGAACCAGAATTTAAGATACGCCACTTCAGCGCTAGAAGCATCTTAAATAAAATAGATGAATTTCGAATCGTTTGTGGTAAGTGTTGGTTGGCTGGTTAGTCGGGCTGTTTGTTGCTAAGAAGCACCGTGAAGGCCCATTGTGAATGCCCTTAAAAAGAAGAAGCATGGTCAGAGCTTAAAACCACCCAGATCTCTGTATGAATCTATTAAGGTCCATCAGTCATCTCAGCTAGGTCGCCCAAATTGTCAAAGAACCTTGCTCCCAAACAGGCTAGTCGTCGCTCTTTTAGAGCCAGACATTCACAGAGCAGGTGCACTATGGACTCAATTTCTTCTTCATCTCGGCAGCTTCTGCAGAACTCATTAGATGGTACGCCGAGTCTAATGGGCATAGCTCCTATGGGGCAGTGTCCGGTGATGACGCCGACGAGTGTTCGAATGCGTTTTATATCGAAGGATAAGAAATTTAAAGTTCTGCTATGATTCAGCTCCGGCTAGATACTACTACCGACATGTCCTGGAACCCAGCAGAGCCTAAGCGTATGGTGTGAAATATTTCTTAGGGCTCTGATACAGTCTTTCGCACATTCTGACTTTGTCACGTTGGAGTTCAGCGCCTTGAGTGCTGCTTGATTGTCCACACAAATAGTGATCTCAGTTGTTGACATCTGTTTTTCTTGGGCAGTAAGTGCAGCTTTCATTATAGCGTATATTTCCGCTTGGAAGATGCTGCATTCGTTGGTGAATCTATACGACTTACTTATTTGCAGCTCTTCCGAGAAAACTTCAGCTCCAATCCCCTTTTCTGTTTTTCTTTTCTGTGAAGATGGCAGTTCCTTTAACTATGTTTTCAAGATGTTTCCAATCTTCTCTTATAGGTATGATAACAGAAAAGGGTTTTCTAAAGTCATATTGTGGCTTCATATAATCCTTTGAGGGGTGCAACCCATTTTGATGAAAGTAGTTCAGCATGTCCAAAATTCTGTGGTGTCTATTGGCTGTTTTCTCTGAGTCTGAGAGCTGCCAGGGTTGCCATTCTTTTCGTGTGGGTTCTATGGGTTGAAGTTATAAAATGGCTTCCAAACCAGCTTGTGGTGTGGATTTTATTGCACCGGTTGTTCCCAAACAAGCGAGCCTTTGCACTTTTTCTAAAGAGTTAAGGTGAGATTGCTTGTTAACTGCATCCCACCCATGGGTAAGAATAGGCCTGACGATCGCTGTGTACATCCAGTGTACAATCTGTCAAAGCAGAGCTCATAACGTCACTGACCGTTTGTAGGAACTTTCCTGTTGTCAGCAAGACGACATCGTCTGCGTACGCTACCGTTTTAATACCTTTGCTAACGAGAGATTTGAGGATTTTGTTTAGAAAGATGTTCCAAAGCAGGGGTGATAATACTCTCCCCTGTGGTGTACCTCTGTGAACTGTTCCCCTAATGGAAAAGTCCCCTAAACTGGCACTGATGACCCTGCTGTTTAGCATTGTCTGTATCCAGTTTGTCAGAAATATCTCATTGCCATATTCCCCTAAGTAATGGATCCTGGTAAGTGTTGCTTAGTTGTCATTTTGGTATCTGAAACATGGCTTAAGGTAGGAGCTCTAAACTTATGGCGAAAAAACAAGTCAATTTTTAAAATTTTTTTTCTCAGCCAATTTTGATTATTTTAATTTCAAAATTTGTTTTAATTCATTAAATGTGTGAAAATAGATGGCGCTAAAGTTAGGTCCTTTAAAAACGGTGACACATAATCTCCGAAACGGCTGGTCTAAAATAAAAAAATCAAAATTGAATTTTATTAATGATTTTTCCTTACGCGAGAATTGACCATAATTATAAAAAAATCGATAAAAAAAAAGTTGGAATTTTTTTTGCCATGTTTTCCCCGCCTACCTTTTTTTTGTTAAATTTTCTTTTAAATGTGGTAAATTGTTGCACAACTCACTTTAACGAACAAAATGCACCAAACTTTATCAAAATCGGCCCAGCCAATCCTGAGAATATGTGTCACCAGTGCAAAAAAAACCTTCTTTTGAGAAAAACGCGTGTAATTTTTTTTTAATGTTTTATTCGTTGATTATTTTTTTATGTGTTTTGTTACTTACAATTAAAAATCGGCGATCCCAGGTCCATGTAACAGTGAACGCAGTCCCTTGTATTACTCTTCTTCAATTTGCTGAGCTTCCTTTATCTTTAAGCACCTTTCTGTCGAAGAATCTAAGCTCGCTTTATCAGCCTTAAAAATCCTTTCTTCGTCAGAGTTTGCAGTGTAGTAATAAGGAAATTTACCAATAGTGATGCCTATAAGACTCATCATTTTTAGTAGGGTCATTCGACCTTCATTGAAAATAGAAAGTAACAACTAAGCGGCTATTTCGACCACGTCTTTCCCTGCAAACGTAAGTTAAGGAGCAATCGCCCAAGGTGTCCTATTACTATATAAGATTCATTACTCGACTCGTTTTAGTAGTTCTTCGTCAGTCAACTTTTTAAAGACGGGTTTAACGTGTTCCTGGAGATCCGTGTTCAAGGCTGACTTGTGCTGAAATATTTTA
Organism: Leptarthrus brevirostris; assembly: GCA_964036015.1. Taxonomy (NCBI): domain Eukaryota; kingdom Metazoa; phylum Arthropoda; class Insecta; order Diptera; family Asilidae; genus Leptarthrus; species Leptarthrus brevirostris. The sequence goes on from OZ038371.1 coordinate 21,094,194, forward strand.
TTTTCAGCTTGCGCTTTCAAAAATGTATTTGCATCAGTCAATGTTACAAAAGCTGTGTTGCAGCTTGATTTCGGTGGAAATTAAATGGTAAAATCCAGCCCATATTTTTCTCTTCATATCGTCTAGTGACTCTGGATTCCGTTGTATGGCTAGACTGTTATTCACCGACAACTTCTACATCAGTACACCTGTCAAATCTGTAGTTTTAGAAGGTGAAGGTGGTGGGGGTACATCGTCGAGTTTTTTTTACGAGGCTGTTTTACTGTTGGAAAACAACTGTTGGAACAAACTGTTTCTAAACTTTGATTTTTATTTTGAAAATTCACTCGGGTCATGTGAATATTTCAGGCATATTTTGTGCATTTTCCGGCTTTTAATTTTTAAAATCATTGCTTCAGACGATTTACATGATTTTGATGAAACAAGACAACCCAACACCTTGCCAGTATATTTTCCAATAGCGGTCGCACTACCGAAACCCAACCCATCCCAAAAACACAAAGCCGGAATGAACCATATCACACGAATTTATAAATTTATCAGGGCAATCACACTGTATTTTTATTATTTATTTTGCTATTGGGTCATTCCATCGTTTCGGGTGCTACACTTCGACTTATAAATAATACTTTTTATATATAAAATAACAACTTTTTTATGTAACTCTGTATCTCATGCTCAGCGTTTTTAGCCCTATTTCTCTTTGATAAATTATATTAATGATAAAATTTAAATTCAAATTTAAGATACAGAGCAAAAAGTACTTGTTTCGGGCATTACACTATTTTGCCTCCACTTACTAACCAATCTTACATACTCCTGAAATAAAGCGAATTTTCTAAAGGTAACCTATAGTTTAAAAAAAGAGCCATAAGAGATGAAATTTGCCAAATAAAAACTAAGCAAATCCCGAAAAATGTGTTGTATTTATTTTTTTATAGAAATAAGAATCTGTTTCGGGTGCTACCAAGGATTTGTTTCGGGTGTTACGAGTACGAAATCAAAGGACATTTTAGACGAAATATAAGTTATTTATTAAAGTTTATAAAATAAAATCAACAAAAAACATAAACAATCCTCTATTTAACATAACAGAAATACTTTTATTTAATTTGTCTGCATTTAACCTATTTTTCGAACACATCGACTTTGCATGGGAATTCGTAATACGTATGATATCCTTTTATTTTCAAAGTGGGGCTTGAAAAGTACAAATAATATTTTTATACGGTACATCAGATACATCTCCTTCATCAGGTATAAATATTTTTCCTGTAGCTGCAGCTAATTTTAAGTACATTATTTGGACCTCTCCATCTTCATCAATACGCTTTTGACATATTCCGACATATCGGTATTCTCTTCTTTTACGATAACCTTCAGGACAAAATTTGACAAGTACAAAGACCCCAGGTGAAATAGTCTCCATTTTAGATAATTCCGAGGATTGTTCATCTTCTTCTGAATCAGAATATACTTCACTAAAGCGAAGTTTTCGTTTCACGTTCGAAATAGACCGAAGAACACCTAAGGAACAACCAGGTGCATCGGCATTGCTTAAGTTAGTATCCATTTGTGTAGTTCCATCCACTTGGAGGTTAGAAACAACATCCAAACTATTAAAACTAGTCACATCAGGCTCCCCGTTTTCATTAAAATGAGATTCTTTCAGGTTGGCTATCGGTTGCAGAAATATATCAGGTCAAGTATCGTTTTTAACCAAAACATGAACGGAATCAGACTTAGATGTTCTTGCCACTAAGGTCCTGTGATTTTCCAAAATTGCGAAGTGATGTTGCTTTTGAAGATTGGGTATGCCTTGAATATCATCCCATAATCCATCTAAAAATCTCATGTTAATAGCAATGTCTTCTTTGGAAATATAAACAACATGAATGCCAAGGTTTTGCTTTAAAAGTTAGTTGTAAAAATCTTCAGCAGAATTGATGATTACCTTTCTGGCCTTGACACCCATCCAAACTATTCTTTTAACGGTTCCACCAATTCCGTCAAACGCTCCCTTTCCATGTGACGCAGCAAAAAAGTTCCATTGTAGGCTTATTGCTTTAACATACTCTTGCAACTTATACAGCGCCGATAAAATATACTTGTTATTAAATTGAGCTGCGCAGTTGTCACTGAAGAAGTGAAGTTTTGTGATGGGGATGCTGCGAACCAATTGAATGTAATCAATGATCTTTTTCAAAAATTTCCAAAGTGCTTGTTTGGTATGAGCGGTATTGTCACTGACTATCGCCACAGATTTGGTTTCATTCGCAAACCAGATACAACAAGTGAAAATTGTAAGTTGTTTGTGGCTCCAATGAGCATTTTGTACTTCGTCTTGATGTACAGGGGCATAATTTTCTGCGAAGTCTATTTGGACAAATGCTTCATGGTTTTGAATATGTTTTTTTAAATCTTCGAAATAATCTGCTTGAACTTTTTTGATGTAACGGTGTAGCCTGAACTTATCTGTAGATTCTTTCAATGTTTTTAGGGCTTCCCCGCATGTGACTGTAATAGTAGTGATCTTAGGATAATTATTGTGACTAGTCCACTGGTTCCATGATATTTCTTTATTTTTATCGAATGTAGATTCTATTTCTTCACATCAAATGTAATATTTTTAAATATTCTGTGATGATTGTCTTGCAAAAGTGTACATTTTTTTAGTGAATCAAATAAATTAAGGTAATTTGCATGTTGAGTACATACGCACACGTAATGAGGCGTTTCAGATATTGGAAGAACCTCAGATGGCCAGAGAGTAAAATGATGATCTTCCAATGTCTATTTCTGGATTAGTTTCCTTGAAATATTTATATGCTTCAAGAACAGTTGTTACCATAGTCCATTTTTGTTTTTTTACTTTCACTCCAGTTTCTGGATCTTTTACAGTCTTACAATCTTTAATGCCCGGTGTTTGGCGACTTACATCGCCTCTATAAAAAAAGTCTTTCACCTTCATTTGAACTTCTTTACTAAATGTTCAGCCTTTATTTTTACATCCTGGTCTTTTGTCTTCACATTCAAATCCCAGTACATCACTGAATAGCTTTTTGACCACTGCAGCTTTTTTCAACGGCGATTCTGGAAGTGTCTTCTTTACCTTTCTTACAGCTTTTGAAAATGTTTGTAGGCATTTGTAAGATCCTATTGGACAATCACAGACTATCGGAGGTTTTTTCTTCGCCCTAAATGCTCGCACTCTGTCACGCACTTTTAGTCGATGCTCAATTTTCAAATTTTCATCGTTGTTAAGTTCTTCTTACTTCTGTTGTCTTCTGATAGAATCTCTTTGTCTCTCTTTGCACAGATGTTCGGCATATTTTTCATCATTATTTTTTCGCTTTTACCGCATTTTGGCAAGCCTTTCCTTTGTTGTTGAAGGCATGGCGAGTTTCCTGGAAAATATTAACATCTCAAGAACACACCTATGCATAGCAAAAAGTAAGAAAATAGACATATGATCACCAATATATAGCATAACTTAAGCAAAGTAACAAACGAAACGAAACGTTTCGGGTGTTACAGTTTTCAATCACGCAAAAACACATCAAAACGTTGACATACCCAGACTTTAGTCTTAACGTTAAATCATCACTACCGTAACCTTACTTATTGATAACTCCGAAAAAACGAACGTAAACGCAATAGTAAAAATTATAATTATAAATTATAATTATTTTTTGCAGATGCACTAGTATATCCTGTACTTTTCTCGAAAGTATGTTGGTTACCTTTAAATGGTTTACTATTTTTTAGTATTTGCTTTTTTTATTCTTACACCATGGAAAAGGCATTTTAAAATAGTTTTAAAAACGGAGCACATACCCTATAGTAAACAACAAAAACTATACTAAACACATAGAAATAAGTGAGTATATAAAATTATTTCGACAATAGACAAAACCGTACAAGTTTTTTGTATTCGGCTTACCAGCAGAGATATTCGGATGGGTCGATTAAAATGACCCACCCTGTATATATCTATAACTACGCGGGAAATTAAAATTCGACCTTAAAATTTTACACAGGTATTTCTGACATCAAATACAATATATGTATTTATGAAACAAAAATTTTTTTTTAAGTTTGAGATTAGAACTCCCACTTTATTGTGATCTTCCGGATGATCATGTTAGTATTCCGGAGTATGATATTATAAGACAGGTTTGTCTGAGCCGAAGGGGTGACAGAGGGAATATATTGTCCTCATCTGCTAGTGATGCAAAGTTCTTGCTTGTCGAATTAATATTCCCTGGGCAAAAGATCCATTGAGCTGCATGTATATTCCGCCAAATTCCAATAATTGGTCCGCTTTGGAGGAAAATCTCTGCACATATTGCTCAAAATATACTTTAATGGAGATTCTAATTCTAACATATTGCAATCCTATTCTAGAACCCGTAGAGTTAAGGAAATTCTGTTAATGAATGATTTGCATGTAGTTAATAGCCTTCCAACTTATTTATCTAGCGGTTCTGCCTTCAGTAAGCAAATTTTCTTGAATGGGCTATTAGATCATGACCTAATATTTCTGACGTGTGATCTGCAAATACAAAGAGATATCCCAACTCGAGAATTCTTTTATGAATTCTGATTTTCTTCAGGAGTGTGTGAGTCTAACGTGGAGTTACATCCTTAATCCAGAAGATCAATTTCAACATTTTAATAACCTATTGTTATATCTTTACGAAAAATACGTCAAGCAAAGCAATGTTAACGTTCAATCACTCTGGATTAATTCAGAAATAAAAAGATTTATGAAATATTTGACAGCATGGTTAAGAAAAGGATCAGAATAGCATAAATATTGTTTATGCACCCGAGTAAAAATAAAACTGGCCCACTTCTAGGATAAAACAGGCACGCACAGATTCCAAACGCCTGATTGGAATTCAAATGAAGTACGGTACACCTGAGTAAAAATTATACTTTTCCAAATGATAGGCCACTCAGGCTCATTTAAAATATTTTATTTTCATCTCAAAATAATGACTTCGAAAAATTATCCTGTGAATTAGCGGATGAAAATAAATTGCTAACCAATTAAAAATGTATGATTGAGAAAAACGTAAACGTCCTAAAAGTGTACAACGACGGAAAATTATGATTTATTTTCATAAAGTTAAATCCGCATAGATCGTCTTTTATGGGACCACTTTAAAAGAGACTTTCAAATAGGAAAGCATCTAGTGGGGGAAAAATTATTTCATTTCACTAGGAAATAAAATAAATACTAAATGAGATTTAGTATTGGAAAAGAGCGCTTATTTGTTCAAGGGCATATCTGTGGAAATTGAGTGATTACGTTCCGAAATGCTGAGCATTGTATATATATCTTCAATGAAAATTTATTTATTACGAGGAAAAACTTAATAAATGGACTACGGGTAATTGAAGTTTATGAAGTTTTAATAAGCTTATTTCCTCGTGAAGCAAGTACTCATTATCATTCGCTTTGCAATACATAACACCTGGAAGAAGCAATAAACAGAAAACTATTGATATGTAGTATGGTGAACGAGAGTAGGGTGGAGGTGTTTTTTGCGGCCTCGTATTATAAACTATTCTTTGCACTAAATCCACATTATAAAAATAAAAAAAATTAAGGTTTTTTGAGCTTTTCTAAATATACGTGGTTGTAGCGTTCATAAATTGAAAGTTTCCCTTGGCCTCAAGAAAGTTTTATTTGTTATTTTGAACTAATCTGGAATGGCAAAATCCAACCAATCACACCTGGATTTTATATTATTTATACAGCTGTTGATATGCCAAGGAATAGGTGAATTATTGTCCTCTTAAATAACTATTTCAGTAGTTACTAATAATTGTTTCGACTTTGTTGCACGGATGATCTCCCTTTATACATGTGACTACTCTCTGATTAATCTGTTTGCGTATGCCCAAATAAATGATCAACATACGAAATATCAGTGTTAACACTGCTCAAGGAATGACCTGTCCTCGTACAGCCAGCGTGAAGGATTTAAGATATGCCACTGCAACGCTAGAAGCATCTTAAATAAAATAGATTAATTTCGAATCATTTCCCGACTAGAATTGAAAGGGGGAATGCCTCATGTAGCGTGTGAGCCTCATGTGGCAAACGAGGGGAATGCCGATTAAGGGATTTCCTTCCCCGTAGATCCCTAATGAGGGCCCTATAAAAAAAATCAGCAATACTGAAGTGAGGTATGCCTTATGAGTTTGTCATAAGGGCCTAATGAGGCAAACCTAACACTTGTGTGAGCAGCCATAGTAGTACTTGAAATTTGAATATGCCCCCCTTTTTTGTAACCAGTTTTTTTTTACATTTTATAACTCCTTATATTTAAGTTTTTTACTATACTAATCTTAATCCTAATAAAAGAATCTCAGTAGTACAACATATTTTTAATTCAATTAAGTTTGCCTTTTTCGTATTAAAAGTGTAATCCGATTGATTCTCCTTACGTCTGAATCGGGTAGCAATAATTTTTCCTCACGAGGGCCACATGCGACATTCCTAATGATGGCGAGGCGTTATATGCCCTTTGTGCACCTCATAGGGCAGCCTCATGGGGTTCACACGAGGCAGTGTGGCTAGCACCATAGAGACTCTAGCCGCACCCCCCCCCCCCCCCCCCCAAATTCTAATCGGGTTGTGGTAAGTGTTTCTTAGATGCCATTTCGATATCTGAAAGATGGCTTAATTGTGATCTTCTAGATGATCTTGTTAGTATTCAATCTTTAGTGGAGATATCTATATTGCAATCCAATTCTAGAACCCGTAGACTTAAGAAAATTACGTCGATGAATGATTTGCATGCAGTTAATAGCCTTCCAACTCATTTCTCTAGCGGTTCTGCCTCTTTAGTTGATTTGCTAATTACTGCACAAAAGGATCTGGTTTTATTTAATAATCAGATTTCTTTGAATGGTCTATCGGATTACGGCCTAATATTTCTGAAGTCTGATCGGCAAATACAAACTATCGCAACTCAAAAATTCTTTCACATGCACCTTTGATCTTCTTCTAGAGTGTATTGAGCTTACCGTTGAGTGAGGCGTTTTACATGCTTAGCCCACAAGATCAAGTTCAAAATTTTAATAACCTATTCTTATATCTTTACGAAAAATACGTACCACTTAAGCAAATAAATATTACCTTTCAATCGCCCTGGCTTAATTCAGAAATAAAAAGACTGAGCGGAATTTCATTTACCAAAGCTGGCAAAGAATTCGGGAAACTAATGACTTTGCTAAAATAAGATATTTGATAGCACGGTTAAGAAAAAGATCAAAACAGCGAAAAAATTATTTTATGCACCCTAGTTAAACAAACGAGCATGAAACAGGCACGCTCAGCGTCAAAATTCCTTTATGGCACTCAAATAAGAAATGAGTAAAAATTATACTTTTGCAAATGCCAGCCCGCTGCAGGCACGTATCAATAAAAGGCACACGAAATAGTCCGAACCAAGCAGGGTACACTCACACTTTTTCTAGACTAAAATTTAAAATGAAAACAATAAAATTATTTTAGTAGATTGACGGTAGTCGGCAAGGTTTGTGCATTTGAGTATTTTTCACCGAGTTAATAAAGGTTATAACTGTAACTAAAAATGTATAGAATAAATTTAAAAAATTTCAGTTAATTGTTATTATTAATATTGTCATGACTCACCTTGGGAATCATCGGCTACTGGGAACAATTTTAATATCAATTTGCCGATGCACCTACACGGTTAATACGCGATTATACAGGTGAGATTTAACATTACTCTCAAATGTGTTAAAGCTAGAACGCAGCAACAGAAGCGAGCATTTATTGGGGGCATATTTTTAGATGTTTGTGGCTGTAGCAGAGGAGCGTACATAACACTACCGGGCGCACTTGTTCGATATACGTGCCGGCAACGGGCGCGTATATACGTTTAAAAATATTAACGTCCGTACTTGCTTTGAGCATAAATATACCAACTCAGTTATTTTTACTCGAGCAAACAAACTAAGCACCTCGTTATCTTCTATATTATTATGGCGAAATTTGAGTGATATTGGTACGGCGGAACAGGACTCTGCAAATTTTTCAGACATTGCAGCCACCTTAATGCCGCTTTTGGTGGACTATACAGAACAGTAACTAGTGTTGATTCATACATAGCCTCTGAAACATGTGCAAATGTAAGCTTCTGTTTTTCTCTGAGAAATCTGGGCGTATCTGAAGTCACAGCTATTATAAACTCCATTAGCTGTAATATGATTGGACCAAGTAAATTTTGCCGTTTTCTTAAAATGATCCTGGATGCTATTATTGAGGAGCCTTGAAGGTGCCAGAGCTCTCCCGGTCCTGAAAAAACTAAGAGCAAAAACTTCATGGATTTCCACCCTATTAGTATTCTCTCGTTTCTGTGGAAAGTATTAGGGAAAGCAGTATACGCACAGCTGAACAGTCACAGAACCACAACCGCAATTCTTAGGATTCTTAGAGATGAAATTATCAATGCCTGTATCACTGTTCCAAATCTCTTATATCCATGACACACGACAGCATAGAATGAAGTTTCACTGAATGATCTTAATTCCGTTTCGTAGGTGAGACACGAGTATCGCTATGGCAACCTTCAAATTTTTAAAATAACATCAAACAATTTTTTGTGTTCTTCTTTTTTGAACAAAGAATCAGGAAACCTAATTCTCGTTATACTGTACGGAAAACAGCTGTTAATTCGGACACTTCCACCTTAATTCTTGCAAAAATTAAGTTTACTGAACTTCGTTGAATGAAGTAAGAAATTCAGCTGAAAATGAAGTTTTGACCAACAAGAATGATCATTCTTGGTGACACATTGACAAATTTATGATCATTTACCAACGAATTAAAATTCGAGGTTTTCGTGTGTCTCAGGTAATCATAATACGGATAATGAATCACAGTTTTCCATTCTCGAGTGAAGTAATAACTTTATTTTCGAGCTATCTCTCTGGAAGAGCGCAAAGAGTCAAGCAATTAATGGTGATATCTCGAATGTGCAACCAATCCCTCACGGTGTTTCGCAAGATTCCATGTTGGACCAAATACTTTTCTCGCTATTCATCAGTTATATTGAAAAAAAAATTTAAACATGCTGCTGATATACAGCTTTATCTACATAGTCGCCACGGACTAATTGAAGACGCTCTGGCCGCGTGAACAAGGGTCTGGCTGGTGTTCATTTGTGGACAGTAAGAAACGGAATAACTCGAAACTTACGGAAATGCTGAAGTATTGTTAATTCTGAGCAGAGCATTCGTACCTAGATTTTTCTCCTATTATATTTAATACTCAAATCATTGCTTACGTGGAGAACGTTTCAAATTTGGGCATAAATATGAATAAAACATTTGAGTGGTCTGAACTCAGTCATACATAGCATTTATGGTGGGCTATGCAGACTAGCGGCTTAAGCCTTTTATACCCCTCACCCATTTAAGGCTATCCCAAACTTTTTTTATCCCACTGATTTCGTACGGGTACGCAATTTATACTGGTCTAAACTCAGCAAGTCTCCGCAAGTTGACGGTGGCATTTAGTGCCTGTATGAGTTATGTGTTTTTTTCTAAGACGATACGATCATGTATCGTTGTATTCGTGTTGTGGACTTGGAATGTTCTTAGAAGCATACTTTAAATATAATGTCTGGCTCTTCATCAGCACGCTGCTTCACTGTCGCACGCTGGAATAAATGAAATTAAATGAATGTTTGAAAAATTGCAAGTCATCTGGAAGATCACGTTAACTTATACTCCAGCGGAAGACTCGATAGCGTGAACATTATGCGACAATCTTTTCCTTTTTTTTCTTTCTGCCTTAATCAATATTCCCTGGCTTTGGATTTAGTTTAGTTTTAGTTTCTTTGATCTTTTTTCGTAATTTTCTTTCTAAACTTAATTTCTTACTATGGTGAAAGATTTACTATATATATGTACATAGACAGCTCTTTTGCTTTCTATACTCTTCACTAGGTCTCTTACACTATCTAGAGGTAGATGTCTTAAATCTTTAGTCTACAAGTTGTTTCACTTTTCATCTTTGCTCCTTAAAGTAATATTATATTTTGCATTACGTGTTCTAGTAAAAGATTAACGTCTTACTTTTCAAATTGTCAATTGAATTTGAACTTGAATTTGAATTTGGTATCGCAGGTGCTACTTTCATTTCTGTAAGCGCTTATTTCTTTGATAATTATTTACATTTAAATACGCATATAAGCGCTGTGTGTGGTGGAATTAAACGAAAATCGCATTAAGCGAAAGGCACATTGAGCGGAATCTATTGTATACCTTCGATATACAATTGTTTGCGGTACATTAAATGTAAATACAAATATGTATTACAAAAATTAAATTTAAACAAATGTTAAGTAGCAGATGGTATGACATAAAATAACAGCAACCTTGTATTTGGATCATACATTCACCGTAAGAAATATTACCTAAGAATCATATTATGTTCGTTTTCTTTCAAATAGCACATGGGATATCCATAAAGAGCCATCTAGATGACATATTTCAAATATATATTTCATCGAATCCTTTTTAAGCAAATAATATACACCTATGACTGACAGTTTTTTATTGTTCGTTTTTCCATGTATGTAAATGAGGTGTTTTGCCTTTCTGTAACTTCTTAAGAAAAGGGGTGTGTTACGAAAGGAGCTTAAATTTGAAAGATATTGCACGGCAACAGAAAAACGTAAATTGCGGGTATAAAGAGGAGATTCTGTCATATCACCGGGTGGCCCTTAAATGAGTGCAAAAAAATCCAAAATTTTCACTGAGTTGCTATGCAATGTGCCATCTATTCCGAAAAGGTTTTTGTTACTAACAAAACATTTTTTATGATAAATGTCTTGAAATCCTGCCTTGGCTGAGTTAGTGCTGATTATGGCACATAAAAGTAAATGTTTTCTTTTCCCATAATTTGCATCCAAATATTTCCAAACGAGTTAAACATAAAAGTATAGTTAGAGACGAATCTAGACAAAATGTCGCAACCAAATAGATTACAAAATAACGAAATGAAACTTATCTTTAACGACTCTATGTCGATTTATTTTTGAGAATAACAAAAATTTGTATATGGTAGCGTTTCAGCAATCTAAGCTGAAAACATAAATCGCTTTCGTACCTACTCCTTTCGCGAAGAAATCCCGACAAAGTTAATATAGTTGGAATTGTAAATACTAACCTCAATTCGATCATAATCAGCTCTAAATGATTAAAGTATAAGTTTTAAATTAAATTTTTCTTATAATATAGTAATAGGTGCGCTTAGATTTATCGATAATTACTCGATTTAGCAAAACATACTCGAGGTTTCATTCAAAGTGTTGCAAAAAAAGTAAAAATGACCTTTTTGAGAATTTATTATGTTGCAAAATATGTGTAAGGCTTCAGGCGAAAACAATAGTTTTTTTTGCTTTTTTGTGGAGATTAAAAGGATTAAGGGGACATTTACATCAGTTGGACCAAAATTTCATGATTTTTTGAGACCGTATATCTCGTGAATGAACAATGCTAATCAATTGAACTTTTTTTATTATTTTTGTACATTTTTTAAGTAACATTTGCTACGTCGCCGATTCATCCTCCCCAAGTCCAACCCCCCCTCCGCGCCGTCAAAGATTGCCGTTCTCGGCGGACACGTCGTGTTCTCGGCAGATTTCCTGGGTACACACGTGACCTAAAAACAAAAAAGTCAACATTTTTTTAAAGTTTATACCATAATGCGTGGTATAGACGTTTCGCAAGCCAAAATTCCAATAAAAAACAAAATGGCAGCCATTTGAAAAAAAACCTCGTTTTTTTGGTCATTTTTTGGTACTATTTTTTTTATTAACTTTTGAAAAAAAAACAATCAAAATAAAAAATTGAGGTCTATACCACAATGACATATGAAATGAATAATTAGAACGCTTTTGTGAAAAATCGCAGTAGCCGTTTGCTCAGAAACGCTGCCGAGAGGAAAAAATGTGACAAGCTGAGATATTTGGCCTTAAACATTTCAGTCGACTTCGCTTTCGCTTAGAAAGCAGTTGGGCGCTCGACGGGAGGCACGCCTCTTTAATGACCTATAACTCAGAAACTACTCAAGATATCAATTTGGAATTTCGGCACATTATTTTTGATCGATATATCCATCGATTAAGCCAATAAAAAAAATGAATTTTTTGGTCCCAACTGATGTAAATGTCCCCTTAAATGCATTACAAACTGTGACTCGCACTAGACCAGAATTTCATTCCTTTTAGGGTTCCGTACCAAAATAGTAGAAAAGGCACCCTTATGGTGGTGACTTTGTCTGTCACACTTGCTTATTTCAGCAAGGGAGGGGGGGGGGGTTCAAAATTCTAAAGTGAGGTTCCCAATTCAGGTGGGATATCATATGAATGGTTACAGTTTTTAAGAAATCAGCAGCCTTACAAGGTACGGAACATTCGGTGCGCGAGTATGACTCGCAATTAAAGTTTCTAAATTTAGCTAAGTAATATAAATTGGGCTAAATAGTTTAGTCGTGATTTAGACTGTGAAGATTTTACATGCTATATTTTGTAAGTAAGAGTAAAAGCGACAATAAAGATAGTGTAGTGTAGCGAGAAGTTCAAATAAGTAAAGGAAATTGTGTAGAACGAATTTAACAGTGAAGTGAAAACTTATAGTATAATAATTGGGATTGATTTTAACTGTCTTAATTAATCCGCCGAGTCCGGGGAGCCCAAACTACGTTACAATACACAGTTGCTCACCAAATTACTCAATCATTTAAAAGTTGTTAAAATATGTGTGACTATTGAATAATAGTAAACTCGCGAAAATCTGAACACAAAAAAACCAAGTTTCGAAATTGTTAAATTTCGGTATAGTCAAACCCACTTTTCACAGAACTTTTTAGAGACAACAATAGAGTAATTTTGACCAACTCCGCTGACATGATATTTTTCGAATCGTTGAGGTCTGCTAAACCAGTTACACTACTCTACAAGATTTTTCACCTGGACAATAAATAGTTGTTTCCGAAGTAATTTTTCCCGCTGAAACCAAATCCGGGCTCAGAGTAACTCCATCACGTCAGGTTTTTGAGATATTCTAACCAAAAAGTGCAAAAATATTGTTTTTTTACATATTTGAGGTTATGTCGCACTGCGAATTTTTTATTCATTTAATTTTATTGTATTGAAAAGTGACCATAAAGTTTTCGTATACCGAGTAATTCATGAACATGAAAATTTCAAAATGCGATATCTCGGCGAAAAAAAAATATTTGAGCAAACTCAACGGCATTTGAAAGAGAAAAACTATAAGATCCCATACATATTTTTTTGAAATAAAAAAAGCATCGCTGTGCTACATAACCTCAAATATGACAAAAAACAGTGTTTTTGCAATTTTAGGTTTGTATATATCAAAAATCTGACGTGATAGAGCAAGTCTGAGGCCGGATACGGTTTCAGCGGGAAAAATTACATCGGAAACAACTATTCATTGGCGAGAGGTCGACAACTAAAAAAAAATTTCCACAAGAAAATGATAAAAACTAAAATCTAGTCCAGTCTCGTGACCTCAATCTTGCTCTCGTAGTCGCACTGTTATCAATGATATTGGTTTAGCTGCCGGTGTCGATCTCGTGCTGACATCGGCATCGGTAGATAGAATTATCTCGAGTATCGTGAAGCCCTGTGCATTGGCTCGATACAAGTGTCATACGACCTTTACTTATTTATGGGGTTATTGTCGGGTGGCCGGCACTAAATATATCAACCCATCACAAAGCAATGGATAAAGTTCAGAGGATGGCAACACTGCTGATAACAGGTGCCCTTAGAACCACACCTTCTAAGGCCCTGAACACTATTCTCCACCTTCTACCGTTGGATCTCTATGGTAAGCAAACCGCATCCTCAGCCGCCATTAGGCTTAACTCAATCCAGACCTGGAAGCGAACTGACTTCGGTCACTCCAAAATATTGGACAGAAGAACTGCCAGCAATATCGACTATACCTCGCCCAAGCCTTTCTTTGGAACAAAATTTGACTCCTTTTTCCCACCAGATCTTCCAATGGGGGAGTCAGTGCATCTCTACACTGACGGCTCTAAATTGGAAGGCAAAGTGGGTGGAGGTATCTTCTCGGAACATTTGGACCCCGATGTCTCATTCCGCTTGCCTGACTACTGCAGCGTGTTTCAGGCGGAAATCATGGCTATAAAGGTAGCTGCGGACCGTCTAAATTATCTAACGCTACCTAAAGACAATATATGTATGTATTTTCACAGATAGTCGCTATTTAATCCCTCTCGGGAGTATACACCACCTCAAAAACGGTTTTAATGTGTCGTTCGGCATTAAATGACATAGCTGACCATCTGAAAGTACGGCTCATCTGGGTGCCTGGACATAGTGATATTCCGGGCAATTGCAGAGCCGACGAATTAGCCAGAATAGGTACTACTCGTCCTGATTCGGACATTAACCACCAGTTGGGTAAACCGTTAGCACATGCAAACTGGAACTCTCACAGGCGTCTCTCAGGATTGCAAAAACTAATTGGCAGGAGGAACACACCTGCCTGATTACCCAGCAGATATGGCCAAAGCTTGAACTTAAACGTTCAAAGAAGCTCATCTTACTCGGACGCAAAACAATTTGCAGTACTGTAGCCGTTATCACGGGTCACTGCCTCATAGGTAGACACGCCGATAGACTGGGCGCGCCTTCAAACGACTTCTGTAGGAGTTGCCACGACGAAGAGGAAGAGGAAACCATACTTCACCTCCTCGGTAACTCTCCGGACCTAGCCAACCGCAGCAACCGGTTTCTGCGCTCTTCCTTTTTTGAAGATTTAACCGAACTAGGCCCCACTGATGTCTCGATTTATCAGGAGTTCAAAATGGTTTCCGACGTCGAGTTAAGACTGTACACCCGTCCCAGCCTAGTCAAATTTATGTTGGCTTCCCGAGAGCTGGTTCCACTGTTGACAGGGAACTGGCTCGGTGCAGAGGGGGCAACATGTCCACCCTCTTATTTCTTAGGTTATTTTTATGGGGAATGCTAAAATTTTTGTAGCCTCAACGTGGTATCACAATGCAACTCTTTGGCCTAAGTGTGGCTTTCTTAGGCAGCCACTTTAACCTAACCTTACCATCGTGATGTCCTACTATAAGCCATATGCTTTACAATTGCGGTAACTAAATTGGGACACAAAATAAAAACGTAATTTTCTCCTTTTATTTAAAACTGAGATAAAATGATTACTTTGTGCGACGATTTTATTGCCACAACTGTAAAGCATATGGCTAATAGGGATATGATTAGTTAGTACGTTTCAAATGATATTAAACTCAAAAAGATAGCGCTTAATTTGGATGAAATTTTGGAAAAACTCGTGACCCCAGTTTCTTTAGATATCAGAAAATTAAATTTTTATTTCGTGTCCCGTTTTAGTTGCCGCAACTGTAAAGCATATGGGTTAGTGGGTTACCAGTATTTAGCCGCAGTTGCCCTATTATAATTCTTACTACTGCTGCAAAGACGATATTCAATGTCAGAGCATTTTTTTGCAACCCCTGTTTGATTCTGCAATCACCATTCCAGGAACTAAAAAGTGTCACGCCTTTTTTTCCGATAAAAGAAGCATTCTTGTGAGGCAGTGGCTATTTACCACTCTCAAATTGCCGTGTAATTTGCGTGTACACGGAAATACACGGAAAGTACGTCAAATTTTTATTAGACTTTCTGGGAGGAAGAGGTTATTAATCAGTCTTTTAGTTGCTTTATTAACTAGGGGGGATGCCCCCCCCCCCGCGCCAAGTTTATGTGTAGAACAGGTTAGAACTATTAATAGTAATATTACTATTTGCACTTATTGTGTAGTTTCGTGTGTTTCCGTGTAAACGGCAATCTTACTTTTGTTGAGAAATCTTGGAAACTCAGGTAATTTCTTGTTTCTAAATTGAATAATTAGCGTATGGACGGGCAATATGGATAGGTCAGGCAAAAAGAATAACCTTAATTACGCTACGAGTAACTGTTAGAAAGATATGGACATATGATCATTCGAAGAGCTCCACCTCGCGACTAGTAAACAAGTGACAGTGAACCGCATGACCACTTTCGTATGTGCGTTGTAGAAAAAAAAACGATTTTTGGATTAAAAAGTTTGAAACTTCGAGTTTCACAAATTACTCTGTAAGTGTTAAAATTGTACTTCCATTGATACCAACCACAGAACGTGCATATAATAGTGTGTTGTAATTCAACTTAAATTTTGCTTGTCGACTACTGTACTCACTACTTTTGTCCGCCTACTTAGTTCCTATTAGAAAAAGTATGTTTAATTGATTTTTTGTTGTGTTCATTAAAGCTATATTACCAATGGTGCATTTAATAAAGAAACTGATTACTTATGTTGATTACCGATATTCTTTCTTTAAAAGAATAACCTTCTTGCACGTCCGTCCCCTAGATATCTTCTTAGGTTCATTCATTTGATTTTCTGCAGATTTATTAATTACTTAATTTATTTATTTATAATATTTTTTTCACTCCTTTGTATTTTATTGTTAGATTCTCGATTTTTTTCTATTCTGTTTCAGATTTGGTATTAAACTAATGAATAATTTTTCAAGTTCCGATTTAGTGATAGTAGATTTTTTTTTGAGCTTGAATTATTTTAAATTTGTTTTCTTAGTGTTATAACTTGATAGCTATAGATATATTTTAATTTCATTATTTGTTAAGAATTTGTTGCCTACCCCGACAACGATCCCGATACCGATGGAGTAGTTTATAATTTTTCCTTATTGTGTTTAGCAAACATTACGAATTAAGATTTAATTAATAATTAAATTATTATAATCATGCAAAGATGATGTGCCCATTAATAAAAAATAACAACAAAATTGTGGGAAAAGTACGAAGAAGATAGTACAACTACTACAATTGTTTCCGCAATGCAGGGTATAAGATCCTAATAAAAGCATGGTATTCAGAATAAACAGAAGATGAGAAGGAAGAACGCTTAAGGGTGGTGAAACAGAAATTATCACAGAAGATATCAGATTGAAACTACTAGCCTTGCGGTCAACTGCACCACTTCAAATTTATCGAAATAAGAGTAAACTTTCAGAAGTTAATTTTTCACAGTATACTTATCTTGATTTTGCTCGATGACAACGTGCAGAGTCAGTTATCTTGTATAATTACCTACCGAATACGACAAGTGCTCTTCAATGACTGGTATCAAAATATTCTTTAATGACTTGCTCACCTGTGTGCTGCAATTTTTATGACCGTGAGTGTACATACATGATCTTTAGGAGTTATTTTTCAGTCCATTTTAAAATATTGATGAATTCTCAATATTATATTTTTTACTACCTATAAATATAATAAATAACCGTTCCAGTAAAGTATAAACGATCTTGTTCGGACAACTTGACCACTTTCATAATTATGTGCACATATATGAAACGAAACTATGTAACCGAGTTATGATTTCTTAAAGAACGTTGAAGAGGACATTCCACCAACTCCCTACGGTCTTCTCAAAAGTATCATATTGAAGAACTAACGCAGAGAAAAAAATATTTAAAAGAAGTGTACTGTCATTTCGCATGCCAAAATAGCACCGGCTAGACTAAAATATTATTATCCGGGTTGTAAATCGGCTTTTCATCTTTTATCTACCAAAAATATGGTTCGGAAAATCTCATTAATATTCTTGACAGTTTGGTTCTTTCCTCCACTCCGTCCACGAGGCAGCATTGTTTCAAGACTTAATTATAATAAATTATAATAATAATAAATTTTTATTTAATGCAAATTTGAGAAAAAAAAATCACTGCTACTTCCTTAAATTTAAATAAAAAAAATAATACCCCCCCCCCCCCCTTCCTCCTTCACAAAGGACCAGTTGAATATCATTCCACAGTCTGACCCCAAGCCCGCAAGAAGGGCTTCAGCTTAACAAAATATTACTCCTATAAACCAACAAAAATTTAATTCGTCTGGAAACAAAAAATCCAATATAATCCGTCATATAACTGGAAGCTAAATTATTGATAATCTTGTTCTGCACCCGAAGTACCAATCAAAACTTCCACCAAAAACTTGTCTGGAAAAAGTCGAAATGTGATGGCATCGTCTCAATCTTTATATGTACCTAGCACACTCATTAAAAGCAACATTCAACTTTCAACAAAAAGACCTGTATAAGTTGCAATAAACACAATCGTCTTAGGTAATAATTGCTTTCAGTAACGCTTAAATTACCTTTCGACACCATCATATTTATATGTTGTTGCCAAGATAAGGTATCATTAAATATCATCCTTAGATTTTTTACGTGTTTATCATAATTCGTAATGTTGTTATTCAGATATAGCTATACAACAGAAGACATATGCAATGGTCGATTAAAAAGAATGCCGCTGTATTTTTTCGAAGGATTTTGCAAAAGACCATTCTTATCAGCAAATTGAGACGAAGTTGGATCAATTCATTGAGCAGCACGACCACCACTCCATGGGCCCCAGATTCGCGACCAGGTCTGTCTCCCCGTGAGCTTTTATTAAGAAATTAAAAAATAATCCACCGCGTCTCTGGGCTGTTGTCTAGCTCGCAGCAATGCAAATAACAAAACTTTCAAGTTTCCTCACTTCCCTTACCCTGATTCCCTTCCGGCCAAAACCATGCTAACGCGTGGAAGGGTGGTCCCTAGGATTTGGCCACACCGTATGAAAAAATCATAAATTCTGTAAGTGAATAAATAAATAGCTGAACATCATCGGCATACAATGAAATGGAACAATATACTAAGCTGTGAAAATATTATTAATGTACATAGTAAATAGTAATAGACCTTAAATTGAGCCCTGTGGTACTCCTATGAGAGTCCCCAACGGACTTAAGAACACGTTTTAGTGACATTGGTTTGACTGCGGTTAGTTAGATAAGATATTATAAAATAAACTGTTGAACTCTATCTTCCTCTGCTTTCTGTAACCCCTTGTGGGGCATGGGGCAGGAGAAGAACTTCATCCAATTCGAGACAACGATTGCAAGTGAACATACAATTTAAGGTGCTTTCCGAACCACCGACATTACTCTGCAAACAAACCCCAATGGCCGTTTTATCGCAATATCTTGTCAGCAATAAACAAGGGTGTATCGGCGCCAGTGGCATTTCAACGTTGGACCTACGAATTGGAAGGACGACGCGTTGTTACTTACTCCAATGATAACTGAAGTAAAATTGTGTTAATAATTTTTCGTATACAAAGGTGTGATGAATACAATCAAATGTTTGAAAAGCAAATACAAAAATATAAATACATATTACGTCGGACAGACTCAAAAATATGTAATATCGACGATGTTTATTTATTTATTTAAGCTTAATACAAGCTATTGCATTAAAAAATACAAAAATAAAAATACAAAATACAAGCTACAAAATAAGCTATATGTTGTATAGTATGCTTAGTTCTAAAACCTGTCTTCTGATATTTAGGTACCAAATTATGGTTATCAATGAAATTTCTAACTTCAGTGTCCAGTAGACGCTCAAGGATCTTGGATAATGCAGAAATAAAACATACCGGCCTGAAGTCCTGTAAATTTACTGGTAGAGAAACCTTTTTCACTGGGATAACCTTACTCGTCTTCCATTGAACAGGAAATGTGGATGTAGTTAGTAGGCTAGGTTAAAAATATACGAAATAGGTTCAACGATGAAAGGAAGAATAACTTTAAGAAACCTTATATCAATCTTATCCGTCTCTTCTGCATTAGAATGAAGAGACTTAAGTGCAAATGAGACATAATCATATTAGAGAACGCAAATTAAACTTGGGTATTAACTTGAGCCAAGATTAGATGACATAGATTACTAAGAGCTGAACTATGAATGATGCTGACAAAAAAAGTATTCATTTCATTAAGACCAAAAGATTCAAGTTTATGTACTGTCCTTCGAAATAGTACCAACCTTCTTTACAATTTCCAAATTAGATTCTTTATTACATTCATAGGCGTTTACGGTAGTACTCGCTTTATGCCAGTTTAATCGCAGCAGAAGTTGCATTGCGGAATGATTTGAAGTTAATACCTCACCGCCATATCTATTGACAAAAATATAAGGAAAATCAAGTACTATCATTAAAACTCTAAGCTAAGCTTGATCATTGGACCATGGAGAATAATACTGTGTAGTTATAGCACACAAAGGGACAAACGTATTAATCAAGACGTGCCATAAACATGATTTCATTCTAAAGAGGCTACGGCCGCCAACATATTTAGGATTCCTGAAGGTAAATGACTTATAGGTAAAATGATGTAGAGCGCAAGATACTAAAATAACGTACCGATCACTTATCAATAAAAATGTCTTTTTTCACGTGGTTTTTCAACATGGTGGCAAAATACGGGGTCGCTAGACTGTGCACAATAAGTATATCCTTTTGGAGGTCCTAATTAATAGAATAAAATTTATTTCAGCTTGCAACCATTTATTTCCACAATTGCTTCTATTAAACAGAAATATGCCCTATTTATCTTTGAGCATTATCGGGAAAAGGATAATGCTGTACAAAATTTGCCATGTGAATTTCAGTATTATCTTACTAAGAAACCCTAGACCTTCTGCTGAATCTTTATATCAGACTCTAAGGATTCTGAGGATCGGAATCCGTCTGAAATTGTTCGTCAAAAAAGCTTTTATTATTTAAAATAAGTCTAACACAGACCTTCTATTAAAAAGCTTATCAAAGCCAGTCTTCCCTTTTAAGAGTATTTTTTAAGTTGTTATTTGATCAGAAATTTCAACTTCGGTACAAGCTCAGCTAATTTGACAGACAGACATTAAGAATAACTCTCCTTAGGCATTTTAGTACTTGCGCAGTTTCATTTATATTATTTCGATAAAGGAACAACTCCTATTCTGTAATTTTTTTAGATGCTTTACACAGCTTAGTACGGAACATAAAATAAGCATGTCGCAAATCATAATAGTTTAGCATATCAATCTTTCATAATCTTTGTTTAAATTGTAGGCTATATCGGAAAAATTAGTCCACGCATGCGCAAAATTATTCAAGTCATTTTCGTTCGTAAGGGTCTGTAATCGTTTTCCAAAAATATTCACTACATTGGCGAATATTTTATAAAGGGTATTACAAGCATAATACCAAATTTATTCATAGGTCCATATCCCCAAACGACCCATTTTGCTGCATAATCAAAAGATTCTGGCGATATAATAATTGCCACACACAAGAATGTTGAACAGGTGCCAAAAAAAAAGCAACAACAACACCGCCCTCATTTTGATGCAAATTTTTAAATGGATTCGCAATATCAGGAGATAAATTATCACTGAATAGCTTTCTACTATATTTTGGTGAGCAATTATTACTAATATATCAGTCATAAAGTACCGCGCTATGTTTTACTGCCCATTAACATTGTGCTGATAATATAAATATCATAAATTTCAACCAGACGAATACCCATGGGAGGTGAAAGAGCAAGTTTAATCCTCTAATTATTAACGTGTCAACGGCTTAATATAATATAATTTGTTCAAACGCGCAGGATAATTATCAGCAATATGACAATTTTTATCGCGGATTAACTAAAAGTAAACACAGGTTTGTAAAAGTGTTCTTACCTTTTCAACATAATCCTGAACGCATGCAAGATGACTGTCGGTAGTACATTTTTTCACTGAACTTTTTATATTTTTTCCTTTTATTTATTTTTTGTTCACTAAGCTGCGGAACAGGAAGCACTTTAAAATCGATATAATACCTGCAACGACCACTTACCACGGCAAAGGGTGGTTTGCATATTAAAGGGGTCTGGCATAAATTTTTTTCCACTTGTATGCTTCTTCTTCTCTATTTATTTTTTTTTTCGACTCTTCCACTTTTTTGAATACCAGACGAGAACAGGATATTAAGGACACGGCAATTTGCTCAATCGCTATTTTTACGTAAAACAATTTTCACACACGGCACTCAAATCAAAACACATATTTTGTGCAGTAATAAAAACAGAAAAATTTCACAAGGATTTTACCCATACAACCGGAAGTAATAAAGTATTCTATAAACTCAGAATTTATTTCCGATCCCTGAATCAGGCCGAGTGCGATGCAGGCTGCAGGATGGCAATCCTTTTTCGATAAATTTTTAATTCAAGCAGTAAATTATGTGTCATAAATTTTCTTTCTTTAATGCAGGATTGGTTTTGGTTTCGTTAAAAATTCATTAATGAGCCGGATCCGGTACACATGAGAAACACTTTCGTTCTACTTCCTGATTCGGGACTGATTTGTATCTAAACTGTAAGTGATGGCACAAACTGGTACGGCTTTGAGCGGAATTATCTTCCGTCGTTACATTCGAAACCGTTAATTAAATAAACCACGGGGAACAGCACGATATGGGGAACCGCATAAGCACAGTTTGCACAAACCGATTTATTAAACAACTGCCACCTTAAGGTAATTATTACTTGTATTCAAATCAATAGCACATAAACACAGGGATTTGAAAACCGGATCGCTCGAAAGTCGGGCCTTCGATTAGTCCCATATCTGACGACACTACACTGTATCAATTTGAACGGCTTATTAACGAATTTTTATCCAACATTGCTAGATGAGAATATCGATACTAGCTTTATCTAGACCAGGACTCATGTATTTACTCCTTCTATCTGCCTAGTAAATTATACTGGAAATCTTCATACGCACAAGTCGATAGGAAAAATACCACTGTCTTTACACAGCGACTATAAGTGAAGCACTGCTGAGAGGGATGAATCTAAAATTGATGGTCGTTTTCATTGCCCCAGTCTCAAAATATTCGTCGTCGTCACGTTGAGTATGGTCGTCGCGACGCCCAGGGTACGCGCATACTCTCTTCGTCCGGGCAAAAGTTCATCTCTGAATCTGAACAATATTTTTGTTTTCATCGCCTCTTGGATGTCGACTGTATTCCCGAAGCTGTTTTCTATCGTATACGCAGGAATACAAGGAACACAAAGCCAAAGTATTCCCCTTTGGATTTTATAAAACAAAAGGTGTAGGTCCTGACACAGTAAGTGTGCTGAAAGTATGCGGAGCAAGTCGAAGCTTATATTGGCAAAGCTCTCACAAATATGTGTGCAATCATGTGTAGAAAATCACTTGAGTTACAGTTGTTATCTTAGGAGTGATCCCTAGGTCAACTGCCATAATATCCATGTAGACAGATAGCTCCTTTTGGCGACAGCAAGGAATACAAAAAAAAAGTGACTCCCAGTTCTAGCCCCACAGTCATATATGATGTAAAAAAAACACCGGCAGGTCTTTTGTCTGATGTTTGGACAAGGGAGCTTTCGAGCCCTCAAGAAAGGGTTGAAAACCTTTTCATCACTGATAGACAAGAAAAATATCCATGAACACCTATCTATACTCTAGCTAGACACATATGGCTCTCCGTCAGAGCAAATCATCGATTTGTCGCACTTCAAGTTCTACTCGATTTCATTACCGTCAGTCAATTAAGAAATACCACGGACTACAAGAAATCAAATAAAATCCTATAAAAGGATATCAAGAGCAATTTTGTGTATAAGCCAATTGCAATAAGCCAATTCGTGACATTAAGTTGAAAGGAGGCAAGTACTTATTATAGAAAGATGATAAATTTTCAAGTTCAGGGTGCGTGGGAATGTTGTTCAATAATCTGGAGGGTTCACCAAGTACTTCTTGAGTGAATTTACTCTACGACTTATTTATGACTATAGGGGCACGATAGCATGTAATTAAAATCAACCTACCAGCCCTGTTAATTTTTCATTCTACAGCCGCAAAACGGAAATTATAACGTAATTATTCCATTTATTATTCAACAAGTTTAAAAATTTAAATATCGATTTGTATATAATTTAAAGCTTACCGGAAAGAATGTGTGACAAAGAACCGATATTCTATTCTATGTCATCGAAATCGATTGGATTAGGGTAGGAAAATGGGAAGGAAATATTTTTAATATGTTGAAATAATCTTGCCGGTGCTTTAAGGTTTAAAAGTTAATCAAAAACGGTGTGAATGATATTTTTAATCCTCGTTTACCTAGTAAAAAAGGAAAAGAACTTCATTAGTGTAAGCGGTAAATTCGGAACCAACGACTGTTCTCTGGAACCTTTAAAGACTTTAAAGCGTAATCTTCCAGCTTCATGTCGCTAGCGCTATACTTGAACCTGCGAACTGTGATGAGCCAGCACTTACAGAGTCACATCTCTGTTGGCCTACAAATAAAAAGGGCTATTTCGCTTGGTTCCTATAGAAGTTACTTTCACCTTCCCTAATAATATAAAATATAAATAAATGTAAAAAAAAGTTAAGTCAAATAAACAAATTAATACAAATGTCACACTAAACTATTTTTAAACTAAATTATTTCAATTTTATAATTTCAGTTGGGAAATAATTAAAACACTTTATTTTAATTCTAATTATTTCAGAAAAATGATATTTCCGTGTTCTTTAAACTCTTGTAAGATAGTACTACCGCTGATATTATTAGGGGAGAATTCCATGATCACGTTATAATGTGGAAGGAGGGCGCAGCTCTTAGACTAGGTGAACTCATTACCCAATGTTGTGGCGAATTTTTTGTGGCTACTTTTGGACTTCTGTGATTCGGACTGTGATATAGTTCACTACAGTCTTTACTCATTTGATCAGGCTTCTTGGAACTTTCCTTGAACCCAAAGATTAAATTCTTGACGATGCCGCGATCACTGAATACTTATCAAATTTGTCCGAAATATTTTTATGTGGTCCCGATGGTATCCTTCATCTTTCTTGAAAAGGTGCTGCTCTTCGGTTTCTCCTTTTTTTGGCATCTGCATTGGGAGGATTCTTTGATTATTCCTCTCCATTAGAAGAGAGAAGTTTGTTAGCTCTGATTACAGACCTATTGCCAACTTATGCCATGTTGCAAAGGTGTTCGAGCCCTTAGTCAGTGACGTGCTCCATTTTCATTGCAGACCTTTTTCGATTCTTTTTGGCATGGTTTTATCAAAGGTAAGTCTACCGCCAACTCGATCGAATTCTTGCATCAGTGATTACCTCTGATTGACTCAAGTTCTCAGATCTACCGCATATCTATTGATTTCAATAAGGCATTCGACAGGACTGGCCACATTATTCTAATTCAAAAGCTTCATCTGCTTTTGTTGATTGGTTGTCCTCCCACCTGTCCGGTCGCATTCAGCGTGTTCTGTTCCGCGGAGCCTTTCCCAACGAAATATTTGTTTCTTCCGGAGTGCACAACGGCAGCATTCTCGGCGCTCTCCTCTTCATCAGTTTTATCAATGATATCTCTTTGTACCTGACTGGCTCCAGAATATTGTATTATGCCAATGACGCCAAAATATTCCGCGTCGTCTCTAGCGAAGGCGATTGCGCCCTGTTAAACTCCAACATTCACATTTTTTCACGGTTGGTGCTCCAATAATCGTCTCAACCTTAATTCTAAGAAATTCACCTTTAATGACCTTTACCCACAGAAGATGTCCCATTGTCTTTGTCTACTCTTTGGACGGAGGTTCCTTGAGTAGACTTGAGAAGTAGGGAGTGGAGTGGTCCTTGATTCCCTATCCTTCGAGAACCACGTGGATTTCGTGGTGCGCAGGGCTAATTCTATACTGAGCTTTGTGAAGCGCTGGTCTAAGGAGCTTGACGATCCATACTTAGCTAGGCTCCTCTTCTGTATTTTTGTTAGAGTTATGGGATCCTTACTCTGCTGTCCACAGTGCTGATTCCTCAAGTTCGCTCTTCATGGCCTTTCCTGGCATGATCCTTTCTCCCTTCCATCCTATCCTGCTAGATTCGGTCTGATCTCTCTGGACTCAGAAGAGAAAGGGATTTATAAGATTCACTTCAATACTACTTACCGGCGTGGGCATTCCCATCTCAACACGGTCCTTGAGGAATTTCAACTTTTTCCATGTTTTCTACCACCGAACGCTCTACGGAATGCACGTGCTTATTACTTCAATCTCACACCTCTTTTATAATTGTTTGGCATGCATCGAACTAGGTGGTTTCAACCTACTGATGGTATTCCTATGTATTTCCTTTTATAAGAACTGTTTTTCTTCCTTGGTTTCTGTTCTTTGTTATTTATTTAATTTATCTATTTCTTGTGGAGTCTTTCCAAAATCTTGGAAATCATCTCAAATTAACCTCTTCACAAGAAAGGCAATAGGTGTGATATTATCAATTACAGACCCATTGCAAACTTGTGTTATATTGCTAAGATTTTTGAGGCATTATTTGCGATGCATTATACTTTCATTGCAAACCTTTTCTTGGAACTTTCCAGCATGGCTTTATGAAAGGTAGGTCTACTGCGACTAACCTACTGGAATTCTCAAATTTATGCTTATCCAAAATTAAGGCTGGAAAGCAAGTGCATTGTATCTGTACAGATTTTAGCAAGGCAATCGACAGAATAAGCCACCAAATTTTGATTTACAAGTTGACTGCCCTCGGGTTTCCTTCATTGTTTGTAGACTGGGTTCGTTCTTACCTACTAAATCGGACCCAACGTGTGTCCTTCCGTGGATCACTGTCCAAGTTTATTTTTAATTCCTCTGGCGTACCTCAGGGAAGTCATCTGGGCCCGATTTTATTTATTATCTACATCAATGATGTATCTTTATTCTTGAAATCTTCAAAAATTCTTTGTTATGCTGACGACGCCAAAATTGTCCGTGTTGTGTCCTCTATTCGAGACTGTGAACTTTTAAATTCTTACTTAGACGCTTTCTACAACTGGTGTTCTGTTAACTATCTTCCCCTCAATATTAGTAAGTGTACGTTGTTTACTCGTAGAAAGAATCCTATCGACTTCAACTACACCATGAATGGCTGTGTTCTGGAAAAAATTACTTGGATCAACCAGACACCCAGTCGTTTTACGTTTGACGATCACATTGATGAGATAGTTGTTAAGGCTAATTCTACATTGGGTTTTATAAAAAGATGGGCAAAGGAATTTTACGACCCTTATATCATCAGGCTTCTCTACTGCACCTTTGTTAGCCCTATTCTGGAGTATGCTAGTTCTGTTTGGTCACCATTTTATTGTGACTCAATTAACCTGGTAGAGTCCAGCGCCATTTTGTTCGCTTCCTTGGAAATATGTAAAATGTGGCAACAACCGAAATTTACCTTTCGACTAACTCAACCTATATGAACGACTTTCTACTAATGAACTATATATCCTTTAACGTATATGAAAGGGAGATCAGCAGGCATGTATTCATCACTAATTGTATGTTCATCAACATAAAAGTTTACGTTAACATTAGGATGTACGTAAAGGTCAGTAATAAAAATACAAAATAATAAAGGTCCGAGTGCTAACCCCTTTGATATACCAGTAACTAGATCTTGTTAATTGAATAATTTATTTCTTTATAAGTTGATTGTGCCCAGCGTTGCTCGGACTCTTGTTGAGTGTCGCTTCCTATTACTTTTACATGTCACTCCCTTCCCACACCCACTCGTAGGGGCGCTAGATGTATTTTAAGTAGGTCATCTAGTGGAAATGCGCGTTTACATATATTGGTTTTTTTTAACAAAAACGAGGGTGTCTTGCTACTTGGGGAATAATTTTATTTATCCTTAAACATTATCCATGTAATTTTTGAGATCAAAATTTCGATTATTTTTGGAGATACAGCACCTGCAAGTCAGATATGAAAATAAGAGGTCACCGCCCTATACCCACGGTTCCAACTGATCTATTGGTAACGAAGGCAAACAAATTTTAAACGTCACACACTTGGCTATCGTTGGTAAAAAAAAATTTCACATTACGGTTTTGTACACTTTTGAAACAAGTTCCGATTTTGGTCCTTTTATTTATTATATTTCACTCGGCAAAACAGGTATTATGTATACATATAACTCTTAAGATAGTAGGGACGAGAGCCATATATTGAATGAACACGTATGTCAAAGCTGAGCACAATCCGTCTAGTAATTTTTGAGTTTACGTTTCATGTACCTATGACACCTATAACCTATGATGATCGAACTCACCATTAGTCTGCTTTACCTGGAACATACAATAGACCTTCTCTTCTTCGTAGAAATCTTCTGGGATCGCTTTTTACTCGTGCTTTTCAATCCTTGCGGCTTTTGCGACCTCGCAAGAGCCTCACTTTTATCGCTGGAAACGCGCGTTATCTCGGTTACTGGTATAAGCTTGCGAATTTATTTCGATTGTAATTCCAATAGTGTTCATAAGACTCAGAATTTGTTGTTGACCTTAGTTGAATATTTTTACAGCCAACAAATGTGTGGAAGTTTTTGCCTGAATTAAGAAGTTTCAACGAGACCATCCAAATGAGCGAATTTAGTGACTCGTTGGGATTTCAGATTTCTGATCCCAAGCATCTTAACAAGAGTTCTTTACGTTACAAAGCTTCATATACAGGTTTTTTACAACTAAAAATTCACTAGTTAAACGTTTTCTGGAATGTTCATAGTCATGGATAAGATTCAGTGCTTCTGCCTTACACTGAGGATTTTAGTTATATGAACTCTAGTGATAATAACTGGCCAATGTCTGCCTGTGCATCTGGTCCACTAATTTCACTTCGTATGGCTAAGCCATGTACTTTGTCAGTAAATTTGCCTACGCCTCTCCCACCAATGCCTTTATTTCTCTTTGTTATAGCCCTCAGTCTCGTGCCCATTCTCTCTTCAACATAACCCCCATACCTCAGTCTACAAAAGCTACCATACCATACCATCTGCAAAAAACTGGTAAACTGAGCACAATTTAATAATATGTACCTGGTATTTTATGCCTGAAACAGGGATTGTTCAAATACAAATCACTGTTTCAATAACAACTGCCTTTTGGTTATGAAAGAAATCTCTCACGGCCACCATATTCATCTCTTTCGCGCTAGTGGTTTAGTAAAGCAAAGTAGCCGACTTAAAGTCGTTCTATGCTTTTTGTGAAGTCGGTTTATATTTTTTTTATAAATAATTTTATTTTTCACTTTTTAGTGTCTTCATATATACGATCTGAAGGATGCTCCTCGTAACAATAAAGCAATTTCAAACGTTGCAGAGGTACTGCATTCTAAAGAATGGAAACATAATAATCCAAATCCGGACATATTACGAAATTAGTCACGGTAACTCTTTCATATCCTCACCTTAGAAAGTTCTTAACATGACCCTAGTGCGCCACCCTACTCTATACAGCAAGTGAGAATCATCGTAGTCAAAGAATCACTATTGTTACTCTAGGTACAAAATTTTTATCATTTATCAATCAGGAAACATATTCTGTACAACCGAGTCAAAATCGGTCTATGCCTTATGAAGCCAGGAGCCGCCCATCCTCCAACTCTCACCACAAGCTAAAATTTTTGTCAGAATACAAATAGATACTCTATGCATTCAGAATCATCTAAATAAGTCCACGCGTTACAAAGTTAGTTTACCCCTCCCCTCACCCTAACCATAGATCAACATTTTTCCATATAATAGCAATGAATAATGTACACAACAACAAAAAATCTTCCAAACAGGTGTGTAAATTAAG
The DNA here is from genome assembly GCA_964036015.1 of Leptarthrus brevirostris. Lineage (NCBI taxonomy): Eukaryota > Metazoa > Arthropoda > Insecta > Diptera > Asilidae > Leptarthrus > Leptarthrus brevirostris. The sequence goes on from OZ038371.1 coordinate 21,123,859, forward strand.
AAGTTGATTAACGCCTTCTCCGCACACCACCCCACCCCATACATTTTTGTCGTTGTATCAGAGGGAAAACATATTCTACACATCAAAAGAAGATTCATACAAATCGGTCCACACGGTATGAAGTTGGACTACCCCTCCCCTCACCCCCCTACCGAAAGACCAAATTTTTTTCATTATTAGCAATGTGGGTATCATACTCTACACATCCAAAAAGGAATTATGTAAAGTGGTCCCAGCATTACGAAGTTAGGTTTCACCCCTTACCCCTATCCCCACCCCACCAAAATATTTTTTGACATGGTACCAATCGGGGAACATACTCTACCAACAAAGGAAAAATCGTCCAAATCGTTCTACGCGTTACACAGTTAGAATACCCCCCCCGGCTCCCTACCACACCTTGGGAAAAAAATACATTAGGTCTCACAAAGGAATGGCATCATGGATCTCTTTACTAAATTAATAAAGATGTTTTCTAAGCAATCAGTTTCTAATAGAAAAAATTAAAAAAAAAAATTTTTTTAACAATTTGCAACAAATTAATTGAAAATGTTACGGAGAAACTTCTTAACTCCGTATCAGTTTACAATTAGAAGAAAAAAGGTAGGCCAACACGAGTTTACCGAGCTATGAAGAACCCCCATTCTGCCACTGTGGCAAATTTCAAAATTAATTGCCAGAAATTATCACCCTCAGTGACATAATAATTTTACGACGTCATCAAGTATTAAAATTCACTCAACGGAATAACTTAGGGAGATAAATAATAAAACTGTTTTGCAGAAAATCTGTCTGAAGCGAATAATAATAAATGATTGAACAATAAATTCCGAAGAAGTCGCATATCGTAAAAGCCAAAACAACATGCAAACATATCTTCTGCTATTTTACTTAACTAAGAAATGAAAAAGTTCCAATTTCGGAAATCAGAGAAGACATTTGATTAGATATTCATTTCTTGAGAGATTGACATAAAACTCCATCAAATGAAACCTAATATTTTCATTAGCGAAATCAAATGAAATACAAAAGTTATTCAGACAGAAGCCTACCCATGCCAGAGGCAGTTCATTTCTCATAACAAACAATCCAAATGACGTCAATGTTTTACTTTCATGGTATCCGATTCAATTAAATGAATTTCAGAAAACTTGTACACGTTTAATTTAATATTATTTTAGGTTATTTTGATGATAATGTATTATGCAGCATATAAAATATTTACGCAATCTTAGCAACCAGACCCAGCATCACTCAAAAAGGTCAAAAATTACGAAATCTGGTGTTTTATGAGATTCAAAAGTTAATGTAAGTGGATGGTTTCTGAAATTAATTCGCTCATCTCGGTGCTTTTATAAACAGCCAATCGAAAAAGGGATGAAATTTTCAGGAGACTCATATTAAGCATTTATTTCGATATTTTTCTCTATTTACCGCGAGTATAATTTGGTGGAAGCGTACAAAGTTCAACCAAAAATAGAATCCGTTAGAGTCCAACAGAATTCAGTGATTAATAACTTTTTCAATTCTTCCCTCGTGCCTTTGGAAATTTTTTGAAATAGTAGAAAAGTTTAAGGGTGTGATAATTTGAAAACTCGGTTTTTTACATATTTCAATGCTTTTATAAGTAAAGAATAAGAAGCACTTCAGTAGGAGTGGAGGCGGAGGGGATGGTAGACCAAAACAGGTTGTCTATCTCCACGGTACCCACAATAGTAGCAGCTCTCGCAAAATTACCCTTCGAAGGTTCTGCGGCGATTACAGAAGCTGACCTTACGTTAGCTGAAAGTGCTGTAGCAGTCCTGGAAGAAAGTCCTATTAGCAAAATAACAACTAACACTTCCTCAGGTGCGGCGGTGGCAGAAATACTAGGCTACAACGAGTTAGCTATCTCCGCGGTACAAACACCAGTAGCAGATGCTGAGCATGGAGGAAGGTACTCAAGGTGCTATCCATGATATTATTTACTGGTGGGCAGTGAAGGGGGTAGTACAAAACTGAGATTTTTTAAATTTGTTTTAATTTTTTATCTATAAAAATAAAGAGTAAATTATAAATACAAAATAATAAAATAATAAAAGTTCAATTAAAAATTCCCCGTACTTTCTTAAAATTGCGTTTGTTTTCGAGGACCCATTTTCTATGTACACTGAACATACAGAGACCATTCAATATGTTTTCAATCATTGTATATCTTAGCCATGTTTTGACTCGACGCAATGTAGAGAAAGACCTTTCCGTGGTGCTTGTGATACATGGCTGTGCTAGAGATATAAGAATAGCTTTTATTGCAGGCGGAAAGAATTTAAGGCATCATTTTCAATTTTTTTATTACGCCAAACGTTATACCATAATTCAGCCACATCTTCTCTATCTCTTCTTGGAGTATCTGCTTGTAATTTAAAAATAATTGTCTTTTCCTAAGCTCACATGTTTATCTGCATGATATGAAATACCATTCAATTCTTTTTACAATCTTGTCTGTCAGTTTTTCCTGGCTAATCTCTGAGCTTGCGACTAAAACTCTGCAGCATATGAGAAGACAGGATTGGAGAAGGCGACGAAGAGAAGCTAAAAGGGACACGAAGAGCCAGAAGGTCAACCAATTGACCGAGAGATTCAACAAATCCCTCTCAACTGACGCATCACCTGTAGATGTGGTTCCGGTGAATCGGTCTACACCTCGGTGTAAATTTATGGACTGTAAAATCGGGAACCTGTGCGCCTGGTGAACGTCCACAGTTGGATCAAGGTGGCAGGAGGGTAGAGTTACAATCAAGCTCTGTAATGAGGTAGGCGCATGGGCTTGGCCGCAAATCTTAATAGCCTGGAATGTCACGGTCAGTGCAGAAGAGAAGGTTTTGTTAAATGAATGGACCAAGAACGAACTGTGTTACCAACTTCTAAGCGTTATTGAAATTCACTGCGTGATGAAAGGTCCTGTTCTTGAAACTAAATCCGCAGGTGGAGATGTACCACTGCGAGATGTGAAGTCGTTTTCGTGATAATCATTCCGCAGGTGGAAATGCTACCACTGCGGCATGAAAAGTCTTCTATCTTGGAGAAATGTTACTACTGTGGAGTCTTATTTTTGAAAATAATTCTGCAGGTGGAATGTTACCACTGCGGGATGTGCAGTCTTCTTATTAAAAATTATTCCGCAGGTGGAAATGTCAACACACTACGAGACGTGAAGTCTTCTTCTTGATAACGTCGTAGGTGGAAATGTTACCACTGTAGGAGGTGAAGTCTTCTTTTGACAATAATTCCGCGGGTGGAAATGTTACCACTGCGAGATGTGAAGTCTTCTTCTCGATAATTCCGCAGGTGGAAATGTTAGACATCCACCAGCTGAGAAATCTACCATAAGGTTTCAATAGGATCTTGCGATGCTGACCTAGCGGAACTTGATTTCTGTTAGTGTTTCAAAAGTTGACATCTATTCCGATGGGCTTCCTACGTCGTCAAAAGAGGACAAAAAATATATTTCGAAAATAAAGATGATGTTGATGAACACCAATCCAGATAACCGGGCGTCTTTGTTAAATCAAATTTTTTAATATTTATTTTGAAAGTGAAAGTGAAGGTGAAATATAAGCTGTGGTGATTAAAAGATTTTTATGAGGTAGCCGCAAAATAACGCAAAGAAACTCCAAGTGATCGGATCCAGCATACGGCAAGTCACAAGGAATAGCAAAAAGAACACCACCGCCAACAAGGAGCGTCTAGGGCGGATAGATGGCGGTCACGCCGGAAAACCAAGAAGTCAGGACCAAAAAGCTCGTCATCACCAATCCTTCTACAAAGCCAAGTCTCAGTCAAACAGACCACGTCAAAACAAGATCTAGTCGATCTCACAAGAAGGCGTGTTAGACACCTTAAAATAAACAAAAAAAAATTACAAATTTCGATATCTCGCTGAATTTTTGAGATATCGAACTTTTTTACTCTTTTTTTTAACAAATATTTTCCTTGGCGGGGGGAGGGGGGCCGCAGCCCCCAGTTAATAAAGTAACTAAAAGTCTGATTAATTCACCTCTTCTTTTCAGAAAGTGTAATTAATTCTTGACGTAAAAGCCGAACTTTCCCGAAAAATTTAGCCAATTCTAAGGGGTTTTATCAAAAAAAATTTTATCAAGATTTTATGGAATTTTTAAAATTTTAACTTTCGATAACTCGAAAACTAAGCGAGATATCGAAATTTTTTATTCTTTTTTTGCTTATTTTATGTTGTTTTATGAAAAAAGTTCATCAGTTTGTGGCGCCACGGAAACCGTACTCTTGCCCAATTTTGTTCTACACTTTCACTATGTAGGTGTAGGCTATTATGCTTTTGTGTCATCAATCTACGTCTGTACTCCAAATTTAATTTCAATTGCCATATAAATGAGGGATGGGACATCTGTGACATCCAAACAGACAGATTGACCGAAACTATGGGAGTATTTTTTTCTTTCTACGGAAACCTAAAAAAAAAGCAGCAAATGAAGACATCTAACCTCGAGTACCTACACAAAAAGTGATTTCGATTTTTTTACAAAATATAGTAAAAAAATGTCTATACAAACACATACAGTCCTGGTATGGAGCACCTCTGTTTTTGATTTGTTTTCAATTTAACGAATTTAAATTTGACAAAAAAAATATGGATATTTTCCTTTGAAATAGCAGCTTACTATTAAACTGCCTACATCCACTTTTTTCGATTTGATTACATCTGAATGAAACTTTTAATAAGGAGAGTATATGCAGACATATGTAGGTATGAGGACAGACTTATAAAATCGAGGACTTCAAAATTCATCAAAATCATTATTAAATTATTTAAAGCTAATTATAAAAATTATTTCGTTTTTCAAACTTTTTCGAAACATTGCCTAAACTTATTTTGAATATCTTTTACTATTTAAGATTCGTCCTTTCCTTGGATAATTTAATTTAAAACAGCTTAATCACTTACATCATTTACATTTCTGAATTGTCGATCTGCTTTGCACTAAATATTTACTCGTACTATGTATGTATGCAGTCACGATGCTAAAAAATAGATAATAAATCTTTTATAAGGCGTAAAAAACATCTCAACGATAGCTTCTTAGATCTAACGAAATATGGGGAGATATGGTGTACCACCTGTGGTATGTAGAAATTGTATGATACGAGAACAATAAATCGCTGCTTCACATAAGTTTGCCCAAAGGCCTCTACACGAACCTCTGAAACTCCCCAAATTTCCATTATCTTCCGTTTGCTGAACCAAAACATAAAATATTTTCCAACTATTTTTTCAAAATTCTAGTAAAATAGAATTTGTTGAAATTTTAGCTAAAGAATTTAAATTTCCAAATAGTCATAGTCATAGTCATAAGGGGGACTTATGTAGTAATCAGCGGTTAATTTTCATTTCTAATGTACTAATGGTGACCCGAAAGAGTTCATCAAAGGTCCTCTATTTTTTAAGATTTCATGAATTGTAAGAAAATTTTGCTGATAAATTTAGAATATTTCAATGAATTTCTCGATACCTTGAGTTCAGTGGTTTAATAACGAAAACTAATCATATTTAGGCCCCCCACCCCCTCCACCCCTACCATTTCTACAAAATAATAACAAACATAAAGTAAACCATTTAGATACTCTGGCTGCCATTGGTGTCCTGTTTTACTCATAGTATAGTTCAACTTAAATCAGAGTGCTTCCGAATCTAGGACCGCTCTTTTAATGTGGACGCCACTAAGTTACATAGCACTTTTGCTATAGACTGTGACATTATAAAAGTAGACATTTTCACATTGGTCCATGTCTAGAACACACAGGATGTAGGTGACTAAATAAAGCTGTAGGACAGCTTAAGACAACATTTATGATATAGTACTTGAGATAGTATTCTTGCAATGCAAAAATGCAGCCATAGTCACGTATTAGACACATGAAAACAAGCTATAGTAGAGTTACCGTTCAGGAAACTTTCCTCAAGCGAGGCGTAAGATGTCACCTACTTCACTTAACCTCTTAACAAAATTTCCTTACTCTTAATACGTTCTATATCAAAATTGTGCTTTAGTATCATAGCACATTTTCTGAGCGTTGGCATTGCCATATGAAAAAAAAGGTCCAAATACTCCCGATCTACAAAATTATAAAAATTATTGGTAAATTATTTTTGTGTTTTGAATATTCTTGAAAGTATTAATGACAAATGTTCAAGTGTAATAATTAATCCACAGCAGTGATCTGAGTCATTAGTGGAATAAATGGTAACGTAACGACTTCCATGTTGAGAGTTCTTGGCTCAAGCCACACCGATAGTGAGCCATGGATGCTTTTTTTTGATAACTTATGACCCTAAGTAATGTCTATAGACCCTAGAGTAATGTCTATGGTTTAATGTTGTCGCTGTTGTCTAATCGTTTTAAGTCCTTTCCCGCTCAATTCCCTGCAAGAGACTAGGAGAACCAGAGAGTGTTTTGGAATTTTTGCATTTTTTGATTTTCGGGTATATCTTCAACGGCGGTCACTGAACAAAGACAGATTTACAAGTAATACGAGTACTTAAATCTCGCGACAAGCTATTATATAAATTGTGTAATGACGTTATAAGTTGATAGTGAAAGTTTTAAAGGAAAAGTTAATTTTCTTCTTTTTAGCGCATTTAAATAAAAGCTTGTTTTTAAGAAAGTTTTTTTACTTTTAATTTATTAAGAATTGTGTCCAAGAGACGAGCATATTAATTGACTTAAGTTAAATAAAGTTACGTAATACGGAATTAACTATAAATTCGTGTAAATAATCTACTCCTTCTATGGTGCTGTTTAGTTGCCTTCTTATATGTCTGAGAGTTATTAGCAGTAAGAGAGTTTTTTCGTTAAGATCTCCTAAATATAATTCATCGAACCTCTGGTGTGCCACAAGGAATAGTCTTGGACCACTGCTTTTTAGCATTTTTATCAGCTATTTATTTGATTTTCTGAAGAATTACAAAATTGTTTGTTACGACGGCAATGTCAACATTTTTTTTTAGAATTAACTTGTTTGATTGCGGCCCATGAAACTCTTGACACCTTTTATAACTACGAAAAATTACATGTATTTACTTGTTTTTCCTTTCTTAGGCAAATTATTATTGATTTTTAATTATAAAAACTTATACCCAATTCACTTGCTATATAACAAAGCCAACGATTTCAGCGTTTAGTTCGATGGGTGTTCAACTACTTTTAGGTGTTTGCTAAATCGTTTGAGCTCTTTAATCTACTTTTTTTCTACTTTCGTCGAAACACAGCATTTTAATTTGAAATTGTTTTTAAAAGTTTAACCGAAACATTTTTATTTCAAAGAAATTATTCGAAAGTTTGTAGCACTTCATTTCATCAATAAAAAATTTTTTAATCAAGAAAAATATTTTTGAAATGTTTGTAATCCACAAAAATGTATTTTTATTTAAAACTTGTGTGCGCACCAAACTTTACCCATGATAAATCGCACCTGGGGTATCTACCTGCAATTTTTTTTCCACTTTTCTAAATATTTTTGTAATTTAAATCGTTTTATTGATTTTTATACCCATTAATAAATATCAGAAGTAAGTGTGGCAGGAGGTTTTTGGATTATAGACGAAATGCTTGAAGAATATACAACTCCAGGCGATAGCAACAGGGCAATGCATCCTAGAACATAACCAAGTAACTAATTCGGGAGGAGATAACGTCATAAAAAATCCTCCAAATCCCCGAGGGAGTCTGAAGTGGTTTCCAGCTTCTCACTGCGGAACCCAGTAGTAATTAGGTTCGTGAATGGTGTCTGAAGGTGGAGAAAGTATCAGAGATCTATATATGTACGAATGGATCTAAAACGGGTGCAGGTACAGGAGCAGGAATATACTCAGGCAAATGGCACTTGCCCGAATCATATAAACTGTCAGACAAATGCAGTGTCTTTTAAGCGAAAATAGCTGCGATTCACCAAGTGACACTGCTAGTATCTACGTGTATGCGGCCATTAAGGCGCTGCAATGTGTGGTATGTAGTAAAATCGAGGTCAGTGCAATTATGCAAGAGCAGCCTAGACACGATTTGCAGATATTACACGGTGCATATATGCTGGGCGCCCGGACACAGGAATATCCCAGGCAATGAGAGAGTAGACAAATTGCCGAAAAAGGGTGCTAAAATGGATAGCTCTGATGCGATTACCTATGTGAAAATTCCAGTTAGGACTCCTAAGGTAAACATTGCCAGTGATCCCTACAAAAAGGCTAGTCATCGGTGAACAAAACGGGACATATGTTGCATGGCCAGACAACTGCGGCCTAAACGTAATTAGTAAATTATGGTGCCTGATCAAGTGAACAATCTAATAAGCAATTCGAAAATGATGAAATGTGCTTATCTCGGCTAATGGACAAAACGAATGCAATCATTAAACGCAGCGTTAATTTTTCTTTAACAGGAACTATTCAGCGTGGGGAAAACAAAAAGCTACCGTATAGAATATGTGGAATTTTAATTTCAAATCCTCATGGAGCACGCCAGAAAACAAACGAAGTCTGCGAAGCCCACCAAACACTTTACTAAGTATTGATTAAATATGGTGGAAAGATTACATTTTACTATTTATCATTATTCCTAGATTTCTTACCAAGACATTACATAATCTCTTATGTATTATGCTAGCAGTGCGTGGTTTATTTAGGTCACTCGCTGTTCTTGAAAATGGCAAACATACATTTCTTGGGTGGTAATGTAAGACAATTTATGATGGCCCATTCAGAAACAGTAATAAAATCCTTATTAGTTTAAGATGTTGTGTCCTCTATTAATGGAATCCTTCCGCAACGGTACATCATCAGCATACATGCGTATAAAGACATAATTTAGAATTTCTAGAAAAGCGTTTGTAGAAACTATAAGCAATAAAGGACCTGAAATGGAGCCTTGCGGGACTCCATGATTCAGTTTATGTGAAGTGGCAGACCTCCATTTACACTCACTTATTGGTAACGGTCCCGCAAATAATTAGCAAGAAATTGCAATGCTTTCGACGAAAATTCATATTTTAAAGCTTGTTTTTGTAGTAGTAGGGAATGTTGTATATTATTGAAGGCCTACGTAAATTTTAATAGAAACAATACCTCACTTTCATCACTATCAAGCGTTTTACGGATCATTGAAGTCACATTAAGGACAGGGGACTTCAACTATGTTTCCTTTTCAAGCCCGATTATCACTTACTTGGAAGTTTGCGATTCTAGATGTAGTGCTGAATCTGCCAACACATTATTCTTTCAAGTCCTTTAGGTTAAAAGCGGAATACTAATGGAGCGAAAGTCAGATATCGTTTTGGGTTTACTTATTTTGGGAATAGGAATTAAACGGGAACGGACTCGTTGTGAATCGCGTATTGTAGGTATGTGTAATAATAAATAAGCCAATTTGGCCATGAACGCAATCAAATGATTTTTTAAGAACGGCAAATATAATTTCTCATATAAATAATCATTTGATGGACTAAAAAATGCCGAAGTGTTCCTCACGAATATAAGCCTCTTCATCTTTGAAAACTTTGAAAATCACTACATGTTTTATTCAACAGGAAAAGTCTCGATTTCGGAATTAGGACTCCCCCAATGCATGTGTGTAATCAGTGGAAACCTTTCCTTTTTCAACGAGAATTCAATTATTGAAATATTATCTTTCCAATACCCTTCTGTTAAACCCTAATCAAATGCCGCTTAATAAATTGTCCTTCAGTAATTAAAAACTCGGGAATTTTCTATGTGTGGTTAAGTATGCCGTGTACTTTCACTGTTCCAATCGCTCTTTAAACTAAATAGGACTTCAATTTTTTCACTATTTTTCTTTTCTCTACAGAATTGCAGAAAAATAGTTACCTTTACATGTTATTTAAGTCGACTAGTCCTTGTTATTTCAACCTGCAATGATAACTGTTTTCATATATTAACAAACTTGGTATTGTATATGTTAATTAAGGAGAATTTTGTCTTATATTATGTAACTATATTCTATCCTCAGGTGCTTGATTCAGTTCGCTGATTTGAAAACCCTTAGGTATTCTGCAATTTCTGTAAATTGAAATACCCAGGTCAACAGAATTCAATAAACTGAAACCATTTCTACCATGTATAATTCAATTAAACTTTTACCTAACTTTTTTTCGGTCATAAAAGTATACCTGTGAGCTTTCAAAGCTAAAATTCAATCTTCTAAAACAAAACAAACACTAAAAACTTCTGCCATGATCAAAAATAAAATGCGGCGAATAGTTTGACAGATGGGGTCATATCGTCGTATAGAATGGGGTATTTCTCACTTGTACTCGTCTGGAAAGCAAACTTTACCCCAATTTTATTTATTGCTTGATTCTCGCTTAATATGTAGTAGAAATGAAAAGGAAGATTAAGGTTTCGTCCTGAAACTAGAGAATAAAGAAAGACTACCATCTCTGCATCTGTCGAACAGCTGAACCTTTGAACTTTTCCTGGTGAATAGGGGAATTTATGCTTCCTAATTTATTATGGACTGCAATTACTCTTGTCGTCAGTTACCCAGGTCCTTGCGATGATAAGCGACAGGGCACATTCAAACAGCACCTACTTTCCATAAATTCTTCCCCTTTTCAGACATTTTACATTTGAATTCATCTCCCCTGAAAAGGAAATTAGTTTAAACGTATATCACCAAGCTTTTAAGATATGCTATTGCGCGAAATCTTCCCCTAAATTTCTTCTCCTTTTACAGGTAATATATGTATAGACGTAGACTTGGTGCAATTTTGATTCAGCAACGTGAATAAAGCAATGGAAGACCATTTGGCCACTATAAGAGCACATGGAGATTTTAAATCGGAAACATTTCACGACCGGATTGTATCGATTTTCTAGAGACTGGCTTAGTTCTTCCAGCCCATTTGCGTTTTTTTTCATAACGCTATCTGTGCTTTTCTGTGCTTGGTAAGCAGGCACTGATCTCTATGATTTATAGTTATACGCGGATGACTGCTAGAGTATATTACACCCGGGGAAAAGTTTAAACCTTTAAGCTCTGATAAACTCGGGGATATTGCGTTACTGCCTCGTGAGACCAGCTTGACTCAATAAATTTTCATCAACGGAATGGGAGCGAAAAACTCTCAACGTCTTTGGCCTGAATTAATACTGATTTTTTTTTAATATGATTTGAAATTTTACTGCTTAATATTCCCTACTTTGCAGCGCAACCTCTACGGAATTTAAGTGAATTTTAAAGATGCTATGCCTGGGCGATAACTTGTTAAGGGCAATAAACACGAAATTTTTTTTATTGTTACAAGCGAGTGCTCCATTGCTATATTCCAGATGGTTGGATGAAAGGATAAAAGGCGGCATACTGCTCATAAATATTAATGATAATTTAAAGGTAGGTTCACCAATCGGAATAGAAAAGCTGCTCTACCATAAGAGTAATTATGTAAAGTACTGAGACGGTATAAAACAGAATAGTAGCGCAAAAGGAGCTTCTATAATTAAAAATAAATCAAATGTAAGGACAAAGCATTTCAAAAGTAATTTATTTTAAGAAGAATAAATATTCTATACAATTCTCCTCCTTTTCCGTTTTAATCCGTACTAAACGACAAGCCTAAAAGGTAGTTGTTGTAATTCTTAATAAAAGATGGCTTCTATAGGTTCTTTTTCCGCTCACGGATGGCTTCATTTGTATTTCAAAATAATTTGTTAAATTAAAATATTCCAAAGTACAAGCAAATTCATCAACCCGGTTTCTTTTGTGATTTTTACAAAAAAAAATTTTTTTTTTGCTTTCCTAATGGAGTTTTTACCCTTGCATGGATTCAATTGTTACCCGCAACGAAGAAAGGTTCATTTAAAAAAGGATTGACCCATTTCAAATTTTGGTTTAATATGTACTTTGGACTTGGAAATTCGACCGAATTGAATGACAGAGAACAGAATGAGAGTTTCAACCGATTTTATGACAAATTATTGCAAATGTTTCTACACCTTTTGAGGTTATATCTACACCATCGAGTAACCCTTTCGGGTAGTCATTCCCCGTGCGCCCACGACATAACTTTAAGCTGCACCTGATTTTAATGGGTAAGGTCTCGGCAGAAAGATAAATTTGGTGCCAACATTTACAATAGAATAACACGTTTTTTTAGAATTACCATCAGTTGCAAAGTTGTTTCTATATATCACGGCAAATTTTATTCATTAAAATCATACAAATCATTTTACTGCAAAAATAAATAAATAAATAACCAAAATTCAAATTCACTTTATTATTAATCGATGCAGGTTGACTTACAATTTCATATGAATTCTAATTACAGTGCAACCCTTGATTACAATTTCATAAAAAATTCGCCGAGGCTGGATACTACAAAACAATACACGGTTTAAACTTAAACTTAAAATTAGAGTATTCATTATTCGATGGGTTCGTGCATACCATACAGCGTTCGGTGATGGGGCAAATGGAGGAAGTCGTGACAGCTGTGTGAAGCTAGCCCCCAAAATTCGAAAATTTAAAATTTAAATACTGCATTCGATTGACCACCGAGTGACCACTATTGACTAGCAATAATTTTGATTGACCACCCTCTAGTCACGAAATATGTTGAAACTTCTTTAAATAGCTGTTTTTGTATGTTTAGAACAGCCACCAACTGCTTTTGATGTCTGACCAACCGTCGAAATTAAAAAAAAATAAATCGGTTTAGCTAAAACGTCTATTCTTAAACAGGATATTTGGTTTTTAGCGGGTGCTCAAATGTTGAAACCGCTTCAGATGGCCGTCTTTATATATTTAGAATAGACACCAACTGCTTTGGACATTTGGCCAACTGTCGAAATTAAAAAAAAAATCAAAAAAGTCGGTATAGCTAAAACGTCTACACATCGCTTGTGGTTAAACGTTGAAAACTCTTTAAATGTCTGTATTTGTATGTTCGTCGTTTGACCAACCGCTGAAAACCAAATAAAGCGCTTAAAAACTTTTAGCTAAACCGACTTTTTGACTTTTTTTTATAATTTCGATGATTGTTCAAAAGTAAAAACCAGTTGGTGTCTATTCCAAACCTATAAATACACCCATCTCAAGCGGTTTCAACGTTTGATCTCTCGCTGAAAACTGAATATAGCGCCTTATCTATACCGACTATTTTGATTTCTTTGAATTGCGATCCTTGGTCAAACGTCGAAAGCAGTTGGTTTCTATTCTAAACATACAAAGACAGCTATCTAATGTGGTTTCGACGTTTGGCCACCCGCTGAAAACCGAATATATCGATTAAAAGTAGACGTTTTAGTTACAAAGATTTTTTTGTTTGGTTTCGTTTGGTTTGATTGGTTTGGTTGGATTGGTTTGGTAAAGTTAAATGTCGAAAGCAGTTTGCATCTATTCTGAAATGGTTTCAACGTTTGACCACCCGCTCGAACAGCCACGAATAGAGCGATTAAATAGTTGTTTTAGTTACACTGATTTTTTGTTTGGTTTGGTTGGTCAAACGTCGGAAGCAGTTGGTATATATTCTAAACATACGAAGACAACAATGTAAAGCGGTTTTAACGTTTGACCACCTGCTAAAAACCGAATGCAGCGCTTAAGAGCAGACAAACTCGAATTACTGGGTTGGAAATATATTATGGTCAATAGTGGTTAATCGATGATCAATCCTATCCAGTAATAAAAATGAGTAAATATAATATTTGAGGGGCAGCGGTTACGATCAAAGCATTTTTTTCGCATATTTCGTGACTGGAGAGTGGACAATCAAAATTATTGCTGATCAATAGTGGTCAAGTAAAAGATGTAAAAAGGACTGGTGGCATCTGGTCAAAGTGCTAAAGGCTCAGAAATTCAGCATTGGGGTTAGGCTGCCGCTGGGTGACTTCCATTAAGTATTATTTCCAATCGTTATTGCGTTCATGCGCAAACGAGCAACATTTCGTCGCGCTATTTATAGTGGATAATGACCTTGACGCGGAGATAGAGCTTAGCGAGCTTTAAGCGGCACTTCTTAGAGCAAGTTGAATTCTATATGCAAGATAATTTTTTGCAATGATTGGTAAAAGCTTTTAACCACATTTTTGTCTCAGGAATAGTCCCGGAAAGCTTTTATGTTTTCCCATTTATAAGCAATGCGAAGCAAATATTCCATAGAACTAAAGAGGCGTCGTATTCATAGATGCGGTGCAGAAAATCTTTTGCAGTATAATATTAGAAAGATTAGCCAAGTATGTGGAATCGAACGACATTTTAAACGAGTTCCAGGCAGGGTTCAGAAAGGGTTGTGGAAGAATAGACAATATCTTTAATCTTTATAGTTTGATTAATGTTGCGTGGAGTAAAGGCAAGAAAAAATGTACTGCTTATTCGTCGATTTCAGCGCAGCATTCGATTCCATTGACCGAAATGCTTTATTTTTTAAGCTGTACAACTTAGGAACCTCAACCAAAGTCATAAATATCTTAAAGAGTTACGCGAGAACGTAGTACACTGTTTGGAACTGGTCGACGCACAGCGAATGGTTTGAAATGGTGGCGGGTGTTCGACAGGGTAGCGCGTTGAGCCCCCTGCTGTTTTCGCTATTTATGAACGATCTGCATGATGCACTGGGCGAATGAATTACAGTAGAAGGGGTTCATGTTCGCCTTTTGCATTTCCGATTCACCTGCTGGACTTCAAAGCATGATTGCTAATTTAGAGAAATATTGTAAGCAATGGAATCTTACGGTGAACTTGGCAAAAACTAAAATACTTATCTGTACAAAAGGCGGCGCGCTAGGGCTAGAAACGAGAGGTGGTAATTTGGTGGAATTGAAATCGAGATAACGAAAGAGTATAAATACTTAGGCGTGATTTTTACCCCAAAGTTAGCTTTCGCTAGACATGTTCAGGAGAGACTGATCTAAGCCAAGAATAGAAATGAATTTGGGAAACTTTATTCAGAACCACACAATAAAAAAATCAGATAAATTTACTCTTTACAATGCCACGTGCCGAGCAATCATGGCTTATGCGGCACAGGTATGTTGTTGACGAAGTTGATAAACTTTTACGTTTTTTTGTGAAATAGTTACTGGGATTGCCGCCAGAAACTCTTAATTATATGGTCCATTTGGAGTCAAATCTATTCATAGCCTCTTTGGATACTTTGAGACTGCATTACAATTATCTAACTAAGGTATTGATAGCAATGCCCAACCATAGAATTCCAAGGATTCTATGGTTGGGCTGTGAGCTAGCAGAAGAAGCATGGTGTTACCGTTAATCCTGCCTTGATTGGAGTTGGATGGAGTTGGGACAAATGCTTGGAGCAAGCTAGACTTAGCGTCAGGCATGATTTTTATCTCGATTTAAGACACCACTGGGATGCAAATGCTAGTTATTTTAACCAGAAGTATAGCCTAAAGCTTATAAAATATGTTTTTTTGTGCAGAGGCGGTCTGCTTTGGCTCAATGCGAACCCGTTCATGGCCGAAGGTACGTCCTCATGCTCTATCTGCAACTTAGATCAAGATGACGACATGGTGCACTTTATTGAATATGTCCTATTTTTAACCGACTTCCCAAAAACAAAGAGGTTCTAAGTTCGACGCGTATTTTTTTTATTTTTTTTTTTTTTTTATGTCTGACCGAGCATAACTTCGTAACGCGTCGACCGATTTTGACGATTCTTTTTTTGTTGGGTAGAGTATGTTCACAGATTGGTACCATGTCAAAAAAATTTTTGGTAGGGTGGGGGTGGGGGGTAGGGGTGAAACCTAACTTTGTAACGCGTGGTCCGATTTGGATGTTTTTTTTTTGTTGTACACAGTATGATCCCCCATTGCTAATAGGGGAAAAAATTTGAAAAAGGGTGGGGTTAGGGGGGAGAGGGGTAGTCTAACTTTGTAACGCGTGGACCGATTTGGATAATTCTTTTTCTGTTGGGTAGAGTATGTTCCGTGGTTGATACCACGAGAAAAAAATTTTGTTGGGATGGGGGTGGGTGGTGGGGGTGGGGTTAGAATAATTTGGTCCTTTGGTGAAAGGTGATGGTGGGGGGGGGGGGGGGTAGTCTAACTTCGTAACGCGTGAACCGATTTGGATAATTCTTTTTCTATTGGGTAGAATATGATAATTGGTTGATACTATGAGAAAACAAATGGTGGTGGGGTGGGGGTGGGGGAGGGTGGAACCTAACTTTGTAACACGTGGACCGATTTGGATGGTTCTTTTGCTGTTGTATAAAGTGTGATAACCCATTGTTAATAGAATAATAATTTGGCCCATGGTGGGGGGTTGGTCGAGGGGAGGAGTAGTCTAACTTCGTAACGCGTGGACCGAATTGGATAATTCTTTTTCTCTTGGGTAGAGTATGCTCCCTGGTTGATACCACGAGAAAAAAAAATGTTGATGTGGTTGGGGTGGGAGAAGGGGGTGGAAACTAACTTTGTAACGCGTGGACCGATTTGTATGGTTCTTTTGCTGTTGTATAGAGTGTGATTCCCCATTGCTAATAGGAGAATAATTTGGTCCTATGGTAGAATTTGGTCCTAGGGTCCCATGAGAAAAAAAGTTTAGTGGAATGGGGGTGGGGTAGGGGGTTAAAACTAACTTTTAACGCGTGGACCGATTTGGATGGTTCTTTCTTGTATAGAGTAGAAGACACTAAAAAGTGAAAAATAAAATAGTTTAAAAAAAAAAAAATTGAACCGACTTCACAAAAAGCGCTAAAAAGCATGAAATAGTTTTTAATTTGATATCTATTACGACATTTTGAAGTCGGTGCAAATTAAACAAATAAAACAACTACAGTACCACAATTGAAAATAATACATAATACTACCTGAACGTTTCAGCTTACGGGATCATAAGAAATGACGATTAAATATTTTTGTTGTAGTTGGTTGGTTTGTTTGATTTGCACCGACTTCAAAATGTCGTAATAGATATAAAATTAAAAATTATTTTATGCTTTTTAGCGCTTTTTGTGAAGTCGGTTCAACTTTTTTTTTAAAAACTATTTTTTAAGCCATACCGAACTCAGTTTCTGGGTAGTGCGATTCTTAGCCGTAGCAAAGAGATTGGGTTTTTGAATGGTAAGGATTGGATAGCCTTGTTCAACTACTGCAGTGGTGCATTTAAATATCGCAAAATGCTAATAGAAAAACTGTTCTTGTTTTATCTTTGTTTTATCTTTGTTTTTTTTTTTCGTTTTTTATATATTATTAATCTTATTATGACAAACACAAATTCTTTAGTATATCTTGCTAATATCGAGCGCTAAAGTTATGACCTATTGGAAACAATTATTTATATAAATACATGCCAATCGAGACAGACGACAGTAGTCAATGTTTTAATAGTTTTTTCTTTTTATATTTCTTTCATTGTTCCTTGAATTAGTATTTTTTTATAAATATTTTTGAATTGGCAAATAAAACGCTAGGATTAAGAAATGAGTTATTATTATTTATTATAATTAATATGATACTTTTTAGTTATAGGTGTACAACTTTGTTAAATCCCCAATATATGATATGATACTGGATTTTGTTAATAAAAACTTTATTATTATTAATAATATTCTTAGTGGTCGCTCGGTGGTTAATCGAATCCAGTATTTAAATTTTAAATTTTTGAATTTTGGGGTACCAGCTTCACACAGCTCTGTTGTTGAACTTATGAACTCGAGTGAATTGTAATTTTTAGTCGTTGTTCTGAAATTACCGGATACAAATTTATTTATTGCAACCTTTTACAATCCTCCCTCAGCGACTGCGAATATTTATGATCTCGTCTATTGTATCAACACATTCTCTTGCGCCTTACGTCCACATTACGAACTGTTGCTCTTCGTAAATTTAACTGCATACCCTTCCACGCAGAGCCCTTTATACTTTGTGGACATCCTTTCACCTTCCGAGATGACACAATGTTCCAGCAAATGCAACGAACTGTAGTAGATTCCTGGATGCGGTACTTTGGTCATGCACTGCTTAGGTTTTTTTACTTTCTGACATGTCTCAACATCCTGCTCTTCAGATTGCTCTTATCTTCAAACCAACATCTGCAGCATCATCGACTCACATTAACTTCACTTTTATCTTTAAAATGGCTGATTTTTCTTTATTAAATAATTTTTTATTTAGTTTAGTAATATACGCTCTGATGTTTTTAATAAACGCGATATCGATTAAGCACCTATTTCTATGGCAATCTATATGCTTATTTCTTGCAATTTGTTCCCATTTCTAGAACAATTAATTTCGTTTCCAATCTGCATTGGCTGAGTAGTACAGTAAAACATCTTAAGGTGGCACGTCAGTTTTCAGCGCGGTTTTTTCAATGAAGTTCAAAAATTTTTATCTCAGCAACTAATACTGAACGAGGAGGAGGAGGAAACTATTTTCCACTACCTCTGCCGGTGCCCTGAACTGGCACGCAGGCGGAAGTCCTTCTTGGGTAACTATTTCTTTGATAGTCTCTGCGATCTGGCGGCGATTGACGTTGCAGATCCCTGGCGCTTCGTCGACAGCTCCGGTGTGCCCTTTAAGGCAGTCACACGAACCTAACCTAACCTAAATAATAATAATAATAATAAAGATAAGAACAAACCGTATATTGTTCAAAAAAATTTAAACATTGGCCTTTAATGACCCCCCCCCCCCCCCCCCCTCTGAGAATCGAATTATTCTGTATTCAGATATCTTGGGAAATGCCTTGAAAAACATGGTTTCGAGAAAAACGCATTTAAAGTTTTGGAAACAATCCAAACTGTACTAACCGGACCGGACTGCTAAAACTAAGCCATTTTTGCGAATTCCATTAAGCGGCTAACTGCTCTACACTAAACGGGGTTAGACTGAAACTGTGTAATCAGGTTAAGTATCTAGGTCTAGTCCTAGAAAGAAAACTTACCTGGAAGCCTAACATCCAAGAAAGAGTACGGAAGGCTACAGTAGCGCTGTACTCGTGTAAGAAGGCTATAGGGAAACGATGGGGTATGGAGCCACGCATTGTCCATTGGCTCTATACAAGTGTCATATGACCTATACTTTTGTATGGGGTTATTGTCTGGTGGCCGGCACCAAAGCAATGGATACAGTTCAGAGGATGGCAACACTGCTGATAACAGGTGCCCTTAGAACCACACCTCCTAAGGCCCTCAACACTATTCTCCACCTTCTACCGTTGGATCTCTTTGGTAAGCAAACCGCATCCTCAGCCGCCATTAGGCTTAACTCAATTCAGACCTGGAAGCGAACTGACTTCGGTCACTCCAAAATATTGGACAGACGAACTGCCAACAATATCGACTATACCTCGCCCAAGCCTTTCTTTGGAACAAAATTCGACTCCTTCATTCCCACCAGATCGGAATGGGAGGAAGGTCCTCCCCAAGAGGGGGAATCGGTGCATCTCTACACTGACGGCTCCAAATTGGAAGGCAAAGTGGGTGGAGGTATCTTCTCGGAACATTTGGTTCTCGATGACTCATTCCGCTTACCTGGATATAAAGGTAGCTGCGGACTGCCTGAATCATCTAACGCTGCCTACAGACAAAATATATATTTTCACAGATAGTCAGGCCGCTTGAAAATCCCTCTCGGGAGTATACACAACCTCTAAAACGGTTATAACATGTCGCTAAGCACTAAATACCATAGCTGAGCATCTGAAAGTTCGGCTCATCTGGGTGCCTGGACATAGTAATATTCCGTGCAATAGCAGAGCCGACGAACTTGCGAGAATCTGTACCACTCGTCCTGATTCGGACATTAACCACCGGTAAACCGCTGTCCACATGCACACTGGATCTCTCACAGGAGTCTCTCAGGATTGAAAACACTAATTGGCAGGAGGAACACACCTGCCTAATTACCCGACAGATATGGCCAAAGCTTGACCCTAAACAGTCAAGGGAGCTCATCCTACTCGGACGCAAAACAATTAGCAGTACCGTAGCCGTTATCACGGGTCACTTCCTCATAGGTAGACTGGGCGCGCCTTCAAACGACTTCTGTAGGAGTTGCCATGACGAAGAGGAAGAGGAAACCATACTTCACCTCCTTGGTAACTGCCCGGCTCTAACCAACCATAGGAACCGGTTTTTGGGCTCCTCCTTCTTTGAAGAGCTAACCGAACTAGACTCCACTGATGTCAGAGACCTGGCTCGATTTATTAGGAGTTCAAAATGGTTCCCGACGACGAGTTAAGGCTGAACACCCTTTCCAACCTAGTCAAATTTATATTGACTTCCCGTGAACTGGTTCCGCTTGAGACAAGGAGCTGGCTCGGTGCACAGGGGCAACATGTCCACCCTCTTATTTCTTAGGTATTTTTTTATGGGATTTGTTAAATTTTTGTAGCCTCAACGTGGTATCACAGTGTGTGCCTAAGTGTGCCTTTCTTAAGCAGCCAATATAACCTTACCTAACATACTTGCTTTTCGACATGATCATTTAAAGGCAGATAACAACTGAATTCACCGTATTTAAAAATTTATTAAATTTTACAAATTTAGTAAATCGATTAATTATTAACTATCGCCTTAAACATGTTTGCAATTTTAAAGGCGACAAAGAACAAAGAAAATGTACCCTCTTAGCACTGAATTAAAATGTAACTTGATTTCGTACAATATATTTAAAGCCTTGCAAATGCCAAAATCACTATATTTAAATACTTGAATTAACTAATTAATGTATTTCTAATATAATATAATTGTGAATTTGTTTAAAATTTTTGTAAGGAACTACAGATCAATAAAAAGCACATTGCTTACCATTTACTTGCGTAAAATTACATAACTACACAGGATAAAAAAATCTCCATAGAATTGTCCCATGTTGGTCCTAACACAACTTATAAGTTCGTCACGATTTCGTATACATTCTTTTAATCAAATCTATAAAATATTAGTATATCAATGTTTACTTGACGTAATTAATCTGTTCCACTTTAAATCAAACTATTTCCACAAATTATAACTCGGAAGTGATCAAACCACAAACTTTCCACGAACTGCATACATTAATTTGACATTTAAAGGAACTACTCAACCGACATAAACTGCATTAACTGCATTGCCGGATATTATGTAGTGGAGAGTTTCAGATTTGGTGTCGCTCGTGTCTTGACTAATTGGTAGCGTTTGCGAATTGAAGGATTACTTAACAATATTATTGTTCTTATCTATTTAAAAGAGTTTTAAATATTTTATTATCATGGTATAATAACTTTAACTTTAAGTAGGAAAATAAAAATGTATACTTTTTAATGTCGAAATTTAAATAATCGAATTTGCTTGATGAATTAAGCGCCCAAAGACATTTTTACTTTCACGCTTTTCTGTAAAATAATTTTTTGTTTGAAGAAAATATATTTTGCCTACTTAACTTAATTGTTTTTATTATATAATGATACCTAGGCAGGTAAGTACATTATCTGGAATGACATCAAAACATAATGGCCCCGTGACATGGGAGTGGATTATCATTTGAAATTTGTGCGTGTTTTGGGAAAAGCGATTACTTGTTTGAAATATTCCACAATCACACACTTAGCATTCGCTCAAATTAATTAAATGTCGGTTGAAGTATTGAAAAATTTTAGAAGGATCCACATTTTGTTAACAAATACTGTATTTTATGCGACAGTCACACAGATCTGATAGCAGTTATTTTACTAGCTAGTTTAATTCGTTTTAGAAGGCAGAACATCTGCTCTGTATTTTAGGTGATTTAGGTTTAGGTTTACTTTCAAATATTCATTCTTCCCGTACATATTCTTTGTACGTTTGAAATTTAAATTTTATTATATATATTTTTAAATATTTGATTTGTAAAATGAACTTGACGACATGACTCTGATTCAAAATCGAAAGCCTTCCAATCCAGGTCGTGGTTTCTCTATGAATAAAAGTGTATGCCCATACTAAACAACATAATTAAAAGAAGCTTTGTACTTCACAGATAAAATAAAAATTAATTACTGCAATGGAAGGAAATTAACTGTAATTGCAGTAGTAAAAAAAATTATTTATAGGTTTTACAAGACACTGTTGGAAATGAGGCTTTCCACATTTTTATTTTGTTATCGCGTTTTAATTCAGTTGTGTTGTGTCAGTTCTATAATATCAACCTTAATAATCATTAAAATTTTATACCAAACTAAGTTAAATTGTCTTTGACATATTTTAATACAGTGTAGCAAAAATGAAGGTCTTACTAGCTGTCTCTCTAGCATCTATCCCCTTGTGAATCATGGGACGGGAGAAGAACTTCACCCGATTCAAGACAACGATTCCAAGTGGACCTACAATTTAGAGTGGATTCCGAAACACTGATATTTTCTCTGCACCCCTTCGGATTGATAGGCCGACGCGTTATCACTTACTCCACCGAAGACTTACCCTTAATATAATAAAGTTTAAACCAATTCTCTTATTAGCAGCATATAATCTTATCACGGTTATGATTGCGGTTAGCAATTTTTCAGCAGCAGATTACGTGAACGGCAATACTCAAATATAAACTAGACACTATACTTGGTGAGGTTATAAGATGGATTCGATGCTTACACCACAACGTCATATTCGATCTGTCATATTGAAATTATTTTTTTAGGTACCTAACTTTTAAGTTCTCGTTGCAATTCCACGATTTCAAAAGTTCATTTTTTCTATTTTCTGGGCGTTTCTTTATGAAAAAGCACGGCGTATAAGAATCTGTAATAGCATCCCTCTGGTTCCTTAAACCGCTTCTAGGGAATAGAGCGTAAACTACACCGACTCTCCACCTGGTCCGGTTCTGCGCCGACGCCATCAACTCTGGCCATGATTTGTTGATCTGGGAACCATCCCTCTCTACGCATCTTCTCCCATGTGCCTGAGCTGAGCGATGTTGTTTGTCGCCTTTACTAGTGTGTGGCCTATCCATTGCCAATTCCGCCTGCGTGAACTGGTGTCTATCCATCTGTAAGTTTTTGATTATCTCCGTTGGTAATAACCTCAGAACAGTCGATGAGTAGGATCCGCCGAAGACACTAGGCTGACTTGTAGCTTAGATATTATTTGACAAATCATTTTCCATGTTGAAAAGCCTTACACCAAAACAGATGTTACATACAATGATTGCGCCATATCTCAGAAAGAGTATTAAATGTAAATCGAGTATTGTTACTGTGAGCCAAATTTATCCACTTGCTCTATTTGCTGCTCTTTAAGATAAATTTCATTTTGTCTCCTGGAGTCTAAGCTCATAAGTTTGGTTTTAGAGCTTCGGACAGCTGAGATACATGAGTCTGCTTTTCGGATAGGAGACGCAAATTGCCGGCGTAGTCCAGGTGCGTGAGGTGGTTAAAAAGTTTTCATCCAATCCCTCGCAATGGTTGGCCATCTAGTGAGCTGAACAACACGTAATTAATGACGATCAGGAAAAGTACAAGTGACAGTATGCGTCATTGTTACTCGCTGTCAAACACCTCCTCAGAAGTGACGAACATTAGGTGTAAAGTAGACCTCTATTCGACGGATTGTTTGATAATAATTCGGATGTGGTCGCGGTAGGAGAAACCCTCACGAAAGCCTCATCATTTAGATTACACTTGATTGCTTGCTTTGTTCGCATAAAGATAATTTTAGCCATCAATTTGGAGACGGCAGTTAAAAAACATATACCTCGCTTGCTGCTACAACTGAAGGGTTCTCGCCTTTAGTAGTTCTACAGGCATTCCATCAATCCTTGAGGTCTTACCGAGGTCAATCTGCTTAATTGCGTCTGCCAACTCCAATTTTGTCGGAGTTCAGATGATCAGGCTGGGGTAAAGAGGTATTCGATGGTTGTTAGGATTTCGACATTGGTCTCTCAGGATCTTCAGTTGCAATGACCTTTCCAGCCAGTTTTTTGGCAATCCTGAATAGACCTTCACTATCAACGCGGTAGACCGCTTGTCTGCCTTTTCTGCTAGCGCGTTGATGTAATTGCGCTTGTCACGTTTCACACTTTTTTGGACGCCATTCTGTACAGATCGGTATACGTTCTGATATGTTGTTAAACTGCAACGTCGGTAGTAGAATTGATCCGGTTTTTAATCTGCTTCCGTTCTTGTATTTTGGACCATGTGACGTCACTGAACCATGGTCGTCTTCCATTCTCTAATCGCCCCACGTGTTCTATACTACAACTTACGAAACATTCCTCCGCACATTCCCATTGGATCAGCTTTATAGAACAAAGCCTCTCCATATTGAGCCGTGGCATATTATAGTAGATATTGTATTACGTGGTCATACTATTGCCGTGCATTAGCGAAACTTACTGTTAGAAGATCGTGATCATTGCCAATATCAGCGCCGCTCTAAGACCTTACTGCGAGAAGACACTCTGTTTCCGAGTCCAAACTTCTACATTACATGTTCCAGACATGTTCCCATGAACATTTTTATATCAACTTTAGGAGCCTTATCAAAGGTGTCGCCAAGGAGCTGGTTTCCTTAGTTGTTATATCCACTTGCTCGGTCGGCGCATAGCATTGAATTATTGAGGTATTACGAATCTGCCGATGATAATTCGGTCGGATATTAGTGACCAGTCCAGTAATGATTGGCGGGCAAGCTTGGTAAGCCTCCACCTACCATGAGGGGCGTACCTTATTCGTCCTCTCCAGAGTATAGCAGTACGGTTTCAGATGTGAGTGATGTTAACTCTCCAATTCGTCTCCATCTATTTTCGCTTAATTCCAAGATATTTATTTTATAATGGGTTATTTCCCGCTCCACCTCCAAGATCTTTGCATATTCACATTCGTCGCACAGAGTTCTTACGTTCCATAGCCCTATCATATTCCGTTTTTCATAGTCAAATTACAGAAAATCAGTCCGAGGTATCTGAGGGGTACTAGACGTTTCGTGCGTATGTTGGTTTTTTAGATAAGCGGGTCACAAGCCTGCCTTTCCTATCCCAGAAGGAGGGCTGCTCTTTGAGGCAGTCTCTGAGAGTGTATTTGTGTAGCGCGTAGGTACTCTCTAAGACGAGGTGTTCTGGCTGGTGCGTGGGTTTACCTCCTCCTTTCTAAATCGGGTTTGGGACCGACTACGGCAGAGTGAAAAATAATACTAAATGCAATCGAAACCCTAGAGTTGGATTCAAAAACACCACCACCAGATCGTGTTCCATTTTTGAGCTACCAGTGAACTTTATGGTGCTACTGCGATCTAGGCTTGGACCACAGCCGTCCTAGTTTTCCCGCTATGCCAAATATCTATGCTGAAGGATGCCCATGTGACCATTCTCACTAACCGTCTTATTAGATGTAAGCTGCACTCAAAGGGCGCAAATTGAAGCCGATTTCACGATAGAGATGTGCAGGTAAAAGAGTTCATTTACCGTCTTCATGGCAGCTATCGGACAAGTCCTCATTGCTCCTGTTATAGAGAGGCAAGCAAATCACTTTAGCTTCTTGTATTTAGCGATTGCCGGCTGTTGTTGAACTTTTGGCCAACAGACTTAGTCGGCGTAGTAACAATCGGTTTTACAATCGCATTGTATAACCCAAAAATCATCTTCGGTGTGAGACCCTAAGTTCTTCCGAAGAGTTTTCGACAGACCTTTAGGATTCGTGTAGCCTTATTGAAGGTATAGTTAAGGTGAGCATAATGCCTAAGAATTTCAAAACAATGGAGTACTCCAAGACCGTGCCTTGGATCGAAATTGAACCAAGGTACAATTGATCCTTCTCGTGAACTGCACAAGAATAGCCTTGATGGTTTAATAGTAGATTTTGTTTAGGCATCGGTCTGTAACAGTGCGCTCAGCTAATTTCATAAAATCAGTGACAGTCAACTTGAACTTCCTTATAATAATAATTGCAAGATCGTCCGCATGGCCGACTGCCCGATAACCAAGAGCCTGCTTAAGACCTACTAGACACCAGAGCAGATGTGACAGTACACTCCCTTGTGGGCACCCCTTATCTACCTAATGCACACAGATGTATGATCCAGATTGTATATATTTTATCACTCCTTTAGCATAGCATCTTTCCACCTCATAATATGAGAGAGCTCTACATCTGAACCCATAAGTGGTGATGTCGAAAGCACTCTCAATATTAAGAAAAACACATAGCGCTATAGCTTTGTCAGTATGATAGTAAAGAGTTTTCCCTATCTTGCTAAAAAGATCATGAAAGGCAGTTTCTGTTGGTCTACCTTTTGTATAGGCAAATTGAGTAAAATGAAGAGGAGATGATTGGTTCAGTTTGCATCTGATGTGAAGGTCTAGCAGTCTCTCCATTGTCTTAAGTAGAAAGTAGGTAAGACTAATTGGTCTGTATGATTTAGTAAGCTCTAGAGACCTATTGCCTTGTTTGAGTGTAAGTATCACCACTACTTTTCTCCATGTGTGCGGTATGTAGCCCCAATTATTGCTGGCTTTAAACAAATTGACCAATGGAACTATCCTTATGCATGCAGTTGTCGAGGCGGGCATCTAATCTTGTCATTGTCAAAAATGGTGCCAGACAAGCTTAAGACCCTACGGCTCAACGTAGGCCTTTCGTCACCGCTCACGTGGTGGACTGCGTAACACGTATTCCAGGGTTTCCTTAGGATTTTGGTGTAGGTGCCGTCTAACATCCTGAGAAGCCCCTACCTGTTCGAGGCTCCCTTGGCTGGTATCTTTTGAAAGCGAGCTGCCTCTGTCAAAATGACAAACTACACAACATACTAAAATTTCAAGATGATCGGAGAAGTGGGAGTTAGACGAAATAAGTACCAGGTTCATTTATCAAAAAAAAGCCTCTGTAAATGATATAAAGTTTGGACAAACCTAGATGGATTGGCATAAGTAGTGTTACGTATGAAGGTAAGCAGTAATTCTGTTTAAATCCGTTTCACCCTTTTAAAGTAGACTGCAAATTGTTTATTTATGATTTCATGATAACGAAATATTCGACAAGAAATGCGAGATCTTTTTAAGATATAGATGGTTGGTTAGGAAATTTCTAAGAATAAGCAAATGTTTAAAGAAAATAACCAAATGCAAAACTTACCCAATTAGGTTAGTGTGGCTGGGTCCAGGGAAGTCTCCGTAAAAATAAATAGTTGCAAGGGGATTTCGTATTTTAAAGAAATACACCAATGAGTTATTCATTATGCAACCTTTTGAAGTGAGGTATAAAATGTATATGCCTTTATTAGATGGCAATGCAATATCTCAATTTAGTCTCAGTTAGAATTTCAAAGAGAAACGTATTGTGCAGTTTAAGAATTTTAAGTAATCAGGGTGAGTGCGCTAATTTTGTCATTTTCCTAAATTTTACTAATTACTCCATTAGTAGTGATTATGTGTGTGAGAGATTCCGGGTTAGATTGTTTCAATATTAATAAAACAAAAAGTATGGGAGTTGCGGTGTAAGTCACCCAGTGTATTTTGGATTATTTGAGTGTGTTTTTGTGTGGGGCGTAAGTCGACAAAAAGATAGACGTTTGCCGTCTAGTGTGGGGTGTAAGTCACCCAGTACGCTTTTGTGGGGCGTACGTCGCCCAATACGCTTTTGTGGGGCGTAAGTCGAAAATGAAATAGACGTTTGTCGTCTAGTGTGAGGCGTATGTCGCCCAGTACGCTTGTGTGGGGCGTAAGTCGCCAAAGGAATATAAGTTTGTCGTCTAGTGTGGGGCGTATGTCGCCCAGTACGCTTGTGTGGGGCGTAAGTCACACACTGTGCTTTTGCGGGGTGTTAGTCGCCCAAATATAGACGTGTGTCATGTGCTGTGGGGCGTAAGTCTCCGAGAGTGAATGTGATAGATAGGCACTCACTGAGTATTTGTTTATACTTACATGTGTCTTCTTAATTTATTACAGACGAACCTGGAATGATACCAACGAAGAAGCGGGAAAACATTTCATATCATTAAATAAAATTAAATAATAAACAAAAAAAAGCATAAACACGCATTTTTTTTGCTATTTTTTATACGGCTATATCTATATGTATATTAGTAGGTAGACACAAAACAACGTAACAAGATTGTCCTTCGATAAATTGGTTCACGTCGTCCATAATCCAAAAGTCAAAATATTTCAGATTTTGTTGTAGCAAATAGTTTTATCTTCCTCTGGGAAAATCTCAACACCTAAAACAATTTTCGCTAGCCTGGCACTAGTAACCACTTGTAGCTTTATTATTTTTTCATGTAACATGAGAAAAACCTTTAAAACAGCCATATTCCCTTAATTAAAAGCATAAGAGGTCTATGAGTTCAGTCAAACCATTTAAACCTCGACACTGTGTACAAATATGTCAGCGAGCGCTTAAACCCAATAAAATCACGTAAACTGTGAAAATTCTGTCCTAGGATTGTGAAATGTTGAACTACCAAAAAATCCACTTGAAATCATTTTTTTTTTTGCATAAAATCACAAAAGCACCACATTGTGTGCTACTCAAATTCATAGGGAAAAACACAGAAAATTTCAAAAGAGAAACAGTGAACAATAGCTCCAAATGGGACGCCTGGAAGTCGAGCAAACTTTAAACGATTCGACAATTCTGCCGTATGGTATATGTCATTGAAGAAACTTTGATAGACGTAAAACGTGTGCGGCTTAAGTTTTCACCATTTGGCACCCCATCACAGATATGTATGCATGTTGGAGCTGGATAAATGACAGAGGAGCCTTCAAGTGGGTTCTTCTTGTAACTGCGCTTAAAGGATGGGGAAAAATATTAAAAAGGGCACCTTTGAATTTTATTCTCAAGTATATGTACGGAATTCTTGAGTAGTATCCTACTCTTTTCCAGTATACTTCAGGGTACTATAGGAACATTTATTTCAAGAGAGAATAGCTTCTAATTTCACGTAAAGATCCCCTGGTTATTTTTCAAAAGGGGTAATGAGTATTCAGATTTTATGCGTGAAAAACTTTTTATGGTGTTGAATACTCATCTAATTGCTGCACTTCTACAGGTTCAATCTTTTAATCACGTTGGTGCATGGTGCAATTACATCCCTTAGCTAAATTTAAGCGAATAGAACTACATTTATGCTCACACTCGGCAATCAATCAGCTGATCGTAATGTACCTATTAACATCATATTCATATTTAGTTGTTTTAATAGTTTAAATTAAAACTCATGCAGATTTTTGTTCTGGATTGGCTCTCGCACTTGTACTGGTACTAACAATACTTAGAAGTCAATCAATATTCCCATTGTCTTCCATTTTTATTGTTTTTTAAATGAATCAAACCTAACCATATTAAATTCACACTGCACTACATTTATTGTTTTAAATTCATTTTCAAGTTGATAATATGCAAAACGACTGCATTTCAATAAAATTTATATATTCAAAAACCGCATTTTCAGTCACCGCCTTAATGCATTTTGCACAAGTGATAAATTTATAACAAAAGATTTCTAAGCAATACGAAAAAAAAAAATTGTTTCCTTCCATAAATTGCAGTGATTGAAATACGTGAAACACAATTTTATGGTTTATTCAACGGAAAAAGTTCTTAAAATATAAAATGGAGCTTCTTCGCTTAAAATTTATAGCACTCTGCAGCAAAACTGAAAAGCGCTATTTCTGTTGCAAACATTGCGATGATAAAGTTCCCGCGGAGAGTGTGCTTTTATTCTGAAAATTCGTTGCATTTCTGTTAGATATTCTCTAAATTCATTGTTATAAAACTAAGTGGGAGAACGAAGTATATTCACTCCATAAAGGCGGGAATTTAAAATACATGCAATTTGTTAGAACCGCACATTTCTACTGAAACACTATTAAAATGGAGGATTAATTCTTTATGAAAAGTGTAAAGAATAGGAAAAGGTTTACACCACATGAGATTTAAGAGAAAATTTGAGAAAAGTATAAAAGAATACTTCCTTAAAACTGACTACGTAAAATAGTGTACTATTGAAATCGTATATGTGCTTCTGTAGCTTTATATTTTTGCTGAAAGGAGTGACGATTTAATGGTTTGTCATATGCGTCGTGTCCGCGAAGAAAGTGATAACGGACCCCAACAACGGCGACCTAGTTGTTTTCTTCTGACAACAGATACCATAAAAAACTAGCCAGATTGGCTAATGTGAAGGCCAACTAAAGCCGCACATACAATTGACCAGCCTTAACCAAAGATTCGACATAGTACAGCAGTAAGCAGTAAAATAGTAGTCATTGGCATTCCTGATGTATATCGTTATGCCGCATTTACACGAATGACACAAAGTGTCAATAATAATGACTTCATGTCATTGGGTAGTGACTAACCATTTACACGACGCAAACTAATGACAAATAATTACTGATTGAGAGCTTTGTCACTACCTTTCATAACTTTATGGCGAATTTTAATTTTACAATAACAAACGTAGCAACCGGAGAATTTACACAAATGACAGATAGTGACAAGTCATATTGCGACAAAATTATTTGGGTAATGACAAAACAGACAAAATCCGCAATTTGTATTAACGCGTTGTTGGTAAAGTGCTCAGTTTATTTTAGTTAAATAATTCAATTATGGAAGAGGAAAAAAAGAGGCTTGTTTTGCTGCTCTGCTGATTTTGGAAGAGAAAGAAGAAGCCTGGTATGCCACACATGCGAAACGACCAAGAAAAGAAACGTCTTAATTGGTCCGTCTATTTTTTGAGAAGGAAACGATTTCTATACGAATTTAAGCTTCGAAAAAATGATCCAGAGCTATATACAAATTTCTTCGGTCTTGTGGTGATTTTGATTTCTTGTTTGAAAAAATCGCGCTACTAATTCAAAAGCAAGACACAAACATGCGGGAATCAATATATGTTCAGGGGAACGTCTTGCGATTTCTTGTGAGTGGTGATAGCTAGTAGTAACATTGCTCCTGAAGTTTGTGCAGCTATACACTGTGCTTTAAAGGAGGAATATCTAAAGTCAAATTAAAATTTTTGCAAGTAAAATTTTATTAAAAAATTTAATAGTAAAGATAATTTTAATTAAAAACAAATTAAGTTAATTAAACAAATCGTCGTCGATTGTATTTAACAATTGCTGCGCTAAATTTGCCTCCTCTGTTTGAGAAACATGCGGTTGTTGTTCTATAATCTGAAATTCCTGTATGCTGGTTGGAACTACATACAAACAAGACTAAATTTTTCATAACATAATAAGCGAGTTCATTTTTTTCACGCCTTGCCATTGTTCACTTATCATGTGCGAAATGCCTTTACACAGCAAGGATGCGTTAAATGACATTGGCGGATTAAATGGTGGTGTTTATCTAAGTTCTCATATTTCGATACGAAACAATTAATTTTTTCATTATTATTATACCCACCCTCCCTCCCTTATACAACCACTAAGAGTCAACGTCAACCGTGACTTAACGACTTTGCCTTACCTTTGCCATTCTGATATAAGCAAATCATTATATCTTTAACACCCCTTTTACCAAAACCCATCTCACCTATTCTTTAACAACATTCTGACTTCTGTAGTAAGTATACTGATACACAGTGAACAACTTTAAATTTCTTTAATTAATTAACCGCAACCGCACTTGTATCAATGACAAACTATCATAAAATGAGAAAATCCATTTTTATTTTGCGACTTGTCACTATTCAGTCATAATGAACAACACGCGTTTACACGGCATTTACATGATGTCAGTATGATGACAACACTTAGTGACAAAAGTTTTATGACCGAAATATTGACCAAAAAAGGACCGTTTACACGGTAGTGACAATTTATGACATAAATTATGACGAATATGTCACTCGTGTAAATCCGGCATTATTTTCGATCAAAACTTCACCTTAAAAAATAGAATATTCTTTTGGTGGTGGGATATTTGCTATTTCCTCTTTCATCAGCGTCACACTTAGACCTCGAATAGGCCCGTTGTGATTGCACGGTAGCAAAATAACACACAACCAAGCTGTCAATGAAAAGTCTATCTAGGAACTAGTTATCCAGAAAGACTTTCCACGTACGATTCGAAGCAGGGCATGAACAGAGGACGTGAGATATAATCTCCTTTTCCTCCTTTTTGCCCCTGCAGCTTCTACCGAAATAATTTGAGGAGAGCCAAAGCAAGACGCTTGGAGAGCTTAAGATCCGGCCTAGACCAGGTCTATCTGGTCGTGGTGCCAGTTGCCTATTCGTGGTTCGGTTAGTTACCGTGTGTTAGGCAGCCATTTACAGTTGGCAAGAGGTCTATTTCAAGATGCTTAGGGCAAACACACACCCACGCGGTGGCGGTGGCGGTGTTGGTTGCGGTTAAAAGCACAACATTGAAATGACTTCGCGCATTCACACCAAACGCAGTGGCGGTGATTTGCTGCATGCTGCATTCTAACTTCTCTCAGAGCAGTGGAGGTAAGTTCCTGCATGCTGCATTCTCACTGCCACCACCACGAGTGTTGCGAACTTAATTTTATTTGAAAAAGTGCTGTCATCGATGTTCTGTCACAACGCACCACCATGTCGATGTGTACCGACATTTACCGCGCCGCCGTCATCA
Organism: Leptarthrus brevirostris; assembly: GCA_964036015.1. NCBI lineage: Eukaryota > Metazoa > Arthropoda > Insecta > Diptera > Asilidae > Leptarthrus > Leptarthrus brevirostris. Next base: position 21,156,390 of record OZ038371.1, read on the forward strand.
CCGCTACGACTACCGCCACCGCCGTCGCGTTCATGTGCGCTTGCCTTTATACGACTAAATCTCTAGTGTAGTCTAGCGAGCTCGTCTTCCATGAAGTCTTCTGTGCCCTGAATCTCAGCAAGATGGTGTAAGACGTTCGCTTAGCCAGTGTGCACCATCTCGTGCCTTTCACTTGCTATTCCATCTTGCACTAGTGTGCCTATCTGATTTATGATAGTACGGATTTTCCTTCTTAGAAGTATCCTCTTAGAATTTTGTATTTCGTAAAAACCTATTCATGCTCTCCCAAATTAAATGATGCTGAGGGCTGCTGTGTTCCTTCGTCAGTCACAGGAAGGAGAGCAGCTCGCTCTCATCTAAGAAGTTTGGTTCGTTAAAGACGGGGTTTGCGGACTTAATTTAAAAGGATACAAGCTCTTTTATATACAAGGTGTAGGAAAACTCAGATCTTGTACCCTCTAAACAAATGATATTAATACCTTTACCCTTTCTTAGTTTAATGATAAAGACACTGTAGTAGCCAGGCTAGAACTGCAGTCCCATTCTTTATGATTGATCTCCAGTAACATGAACCACAGAACTTGAGAAGACTGGAGCGTCTTAGACACCAGATTAATACGACAGGTCGATAGCATGATAGCTAACCAGCTCCGCGAAGTAATACCTAACGGCAGTTCCGTGGGGAGAATGGTTGAAGAGGATGGCGGAGTGTGGTTTAGCACGTCGGCGCTGCATCGGCGGTGAATCGTGCATGCCAGTAGTACGGGCTACTGGTATATTTGGAAGATTCCTCGCCTTCTGGTCACACAAAAAAAAAACACATGTGTATCGTTTTAAGCGCGTATTTCACGAGACTGTTTGGTGAACGCGGCATAAAGGTGAACTTAAAGCCCCTGTGACTTTTACCAGTTGCATTCACTCTACAGTAAATTATCTCCCTAGGCTTACGTTCACGTATATTCACCATTGGGTGCCACAGCCTTATATTTCTACGCAATTATGCTGTAAAGAAGACAACGTTCATGTGTATGCTCTCTTTCCCGAAATATGTACATACGTGTGCGTATGTTAGAGCAACTTCTCAAACAGCACGGTTTTCATTGTAAATCGTGCTGATTGGCGGAATTAAAAATCCCTGTGCGCAACGCACTTTACACTTTGAAGTTTAAAAAATAAAAGAAATACACATATTTTTAAAAAGTAGTGGAAAATAGGTGCATACATTGCTACCGACACCACACAACCATATCAGCAGCCCATAGCGGCCCCATTGCATTTTACATTTCGGTATCAAAATTGTATCTTCAAATTAATAAATTGTTTTTGAAGTATTGGATTAAATCGTTCATTTCTTATTTCGATCCGATAATTGAAAATGTAAACACATTCAGAAGAACAGCTGTTGCGCACGTGCGAACACCGCCAACCGGAAATTTAGCTTGGTTACAAATGTGCTACTGGATCGGATGCGATGTAGAATATTTTTGGATGAGTGTTCCCAAAGGACTAGAAAAGTAGTGAACCGCACTTTTTCTTTCAAGTAAGGGTTTTCGAACACTCCCTTGCAGCCTTCCTCGATATAGAGGGTGCTTTTAACAATATCAGGGCAGAGGCGATAATAGCATCCTTGAGGAGGCACTTATTGACCTCATACTAAAAATCAGGGTCATCGTCTCCAGTTTGGGAGGATCTAATATTCAAAGAGAAGTCACTAGATGTATACCTCAGGGAGGTATCCTTTCACCATTCTTATGGAACATAATTCGGGATGAATTACTCATAGACCTAGAGTACTCAGGTCACAAGGTTATCCCCTATCCCGATATATTCAGGAAAGCACCCACCCACCTCTCTCGGAGACATAACCCACCTCCTATGAATTGCCCTATACTAAACGGGGTTAGGTTGAAACTGTGGAATCAGTTCAGATATTGTTATATTTCAATATTTTAAAGTTAAATCGTTCATCAATACCTTTTTATATGTACATATATAATATATAACAGATATCTATCTTAGGTCGCTCAATTTTACAAGTTTATTTTGAAATTTTTTGCCACATTCAATCGGGTCAAGTGCACATTTCGTGCATATTTTGTGTATATTTTGTAAATATCTAAGTCTGGTCCTAGATACAAAACGGAAGAATACTCGTGTAAAAAGACAATAGGGAAAAGATGGGATATGGAGCCACGCATTGTGCATTGGCTTACACAAGTGTCATATGTCCTATACTTACTTATGGGGTGATCGTCTGGTGGCTGGCACTGGATATATCTACCCATCACAAAGCGCTGGATAGGGTTCAGAAGATGGAAGCACTGCTGATAACAGGTACCCTTAAAACTACACCTTCTAAAGCCCTGAACACTATTCTCCACATTTTACTGGTAGATCTCTTTGGTAAGCAAACCGTATCCTTAGCTACCATTAGGCTTAACTCAATCCAGACCTGGAGACGAACTGACTTCGGTCACTCCAAAGTCTGGACGGGAGAACTGCCAACAACATCGACTATACCACGTCCAAGCTTTTCTTTGAAACTAAATTCGAATCCTCCATTCCCACCAGATCGGAAGGGGAGCAAGGTCCAGCCCAATGAGGGGAGTCAGTGCATCTGCACACTGACGGCTCCAAACTAAAAGGCAAAGTAGGTGGAGTTATATTCTCGGAGCATGTGGGCCTCGATATCTCATTTCGCTTACGTGAGTACTGGAGCGTGTATCAGGCTGAAATCATGGCTATAAAAGTAGTCGCGGACCGTCTGAATCATTTAACGCTACTTAGGTTAGGTAAGGTTAATGTGGCTGCCTAAGAAAGGCACACTTAGGCCAAAGAAGCCCATTGTGATAAAGATAACATATGTATTTTCGCAGAGAGTTGGGCCGCTATTAAATCCCTCACGTGATTATATACTACCTCCAAAACGGTTGTAGCATGTCACTGAGCTCTGAATGAGTAGCTGAGCATCTGAAAGTACAGCTCATCTGGGTGATTGCACATACTAATATTCTGGGTAACTGTAGAGCCGACGACCTAGCGTGAATCGGTACCACTCTTACTGATTCGGACATTAACCACCAGCTGGGAAAGCCGCCGGCCGCTTGCAAACTGGAACTTGCACAGATATATTTCAGGATTGCAAATGCAACCCTAGTCAAACATAGGAACCGGTTTTTGAGCTCCCCCTTCCTTGAAGAGCTAACCGAACGTCAGGGACCTTGCTCGATTAACCAGGAGTTCCAAATGGTTCCCGGTGGCGGGTTAGGGATTAACACCCTTTCCGTCCCAGCCAATTTTATATTGACTCCTCGAGAACTAGTTTCCGCTGGAGACACGGAACTCGCTCGATGTACAGAGAGTAACAGGTTTACCCGTTCATTTCGTTTCGAGTAAGGACTTCGGCCTATGATGCATCTACCTCTGGTTACACTAAGATAACGGTATTCTAGTTTTTGACTTTGAATTTTCCAACTTCGTGTTAACGCTTTTGCTTGTTCAGGTTCTACCCTAAGTTTAGTTTTGCTTTTTTTGTTTTGTTTTTCATTTTCAAAACTATATTGGGAATGTATCTTAGAGCTGCGGCTTACCTGGAGGCAATTCAAAATTTGTTTTGATATTTTTTAATTTTCTTCAATTGTGTCTACCTTCAGTTTTTTGAACATTTTAAGTAACTTTTAGTATTTTGTGTTCTTTTTTAAATAGTTTTAAGTATCTTTAATGATTTTTAATAATTGAAGTTTTTGGAATAGCGAAAATTTTGTAGAATCTTAAGAGACAAATTTAATTAAGAAAACTGTTTCCATTCTGATTGACCCCCCGACAAGATCCTCTGATCCCGTCCTTAGAACTCGACTTGGCTATTTAATCAAAAACTTTCTCTATTTCAAAGCTCTAGTGACATCTGCATGAAATCACACTTAACGGACCTACAATTTCTTAACGCACCCTAAATGTTTGCTGGTGTTACATACGATTAAATTATATTGAAAAAGTTTCTAACCTTCAAGAAATGTGCTATGAGGAGGTGCTTTAAAAAAACTTTTATTTATTTTCAGGTACAAGTTTTCATCCAGATTTCATTAACTATGAAAAGAAGCTTTCGACTTTAGTACATCCACCCCACCTGGTAGAAATGAACCAGATTTCCGGTTTCCTGTGAACCAACAGACGCATCCTTTCATTTGTATTTCTTATTGGTTAAAGACCAAAATCTTGCTTCTGTTGTGTAGCCCTTTTCTACCCAGCCACTTGTGGTAATTCTATTCAAGGTACACAAATTAAGAAGAAATCTCTTAATTTTCGAAGACTTATAAAAATATCCCTTCATGTGTAAATTACAACGACGGGTCTGTGACTGAACAATTAGACTTCACGGGTCAGTTAATGCCATGAATACTCATCCGGCCACAAAAGCAGCCTTGACGCACAATCTCAACCTCAACCCATCCCGATTCCAATTAACTATCACACTCGGGTACATTTGTGGTAACTAATTCAAAAGAATAGAAAAAAAGGTTTTTCTTCTCTGGGGAACGAGATAAATGTGACACGGGTTACAACATACTTTGCCGTCTGTTGATACTGGTCACGAATACAATACGGGTAAACTAGTGGTTCTTTTGACCAATTAATTGTAAAATGTAAAGCAATTAGACACAAGAGAAACACCTAAAGGAAAAAGTTTTAATTAAACCACAAGAGGATAATTGTGAAATCGTTTATGTCGTCGTATAGTCGTAGGTATATCTGTTTACCTTTAACGTTATAGTACGTTTACCTACCACTCCAATTTCGATATTACTTGTTCTTTGTTTATTTACAGCGACGTTTCAGATGCTGTTGCAGAAATTTTAGAAAAGCTGCGGCAAATTTAATCATTTCTGTTTTGCAGTTGAAAGATTTGAGCCGAAAAAGTAAAATTTAATTAGTTTTAGAAACGATCTGGCGGAACAAGCATACCTTTACTTGATGGAGTAGTGAGTTTTTGTAAAATAGTACAACAAGTGCAGTTCATATTTTTCGACCTACTGAATCAGATGCAATTTCTCTGAAGGACTAGATTAAGAATTTAATTATAAAAATTAATGCTGCGCCTTCATGCTGAGGTGGATATTTAATGAATACCCTAAAAGCTTAGCTTGCAAAATAGAAAGAATAATTAAAACTGGGAGACAAAGATATAAACCTGTCTTCATTATTTAAAGCAAAGTCTAATTTACGTGCACAGATGCTGTAGCTTTGAACATATTAACAGGGGTACCAACAGAGAAGTGCGGAAAAACGTGTTATAACGAGTTCTAGATAGGTATCCTTCGAGAGTATATTAACCGAAAGAAATAGCTAATAAATCCCAATAGATATCGTACAAATAATGCTGCTTAGATGGTAGGCAATTCATTGTCGAACAGTGGCAGTTATAGTATACGGTTTATAGTAAAATACTGGGATTTCAATAAATTTAAGCTTATGTGTCTGTTAATAAATCTTGCATTTTATTGACATTTTCACTTAAACCTGATAACAAACAGATGAGTTTGCAAAATGTAAATATACAAATTAACTTTGACTTCGTTGAAAATGATGTTAAACAACGAAGGCCCTAGAGTCGATCCTTGTGGAATCTTGCAATATATGTAAAATAATGCAGTTAGACGGATAAAAATTGATAAAATCCAAGTAAGAAAAACAAATTTGTTTTTTTAATTTATCGTAGCACAAGTTGTCATTTTTGACAATCTGCTTTTTCTTATGATGTTCCTACAATTTCCTGAATGAAAAACAATACAACAGATATACTCTATGAATCAGATACTTATTAACTAAGCGTGATATCAATTGAAGAAACAAACACGGCCCGTTCACCGAGTTTCAAAGAAAACTATAGATTGTTTTATCAATTTCATTTTCATCTAAGCAATGGAAGGACAACAGGAAACGATCAAAAGGACACTGAGGGTTGAATTGGGGGTTGGTGGTTCGAAATCTACCTTAAATTGTAGGTCTACTTGTAGTTGTTTTGTCGATTCAGGTGATATTCTTTTCTTGCCACAAGAGGTTCCGGAAACTAAACAGGGATGCAAAAGAGTATTAAAATTCCGATTAAAAGAGCGAGTAAAATTCAGATTAAAAGGGAAAGGAGGAAATTTCTAAGTCCCCGGTCATCCTTGTTAAGTACTGGGGGATGGGAGGAGGGGTTTAGACATTTAATCAAAATGACAATTAAAAATATAGTTTCTCATCTTTTATTACACGACAAACGGAAAATTTCTTGAAAGTCGAAATCATTTGAACCAAATTATGTTATATTTTTGAAAAGCCTACCCTACCATATCTTTGCAAAAATAAATTACAAAAAAACTTTTTTTTTCTTAATCGTAGCGCAATAATAGCAGGATTGTAAGTGGACTTGTTCAGGCGCCCGGGATCTAGCTGAAAGTTTCACAATTATAAATAACACACAAAGTTGGGATCTACGGGGGAGCGCAGAGAATATTTCCGGTCGGTGCTTATTTATAGTATAGTTCAGTATACAGCGAATCTTAAAAGAGTGTGGTGAGATTAAAAAATAAGTAGATGTCCAAAAGCGAAGCCATTGATTTGCAATAGAATAGATTAGAACGGCGGTCTTTGGACGGCGACCTTAATAAATTTTAACGTTGTTGAAATTAACAAAGTTTCCAAAAACGTTTCATCTGAGTGCATGTGTATGATCTTAGTTTATTTTTAAATTTATTTGTTTTATTTTACTTTTCTTTCTTTTTCCTTTCTTGGGATTGGGAGAGCGAAGGGAGGGATAGACCAGTTAACAAATGTTTTAAATAACTGCTGCTCCTCATAAGGAGGACATAGACGTGACCCTCTTCTAAGAACTATGCGTTAATAGGACCAAGTTTCAAGGGTTAGGTTCGCAGCAATTTAGACTATTTTATAGTCAAGTAACGGGTAAGGTAAGAACGTTCATGCTCGTTAGAAAACACATACAGGACGCAATGCTTTTAATTTCAGCACCGAGAATCTGGTGGTCGTGGTGATAGAGTCGGGGGCGCAAAAATGCTTGATAGCTTCGAAGTCGACTTTAAGGAATATTCGTAGAACAAATTGGGAAATCTCAGAAGTGGTCAAAAGTAGGTTGGAGGAGAGTTACCAAGTTGACAACTAAAGCATTCCTAGAATCCTGCTCTATTAGCAGAACACAGGATAAATCCAGGTCAACATGGTCCATTGTCAGGGAAAAAAACTATAACATTGGCAGTAAACTCAATTGATTCACTAAAATCCCCGGGTGATGATGGATTAAGACCAACGGCTTGTGTCGTTATACAAAAAGTATCTCTGGCTAGGACTCTGTAGTATAAGGAGTACAGACTGAGTGCTTAACTGTACCTCGATGCAGCGTTTAATAACGTTAAGACGGAAGTCATCTATAATCGGAAAAGTTAGTTCGTGCATAGGCGACGAAATTGTGAAAAGAGCAGAATGCAGGGTAACAATACCAGGGTAGTGGGGTACTATCACCGCTCCTGGGGTTGGCGGTTATGGATGAAATTTAGGATATACTAGAGAGTTTCACAGCTTCTGAGAGGCTCGAGTATGCACCTCGAACAGTGGTTTCAGCGTTAACAGCTCAAAAACGGCGCTTTTGCTTTTTTTTAACAAGAAGGAAGAAAATACCAGATTTCAGGCTAGGACGAAAAGATCTAACTCTTTCATGTGAGATAAACCGACTAAGGTTAATGCTAGACTCAAAACTTAACTGAAAGAGGAATAATGTAGAAGAGCGCATAGGAGAAAATTTGGGGTCAAATGGAGATTAAAGCCCAAGGTGGGCTGGGTATAACTGGGTGCTTGTGCACTACGCCAACAGCGGTTTTGGAGGATATGCGCGACCTGTCTTCATTGGGCATATACTGTAGAACTAAGACAGCGACTAGTGTAGTCCGATTGAAGGGTTATGGGTTGCTGAAAGAGAGGATAAAAGCGCATCCTATCATCCTTCGAAAGTTTAACTGCATCGACATGGAAATAGACATGGACTACCGGGTCCCTGCTATAATCTTCAATAGGATATTTAATATTAGGCAGCTAGAGAGAAATGGGACAAAAATGAATTGGAGCAAGCATCAGAGATCTCTATATATACGGATGGATCTAAAACCGGTGCAGGTACAGGAAAATGGCGTTTGCACGTATCATATAGACTGCTAGACAAAAACAATGTTTTTCAGCGAAAATAGCTGCGATTCACCGAGCGATCCTGCTAGTTTCTACGCGTATAGAGCCAGGTGGGCATTAAGGCTCTGGAAGCTCTGGTGGTAAAATCGAGGCTGGTGCAATTGTGAAAGAGCAGCCTAGACCTGATTTCCAGATGTAACTAAGTGACCCTATGTTGGGTTTTCGGACACAGGAATATTATAAGCAATGAGAAAGCGGGTGAATTGGCGAAAACGGTTCTGAAACGGATAGACCTGACGCGATCATCTATGTGAAAATTCCGATCAGCACTCTTAAGGTAGAAATTACAAGTGATGCAGAGAAAAAGGCTAGTAATCTGTGGAAAAAACCGGACACATGTTGCATTGCCAGACAACTGTAAGTATGAGGAGAACTAAATTACTCCTAAATAGTAGCAGAGCCGACACTTAGACCATAGGTAACCATGCCAAGAGCTTGAGTCGAGTCATAAATGATTTCTGCCACAGCTGTAGAGATCCGGCAGAAGTTGAATCAGTTCGACATGTGATCTGCCCTACCCTGGCGTCAAGAAGAAGCTGTTCAAAGCCTTTCTGAGATTCCTTAGGGTAGGAGGATGGTTATAGAGCAGGATCTTAAGTAAGGCCAGATTTGCATGAATTTATGAGGCAAAATGGACCATTCTGGTAGTCTAAGTAAGGCAGGCTTAGATGATTTTTAACCGACTTCTCAAAAACACAGAGGTTCTAAGTTCGACGCGTATTTTTAATTTTTTTTTTATTTATTTTTTTTTTTATGTCTGACCGGGCATAACTTCGTAACGCGTCGACCGATTTTGATGATTCTTTTTTTGTTGGGTAGAGTATGTTCACCGATTGGTACCGATTGGTTTTTGGTAGGGTGGAGGTGGGGGGTGGGGGTGAAACCTAACTTTGTAACGCGTGGTCCGATTTGGATGGTTCTTTTTTTGTTGTACAGAGTATGATCCCCCATTGCTAATAGGAGAAAAAAATTTGGCCTAGGGTGGGGGAGGGGGGAGGGGTAGGCTAACTTTGTAACGAGTGGACCGATTTGGATAATTCTTTTTCTGTTCGGTAGAGTATGTTCCGCGGTTGATACCAGTAGAAAAAAATTTTGGAGTGATGGGGGTGGGGGTGGGGGTGGAACCTAACTTTGTAACGCGTGGTCCGATTTCGATGGTTCTTTTTCTGTTGTATAGAGTATGATCCCCCATTGCTAATAGGAGAATAATTTGGTCCTATGGTGAAAGGTGTGGGTGGGGGGGAGGGGTTGTCTAACTTCGTAACGCGTGGACCGATTTGGATAATTCTTTTTTTATTGGGTAGAATATGATGCTTGGTTGATACTACGAGAAAACAAATGTTGCTGGGGGGGGGGGGGGGTAGAGTGGAACCTAACTTTTTAACACGTGGACCGATTTCGATGGTTCTTTTGCTGTTGTATACAGTGTGATCACCCATTGCTAATAGAAGAATAATTTGGCCCATGGTGGGGGGTTGGGCGAGGGGAGGAGTAGTCTAACTTCGTAACGCGTGGACCGATTTGGATATTTCTTTTTCTTTTGGGTAGAGTATGCTCGCTGGTTGGTACCACGAGAAAAAAAATTGTTGGTTTGGTTGGGGTGGGAGAAGGGGGGTGGAACCTAACTTTGTAACGCGTGGACCGGTTTGGATGGTTCTTTTGCTGTTGTATAGTGTGATCCCCCATTGCTAATCGGAGAATAATTTGGTCCTATGGGGGTGGTGGGGGAGGGGAAGGGATAGTAACTTCGTAATGCGTGGACCGATTTCGATGATTCCTTTTCTGTTCAGTAGAGTATGTTCCTTGATTGATACCATGAGAAGAAAAGTTTAGTGGAATGGGGGTGGGGTAGGGAGTTATAACTAACTTTTAACGCGTGGACCGATTTGGGTGGTTCTTTTCATTGCATAGAGTCGAAGACACTAAAAAGTGAAAAATAAAATAGTTTTTAAAAAAAAAGTTGAACCGACTTCACAAAAAGCGCTAAAAAGCATAAAATAATTTTTAATTTTATATCTATTACGACATTTTGAAGTCGGTGCAAATTTAACAAATAAAACAACTACAGAACCACAATTGAAAATTTACGTAATTCTACCTGAACGTTTCAGCTCACGGGATCAAAAGGAAGGACGATTAAATACTTTTGTTGTAGTTGTTTGGTTTGTTAAATTTGCACCGACTTCAAAATGTCGTAATAGATATAACATTAAAAATTATTTTATGCTTTTTAGCGCTTTTTGTGAAGTCGGTTCAACTTTTTTTTAAAAACTATTTTATGGTAGTACCTCTTTAACCTAATCTAACCGTCCATTCCTTTAGTGGAGACATACGGAAAATAACCTACAATGAAACTTCGACGTGGCACAAGTTTGCTTCTTTTTGTGAAGCTTTATTATAATAGAGTCCATCCAAAACATTGTAAAAGGGCGAGCTGAGAGAAAGAAATTAAACAATTATCTAGAAACATGAGCAAGGAGCAATTGCGATTTTATTATTTGTAAAGCTGTTTTCTCTAAAGATCGAATATGCTATAAATAAGTCGTAAAACTCCTTTTAAAATCCAATCAACAAATATCAGGAAATTAAAAAAACAACAATCCGACTTGAATCAGTGCATATTCTTGACGACGGTAACAAGGTTCAAAATCTTCCTTAGGTTGCAATCGATCCCATACGAATTTTCACAGAATTCAGAAGACGTGCAATTCAGCAAATATGTATCTGAGTCGGTAGGTGGCCCACTCCCGTTGAACATAAAACATTCAAATCACTGCACTTGCCCATGATTCCCTTTGAATACGAAATCGTGTACAAGTTTCAACCTACTTTGCATATATTTCGTATCACAAGCTCTTTTACAATGTGATTTTATTTTTCACTCAGTTTTCTTCCAAATATTTGTTATCGAAGTGGAGAAAATTGAATTTGATGAATATCATTTCTTCGGTATGAACAAGGTGCTCGGATTATTCTTGCTGAGGAATCTAATACAATGTAAGGTCTATCTGATATTTTTCCGGGGCGAAAATCTGTTAATGAACTCAGTCAGACTGAAAAAGAAGGTCGGCTTGAAGCTGGGCGAAGTATGTTTTCTTCAAATATAATTCGCAACAATTGAAACGGTTTGGGATGAATAAAACATGAAATGTAAGCGAAACAAAAAACTTGGGACAAACATTCCTTCTGGCAGTTTAAGTAGTGCAGATATCGCTTGCTCCTGCAGGAGAACAACTCACGGAGAAGGACTTAGAGTGCAATTTTAAAAGTAGAAGGTACTTAAATTGCATTCTAGCAAAAGGTAAAAACTCAGATTGTGTACAGAGGTGGAAAATATCTGAAGGAAATTTATGCTACTGGGTAAGGCTACACAGATATGCTACATTAGTTGCATATGCTATGGCTATATGTTGAAGTTGGTTTATATTAAACTTATACGTGCATCCGTGGAGCAGGACACATAAGTCACGTACTCCAATTTCGCACAGTCTGTCGTCGAAATCATTTGCAAAGATGTTTACCTGCAATTAATGCACTCGTTGAAAATACAACTACACCTTTTTACAAATCAAATTTATTTACCATATAATATTCACTGTAGGAGTTACCAAACATATTCTTGTGAAGTACCACTTTCCAGGTTCGAATAACATTTTCTGTAACATTTTGCACTTTAGTAAGTAAACTAAACCGAACAAATTAGATCCAAGTTTCCGTGCAAAAAGGTGAACTTGGCGAATATCTTGGTCGACATGAAGTGTCAATTTGTTTTCATTATTGGCTTTCGCTGCTATGGTTATTGGCTAAGCACTCTTGAATGATGAGGTAGATATGGGAGTGTTTCTTTTATATCGATTCTGGGATGTACGTAAGTCCTATTACTGCCAAGTACTTCGTAAATCTCCTACGTCGGATGAATACCTATTGAAAAATTTTCTTTCGTGTACGAAATAAAGCAAACATTTCCATTTTTAAAGGGACGCCATTATATGAGGTTCAAGAATTATGTTCAAAGAACTTGAAAAAAAAAAAGATTGGAATTTATTGAATGGTATATGTATCATGGAGCTCCATGTGTACTTTCTGGATAAGCTCTTAAAGAACATAATGTTTTATCAAAAAATGAACAGTATAAGCTATGAAAAGGTGCTTCGCATGTGGGACAAGTCTGTCGTAAACGAGAAAGATCTGAACTCAAAAAATCAGACGAATGTAATAATAGTCGTTTGAAGTATTTTGATTTTTTAATATCGTCCTTACGTACGTATACGTAAGCAATTATTAAAGCAATAAGGCGGATTATGGGCTCTTTTCAACATGATTTCAAGAAGTACTAATCTTCTTCAATTTGTCAGCGTCAATCCACCTGCCATTGAGGCTGAAAGGTAGCTTAACTGATTTGTGACCAAATCAATCATAATATTCTCGTATGCAAACTTATGGTTCTTACCCTCCTTTTTATGGCAACTGTATTAACTCGTACCTTTGAAAGCAAACGCATATAGTGTACCACAGCGAAGCCATCTTGGCCCACTGCTTATTAATATTTTTGGTTAATGACATATCGATTCTCGGCCTTTTGAATTTTTTATAGGGTAGCAGGCCCACAAAAATTGTATGAAATTGAGGAATATTGAAAACTTGCTTAGTTCAGCACTTGAGAAATCAAAATGAATATTAGTCTTTTTAATCTACTTTAATATTCAGAATTCCGCCATTATAAAGGTGTTTCACATAAGGTGTGCGAAAATAAGTTGGGTGATAGATGCCACCATGGGGTCTACTCAACCGCTTATGAGTTACAGTGTGATTTATAAATTATAAATTTTTATGGTATGCACTGCATAATATCATTATTTTATTTTCAACTACTCAACGCAGCGACATCAAACAAACGATAAAAAACTATGATTTCAAAATGCCAACAGTACTGATTTACAGTCAAAACGTGAAAAAAATATTTCTGGGCCTGGAGAACAGAGCGTTTCTGCACCGTGGACGGATGAATCGCAGTTTACCTTGGATGGTACCACAAATTTCCACAACCTCCATATCTGATCGGATACTACCACATAAGAGAAGGAGCCCAAATTCTGTGCCAATGAAACGATTGATTTTGCCGCAAGTGCTGGATAAACATCTTACTTTAAATGGTTTGCTGTTGTATATAGTGTGATCCCCCATAGCTAATAGGAGGATAATTTGGCCCAAAGGTGGAGGGTTAGGGAGGGGGAGGAGTAGTCTAATTTCGTAACGCGTAGACCGATTTAGATAATTATATTTGTGTTGGGTAGACTATGGTTGATACCGCGAGAAAAAAAGATGTTGGTGTGGGTCAGTGGGTTGTGGGGGGGGCCTTACTTTGTAACGCGTGGTCCGATTTGGATGGCTCTTTTGCTGTTGTATAGAGTGTGACCCCATTGCTAGTAGGATAAAAAATTTGGCCTAGGGTGCGGGAGGGGGGAGGGGTATTCTAACTTTGTAAGGCGTGTACCGATTTGGATAATTCTTTTTCTGTTGGTTAGAGTATGTTCCCTGGTTTATATCACGAGAAAAAAATATTGGAGAGATGTGGGGGGGGGGGCCCTAACTTTGTAGCGCGTGGACAGATTTGGATGGTTCTTTTGCTGTTGTATAGAGTGTGATCCCTCACAGCTAATTGGAAAATAATTTGGTCCTAAAGTTGAGGTAGTTTAACTTCGTAACGCGTGTTTCCTGATTGATTCCCCAGGAAAAAAAATTTTGATGGGATGGGGGTGGGATGGAGGTTGAACCTAACTTTTTAACCCGTGGAGCGATTTGTATGGTTCTTTTTTTATTGTACATAATAGAAGACATTATATTTATTATACTTACAACATTTTGAAGGCATTATTACATGAAAGATGTCACGACGCTGGATTGGACGAAGTGCACCGATTCCTTGGCCAGCTAGATCTCCAGGTCTTACTTCATTGTACACTCTTGCACTCTTTTTATGGAAAACAGTGAAGGATGACGTTAGCAGAATTGGGACTACAGCGACGAAAATACGGGAGAGGCTGACTGCATTACAAGGGATTAATTGACGTAGATAGAAAGTGGCGGAGGACATATCGGACATCTTTTGTAAAATAATAACATTGATTGTAAAAAGTTTCGAATTTAATAAAAAGGATTTTAGGGTAAGTATGAGAGTATCAGGTGTTTTCGGTTTAAATTTCTACATCCTTTCTCTACTTGGAGATGTCGCGCTTTTTGGAAAGGTAATAAAATGGCAAATTTAGTAAAAATGAAAGATAGATGTATTAATTATATGAATTTTGCAGAAAGTTTTGGAAAATGCTGAATTTTAAGTACAGTAGAACGCCGATTATCCGAACGCCGATTAACCGAATCGCCAATAATCCGAATCGGTCCTAAGCGTAATATAAAAAATTAAAACCAAGTAATTTTTCAATAAAAACAAGTGATCGAGATGTTCAAGTGAGCGTTATTGTAGAACTGTGTTTGTTGAACTTAATAAAGTTTATTCTATGTGTGACAGTTCGTTTTTCTTTATTACCAGTCAATGTCCGATTATCCGAATTTTCGATTATCCGAATCGACCCCGGTCCCAATTAATTCGGATAATCGGCGTTCTACTGTAATCGCAAATTTTTTTTAAATTTTGGAAGTGACTGTTCGTGCAATGGTACTCCTACCAACACGAAAAAAATAATTATCTAAATCGGTCTACGCGTTACGAAGTTAGACAACCCCTCCCCCCTGGAAAGATCCTTGGGATAGTGGATTTCTAGTGTTTCTTTCATGTCGCTGCGTTGAGCAGATCAAAAGGTATAGATAAAATAGTGATGTAGATACCACGAATATTTCAAGTTTATGAATCCCCCCCCCCTTATCCCCCGTGTTATACACTTTCTTGTTTGCATAGGTGAGATCAACCACCCCACTTATTTTGGCACATCTTGTATGTACATAAATCAGTTACGTGCTTTAAAAGGCAAGGGCTCATTGAATTTGTTACGCTTTGTTATTATACGGGGAATGTAGTAATTGATGTAAAGTTAAAAACTATTTTAAGCGTATTAGCGCTTTTTGTGAAGTCAGTTTAACTTATTTTTAAACTGTTATATTTTTTTCACTTTTTAGTTTCCTTATTGCTTCTACGAACAAAAATTCCAGTTGCAGAAGTAGTGCACTCTATAAAAAAGAAACAGAATTATCCAAATACGACATTATATAACGAAATTAATCACGGTCAACCTTTCATATTCTCAATTAAGATACAAATTTCTTACTATGGCGCTAGTACACCAGAGTACCGAGAGTACCTAAGGCAAAAGAAAATCATCATAGTCAGAGAATCGTCGTAGTCACTCTAGGTACAAAATGTTTATCATTTACTAATGAGGAAACATATTCTGTACAACAGAATGAAAATTATCAAAAGCGGTCCACGCTTTACGATGCTAGGTGTTGCCTTCCTCCAATTCCCACCATAAACCAGAATTTTTGTTATGATACAAATAGATACTCTAGGAATTCAGAGTCATCTAAATTAGTTCACGTGCTACAAAGTTAGACTGTCTACCTTTCCCTCACCCCTACCCTTGGTCAACATTTATTCTCATTAGGGCTTCACGATACTCGAGATAAATCTCGCTGCCGGTATCGGTCTCGACACGATACCGAGACCGGCAGCGAGACCAATATCAATGGTAACAGTACGATACCGAGAGCGAGATTGAGGTGACGAGAGTGGACGAGATATTAGTTTTTATCATTTTATTGTGGAAAATTTTTTTTAGTTGTTTCAGCTTTTATGTCGCTCCGAAAAATTCCAATTGTGTGATTTATGGGGCATATAAGTATACACTGCTCTCCCCAATCGCTTCTTTCTACATTATTTCCTTCTTCAGATATTTGCGCTTTATCCCCAATAGCAAACAAGAGCCTTTGATACCTTATTTTGACGATGGAAATATGAAGAAAATGCATATATACATAGATATATCACTTGTCCTCGCTCCCCGTTATTCCACCGAAATACCCTTTTTGTATCTTACCGAGAGCGAGATCGCACCAAGACTGGCCTTTATCTCGCCGAGATCGAGATCGAGAGCGAGATCGTCTTCACCTTGACGAGACCAAGACCGAGATCTGCCAAAGTCTCGGTCTTGTCTCGGTGCCGTGAAGCCCTAATTCTCATAGTAGCAATGGGGGATACTTTATACAACACACTAGATTCACCTATTTATTTAAGCAGTTGGGTAACGCCCCACCTCACCCTACCCTATTCCATCCCGCCCCGTAAATTTTTGTAGTGGTACCAATGGGGCAACATCTTCTACACACTAAAAGAAAAATCATCCAAATCGGTCCACTCGTTTCGAAGTTATCCCACCCCCCTCGCAACATAGATCAAAATTCATCCTCATATTAGCAATTGGGGATAATATATATCAAAAAAATCATCCAAATCGGTGTACGGGTTAAGAAGTTAGCATCCACCCCCTCTCCCACTTCACCCTCACCGTTTAAATTGTTATTATGGCGGTGCTAATGAGAGAGATCGGTGCACCCACCCGTTACGAAGTAAGACTTCATCCTCTCTCCTCCCCCACCAACCTTAGGACAGTTTTACTCAATTATTTACAATGTGCTAGGCATTATAAACTCTTGTTGTGTAAAACATTTTTCTTCATTACATACTTCATCGGTAAAGTTTTCCTTTTCGTTAACTGGGGCGAAATTTTTCCGATGCTACCCGTTGAACATGCTTCTAATTGCCTAAAACATAGTAAGCTGGTCTTTCCTTCTCGGGGAAATCACTGCAAACTTATCATTAGCGGCCGTTGAAGTATTACATAACGCAGTTAGAGGGGGAGGGGGGGGGGGTCTTGTGAAACGTTACGGTGCGTTATATGGGGAGGGGCTCAAGAACATAAAGTTGTTGTAAAAACGTTACGTAACATAAAGATGTTGTAAAAATTAAAAGACCTAACTTTTAACTCGTGACGTACGGCTAATTTTTATGGTATATCTACAGTACACATATTTTTTTTACATACGAAGAGTGTCAGAAGTATATATACGGCAAATAAGCACAATAGACCGTGTACCTACCACGAGTCCATAGTTTGGACTATAAGAATCCGACCGTTGCGGTCAAGCAAAACCACCTAAACTATAAGCCATGAACTTACGAATTTCAGGCACACACACTAAGCCCAAAATGGTCTGAAATTTCGTTTAATTTACATTGCTTCTTATTCCGGTATTTTGCGCAATATAATTGACATTTTTAGGTAAAAATAATCATCTGAGCGTAAAGTAGCGTTGAGGGGGTAACGCGAAACGTTACGGCGCATTACAAGGGGGAGGGGGGTCAGAAATCTTCAAAAACTGCGTTACGTAATACTTGAACGGCCCTTTATTTCATATTGTCATAAACTCTAGATCTGCCATATGCCCGTATACCGCAGGGATCAGTTCTTTCACCAAACTTTTTTCTACTTTTATTATTGATCTCTTATCTCCCACTTTCAACTCAATTAAGGGTTTCGCTCAGTGCCGGATTAACGGGCTGAAGGCAAAGTTATGTTGTGTAAAACGTGTTTAAAGTCTGAGATGAAATGCTACTGAACTGCAGCGTGTGTTTAAAAGCTTTGTGCCTCTGGGAATTTTAGATATTCCGGCATGAAATTTTCAGAAGTTATCCTAAAGTCTAAATATTTTTTCGAGCTATCTAGGTGGATGTAGGCCCTTAAGAATCTTAAAATATAACCACTGTTCTTGCGGAATACGATTAGTTAAATCCACGTCATATACAGAGGAATTACTATTGTGTACATCATATGTTGAGTTTTCTGTCACATGCTAACAATTCTTTTTTAAATCATAACAATTGACAATAAACTGTAGTCTCTGACCCCAAAGTAAGCTGACTCCAATAAATCCACGCGTCATATTTTCCAATGCCATTCATGTACAAGGTCCAGTGCTATTATGGAAATGCTGATTTTATTGGGAGCATAGTCTACAACCATAAAATGAATTTTCGCCCGCCCGTAACATTAAAGCGCTGAGATAGTGGCGATATCTGCTTCCAATGGTTTTGCAGATGGAAGCAAGCCCCACGTTTTCTCGTACCTACCGCGGATGAAAGCTTAAACACAAACGCTTGAATCTACGTCAGTTAAAAATTGTTCCAAGCTCCAAGCTGCACAGAAGGTGTTTTTCAATAGCCCATAAAGTGCTTCCCGTAAAAGGGTATCTGTGAGAAAAGTTGTTCAACGAATGCCCAGGTGTTATGTGATTTATAACGCTTGCGGTAGAAGATTTTTGGCCAAAAAATTTCTTCTGGATTCAGGATATCGAGGATGCTGGATAGAGGAAGCTAAAGTGCAGATATGTTCTTTGCTCTGTAACCTGTGTTTGTAGCACAGTTCAGTTTACAATCTCACGTAACTGGAAAATATTTCATTGAAAATGCCATGTAGCAGATGGTCCGTGAGTTGGACCGTAACTTTGAATGATTTTACCAAATCCCGAAAACTTAACGTCTGCCATTGGATAAAATGGAAATTTAGGAGTAGATGTAAAAGCTCACAGAAGGTAAGTACAGAAATTTTATGTGTTACATATGGACCTACGTACATACATGTCTGTTTGGAAAATGATTCCTGCGGTTCACTTCAGATGTTCCAAAAGTTTTTATGTGTGAAATAAATTTCTACAAAATATCAAAAAGTGTAGTTTTTAGATGATTAGAGTGAACTTAATTAATGCATAAAATTACACTATTCTCAGCAGGTATCCGGGTGGAAAAATCTTTCAGTTAATAAAATTGTTTCCGCAAATATAGTTTATGGAGTTCTTACAACAAATAGAGAACTCTAGAGAGCTATATCAATCAGAAAATTGTGATTTTCTTTCGGAAGTGGCTTAAGTAATCAAACAACTACAGCAAAAGTATTTAATCGTCTTTTCTTATGATTCCGCCAGCTGAAACGTTCAGGAAGTATTATGTATTATTTTCAATTGTGGCTATGTAGTTGTTTTATTTGTTTAATTTGCACCGACTTGAAAATGTCGTAATAGATATTAGCCCCCTACCCCCACCTGCATCCCACCGTGGTATCAATCAAGGAACGTACTCTACCGAACAGAAAAAGAATCATATAAACCGATCCACGCGTTACGAAGTTAGACTACCCCTCCTCTCTCCCACCCCCACCATAGGACCAAATTATTCTACTATTAGCAATGTGGGATCACACTCTATACGACAGCAAAATAACCCTCCAAATCGGCCACGCGTTACAAACCCCCCCCCCCCCCAATTTTTCTTCTCGTGGGAACAGGGAACATACTCTACACAACAGAAAAAGAATTATCCAAATCGGTCCTCTTGTTACGAAGTTAGACTACGCCTCCCCCATCCTAGGCCAAATTTTTTCTCCTATTAGCAATGGGGCATCATACTCTGTACAACCAAAATTTTTTTCGACATGGTACCAATCTACCCGACAAAAAAAAGAATCATCAAAATCGGTCAACGCGTTACGAAATTATGCCCGGTCAGACATAAAAAAAAAAATCTACACGTCGAACTTATAACCTATTTTTTATTGGGAAGTCGGTTAAAAAACTGTTTTAAGTCTCCAGGGTGCCCCTATATCTCCACAAATGATAAAATAACCATGTGCATATTGCAAAAATGCCTTAAATTGCAAAAAAAAAACCAAAAACAGGATTGATTGGCCAATTAGGGTGATTCCCCTCCCCAACGAGCAGAACGAAGCGTACCAACGCACTCAGTACCATCGTAAACGAGGGTAGTGGTGGTGGGGGGAGGGGGGCAGGATTTCGCAGCCGTCCCCGAACTGTCCTAAATTTACATAATTTTTACGAGAATAAGCGTAGGTAGGAGAATCGTTTTGCACAAAGGTTATAATGCATGAACC
The DNA here is from genome assembly GCA_964036015.1 of Leptarthrus brevirostris. NCBI lineage: Eukaryota > Metazoa > Arthropoda > Insecta > Diptera > Asilidae > Leptarthrus > Leptarthrus brevirostris. The sequence goes on from OZ038371.1 coordinate 21,176,576, forward strand.
AAATCGGATGACTCTTTCTCAGTAATTTACACTATATTGCTCTATTAATAGCAGGATAACCATTTTTTTACGTAAGACAGGAATTGGATAAAAGCGGGTGGATCGGAAAAGCGTTAACCTTCAATTTCGTATCTAGTAACCCCTTGTAGTACATGGGGCGAGAGAACATACCCTATTCGATACAACGATTGGAAGTGTACCTACAATTTCGAACCACCGACATTCGAACTTGGGGGCGGGTTGGAAGGAAGGACGACTTATTCCCAAATTTCTACCAAAATCAAACCTTTGAACCTATGAGCCTGTCGAAAACTTTTCGGGAGGACTTGGGGTTTTACTCCGAAGATGATTTTCTGGTTATGCAATACGATTGTCAAACCAATTGTTACCTATGCCACCTTGGTCTGATGGTCAAAAGTCAACAGTCAGCAATCGCCAAATGCGCAAGCTACAGTGGCTTGCCTGCCACTTTAAAAGATGTCTTAAATGAGGATTTGTCCAGCCGTTGCTATGGAGGCTGTAATTGGACTCCCTCTATACATATCTATCATAAAACCGGCTACAATTAGTTTGCGAGAGTCCAATTCACATCTAATATGCCAATTGGTGACAAGGGTCACTCTAAAGAACCACATGATTAAGAAACTGCACTTCGGCAGCAGATTCAGACTTTTCTTTCCTGAGCGAGCATACAAGAACGGCGATGGTCCAAGTAAGGACCCTGGTAGCCTCAAATGGTTCACTGATAGCTCAAAAATGGAATATGGTACTTGTGCTGGTGTCTTTGAACCCAACACTATGGTTTCGATTTCATTGGGTAAATGGCCCAGTTCCTTTCAAGCCGTTCAATCCATACCGCCGAAATTTTTCGCACTTATCAACGTCAACAAATGACTGAAAGGTGCTAATAAAATTGACCTTCTTGCCTACATGAGGGTAGCTGAGGGTTTTTTACAGTAGTAGGGGTTTTGGCAAAGAAGACCTTCATAGGCTTAGTGCTCACAATATGAGTAGCCCATTAATATTAAATAAACAATAGGGTAAGGATGGTTTAGGGGCAGAAAATAACTTCGTTATACGTGGACCGATTCCGATAATGCTTTTTTGTTGCAGAGAATATGTTTCCCCATGTTAAATATGTTAGTGGTGTGGTAGGAGGAGCAGAACATTTCTTCATAAGCCGCAGACCAGTGTGGATGATACTTTTTCTGTTATAGGGAATATGTTCCCGCAATGTTATTATAAGACAAATTTTGAACCTGTGCTCGGGGAGGTTAGCCTAACTTCGTAAAGAGACTTCGTAAAGGCAAACATTTTGGCCTTATTATAGGACTGGGAGGAGGCGTGGCACCTAGCTTCGTATCACGAACATAATTTTTTCTGTGTCAAATTAGGCCGTGTCAACTTCAATTTCTCATTGAATCGGTCCAATAGTTCAATCCTTTCGAATCACAATAAATCGTGGTCATGCCCTTTCCGGCCGATATGGTTGTCTTTGTCATATTTAGAGAGTATTCACTCGAAAAAATCCTTTGTTTTGCTTTTTACTTGGCATCTGGATCATAATAATGGATGCAGGTTTCAACAACTGTCACGACTGGATACAAAAACTTCTCCTCCAAATTTTGTTTAAAGAGGTTCAAACACTGCTTCGAAACTTCCGCGTGTTGCCCACCAGAATACCCGCTGAATCGACAACTTTCTCACTCGTTAGCATCTAAAATATTATATTTGGAAAGACTTCAAATGGAGCTAAAACATAAAGTGGATTTAAAAAAAACATATTTTACGTTGCAATCCCTAATAATCTCTCTCCTCATAATTAAAAATCAGCACGTTAATTCTCACATAATTGACGATGAGCTTAGATCGCAGGAAAGTCAAAGTTGTTAAATATAATACGATAATACTTAAAAAGTACCAAAGTAAAAATTGTTCTTCACTTTAAAAATTAAGAACCTAGGTGTCTACACCATTTACAAAAATTTCTTTCAGTTTTATTCCAGAAACAATAATTTCAAACTTGCCACGAAAAAGTCACAAAGAGTATTTTAACAGCTCAGAGCTCTTTCATATTTAAAACATGACATCTGCTAAATTATAACAAAAGATGAGTCAGCAAATCCCTTCAAGAATTATAATAAAATTCTGAAGCCGCAAAATTTAAACAAGCTTCTGCTGCAGCGCACAAAGTCAAAAGTTCGCACGATTTTAAATTTCATAACAATAATTTAGGGATCCCACTCATCCACGACACTTATCCGCTTTTATCTATTCTTCTGAATTCTGCTACAGTGTAAAAGTTTTACAATTTTATAAGTTTTGGACTTTTTAGTTTGAGTTTTATAAGCCGAAAAGTTTCTAGAGTCTACTAGACTTGGCACTGTATGAACTAGGACTCAGGAAGTTGATAGAGCCTGAAGAAGATGTTTTTTCTTCTCTGGTCTTATTCAACACTTCCCTTTGCCTCTTTCATCTTTTTCCTAACAATTCGAACATTTTAGTTTCAAACTACAATCGTCTGGACGGCGGAATTTAGGTTTTTTTGTAGCTTTTTCTCTCATTGTCAAAGTTAAAACCAAGAGAGCTTAAAAGGACAATACTCACGCCTCCAATTGAAATTTGTTCAAATGACAAATGTTTTTGTCAGTGCTTGGAAAAATTGAAACTTCACATCAGAATGGGGTCCAGGAAGCAAGATAATATCTGGTTACCACTTGTGTGGCAAATTCAAGTATGAGCTCGGAAATAATGTTAAGGATACCTACATCTGCGTCTATGTTTTTTTATGACATTTCTCTTTTAAGCTTAGGAATTTCAGGAGCATCACTGTAATTGTGTGTATCCACACTCATATAGTTTTTCTCTACGTGTCTGGGATTCAAGTAGGTGCTGCTCGAGGATGGAACCTTGTTTGTCTGAATGGAAATCCGTCTGATAAAATGTTAATAAAGTCTGCAAGTTTATTTACTATTTTTTTAAATACAAAATAAAAAAAACTTCATTTACGGATTGCAAATGTAGAACTTTCCACCTGAAATCTTGATAATCCGTTTTTAAAGTAATAATTGAGTATACAGGGTGTCCTCAAAGTCGGGAATCGGCTGAATATCTCGAAAAATATGGTTTTGATCGGGAAACAAAAACACGCATTTAATATTTTTGGAAAAGCTATAAAATAATACCAAGATTAACCATCCACCATGCGAATGGGGACTGAGTCGATTTGAGTCAAATATAATATCTTAAATAGCAGCCCCCATATCTTATTGCAGTTTCGTATACTTTGAGTGGGTGAAAATAAACAACTTTTGTCTCAAGAATTTTTTTTGAAAACCTAAATATTTTGGGTTTTTTGAGGAAAAAATTGAAAATTTTGGAATTTTGAACATTTTTTACTCGAAAATGGTTAGGTTAACTATTCAGGAGCAAATATGTTTTAATTTTTACAGAGACTCTGATCAAATTTTATGAAAATTGTTTTATGCACTTTCTGGTGCAATTAAAACTGCATAATGGCAGAACATCCAGGAAATGCATAAAAATTTTGGAACAATTTTAGCGGTTTCAAAAATTTTCAAACTCAAAAAATTTACGTTTTCAAAAAACAAATTTTATGCTTTTGGGGCTCTATGGGCTTGGCGGATTAATTAAGACACTTACTTAGTAACAAATGTTCACAGTTTTTCACTTCACTGATTAGTTCGTTTCAAAATTTACTCTTATCATTTAACTAGTTAAAACACTAAATTAACTCTTCACCATATCACAAGTAATCTCTTCGCAGTCTACATCACGACTAAAATATCCAGGCTACTCATCCCTATTTATACTACTTAATTCTGAAAAGTTCAGCCACTTAGTTCTGGATAATTCTTTCCTTAATTGTCACCTCACATATTCACCACAGGATCAAGTCGTCCTAGACTTCCTACATTTGACATTTGCTTTCCTTGATTTCTGATCACCTGAGGCATACGCATTACACGGTTCACTATTTCCCTTTTTGTGACCTACCTCGTGCATTTTGCAATACGAATCTGCAATAAAAAATGGGGGTTTCTATTTAAGATTTCGAATTTGCTGCCCGCTCCTTCCACAGAGACAGTGGTGGAGGTTAATTTCGGTATTATTTGATAGTTTTTCCAAAAATATAAATCAATCATTTTCTAATACGCATAGAAGATCAAGCCCCCTTCCTCCCCCATACACTCCTTTCGACAACTACGCAGCATTACCATTTCCTTACTTATCCAACTATGTATCACTCTATTATGGATGACATTCATCTCCCGTAACTTATTACGTTCCAGTTTTAGTTACCAACACTTATGCGTGCATAACTCCTATAGAGGAAAAATGGTTATTTCTCATAGTCGTTCATTTTGTAAGCCTTTTGAATAAAGTCTGAAGGCTGCAGGAACGCACTCTAGCCAGAGCTCCTGTAATAATATGCCTGCGGGCTTTTCAAAATATGACAAGCTATAGTTTCTCCACCCAAAATTGTAGGGCATCAAACGAATTCAGTGTCACTGCTGTTATTCTGATTGATTATATGTATAATTGAAAAGCACCAAATTTTCGCCAACGGCAGAACATTCGAGAGAACCTATAACATTTAGGTGTCCAGAGTATAACTGCACATTGATGGTTGTTGAAATACCGTTTTTCGCTCTAATAATGAACGGTATATGCGGTTAATTAGATCCGAAGTCTAAATGCATAATTATAATAGCTTCTAGCAAACTGTAAAATATACTCTTTCGTTCTTTCCAAAGTTTAATAGTTTTTTTTAAAAAAGGTTTGGTCATCCTTTAATTTGAATCAGTTCAATTCATCTTTGCTTTGGTGACATTAGCCGCATTGAAAAAGTGTACAAGTACATATGCTTATAAACCAGGATTTCAGAAATGCTTTATTAAGAATATTGGTAATAGTGTTGACTATATTATCTTCTATCAATTAACGTTGGTACCTTGTGGAAAAGTAGATATCACTCCATCGTGCCACTAACCACTTAAGAGACTTTTTCAATATATCATAAATGGGTTTACAGTAGACATTAAATTTGATTAAGGCGGATCGTAACGGTCAGTGTAACTTATACCGCCAAATGGGTACATTGACCTGCATTGATTCATGGTAATCTATCCCCTTAAAGTTTCCCTCTTTATATTTATCCTGGTTCTCTAAGAAATTTTATTATAGACTAGCTTCGTGTGCTCGGTGTTTCTCGGACATTCCAACGACATTGAGAGTGTGATTGTTCAACTCAGTGATCCCAAAAACTATGTTTCAACATTAATATCGGTCGATGTCGATTATTTTTCTCTGTCCCTTTGTCGCGACTGTCAGTAACCGCCCTACTATTGGAAATCACTTAATTGAAGTTAGTATCATTTCGTTGCTACAATTGATATTCTTATGGTTATTAGGTTATCGTGTATTGGTGTCATTAAACGCCATTTTTATTATATTTTTGTCTTTTTTTTCCAAAGTTTCTCTAAGCCAGGTTTCTCAAGATCCTGCGGGAATCTCATCACAGATTTACCAACCAACTTGTGTCTACCAGAATCTGGATTTCCTCAAACTTTTCGTTCCTTCCTGCAGAAGCACATACATAGGCCTACGAAGGAAGAACAACCTAGGACAGAACATTACTCTGCAGTGGAATTACCTCCAACTGTGGCAGAACATTACCAAGCTTAAGAAAAAACAACAACCAGCAGTGGTATTACCCACACCTGTGGAAGGACATCACCACGACTAAGAAGGAAGAACAAACCGCAGTGGCCTTACCTCCACCTACGGAAAGACAACCACAGGTCTAAAAAGGAAGAACAGCCTACCACAGAGCTGCGGAAGGACACAACCAGTCCTAATAAGGGCATCAATAGACCTTATAAGGAAGAACAACTCCTTCAGGGATACCCCAACTCGCAGTGTTATTGCCTTCACCTGCGGAAGGACATCGTCAAATAAAGAAGAAAGAACAATTTACACAGGAATGCATTAATACGCAGTGGTGTTTACTCCACCTGCGGAAGGAAGTTACTCAACAAGTAGAAAGAATAATTCTCCAATAGGGATGAATTTTAACAATAAGAAGAAAGAAGAGGATATATCATCAATTTTCACCCCTTGTAGTGATTGAGCATAGTTTTCGTTTTGAATTCATTGGACTCAGCAATTTTTAAAGTTTTGAAATCTAAAATGAAAAGTCTGAGATGAAAAGCCTATACGAGTGAACATTCATCTCCGTACTGCACCCACCCCCGATGTCATTTTAGAGCCTAATGCGTAGGTGTTCGCAGGTTTTTCTGTTCTTAATTCCCAGAACTGCCTGTCCGGTATTACTGCCTTGAACTTCCTATTCAAGTCTCTAATCAGTAGTATACAGTCACAATGGTCGGATTTTCTTTGAAGCTATTTTGACCGTACGTCCACGGCATATTTTGCGTTCAGCCACACAAAACGGAGGTGGAGGATTGTGACTAGAGCACGGGAGGATGTGAACTTGAGTGTACCATTTTGGAGACAAATTTTTTTCTGTCTACAGATAGCCACCAAACTATGACTCCATAGAGCAGGATTGGTCGAATTGTACACATCCAGTGTCTAATGTGGGACTTTGGTCTCCACGTTGTGCCGAAAAATCAAAGAACTTTGTTTGCTTTAGCATTCCATTCTTCTACATTCAGTCTCCAGGATAGCTTACAGTCTAAAATAAGTCACAAGTGTTTCGCATAGTACCTCAAGTCTATCTGTATTCTGCCCTAAAAGTTAGTCAGTCAGTCAGTTTTTATGTAAAAAGTACCATTTCCGTCTTACAAGGTTTAATATTGACTTTGGTATCTACCTAGAAGCTTAGCTTCCTTAGAGCTCTTTCCGTGAGTTTATGGAACTTGCCTGACACTAATATAACGATTTCATCGGCGTACGCGACCAATTCTACACCCTTTTTTCGAGCGTCGCGCGTATCTCTTACATGACTATCAACCATAGTAGAGGCGAAAAGGCAATAACCTGTGGTCTTCCTTTATATACCTGTGAAGGGTAGCCCATACGAAGAAAATTTCCGTTTTTTGGCAAATTGTCTCACCTACAAACTTGGGACTACTTGTTTTTGTCAAGCAACTGTTTTTCGTGACCTTTGATCCTGCGTGTGTCAGATCGGTAGAGATCTCTCGCATATTATTTAGAACCTCAAATTATTTCTGTGATGGATCTTTATTATTCCTGAACTATTTCTTGTAGACGTCGGTGGAATAAGTGATAAAGTGTCGATCTACCAATCAGGAGGTCTCACGTTCAAATTCCACAGACTCATGGTTATTTTCTGCTGACAACAGATTACAATAAAAATAGGTCTGTTCCACCGATTTTCCTGCACAAACTTTCCGTGTAAATACTTACTCATATGGTGGGAGAAAAAGTGTACACAAACCAAAAAGTCGAGGGAACATGTTTCATGCAAACTCGTAAAAATCAAGAAGAAGAAAATTCACAGAACACACGGAATCTATTTAAACCGCACTTCTAATTATAAATTGTTAATCTAACTAATTTGCAATCACCAACTTTTGCTTTATTAATAACTTTATTCAATCAATTCACTAATTGACTATGAAACAGGCACTCAACCTAACCTCACTTACTAAACCAAAGTACCGAACAGCTGTTTGTACTTTTGTGAAAAGAGATGGCCGATCATGCACCAGCTAAAAAGTTTGGGTAAGTTCGTGCAGAAGGGGAACATGTGACGTCACTTTTTTCTCCGCCATTTTTCCGTGCACGAAGCGCTATGGAACGCAAAATGTGTAAGTTCGTGCACATGCGGGATCCCACATTCTGATCAGGGAACAGACCTAATGTCATGGGGATTGCAGAGAAAATGTCAGTGGTTCGGAATCAGTTTTAAATTATAGATTCACTTACAATGGTTGTCTCCAATCGGGTGAATTTGTTCTCCTGCCCCATGCCTCACAAGAAGTTACGGGAACTAGAGAGATATCTAAAAAGTGAGATAAAGTGAATTAAATATAATTTTATTAGTTTATATTTCCAATTTCAAATAGTTTTTTATTAAAAAAAACTGCTAAAGCTGCTTCCTGTTACGCTTTTCTGACTCTTACTTAATTTTTCGCTCAAGTGCTCTCTGATCAATACCTTCAATACTGCGCAATTTAATTTATGCTAGTATTTTTCGAAGTTAGGAAGGTTGGATATTAATTAGAAAAAAACATTTTGTGGTAAACGATAGAATTTTTTTAAGGTTCATGCGCCATCAGAGAAATAATCTGTGAAATTTAATTAGTCTCCAAATATGCACCTTCCATCGCGCCCTCTCTCCCCTATATATTAAACAGCAAAATCATAAAACTATGAAACAAAACTAATGTGGGTAAACGTTCGCAATCAATGAATCATGAATATGAAAAGGATTCAATTTAAAAAAAATTGCATATTCAATATAAATTTGTGGTTTTATTGCGTTTGAATGGATAAAATCGTTAATTCTGGCAATTTCCTTTTTTATGGATTGAAATGGAGAATTCACACGTACTTGGTGGGGAACCATCCCATTAAAAGATTGGTTTACTGACGTCGATTATTAAAATTGGTCATGCAAAAAGGTTATTTATTTTGGCGTGTGACTTTTTCACGTTCTGAAGTTGAAGTAGATTTGTAAACTGGGTTGTGTGAGCCGAGGTCCCATTTTTCTCTCCAATTAAATAGTACCCTGAATAATATTTGGTTTCATGAGAGTTGTTCTCACGCAAATCAGCTATGTATATGAAAATTTTTCCAAATGCATTAATTATGATTGAATTTATTACCTAAGGTGGACAGTGATTGACTGGCACTTAACTTCGCTTTGACAAGAAAAATTCTATTCACTCAATTTGATATTAACTTTGATAGCAGCGTAGAAATGCGTGATAACTATCCATGCTGTTTGATATTTGTCATGGATTAATCCGCGTGAAAATCAAAATGAGACTTTCATTATTCACCACAGTTAACCTAGATTTACCTCGATTCAGTGGAATTTAAGAAATTCATTCAATTTAGCAAAAAAAGTTCCTTAAAATTAATTAATTAGATGTGCTGTAAATGTATAGGCAGTATCAGTGCGCCAAAAATGTACAACCGCATCAAAAAAAAATGTTCACACTTTGAAAAATTAAATATCTTTATATTAAAAAATAATTATGATAACAATTTTTACTTTCAATTAAATTTTCAATAAGAAAGAATGAATTAGGTTAATGTAAAATAATATGATCTGACGTGCTTTGTCGGTGCGGTAACTCGGGTGCCAACACAATACGATTTTCAGGTGGCTCCAGTGGTGGAAAAGTGACAATATCAGCTACCTGTGTAATAGCCGTGGAGAAAGGCCCAAGTCTAACGGAAAGAAAAACGAGGGTACGGGGCGACTTAGTTTAAAAAAGTCGTTGGTTTATACTATTCTTATTTTTATAACAATCCAAATATGCAGGTTAACTTCACTAACATTTCCTCTATATCTAACGAATCCGTTTTATGGTATAAGAATTCACTCTCAGGCAGGGTTTCGAATCGATACAAAATATCGCTCCACCCCACGTATCGATTCGGCCTGGAGCGTTATGAAAATATCGAACCGCTCCGGAGCGGATCGTTATTTTCCAAGTTTGATATCGAACTGCTCCAGAGCGGATCGTTATTTTCCAAATCTGATATCAATCGATCTGAACCGCTCATGGAGCTATATTGAATCAATTCGATGCGATTAGAATATCGCTCCACTGAATCAAAGGAATATATCTACAAATTTCTATAAAGTGCACCACATCTGCAACTTAATTACAAGATGTCTTGTACTGAGAGGGCTTTTAGAGTTTGGGTAAATGGGGTAGGAGTGAGTGGTAGGGTGTGTGGTGAGTGTGAGAGATTCGTGGCTTGTGGGAGATCATGAGTAAGGCGTTTATTCTGGAATATGACTGGTAATTTTTAAAAGTGCACCTCACTTGAAATTTAATTACAAGGTGTCTTGTACTGACCTATATATATATGTATATATGTGTGTATATATATATATATATATATATATATATATATATATATATATATATATATATATAGTTATGATGAATGGGTCCTGGGTAGGAGCGAGTGACGGGGTGTGGAACTATTAGTAGCGGATTAGGGGGGGCATTTGTGGCTGCGGGTGTTAGATAGTGGAGAAGAGTGAAGGGAAGGCAATGAAAAAGCAGTGATGAGGGAAAGGAGGTAAGGCTGCTTGCGGCCCAAATATTCTCAAGGGTAAATTACTAATCTAACTCTAATGAAACTTAAAGTAATATAATCAAATCCCAAGAGAAGATATATACCTTAAAAACTTGCGAAAGAGGTAAATGGTTATAGTTAACGTGAATTATGAGAGAACAACGGAATAAATAAAAAAAGAGGCATATATTTAGTGCACATCAAACGACAAAATAATGTCCTACTATCAGCCTAAGAGTGATAATAATCATTGTATGCAGACGTACAAAGAAGAAGCAACCCCTGCTACAATTATTTTATCCACGATGACGAGAAGAAGTATTCCACATGTAATGTGAAAAACACCAAGTGCAAGGGATCATTAAAAGTATGTTTAAATTTACGGTCTTGAAGATTTGTTTTAATTGAAATAATATATACTTTAGACAATTGTGGTCTCTGTTTGTATATCGCTGTGCGTTGTGCCGCGCCTTTGGCCGAAGAAATTTCGCTCGCGTTTTTTTCCGAGTAATATGGTTTCTTATCCATACAAAAGTATGTACAAATATTATACTACTCAGAAAAACACAAATTTTATTTTCTGAAACTAGGAATCAACCTATATTTGATGAGGGGTTCCTTGATTTTTCTGTTTTCCTACTTTGTATTCCTATGCACATTCGAAGCAGGCGAAGTTTACTCAACTTCTGTAGTCAGCTCCCTTATTTGACTAAATAATTCAAATAGTTTAGCATCACACAGACTCCATTGGGTTCATCAATTCAAAGATTAAAAAGCAAAAGGAAACCCTTCACTTAAAATTCATAGAATAATAAAAAGTCGTGAAGTGTTTGTTGACATTTATAACTCGGAGATTAGAATGAAAAACTTTTGGTTTCTTACTTGCAGCAAATCATACTGCAGCGTTAGTCAAAATTGCGTATTAGGTTTGCTTTTAAAAAGAAATTTGGCCCTAGCTCTTAAAGGTTTTTATGTGTGATTATATGAGAGTCAAACTCATCACCCACGGCTTGTAGTCGCATTTTTGTAAATATTATATTCGAAAAATTACCATACTTCTTTCTTTGGTTCAGTGGAGCGACATTCTTATCGCTCCAAATCGATTCAACAAAGCTCCAGGAGTGAATGTGAGTAGCATGTGGGTGGTGGGCACTCAATACCCAACCACACACCTAGCTCTGACCCTCCAGCCGTCTCACCCCAAACCCGTCTCACTAACTCAAAAACACTCGAAGTTCAAGACACCTTGTAATTAAATTACAGGTGATGTTCTTCCTGTCATTCATCCACTCACCATTCACATCCCAACACCCACCCACCCACTACGTATCCACCAGCCCAACTATCACTCCTAGTATAAAAAACCTAGTAATTAAGTTGCAGGCGAGGATCACTTTCTTCCATATCTCTTCAGGAGCGGTTCGGCTCGATTAAAATTAAAAATAATAACGATCCGCTCCGAAACGGTTCGATATCAGATTTGAAAATAACGACCCGCCCCGGAGCGGTTCGATATTTTATAACACTCCAGGCTGAATCGATTTAAATATCGCGATTTGAAGCGATATTTGGAGCGAAATTTCGTATCGATTCGGAACCCTACGGCCGTTCCGTTCAGCGTACGTATTGGGCCCGTGCTTGGCCCGAGCCGCTGTCTGCTCCTAACTTACCTACTTACTGATTATGGTTGACTGCTAGGACGGGCGTTTTGTCAAGTGGCCGGACTTAGGGATGGGAATCGAATTAAGAAAATCAATTCAATATAGATCGATCCGTAACTTTTTTCGATATCTTAAAAAAAATTGATTTAGGCAATTAATACTGTTTCTATATAAAAGTTAGTAAGCAAATTTACTAACTAATAGAACAGAACCTTTGTAGCTTATAAATCTTGACTAAGCAACAATAGGTATTTCAGAAATGCTGCTTATTTCTTTCAAAAACAATTTGCGATACGTACAACGTTATGATTTCTTTCGAAAATATTTTCGAATATCACTTTGCATTGGAGCTATATTTTTCACGTTTTTTCTTGCGTTAAGGATGAACGCGAAAGGTGCATGTATGTCCATACATGCCTGTGCAAGCAAACAAATGTGCACTCACGTTGATTCACGTACCAATTTATGTGTAATTTAAGGGGCAGTTCTCAAGCAGCGTCAGCTCTTACCTGGCAACACCCATGTTCCCTGAAGTGTAACTGTTATATACTGCTCAGTCCCCATGCGTAGGCAGACGTAAGCACTAACAACTGTGCTTTTACGGAGCATACAATAATTTCATACATTAGGAGTAAAAAGTAGAACTGTTCAGTTTTAGTACTTACTTAGATTAGAAACAGAACCGGGAATAAATGAACCGATTCGAGCTGAATCGGATCCGCGCAAAATCGATCTTTCGAGATCGAAACGAAGTTCGTTCATCCCTAGCCGGACTAATATTTCTCACTTTAACACACGGGAATTCAGGTGATGGAAAATAGGAAGAAGATTCAAAGACGGATTTAGCGAGTTGAGGTGACCTTAACATTTAAAATTTCTTTATTTAGCGCCTTGATGTATAATTACATATTGGTGCTTCTTAATCTAATCTTATCTAATTTATTCCTACTCACCTGCTAGCTTTAATTTGGCCCTGAGTTCTTAACTGTTTAATTGAACAGTAATTCTTTTCTACTTCTAACTTCTAATTTTACAATTTTGCTTACATTTACTGTTTACTTTAATATAGCCTTGTGTCAAGACTTATATTTCTATTCATCATGTATCGATTACATCGATGTATATTTTTCGTTGATGGTTATAATTCATGTGCTAACCCCCGTGATTTTGCCTGTTTGGTATCCTGCTTGTATATCACCAGTTTTTAATTACAAGCGCGAATCATATTTCACGAGAAAATTTGGTTGTGGTCCCGAGTTCAATTCCTCCTCTCACCACTCATTTTATTTTCGTTTTTTGGTTCATTAATAATAAAGCACCATAAACCGGTGCACTTGCAGAGGAATATATTCGCAAATTTATACTTATCTTTTCCAGACGGGAATTTCGCTTTGTTGCAATAATTTAATAATTTAGATTTATAACTAATTCTTTTCATGTAATTTATAACACTATGGAACATAAATGCTAAGAAAAAGAAGAAAATAAATGAATTTTCTTCTTACTTTTAAAAGTATTTAAGAAGAAGATCAGAACAGCTTCGAGAAAAAGTAGGGTCTCCTTCTGTGAGCCAAACCAAAAAAACCTCGGAGACAGCAAGGTTGAGGAAAGCTATCTCTAAGAGTCCTACGCACCCTACAATGCTATGCAAAGCAAATGGTATTTGGACCAAGGACAGAAAGGAAGCACTAGAGGTCCTATTAGACATTAACTTCTTGTATAGACCCAAGAACCTCCACAAGCAATACCATTACAAAAAGAAGTTACAATACCGTAGTAATCATCTCTGAGAACAAGGTCAGATGGGCAATAAACTTCATTGATCCATGTTGGAAAATGTGGTCACGCTAAACCAAAGGATTACAGGCCGATATAAACCTAAAGTAAAGGCTTTTGAAATGGCTAAGCTGTATAGAACTATTTACAGTTGTATAGATGTTGAGTCATACAGCGGTAACCTCAGAGTAAGGAGGCATTTCACTCAATAAAACCGTACACAAAGGCACACCACAGGGCGGCGTTTTTTCGCGCCTGCTATGGGTACTAGTCCTGAACGAGACACTTCTGAAGCTTGAAAAAGAGGGTATCAAGGGGGCAGACCCAGTTGGGACTTCCAAAAAAAGCTCTTTTTTAGGAATTTTTTGGCCACGCATTAAAATAATTAATAACAAATGTTTTTCCACATGAAAGATATGTAGTTACAGAAAATATTATAAATTTTTTTTATGGCAAAATATTGAAAAATTAGTGGGATACAGGAAATTTGGGAGTGGTCCAAAAAAAGTGTTTTGCCGTGATCACTGCTGCTCGTCACTGGATCATCGAAAATAAAAAAAAAAAAACAAAAGCGATCATTAGTTAATGACATAATGCTCCGGATGGACGAAGGGATTTAAAAAATTTTGAATTTTCACAAAATGACGGATGTTGAAAGTCAAAATTCTTTATTCGACTAAAATTTCACTCGCATTTCCGGCTATAAAAAAAAATTATCGTCCAAAATCCGGAGGACAATTATGTGTAGAATAAGTGAGAAAAATGTCAAACCGATCGGCGAAGCCGTCCTCAAGTTACAGTGATCACCGACTTCGAAAACATGGTTTCGAGAAAAACGCGTTTAAAGTTTTGAGTACGAGTATTATACATATATACATATATCTCCATTAATATACGATATTATATATTTCCATAAATAAAGGTCCGATTTCTCTGAAATTTTCAAAGAATACTTTTGAAATATTCTACTTTTGAGAAAATGCAACAAAACAATTTATTTTTTCAAAATTCTTACTGGGTCTGCCCCCTTAAGTGGTCGCGTTCGCCGATGATCTCATTACATTAGTGTCAGGTTACTGCATGAGAACGATTAGCGAACTCACGGAAAGTGCCCAAAGGAAGCTGACCTCTTGTGAAGAAGTCAAAAGACTCAATATTAGCTAGCGTGAAACGAAATCGGTTCTTTTTATAAAGAAATATAAGAAACCTACTTTAAAAACGCCAAGCATGGACGGAATACGGTTGGACCTCAGATCCCATGCCAAAGAACTGAGATTTATTCTAGACTGTAAGCTGTTCTGGAAGTTAAATGTAGAAGAAAGGATTGCTAAAGCCAACAAAGCTTTCTACAAATGCAAAAGACTCTTCGCAAAAAAGTGGAGATTAAGGCTACACATAACTTACTGGGTTTGTACGGCGATTGTTCGACCAATCCTGCTCTAAGGAGCTATGGTTTGGTGTAGTAAATAAACATACACATCAACCAGACTGAAACATACATAAAGACTGACAGGGATCGGTATAGCGGGGCACTCAAATATACAGACTCTCGTGCTCTAGAGTGTCTAGACGCTATTCTACACTTCACTCCAGTGGATCTGTACGCTAAAAACCCTGCGAAGAGAGTGATGCTACGCGTAAAGCAATCAATGTTCCTCACGACGCAAAGTTATTATCACAGCAGCCTGGGAGAAAGTCTCACTACACTACACTACACATACTACACTGACTACATAATACCGATTAGAGACTTCAATAGGAAGTCCAAAGTAGTAATACCAGGCTATTCTGGAAATCTAGAACAAAGGATCCTGTTAATGTCGCTAATATCTAGACGGATGTCTCTAAAACCGCATCAGGGTAGGGGCAGCAATAGACTGCCAACAGCTAATTGTTAAATCATCCTAAAGACTTCCCAGCGAATGTAGCATATTTCAAGCCGACATCGTGGCTGTACATAAGGCGGCTTTAATGGCTCATAGTCTGCTGGCGATAGGCGTCTCGTTGTAGATCTATGTACGTGGATAGCCAAGCACTTCTAAAAACTCTGGGGTCCAATGAGTTTAAATTTAAAACGACGCTTAAGTGCTACAGAGCCATACAAAGTAGAAAATAGAATAGAAAAGTGCAACTATGTTGGATACCACAGGTCACAGAGGCATAGCTAGGAACGAAGGAGCTGATCTCGCAAACAATGGGGCTAAATTTGGGGCACTAGAGGCAATGCAAATACTGGCTCTAATAGAAGTGGCGCTCAAACACCTCAGTGACGACTTCTTGGACCTTGCGCAGAAAAGTTGGCAAGTGACCACAAAGTGCCGAATCACGAAGGTCATGTGCAAAACCCGCGATTGTATTAGAACTGCCAAGCTACCCTACTTAACCAGGACACAATGCAGAACTGTGCTAGGGGTTTAGCCACGGGGTGAATGCACACAGAATAGGGGTCTCGAACAACTGTGCAGAAATTTTCAGGAACTCAACAAAAAGGAAACAATAGAGCATCTGCTGTGCCATTGCCCTAGGGTAAGGTGAATGAGGGTAGTTGAATGTCACAGCTAAGTGGCGAATAATACACTTTCTTTATTCCTCGGTTTATACTCGCACTTGTTTACTCTGATAACATTCTGTTTTCTTTGGTTTACAGTAGTTTGATTTTTTTATAGTATATTTTCAAATTGATATCTGCACATGCGAAAATTAAAAAAAAAACTCACCTTCGTCATCCATTGGTTATTTGTACAATGTCCAGTATTTTTCTTACACTTTTATTTTTGAGCATTGGATGCACAGCGAATTGTTTAGATTCTTTTTGTCTCTTCTTTTTTTCTGGACTTCGTCTTCTGTTAATAATGTGATTAAGGTCAGATATCTAAGGGATACGTTGCGACATTTTTAACAATATCAAATATTAGAACGTCCTAACCCGATCTTCTTACGAATAAAAAAAGTAGCATCGAAACATGATCTCTAACACAACTATTGGAACATACTAACGTAATCTGTCTCACTGCTTGCCTGTCGACGTGGTGTTTATCACGCTGCGTGTCTAGCAGTGTGAAAATTTTCTAAAATGCCACGTCTGCAACAACACGCTTCTGACACGATACGTGTCTGTAGATATGAGCGGGCCTTTAATTATTTCCCTTTCATATGCATATAGGGATTGTAACGCAAGCGATAATTATAGTTGTTCCATACAAACTTCAGTTAAGAGCTTAATTCAGGACTCTGAATGAAATTGTTATATGATTTTTGAAACTACCTTAAAGTTACTTTAAAAGGTTTGCGATGGCGAATGAGTAAGAAATACGGCCACTTTCCGTTTCATATTATTTTAAATCCGAAAGTAAACCGAAATTTTTTTCGGTCTTGGCTATTCAGGAAGCGAAAATGCTTTTTCCCCCTTGAGTGTTCCCAAAAGTTGTCCAGCAAAACGTTTTTTACTGATTCCATAAATCATAAAAAATAGAACCAAAAGATCTGAATATATAGCAGGAAATTATTGTTGTCAACTCGGTGTGAATGGATACTGTGTTGTGCATACAAATTGGGACAATATTTTTGAACAATATTTCACTCTAACTTACTGCTTTTTTACCACCATGTGTATTCATCCATTCCGGCGAGCAGGTCCCTTGATGCTCACTATTAAATGCACTTAAACCTATGTATTTTTGGTAGATAAATTTTTTTCAAGTTTGTTTGATTGTTATCCGGGATGACAAGGATACCACCGAATGTAATTGTTTATACATACATATATCATGCGAAACGGCTGTTCAACTGGACACAAGTGTGCACTATGCCACCAGCCGCATGGAATGCTCCCTTTGGATTTGGGGGTGGCAACTGACAGCAAATAAATGAAATTTGACTGCGTAATACAAAAGATGCGGTATATCACATAAATATCTCATAACTTTTAAATTAACGCGAAAATTATTGGTGTCAAGTGAATTTATTTCACTTTTTATTACGAAATATTATCAAATTTTATGGGTACAAGAGGGAGCTATTGACTAACACCATTACCGGTGAGCACAGTAGAGAAAACCGGACTAATGTCATATTTGGGTCTTGCTTCTGGGTTTTTTTTCGGTTTAATTTCAATTGATTTTTTAAAGAGAATATACAATAATTACCTACAAATTACAGAAATCTAATGACAAATTACAGAAATCTAATTATTAAAGGGTTACTTGTACCTACATATATAGCTCGAACGAGTTCATTTATTTTTCTCCTCACAGAAACAGTCACAAAAATGGCTATTACCTCGTCCTAAACGGATGATACACTCTCGGCAAGCACAGATGCTGAAGGTCCTACAGTTAAACCTGCATCATAATTACTTCCGCTGAGCTGCTATATACAATCTACAAGGAAATGGTGGACTTTACACTTGTCCAGGAAACCCTGGATAGCCGGAGGGTATAGCATTAAGGGAATTACTTCAAGGAACTGCAATCTCTATTTTTTTTGCGCAGAGTGAAGGTAAGAACCTATTGGCTAGAAAAAAACTTAATATTAACCTTTGCTCTAATTTCAGTACCAATGACTTAAGAGTTGTGCTATGTGAGGTTGCAAAGAATGAGCCACAGTTGCTCATTTCCAGGGAAGCGCCGCCGGAAGAATTGCAGAATTGACAGAAAGCTCAACCTAATGATCGGAGGTACTAATGGTACTGCCATAGTCTCAACACGGCTACCGATTACATGTTCTGGGAACAAGGACAGAACAACCTGTGGATGTCGTTAACATCTATACAGATGGCTCTTAAATGAGCTCCGGAGTAGAAGCATCAGTGTTCTGCCAAGGACTTAAAATCTACTCTGCATGTAAACTCCCGAGTGACTGCAGTGTCTTGCAAGCCGAGGTTGTGGCTGCACTCGAGACGGCAACATGGAGTTCAATGAGTATATATCGGTTGTACCACATTGTATTTACAAATTTGAAAATGGTACGAGGATCACTATGCAAGTAATTGGAAACACTATCAAGGTATTCCATGTATAACGATGAAGATAACGCTAAAAAGCTGTGATAACAATCGGTGAAATCACAGTAAGCTGACGTGTCTCTACAGCGTCAGTAGGTTTTCCATACTCTATTTTTTTATTCTTAAGGCACCGAAATTCTGCATCAACATAGTTCGTAAAGTTGGGAAAGATATAACAACAGAGCAGCAAATGTTCATCTTTACCAGAGAGATCTTAAGAGATAAGAGTTCGATTGTAGGTATATCAACCAAGCCGCAATCCAAATGCGCCATGGAGCCAGAGCATCTATCCCTACGAAAAATCTGATAGAACTCGTCAAGAATTTCTGCGTCATTAAAACCGCGGTGAAGCCAGGTTTCGGTCAGAACGATGACGTAGTAACAGCAGACCAGAGAAGCCTGAAATAATTGGCTTGTCCTTGTTCTTAGTCTCGTTACATTTTGATTGTAAAGGGAAAGCGTACTTAGTTTTTTTGGGTGCTATCAGTGGCTCTATTGTGAGTGCTACCTGCCAATTTACAACGGGGCACAAACTCATGTGCTATTATATTCTCAGGCCGGAAATCGGGAGTAGACATTATCTTGAAGAGATATGTGGAGGACGTTAACTTAAAAGACGACATGAGTCCCCGAGAAGGACGAGATCTTAGGAGTTGACAACGGAGCAGTCTAGAATCTTCAACTCCACTCTTCTCCTTCACGTAGCCAACAACGTCAACAACAGAAGTAGATGTATCAAGTCGGGAAACAAAGAAGGACTTCGGTGATTGCGCAAACCTCAGAGTGAAACCCTCACTTCGTGACACATTACGTATTGAGTAAAGCAAAAAAAAAATAAGTCCCCTGGAAACGATGTAATTAGCACTGAGTTTCTTACATTTTTACCTGAGTCTTTTTTCTTTAAACTGATAGATATACAGGGTGTTTCGCATAAGGTGTGCAAAATAAGTGGGATGATAGTTTTCACCCAGTCAAACAACAAATTTTAATTTTTTTTTTATTTAATTTTAGATCTACTCAACGCAGCTAGATCAAACAAACGGTTAAAAACTACTCTCCCAATCACCTTTCCAAATTCCCAACTACTCCTACAGGACCTCTCTGAAAATGAATTCATAAATTATTTTCTCTCAATCCGGATGACAAGGTGCGTATTTAAAGTAGAAATATCCTTGTTGATTTTAAACATATATAAGTTCGACGTGTAGATTTTTTCTTTTGTCTTTTTTTGTTGGGTAGAGTATGTTTACCGATTAGTACCAAGTCAAAAAAATTGTGGTAGAGGTGGGGGTGGGGGGTTGGGGTGAAACCTAACTTTGTAACGCGTAGACCGATTTGGATAGTTCTTCTTTTGTTGTACAGAGTATGATCCCCCATTGTTAATAGGAGAAAAAACTTTGGCCTAGGGTGGGGGGAGGGGGGAGGGGAAGTCCAACTTTGTAACGCGTGGACCGATTTGGATAATTCTATGTCTGTTGGGTAGTATATGTTCCCTGGTTTATACCACGAGAAAAAAATCTTGGTGGGGTGGGGGTGGGGTTCTGGCGGAGACTAACTTTGTAACGCGTGGACCGCTTTGGATGGTTCTTTTTTTGGTGTACAGAATATAATATCCCATTGCTAATAGGAAATTTGGTATTGAGTGGCAGGCGGAGGGGTAGTCTAACTTCGTAATGCGTGGACCGATTTGGATAATTCCTTTTCAGTTGGATAGAGTATGTTTCTCCCACGAGAAAAAAAATTGTGGGGTGGGGGTGGAACCTAACTTTGTAACGCGTGTACCGATTTGGATGGTTCGTTTGCTGTTCTATAGAGTATGACCCTCCACTACTAATAGGAGAATAATCTGGTACTATGGTGGAGGTGGGGAAGAGGGAGCGACGGTCTAACTTCGTAACGCTTTTACCGGTTTCGATGTATCTTCTTCTGTTGGTTAGAGTATGTTCCCTTATTGATACCACGAGAATAAAAAATTTTGGGATGAAGGTGGGGGTTGAACCTACCTTTTTAACGCGTGGACCGATTTGGATGGTTCTTTTTCATTGCATAGAGTGGAAGACACTAAAAAATGAAAAATAAAATAGTTTTTCAAAAAAAAAGTTGAACGGACTTCACAAAAAGCGCTTAAAAGCATAAAATAATTTTCAATTTTATATCTATTACGACATTTTGAAGTCGGTGCAAATTAAACAAATAAAACAAATACAGAACCACAATTGGAAATAATACATAATACTACCTGAACTTTTCAGCTCACGGGATCATGATGACTAAATATTTTTGTTGTAGTTGTTTGGTTTATTTCAGTTGCACCAACTTCAAAATATCGTAATAGATATAAAATTGAAAATTATTTTATGCGTTTTAGCGCTTTTTGTGAAGTCGGTTCAACTTTTTTTTGAAAAATTATTTTTTTACTCTTACCTTTTCAGAACGATCCTTGGGAACTGTCCAATAAATTAACCATAACTTTACCATTTCAAAGAGTACAGTAAAATAAAACAGCCACATCTCTATTTGTTGTCAAACTATTATCCGATAAAATTAGACAATATAAGAAAATATATAAATTTTAATTAAATTTATTGAATTAAGTCAGTCGCTTACTTATTCACTGTCATCTTAAACGTGTTTGTAATTTTAAATTAAAAATAAAATTTTGTAACTTCACTAGGTACTTGCCCATTTCGAACATCACATTTGAAGACGATATTTGATGAATTTAATAAAATCGAACTATTTTTTTCTCATTAAATTTGTTTGTAACCTTAGAAAGAACAAAGAGCTAATAAGAAGCAAACTGTTTAACACTTAATCACTTAAAATTTCATCACTACCGAAAGCTAAAAATGTCTGCATAGAATTATCCGAAGTTGGTCGTAACTGAACTAATAAAAATTTTATTTAAATCATTAATATATTAGTCTATTAAGATTTATTTTACGCTATAAGTCTATTAAAAGCTTTATTTTTCTACTTTTAATTAAACGGTTTCCACAAATTGGGACTCGGAAGTGATCGAACTGCAAAGTTTCAACCAACTGCGTAAATTAATTTGACATTTAAAATCCGAAGTTGGTCGTAACTGAACTAATAAAAATTTTATTTAAATCATTAATATATTAGTCTATTAAGATTTATTTTACGCTATAAGTCTATTAAAAGCTTTATTTTTCTACTTTTAATTAAACGGTTTCCACAAATTGGGACTCGGAAGTGATCGAACTGCAAAGTTTCAACCAACTGCGTAAATTAATTTGACATTTAAAATACTAACTACCTAACCGGCATAAACTGCATTGTCGGCTTTTATCATATAAATGAAGTGGAAACTTTCCAGATTTAATGGAGCTCTGTCGTGATTAATTGATGGCACTTGACAGATTGTTTTATTTAAGTTTGGTTTTCTCGTAATTTTATTTAAAAAATTAATGCAATCACAATTTTTTTTTATTTATTGAATCGTGTTTTAAATATTTTACAATAAGTTCGACAGAACGGTAAGTAAAAAATTTCCTTTGATGTTTGACAGAATTTTAATAACCGAATTTGCTTGATGAGTTGAGAACACGATGACATTTTTATTCTCACGTTGTTCTGAAATATATTTTTTTTTTAAAAAAATAATGTTGTTGTGGGGCAGGTAAGTACATTATCTGGAATGAAATCCAAACATAATTGCCCCATGACATGGGAGTGAATTATCATCTGAAATTTGTGCGTGTTTTGGGAAAGGCGATTACTTGTTTGAAACATTCCATGGTCACTTAGCAATCACTCAAATTAATTTCATTTGCCATTAAGTAATAAAAAAATTGTAAGAGAACCTAGTTTTAGTTAACAAGTGCTTTATTTTATACCAGTGTTTATTTATTTATACAATTTTCAACGTTTAGGTGTTACAGGGTGATTATTAAATTACGGAATTTGGGGGTACCTGAATCAGTTTATTGTTGATATCTTTTCACTGTAGCAACCTAGCGACATGAAACTAATAGCAAAAGGAGGGTAATAAAACGCCATGTTCAGTTTACCATCATAAACCATTACTGGGCAAAAATGTGGCATCGTCCCCTATAAGTAGGGCATAGGACGAAAATACATCACATTTGCAAGCAAGTTGACGGCACATTATACTTGTGCAAACGAAAAAGATTTAACAAAACAGCTGAATTTACTTTTGTAGAGTACGCGGATATTATTAACGTGTACGATTTCACTGAAGGAAATGAATCGGAGAATAGGCGTGTTCCAGATAGACGGATATTTTCCCCTATGTTCCGCCGATTAAGGGCGAGAGGAACAGTTGCTCATAATAGAATAGAAAGGAGAACATCAACATCAACATCTGCCGACATGTATCAGAGAATCATCGCAATAGTTAGAGCTAACTATTAACTAATAAAAGCATCAGACGTGTAGGAGCGCGATTGGAGGTGTCCACAATGAGAGTTTGGAGGGTTCTTTACAGAGAAGGGCTATATACATATCACCATATTCCTGTCCGCGGACTACAAGAAGGCGATGGGGCGCGTTTAAATAATCAACCAGTTAAACACCATTGTCACCAATAATTTTTCAATCGTTACATTAATCACCACATCACCGTAATTAAACGAAACTTATTGCAATATACAGTACTACTTACAATGTTGAGATTAAAACATCCATGACTTTTTCTTGTTGCATTAATGACGGGTCAAGAGCTCATCGCAAGCTTTGTTTTCTTCTCCAATTGGAGATTATTATCGTACTCAGATGATTTTTGTTTTTAACCGACTTCCCAAAAACAAAGAGGTTCTAAGTTCGACTTTTTTCTATGTTTGACAGGGCATAATTTCGTAACGCGTAGACCGATTTTGATGATTCTTTTTTTGTGGGGTAGAGTATGTTCACCGATTGGTACCATGTCAAAAATATTTTTCGTAGGGTGGGGGTGGGGGTGAAACCTAACTTTGTAACGCGTGATCCGATTTCGATGGTTCTGTTATGGTGTACAGAGTATAATCCCCCATTGCTAATAGGAGAAAAGAATTTGGTCCCATGGTGAAAGGTGTGGGTGGGAGGAGGGGTAGTCTAACTTCGTAACGCGTGGACCGATTTGGATAATTCTTTCTTTTCTTTATTCTTCTTTAATTTCTTTTTCTTTTAGGTAGAGTATGCTCACTGGTTGATACCACGAGAAAAAAAATTGATGGTGTGGTTGGGGTGGGAGAAGGGGGTTGAACCTAACTTTGTAACGCGTAGACCGATGTGGATGCTTCTCTTGCTGTTGTATAGACTGTGATCCCCCATTGCTAATAGGAGAATAATTTGGTCCTATGGCGGAATGGGGGTGGGGTAGGGGGTTAAAACTAACTTTTAACGCGTGGACCGAGTTGGATGGTTCTTTCTTCGTTGCATAGAGTCGAAGACACTAAAAAGTGAAAAATAAAATAGTTTTTAAAAAAAAGTTGAACCGACTTCACAAAAGCGCTAAAAAGCATAAAATAATTTTTAATTGTATATCTATTACGACATTTTGAAGTCGGTGCAAATTAAACTAATAAAACAACTACAGTACAACAATTGAAAATAATACATAATACTGAACGTTTCAGCTTACGGGATCATAAGAAATGACGATTAAATACTTTTGTTGTAGTTGTTTGGTTTGTTTGATTTGCACCGACTTCAAAATGTCGTAATAGATATAAAATTGAAAATTATTTTATGCTTTATAGCGCTTTTTGTGAAGTCGGTTGAACTTTTTTTTAAAAAAACTATTTTATTGAGATTACAGTTTGTCATGAAATGTCACTTTACGTTGGTCTCTCACCCAACCAAGCAACAAATTTCTTCCACCAACTTCATGTTTTCCTTCGTAGTCACAGGAAGCCGCTTTTTATAAAAAAAATAACTCTTTGTTACCGCTGACAACAGATTAACTAGACCATTACGGAGCGCAGACTAATAATTTGTGGTTTATGAAACGTTCTAACTGAAATAATTCCTCGTACTATGTCTTTTTTTTTACCACCACATTGCCAATTTTTGTTAATAATAGAAATTTAAGAGATTTTTATTACTTATTCCTTTTCTCCTCGATTAGGGCTAAAATGTTTCCATACATGTGAAAGCTCGATATATAATACTTTATTAGTAATAGCAACATGAAATGTTGTTTTCGGTGTACTCTGTCTTGCTTTCACTAGGAACTGGGTACCTACTATAACTAATTACTATTGGAAATTATAAAAATGAAGCAGATTTATTGGTATATGTCGATAGAGGAGGAAGTATAGATATAATTTCTTACCTCATTTGTTCTTAGATGTTTACATTTAGTTAACATATTGAACTAAATAACTTCACTTCCGGTTATTCAAATGAGGTATGCAAAACTCACCGTATATGAGGTTGCACATGTTTGAGTACCAATAACTTTGGGGTTTATTGATATATTTTAGTAATTCTTTTAACAGTTGGTTAAGGGTACTGTAAGGGTAAGTGTATATCAAATTTAATTATAAGCTATCATCTAAAAATATTAAACCAAGTTATATTTTCTCTTGGATTCGCTTCAATTGGAACTCAGAATATTATAAAAAGTTTGCATAAAAACAAAGTACACAGGCGAAGTGAGCCAAAAATTCGGACATACCGAGCATTCCAAAGAAAAATTATAATAAGAAAAAATAATTCGAATGGACTTTTTAACTAGAGTATATTTTTAATTGAGGTAAAGTGAGTGATAACGTGTTGGTTTTCTATCCCAGAGGAAAATAACATTTAAAAAAACCTGACCAAAACTCCAAAAACTTAAGTTTCTTTAAGCAGTTTCCGTTGATTTTCTCTGGAAGGTGAGTGACCAGTTCATGTAAAATCGTTGATCGAGTTGATGTATTGAACATTTATCGAGTTTTTCAGAATACCTCTGCAGTGAAAAAAACTCAATATTTCACCTTAACAATCAAATTATTATTTCTAGGATTTAAAGCTACACATTTTAATAAGCTTTTTATCATTTTCCAAAGCAAGGTTTACTATTTCTGTGGATTAGTTGTATTTTAAATCAAAGATAGCGAGGGTTACATGTTCACGCCCTCCATTAGGGATGGGGGATCGAACTGTGAAAATCGATTCAGCACGGATCGATCTGTAATTTTTTTTCCAATTTCGAAGATCGATTTATCGTCCTAAAAAGATCGAGGTTCATAGATCGATTCCATTTATTTTGGCATTTCAATTCGAAGAAGCATACATTTTTTGTCGCTTTATTAGGCTCAATTTGTCATAACTAGCAAAAACCGGTGGACTTCACATGACAATAAATTATAATCACCAAGGGATAAGAGTTGAGAAGAAGTTCTTGCTCCAGACTGAATTCCATATAGAGGAAGGACGGAATGGGCGGATGTAACACCTATCGAACAAAACGATGGAGAGAACCCAGTAGTTGTAATCGCATATAGTGAAAGATCTATTCAAGGTATTCTTATTATGAGCAATATATTAAGAATTAATTTTTAGTAAAAGAGGTTCAGAACTATTTTCGAGCCATCCTAGTTAGCAACGAGAAATCTTCAAGAGCCTTAGAGTTAGGTTCAGAACTATTTTCGAGCCATCCTAGTTAGCAACGAGAAATCTTCAAGAGCCTTAGAGTTAACCAGGGCTGCACTAAAATTAAGTGCTGCCAGATACTCATGGTCAAAGATTACTTACTACTAGATAACCAGCTCCCTTAATTACCCAGCTAATTTGAAAAAGTAACACTGGCACCATAGTAAAACGAAATATATCCAGCTTTTAAAGTCATGAGAATATCCATGCAAATAAAGAGTACAGGTAGTGTGCAGTCATTTACTCCTGTCAAAATTATTTGAGAGAATCACTTATTCCTGTCAAAATTCTGTTCTCATCCGGAGAGAATTACAGCCTTCTCTCAAAAAAGTACCGCCGAATCTTGTCGAAGAGAAAAATGTACCAAAACGTACCACCAATAAAAAGAATTCATGTGAATCATATGACTGAGATAGTTTACTTGTGTGCGTAAGAAACTTTCAAACTGTCAATGTATTCTGATCTTTTAATGAGTGAAGTACATTTGACATTTGTAAAGGCACATAAGAAAAGTATACTTGTCTCCCACCCAAATATATAAAAGCAAACAAAAAATGTTCTCTACTTTGTTCGAAGCCGTTTATCTAGTAATAGTAATCTTTGCTCATGGTACTCACTGATATACAGATAACACTAACATATTATAGAGATTGGAAACGCATTTATCTAACATTAACAATTTTTTTGGTATGAAATTTTAAATTTGAAGGATTATGACATAAATTAATGATGATGCGAAAATATTTCCAGGTGAGCTTCCTCAGTCTTGTCTTAAATAGATGGGAATCGCAAAAAAATAAATCGATTCAAGCTGAATCGATCCCACGAAAAATCGATTCAAAAATCGGCAGATCGAAGGCTAAAAGATCGATCCGTCGAGATCGAATCGAAGATCGCCCATCCCTACCTGGGGTAAAAATATTAAACTAAAAACTTGTACATTGTACTTTTATAAGAATTATTATACAGTATACTCGTGATAAATTCCGGTGAAGTATTTTATCATCCTTGGATAAGCTTTTGCCATTATTAACAACATTTTAAGAGGCTCTTTGGCGCAATTTTCTTGTAATCGCTTCAATCTCCCATTTCAAAAATTCAGGAATGCTCGAACTAAATTCAGGCATGCGCAAGAAACTAAAGCGCTACGCGATGAATGCATTTGTATATAACTTACCAATTTTGAACAAAAGTGTAATTCCTTTTCAAAAAAGAATGCACAAATTTTAAATATACGATTAATTTCGTCTCATTAATTAGCGCTGTTGACTAGAAATTTTGACCGAAGAAAACTGGCAAACACCAGATGAGTTTGTGTAATGAGCTTATGGTAAATAGTGGTGCTCAACCTGCTGATTATTGAAACGCGCCCATGCTTAGAGAAGACTTGAATTTTGTTCATGGATGATGGATTAAACGAATATTGTGGTCGGATGAGTCGCAGTTTACTAGAAATGGAATAACCAACTTCTACAACGTTCACACCTGGGCTGAAGAAAATCCTCACGTAAAGAAGATAACGTCCTTTCAACAAAAATTTATTACCAGCGTTTGGGATAGTATAATCGGGAACACTTTAGTTGGGTCCTACATTTTACCGCACATACTCAATGGTGAAATATATAAGGAATTTCTGGAGGAGACATTGCCGGAACTACTGGAAGATATCCCACTAAATGTTAGACATTCGATGTAATACCAACAGGATGGAGCACCAGCACATTCTGCCACCAGATTGAAAAACTGCTAGATAGCAAATATCATGAGCGATGGATTGGTCGCAATGCGCCAATATCTTGGCCTGCCAGGTCGCCAGATCTCTCTCCGCTGGACTTTTACTTTTGGAGAGTAATGAAAGAAGACGTTTATTCACGGCCGATAAACAACCGAGCAGAGCTAATAACTAGAATTGGAGAGGATGCCATAAGTATACGCCAAAGGATGTCCACGACCGACCTGCCTAATGGTATCAGAAGAAGGCTCTTCTATTTTTGTTACATTCCATTTGCCATTAGTTTCATGTCGCTAGGTTGCTACAGTGAAAAGATATTAACAATAAACTGATTCACGTGCCCCCAAATTCTGAAATTTAATAATCACCCGTAACTCCTAAACGGTGAAAATCGCTCCCCTTCCCCTGCCATACGATTTTCTGTTTGCCTAGGTGATAGCTATCATTTTAACTCGTAGTGACCTCTAGAAATGATACACCCTGTACAGTGGCGAACAAAAGTCTACGGACACTCTGTGAAGTAGCGATATTTTGTAAACTAAAAGCTTTATCCAAAAAAACATAAGAAATCAAAGATTACTTTTTGTATAAGAATATTTTATTAAAGTTTCTAAAACAATTATTAATTTCAACTCAAAATTTTTTAGAAAAAACAAACACACGAAACTATAACTGAATACAAACACACGAAATGTATGTGTATTTATTGTTTCCTTTTCGCAAATATCAATATTTTGTTGGCCCACCTTTCGCCGAAATTACGGTTTTCATCCTTCTTGGCATTGAACTAATAAGGTTTCGTGTTAATTCTTGTGCACTTTTCCCCCAATCCTCGATTAAGGCTTGTTCTTGGTTTTGTGTTACCGGATTTGGCATTCAAGAAAATACCACAAATGCTTTATGGGGTTACCGGTGACTGCTGTGGCGAATGCGACTGTTTAGGCACATTATATAGCACTCGTTCTTTAACAACATTTGCTGTAAGTTTGGGTTCGTTATCTTGTTGGAATGTCTAGCGTTGTCCCAAACCCAACTGCTCTGCAGACTCCTTTAAATTGTTTATTAAAATATACAGGTAGAGAAAACGATCCATAATCTTTTCGATAATAACTAATTTTCCCACCTCAGCCGCTGACACAAACCACATACGAGAACGTTGCCTAACCCATGTTTTACTGTTGGAGTTGAGTTTTGTTTTTTCAAACTCTCATTTGATTTTCTCCAAACCCTTTGTTTGCCATCGTGGCCAAAGGTAACACAAATTTACCGTTATTTTAGACAAGTGTAGGATTAGGGTAAGGGAAGAGAGGAAACTTTAAAGTTTTGTTTTTGCATTGCTGCGAGCTAGACAACAGCCCGGAGATGGAGTGGATTATTTAAATTTCTTAATCAAGGCTCACGGAGAGACCTGCTCTCGAACCCAGAACCCATGGCATGGTGGTCGTGCGGCTCAACGAATTAATCCAAATCCGTCTCCTAAGCATTCTGAATATTCACCATCAAAATGTAATTTTTAGTTGAACAACAAATAATAAAAACTGTTAAGAAGGGTATAAATAGGGTTTTGTTTATATAGGTAAATTGCAATTCATTTGAGGTTTTATCCTTTTAAAATGAATTTGATTGAATTTTCTTTCCCACTGCAAGGACTTCTCGACATCGGAAATTAATTGATTTTCGGTTTTGTTTTCTTGCTTTCTTTTGACGTTAAGTTTTTCTGAATTAAAGACACGGTAATGACTTTTCAGTATTTTTTCAATTGTTTGAGATTTAAAAGGAGAAATCAAAAAGTTCTTCGATGGAGTTACCTATCAGCTTTAGTAAAAATTTATCGAGTGTGTCGAAAACAAATTTTAACTAGTACT
Organism: Leptarthrus brevirostris; assembly: GCA_964036015.1. Classification (NCBI taxonomy): domain Eukaryota; kingdom Metazoa; phylum Arthropoda; class Insecta; order Diptera; family Asilidae; genus Leptarthrus; species Leptarthrus brevirostris. The sequence goes on from OZ038371.1 coordinate 21,206,489, forward strand.
TCGTTAATTATCAAATCAATAAATGACCTCTCTATTGCATTCAGAGAAGCCTTCATTAAGCTTAATTAACTGTTAACTCGTGGGAAAGCTTTGGAATAACATTGATTGTTTGTCCAGTAAAGTACGTCGTCGGTAGTGTAAGTGATTACGTGTCGGATTAACAATCCGGAGGTCCTAGGTTCAAATCCCACCGACGGCTTGATGGTTGTTTTCTGCTGCAAACAGATTACGTTAAAAAGGCCATGCGGGTTACAGAGAAAATGTCAAGTGGTTTGGAATACACTTTAAATTGTACGTTCACTTGCAACCGTTTTCTCGAATCGGGTGAAGTTCTTCTCTCATCCCATGCCCCACAAGGGGTTACGGGAACTAGAGAAACATTTTGCCAAGTAGGAATTTTCTAATTTGTAAAATTTATAAATAAGAAATTATTAAAAGAAAAGAAAATCAGTCTTAAGGTAAAGTTCAGTCGGTAGTCGGTATTTTTATTTTCAGTGTCTTAACAATTCTTGAGAATAACTAGGTGTAGTGGTTTCAAGGGCCGCATTCATCAACTAAAATAAGTCAAGGTACATGAACCTGAAATTAGTGAAGTAAAAGGACTTCGCCCTAACATTTGGCGAGCCCGACATGATTCCATGTCTGAAATTCTGATTACCTAGTGCAGATCAATGATTGACGCTGTTATGGAGGAATTAGGAAGGGCAATAAGTCCAGACTAACAGAAGGATGATTCATTAGCATGCGTGAAATCCCAAACACCAACCCACAAAAAAAAAGAATCTGGGTACAGTCTCCAAGGACCCATACAGTTAAAATTCAGATTTAACCCTGAATCCAATTGCCCCAACGCTTACCACAATGAAGAGCACAAAATCTGAGAAAGTAATAAAATTCATTCGTCGACAGGGGCGATGGTCCAGTCGCTGCAACGTATTCTCGATGGATTACGTTTAACTGATTATCACCCAAAACAATATTTTAAAATGAAGGCTGATACCATAAAATAACATTGGGCTTTAATCGAAGAACAGAATAACACCATTTGAGAATTAACTCACGACCCAGTGGAATTGGGCTACGATCTTGATAAGTACGTAGCCCTAGAGGAAACTACACAACAAATGTTAGCGAGGCTATTGGCAGAGATCGTTGTGATACCTATATCAACAGTGAGCAACATTCATCAGCAAGTTGCTGTGCCAGTTGTTAAGCTTCCTAAATAGCACTCCCTAGCTTCGCCAGCGATTATTTGATGTCAGACTTCTCATTGACTGAAGAGACTTAGACAACAGCATGGGAAAGTGTTATAACAACACGAGACTTTTGGTCACCACTTTAATTAATAGAATATTGGCGCAGTCTATTCACGCTTCCTACGTTGCATCCCCTAGTAGTATAAAGTCTTTCCATGACACAACGAAAGAGTGCTTGCTCGCTCTGGAGAATATAGGAGTGTCAACTAAAAATTGGTAGCCGATTCCTCTTCATATTTTGCTTAAAAACAAGACAAGGCTACACATGCCCTATAAGAGCAACTCTCGTCAAACCATAGATCCCTGCAAACCATTAAGGACTTCTTGGTGACGCGATTGCAGTCGCTTGAAGCATTGGGTACAAGGAGCGTCAACGCAAACCAAATTCAAGATCAATGACTTCCAGCACTGTTACAAACACAGCTGGTCCTATCTGCAACGGTAGTCATTAGCTATTTTAGTGCGGCAGCTTTTTGAAGCCAACCCCAACCCATTCAACAGATAGCAGTTAGTAAAGAAGCCTCTGTATTACTTATCTAGAGGGCACAATGCGGTCCAATGCAGTTTACGTGAGTATTCGAGATGTGCAAAGAAACGCAACACGTAGGTGCACCTCCAAAGATCAACAGAACCAACAACATCACAAAATCCAACGCCCATCAAAACCAGAGATCCTGCAGTCATGCCTAACAAAAACGGCGCTCATCCATCGACAAGCACAGCTGCGAGAATATCGATTTGTTGATCGGAGTGGAATTTTATCATCAATTGCTCGCCATATCGCAAATAAAACTAAGCGATGGTCTTCCAATATTGCAGAGCACCATGCTCAGCTGGATTATCTCAGGCAAGGCAAAAGAAGTACCAGGCATAACATCCACATGTGGAATTTCCAAGATAAAGCTCTAGATATTGCTATCAACAAGATAATTGTCTACTGAATGGAACCTGGTCTCTTATGTGGTCTTCAACCATACTGGAAGGAATTAAATATCTTTGAAAGTGGTAACTGAGCACTTAAACATCTGTGCAGTAAAATTTTTGTGTTGAATGCAATCCAGTTACTGCACAATTCCAACATATTAAGTAGGAGTTAAGAAGCGACAATTAGTTAATGCAAGCGCATGCCAGTAGAACCAAAAGAGGAGCATTCAGTATTGTGGGTAACATTGGAAACTTTCTCTTCGGTGTTCTAGATTCTAAATATGCTGAGTAAATGAGAATCACTTATAGTCGGTTCTTAAAAACTAGACATCTATTATTCATGCAATGATTAGCACAATCAAGCGGAACGAGGTCGACAACGACAATAAATTTCAAACATTAGAGCCTGTTGGAGCAAAATGGTCAAACGACTCAACGGCATGGAAAAAAACAGTTTCAACTCAAGCTAACACTATTGTTTTCATTACTATCTATTTAAATGTCCATGATCGCAACCAATCAGCAAATAATATCCACGTCAGTTAGTGACGCTTTAACCATGGTCAAATTAGTCCTCAGTTTATATCGCCGTCTCAATAAAGATTGGAAATATATCTCATTCAAAAGCACATGCCAACAAATTTGCGGCTACTCACGAGTCAGAATATTTTGGAATTATACAAAGACGGACCACCATGCCATGGGCCCCGGGTTCGAGACCAGATCTCCCCGTGAGCTTTTATTAAGAAATCTAAATAATCCACTCTGTCTCTGGGCTGTTGTCTAGCTCGCAGCAATGCAAAAACAAGACTCAAGCTTCCTCACTCCCCTTACCCAAATTCCATTCCGGCCAAAACCATGCTAACACATCAAAGGGTTGTCCCCTAGGATTTGGCCGCATCGTATAAAAAAAAAAAACAAAAAACAAAAAAAAAAAAACTAATAAAGATGGAAAGCCGACCTGTTTTGCACTTTGCACTCGATGGAGCCTACTTTGAAGAGGACAAAATAAATTTTGATGAACAAATAACAATTTATGTGTTTTTCTTATAATTTCCGTATTTTTGTATTTTTGTACGTAATGTATATTACACCAATTTATATAAATCAGAACTTTTAAATCGCTAAACAAGTTTGTCACTTCAAGTAAACAGAAAAGTGGGTTGCTGGAGAATGGACGGACGAGTTGAAGCCTTCTAAGATACGGCGATCCTCATCAGGATATTCTTAAGTAACCACCAAGAAATGCATCCTAGAACGTAGCCAAGTAACTAATGCGGGAGGAGATAACCTCCTGAAAAATCCCCCTAACTCTAAGGTTGTGGTAGGCCATGCCAAGGGAGTCTGCAGTCTTGTCGTCCCCACTGTAGGACCCAGGGGTATTTGGGTCGCGAATAGCGTTTCCTCAGGTACTTCTAAGTGAGTGGTGGTGGATGGTATGGTAGAACCTAACAGGTTGGCTTTACCGGCGGTACCCACAACACAACAGAAGCAGCTTTGGGAAAATTACCTTTTGAAGGTTCTGCGGCGGCTATGGAAGGCTGGCTTGCGCCGGTTGACAGTGCTGTAGTAGTCCTGGAAGAAGGTGTCATTGGCAAAATAATAACTAGCACTTCCTCAAGTGCGGCGGTGCAGAGAGGGTAGACTCTAACAATTTGGCTATCTCCGCGGTGCACGCACCAGTAGAAGATGCAGACCTGCCTTCCGAAGGGTTAACTACGGTTAATCCGGTAGAGGTTACTTTTCCTGGCTCTGGACTAAAGCTTTATGGCCTAGAACCCTTCAATGCCGTAGGTAGAGAAAGGGTTAAGGTTGTAATTAACTGAACACTGTAGACGGTCAGACAACATGGATTCCTGCAGATAGGCTAGGAATCTGGCAGTGACCCAGGAAGCCGAGGTTAGTGGCGACAGTGGGATAACTGAAGACTCAGTTGCCCCCACTAAGGAAGATTGGGAGGGGGCAAAAAGGGACCCGATTCTATGTGGTCTGTTTCGGGTAATCCCCAGAGAGGTCTTTTTAGTTAGTAAAAATCTCGCACTACCGGAGGGCTGTCCGGTGTCTTTTGAAAGATTTGCACCTCTCCCGCCAAAACAAAAAAAAACAGAAAAGTGACAGAACTTCGTTTAATTTTGACATCACGCGGATTAGAAATTGACCAGGGAAAATTAGCGTATACATATACGTAAGAGAATCTCCATTAATTTCTTCCTCGTAGACCAGTTCTAACCTTAGCGAACTAAGTATCGTATCGTTTATAGCTGTAGTTAACTCCAATTCCTCTCTTACAATATTGTGCAGATAGTTCTGTAAAGAACTTTATCCGATTCAATGACGCGGACCTAATTTAAAGTCGAGCCACAGCTTAACCATAGAGTACCTGTTCGAGAAATGTAAAGCTTAAGGATTATGTTTTGATCAGTTAACGAAATCGTAAAACAATTTTCTAGGGTAAGGCAAATCGAAATCACTAGAAACTGTTTTTCAATCTTCAATAACCCTTTATTGTTTGCAAAACAACACTCACAGTAGCCCGCTAGTGAACACGAGTTTTTCATGTTGAAAAAGTAGCAAATTATCTTCTATACCATTGATGAAACCTTTTATAGCGTTTTAATATAATTCGCGAATAATTTTTTTTATTAAAAAAGATGAAAAGAAATCGAAGTGGCCCTTGAACCATTACAAACACTTACACTCACTTCCCCGGTACGTAAATTTTCAGATTCAGTGATCCAATAAAAATTGAAACCATGGCATTGAAAGTACTTCACGAAAGTAGAGACTTTTCTTCTTAAAATTTTATTCAATTTTCAAATTTGTTCCTTTAAAAGACGAAAAAAAAAATCAAGGACTTAGTACATTATGCAGAAAAGAGGGCAACGCAAGGTGGGGAAATATATAATGCGTAGGCGAAAGTTAGCAATATTAACGTAAACAAAATGGCCGAAGCATTTGCGTTGAGATTCCTATCAAACCAAAATTTTGTTACCTCAAATTTGTAGCCTCAGGTGGTTAAATGAGTGAATTCCTTGGAAAAGGAAATTCTTGAGCCTACCCTCGGGCAATTAGGGCACTCTCTCGTTGGATACCTAACGAGATTTTCAAAAGCAATTTACAGTGACTGTTAAAACGGATACAAACGATAAGAGATCCATATTGCCTTCGTTTCCTGTTATTAAAATTTTCTGCCGGCCAACATCTGCTAAAATAGGCGTAAAATGAAGCCATAAGTACCCCGGATGGAAACACCTGTAACTTTATGGATGTTCTTATAACGGTTCTGATATTAAGCATTTCCGGTTTATTTGGTTATGATGCTGACGGTCAGTTTTGGCATGGTATAGTTGATGCACTTAAATGTAAAATTAAACATCTTGTAAAGGACACGATATCATGGAAATCATAAACGTTTTTAAGTTTCAATGTGTTTTACAATCCGTTCCTTATCTCATCATGACAGAAGTAAGCTTCTGAAAAGCTTTCAATTTACATAGAATTATTTTCTGAGATGTTGGAGGCAAGTGTAGCATAATTATTTGTAATTAATAAGACCCACTCCGAATCAGTAACAAAAGAAGCATGTCGTCCTTGTAAAGTATCTTCTCACATTTTTATTGTGTCTTATAATTTATGGGAGAAGAGCTTGGTACACCTCATTAATTATGTAATGAAATTCACAAGATGGCTCATATAGTACCTGCCGGAGTTCGTCGACCTGCACCCGACGAAGTAAGAGTAGTACCTTAGTTACTGAAACATTCTACTCTACCCAGCAGCACGTGCCCAAGTGCAAAAAGTCTTAACTGCTTGAAATATTTTCTGCCTTGATAGCCATTTTCATAAGACAAATAACTTGAATACTTAAAATCAGTAAACTTAAGGTGTAAAATTTTCGTCAAACTTAAAACTTCGACAGCAGAAGTCAACCTCTGACAATATTAATTGTCGCGTTTCCTTTACTTTTCCCATTTTCATGGACCAGGTGAAAGGACCCTGAAAAGTGTTGTTGATAAATTTCTCTGATTACTTTGTCGTATTCAAATTAATTTTCTTGACGACAGGGTGATGTAAAAATTTTCGTTAAAGTTATATGAGAGCACCAACTGACGTCAGTTAACTGAAAATTTGAAGGTCTGCGTACATGCATAAAAATTCAAAATTAACCTTGTGCCTGCCATTTTTGTTCTTAGTAGATATTTGATAAGGGTACATCTCAGTGACAGGTCGTTTTAAATGAAAGTTGCTACGCATTTTTACTCGAACTTTTCATCACTTCGATACCGTCGCTATTCTGAATAGATCAAAAATTCAGTGTCAGGAAAATCCATCCCCTGACATCCATTAAACCCTTTCGGATAATGGCTAAGAAGAAAAATTCAATTTTTCTCCTTTCTTCAGCTAAAAGATGTCGTCTCCATTATTCTTTGGAAACTTTATATGTGCAAGAAGTCTTTCGTTCCAAGACATTTTCTGAACTTGCGACCTTTGAAATGTTACAAAAATTGATAAAAGTTTACCATATCCATTTAATGTCACAGAAAAGTAAAAGTTAAATACCATTCAGAAATTTTCTGAGATCCACTTAATGCTGATCCCAGCTGAAACGGAGATACTTTCGAAAAGGGTGGGCTTTGTCCCTGAACGCCGAAAATTAAATTTTACCCGTTTTGTGCTTAAAGAATCCGTAAAATCTCCGACATAAAGAATCCATCAGAATCCATCCCTTTTTCTAGCTTTTTTTCAGGCTGTTCCCGAAATATAATCAATTAGTGGTTACAGGGTCTTCAAGTTTTCTTGAAATTTGTTCAAGTACAATATTCGGCAATTTATGAGTATGGAGTGACGGAATCCCTTCTTCAGTCAACAACTTGAAATGTTATAAGTCTGACCTGATTGTGGTGTCCTTAAGAACTTTTACTGTTCCTCAATTGTACTTTTCTGTTATTGTAATATAAAACTTGTAGTACGAACTGAAGAAGGGATTTTCTTCCTCATTACTGTGAAGTGAGTTGTAAAATCTTTGAGAGGGTAAAAGTATCGTCAGGAGTGGCTTCTGTATTGCCCTCGAAACGAGTCAATTAGCAAAGTTAGGATAAGTGTAGGAAACTTTTCAACAACCAGTTTGTAGTCTAAACGAGAAATAGTTTAATGTAATGAATTTTATGTTGTATTCTTACTTTGCCAGAGAGAAACTTTGGACTTTAAAATTGGGTCAAAAAAATAATGCAAAGTTTAATATATGGAATCTGTAGTAGCAGTTTAAAAGTGGTGAACAAAACATGTATTTTTTATGAAATATCCTAATTGCATCGGACACACAATTCTCGGAACTGAATAATCCAAATACGGAGACATTGCCAAATTGTCATCTATGGGTTTTCGCTCCAGAGGTTTGATAATAGGCTGGTTGGAGATGCACGCAGAGAGCGCAGATACTAGTTGCTTAACGGCTCTACGACTTCCCGTATGATTCCACAGGATTCCGTCGGGGTAGCGAAAGTAGTTCATGTATTCATTCTATGGGATGCGAACTCATACGTCGACACGTTTCCAACACAGCAAATTACTAACAATGAAAAAATACATATAGGGTGTTTCGCATAAGGTGTGCCAAAATAAGTGGGATGAGTGATCTCACCTAGTAAAACAAAAAACTGTATGGGAGGGAAGGCAATCTCAAACGTATGGGAGTTACAGGGTGATTAATAAACTCCAAATTTGTATGGTATGCATATCATCTTCTCAACTCTGCGGCGTCAAACAAACGCAAAAAAAAAAGACTATTCCAATGACCTTTCCAAAATTGTCAACACTGTTGATATAACTTCTATCATTGCAGGTACAGTCACTTTCAAAAGTAAAAAAAAATGTTTTGAAATTACCAGCCGTTAGTATGCTTGCCTTCTCGTTAGAATGCTTGCCTTCCTCGCCCTGGTGTCACAATGCGTAGGCCGGCGCAGTGGCCTAAATGTGTCTTTATGTTTCGGGTTCACTCAGATACTTCTGAGGCCGATATTGTCGATAACAGCTCTTTACGGGTGGGTGTTTCTGGCGGTATGATTGCCTGTAGGAGAATCAGCCCTACTCATGGCCATGCTGGCCGCACATATACCGTCTCATTTAAGGTGTTTATTCCGGAAGACGTCTTTACGGCTGCGCTCTCTCCGGACATATGGCCCACTGGTTCCATTGTGCGCGAGTTCACCCCTAGGGTCCGATCAGCTCCGGCTTCGCTGCCAAAAAACTTGCCAACCGGATTTTCTTCCATTACGCCATCGTGACCGGGCTGCGATCTAAAACCGCGCTGTTCTTCTCCTCTTTCTGTGCCTCCGATACCAATGTTATCTGCCTGACTGAGACTTGGCTTTGTGCCGGGATCTCTGACTCTGAGCTTTTTGATCCCGAGTTTTAGGTTTTTCGCCGGGAGCGACATCTTTCCGACCCTTGTTCTCCAGTCGGTGGTGGGGTCCTGTGTGCGATTAGTGAGGTATTTCGTGCTTGATCGTCGACATTTTTGACTCCCGTGACCTCGAGCCCTTGTGTGTTGTCTTGAGATTCCCTACCAGACGTCTATTTGTGTTGACTGCTTATAATCCGCCTTGTTCACGATCTGCAGTGTACGAATTGCTCGCTGCATATATTGACAGTTTGTCCGATTGTTGCTCTTGGTGACTTCAATTTTCCCGGCATCGGTTGAACTCACTCTCTTGATGCTGATGGCCTTATTCCTTCACCTGCATCTGCTCCCCAATACGCTCTGTCCTTTTTGGACTCTGTAGCCTCCTCCGGCTTGACTCAAAGCTGTGATGTTCCTAATAATTCGGGTAGGTTTCTTGACTTGGTGTTACGATTGACCCAGATGGTACGATTGTGAGGAGATGCCTGGTCCCTCTGGTTCCTGAATCGAGTCATCACCCTGCTCTCTTGGTTGTCATGTGCTGCGAAACTACCGTTGAATCTCCTACCCTACTAGGTGACTACTACTTCAACTTTAAACGCGCTGACTTCTCGTGCATTGATGACTGGTTACTTTCATGTGATTGGTCGGGCGTGCTGGGAGAGCGCAACGTCGATCTGGCCGTGAGCGTAAACGTGATGCCTATCCTTCCTCTTTGAAGTATCGTGACAGTGAAAGTGATGATGCTCCTACAATCTCTGCTTTTATCGCGGATTTTTTCCGAACGTCTTTCTGTGATTCGTTCTGTTATATTTTCACTTCTGATTTTACCCACTTGACGCGGCTCCCGCGATCTGATTTTACACAGCTCTCTTGCTAGTATTCTTTGTCACTTGTTCAACCTGTCCCTGCAATCCGGCCGCTTTCCAGTACTTTGAAAGATTTATGTGTTGATTCCTCTTCACACGAAGTACAGTAGAAGACAGTAGGTCAGAGTTCTCCAACTACCGACCGATTGCCAGCTTGTGTAATGCCGCGAAGGTTTTTGAGTCTCTCGTCAGTGACGTTCTTCGATTTCACTGCAGGCCTTTCATAGGGTCCTTCCAGCATGGCTTCCTCAGGGGGATGTCTACGACTACCAACCTCCTTGAGTTCATTAACTATTCTTTACCAGCCGTTGAAGCGGGCAAACAGGTGGATTGTCTATTCACAGACTTCAGTAAGGCTTTTAATAGGATAGACCGAGGTATCCTGGTCTATAAATTGACTCTTCTTGGGTTCCCTTCCTGCTGTGTTAACTGGTTATCCTCTTATCTGTCTGGTCGTACCCAGCGCGTCCTGTTTCGGGGTGCTCTTTCTGACGGAATCCTTGTAACCTCGGGGGTGCCACAGGGCAGTATCCTCGGCCCACTCCTCTTCATCTTATATATTAATGATGTTTCGCTTCTCCTCACACGCAGTAAAATGCTATGTTATGCGGACGATGCTAAGATTTTTCGCACTATTTCCCAAGAAGCAGACTGCAGTAATTTGCACTGTGACCTAGCTTTGTTCTGCGAGTAGTGTGTGCGCAATCGCTTTCCTTTAAATGCCGGGAAGTGCACCGTTATGACCTTCTCTCGTAAAAGACATCCTTTCCTCTTTGACTACACCGTTGATGGCGTTACCTTGGGCAGGGTTAATAAGATGAGGGACCTGGGCTTGTTCCCCATTCGAGGACCACGTGGATTCGATCGTTGGTAGGGCTAACTCGATGCTGGGTTTCGTTAAAAGATGGCCTGGGGTACTCGATGATCCCTACCTAACTTAGCTTCTTTACTGCACCTTCGTCAGACCGCGTCGAGGCAGTGCAGCGCAGATTGCTTAGGTTCGCTCTCCGTGGACTTCCCTGGATTGATCCCTGGTTACTTCCTTCTTATACTGATCGTTTGGGGCTAATTTCTCTGGACTCCCTTGAAAAGAGGTGTAACATTACCAAACTACTATTGAAGGGCATGCTTAGACAGTGTCTTGGTTGATGTGGGGTCATGCATAGCGTCAACCGCAATCCTTGGATCGTTCTTGCCGATTTATTCTTGGATTTTAGTTCGTAGTTTAGTTTGTAAGTCTTCATTATTTGCTGTAGTAATCTTTTGGATGAATAAATGGTATTATGTTACAAAAATTGTCCGAAATGTCCTCCGTCAGGTTCGATGTATGCCAATAACCTGCTTCTAATTCCCTGTTTAAGGTATATTGTAGCCAACCTCTTCCGTATATTCGTCACTGTAGTCCCAATTCTGCTAACTTATTCGTGTTTACCATAAACAGACCTTTAATAGACTTCATCCTTCATTGTCTTCCATAAAAATAAGTTCAATCGAATAAGATCTCGAGCTCTATGGGGGGAAGTAATTGGTGCACCTCGTTGAATTCAGCGGTCAGGAAATTTTTCATTCAGTATTTCCTTTACAATGATACCAGAATGCTCTGGTGCTCCATCGTATTTGTAAAACATTGCCCTTAGATTATCCAGAGTGATCCCCTCTGTAGTGTATTTTCCAAAAATTCCATAAATTTGACTTTTAAGAACTTGTGGTAAACGTAATGATCCTATTAAATGGTTGCCGATGATAACATTAGACAAGAATTTTGGCTGGAAGGAGGTCGGCTTGTCCTATGTGGCTTAGGATCCAACCAGATATGCAGGTTGTGGAAGTTTGAGATACCATCCCCCATAAACTGCGATTCATCCGTCCACAGAGTTCGGACCACAAACGCCACGCTCTCAGGCGTGTTTCTTGGATCCCATAGGCATTCCAATCTAGGACCTGCTGTTTGATGTTATTTGACACTTTTCTTTATGTGTGGCCTATCCATTGCCACTTTTGGCTGCGAATACTGGAATCTACCCCGTCTGGTCCAGTGAGTCTGTGTAGGACTTTGTTGGTAATGACCTGCGACCAATGGATGTTTAGGATACATTGGAGACACCGATTGAAAAAGGTTTGTAGCTTAGATGATATTTGATAGGTTATTTTACATGTTTAACAGCCGTACGTATGGAGCTGTTGTTATGGTGCCAGATCTCAGCAAGAGTATTAAATACAACTCGAGCCTTTTTGATGCGAGCCTGCTTTATCAGCTTCGTCTTAAGTCCCGCCGTCTACAGTCGTTATGCTTCCGAGATAGCAAAATATATCCACTTGTTCTATTTGTTGCTCTTCAAGATAAATTTCATTTTGGTTCCTGATCTCCAAGCGTATAAGTTTATAGTTACATTACTCTGTTTGTTGGATAGGAGACATACATTGCCAACGTAATTCAGGTACATTTACATTTAATCCTTTGTGATGGGTGGTTGTCTAGGGCGTTGCATAATACATCTTTAATGACGATTAGGAACAGCAAGGGTGACAGTATGCATCCTCGTCTCATTCCGTTTAGCACTTGGAAGGGCTCCGGCAGTTTTCTCTTGTATAAAACAATGGACTCCTTTAGGATGGTGATAATTTTTTCTGGGATGCCTACGCAAATTTGCTCATATATATTCGCGATCAACGCCGTCAAAGTCCTTTACAAAAACAAGAAACGTTAGATGTAGGCGACCTCCATTCGGCTGATTGCACCAATCCCTGGCGCCTTACCTAAGTCCATCGACCTAATTGTGCCAGCCAATTCCAATCTTGTTGGAGTTCAAAAAAAAATATTCTCTCCACCTCCGCAGTTGATGTACCTCCGTGACAAGAAGGGATCGATAAGTATATCTTACAGGAGTCTTTTCTGCCAGTTTTATTGGTAATCTTGTTATATCTCCATTGACACCGCGGCATACCATTTCTTCTGCCTTTTCTGTTGGCCCGCCCAACTAAATCAGGCTTGTCACGTCTTATACTTCTGTGGACATCTTTCTGTAGAGATCGGTATGCAAATCTAAGATTTCGTTTAACTGTAGCGTGTCGGTAGCAGAATTTATGCGGTCGTTAATCTGCTTCCTTTCCTGTCTTTAAGATCATCTTGCGTCACTGATTGACGGTCGCCTTCCGCGCTCTAATTGTACAACGTGTTCCGTATGACAGCTCAAAAAACATTCCCCGCCCGTTCCTATTTTGTATTGATGGAGGCGTCGGTATTGTGATGCAGTGCATCAGGTTTTTGGCATATTGCGGTGGTACGTTCGGTATTTTACGCCTCTGCACATTGGGCTGTGGCATATTATATGGTGCGTTACATGGGCATACTACTGCCATACATGAGTGAAAGTTAGCTGTTACAAAATAGTGATTGTTGCCCGCACCAGCACCGCTCTTAGACCAATTTTTCGAAACAGCGGTCAATCTGATTCTCAGTTCCGCCGTCTGGGAATGTTAACTGACATTTTTTGTGTTTAAATAAGGATACATTGGTAACAAGTTGCCGCGAGTTACAAAATTCAACAAACAACTCCCTATTTGCTTACCTTTTCTAAGACCTTATTTCCCATTTCATGTTCCAGGCCAGTCTTAGCATTGAGGAACTATTTTAATATTACGTAGGAGCCTTATCAAAGATGCCAAGAAGCTGGTAGAACGCCTCTTTAGTTGTTATATCCGTGGTCGGTGCATATCATTGAATTATTGAGATGTTACGCTTCGATCGCAAATCGGTGACAAGTCCTTTAGTGATTAGCGAGCAAGCTTGGCTAGCAAGAAGCATACACTTGCCATGCGGGCTGTATCTTATTCTTCCTGGCCATAGTATAGCAGCACGGTGGTTCCTGGGATATGGATGGCAGAGGTGAAAGCCTTTTAGGGTATGGCGATCCTCATCCTGACATTCTCAAGTGTTATTTACACCAACAAGCGGTTTCAGTGCATCCTAGAACGTAGCCAAGTAAGTAATACGTGAGGAGATAACCTCTTGAAAAATCCCCATAACTCCAAAGTAGGCTACGCCGATGGAGTCTGCAGTGGTTTTATTCTGAAGGACCCAGAGGTAGTTGGGTAGCAAATGGTGTCTCCTCAGGCACTTTTTTAGGACTGGACGGGGAGGGGATAGTAGACCCTAACGGGTTGGCTAAATTATCACAACAGAAGCAGCTCTGGAAAAGTTACCTTCCGAAGGATCTCCGACGGCTATGGAAGCTTGACTGAAAGTACTGCAGCAGTTCTGGATGAAGCTGCCGTTGGCAAAATTCTGATACTGCGGGGGCAGAGATGCTAACGAGTTGGCTATCGCCGCGGCACACTGGTAGAAGACGGAGACCTGCCCTCCGAAGGATTAGCTAAAGTTAGCCCGGAAGAATGTACTTGCTCTGGCTCTGGGCTTGAGACTAAAGCTGCATGGCCAGGAACCTTTAACTGTCGTTGGCAAAGAATGTGTGAAAGTAATGATTAACGCGTGGATCAGAATAGAACAATGGAGGCGGTGGAACAACATGAATTGCTGAAGCCAGGCTAAAAGGTAGCATTGATCCTGGGAAACGAGGTTAGAGGCAACAATTTGATAACTCAGCTGGTTTCAGCTAAGGGGGACTAGGAGGAAAGGAAAGGTACCAGCTTCTATGTGGTCGGTTTCGAATAATCCCCGAAGAAGTGTTTTTAGTAAGTACGAATCTTACACTATAGCATTTGCTGTCTGTTGTCTTGTGGAAGATTTTCAGATGTTGGTGATGTAAACTCTCCACTTCCTCTCCAGTTTCGCTTAAACCAGAAATATTTATTTTCTACTGGTCCATTTCCCCTGCCACATTCATGATCTTCGCGTATTCCCACTCGCCCTACAGAGTTGTTTATGGTTAAAGGTCATCATCACAAAATCAATCTATCCTGAGAATTACCGAGATTTTATTTGTATAATGCTTAGATTCTCTCTTAGCCGAGGTGTTCTGGCTGGCACATGGACTTCCCTCCTCTTTTTTCAACTGGCCAGCTACGGCGGAGCCATAACTTTAAAGAATTCGAGTCCATTGTTTTTTGGCAGCCACACTGTTTATGTAGATGTCATCCAATGGTCAAGATCTCTGCCTGAATCCCACTCCAGTAAACGGTTCACTATAAGCTCCATTTCTTATTACTAGTGGCTGACACTGCAACGCTCAGGCAGCTGCGAGCGACCTCCTGCGAGCTTTCTTGAAGATTTTCATCGCCGGGCCTTTTCTTGGTATAAAAGGCCTAGAATGAATCAGAGGCCAGAGGATTTCTCATCCTTCAGTTTCCTTCGAATATCGTGTGCTTTTTTTTCTCTTTAAATGTTGTTAAAAATAACTTCAGCCTCGTTGCAAATCAAAACTTTAAAAAAGAAACTTTGCGACGCGGCATTGTTCTGGAATCAGACTTGTCCTTGGTGATAGTAACGCTGTTAAAGCGGATGGAAGCTGTCTCAAATGCAATAGTAGAGGAAAGTAAGGGGAGATAAGATAGAAGAGCACACTAAGGTAAGAACAAATCTTAGATATCCCAGAAGACAATAGCAGCGTTATTAATATTTCATTTGTCAAGCACGCACGAAACACAATAAGTCCATATCGGAAATCCTGCTAACAAGTAAATTCCAATTAAAGTGAATTTACTACTATTAAAGCTTTGAACAATTTTCCCGATACAATTTACGTTCAAAGCCTATGTACAATTATCTCTCCAGACGTTGTCCCACTTTCGGGTCTGTAGCATATCAATGAATTATGGGAACATAATAATAGCCTCTCATTGTGAAAACCTTAGGGTCTTCTTCTTGTGTAAACCTAAACTGAATTAATTAAATATATGCAAATTTTTGCCAAAACTTTCTTAGACAGCAGAAGAACACTCATCGAAAGAATAACTTAACAAACCCCTCCTTAAACACAACAGTCTAAAATCAAGCGTTTCAGACCAGCATCAATAAAATCGAGTCCTGTGCTGCTTTCAGCAGGGTTCGCCCGGAATCAATTAATTAAGAAGAAATTGCGGAAGAATGAAATATTCAAGGAAGTCGTTATGATTAAGCTTACCACTATAAAGTTTAATGATCTCTCTTTAGCTGGCGGATTTGGCCTTTCGTTGAAAGTCAATTTAGTAAGTCTTGCAATCAAGTGAAGTTGCTAAAGAAATCTCACTTGTAATGTAAGCGGCAGCGGTTTTCTCTCTTGCGCAT
The DNA here is from genome assembly GCA_964036015.1 of Leptarthrus brevirostris. Lineage (NCBI taxonomy): Eukaryota > Metazoa > Arthropoda > Insecta > Diptera > Asilidae > Leptarthrus > Leptarthrus brevirostris. The sequence goes on from OZ038371.1 coordinate 21,222,161, forward strand.
TATGGAAGTAAATTTTAATAAATAAACGTAAAATCGTTGAATTTAATGAATCCTTAGAGAGCTATACCGCCGTTTTGTAATTAATTGAAGTTTTCCCTATCCGTAAGCTATTGCGATAGGTCTGTGACAGAGTAATGGATACCATCGTTTTGATTTTTCTGTTGCAGTCCGTGAGTTTAGCGAAGGCTCGTTGGACCCTAACACCGCAGTGGTTTTAAACAAATCTAGTACAGCATGAAACATATTTGAAAGACTGGTTGAATAATAAAGCAGTCTGTGTATTTCGTAACACCTGTGTCACGTTAAATACTTCAACCAAAAGCACCCTTCTGTAGAGACGTCACTTCCGGTAGAAAAGTTAAGACATCAGCATTGCCGGGTTTGTTAGAAGCAGAAATGCCGTGACGGAACTTAAACAATTTATTCTTGGCTTTGCTATCGATCCTCCCCGTTGCTGACTTTGTGTGTGAACATTTAGTAGACAAATCACTTCCTACTTCTCACTGAGGATTAACCACTGTACACTATGTGGAACTTGTTTGTCCGCCTAGTCACTGATAAGTTCCTCTGATTTGTATTCACATCACTAAAACTTTAAAAAGAGTAAGTATAATTCCGAAAGGCTAGGGATAGTAGTGAAATTGTGGTCAACCGGAAGTTTGACATTATGTGCACTGGAAATTTGCATATCCCCGACAGTCAGCAAGTGCATGTGAATAGGGGTAGTAAAATGCAGAAAATATTTGGACGATGTTATTTCACGAAATTTGCGGCAATACGTAATCTCGGTTGTACTAGAAAAAATTCGGTGCTTACTATCACCAAACAATACAAAAACATTGCATTCTAGAGAGAATTTATTAAAAGAATTGGAACGGCATGTAACCAAATATATCCATGATCTCATATGAAAGCCCAACGAAAATATCCTTCTTAGGAATTTTTGTGAAATTGCTTGGAATTTTTCTATTACTGAATAAACAAAGTTGTACCCAAAAAGTCTCATGCCAAGGAGAAATTTTGCATCCGTTGTTGTTTTATTTAATACCCCACAAGTATTATACGAAAAGCGATAGATGTCAAAGTGCATCCTGAATGGTCGTTCACTATACGACAATGACTTACGAGAGTCTGCTACTTCAGCAAAACAATTTTCATGCATGAGGGAAACAAGTTTTTAAAGTTCACTTTAGTTCAAAGTTGACTGAGTATGCATATAGCACGAATGATACTAGCAATTACTGAATGGATTTAACCTAGAGGAAGTTAAATTTACGGGGTTAAGGAGTACAACATTAGTACACTTGCTGGATTGAAGAAATCGGTAACTAACGTAGGATTCTAAAGTATTTTCGATCCTACAAATTAATTATTTTGACAAAAAGTAAGATTTATGGATTCGAAGATATTATTGTGAAAGTTTTATTGAGAAAACTCATTTTTTAACGTCAGCGATGTGAATGATGGCGCAATTGTTAATATCATCGTAGCTGAGCATGTAGGCATTGCAGTCGGTGTTGTGTAAGAGAAAACGTTCTAACTTTAATCCTGAGAGTCGAAGTTGGGCCGTCAGTAGCTGCTAATTTGTATTGACAATACAATATCTGCTCGATAGAGAAAAGTATTTTTTGTCATCTTTAAATTATTATTATTTTTTTCCGGCTATCTAAATTAACTAAAGATTTTAGTAACGAAGAGCGATGAAGTAATAATCATTAATTAAAATTGGTTGGATGAACTCTAAATTTGGCTTTAGATACAGCAAGCAGCACTGAGTTTCCGAACTATTAAACTCAAATCCATTAACACTTCCAGGGGTCGGAGTCAATGTTAAATTATGATTAACTTCTGTGGTAGATATAAATCAGTAGGTACAAGAAAAATGGTAGTGTCATCAGCAGAGCAATTGAATAAATTAATGTGCCGGTAATAAAAATGAGGAGAGAATAGGACTGAGCCTTGAGGCACACCGGAATTAATTTGATTGGGATGAGTAGTACTCCCATATAGTACGATGCGAATCAGGCGGTCGGACAGAAAGCTTTTTATTCATTAAAAAAATTAATAGTCAAGGTAACCTGCTTTGAAATTAGTTAAAAGGGCAGCATGTCAGGTCAGGCTCTTATCAAAATCGTTGGTGACATGCGATACTACAATCATCAAAGTAATACAGACATCGGTCACATTTTTTAGTAAGGAAATCTCAAATTATGTGATACTTACTTATGTGGTGGTCGTATGATGGCCAGCACAAGATAAAGTGACCCACCTGAAGGCACTGGAAAAGGTGGATGGCAGCACTACTGATAACAGAACTACACCCTCTAAAACCCTCAACACAATTGTACACCTCCTACAGGTGGACCATTTTGGTAAGCAAACCGCATTCTCGTCTGCCTACGGACACTCCAAAATCCTGGACGGTACAGCTATAATAAACACTGATTATACCACACCCAAGTCTTTCTTTAATGCTAAATTTGACTCATATATACCCACCAAGTCAGAATGGAAGGAAGATCCCCTAAATGGGCAGAGCCAGCGCATCTTTACACTGACGGTTTTAAGTTGGAAGGCAGAATGGTATCTTTTCGGAACACCTGGGCCTAGGCACTGCACTTCGCTTGCCTTACTACTTACAGTGTTTTTCAGGCTAAAATTATAGCTATTAAGGTAGCCGTAGACCGTCTGAATAACTTAACGCTGCTACGGATGATATCGTACCGCTTAACTCTAAATGACATGGCTTTGCGTCTAAACATACGCCTCATATGCGTACCGGGGCACAGTGATATTCCGCATAACTACAGAGCTAATGAGCTGGCGACAATCTGTATCACTCTTCTTGACTAGGATATAAATCACCAGCTTTTAAAGGCGGTAGCAACATGCAAGCTGCAGATTACACAAGAATACCTCAGGAATGCGAATGAGACAACACACCTGCCGTACTACCCGACAGATCTATCCAATTTCTGACCTAAAGCAGAAAAAAAAACTCATCTTGCTTGCCCAAATATTATAAGCGTTGTCGTAGTCGTGGCGAAGATGATGAGGAGGAGGAAAACATACTTTGCTTTCTCGCCAACCGCAGGAACCGGTCTCTGGGCTTACTCTTTTTTAAAGAGTTAACTGAATTAGGTTCTACTGATGTCAGAGATCTAGTTCGGTTTATTAGGAGCTCTAGATGGTTCCTGGCTACGTGGTAGCGCTGCAACTTTGCGGTCTAGCCAATAATACTTGCTGGCTCCCCGAGAACTCGTTTTTGCTGGTAACAGAGATCTTACTATGCACGAAATGTACACTTAAGCCGTGTGAATTTGCAAAAAATTCAAAATAAACCTTTAAAACTCGAGCGAAGTAAGAAATATAACAAAATTTCTTAATACGATCAGCGTTTCTGATAAAGAAAAACTAAACTCCTATGGCTATTCTTCAACAGTAGCACCAAAGGGTTAGTTTTTTAAGAAGAGCCAATGGAGTTTAGGTTTTCTTTATCAGAAACGCTGATCGTGTTGAGAAATTTTGTTTTATTTCTTACGTCGCTCGAGTTTTTAAAAGTTAATTTTGAATTTTTTTATCAGAGATCTAGCTCGTCCTTTAAGAGCTCTAGGTTAACTTTCCTCTCTCTTTAGGGGTTATATAGGTTTTAGTGCATAACCTCTACTGTGGTATCATAATGAGCCGTCTTGACCTAAGCGTGCATTTTTGGCCAGCCACTTTTACCTAACCTGATCTAAGTTATGCAATCAGAAACCAAATCATATGTTTAATTAGACTATTTTTGCAAAAGTATATATCTTGTTCTGAGATAACATAAATGATTGCTGTGTGTTAAAGGAATAGTTAACCTCCTTCTTTCAGCTATGAGTTGAACGTACATAGGCTTTCATGAATGAAGAATGAGTAGAAAATATGGAAACGTTTTGGAGAAGGATTTGTTTAAAAAGAATGTGATGCCATTGCAAAAACACTCGCCGCCTGCACAGGCCACTGCCTAATAGGCGTGTATGCGACCAGGTTGGGAGCTTACCACAACACACACTGCAGGTGCGGTATCACCAGTGAAAAAGGAACCATACTTTATTCACTACTGACTACTACTACTACTGATTTTTTGATTTGATTTGTTAAATTTACATGATCAGTGTTTGAATCCTTTTTATTTTCTTCTGTTTCATCTTTGCTTTATATTTTGCTGACTATTTTTGAATTTTTCTTCTCTTTTCTTTCTTGTTAGTAAGCAAATAAAGAATACACACATGGTACTACGCTAGACATGCTACTACTTTGGAGGTCCAGATAAAACTTCTAAAAGGGGATCTCTATTCAGATAGATCTGGCCTATGCTGGGTCTTTAGGTCTCCAAGTTTGGCAGAACCATACTAACCATAGTCATAGGGGTGCTCACTGGGCACTGTCTTATTGGTACAGACACGAAAAGATTGGGACTCTTCTAAAATGACCCATGCAGATATGTTAAGACGAGAAGAGCGGGGAAACTATGCTTCACCTCCTTTGTTCGTGCTCGGGCTTGGCGAGTATACGGAAGGTCTTCTTGGGTAACTATTTCTTGTATAGTCAATAGCTCCTTCAGTGAAGTAATTGTGGGGTTTCTTGCTCCCGTTGCATCAAAACGGACCTATTCTTGTTACTTGTTGGATGATCACCCATACCTACCTAGTTAACAGTAGAATCTGCAAATGCTTTACCTACTAACAAAGATAACGGGTTTGAGTAACACTACAATTACTTGTTTCTGTTAGTTATCCAATAAAAATTCATATCCTTTCAAATTTCTTTTCGAATTTCACTATATAAAATTTAATCTTAATAGTAATAAAATCCTCCTCAGTATCTTATAAAATCCAAAATTATTTTTCTGTTCATGTATACCTGAAAAAGCGTAATGTAAGAACAAATTGATTTTTCGTTCACTAGATTTTCACTTCACTTTCTGCGAGCTTGAAATACAGCTACTGTGTTTGAATATTTCCATCATATATTCAAAACTGAAATATAAATCAAAAGATAAAACACTCTTGCAAATGTTACAGGACCTGTTTTGACTAAATTGAATTTTAGGTGTACATATGTGGCTGAAAGAGCCATATCCGATTTCAATTTAGTCTGTAAAATTGAAATGGCAATCGCCCACTTCCTCTATATCATATTCTCTCCGCCAAAGCTATATACCACGGCACACAAATTTTATTCTATGAAACTGAAATGCATTCCACATAATTCTCAAATTTAACACAATTTTCTTACCTCAGTTTCACTGAGTAGCAAAGTGGAATTCCATATTTCTGGAATTTATGCTATTTTAGATATTCATTCAAAGAGATATAAATCCTTCGAAATGGACTTCATTTATAACTTCTTCATTTGCTATAATAATTTTACTATATTACCTGAATATTTAGGTAATGATTAAAGTATCGATATTTTGTCAGTTCGGTGAATATTATGGAATCTTTGTAATTGCTTTTGATAATTTCTTTTTAAGATCTTAGTGATATTAACAACTAGAACTTCTAAAGATATTGCAAGGAACATCTTAGTGCAGATTAAGAGAATGATCGATTCAATTTCAACTCGATTTCATTAGTAAATTTCAAATAAAAAGTTCAGTAATAAGTTGTAGCTGAGTCAATTCTCTATAAAAAGAGTTCGGAGATACTTTTCCGTAAGAGTGATTATCGTGAGATAAAGCGCTCTAAAGGATCACGAGTAATAATAATACCAACTGTTTATTTTAAAGTTGATCCCTAACATTTCCACTATCTTTTCTTCTACATACAGGGTGTTTCACATAAAGTGTGTTGAAACAAGTGGGATGTGATTGTACCTGTAGTGAAAGGAGTTAGATCAATCATTTTTAACAATTTTGGAAAGGTCATTGGGAGTAGAACAAAAGATAAAAATAAAAGGGTGATGTGCATACCATGAACAATTGGAAATTATGAGTTCAGATTGCCCCCCCCCCCCCTTCCATACAATTTTTGTTTCACCCTACTTATTTTGGCACACCCTATGCGAAACACTCTGTATATTAATAAAATTATAGCGGCTGTTTGTGATTTCAAAATAATTGTCATTTTATAAGCTTACATGTCTATTTACATGATATAAAACACTATTTACTTATTTTTGTCTGTCTGTCTGTTTGTCTGGCTAATCTCGGAAACGACTAATCTCATTTCAATGGCGCCTCCACGAGAATGATCAGTATTTTCATAGGCATAGTCTAGGCTTCTTATGGTTCCGTGATGGGTGAAGGGGTGTGGTGGTATGTAAAAGTGTTATCAAACGGCCGATCTTGATGTCAAGTCCATACTTTTCGGATTCAGTACAATTTTCATGTGTTTTAATGGAAAGACTCTCTGGTACTAGTTTTGTTGAAGAATTGAGGTCAAAACTGCGTTAATGATACCAACATTTCTCTTTAGTTTTGGTTAAGACAGTATGCAGTTTTATGTGGGTGCAATTATTTTCCCGAGAATATCATTGCACACGAGTTTGTGCCCCGTCGTAGGGTCGCGGGTGGCACTCAGAATGGAACCTCTGCTAGCAACCATAAAAACTAGGTATGCTATCCCTTTACGACCAAAATGTAAGCGGACTAAAAACAAGAACAAGCCAGTTATTTCAGGCTTCTCTTGCCTGCTGTTACAAAGTCATCGCTCTGACCGAAACCTGGTTTCATTGCGGTTTTAAGGATGCAGAAATTCTTGACGAGTCCTATCAGATTTTTCGTATGGATAGATACTCTGACTGACTGGTGGTAGCGTGTTGGTTGCATGCAAATCGCACTTCGATTGCAGCTTGGTTGATATCCCTGCTTCTTCCGACATGCTGACTATCGAGCTCTTAGCTCTTAAAATATCTCTGGGGAAGATGCATATATTCCTGCTATGTTGTTATATCCCACCAAACTTGATAAACCATGTTGATGCAGATGGTCGAAGTCTCTACGATATTTTAATTCTTAGCTTAGATTTTATTAATAATATGACAAACCCAGAGGACGAAATAATCCTTCTTGGTGACTTTAACTTACCCAGCGTTCAATGGGTATTCAACGCTGATGACGATGACTACCTTCCTTTAAATTGTCTTACTGCTAAAGACTCCCATTTTCTTGACGCAATCTCCTCCTCTGGTTTACACCAAAGAGTGATGTAAAGAACTCTATGGGAAGGCAGTTAGATCTTATTTCTTCTGATTCGAGTAACGCTATAGTCGAACCAACTTTCCGTAACTTATCTGTTATCGACAGTTTACATCCGCCCATTTCCATCTCTTTTTGCTACGATGGTTCTAATATTGTTGACCCATCCCTTTTTAATGATAATGATATCGACGATTGCGTTTCCGTGTTTTATGATAGGATTTATGATCTGTTTAATTCGTGTGTACCACTTAAACGGTTGAGATCATCCTGTCATTCTCCCCCGTGGTATACTAGGGAACTACAGAGCCTTAAGAATAAAAAAAAATATATGGATATGGAAAACCTACTTACGCTGTAGAAGCGACGTGCTTCTACAGCGTAAGTAGGTTTTCCATAGTAGCTTCATCCTTATACAGGGAATAACTTGATTATATTCGCAGTAACTTGCATAATGATCCTCGTACCTTTTTCAAATTTGTTAATCTGAAGAACAAAACTGATAATTATCCATTAACAATGTGGTATAATGGATCCTCTAGTTGTAGCGTGCCTGATATAGCCGATAACTTTGCATTGTTTTTTGAGGGCGCCTTTTCATCAGGCAACTTCTGTGCCTTCCCTGGAAGAGTTTGGTCATATCCAAAATCGTCCCGCTACCTCCATTGCTTTGCCCATTATATCTCGTGATATTATCATGAATGCTATCAAGGAACTTAAACTGGACTTTTCTTTTGGTCCTGATGGTGTTCCACCTGTATTCTTCAGATCCTGTTCTGATGTTTTACTCACTCCATTGGAACTCACCTTCAACAAATCTATTCAGGGCTGCAGATTTCCTACCTTATGGTAGAAACAACTTCTACCTCCGTTAACCCGCCCATTCCGCTAGCCAAAACTCCTTTATCCGAACATCATTCATTTATCGATCCCCTTCTCCCACCTACAGTTAAATTGACTTTGCGTTCTGCTGATTCTAGCATTTATGACAACGTACGTCTATTTCTAGCCTATCTACACGACAAACCGAACTCCGTCTGTGTTGAAGGTAAAACCAGCACCAACGTCATGTTAAGTATACAACAAATATTTTCCTTAGCTTTCATAGCTGCTCACAACCGTTATGATGCCACCCTGCTAAAGACCTCCGACTCTACAATATCAGAATTTGTATGTATAAAAATAGCACTAAATAAGTGCCTTCTGCACATCCTCTGTTGTTACATTCGTCCCTCTCAACAACTAGACGCCTACGAGCCCATAATCGAAGCGGTCGATACCCTGCTTGAGAACGCTAACGCGTCCGATGAATTTATTTTATTGGGTGACTTTAACCTCCCCCGTATCCAATGGTCATTGTCCGAGGACTGTTCTCACTTTGTCCCCCTTAACGCATCTTCGGCCAAAGAAGCCTTCTTTACCGATCAGCTCTCCGTTTCAGGTCTCTTTCAAGTAAGCGTAGTCAGGAACTTCCTGGACAGACAATTAGACTTAATCTTTTCTTCAGACCCAGTTAACTCGGCTGTCGCAGAAAGCAACCATCTTCTCTCCTCCCTCGACCGTCACCATCCTCCTTTGTTCCTCGTTTTCTCCTACGAGCACCCTCATGCCGTTTCAGGCTCCGAGTCTTCTTTATCCTTCAATTTTCGTAAAGGCGACTTTGACAAATTAAATCACTTGCTCCTCAACTCTAATATTGGGGATATCCCTCAACATCTCCCAGTTGACGTTGCTTTAGAGGCGTTCTATTCGGAAATACATGCTTGTCTTACACAATCTATCCCTCTTCTTCCTCGTAAAAACTACTGCTCATCACCCGTATGGTACGACAAAGAATTACGCTCTCTTCGCAACAGGAGAAATAAACGTTGGCAAACTTTTCTTCTAACCCAGACTGAGTCTGACTATTCTTCCTACCTATCTGCTTATACCTCTTTTTCTGAACGTTGTGATACCCTCTACCATGAGTACCTCCAATGGATGGAAACTAGCCTCATATCGGACCCCAAGCGTTTTTATAGCTTTATTAATTCTAAGAAGAAATCCAATGGTTACCCTTCCACCCTAAAGCTCGAGAATAGCTCTTCATCTGATCCTAAGGTTATCGCTAACCTCTTTGCACACTTCTTCAGTAAATCTTTCAGCGACAATTCTCTACAACCCGACCTTAACTATTTTGCATTCATGGACGAATGCACTCATCTTTTGATCCTGATCCTGAACTAATCGCCGCCAGTATTAATAGGCTTGAGGACGACTTTCACCCAGGTCCTGAAGGCATTCCGGCCATCGTTCTGAAAAAGTGTGCCATCCATCTAGTCCAACCCCTTACTTTGCTTTTTCGTCTCTCGGTCACTCAAGGGGTTTTCCCTCAATTATGGAAAAATTCGTATATTATTCCCATCTTCAAAAAAGGTTGCAAGAACGATGTGTTCAACTACAGACCCATCGCTAAATTATCATCCATACCTAAACTATTCGAAAAATTGGTCTATGATTCCATGTTCTTCCACTGTAAGTCTATCTTCTCACTCTCCCAGCATGGCTTCCTCAAAGGTAGATCTACAACCACCAACCTTACTGACTTCGTCTCTAAAACCCTATGTGCCCTGGAAAACGGTAAAGATGTTGATGTTATCGCCACCGATTTTAGTAAAGCCTTGGACAAGATCTCCCACAATGTTATCTTGTTCAAACTTGATGGCCTAGGCTTCCCCCCCAGATTCATCTCCTGGATTCGATCCTACCTCAACAACCGTCAGTACAATATTCTTTTCAGTTCATCCATTTCTAATCCTATTGTCGCTCGTTCCGGCGTCCCTCAGGGCAGCCACCTAGGTCCATTGATTTTTATCCCCACAATAAATGATGTTGAATGTGTCATCAAACACTCAGAGTTGTCCATTTATGCCGATGACATGAAAATAATCAAACATATCTCCTCCACTACCGACTCTCTTCTCCTGCAAGAAGACCTCGATTCATTCATCATATGGTGCATGAAAAACTTTCTAGAGCTCAATGTCTCCAAATGCTAGTCCATCTCTTATTCCCGCAAGCGTCTTACCACCACCCCGAGAGTCTATATGTTAACCAACGTACCAGTCCCTATCGTTACCTCTTTGTGTGACTTAGGAATAATCTGTGATAGTGCACTCAATTTCCGTTCCCACATTGACAGCATAATTAACAGAGCTAACTCCGCGCTAGGGTTTGTGAAGCGCTGGTCTAGAGAGTTCTCCAATCCTTATGTTTCCAAATCTCTCTACGTCTCCTTCGTTAGACCTCTCCTTGAATATGCCAGCCAAGTATGGTCCCCTACACAAACAACTCACATTAATAGGATTGAATCTGTCCAGCGTAGGTTTATTCGCTTCGCTCTACGTGATCTTCCATGGGTTGACAGATTCAACCTTCCTCCCTATGAAAACCGTCTGAAACTGATCGACTTACAACCTCTAAGCAAACGTGGTGATGTTTCCGACATTCTCTTCATTTATCAATTATTAACTGGTGCCATAGACTGCCCCTCAATCCTGCAATCTTTACCCATCTATACCAATCCCCGTAACCTTAGGTCCACTCCCCTTTTCCGACTCGACCGCCATCGCACAAACTACCGTCAAAGCGAGCCAATTACCAGGATGTTACGAAAAGTCAACGACCTTTCCTCTTTTGACTTCCATCTGAGTAAATTATCACTCCACAAAGCCTTATATCTTGACCCCGCCCATCTTGATCCTGATCGCCTACTTTAATTCTTCTTCCTTACGCCTTCTGCCAGTATCCACTGTATTTATAGTACATATTGTAGCTTATGCTTTTTATTTATTGTAGTTTGTAGAATTAGTAGTAAGTTATAGCTTGTATTTTATTTTTTTATTTTTTTTATGCAATAGCTTGTATTAAGCTTAAATAAATAAATAAAGAACTCCTTTATAATTCCCGTATTAGGTTTGGTTGAAATGGTGATTATAGTTACTTGTAAGATAAAAAAAAGAAATTTTGATATCAAAGCAGAACTTCTAATATAATTAAATTGAAAATTTTTTTTATATATCCTGAAAGTTTTGGTTTGAATTTGATTTGAAATAATTGTTGAGAATGATTATTATATTTTCTATTTTTGTAAACAGAAAAATGTACAGAAAACATAATCTTTGTATAACTAATATAAAGTACTAATTCTGTACCGTATATCAATTAAAATAAAAATGTATAAAATTAATAGTTTTTTAATTAAAAATTTTCAGCAAAGTTTTGCGTAGAATATTTATTTAAAACTTACATTATAAATAATGCAATTTATGAAAAGCTATCAAAAATCTCTAGAATTTTCTATTTTTAAAATAGCAACAATTTAATTTCAAGATTACATGCCTTTTAAACTAACGTATGTCATGTTAGAAATTTTAATAAGTACTAATTTTTAAATTAAATGTGAAATTTTCCATTCCAATGTGTGTACAAATTACATCAACTTGGTTTAATTTTATGTAGCTTTTTACTGTACATATTGATGTAAATTTACCATTATAATAATAGGTTACCTGTTTCCTATTATTAATAAAATAGTTTTTAAAAAAAAAGTTGAACCGGCTAAAATAATTTTAAATTTTATATCTATTACGACATTTTGAAGTCGGTGCAAATCAAACAAACCAAACAACTACAACAAAAATATTTAATCGTCATTTCTTATGATCCCGTGAGCTGAAACGTTCAGGTAGTTTTATGTATTATCTTCAACTGTGGTTCTGTAGTTGTTTTGTTTGTTTAATTTGCACCGACTTCAAATTGTCGTAATAGATATAAAATTGAAAATTATTTTATGCTGTTTAGCGCTTTTTGTGAAGTCGGTTCAACTTTTTTTTTTAAAAACTATTTGATTTTTCACTTTTTAGTGTCTTCGACTCTACACAACGAAGAAAGAACCATCCAAATCGGTCCACGCGTTAAAAGTTAGTTTTAACCCCCTACCCCACCCCCATTACACCAATCTTTTTTTCTCATGGTATCAATCAAGGAACATACTCTACCGAACAGAAAACGAATCATCGAAATCGGTCCACGCTTTAAAGAGTTACTACCCCTCCCCCTCCCCCACCCACTCCACCATAGGACCAAATTATTCTCCTATTAGCAATGGGGGATCACACTCTATACAACAGCAAAAGAACCATCCAGCGAAATCGGTCCACGCGTTACAAAGTTAGGTTCTACCCCCTTCTCCCACCCCAACCACTTTAACAATTTTTTTTCTCGTGGTATCAACCAGGAAGCATACTCTACCCAAAAGAAAACGAATTATCCAAATCTGTCCACGCGTTACGAAGTTAGACTACTCCTTCCCCCACCCAACCCCCCACCATGGGCCAAATTATTCTCCTATTAGCAATGGGGGATCAAACTCTATACAACAACAAAAGAACCATCCATCAAAATCGGTCCACGCGTTACAGAGTTATGTTCCACCCCCTTCTCCCACCCCAACCACACCAACAATTTTTTTTCTCGAGGTATCAAGAACGGAACATACTCTACCCAACAGAAAAAGAATTATCCAAATCGGTCCACGCAATACAAAGTTAGACTACCCTCCCCCCCCCCTCCACCCACCCTAGTCCAAATTTTTTTTCTCCTATTAGCAATGGGGGATCATACTCTGTACAACAAGAAAAGAACCATCCAAATCGGACGACGCGTTACAAAGTTAGGTTTCACCCCCACCCTATCAAAATTTTTTTAACATGGTACCAATCGGTGAATATACTCTACCCAACAAAAAAAGAATCATAAAAATCGGTCGACGGGTTACGAAGTTATGCCCGGTCAGACATAAAAAAAAACCAAAAAATGCAATTAAATAAAAAAAAATAAGCGTCGAACTTAGAACCTCTTTGTTTTTGGGAAGTCGGTTAAAAAGGTAAATGTACTTAAAAATTTTTTAGAGTGCAGGCATAGACAGTTCACCAATAACTTACCTTCTTATCATGCGAGATGTTTACTTTTGGGGTTATCTTCCTTGGAATTTAAAAGGGAGGTTAATTGTACTTTATTCATAAGGGATATTTTATCTTACAGAATTAAACCGCCTGAGCTTTTACGCAAAATGTGTCCCAGGAAGACCTCTACGGTCCAGAGACTTGCTGTATGTTCCCGAACATTGTTCAAATTATGGATTTAATAAACCTATTACGAATAGCATTATTAAATTCAATAAATTTTATCAGTATGTAGATTTCTCAATGCCAAGAAGTACCTTTAAAGCAAAACATGTGTCTCACACACATTTTGTTTTTTTTAATGGTATTATTAATTTTTCTTTTCTTTTCCTATTATTAGTAGTAAGGTGCAAGTCTGTTAGATTTAAATTTGTGGACTAGTTTAAATAAATAAATATGTTATTGTACCGGTCTAATAATTTTGGCAGAAAGGCCATGGGAGCATACTTATAAAACTCGTAGGGAATTCAATCAATTCCAGGAGCCTTATTTTCCTTGCATTTAGCTAAAACTGTAAGTAGTTCAGACAACCCTATTTCACAATCCAATATTGGGTCGTTTATACATGGCGCGGCATACAAGCTCGCAGGAGAATTAATAGTAGGGTTCAATAATTTGTTGAAATATTCTCTAAAAGCATTTTCACCCACAGAACCGCTTATTAAAAACTTTTTCCCACGAATCTCATTGGCAACCCACCACCACCATGACTTAGAATCCAGATCTAGCCCCAGTTCTCTTCCCAAACTATCATAGTAATTAGTCCGTTTATCACGGCACAACTTTTTGTAATACTTATTTCATTTCAGGTAATTTTTACGAAATATATGAAGCCACTTAAAGGCAATTTACCTCGCTTTTAAACTGTATAAACTGCATAATTACACTTAATCAATTTAAAAGATTTTTTGCCATAAAACGTGATGAACAAATATACAAGCCCTGATAACTTAAAATTTAATTAACAGTGAGTTCATTTTGACCTAACATTTTCACACTCTGTTTCAGTAGAAACCACTAAACAAATTTAAAAAAATAAAAAATAAACTTTCAACAAAATCTTATTCAAACTCAAGTATTTTAAGGACACCAATCTTAAGCATTTCAAGCACACTTAAGAGGAGTTTCAGTGTAAACATTGTTCGCTAACCATAAGAATCGTTGCTTAAATTAATCCGGCAACAGCTTTCAAGGGACCTATAAAGTTCTGAACGAACAACGTTCATTTTCTACTCTCTTAGTACTTTCAATTGTTTAACAGCAATTTGCAATTCCAATTGAGATGCAGTTTTCATCTAGTCGGAAAATGCGATCTATCCCCTCCACCTTCGTCGCTTTTCTTTTTATTGCATGCGGATCCAATTTGTTCAATTTTCCATTTTATGGAGCAGAATGGACATTTTTTTTCATGAAAACCAACTAACTATTCCATACTTTTCTGGTAAATGGAGGACGAAGGACAGAATGATTCCTCGTATATTCGATTTCAATGAAGTGGTAACGAGTGACAAACAGGAACAAAGAACTTTCAATACCTGACTGAGCCGTTAACTATTAATGGTTTTCATCTATGCATCAATTTTGAAATTTTCCTTTTAAATTTCGAATGAGTTTATTACATTTTGATGGGAAATAATGATAATTGTAACCAATTTACTATTTTTTATTATTTTTTTAACAATAATTAGTTATTAACTGGCGACTGAGTATTTCGATCCATTTGCGCGCTTTGTAATTTGTTTTGTTTTCGAACATATAATTGCTCTAATTTTTGCTTTAAAATTTTGGACTCTCTGAAGCAACACGTGAATTTAAATTTAAAGAAATAAGAATCTTCTTTTTCATCATTTGCAGCCAAGATCGATGGAGTCACCAAAACCGAGATTCGTTCAGGACGAATGCTTGTAAATTTTATCAAGTGGTCTTCTTTAAGTCCAAAAACGAACAAGGTTCCGTAATAAACAGAAGTGGTTCCATAATATTTGCCTGAGAGCACGGAATCTATCTTTCAAGTGGCTGGTATACTTAGGAAAAGTAACTCCGATTTTGCAAGACAAAACTATACTAATTAAACTTGGAGGTATGTAAAATTGAAAAGATGCAATACTATATGACGCTGGTTATAAAGGTATGTTTGGTTAGCGCCTCTAAAGGCTGGTGGAGCTTAGTCAGGGAAATCCGAGGACAAAATCATTGTATCAGCTCCTCTGCCATCGACATTGATAGCCTAAGGGGTCACTTTGAATCGTTATTAAATCCTGTGTTATACTTTCACACTTTGTCCTATGCTGCTCTACTTGAACAAGATATCATGCTGGACAGAAAGTTAGAACTTGATGAGTTAAGGAATATTCTCGGAAAAACCGAAGGTAACAAGGCACCTAGCGTTGACAGAGTTCCTTATGAGTTCTATAAAAACGGACCTGAAGGTGAAACTACTTCTATTCACAAAAAAGGTGATATCAATATGTAGTGTTGAGAATTCATGGATGCTGTGCAGAAATTTATTTATTTATTTAAGCTTAATACAAGATATTACATAATAATACAACAATTACAAGCTATAACATAATATTAATACTACAAGCTATAATAAATGATAAGACATAATAAATAAATAGTAAAAGCTGCGATATGAACTCTAATTATAGTAGATACAGGCTGGAAGAAAGGCGATCAAGATGGGCGGGATCAAGATATAAGGCTTTGTGAAGGGATGATATACTCAGATGGAAGTCAAAGGAGGAAAGGTCGTGACTTTTCGTAATATCCTGGTAATTGGCTCGCTTAGACCGTAGTTTGTGCGATCGCGGTCGAGTCGGAAAAGGGGAGTGGACCTAAGGTAGCGGGGATTGGTATAGATGGGTAAAGATTGCAGGATTGAAGGGCAGTCTATGGCACCAGTTAATAACTGATAAATAAAGATAATCTCGGAAACATCACGACGTCTGCGAGGTTGTAAGTCGATCAGTTTCAAACAGTTTTCATAAGGTGGAAGGTTGAATCTGTCTACCCAGAGAAGATCAGTTTTTCATGCACCATGTGGTGAATCTTTTTACACTAGAAGAGAGTCGGTTGTGGAGGAGATATGTTTAATGATTTTCATGTCATCAGCATAAATGGACAGCTCTGAGTGATTGATGACACATTCAACATCATTTATTGTAAGGATAAAAATCAATGGACCGAGGTGGCTGCCCTGAGGGACGCCGGAACGAGCGACAATAGGGTTAGAAATGGATGAACTGAAAAGAACATTGTACGGACGGTTGTTGAGGTAGGATTGAATCCAGGAGATGAATCGAGAGGGAAAGCCTAGGCGACCAAGTTTGAAGAAGATAAGATTATGGCAGATCTTGACGAAGGCTTTGCTAAAATCGGTGGCGATAACAACAACATCTTTACCGTTTTCCAGGGCACATAATGTTTTGGAGACGAAGTCGGTAAGGTTGGTGGTTATAGATCTTTCTTTGAGGAAACCATGCTGGGAGAGGGAGAAGATAGACTTACGGAAGCATAGACCAATTTTGCGAAAAGTTTAGATCAATACCTAAACTATTCGAAAAATTGGTCTATGATTCCTATGATAATTTAGCAATGGGTCTCTAGTTGGACACATCGTTCTTGCAACCTTTTTTTGAAGTTGGGAATAATATAGGAGTTTTTTATATAATTGAGGGAAAACCCCTTGAGTGACCGAGAGGCGGAAAATCAAGGTGAGGGGTTGAACTAGATGCATGGCACACAGGTCTAAAGCAGGGTGGCATCATAACGGTTGTGAGCAGCTATGAGTATCCCGCGACCTGGTGCACAACACGGAAAACGATATAGGTTGGTGGCAATAGTTCGTTGTCGAGAATTCCTGGTTTTAGATTGGTTTCAGTTAAGGCATGCGGGACTTTGTGGGAGTTAAGAAAAATATTGAATGTTTTTGTGCGAAGTCCTCTTATGTTCTCGTAATAGACTGACAAGCTCTGTTGGGGAGAGACAGAGGTCAGAAATAGATAAATGGGGAGAGGGGGGGGGGGGGGTTAGGAGCAAAAGTAGTTTAAGGTGTCGTTGCGATTTTTTTGGAGATGGGAAATGCGGCGAGAGCCGACGTACGTAGCATAGGTGGATAGATCTTCTGAAACCTTATGGGAAGGGATATTGAATGATTCATGGTACTTAGTGAAAAGTTGGTGTAAGACGGCTGGGCATGTGGGCAGGCCTTCTTGGTGTCTGCTTAACACGACGTTGGTGCTGGTTTTGCCATCTAACGTTTTCATAAATGCGGCGGTCCCGTAAACGGGACAAGAGGTATCGTCCATAGTTGGTACCCGCAAAACGCAAAGTCAATTTAACTGTGGGTGGGATTAGGGGATCGATAAATGAGTGATGTTGGGATGAATGAGTTTTGCTTAGCGGAAGGGGCGGATTAGTGGAGGTAGAAGTAGTTTGAGATGGGGCGATAGTGAAGGAAGATGATGGCTTGTAATAAGGTGGGCATGCGGAGGAAGTAGTAGGAAAGAATATGCCTTCTTTGTGGATTTGAAGTCAGCGTTTGACACAATTAATCGTGACCTGATCGTTTATTAGCTGCTTAACTTAGGTATGTCGGCAATACTTGTGCATATTACTCAAAGCTTCTACCATAACACTCGTTATTAGGTATGGAATGGCAGTAGCCTTTCGGAAGGCTTCATCACGGCCTCCGGCGTTGGGCAGGGATGCATTCTAAGCCCCTTACTGTTTACATTATTTATCCAAGTATCCTCTTTGGAAGTTGGGATTAGTATAGTAGAAATTGATCTGAAGGTATTAAGGTATGCCAATGATATTATTATCCTTGCAAACTTCAAAGAATGATCCATAGATTGGAAGAATAAAGTGGTTTTTGGAATCTCTCTGTGAACCTAATTAAATTGAAAATTATGCTTCCAACATGGAGGAGGGGTGAGGAAACGCAATGAAAGCTGAACATTTAACAACATTGCAATATAAGTCACTAGAGAATATACCTACTTAGAAATTGTAGTAGCGCCAAAACTGTCACTCTCTCCAAATTTTAAACATCGGCTTGGGTCAGCTAAGACCAGTTTGAACATCACGTGGAAAGACTTTCTCAAAAATCGTGAGATTTGAACAACTGAATGTGTTGCTAGATCAATTCTCTGCTACCGATGTCAGGTATGGGGATTCCAGCAAAATTATATCGTAGAGAAGCTCCAACATTTCTTTATTAAAAAATTGTTTTACCTGCCGCAACATACACCGAATTATATGATACTTTTGAAAACTGGTTTCCCCAGCAATTACTCTTATACCCTGAGTTATCAATTTGAGTATATGACCAAGGTTTTGTGAAAATATGATGAGAATAGGTTACCATAACAACTGGCCCGGCAGGTGATTGAGCGTGGTATTTATTGGTATGATGGCTGGCAGCAGTTATCGGAAAGGCATAATATTGATTTAGGCGTTGTAGTCAATGAGCCTTCCACCTTTAGGAAAGCCTTAAAGAAATTAGTTAAATGTGAAGAGGAATGGCTTTTAAGTGGGTCTGCTGATAAAGCTAGAACGACAGTTAGGCACGAACTATATAACAAACTACATTACTTCTCCAGCCAAAGTTATATCAGGAATAATTGTAGTATAGAGGTAATTAGCACAATTACATATATGAGGTTTAATTAATCTGAATGCTAGCCCTTGGAGAAGAGAATTGCTCCCTGTGCGGTTAAGACGCCGCAGAACCTTCGCAAGGTAATTTTCCCGCAGCTGCTTCTGTCGCGGTTACCGTGGATATAGCCAACCTGTTAAGGTCTACCATACCCTCCACCTCCATTCTTAAAGAAGCGCTTCAGGAGACACCATTGCCGGTAACGTTTGTTTAGTTGAGTTTTATTTTTACTCGGTTTAATGAAGAATTTCAATGAAACTGGAAAATATATAAGAATAACAAATTTCAGGTAATTCTTATTATTATTATTGTCATGACTCACCTTGTGAGTCACGGGCTATTGGAAACAAGTTTAATATCAGGTGACCAATGGCCCATACATTGAACACACGTATAGACGCGTGACACGGGTGAGACTTGACATAATCCACGCGATGAGTCACCAGTCTCAAATCTGTTAAATCCAGAACACAGTAAAAAAAGCGTGCATTTATGGCGTATTTTTAGACTTTTGTGCTGGAGTGTGCATACCCGTGTGGCGGGCGTATTTTTCAATTTTCAGGCCAGTAGCGGGAGCGTGCATAATACTACCGTTCATAGTCGTTCGTAATGCGTGCTGGCAACGCACGAGTATATACTTTTAAAAATTGGTGCTTTGGACGTAAATATACTAACTCATTTATTTTTCTCGGGAATATATCAAATCCAAATCTTTATGAGTTTGTTTTTCCGTTTTTTTTCTTTTTCGTGCATTATTTCCATCTTTCGATTTTTCATATCTTTATCTTTTTTTTTCTCACTCTTACACTCTTACACTTTGAACTTTTAATTTTACTTAATCTATAATTTACATTATCCTGAAATATTTGCCTTTGCCATCCTGACTGCTAGCTCCAGTTTAATTTAACTAAATGGGAGTGTGGGCGTATAATGCGTTCTATATTTAAAATGTGCATTAAATAAGGATACAGTATTATTATTATTATTTAATTAATTTGGTATTTTGGCATACTGAGAATTATCAGGCGCGGGTACCAAACCCAACGAGATAAAATAATATTCCTTCAATAAAGAATTGATTAAAGAAATGTCAGAAGTACATTAAATGAGCTTAGAAAATAAATCTACACATTCAAGCTATATGTCATCTTAATTTCTAGGGTATCAATCGTGTAACTCGATATACATAAATCCTAATTGGATAGAGCGGGACTTCATATGAAAAAAAGGACCAAATGTATGTAGTATTGACTCAAGTTTACTTGTAACCATACATTTCGAAGGGATTTGATTGCTTTTCATCGTTGGACTCTTTTCTTAAAATACATCACTTTGTGTACAATTCATAGAGAAAATAAGCATCTTCGCATCTTCATTTCGGAAGATAAGAGTCAACATAGACGAGTGACAGCAAAATTGAACTAATTCTTCTTCTTCTCCTGGACCAATTTCCCAAATTTTCTCAATCCATTATACTTTCCTCTTGTGCTGTTGTGTTCAGTCAATGAAAAGTCAATTGATGTACACTTTCTTTTTTTGGCGTAGTTTTATGGAGCAGATCAAGTCGTGTACAGCCTCCTACCAGCAATACACTTACAAACCATCATGCAGTTCAGTATCGGAAAACTTAATGAAAAGCTATTTTGAAACATATCTGACATCAGTCTCTCCTTTCCTCTGATGTTTGGGAACCAATTTCGTCAGCATCATATCGACCACTAGCTCTGGGAGAAATCAATCTGTGCCTAATCGTCCCAGCTTTGTTTTATGGATTCTTGTTTCGTTATTTATCGCAAAGATTGGTCCATGATGAAGGATTGTTCCGTTCAAACATATAAATCAATCAGTCACACATATTTCGTAAACAAATAAATCAAGTGTTTTCCCGCCTGTCTAATATTTTATATTCGGTGACGTAAAAAATAAACCAGCAAGAAGTCACTGCTCTGAAATCCTGGGACCAAACATGGTCATGGCAAAAGATTACTTGACGATGTTTACACAAGAAAGCTTCAACGGAACCAAAATCAAAGAAACTCAAACGATTAAGTTTGATTTACATCAGTGACATTCAGATAATTTCGATAGAATCAGGGAAAGGACTGAAACGTGGGCTTTGCGATCCGTTGAAGGACTTGGATAGAAAATTGTGACAAGTAGTATTGATTTTTGGTAATGTATAACTGCAGCCTTCTTATATCTTAATCGTTTTTCGCGAAAAATTGTTATACTCATTTAGGTCTAATCCTTTTCAAAGATTTACTCAGGCAATTAAGTACGTTCTCCAAAACACTACTACAGAATCATGGCCGGTTGTTTGCTATAAAAATAAAAGCCATTCAATATAAATAGGCTCAATCTGGTAGCATTATTATTTCTAAAAAAAAAATATCGATAAAACAATAGTATAACGTTCAACTAGTCGATATCTCGAATACAAAAATATATATTCTTTCTATTACGAGAGAAATAGGAATTGTTAAATTAAAATAGACACTGTTCATTGAATCATCAACAACTATTTTCTTCTTCCAAAAATTCCCTACTGAACGCAATATCATTCAATTTTGAGCAAACTACATCGTGTCAGACGCAGAGGTAGAAGAAAAGAGCAGCCCGTTTTAGAACACAACCGAGTCACGTTAGAGTAGTGGAATGAGACCTGACAGGCAAGTTTGTTGGCTGCAAAGCCGGAAACGCTCGAGTCTTTCGGACAAACTCGCGAACTATAGAGCCAGGCGGCCATACATCCTAAGAGACAGCTGCGGTGAAGAAGCTCTCCGGGATGAACACCTTAAATGGGGCAATACGTACGGCCAACGACCGGGTCTAATTCGCTTACCCCGACCGGGTCTAATTCGCTTACATACGATCATATTCCCAGGAACGCCAACCCAGGACGAAATATAATTGACAATCACGCCTTCAGAGGTATCCGGGTGAACCCTAGACAAAAAGATGTATTTGGGCTACTGTGCCAGTCTAAGCACACTAGGACCAGGGGGAGAAGGCTGAATGCTGTCCGCCCTACCATGCGAAGGGCGTCCTTCGGAACCAGTAGAGTCACCAATTGCAGCAACACTCGATAAAGTAGGGCGATTAATAGCGCGCAGGCGGCGGGTACGCCTACGGGCAGCGCGGGAACATCGTGTCACACCATCACGAGGGCCAGTCGAGTTGCCAATACCACAACCAAAACAGACGCGGGACCGCCTTCCTCCAGAGCCGGAGCAACCGGGGGCTCGGAGGTAGAGTTGCGAGATGGACAGTGTCGACACTCCGAGTCAGAGCCATGGTCAGACATACCAGTGGCATAGGAGGCCCCTCAAGCAGAAAGAGCAATATCATCCGCCGCAATAGCCCCAATCAAGTCAGCATTGGCCGAAACAGCAGCCGACCAAGCAGCGACATCGGCCTTCACCTGCCTAACAGTATGGCGTATGTCATCAACCACCGGAAGTATCGGTGTAGAGCCGTCCGAAAAGTCAATGGTGGCCAGCGATCACAGCCTGAACGTCGGTAAGCGAGTCAGAAATCGGCCCAACCTCAGTCGATAACTCATGTGATCGCCTTAAGAATGAGTCCATTTCTAAGTATTGAAATTTGAATTAAGAACACTTGCCTTCACAAAAATTGTATCACAAACTATGTAGAAGAAGAAAATACATTCGCTACCTGAGGCGAAGTTTTAAGTATTCTGTGTCGAAAATTCGAACACTTGCACGCACATACTACGCGCGGACTTGATGAGTTTTTGATAACCAGGCGCGTACGATACCTGAAATAATACTGAAGATATCCAACCGATAACTAGTTTACCTCTTAGTGTTCTTTAGATGTTCCTTCTTGTTAATTCACAAAAACAAGATACCCAGGCGAGTACAATACCTTAAAGAGTACTGAGCGATACCTAACAGATAACTAAGTTAGTTATCTCTACGAAATTCTTTAAATGACCGTAAATTTACACAAAAGGTGGTACTCTGCCGCGTATATACCTTAACGAATACTAAGCGATACCGAACGAATAACTTCAGTGTTCTTTAGATGTTGCATAAAAATATTTACAAAAAAGTGTCGAAACACGTTTTTTACTCTTGTTCGAACTTCCGAATTGAATCGTTTGTAAAGTTTTCCGATACATCGGAGAGTGCGAAAATGTGAACGTTTAAATGGTGGACGTACTAAAGGAACACTGGAAGGGTAGTGGAAGAACACGAGGAAAATACAATATGAACATAAGGAGAGTACCTAAAGAACACAAGAAAAATACCGATAGAACACGAGGAGAGTATTAAAAGAACACTAAAAGAGAGGAATACTAAAAGAGTTCTAAAGGAACATGCCGAGCGTACTGGAAGAAAACTTAAACAGATTGCCGCAGGTATCTTTCAGGTATCGAAAACAGCAGAATGATACCTTAAAGAACACTAGAGGATAACTCCGTTTGAATACAATTGGTTTGCCAGTATTCTCCAAGTACGTTTCAAGGTATCTCACGACGGGTGGTAAACAGAACACCAAGAGATACCGAAAACTTCGCCTCAGGTGAGCTTCGGTAGATTCGTATGAATGCGTCCTTGGTGAGTCACTGAAGAAATTGCGTTTATCAGTAATTGAAGATAAACTTCACCCGATTTGGTGACAACAAGGTGGATTCCGAACCACCGACCTTTTAGCGTAATCTATTGTCAAAAAAAAACAACAACCATCTTTCGCCGCCAGTACGATCTTCCCATGACGGTAGAATGAATACCTAATGCCTCTAATATTTCATAGGATAGAAGTGATCACATAATAGGTACTAAGTTTTTACCACAAAAAGTTTAAAAAAAGAAATTCTGGAAATAATTTTTACAATTTTCAAAACTTTATCGTTCCATGCGTTTTTCAACTCAAAAATGATTAATTTCACAACTCCGTAACGTCACAGTAATCTGAATTTTATGTCAATGGTATCACCTAAGTCATGTTGAGCAAGAAGTCATTCACAACTCACTCGACGGTGAAATCGACACTTTAAATATTTTCATGTCTCGTTCATGGCGTGGTTGCATGTTTAATAAAACGTTTCCCATTGAGACGTCTATGCCAATTTCTACAAGTCATTTTGCGACTATATGAAAAGATGTTTCTGCAAGTCATCGTTGACTATTATTTCTTCATAACGCTTGCTTGACGTGTGATGCCACACATAAATCACGTTGGGATTTCTTAAGAATACGCACTGCCAGAAATCAGGTTATGTAAGGAATCTGGTAATGGTACAGAAATCAAAATTAAGCAAGATTTGTGGATAAGTCATTCAGAATAATTGTTAGACATACTATTAATTTAGGATATTATATGGAACGTTGCGTAATTATTCTATAAGAATTCAGTATGTATTTGTTGTGAAGGAGGAGAGTGGATTACATGTTGAATCATTTATTTAACGTAATCAACTTTAAAGGTCGTTCAAAAGACAATTAATTAAAATTAAATTTCTTAACTCTAGCATAACTTATAGAGCTTAATAATAAAAAACGTAAAGTAAGAGGAAATATTGACTTTCTATTCAGGAGAGTCCGCAAAAGTTAATCTGAGTCAAGATAAAAGGAAAGAATTGCAGGAGAGGCCACGAAGCTCAACTCCTACGAAATATACACTATTCTTTTTCAGTGGGGTTGATATTCAAAGCAAAATGAGGACCCCAGGGAGGTGTAGAAGAAAAGTCTTGTAACTCCACCTGCGTCGCAGTAAGATTTGTCGATGTTTTGTGGAACAGAAGCTGAAGAGCTCCTGTCTGGATATTCATAAGAGGGCTCACGGAGAGAATCGCTAATCTGTTTTTCTTAAACTCCGATAGGTCCTGCATTCTAGTGAGGCAGTGTCACTTCCACAGCTCAGTACGCCACACATTGCGGTACACATCATATGAATCACGGGTCTCGCCACATGGGAGGAAGGTGGAGGCACTGGTGAAATATTGAAAGGACAGAAATGAAGGGATTGTTTTAGCATCACAACCTAAAACTATCCATTGATTTTGTGCGGTAGCACAAACGAGAACCGTAGAGAAAAGATATACTCGAATAGGCGGTAGAAAACAAATTAGCAATTCTAAACAGGGGGACCGAACCAACCTTCATGGATGGAAGCAATAGCCAGAAGTGTCAGGAGATGGTCAGGGAAAAACAGACGGCATAGACGCCTAGAGTAGGCAAGAACACAGTGCATGCAGAGAGACACTCTACAAAAGGCTGTAAAGGAGGGGTATCGCAAAGCCTGAGAAAGAGAGCAGGAAGGCTTTCAATCGAGCTTGAAGCCGATGTTAAAGCCTGGGTCAGATAAAATACCTTAAAGAAGATAAAGAAAGGTCTACGTAAAAAGATAATAGGGTCGTGGAGAAACTTCTGCGCAGGCCCGTAGAGACAAATTTCGGTCCCGGGGGGTACCACATTTGGGCCTCCTCGAAAGGAATTTCGGGCACGGGACTAAGCGTTTACGGGCCCATATACAATCGAATGAGTGACTTTCAATTTAAAATCTGTCTAGTGTATTACACTTTTTAGATCGTTGAACATTTTTTTATATATATAATTGAAATGGAAAAAATTTTCTCTTGATGATTCCAGTTTTGGAAGCCCTGGCCCGGAGTGGTGGTGGGGGGGGGGGGGTTACCCCCTTCGCCGCCCTCTCGGCGACCCTGCTTCTGCGCGTATATGAGAAAATTCTCTGGGGTCTGCGGCCTTCAGAATAGGGTCTTAAATGACCAGGTGTATCGACTCGAACTGTTTCAAGATAGTGCAGGAAAGATGCCAGAGACCTGGGACGATACAAATGAGATCCTGCACAACCACAATTGAAAATAATACATAATACTACCTAAACGTTTCACCTCACGGGATCATAAGAAATGACGATTAAATATTTTTGTTGTAGTTGTTTGATTTGCACCGACTTCAAAATGTCGTAATAGATATAAAATTAAAAATTATTTTATGCTTTTTAGCCCTTTTTGTGAAGTCGGTTCAACTTCATTTTTCAAAAAGTTATTTGAAATCACTTTTTGGAACTTGTAAAGTTCCAAAATTATTTTAATTATACTTTTACACTTGTTTTTTTTTTAAATTCTAATCCAACGCGTTTTGCCTTGCTATGGCATCATCAGGGAGACTACACTAAATGAAGTCTAGCAGTACATATCAAGCTCAAACAGAACATCCATTAACGGGCTTTTATAATTAAAATCTATTTGGTCCTTGAGTAAGTATTTATTTAATTGTCAAGCTTTTTTTATTTCATAAATTTTAAATTTATCTAACGTATCCCCTCCATCCAAGTAAAACAATTAACTTTCTTGACTTAAAAATCTCTATCTGCGATAATAGGCTAGATTTCGATATTTTAAGAAAGGATTCTTTCCCAGACGCAGTCATTCCTCTCAATTCAGACCACCCTTGGAATATCAAATTACCATATTTTCATGCTATGATCGATAGATTATTAAGGGTGCCTCTCTCAAAAAAAAAAATTCAAAAAAGAACTTAAGACTATTATAAAAATTGCAACCAATAATGGTTACAAAAAACAAATAATATATAAGTTATTGAAAGATAAATCGAAAAAGAATACATTAAAAAAATCTTCCCATTATTAAATAATAATAATAACAAAGACGAACAGAAAATGTAGAAAAAAGTACCATACATGGAAGGTGCGGTGCGTCTGAGAAACTTAAGAAAATCTTTAAAACTTCAAAAATACAGCCGGCTTTTTTCAATAAGAAAACATTAAATAAATTAATTTCAAATGTTAAGTCTGGTCCAAAAACGGAGAAGTTGGAGAAAAGTGGGGTCTACGAAGTTAAATTTGAGGATTGTGAGGGAATATATATTGGTAAAACAAAGAGAATTATAGTTACTCGATTTAATGAGTATATTTCTGGGATGAAGCACAATAGACCACAAATTACTCTTAAAACTACTTAATCCAAATAAGATTAACTAAGTGATTTCAGTACATAATATTTTTAGCTATTTCATTATAATTGGCAAAAACATAGTCCTTCAGAAGAATCTAAGACTATTCTTTAAATGGAAATCAAGCTAATTATATAATTTGGGTCGCAGAATGCTCGGGTGCCTTTGAAATAAACATCTGTGGCATGTTGAAATTGCTATTGGGCGAGTTAATTGTCTCCTTGTGTTGTATCTTATGGTGTGAACTTGGAATGAATGAAGTCTCATATATGTGAATTTGAGTAAAGTCAAAGCATGGAGTTGTCTTATAGTCAGTACATTGAAAATTGTGAAAGCTTTTGTCGTAGAAAAAAATTTAGTCTTATTGAGACAATATTTAATGATTTTACTGTGCAAGTTCACTAGAGGATTGATGGAGTTGTGTATGTCGAATTTTAAAAATAGTTTTTCTTAATCGCTTACAAACATATTGAACATGTTTGTCCCACTTCAACTTGTTGTCAATAATGACGCCCAGATACTTTGATTCGTTCACGAATTTAAGTTTTGTGTCTTTGATTTTTATCGTCATTGAAGTTTGTAGATTATTAGTATGCCCAAAATTTACAAAATGTGTTTTATTTAAATTTAGGGCCAACTTGTTCATACTTAGCCATCTATAAACAATATCTAATCCTGTACAAGCTTCCTCCTTCACAGAGTCCCAACTCTTTCCCTTAAATAGTAATACGGTATTATCAGCAAAAGCTACAATATGACCTTTAAAAATCGTATTTTCTAGCAAAAACAAATCATAGAAGGAAAAGCAGAGGTTCCAGAACTGTGCCTTGTGGTATGCCACACCTCACCATTTTAGGTTCACTTAACTTATCAGCTACCCTTACACTTTGAGTTCTCTCGGATAGATACGACTTAAAAAGTTAAAGCTCATTATTCCTTATCCCTAAGTTTGAGAGTTTCCTGATTAAAAAATTTATTTAGTTAAGGAAACATAACGTCCAGCAGCTAAAGAAAAACTAGCCCCTTGGTGCTGCTGTTGATGAAGAGCCAAACGAATTTAGCTTTTCTTTATTAGAACGCCGATCGCGTTAAGAAATATTTCAATATTTCTTACTTTGCTCGAGTTGAACGGTTTAGTTCGGAATTTTTTGCAATTCCAAGTTATCAAAAGTTTTTCAGATTTTAACTATAAAAGCCCGTTAAGGGGTGAAAAGCGTCTGAGAGACAAAAAAAAAGCATTTTTGTGATTTTTTTTTCACAGTACCTTCTTTATTAAAATTCTTAAAATTTGTGATACTATTAAGGATCATTTCAAGAATATTCTGCTAAATTTTCGTAAAAAATATATTAAAAAATAAGCCAGTGGTAGTATGGAGAACCGAGTCACCTCAAAAAAAAGTCTCCATGCGGTAGTCAGGATAACTCATGACTCCTTCATCTGAAATAAAAAAACCAAAAAGATTTCTATAGTATATAAGTTTATCTTGGAGTTGAACGAAGGAATAAACAAAATATTCATTTTTGAATTTTTGGTAAAGGTTCAATCAAAAAACTCTGATTTTTACCAAAAATTGCTATTTTTGTATAATTAATAAATAAGTAGTTATAGAAAAAAACAAACCTTCGTTCAGATCCGAGTATTTAGTATCTTAAAGAAGTGTTCAAGGTTTTGGCGAAATCGGTCCAAAGGTTTTCGAGATATTTTGACTACCGACTTAAAGAAAAAGTTTTGATAAAAACGCGATTGAAGCTGCCACGACAAGCGTTCTGACGTTCTAAGAGCGCTCGGACTCTATTGTCTATATCCGAAAAGTTTTGCTCCTAATGACTTCAAATTTATACACAGTCCACCTGCTTACCGGCTTCGATGGTCAGCAGAGAATGGTTAATGAATTCAAGAAGAATTGTAGTCGTCCATTTTCCCTTAAGGAAGCCATGCTGGAAAGATCGTAAAAAAGGACTATAGTGAAATCGAAGTACGTCGCTGACGAGGGGCTCAAAAACCTTCGCAGTATGACACAGGCTGGCAATCGATTGATAGTTGGAAAGTCAGACTTTCTTATCAAAACAGAAGTTGTCCAAACTTCGGGGAAGCGGCCGGAACGCAAGGACAAATTGAACAGATAACAGAGAGTATGATGATGCTATAGAAAGGCGAAACGCCTCGGATTAGAATTTAAAAAAACAAGTGTGAAAGTATAATTAAAACAATTTTGGAACTTAACAAGTTTTTTTGTGATTCCTTCTTAAAAAAAATTTTTTTTATTCCTTTATTATAACTTTTTTCATATTGTTTTATATATTGAAATATAACTGAATTGTAATTGAATTGGGAATATTGATATTTTGTTTATTATTATTTTTTTATATATATATTGAATTTACTCTAAAATAAAGTAATCATAACTTGAACTACAGCACGTTGATTTCAATTGAACTATTTTCCGCTACACGCTTAAAATGCTTTACATTGTGAAACAATTCGGCGTTGAGGCTATTTTCGCTATTTGTTTAATTGGTTTTTACTGCGTTGAATTTTAGAAAGGGAATTGATTTAAATCATCACCGGTCTACTTTATGCTTTTATCATATACATAAGTGTGGTGTGGAATATTTTGTGGTCAATATTTGTATTATTAGTGCAGCAATTCCATCGAGGGCGTAAGTATAAAACTCACAATTTCCTGAAAACATATTAGTCACTGTTTCACAACGTCGTTCAACATAAAATACAAAAGAAAGAAATCCTGTGCATTGAATGGGCACCCAAAAAGCCTAAGAAAAAAATTGTTTCAATTCATTAACAAATTGTTTTGAACGACCTCAAATGTGGAGAAATATCGATAATATCGATATACTCCTGCCTCACTATAATGCTGCAGTTTATTTATTTATTTAAGATTCATCAAAGGGCTGATTACTTAAAATGTAAATATAAATAGTTTTAAAATTAAATAAAAATTACCATAATTAATAAAAATAACTAGAAAAATAATTAATAATACAGAATAATTACAAAATAATAACAGAGTAGTTAGGAAAGTTTGGCCTTCACAGAATTTTTCGACAGATTAAAACCAATGTTGTTAAAATGCGAATTAAAAAACCGAGACATTGACGTGACGGGCTCGTGAAAACCGTAATGTGTGCGATGGTGTGGAATTTAAAAAAAATCTCGATTTCTCAAGGAGCGACTCGGAATCGATATATTAAAAGAAGATAACAAGACTGTAGAGTCAACAGTTTTAGGGATGTTACGTCTGAATTCAAAAGAGTCAAGTTTTCCGAGGTTAAGCCTATCTGAGTACGGCGGCAGAATAAGAGGGTCGCTCCAAGAAGCCCAGAAAGTGCAAGGCGAACAAAACGGCGCTGGACTGCCTCTACCCGGTCAATTGAGTCACGATAAAATGGTGACCAAACACAACTAACATACTCCAGAATAGGCCTAACAAAGGTGCAGTAGAGAAGCCTGGTGATATAAGGGTCGTCAAATTCCTTTGCCCATCTTTTTATAAAACCCAATGTTGAATTAGCCTTAATAACTATCTCATCAATGTGATCGTCAAACGTAAAACGACTGGGTGTCTGGTTGACCCAAGTACTTGGTCCTATTAAATTTTTCCAGAACACAGCCAGGAAGGTGTAGTTGACGTCGAGAGGATTCTTTCTACGAGTAAAAGACATAGACATATGTACACTTACTAATATTGAAGGGAAGATAGTTATCAGAACACCAGTTGTAGAAAGCGTCTAAGTCAGAATTTAAAAAGTTCACAGTCTGGAATAGAAGACACAACACGGAAAATTTTGGCGTCGTCAGCATAACAAAGAATTTTTGAATATTTCAAGAATAAAGATACATCATTGATGTATATAATAAATAAAATCGGGCCAAGATGTTTTCCCTGAGGTACGCCAGAGGAATTAAAAATAAACTTGGATAGTGATCCACGGAAGGACACACGCTGGGTCCGATTTAGTAGGTAAGAACGAACCCAGTCTACAAACAATGAAGGAAACCCGAGGGCAGTCAACTTGTGAATCAAAATTTGGTGGCTTATTCTGTCGAATGCCTTGCTAAAATCTGTAAAGATACAATCGACTTGCTTTCCAGCCTCAATTTTGGATAAGCAGAAATTTGAGAATTCCAATAGGTTAGTCGCAGTAGACCTACCTTTCATAAAGCCATGCTGGAAAGTTCCAAGAAAAGGTTTGCAATGAAAGTATAGTGTATCGCAAACTAATGCCTCAAAAATCTTAGCAATACAACACAAGTTTGTAATGGGTCTCTAATTGAAATATCACACCTCTTGCCTTTCTTGTGAACAGGGATAATAAGAGATGATTTCCAAGATTTTGGAAAGACTCCACAAGAAATAGGTAAATTAAATAAATAACAAAGAACAGAAACCAAGGAAGAAGAACAGTTCTTATAAAGGGAAACAGGAATACCATCAGGACCGCACGAAAAACTATCTGCCAAATTATTGATGTAATTCGCGACAAATGTAATATCGTCATCAAATGTAAGATCTTTCATTTTCAGTGAAGAAGCAGGAAATAATGTCAAGTAGCCAAAATCTTTAGAGCTAGTATCGCAGTTGTCAGAAAGAAAAGCTGTCTTAAAAAAGTCGCCGAAAAGGTTCGCAATCGTCAAGGGATCACTACTTTCACTGTCACCTAGTTTTAATAAAGTAGGGTAGCCGTCGGTGCTACGTTAACAAATCTCCAAGACTGCTTAGGCTCACCACTTCTCACCATTCTGTTAACGTAATTATTATATGAGGCATGAATTTCGGAATTGAACTCATCTCGTAATTGTGAGTAGATATAAAAATCCGAGTCGCTCCTTGATGAGCAGAACCGCTTCCATGCTTTATTTTTTAAGTTTTTAAGATGCCAAAGTAGTTGTATAAAACTGCGGCCTAAGAAACTGACTAGTTGACTTTTAGTCGAAGATGGTGTAATGGATTACGCGCTGAATTTTTAACCCAGATTGGAACTTCGTCGTTATTCAGGACTACCGTGGAAGTCGATTCAATTTGATTTTTTTCTTTGGACTTCAACGATTAGCAACATTAACTAATTCGAAAACACTTAAGCGTAATCGAAAACAGTAATTCCTTGCTTCCGTTTCCAACTTAAATTGATTCTGGCCGCTGTTAAAAAATCAACGTTGAAAATCTTCAATTCGATCTAATCGATTTCTACGGTAGGGCTGATTGTCTGCTGACAATAAAATCGAAAGGCCATTGGAGATGACAGGGTAATAACTGATTGAAGCATATTAGGATTAATTGTATATTGGAGCTTATGATAACAATTCGACAGAAAGTTGTTTGATCTGGAATATTGAATATAATGATTATTCCTGAGTGTACAGCACGAAAAGCAAGACTAGCAGGTCTATAAATATTGAAATACGATGTACTTACTGATCGCTGTCTCAACATTAATTTAAGAATAAAACTCTCGGTCTGTTATCTCCAAGATTGCTTATGAAACTTTTTCTAAAAGGAAAGTAAATTGCACAAATTTTCCCATTTACTTCAAATAATCCATTGTGCTGCGAGATAACAAGGAAAAACTGGAAAACTAGGGCAGCGCTAAGGAGTATCACTTTTCCTTTATAGTCCAATTTACTTCGAAAAGGAGTATCGGATCTGAAAGTGTAGACCGTAAAAATCCAAAGGGAAGGCAATAAATATGATGTGCTAGAACCCATCAATCGATTGATCTTAATTAGGTCTGACACCGAGTTTTATTTAAAGTTTCGCTTCGTATTTAACTTAATATCACAATTTATCAGTTCCGGAAGACAGACAGAAGACAACAACAATATTTGTCGAATAATGGGTTTTTAATGGCACCACAAACTCAATTTTCCTCAAGTCATTTTTCTTACCTCGCAGAACATAGAAAAATTGTTCTTCTATTGCGAAGGACATCCTAAAAATAATTCGTCCTGTTTCTATTCTATGCTCACACAAAAAAATCTGTGGAGCTGTTCATTTTTTTAAGGAGCGCGTCAGTGAGTGAGAAGTAGAGTTCTAATCATGTGAAAAGTAATTCCCTGTAGGTGGAAATTATTGGGGATGCAGTCATGTGCGGTTCGAGTTGCTTTCATGTTCAAAAGTATTTTTTTTCCTCAATTCCAAATCGAATTGAGGTTTATTCGGATAAAGGAAGAATTTTCTGTAAGGCATCTCCAGAAATAGAAGTAATTGAAATTCCACAACCCTTTGTGGGTTCTTTTTAAAAAACCTTCAAGGTAATTTGGGAATTTCACGAAATGTGGAAACATTGTTGTATTTTGCTTTTTATGTCAATACACGTGGGAAATATTCACTACATTAATAAGGGTTTGGTTTCATTAGAGATATTTTGCATTTAAGTAGAAAGTTTTAATTAAGAAAGTAAATAATAGCTGGATATAAGGTTGTACTCGTATTAAGAGCGCTACTTTTATCTACATCAAATGAGGTAAGACAGAGAGAACATCTTACACCTTGAAATTATACTGCGAAGTGTTTTCTTTCTCCATCTATCCTCTCTTCTCAAACCTCTTACTTATTCCTTGCAAAAGCTGTACTACAATAGCGATTTCGCTTCAACTTTGGGATTATTATAAATAAATAAATTTTAAAAAAATTTTAAAACAATGGTTTTCTTTTAAAACGAAATTGCGCTAATTTTTTTCAAAATTCGTAAAAATAAAACTATTAGGCGCTCATAAAATATCTTGATTTACGTTTACATTTTTGTTATTGTTTTATTTATTTATTTACAATTTCATCAAAGGCTGATTACTCGATCAATTCATAATAGTACAAAAGAATATATGAAACTATAGCAAAATACAAAATAAGGGACTATCTAAGACTGGAGTTAATGCTATCCCTATTCAAATTAAAGTCAATAACATTATAACTAAACATAACATTATAAATAAAGAGCCGAGACACTGATGCAACTGGCTCATGGAAACTATAATTGGTACGACGCCGAGCCGATTTGCAAATAGATGACATATAGTGCATCTCCCCTGGACAAGGTAAGAACCATGATAAATATGTATATTCTCATCGCAATCTACTGGATTAAATATTATCAGCCTAAATGCGAGGAGATTGAGAAGACCTCGGACTCTACAATATAATAATTTGTATGTATCAAATAAGCACTAAATAAGTGTCTTCTGTACATTATTTGTCGTTATATTCGTCCCTCTCAACCTCTAGATGCCATACACTCTGCTTGAGAACGCTCCTCCTCCTCTCTCGATCGTCGCCATCCTTCCCTACTCCTTGTTTCTCCTCTGAATGCCCTCATGCACCTTCAAGCTCCGAGTCTTCTCTTTGCTTAAATTTTCGTAAAAGCGACTTTGAAAAATTAAATCACTTGCTCCTCAACTTAAACATTGCCACAATCCCTCAACATCTTCCAGCTGACGTTGCTTTAGAGGCGTCCTCTTAAGAAATACCCGCTTGTCTTACACAATCTATCCCCCTTTTTCCTCGTAAAAACTACTCCTCATCCACGATATGGTACGACAAAGAATTACGCTCTCTCCGCAACAGGAAAAATAAACGTTGGCAAACTTTTGTTCTATCCCAGACCGAGTCTGACTATTCTTCCTACCTATCTGCTTATATGTACCTCTTATCTGAACGTTGTGATATCCTCTACTATGAGTACCTCCAACGGATGGAAACTAGCCTCATATCCGACCCCAAGCGTTTTTATAACGTTATTAATTCCAAGAAGAAATCCAATGGTTACCCCTCTACCCTAAAACTTGAGAATACCTCTTCGTCTGATCCTAAGGTTATCGCCAACCTCTTTGCACACTTCTTCAGTAAATCTTTCAGCGACAATTCCCTACAACCTGACCTTAACTACATTTCATTCCTGGACAAATGCACTCAAACGTCGTTTACGTCTTTCGACCCTGGTCCCCAACTAATCGCTGCCAGTATCAATGGGCTTGAGGACGACTTCAACCCAGGTCCTGAAGGCATTCCGGCCATCGTTCTGAAAAAGTGTGCCATGTATCTAATTCAACCCCTTACTTTGCTTTTCCGCCTCTCGGTCACTCAAGGAGTTTTTCCTCATTTATGGATTAACTCGTATATTATTCCCATCTTCAAAAAAGGTTGCAAGAACGATGTGTCCAACTACAGACCCATTGTTAAATTATCATCCATACGTAAACTATTCGAAAATTTTTTCTATGATTCCATGTTCTTCCACTGTAAGTCTATCTTCTCCCTCTCCCAGCATGGCTTCCTCAAAGGAAGATCTACAACCACCAACCTTACTAACTTCGTCTCCAAAACACTATGTGCCCTGGAAAACGGTAAAGATATTGATGTTATCGCCACCGATTTTAGTAAGATCTCCCATTATGTTATCTTGCTCAAACTTGATCGCCTAGGCTTCCCCTCTCGATTCATCTACTGGATTCAATCCTACCTCAACAACCGTCGGTACAATGTTCTTTTCAGCTCATCCATTTCTAACTCTATTGCCGCTCGTTCCGGCGTCCCTCAGGGCAACCACCTCGGTCCATTGATTTTTATCCTTACAATAAATGATGTTGAATGCTTCATCAATCACTTAGAGCTGTCCATTTATGCTGATGACATGAAAATCATTAAACATATCTCCTCCACAACCGACTCTCTTCTACTCCAAAAAGATCTTGATTCGTTCACCATGGTGCATGAAAAACTTGCTTGAACTCAATGTCTCCAAGTGCCACTCCATCTCTTATTCCCGCAAGCGTCTTACAACCACCCTGAGAGTCTACATGCGAACCGACGTACCAGTTCCTATTGTTACCTCTTTGTATAACCTAGGATTAATCTGTGATAGCGAATTCAATTTCCGTTCCCATATTGCCAGTATAATTAACAGAGCTAACTCCGCGCTAGGGTTTGTGAAGCGCTGGTCTAGAGAGTTCTCCAATCCTTATGTTTCCAAATATTTCTATATCTCCTTCGTTAGACCTCTCCTTGAATATGCCAGCCAGGTATGGTCACATACACAAACAACTCACATTAACAGGATTAAATCCGTCCAGCGTAGGTTCATTCGCTTCACTCTACGTGATCTTGTGTGGGTAGACAGATTAAGCCTTCCACCTTGAAAAACTGAAAACTGTTTGAAACTGATGGACTTACAACCTTTAAGTTAACGTCGTGATGTTTCCGACATTCTCCTCATTCATCAGCTATTAAGTGGTTCCATAGACTGCCCTTCAATCCTGCAATCTTTACCCATCTATACCGATCCCCGCAACCTTAGGTCTACTCCCCTTTTCCGACTCGACCGCCATTGCACAAACTACGGTCAAAGCGAACCAATTACCAGGATGCTACGAAAAGTCAACGACCTTTCCTCCATTGACTTCCATCTGAGTAAATCATCCCTTCACAAAGTCTTATATCTTCATCCCGCCCATCGTGATCGCCTTTCTTAATTCTTCTTCCTTCCAGCCCGTATCTACTTTAATAAGAGCTCATATTGTAGCTTTTACTATTTATTTATTATTTCATCATTTATTATAGCTTGTAGTATTAGTAATATGTTATAAGTTGTATTAAGCTTAAATAAATAAATACCTGTTACTTCCAGCAGGTTTTGCTCTTGGGTGGAGAGGGGGGGGGGGGGAGATATATCTAACTCCATTTAACAAAATGAAAATAACGAAGCTATTATCAACAAATGGATGTACATAAAATATGATATATTATGCAATAAAAAAAATATGGTCATATACATTTTAGGTGATTTTTTTAGTATTTCAGTAAAATTTTTCCTAATCAAGAAGTACAGACAATTTTAAGAACCCTCCTAAGGGGGTTGAACCCCCCCCCCCCCCCCCCCCCGGCTCAAGGGCCTGATCTTCATAACTACAAACATCTTTCCAAAGACTCATTGCAAGTTTGTTATGATTACAGCAGTACAGTAAAATTACAGTACAAACAGCAAAATATTTTTACTAAACATTATGGTAATAAGGAATTCGAAGTCTATTTAAGGACGGCCTCAGCCTCAAAATACTGTATCAGTAAAACTAGACAAAGACACAAGTTATCTATCCAATATATATTTAAAGTATTAAAAACACCTTCGACTACATCGTACTACAAAATGCTTTCGGACTTCCGAAGAAAAACTCGAAAATAAAAAAAACTTTGTTCTACAAATCCATACTCAAGGATTTCAAGTAATCCTTTATATAAAAAATTGTCGCATGAAGATTTTAAAGTTTTTCTTTAAGCTTGTTTAAAGCTTCAATTTATGTGCAACTCCACTTGGTTCTTTTTTTCAAAAATGTCCACTCAAACTCTACACAAAGCCGTAATATTAGCTCATAAATGTAAATCTCCGAATCCCTGTCACTTCTCCTACAAAATTGGTAAGAAATTTGAAAATAAATTTTAGTTTTACATTAAATTAAACGAATCTGTTGGAAGACAGGCCCTCGGGCATTTTCTCCCAAAACATGCAGCCATCGAACGTAAAAGTTTTCACTTGACCTGAATTGAAGAGAAAAGTTGTGTTAAGTTGAAAACTGAAGGTTTATTTTTCGGCGTTTCTCACTACCAATTTTAAAGTAAGTTTTGAAAGGAAAAATTTCATTTTCTTGTTTATTGACCCCCATTGGGTTGAAATAACTGACTTGACTTTATTCCCCAAGACAACCTCAATTAAATATGCCAGCCAAATGCACCAATATTATTATGCAACCGATGATTGCTCCTTCAGTTCAATACACTTGGATCACTGATTGTATCTTTTATTTTCAAATTTGCATTTTCCCGGATATTTGATTTGTAATCGTGAATACAATCATCCTCCTTCTCTGCGAATCCATAGCCAATCCACGTCATTTGATACCTTGTCGCTAGCGAAAGAAATAGCTAAAATTTTGTGGAATTGACTTTATTTCCCTTTACGGTTTCTCAATAAATCATCAATCA
The DNA here is from genome assembly GCA_964036015.1 of Leptarthrus brevirostris. Taxonomy (NCBI): domain Eukaryota; kingdom Metazoa; phylum Arthropoda; class Insecta; order Diptera; family Asilidae; genus Leptarthrus; species Leptarthrus brevirostris. Next base: position 21,259,957 of record OZ038371.1, read on the forward strand.
CCTAGAGGAGGGCAAATGGCAGCTATTGAGAATCACATGATGGATAGAAGTTGTCACAGGAAGTGGAACTGTGTGGCAAAACTTCACTCAATAAAGTGCGAGCCAACTTTCGGACGGACAGAGACCTGGAATTTCGGGGAGACAAAATATGTATAGCTTAGCAAAAGCAACCAAAATTGCGGTATAACTACGTGATTCTATGCATGGTCATGATTCAGTTATTACTATCATTTCGCTGGAGATACAACCAGCAATATTTAGGTTATATGTATTTCGAGCACAAGATAGATGTGAATGAATGTGGCCAACACCGTAGAATATATTGCAAGACTTGAGCTTTATGAAATATTTATGTTATTTCAGAAATTCGACGTCGGTGGATGGCCGAAATTGTTCATAGCATCTGGACCAGGATGAAAGAAAACTCTGCTCTGATTCGTTTTGCTTATTACTTATGTTTTAATAATTTATATTCGAATCAAACTTGTGCAATTCTTACATGTAGACATTTCTCCGAATGTGATTACTTTGGAACTTATGAAACAAGCTTTTATTAATCACTAAGATAACCAACCTAGTCCTATTTATTCAGGGAGCATTGTAGGTATCCACACAGGCTTTGGTTACATCTGTGACACGTGAAATGTAAATGATAAGGTTGAGGTAACTTTTTCCTCTTTCTGAAAATCTGTAACTAGCCATCACGGAAATGAGTGGTTGGATGATAAACTCGTGGTCTTCGTCAACGGAGTAGCAGGAATTATGGTAAAATATTTTACCTTAATTGAAAAAGTTGGTTAACTTTTGCAAGCATAGTTAGGAATTGATGTTCATGGAGGTATGCATTTATGCATGTCAAATGCAATATTAAACATCGCCAGAGTTGCTGTAACGCCCAAGTTATCGAGATAGCATTTTTAAGTGCTAAACTTGGTTAGCCATAAGTTGTAATGCACCACATTACGCCAAAATCTTTTTCACCTTTCTAATGCATCTCTGGACATAGAGACCGGGACGGAAAAATGATAATTGGCTTCGGCATACATACTTTATGAGGAGTCATCGCCCTCCTCCTCACAGGAAGTAGGGACCATGGTGGTGGAAAGGCATGGTAAGAGCCTACCTCTGGGATGCGATGCTAAGGCCAATCATGTTATTTGGGTCAGCACGGAAATCAACTAAAGAGTCTCTTTTTAATTTCATTTTAGAGACTAACCTATGCATATGCAATATTGGTACTGATCCCACTTTCATAACGGTGAATAAGAGGGAAGTTATCACAAGCACGGACAACATTGCGGTACACAATTGCTGCTGGATACTCTTAGATGTGGCGCTTACTGCATAGTCATCCTCGACTTTTGGAATATTCGTAGAACGAATTGGGATAGTTTCTCGGAGGTGGTCAAAAGTAGGCTGAAGATAGCTCCGTCTGAAAGGTTGCCAAAGGAACGGGCGGTGGAGACTATGGTCAATACTGTTACCAATATTATAAATAAATCATTCCTAGAACCCTATCATATTAGCAGATTTCATAGTAAATCCAGCTTACCATGGTGAAATGCAAATTTGGAAAAGTTAAGCCACAGTGAGGATCAAGTAGACTGTTACAGATATAAGAATAGTCTAAGATCCTTTAAAATGATGATAAAATCACCAAAAAGGTCCTCATGGAGGAAGTTTTGCGGATCTATTGAAGCATGAAGTCTGTCATCAATAAGAATGGAAATTGTACTCTGGACTAACACAAACGAGGAGCTGATAAATAAACTTCTCGATATACACTTCCCGGAAATGTTGGGGATGTTGCCCAGGAGCGAAAACTTTTGTTTGGGTCTGAAGTTGGCATGACCAGTTAACTCATTCGATCCATTTAAATCTCCAGGTGTTTAAGGCCAATTATGCTCCAGAATGTGCTAACTCATATAATGGCACGGCTGGTGTCGTTATACGTAAGTTATCTCTTACTATGATACATACGAATAGCGAGAAGTAAGGGTAATGTTCATTCGGAAAGCGCGAACCATATGGATGCAAAAGATAACAGAAATTAGTCTCTCATCCTTAATGTTGAAGGAGCTAGAGAGGTTATTGGATGTGAACTTAGGAGAGGTAAGGCAAGGCTATAATATTTCAAAAAACCAGCCAGCCTAGACTAAAGGGAAATCGGTTGAATCGGCGGTGACTGAAAGGCCTGTGTGTTTTCCTAGACGACGATGGAGCATTTAATAACGTTAAAACTGAAGTCACCAATATCTGTATATATTAGGGCATAGGCGACTCAATTGTGAGGAGAGCAGTATTCAAAGACAAACCCAGTGGGGGGGGGGGGGGGTTATGGTTAGATACGAAATCCTAGATATACTAGAGAAGGATATTGGTATTCGGCAGATTCTGACAACGATCAGCGAGAGGTTCGAGCATGCAGAGAGGGGTGGAGGAAGTATCAGAGATTTCCTAGGCATGGATCTAAAAGGGGTGTAGGTACAAAAGCAAAATGACACTTGCAAGAATCAAAAAATACAGTGCCTATCAGGTGGAAATAGCTGCGATTCATAAAGCGAATCTATAAATATCTACGCCTATAGGGTCCAATATGTACATCCGCATATATACTGACAGTCAGGCGACCATTATTCATTGATTTTCAGATGGACAAACTGGAACACATGTTATATTTCCAGACAACTGTGGCCGGAGATAGGGTAGGGTAGGTAGGGGTTTTAACGGGACATTGGATCATACGTAATCATGCCAGAAGGCCGGGTCGAGTGACAAATAATTTGTACGGTAGCTGTAGAGATCGGGAGGAAATTGAATCACTTCGGCATCTGCTCTGCGAGTGCCCTTCACTACTTTTAGTATACAGGGTAGTTACTTCTTCTGGAGCTGTAGGGCACAGAGCTAAAATCTTTACAGAGATTCCTTAGAGAAGCAGAATCTATGGGGCACAATGCAGCCTTCTAGTGGTCTAAGTGAGGTAGGCTGAAAAGGTTTTGAGCAGCTTTGATGAAGAAGATCATCGAAGTAGCGCTGCAGTCTGCAGTCCAGCCACTGATTATTCTTATAATATTTTTAATAAGTTTAATATGCGTTTTGTGTATGTAAGTCTTCAAGATCTTCTCAATTCTCTTTCGGATTCGATTCTGCTCAGGATTAAAGTGGAAATTGTAGAAAAAAATGGAAATTGTCTAGGTTAATGAGAGGAAAAATCCAAAGACTACAGCGTCAACCCTTGTGGAGCCCGACAACTTTAAATAAGTCAACGCAATATCCCAAATGTAAAATCTTTTTCTAGTTGCTATTGCGCCTCTTATTTTCAGCGAGCTTTTTAGGAGCAGAGCACAAACATATGTAATCAGGATGGCGGAAAGTAAGAAAATTCCACTTATATGTAATAGCGCGTTGAAATAAAAAATATCAAGGAACGGGGAGAAAAATTAAAAAGATTAAGGGAACAACCGAAGATGTAGCGGTGAGGACGAGAATAAGTATAAAGAGGAGTTTGAAAGAAGCACAACTACTAGGCAGAAAAATGACCAAAATAGTGAAATAGAATACGAAAAGGAGGACGACTTAAAGCTCGGAGGGGCAATTAAGAAAAGGCCTAGAATAATACTCTATGAAGGTTGAAGAGGAGAATGTGAACAAGGACGAAAAGGTACGGGAGGTATTTAGGATTTAGCGAAGAAAGCGAGAATGAGAACGATAGAACAGTAAAACGAAAAAAAGTAAGGGAGCAAAAAGAGAGTTAAGGAGAAAGAAGATAAAGACAACAAAATCTTCCTTTTTTTGTCTTTATCTTCTTTCTCCTTAACTACCTTTTTGCTCCCTTACTGATTCTCTTTTTTGTTTGTTCTATCTAGAAAGAGGGGAAGGTCAAAAGGGAAATCGAGGACGGAAACGACAAAATGCGTAAAGAAGGAATGTAGAATGCGTAAAGAAGGAATGTAGCGCAGAGATGAGCACGAAGAAAAGGAGGACGGAGAGGAGGACGGAGAGGAGAACGTAGAAATAATGTGCACCAGAAGAAGGTCTAGTAGAAGGCAATTTCTAAGGATTTGCGAAATGTTAAGGAATTGTAATTAAGGGTTGTACGTCATCTTCATACCGTGTACTATTATAAAACTAGTAGCCTTATTTATCAACTGGGCACTATAACGCCAGTAGACTATCGCAAGCTCTTCTCTCTAATACAACTTGTAGAGCATGGGGCGCGAGAAGAATTTCATCCGATTTGAAACAACAACTGCAAGTAGACCTTCAATTTAAGAAGCTTTCCAACCCATTGGCTTTACTCTGCAATGTCCAATGGCCATTTTATTAAAATTTGTTGTCAACAAAGAACAACCATGGGTGTCCGGCGGTGAGATTGAAACATGGAACCTCTGGAATGAAAGGCTTACGGCGACTTACGTGATACGATTACGTGACAAAAATTGGGAAAAATACAAAAGAATTAAATTTACAGGTTAGAAAGAAAACTTTATCGTAAAAGCAATTATGCTAAGCAAATTGTGAACAATCAACAAAATTATTGGCGCTTTTAAGCATTTGTGAATATACGCTAAGGTGAAATCAAGCCAACAAGGATTAACACAAAAATTTGCTAAAAACTGACATTTTGTCATCAGAAAAATGTCGAGTGAAAACAAAAAGAGCAAATTGGAAATGGGAAGTTGCAACGTCCCAGGTTCGAAACCCATCGACAGCGGCCCATGGTTGCGTTTTGCTGACAACGAATTAAGCTCAAAGGCTATTGATTGGTTGAAAAACAATGCCGGTGATTCAAAGTCTACTTTAAATTGCTGGTCGAGTTGTTATCGTCTTCCTGAATCAGATGAAGTGCAAAAAGTTTTGAGAAGCAGAGGTTGATTTTTTTGGTAATAAATATTTCTATAGAACCCTTTCTTAATAAGAGGGTTTTGATTGATACGAATATGCCGGGCTTAAAAAGATTTTTTTTTTAAAGGGAGAAGTGAAAATCTCTTATAAGATACCGGACAGCCTGTGTCGCTGTCAGCTGATCCTGGTTATTCGCTATAAGCCCACACTTCAATCTATTTCCTACTTTCTTCGAGGCCTCCGCTTCCTCCGTCGATCACAAGAACATCAGACTGATTTTACCTGAGGTTTCGTCTCCATATCTCTACATCAAAGACCTCTCCACTTGGATGTGTCTGATTTTGTTTTGTTAACCTCTTTTGCATGATGTTCTCGTCCGCAGGTTCCTCCGGAACAAAGGTTATCATTCTTCTGATGTCTTTAAGAATAACCATAAGGTCTATCCTCAATTAGCGCCTTTCGAAAGGTTATTCAGTATTTTGATGGTCTTGCATACGCAGACCTTGGATGATGTGTGCCCAAAACACGGCGGATTGGATGATTACAGGTGGCTCAAAATTTGCATAAATGGTAGATAATGTTTATGTGCTATAATAAAGTTTTTTTTACATACAGTAATTTAATCATTTATAAAAGTCAATTATGTCCTTAAACATAATTCTATTAATCATCTGAACTCACCTGTCAAAAAATTTACGCATGGTATGTAAAAGGTTGGCCACCGCTGCCTTGGATTGTTGATTAATACATGTAACACACATGACTCAGTGTTATCAAATGATCCGCTAAGGTCACCGATTTCATCCCTACATCTCCGGCGGTTTTAGGAAGGGAGTCTGTAAGCTTTAGCAGGGCTTACTTAAAAACCACTAGTTGTACCGACTCTATCCCTTCTTACCTACTCGCGTCCATCACCCCTAAACGCAGGTCATTCGCCGCCGCTAGAGAGACGGTCGGCCTACCGGTGGCGCTGGTACCGTTCCTTCTTAGTGAACTTTTGGTTTCTATACTCTCGCAGACATCTTACACTTTGCTTGGATCGGTTTTGATTGGTTTTTCCTGGGTTATAACGCCCTTTTAAAAGACGTACTTTTGTGAACTGGTGCAACACTCACTAGTTACTACTCTACCGCACTTGCTTGTTACAGCTCCCGTTTCTTCAAGCCGTGCGATGAGCCCTTCATCTTAATGGGACCTTGATTCATAATTGGACCGTCACCATCCGTAAGGTTCCCGGTTTTACAGTCACTAATCCTGCACCTCGGAACTGTTTCGCCGAATCCTCATCTTTAGATGATGCCTCAGTTGAGTGAGAGTTTTTGAATTTCCCGACTCTTCGCGTCCCTCTTAAGGGCTCTTCGTAGCCTTGCCCAATCCTGTCTTTTCTTACGCTTGGGAGCTTTAATCTCAAGCACAGAGACAGAGTAAGTACCTTCTTCCGGTTTAACTGTAGCTGGTCCAATTTTAATTTGCCGATATACTACTTGAAAAATTTAAGTAGAAACCGAGCAGCCATTAATAGAATGCTATCATTTTTTCGAAGTCAACGTTCCCTGCAAGTTTCTATATTATATTTTCACTTAAATCAAGTCGAAACCTGCAAGGACTGATATAATCAAAATTGCCAAGGGGAAATCCCACTGGCATAGCATGATTCAGTTTAATTTATTTTTCAAATAATATATGGTTCCATAGCATGCATTTTTTATCTCAGACGTAATTAGAGCGCACACAAGTGTAATCATCATTCGTCTGCCACAGCATTATTGACTTGAAAATATTTCCTCACTGTGGGATATTCACCCACTCAAGTCGGTATGTACACATATAAATATCATCTTACCGGGAAAATATAGTATATACCAGGTTGATACTGGTAAGCCATGGGTTGTGGTTAGTCTGTGCGACAAACTGAAATTTCTGGAATATATTGGCCCCTTGCTGCTCGTGACATAGCTAAAGCTTTGTATATATGAATGGCATCTATCACTTTCCTCTTTAGGGTTCCGGTTTCCGGATATTATTCATGAGACACCATTCGCCGGATCGTAAACACTACGTCGCGATAGCCTTAGAAATACGCATACCTTTCATATTATGTAGGACTAAACAGTAAACGAAAAGTAAAATATTGCTAGTCGCAGTGACAAATTTGTAAACTTAAACAAATTGCGGGAATGAAATTCAACACTAAAGTGAAATTTTAACCAACAAATCTGAGCCTGCCTACGTTGCTTACATGTGTGTCGACAAAAGTCAATGAAATAAGCACCACAATATTTTATTTTCGAGCTTTTGTCACTTTTGTCAAAGATTTCCGACCTATCAGATTTCGTGGTGGGTAAAGTAAATATATTGGAAAGGCTCTTAGCGTTGTTGATATTAATGACAACTATTGGCACAACAAAATCGAGGTAGTATTTTAAATGTATAAGCGTTTCACAAAATTGAGTTGAGTAAATACAGGGGGTTTCGTAGGTCGTGTACAGAAATGAAGGAGCTGGTAGATCTAGGAGAGAGAAAAAAAAATACGGAAGGAGTGGGGGTCTACCTCTCACCTACAGAGGTTTGCCATTTTTTACGATGAAAATAACTAGTCTTACATTTTAATGCATATTTTCTACACTTTTAGTGTTCGTTTTTTCTTTCCGCATCATGCGGAATTACTCCATATCTCTCAGCGTTTGTTTTCTAAAATGGAGTGATGTCGCATCATTCCTTGACCGTTCGTTTTCTCTGTCCATTTCTCTCCAAATCTATCCTAAAAATTTAAGGAAACATTAGAAACGATTTCACGTTTGGCTTTACGCTCACATGCAATAGTTGTCGTTCAGTTTGGTATAATTCCAGGGATGGTTTTTTTTATCATATACAGGGTGTTTCAGATCTGAAGTGCCAAAATAAGTGGGGTGATAGATCTCACCTAGCCAAACAACACAATTGTATGGCAGGGAAAGGGGGGGGTGGGCAATCTCAACCGTTTGGGAGTTACAGGGTGATTCATAAATTTCAGTTTTTCATGGAATGCACCTTACTCTTTTATTTTCATCTTTTGATCTACCCAACATAGCGACATCAAACTAACGCTAAAAAATAACTATTCTAATGACCTTTCCAAAAATGTCAACAATGTTGATCTCATTTCTACCACTGCAGATACAGTCACGGCCAAAATTGAATTTTTTTTTAAATTACCAAAATTTCAGCATTTTCCCAAATTTTCTCCAAAATTTATATAATTAGTATACCTCTTTTTTATTTTGATTGGATTGCCAGTCTTATTACCTTTCCTAAAAGGTGAAACACGGCAAGGTAGACAAAGAATTACAAAAACCGCATTTTTAGAATTTTCTGACTACCTAATTATTTTATTGCACAATTAGATGGCAAATTCTTTAAGTAAACAAAATTTTTATGATAAAGGGTCGAAAATGTTTCTTTTGGGTTAACAGGTACTTAATTTTAATTATTGCTGCAAAAAAGTTTTAAAAATGTTAGTGTAATTTTGTTTTATTGCCGATATTAGCATGTGTTAACCAAAATTCACATCCTTGTATCCTGGCGTTTTGTTACTCGTACCTGATGGAAATTTTGCTATAAAGGGTCAGTAAACAAGAATACCTATCATAGTTAAAAAACAAATCAATAAGTGCGGGTGCTTTTAAGCAAAATTATTAAAAAATGGTAGAATTCAGTTTCGAGGAATACGCGGATATTTTTTACATTTATGGTGTAGTAGACGGAAAAGAGAGAGCGGCTGTACTGGAATATCAAAGCAGATTCCCTAATCGGCGAGCACCCCAAAGAGGGATATTTACACAGACTTTCCAAAGGTTAAGAGAAACAGGAAGTGTAACTTCACACGACATGGAGACACGACCTGAAACTTCGGGAACTTCTGCAGACGTCAAGCAGCAAATAATCACCATCATGAGGCAGGACCCTGAGAAGAGCACGAAACGAGTCACAAGGCGATTAGGAGCATCTTCATCTAAGGTTTGGAGTTTGTTTATCCAGAGCGATTACGTCCATATCACCATCACCCAGCCCAAGGACTACTGGAAAGATATTCCGAGAGAAGACTGAAATTTAGTACTTGACTTCTGGAACGCGACTTTGACGACAGAGCGTTTCTGGACCGAATTCTGTGGACAGATGAATTTTAATTCACCAGGAATATCACGAACTTCTATAACCTCCATACCTGGTCGAACACTAACCCACACAGCGCAAAGGTGACATCATTCCAGCAGAGATTCAGTGTCAATGTGTGGGCTGGTATCATCGGCAACCATTTGGTAGGACCATTCATTTTGCCGCAAGTGCTTAATAGTGAAATTTATGCGGACTTTTTGGACAATGCACTGCCAGATCTAATAGAGGAGAACCTAATGGATAATCTTAGGGGGATGTTTCACCAACACGATGGAGTACCAGCGCATGCGGTTAACATTGTGAAGGTAATTCTAAGTAAAAAATGTCCAAACCGCTGGATTAGAAAAGATGTACCGATTCCTTGGCCTGCTAGATCTCCAGACCTGACCCCATTGGACTTTTTCTTACGGGAACAATGAAGGGTGAAGTTTATTCAAGCCCTATTAACACTAGGGAGGACTTAGTTAGCAGGGTTGGGAATGCAGCGACGAAAGTACGGGAGATGTTAGCTTCAATACACCTTAAACAGGCACTTAGAAGCAGATTGTTGGCATGCATCTAAAGTGACGGTGGACATTTTGAACTGCTTTTATAAGTTATTAAGAGTCATTGTAATACGTTTTGAATTTAATAAAAATAATTTTTGCGTTAATATGAGTTTAATTTCTTTAAATTGTGGATTTTTATAATTTTCTCCGATAGTATTTCTACGTATAAATTTCTAAATACTTACCCTACGTGGACATGTTGTAGTATACTGATTACATAAATTTCGGAGAAAATTTGTGAAAATGCTGAAATTTTGGTAATTTCAAAACATTTTTTTCAATTTTGGCCGTGACTGTCCCTGCAGTGGTAGAAGTTAGATCAAAATTGTTGACAGTTTTGTTAGATGTCGCTATGTTGAGTAGCTCAAAAGATAAAAATAAGAGTAATGTGCTTAACATGAAAAACTGAAATTTATGAATCACCCTGTAACTCCCAAACAGTTGCGATTGCCCCCCCCCCCCTTTCCCTGCCATACAATTGTGTTGTTTGGCTAGGTGAGGTCTATCACCCTACTCATTTTGGCAGGTCAGATCTGAAACACCCGGCATAAGAAGAAAATGTTTCCTTCGTTTTGGCATCTCTCTAAATCTAATAAATATATCGTGTTAAAGACTTTGTAATTTTTTTAACCGACTTCTCAAAAACAATGTATGTCTGACCAAGCATAACTTCGTGACGCGTCGACCGATTTTGATTTTTTTTAATGGGTAAAGTATGTTCACCGATTTGTACCATGTTAAAAAAATTGAAGGTAGGGTGGGTGAGGTGGTGGGGGTGAAACCTAATTTTGTAACGCGTGGACCGATTTGGAGGGTTCTTTTGCTGTTGTATAGAGTGTGATCCCCCAGATACCATGAGAAAACAAAATTTTGTGGGTTGGAGGTGTGGTAAGGGGTTAAACCTAACTTCTTAACTAGTGGATCGATTTGGATGGTTCTTTCTTCGTTGTATAGATTAGAGGACACTAAAAAGTGAAAAATTAAATAGTTTAAAAAAAAAAGTTGAACCGACTTCACAAAAAGCGCTAAAAAGCATAAAATAGTTTTTAATTTTATATCTATTACGACATTTTGAAGTCGGTGCAAATTAAACAAATAAAACAACTACAATACCACAATTGAAAATAATACATAATACTACCTGAACGTTTCAGCTCACGGGATCATAACAAATGACGATTAAACATTTTTGTTGTAGTTTTTTGGTTTGTTTGATTTGCACCGACTTTAAAATGACGTAATAGATATAAAATAAAAAATTATTTTATGCTTTTTAGCGCTTTTTGTGAAGTCGGTTTAACTGTTTTTAAGAACTATTTTATTTTTACAACTAATAGGTTTTAAAAATCGGGATTACGTTCCACAGCTAATACAAGCGGCCTGCGATCTAAAACGACTGGTTTTTATACTGGCTCTACCTTTACATATAGGAGTACTGTGTGTTGTTCGTCATCGGCTCTGTTATTTAGCTTTTGAACTCGAATTATTTGGAACTTTCTTATATTGTTCTCAGGTTGCCGGATAAGAATGTGTACATATATTGCTATTTCTTTGTTTCCTCTGAAGTCGACCAGGAATTATATGAATTACTTGCTTCTTGAATCGACGCTCTATATTCTGCCTTTCGTCCGCAAATGAGTTGCTGCTCTTCTGACACTTTAACCTACCAACTATTAGTTGGGTGTAATAGGATGTTGATAGGCTGATACCTTCCCATTCGTCGGCATCATATAATTCTCTGTTTCATCTTCCGGGCTGAAACAATGTTCTAGCATCGCTGGCGATTCTGGTAGATTCTTTGATTTTGTGTTCAGCGCTGACACATGCGGTTCCTTGAGACGTCTCATAATCCTCCTCCTTAGATTGCTTTAATCTTCGATTCAATACCTACTAAATCCCTAATTCACAGTTACTTCTCCTTTAATTTTAAAAGTGCTGATTTTTTCTATATTGAATGACTTTTTATTGAATTGTAATTGGTGAAATATTTTTACGAGCTTGACATTAATTTATTTATTTATTTATAAACAGATTCGCCTAAGCTACAATACACATTACAAAATATTAAGGCAACAAATAGAACTAAATAGGGGAAGCCTGGGCAAGACGCAAATGTTAAGGGAATGGATAAAAAAAATACAGAAATTACAAATCACAAATTTTAAATTACACTTAATCCAATCTTTGTTTTTTGTGTTGACTCTAATTTTTGTGGCTCTTATTTGTTTTTAGCTTGGTGGGGGCCTGCTACCTCAAATTTATATGTCTTTTTATATTCAGCTTTGCTGGGGCTTGCCAACTCAGTTATTTTCGTCCTTCTATTATTAGATTTTTTAAATTTTGCAGCTTGCTCAGTTTTGACAGGTGAAGATGTCAACACCTCTGATTTTTGCGTCTGGTGTTTGTGATTCGTCTTGAGCGCAGCCATAATTGGTATGGATCTGATTTGTAATGGTTTAAGGCTATATGTCACTTGATGCCTTGAATCAGCTGATTCTCTTTCATGTAGGATATTAGGTTCAGCCAAAGGTGTAGAAGACCTCTCAAGTTCTATTTCGATAGTTATTTCTGACCTAATAACTTGCGGAGATGTTGAAGGTAGGGCAGGTTGAAGTAGTAGACAATGTGTTTTAGTAACTAACTCTATGTACTTCGATACTACGGACTACCCGGGCAAAACGGATAGCTATCCTTTTTACACATATCCGTCTTGCCCAAAGCGCCAATATTATAAAATTGTATATGTATGAAAATATTCAAACAGTCGAGTGAAAAAATATCAAACAGAACATATTCATAAATACCTACCTGGCACGAAATATAAAAATTTGATACACTTACCTTTTCAAAAATCTTAACAAAACAACCAAAATATGTTATTTTTATTTTCAAGTCCAGGTGCGTATTGTTTTAATTGAACTGTCATAGCGCTGCCCGGTGGCTGTTTTACTGACCTGAGCATACTCTCTCCCGCCAACTATTGTAATATTTTTGTAACATCTATTAGTCTTCTCACCCATACTATGCTTCTTGCCCGGGCTTCCCCTATTATTTAAAAAAAGCCTTAATTGGTATTTCAACTGCTGCCTGAAACAACCTAGTTCGATGCAGGCTAAGCATTCATTAAGGAGGCGTGACATCAGGTTTTAATGGCAATTGCTAAGATTTTTTCGGCATTAGTTTGGGATATAAATTACTTACATGGCAAACCTTTTCTTGGAACTTTCTAGTACGGGTTTCTGAAAGGCAGCTCTACCACGACTAACCTTCTGAAATTCTTTAATTTGTTTCTCTGAAATTAAAGCTGGTAAGCAAGTCAATTATAACTTTACAGATTTCTAAAAGGCATTCGATAGAATAAACAACTAATAACTTTCCATAGATCCCTATCCAAGTTTATTTCCAATACCTCTGGTGTGCCTCAAGGAAGTCATCTTCACCCGATTTTATTTATTTAGTACACCAATGATGTATCTATGACCTTTAAATATTCCAAAATTATGTGTTATGTTGCCGATGCAAAAATTGTTCCTGTTGTTTCCTCTGTACGCAATTGTGAAACTTTAAACTCTGTCGTAGATGTATTCTTCTATTGGTGTTCTATTAATTATCTCCCCCTAAATATTAGTTAATGCAGCCCTCCTCCATTCCACTTCACCCTCCATGGTTGTGTACTGGAAACAATTAATAAGGACTTGGGTGTCTGGCTAAACTGCAGTTTCACATTCGATGACCACATTGATGAGACAGTTATTAAGGCAAATTTTGCACTAGGTTTTATTACAAGATTTGCCAAATAATTTGATGACCCTTATGTTACACGGCTCTTTTATTGCACATTTGTCAGGCCAAGTTTGGAGTACGCTTTCTATCATGGAGGAACCCTCTCAGTTTGCCAGCGCTCTTAGATAGATGCACTCTTATAAAACTGGAATCTCTTTGATTGAGATGTAACATCTCTAAAACTTTCACTTTTGAGCATCTTCATAGCAGTATTGATCCACCTGTCTTGCAGTCTTCTTTTATAATTTATCGGCTCTGACTCGCCCCATGAGATATCGAGATTTTTTGTTAAAATTCCGCAGCATTGTACAAATTACGGTTTACACGAGCCTATCACATCAACGGCTCGGTTTATTAATTCCACAGCCTACTCTAGACATGAGCTGCTTAGCATTGGTGATGTAAACAAGCCGAAACTTGCTACAGTAAAGAATAGGAAAAGTTTGGGGATTTCTTCTTGTTCGTAGTATTTTTAAGGCCTCAACCTGGAATTTACTTGACATGAACGTACAAATATTCTGAACATGTGGTCATGATAAAAAGTGTCTTTCTTTACAATTTTCATATTCTTTAAAGGGAAAACTATCTTGTGCTCGTTTTGTTGAAGTATTGAGCTTAAAATACGTCAATGACATCATCGTTTCTCTTTGGTTTCGGTTTCAAGAGTGTGCAGTTTTATTTCTGGTTGGTATAGACCCTCCTTTTTTTCGTTTCTCGCCTAGATCTATCAGATCCTTCATTTTTACACAGGACCTGTCAAACACCCTGTTGACTAGTAAAATTAATAAAATATTACAAGACATATTTTTAATTAATATTCAATAACATAGCATATAATGTCCAATGTTCTCTGCTCCATTATGGTGCTATTTTAATACATTGAAAGCAAAATCCGAAATCAATCCATTACTTTTTTACCTCACCTTTTTTGTAAATTATGAAAGCTTAAACGCATTGTATCCTCATAATTATTGTTATATGTATTTCAGAATTATCATGCATAAATACGAAATTATCTTTTACATACACAGCATGCATTAAATCATACCTCATTCTGCCGGTTTACACGTTTCGCTACGGCTTTACTTCATACGAAATGACACTCGAAGCCAATATAGGAATGAAAATCGATTAAAAAATTGAGAGAAGGAAACGACGTAGTGCACTTCGCCATACGAACACTTTCGATAGACGAAGGTTATAGGGATTACAGAGACGTAAGGTCTTGCCTTTGTATGACGCATGGTATCAGGCTAGCAATTAAATCAATTAAAACAATGGTCTTAGAAATAGTGATAAAAAAATGAGAGGAAAACTGATATTCCACCGATGCTCCAAAAAGTCGATCCGATGATAAAAATCTTAGTCTAAATTTTTTTTAAACTTTGTCTAACGCGGGAACTTGGTACAAAATCAAAAGAATAAGCGAAAATAAGAACTCTGTCATAGGCGAAACTATAAATGGGATTGATAGTGTGAAATATAAGGTCAATAATGAAAAATAGAAATAAGGTTGATGAAAAAACTGATCCCTGAGGTACCCCGTACAATTGTAGCTTAGCTAGTATAGCTAGAAGGATGACATGTAAGACTCTATCAAAAGCTTATGAAATAATGCAAGCAACGCTTTTTGACCTACCAAAGATACGAAGACAACGGTTTCACCAGTCTGGTAGAGTAGTTAATAAGTTTCCGGTGTGCGCAAACCAGGGGCTAACTAACCATATTGGCGAAACCTTACTGGCGATCGATAATAGGATTGTTATATTTTGATATATGTCTCTTCACCCGAGAGTTGATGGGTGATTCGTGATAAGAGCTTTACGAGATCCAAATTGACCAAACGAGTAGTATACAACACATCAGTTTTTCTTCAGCTTGCTACTGACTTTCAATCCTAAATCGTATAAAAATTAACGTATTATATTTTGCATATTAAAAGTACGCGACATTTGGAAAAAATAGTTTTCAAAAAAAAATAGTTCAACAGAGTTCACAAAAAGTATAAAATAATGTTTAATCGGGTCATATGTTTGTTTTAATTAAATAGACGTAAAATTAAGTATTATCTTATACCTTTCGGCGGGTTTTGTTAAGTCAGTTCGATATTTCTCACTTTTTAGTGTCTTTAGATGTCTTACAGTTTAGATGTGCAACAGTTCTAGAGGCGGAGTACTCTATTTAAAGGAATCAGCTACATCCAAATCCAGCTTTACATTATAAGCTTAGACGCCGCCTTCTTTTCGTATCCTCAAGCTAGATACGAAGTTTTTAACATAGCGCTAGTCCGGCCACTTACTTCAAACGGAAACAAAGAATCATCCAAATCTAGCCACAAATTACGAAGTAAGGCGAGTGCATCCTTAATCCCATTCACACTTAAGGCACGAATTTTACAGCATCATTCAAAAAACGTAGTCTATCAAAGAGTATCAAACTCGTCAAAATCGTTGTACGCGCGTTATAAAACTAGATAAGACGAAAAGAATGACCCCCACTCAACCCCACCCACGATATATATGTAGCAGTGACAAAACATATTTTATACAAGAAAAGAAGAACCATCCACCCCACCAACCGCACCCACGAAATTTATGTACAAGCAACAGAACATAATTTATACAAGAAAAGAAGAATTATTCAAATGGGTCCAATCGTTACGAAGTTAGGTTTTATCTAGGCTTTACCCTGGGCGCAAAATTTTTCTCTTGGTACCAATGGGAGAACATATTGTAGCGAAGCATTTTACTCTATACATAAATTTACGTCGTCGCCCATGTCATTTTCTTGACATTCCACGTTTTGAAAAGGTTTTGTTTGTATATCTCCATTGTACTACCCCGTTCACCAGGAATACGTCAAAATGTCACAAGTAAAAACAGAAAATTACTTGGTGGGAGAATAACTCTGGGCTGCACCAAATGTATAAAACCGAAAGTCGCCAAGCAGAATTCGAGCAGTAGTATCGGAAAGGAGTCATGTTCAGATCACAGTACGCTTAGATCAGAAGCTATGAGCACTAGTGACTTAATTTTGACTTACAAAAGTCTCATCTGAACAGTAGTTAGTTTAAGCTGTCCGTTTCCTGAGATTGTCTGTGGTGTAAGCCTGTCAATTAACCCATGCGGGCCATATGTGATATATGCCTGTAGTTATAGTTGTGGTGTATTCCTGTCATTCTAACCCCCTCATTCTGACATTCTGTGTGGTGTATGCCAGTTGGTTATCCATTAGACTATCCGTGGTGTATTCCTATCAATCTATCCCGCTCATTTCGACCATCTGACCATCTGGTGTATTCCCGTTGGTCTTCCGTAAAACTGTCCGTGGTGCATTCCTATTAGTCTATCCCGCTAATTGCGCCCATCTGTGGTGTATGCCTATTGTCACCTCTCAGACTGTTCGTGGTGTATTCCTATCACTATATCCCGCTCATTTCGACCGTCCGTGGTGTATGCCTGTTGGTTATCCGTCAGACTGTCCTGTTAGTCCATCCCTATCATTTCAGCTATCTGTGGTGTATGCCTTCTGGTCATCCGTACCGTAAGACTGTTGCGTAAGCCTGTCAGTCTACCCTAATACCCCTATTTTAAGAGTAATACGTACACGTATCGTCGATCAGAGGAAAACCGCACCATATTGTTAGCAACGGCACTAACTGAAACCAGCACAACCGTCCATACCATACCACATCTTTCTCTATTTAAGGTGTCGACCTAGGGATGTGTTGGTCGCGAACGATTCGGTAATTTTAACCGAGTCAGTAAAATGACTCAAAAGACCTGAATCACTGTTTTCCTACCATATCGGTCAATTGTTCACTTTCCATTTCATATATCTAGGAACAAGATAGAAGGCACACCGATTCTCTCAATATCGCCGTTGCTACTATCTAAAGGCAAAAGAGTGGCAGCCCGTGCACGGTGCCCAATGAGTCGTGCTCTATTTGCTTGAGTTAAACACTGAGAACTCAACTGCTCCTTCAATTTTATGTAGCTCCTCTTGCTGTTGTTTATATTTATTCATATACTTACAGCAACTATACAACATGTGAATAGAACAAAACAGAAAGCTAAGCACAAAGCACTTCGTTCGATCCGATACGGAAAAATTCTCCATTGCTAGGGCTTGCGTTGACCCACTGCAGACATAAATACCCAAATGACTTAAGTGACACAAATAACCGAATCTTTTTTTTTGAGTCACTTATGCCAAATGACTCGTATGACCTGAGTCAGGAAAGTGACCGATTTCGCCCATCACTATGTCGACCAGTCCCGTCCCCTCATAACCTACATCCCCGTAGTATAGGCAAATGGAGACAAATAAAGAAAACAAAAATAAAACCTGAATAAAAAATTTATATAATTCTTTTGTATATAGGTCCTTTCAATTTGTGGAAACCTCGGAAAACTGTAGAACTAACGGCAAACCCCTCTACTGGGACTTCAGAAGAAAAGATTACATTACATTACAATATAAAACAATAGAAAAAATCTTCCAAATCGATTGGCAAATTGCTAAGTTAGCCTCCCCTCACCCCACCCTCACCCTAGGTCCTTTGCATTAAAAAGTTGGTTTCCACCCTATTCTCTCATCCCGCCCAGGCAAAAAATGTTTGAAATGGTACCAGTGGGGGATCATATTGTATACATAACTGTAATCATCCAAAACAGTACACACTGCTACCATATCTCCAAAGTTTCACTTAATAGGTGAAATGGGGAACATACCCTATACATCAAAAATAAGAATTATCCAATGCGGTGAACACGTTACGAAGTTAGATGCCCCCCCCTCCCCCACAGTTTTAGGTTAAAATCTTTTCTCTGATTAATAATAGGGGTCTATAATCATTGCAAAAACAAAAGAAAAAAATTGTTAAACTGGAGTTAAGTTCAATTCGGTTATTTTCGATTTCCTTATATGATTCGAAACTACAACAACCAGTTATTTTTTTTATGATTGTAATAATGAAAACGGCCCAATCTTAAGCCTAACATTTATGATTTACCAAATTAAAAACGCTTTTTTCGCTCAATTAAATTTGTTTGATTCAATAATTTTCAACACAATTCCCAATAGCTAAGGCATAATACCTCAGCAATATTTAAAACAAATACGAAAATAATGCTTTGCAGGCAACGTAAATTATTTATTCTACATACATCCTTGAAATCAACCCTCATTCATCAAATATTAAAATCCAATGCTCCAGCTCAGTGCACTTCAAAAGAAGGGGCAACTCTTAAATAAATAACCATAAACATGAAACATATAAAAAAGGATGCTGTCTCCCATTTGGGTTCCAAAATCAAACTACTTTGGTTGATAGCATAAAACGAGGCAAAAACCCCTTTTTTCTCCTTTGGGTTGATTTTCGTCGAACTTAAGATTTGCAACATCCCCTAAGACCTAGATATTCGGCTTCGAAAATCATGTATCACGGCAAGAGTGTCCAACATAATCCAGAATAATCGTTTTATTTGTGTTTTTTTTTCGCCAACAAAACCAACCCTATAAAAAGTCATTCTCCCGGAGCCATTAATAACCACTCGACAAAATCTTTGATGACATTCACTGGTTATTGGGCAAGGCAGGCAATCGTTATGCTTCGCTTATCCTTGGGATGGATGCCTTTCACTTGGGACCGTAAAGAAACACGGTCTACTGCATAGGAGATATGGTTCAAATCGACGGAAAAAAACTAATTTTATGAATGTTTCCGCTCTACGCACGCCTGAATTTAATACGACATGAAACGAGTTGAACTTTGTTTCAAATTTATTTAATCGTTTGCCTGCAACTTATTTATTTAGTGAGTTTTTGGCGATTTTTAGTATTTTCCTTAGTTTTGTATTTGGCAAATATTGAATGAATTGAATTGTGTTTTTAATTAGTGGCAAGAATTCTTCAAATTTATTAGGCTACTGTGCATAAGAATTTTAATTATTCCTCTCAAAGTCCATACACATTTTGCGGAGAAATTTAAGTAATTCAATTAAGCTAATACTTGAACTGAAACAACATATATAAAATTAAATAAACTAGACCTTTGAAAAGTAAAAAAAAACTGGAATAAACTAAAATTCCATTATTAACAAAATTAAGCAATGTTTCAAAGAAAAACAAAATATACGAAGGAAAAACCAAAAGGCCTCACAAGCGCCAATATGTACCTAATAAAGTTCACTATATCAAAAAAAAATAAGTGTCGAAGTTAGTAGTTACATTTCTCATTACCAGTAACAGATTACTTCATTGATGAACAGAAAATGGCGAAAATAGGGCTTATTTATTTATTTAAGCTTAATACAAGCTATTACATAATAATACATACTAAAATTACAAGCTACAACACAATACCAACACTACAAGCTATAATAAGTTATGACATAATAAATAAATAGTAAAAGCTACAATATGAGCTCTAATTAAAGTAGATACGGGCTGGAAGGAAGAAGAATTAAGAAAGGCGATCAAGATGGGCGGGATCAAGATATAAGGCTTTGTGAAGGGATGATTTGCTCAGATGGAAGTCAAAGGATGAAAGGTCGTTGACTTTTCGTAGCATCCTGGTAATTGGCTCACTTTGACCGTAGTTTGTGCGATGGCGGTCGAGTCGGAAAAGGGGAGTGGACCTAAGGTTGCGGGGATTGGTATAGATGGTCTATCAGTTTCAGACGCTTTTCATTACCCACGGAAGATCACGTAGAGCGAAGCGAATGAACCTACGCTGGACAGATTCAATCCCATTAATGTGAGTTAATTGTGTAGGTGACCATACCTGGCTGGCATATTCAAGGAGAGGTCTAACGAAGGAAATATAGAGAGATTTGGAAACATAAGGATTGGATAACTCTCTGGACCAGCGCTTCACAAACCCTAGCGCGGAGTTAGCTCTGTTAATTATGCTGTCAATGTGGGAACGGAAATTGAGTTCACTATCACAGATTATTCCGAGATCACACAAAGAGGTAACGATAGGGACTGGTACGTCGGTTAGCATGTAGACTCTCGGGGTGGTTGTAAGACGCTTGCGGGAATAAGAGATGGACTGGCATTTGGAGACATTGAGTTCAACAAAGTTTTTCATGCACCATGTGGTGAAGGAATCGAGATCTTTTTGCAGGAGAAGAGAGTCGGTTGTGGAGGAGATATGTTTGATTATTTTCATGTCATCAGCATAAATGGACAGCTCTGAGTGTTTGATGACACATTCAACATCATTTATTGTAAGGATGAAAATTAATGGACCGAGGTGGCTGCCCTGGGGGACGCCGGAACGAGCGACAATAGGGTTAGAAATGGATGAGCTGAAAAGAGCATTGTACCGACGGTTGTTGAGGTATGATTGAATCCAGGAGATGAATCGGGAGCGGAAGCCTAGGCGATCAAGTTTGAACAAGATAACATTATGGGAGATCTTGTCGAAGGCTTTACTTAAATCGGTGGCGATAACATCAACATCTTCACCGTTTTCCAGGGCACATAGTGTTTTGGAGACGAAGTCAGTAAGGTTGGTGGTTGTAGATCTTCCTTTGAGGAAGCCATGCTGGGAGAGGGAGAAAATAGACTTACAGTGGAAGAACATGGAATAATAGACCAATTTTTCGAATAGTTTAGGTATGGATGATAATTCGTTCTTGCAACCTTTTTTGAAGATGGGAATAATATACGAGTTTTTCCATAAATGAGGGAAAACCCCTTGAGTGACCGAGAGGCGGAAAAGCAGGGTAAGGGATTGAATTAGATGCATGGCACATTTTTCCAGAACAATGGCCGGAATGCCGTCAGGACCGGGGTGAAGGTCATCCGCAAACCCGTTAATACTGGCGGCGATTTGTTCGGGGTCAGGGTCAAAAGATGTAAACGACGTTTGAGTGCATTTGTCCAAGAATGAAAATTAGCTAAGGTCCGGTTGGAGCGAATTGTCGCTGAAAGATTTACTGAAGAAGTGTGGAAAGAGGTTGGCGATAACCTGAGGATTTGATGAAGAGGTATTCTCGAGCTTTAGGGTGGAAAGGTAACCATTGGATTTCTTCTTAGAATTAATAAAGCTATAAAAGCACTTGGGGTCGGATGTGAGGCTTGTTTCCATCCGTTGGAGGTACTCGTGGTAGAGGGTCTCACAACGTTCAGAAAAAGAAGTGTAAGCAGACAAGTAGGAAGAATAGTCAGAGTCAGTCAGGGTCAGAAGAAAAGTTTGCCAACGTTTATTTCTCCTGTTGCGGAGAGAGCGTAATTCTTTGTCGTACCAAACGGGGGATGAGGAGCAGTTTTTACAAGGAAGAAGAGGGATAGATTGTATAAGGCAAGCGTGTATTTCCGAATAAAACGCCTCTACAGCAACGTCTATTTTAAGATGTTGAGGAATATTGCCAATGTTGGAGTTGAGGAGCAAGTGATTTAATTGGCCAAAGTCGCCTTTACGAAAATTGGAGGATAAAGAAGACTCGGAGCTTGAAAGGGCGTGAGAGTGCTCGTAGGAGAAAACGAGGAACAAGGGAGGATGGTGACGGTCGAGGGAGGAGAGAAGATCGTTGCTTTCTGCGACAGCCGAGCTAACTTGGTCTGAAGAAAAGATTAAATCTAATTGTCTGTCCAGGAAGTTCTTGACTCCGCTTACTTGAAAGAGACCTGAAACGGAGAGCTGATCGGTAAAGAAGGCTTCTTTGGCCGAAGATGCGTTAAGGGGGACAAAGTGAGAACAGTCCTCGGACAATTACAATTGAATACGGGGGAGGTTAAAGTCACCCAATAAAATAAATTCATCGGAGGCGTTAGCGTTCTCAAGCAGAGTATCGATCGCTTCAATTATGGGCTCGTAGGCGTCTAGAGGTTGAGAGGGGCGAATGTAATAACAGAGGATGTACAGAAGGCACTTATTTAGTGATATTTTTTATACATACAAATTCTGATATTGAAGAGTCGGAGGTCTTTATCAGGGTGGCATCATAACGGTTGTGAGCAACTACGAGAACCCCGCGACCTGGTGCATCATTGGTGCCTATACAACCGTCAACACGGAAAATGGTATAGTTTGGAGGGAATAGTTCGTTGTCGAGAATTGCTGGTGTTAGATTGGTTTCAGTTAAGGCAAAGATATCGTGCGGGAATTTGTGAGAGTTAAGGAAAATATTGGTTGTTTTTGTGCGAAGTCCTCTTACGTTCTGGTAATAGACTGACAAGCTTTTGGGGAGAGGTTCTTGATCGGAAACCGCGGGTGTTATAGAGAAGAAGTCAGAAATAGGGAAAGCAAGGGGGTTAGGAACGTTCCACCTGCATTCGTGAGGTCCTGCTCTGACGCATAACTCACTCCACCGGAACTTATCTTCAGCAAGTCTCTTTAGGCTGGTAAATTTTCCACGATATGGAGTTTCTTTATAATTCTTGTTTATAAAAAGGGTAATAAAAACTAGATTAAACATTATAGGTCAATCGCGAAGCTTTCCTGCATACCCACGTTGTTCGTGTCTGTTACATAGTCACAAATTGTGGGGCCGTGTAAGGGGCTAATTTCGGCTAATCAACAATCTCTTTAGGCTGGTAAATTTTCCACGATATGGAGTTTCTTTATAATTCTTGTTTATAAAAAGGGTAATAAAAACTAGATTAAACATTATAGGTCAATCGCGAAGCTTTCCTGCATACCCACGTTGTTCGTGTCTGTTACATAGTCACAAATTGTGGGGCCGTGTAAGGGGCTAATTTCGGCTAATCAACATGGCTTTCTGCCTGGTAGATCGACGACAACTAACCTGCTTGAATTTACCTCCCACATAATCCCTGCCTTTAAACAGGATCTCCAGAACGGCTGCGTCTACACCAACTTCAGCAGGGCATTTGATAAAGTCCCTCACTCTGTGATGAAGCTTAAACTTCGTTTTTAGTTTGGTTTCCCGCCTTTGATGCTCGACTTGGTCTACTCGTACTGAAAAGATAGGACCTATTGAGTATCTTTTCGTAACACTTTATCTAGAGTCGTTAGGGCTTCTTCTGGGTACCTCAGCAAAGTTATCTTGGTCCGCTGCTGTTTATTCTTGCCATTGACGTCCCTTTGATTAAACACTCCAAAGTCTTAATCTATGCAGACGATATGAAGGTTTTCTCTTGCGTTAGCAACATGGTTAAAGGTTTGGTGTGGATCAAATGCAACTTAACCTGGATAAAAGTGAAGTTATATATTTTGGCAAAAGCTCCCTTTCACTTAGCGAATCTATTGACATTCTAAACGGCAAAGATTGGAAAGCTCTATATCACTACGCGAAAAATGCTTATAAGTACAGAAATGTTCTGGTACAAGAATATAACGACTTTGCTTGATTTGTTGGTTTTTTTGTTTTTATGACTATATTATTCTAATATAAAAATATAACTTTATAAATATAAATAAATTATATAAATTTTGTATTAATTTTTTTAAATTTTTTTTTATATTTTTTGATTCAATAAAGTAAGTCAAAAATATCGCCAACCTAGACAGACGACCATGGGAATTGTCGAAAGTTTATTTGCTTATTTATTTGATTATTGAACAAGTAATATACTGGGAAATTTGTTTTTCTCTTTTTTTTTCTTCTTTGATTTGTAAAAATAATAAGAATGCATATTTGGATAAATAAATTTGAAATTATTTATAAATGTACATATTATAAAGGTAAAGAATTAAAAACAGTTTAGGGAATTACGTACTATTATTTGAATAATTAGTTTTTTTTTCCTTTTTTTTACTAAATAAACTGAATAATACTTCATTATATAGTAGGTACTATATATGTATGTTAAGGAGACTTGGTTTTTGAATAAATTTAAATAAACACTATTACTATTATTACAGAGTAAATTGATTGAACGAATCGTGCTATTAAGGGATTCCTATTGTAATAAACATTATCTAGATTAAAGTTATTTAACATTTAACGACCTATTTTAGAATTTATAAAATGAATATGTGTAACATTACCATTAAATTACAAGTAGACCATTACAGTATACGAGTATTACCTACTTAAAGATCTAAAGTTTAATGTGCCTTTTATGAGCTTACCATGGCGTAACTATGAAAACTCAGAAAAGTTTCATTTTCACCAAATGCAACGTTCTAAACAATTAAAATTCCAAGTCGAAGCTTCATAACAATTTATAAAAACAGTTAAAGCAATAATAAGCCAACTATAAATTCATAGAGTTCTGGAGAATATTTCAGCCATATTTAAAATGAAAGCAATTTCACTAAAAAGTTTCCTACGTAGTGAAAATCCACAAAAAGCATTTCATCGCTTATCGCTGCAATGCATTCGTGAGATGAAACCCAAAGGGATTTGTGTCTATTATTTCGAAAGAAGAGCTTATTGTGGAACGTAAAGTGATGCTGGAAGGCTGCCAAATTTCCTAGTTAAAGAATAATAAAAATATCATTTAGTGCTTTCGACGAAAAATCCACTTGTCTTGTGTTGCAAAAAGTTGAAAATGGGTTCACTTTAGACTTTCAAATATCTAAAATTTTTGTAATTGCGATCACGATATGGTAATTCTATGATCTAAATTTGCAAAAAAAAATGTATCTTCTGGACCATAAATACCACAATCAAGATTATTTATATTCCAGAAATGAAATACTAACACAATAAATCATATGTAGGGCTGGGCTCACTTTTTGAGGTGCAGCGCTCATACGTTAATGATCATTATTAGCTATAAAGTAAAATTAAGTTTGAATTTTAATCTGTTGTTCATGGTTTCAAATAGGCATATGAACTTGTTACACACAAAGTCTTCAAACTAGATAAGGTAAATATATATGAGTCAAAATTTGGCATTATTTAAGTTAACTATAGCTTTTTATTACAATAGGATATTTAAATTATTTTCAAGGTCATAAAAATATTTTAGAGAAAGGCTCTTGATGCCCAGACGAGCCTGAATTTTGTTTTCAAATACAGGGGCAAATCAAAAAGAATTATTTTTTTTTTGGAATTTGTAGTTTAGGTTTAGAGGTAGGGGAAACGAAATAGAGAAGGGCGGAAGTAAACTAAAGAGTGGAGGTTAGCAGGGTGATAAAGTGTAAAACTCCGGTCCCAAGCCCGGTTGAGAAAGGAGGAGGGAAACACACGCACCAGGCTGAAACCTCGCCTTAGAGAGTACCTGCACACTATACAAATACACACAAGGTGACTCTCAGGACACCCAAGAAGCAGCTCTCCTTCTAGGATAGGATAGGTAGATTTGTAATCCGCTTATCGGAAATACGCCTAGCGTACCTCGGACTGATTTTGTAATGACAATCTTTTCCTACAAACAACGGAGCACGATCGACCTATGGAACGAGAGAATTATGTGGGACGAGTGCAAAAACCATGGAGGTGGAGCGGTAAATGGTCCATTATAAAATAAATGTTTTGGAATTAAGTGAAGCTACATAGAGAGTTTGCATCACATATATCTGAAACCATGCTGCCATACTCTGGCCAGGAAGAATTAAAAACACCCTACATGGCAGGTGTAGGCTTGTTGCTAACCAAGCATGCCCGCCAATCACTAATGCACTGGACACCAGCAACTGACCGAATTACCATCGCCAGATTCCGGAGCAGGGTACATAATATCTCAATAATTCAATGCTATGCGATGACCGAACAATATAACAACTAAGGAGGCCTTCTACCAGACCCTTGGCGCCACCATTAATAAGGCTCCTAAAGATGACATCAAAATAGTCATGCGGGATCTCAACTCTAAACTTGGGTCTAACAACATCGGCCTGGAAGATGTAATGGGGAAGTTGGAATCGGAAACAGAAAGGCAAATGGGGATTTATTTCTTGAATTTTGTTACAGCTGGCATCGGTGGGTCCTTATTTAAACACAAAAAATGTCACTTAACATCCTGGGTTTTCCCAGATAGGAGAACTGAGAATCAGATTGACGCTGATATTGGCAGCGATCACCACCTTGTAATAACTAAGTTTCGCTTATACACGGCAGCAGTACGATCACGTAACAGCATCATTGCATCGACGACTCCATCGACCAAAAATGAGAAAGGGCAAAGGAATGCTTTGTGAGTGTGGTACAGAACACGTGCGACGATTAGAGTGCGGAATACGACCATGGATCAGTGACACTACATAGTCCAAAATACAAGAATGGAAGCAGATTAAATACCCCATCAATTCTTTTACAGATGTTACAGTTCAAATACATCCCAGAACAAATATCAATTTCTACAGAAAGGTATCTAAAGAAATGTGAGACATTTCGGCGGTGACAGTGGAAGTCTATGCAAGATTGCAAAGAAACTGGCTAAAAAGACTCTTGCAAATGCACATCCTTCTTGTCACGGAGGTGGAGAGAATATTTTATCGAAGTCCTAACAACACTTTTGCACCGTCGAATACCCCTTTACCTGATCATGAACATCCGCCGACTGTGACCATTATTAACATCAGAACTCCGACAGGATTGGAGTTGGCTGACGCAATTAATTCAATGTAAACCGGTAAGTCCCAGGTTATTGATACCAGTGGAACTACTTAAGGCGGATTCCATTGCTGCGGCTTATATTCTTCTCCCTGTAATTCAGGATTGTTCCTAAAACGAGACCTATCCCACTGAATGTAAAACAGGCGAAATTTCAAAGATTACCAAATATAGGAACCAGAGGAATTGTAGCAATTGGCGCGGTACCTGACTTTTAACTGCGGTCTCCAAATTTATGCCAAAAATTGTCTTAATGTGAATCAAGCAAATTGTCGAGCCCACTTTAAATAATGAACAGGCAGTCTTTCGTGACGGTTCTTTGTGCAGCGATCACATCAACACCTTCCGAATTATCATCCCCTTTACATCTAATGGTCATCGATTTTGAGAAGGCGTTTGACAACGTTGATCGCGAGTATATATGACCGCCTAACGTAAGAAAAGCATCCCAGAAACAATTCTCAACATCATTAAGAAGTCCTCAGAAGCCCAATGCCATGTTCCACAGAATAAAAAACTGTCGGAGCCCTTCCAAGTTCTGAACGGAGTGAGACAAACATGCATTCTGCTCCCTTTTCTTTTCCTAATCATCGTATTGTACAACACCTTAGATGACTGGCCCTCGCTAGAGAATAGATGGAAACTTTTTAAACATCTAACGCACCTAGGCTATGCCGACGATGTTTGCCTCCTAGCCAACAGGCAGAGTCAAGTAGCCCAAATGTCCGAAGCCCTGTGTAGGGAAGGTCGCAGAGCAGGGCTTAAGATCAATGCTACTAAGATCAAACTCATCAGCTTGGACTCCTGAAATTTATCTAGAAGAGCAGCAAATAGAATAAGTGGATTACTTTTGTTCGAAAGTATAGTAACAGAAAACGGCGGAGCTGAAGCTGATGTACAGACTCGCATCAATAAGCGTCGAGTAGCATTTAATACTCTTCCTGAGATACGGCGCATTAACAACATCTTCAGGCACATAAAACTCCGGATCTTCAAAACGAAGGTAAAATCTGTTCTGTAGTACGGCTGTTCAACATGGAAAGTGACCTGTCATATAACAGCCTTTTTCAACGGTTTCCTTCGGCACATCCTTAACATACATCGACTTACAGGCCAAGGTATTCGCAGACGAAAGTAGCAATAGATAGGCCATATACTAAAAAAAGAGCCAAACAACATCGCTCAACAGGCTCTAAATTGGAACCCGCACTGGACCCAAGGAAGACGCCAAATTAAACGACCGCTCAACACATAGAGAAGATACGAGAAGGAAGGCACCGAGATCGTGGCAACGGTCATGGGTAGTAGACGCTCTATGCACAATTCAAAAATATGCTTAATTTCAATATCAAAATAAGTCTATTACTCTAATATACAAAATAGAAGAAGAGATTAAAAGGGAAAAGGGAAAAAAAGAAACCATCAAATAGTGAAGAGGCAAAAGTACGTCATCCATCTAATGCATCTTGCATCAGTGATTAAATACGAGTATTTCTACGTCGATTGGAGCTTAGGAGCTGTATATAACCATGCAAATGGGTAGGTTTTTCCAGTATCATTAAATGCTAAAGAATGCCTTCTTCGGCAGATAGAGTCAAGATTGGAGAAAACTGGGCAGCCAAAAATAGAGTGAGGTAGCACAAGCATTTTAGTAAGTTTGGGTTTTATATTGATCGAGAACAAGTTAGCAGAAATTCTCAACTTTTCCAATATACAACAGTTTTTTCTCGGCACAAAGGTAATATTTTATACTGCCTGCGGAAGATTCTGCGGCGGCAATGCATTTGTTCGGACTTTCCCAAGTATGGTGGCGGCAGAGTTGGTAGACTATCGAGTAAGCTATCTACGCGGTACACGCACCAGTAGAAGATGCAGACCCGCCCTTTGATGGATTAGCTACTGTTAATTCGGAAGAAACGTCGTGTCTGGGCTCTGGGCTTAAGACAAAAACTTTCAACCGTAACAGCAGACAGGGGGTCAGAAAGAGTCAAGAGGTTAACAAATCCCTCTGTACTAATGCGTCACCTGAAGATGCGGGTACGACGAAACGGTTCCGAGGTGCAAACTTGGGGACTGTAAAATTGGAAACTTCAACATCTAAGACGGAAGCCGCAGAGTGCGGCTTGGAGCTGAACGGAGCAAGAGCGGTGAAGTGGACATCAAAAGTTCTACCACCAGCTCTCAAGAGATCCTTTTTTGTGCAAAAGGGGACTCATAACCTTAACCAAAAGACCAGAGCCATCCAGGCTAAGGGTAAGGTATTTGCGGGGGTACGGAAGACAAAAATTCAGCAGGAAGGGACGACAGCCGGCACCAATGGCAATGATCTGAGTGTGGGGGACATTGCCGCGAGTAGTGTTGTGGGAATGGAGCCGGCGTAACCAGGGACTTCTAAGGAGGCCGTATTGAAGGATCTAAACTCCCTTCCTGAAAGCGCCAGGGATAAGGGGTAAATTCTGTGTCACTGAGATGTGTAACCAGCAATTCAAACTTTGGAAAGAAGCTAACTGGAGGATAGACCGCATGGATGTTGTTAAAGATGTCAGAAGAATAATATCCCGGGGGACAAAGATGCTGCGGATAAGGATATAATAATAAAGAGGATAACATACCAAAATCAGTGCATCAAAGACATATCCAAGTGGGGATGCAAGATATCGGGACGAAACCTCGGGGTGAACCAGTCTGAAGGTCTGCTGTCAGACGAAGGATGCGGAGACCGTCATTAAACCAGGGACGGCGGCTGGCAGTCAAGCTCAGCAATGAAAAAGGCACCAGGAGTTGGCCGCAAATCTTCATGGCCCAGAACGCTTCACTGTCATGAATAGGTGTAGGTCATGACTAAAATCATGGACCAAGGGGGAATACTGGAGACGGTGGGTCAGCATGAATTCCTGCAGACAGGCGAAGATGTTAGCAGTGATCCAGGGAATCGAGGTTAGGGGCGACAGCAGGAATTCTCGGTGAAGGTGACAGAGAGAGGACGAAAATTTACCCAATTTTAGGTGGGTTGTTTCAGCTTATCCCAACTAAGAGGTGATTTTATGGAGTAAGAACCCCACACTACCGGAGGTTACGAGCTGTCCGGTTACCTCTCACGCTAAAAAAAGACTCTTGCTACCGTACAAAACAATAGACTTAACGATACGGCAGAAGTCCAACTCTTTAGAAGTGAACACTTAAAGATGAAGAAAAATAAGCAACTGACCTAGTAAAGTATTAAATCCAGAAACACGGATGTAGCCTAATCACTAGCGCTTGCTGACGAATTTTCGTGCTAAAGTTTTTTAATTTAAAAGTTACGATCCTCCATCATGTGTTCCTGCATAAACTTCAAGAGATTTTGCGAGAGTTAAAAAATTAGGCATCTATTGGAGCAATTGTATCAGTCGGGTTCAAGCTGATACTGGAACACTAACGAGCACTTGATGAACTGGGGATTACAAATCAGGTTTATCTGGAGTTGAAAAGGATTAAAAGTTACTGGAATACTAAAGATAATAAACAGAGAAAGATCACAACCACATGCTTAGAAACCAATTTTACCATAGACTTATATGCAGGATGTGTATGACAACTAGGAACCACACAACAGTATCCCTAAATGTTCAGCACTAACTCCGCTTCTCTTTAATTTGTACTTCTATAGCATACCGGCTTAACGTATTGGCCTACCAATCCGGAGGTCCTAGGTTCGAATCCTACCGGCGGTGACCAATGGTTGTTTTCTGCTGACAAAAGATTTCGATAAAAAGGCCAATCTCGTCAGTTATCGGTTGCTCAAGCCATATAAAAGCAAAAGTATATGTTTATAATATGTCACGGAATGATCATTTATTTGAGTTAACTTTATCCCAAGTACGTAAATTGAACATGAAACGTAAGCTCATAGTCTTTTTCACCCAAATAGTGGACCAAGAAAAAAGTCCTGCGGCACCTCACATTTCAAGGTGCATGTATTACATTGTTTTTCAAAATTTTTCGCTATGAAGATAAATACTAAAGCTACTTTAGGCGAACATCCTCATGCCAAAAGTAGTGATGCATCTTCCTAAGTTTTATGACCAAGTAATATGCTAAAAAAATATTACAAAAATCATAAAGAGGTGTTAAAATGACAATAACTGATATTACTGGGGTATTTGTTACACATCGAACCAAGGGTTGGTTGAAAAAAAAAACAACTAGATCAGAAAAAATTGTATTCATCAACGAGCGGTTGACTATGCAGTAGTAATTACAATAATGAAGTTATACCCTTACTTGCAACTTTTCCGGAATCTCATTATAAGACACCATAGTTTTCCATGATTTCGGCTTGTATTCAAACGAAATGTTTGGCATAGTTGTGTTTTAACGCAATAAAATTTTAATCCAGATACACGTAAGATTCCTTCCAATCAAAATAAATACAAATAATTTTATTGAACAAGAACTTAGTATTAGACAAAGACCCCAATAACTAGTCAACCAATAAAAAGTAATTACTGCCACTTAAAAAGTTTTCCTAACAAAGGGTTTAAAATTGCTAGTCCTTGAAAATTTTTTTATTGATTTTGCGAGGCCTGGATGGTATAATTTACGATGGTAATATTTGTAAAGCCCTTGATACGCTCCCAATCTGTCAAATGAATATTTCAGGTGCCGTACTGAAAAGGACTTGAAAAGTTGGTTCCTGTCATATGCATTACAGGATCACGCGTATAAAATCGATGTAGAGTTGCTTGGTATTTTCAAAAAATTCCATGAATCAACCAGGCCAAGGTAAACAGAAACGACTTGTTCCTTTTATTGACATGAGATGAAGTGATAAGACACGTCCGCTAATTAAAGATAAATTTTCACAAATTAGTTTGACAACCGCAGGAAGTCTTAACCACCACGACATGAATACTAATTACGAATGAAAATGAAGAGTTAAATTAACTCTCTGACTTTCATTGCCCTTCTTTCGGTGCTTTATTTTCAAATAGCAGAAAAAAATCGGTTCCACGTTTAATGATATCCTCACAGAATCCTTGCTGACTCGAGAACGGACAGATCCTTAAAAATACAATTGAATGTGAATTGACCCTTCAATGGCTGTGTAGGTGACTTCCATCAGTATGCTACACCCATCGTTCAGTACATCGACTCGAGACTTGAAGCATGTTATAGTTAATACGGAAATTGATTTTTGGGGTTAAACGCAAATGGAGGGTTTCCTATTACTTGAAAATTGGCCCCATTTCCATTTTGACGAGATGTTTAAGATTTTCAATTAGTCCAAAACTCAATCCAGTCAGTACTTTACTTGTTTGAATGATGTTCAAACGGAAAGGTAAATGTAGGTATTAACCTGTGAAATTTCTGCCTAACCTGAGAGGTAAAACAAAGGTGAGAGGTTTACTAGAAAATTTCGATAGCGAGATAGAAATTCGTTTTCCATTCTCAAATCAAATATCGCAGTTTAAGGTTCACTGAAGTCAAATTCTTGAGGAAAACTGGTAATTATTACTGCTCCTTTGGTTGATACTTGGATTTAACTGTCCTTCAGAGTTTATCTTGAGGCGAATGGACAACAAACAATGGTAGTAATACCCGACAATGTAATAAAACCAGAGAAAAGACACAGCAGTGCTGAATTACAGAGTAATATCGATGGTTTGGAATCCACCTGGGTACATGACAGGTTCAAATTTAAAAAAAAATCTAAACATTTGTATGATTGATTTTCTTAGAATATAACTTTAGGAATGTAATTTTAATAATACTAAAGTTGAATTCAATTTTCTCCTACAGCACGATTCTTATAAAATATCTGCTCTATAGAATAATATTTATTTTCCTTACCCTAGTATGTTATAGAAGTAGAGGGGAACACTTTGAAAACTGTTTTTACCGTTATAATGTATCATTTATGTTGACCAAGCCACTCTGCTTACAACGCCCAAACGCGCTTATCTACTTCTATTTTTGGAGTATTTATTAGGCTGCTCCACTATACTGGAGCGACTGGTGCTCTGAAATTTCTTCAAGAAAATGGTGTCACTTTTATTTATTTCTTTATAAACAGATACGCCCAAGCTGGCTACTACAATAAAAATTACAAAATATTAAGGCAACAACTAGAACTAAACATTATCTAAAAAAAACCTTAATTGGTATTTCAACTAATACCTAGAACAACCTAATTCGATGCAGGCTGAGCATTCATTAAGGAGGCGTGACATCGACGCAAGCATGCATTCCGTAAAGTGTTCGGCGGAATGGAACATGGCAAAAGTCGGAGCTCCTCAAGGACCGGGCCGGGACGCAGATACCAACACCATTGAGAAATTCAGGGTAGTTGATCGTTCCCTGTAAAATCCCTAGTTGTCCCTTTCTATGTAAGCACCTTTTTTTCAACTCGATGTTCTTAATTACACAGCTCCACAAAAATTAAATTAAAAAATTAATAATGAGGTCTGACTATGTTTACTATATGTTTTCGAGGTCGCTGAATCCGAATCCAAGGTCCGTTCAACCCCATCACATCAGGTTTTTCCATTCGTTATGTGCTGTCGAACTGCCTATCTAGACCTAACTTCTGAAATGAGGAGCGTATTGTGACCTTTGCCTCTTTTATTTTTATCTAAAAAATGAAATATTTCATTAAAACTTTTTATTGCCTTAAGGGGGTCCTCTACCCTCGCGGTTTCAAAAAATCGATTTTTTTTTTTTTTTAAATTTCAATCTATATGTTTCTGAGAATACGCCACAGAAAGGATTTCATGAAAATCACATTCCTTTGCATGTTTCTGGGAACAGAAAGGTACCCGTCTCCGGCCGTTTCCGAAAAACTAGGCGCGGCGCGCAACGACGGCGCTTGTCCAGTTAAAAATCATTTTCTAAAGAATTTACCGGTCCGTTCTTGAGAAGAATGTGGACAACCAAAAACATCAACGTGATGAGGAAGGATAACTCTACGGCCCCGGTATAGCAAATTAACTCGCAAGTTACTGCAATCAAGTTATACACCGTAATTTATCATTAAACGCGTTTTCCCGAAAGTAGTGTTTTTTTTTGGCTGCCGAGTAAGACTTCTCATAAAAGTATTGGTCCGATTTCAATAATTTTTTTTTCAATTGTTCAGAAAACATACCGCTATGTTTTCCCGAGTACCATTTGCAAAATTTTATTTTTTTACACTTTTATAGCCTCTAATAGGTCAAAAAATGACGTAAAAATTGGAAATTTTACAAATTGTTGCATAACTTTTACAACTCTCGGGAAAACATAGCCAACGTAACTATGATTATAAAGAATATCAATTTTCAGATTACAGATTACCCAATTGGCCACAACTTTGCTTAAGCGGGACCCATGCAGTTTCAACATCAATGTCATCAATGACGTTTCAAGGTCGCGAGAGTTATTTTTTTTCATCTTCAAAAGTAAAATTGAAAAGTCAAAACATGTATCTTCGAAATAAAAAAATTTTTTTTTAAATGTATTCAGTAGATCCTTCATAATTTATTCCCAAAAAAACCGCTCAATTTCAGGCCTCGAGAGTAAAGAGTATTTGATAAAGAATTTCTGAAATTTTTGTAGAAAAATATTTAAAACTCTACCATTGCTACGTCATTTCCGGCGACACCTCGGAAAAAAGGTGCTTGCGCGTTGATAGCAGAACTCATGACAGGAACAACTGAAGTAAAAAAAAATACGTGTTTTAGTTAAAACCTTAAACTAGAATTTGGTCGAAGGGAAAAAAAGTAAAGTCCTTCGTCCAAGTCCTTGTCTATAATATCTTCAAGACATGTATAAAATTTCATCAAGATCGATTCAGTAGTTTTCGAGAAATCTTGACAACCGACTTTAAAAACTTCAACTTGCATAGAATCATCGATTCCTGGCCCATAAAGTAAAGGACCTGCTGTAGCTGCAATGTCCAGGGCATCCTTTTATTCTTGTCTGTGACGAATCCTGGCTTCGCGAGTCTCGCTCGCAGATTTTTTCTGACCAGCTGTTTCAATATACCTGCGGGGCGCTGAGCCCAACTGGCTTTGAAGTTATGGAAAATCCTGGTGTGATGGGATTAAACGGACCTCGGATTCGGATTCAGTGACCTCGAAAACATATAGTTAACATAGTCAGACCTCAATATTTATTTTTTTTATTTTTTTTGTGGAGCTGTGTTATCAACGTCATGTCGGCCATTAAATGCAGGCGATAGAAATAGATCACAATATTCCCAATCATTTTATATCTTTTTCTGGATAAGCGTTTTGCAGATTAGTACAACCTTTTTGTGTAATTTATATTTCAGTAAATCCAATGATTTTTACATTTTTCTTACAACAATATAAAAGATTAAAATTAAATATCTTATGTCGTATATATATGGTTATTTTATTCTGCTCGCAACAGCTGCAAATTCACAGTAAACATTGGAAATCAAAAATGGTTTTCCTCCACTGAAAGTAAAATTGTACCCATATGAGATAGCTTATAAGTCACTATTAAATTCTCAGGATAACATGTAGTTAGCAGACTAATGAAACACACTAAGTTTACTTTATGTAGCATTTATACTTTAGAGTTTTTTTAACACCTACAGTACGTCGATTTCGTTACGGACTCACTCA
Organism: Leptarthrus brevirostris; assembly: GCA_964036015.1. Lineage (NCBI taxonomy): Eukaryota > Metazoa > Arthropoda > Insecta > Diptera > Asilidae > Leptarthrus > Leptarthrus brevirostris. The sequence goes on from OZ038371.1 coordinate 21,295,378, forward strand.
TTATCATCAAAACCTCTAGGGTACTTCCTGAAGTCCTAGAGAGCTGAAATTTGTTATACAGGCTAGGATTAGCACGCAAACAACGAAAAGTTAAGAAATCTACAATTTTTACCCTCCAACCCCTCATAGGTCCGGTTCTGTATTATATACAAATTTCCCGTAGGTAACTTCCAAATTTCCAAAAGTCCTAGAAAGCTGAAATTTGGTATACAGGCTGGGATTTGCACACAAACAATTAAAAAAAATTATGAAATCTATAACTTTCTCTCTCCATCTCCAGGGGGGTGCAGGTTTATATAGAAAATTTCTTATGAATAGGTAATTCCAAAAGTTCTAGAAAGCTGAAATTTGATATGCAGGCTAAGATTACCACATAAACAATGAAATAATTAAGAAATCTGAAAGTTTCACCCTCTGCCCCCCCTCCCATATTGGGGGGGGGGGGGGGGGGTCTGTATATAAAATATCGTATGGATAGGTATGTACTTCCAAAAGTTTCAGAAAGCTGAAATTTGATATGACAGCAAGAAGTTATTAGTACATAACCAACGAAATAGTCAGTTGGCTATGAAGAAATTCCTCTCTGGCGTGCAAGAAATACTACGTCAGAAGAAAGGGTTTTGATTTCAACAGTTATGTAAGATCAGCACAATTTCCTCTTAATAGGAACAAAAGCAATAATAAATCACGGCGTAACTTTTCCGCTTATTCCAAATAATAAGCCATCAACGATAGAAAGTAGGCTATGAAAGAAGAAATAACTTACGCTCAAGAAATACAGCACGAAAAAATAAAAAGAACTAGGAAATCTTACAAAAGAAATTAAATCCCACCAAAAACATTTCCTTAACTCTATAAACCCTACATCTTGGTCGTCGAAAAGTATGGCTTTGCGCTTTGCCGTTTCGCGGCCGCCGGCGCCGCACAGATACTTCCATGGACTTATGGTAAGAAATTAAGTCACTGGTCATTAATGTTGGGCTAGGCTATACATGAGATCTGATGACCTTATTGTGAAGTGTAGTTATTGTAAGCTCTAAGCGCTAAGATACATTAGAGTACATATATGGAATTTTATGAAGAAAAGATGAGAACTGTCCCGCCAATCACAAAGGTTCTGCGTGTAAGATGGAAATATATGGTATTATGTTATGTTACGTGGTATGTTACGAAATTAGTTATGGTCACCCTTTTATATCCTTACCTAAGATACAAAATTCTTACCATGACCCTAGCGTGCCACCGTACTCTATACAGCAAGAAAGAATCATCGTAATCATTCAACATTTTTATCATTTACCAATCAGGAAACGTATTCTATACAACAGAAACAAAATCATCAAAATCGGTCTATGCCTTACGAAGCTAGGCACCGCCCCTTCTCCTTCACTTCACTTAATTACACAATTTCCTTTACATGTTTTCTTCACCATATAACGTTTCACTTTTTTAATTAACAGTTATCACTGCAAGTGTTAAAATGCAACTTCCCGGTATCACATATAAACGCTTCGCAGTCTAAATCACGACTACAACTAACTAGGCTCTTACTCAGCCCTATTTATTCTACTTAGCTTAATTCTAGAAAGTTCAGCAACTTAGTTCTAGATGTTTCCGTTACACATTTTTATCACGCTTATTCACCATAGGTTCGAGTAGTCCTTGACTTTCTACATTTAACATTTCCATACCTTGATTTCTGGCCACACGGGACATGCGCCTTATACGATTCAATATTTTCTTTTTCGTGGCCTACAACGTGCCCGTTACAATACAAATAGATACTCTATGTATTCAGAATTATCTACATTAATCCACGAGTTACAAAATTAGACTACCCCTCCCCCACCACAACCCCCAGGGTAAAATTTTTCCTCATAAAAGCAATGGGGGATTATGTATATATTTAACCAAAAAGAATAATCTATATAGGTCCGTGCATTAAGAAATTCGATAACACCCACTCCGCACACCACTCAACCCCTTAAAATGTTGTCATGGTACCAGTGGGGGTGGGGGGCAGTATATTCTACACATCAAAAGAAAAGAATCATCTAAATCGGTCCACACGTTACAGAGTTAGCCTACCACCACCCTAGAGCACAATTTATCATTATTATGTCAGATCTAACGTGCCAAAATGAGTGGGTTGATAGATCTCCCCTAACAACACAAAAAATTGCGTGGCAGGAGGGGGGGGGGCAATACCAATCGTTGGGGAGTTACAGAGGGTGATTCAGAAATGTCAGTTTTTCATGGTAGGTTATAAGTTCGACGCGTATGTTCTTTTTGTTTTTATGTCTCACCGGGCATAACTTCGTAACGCGTCGACCGATTTTGATGATTCTTTTTTTGTTGGGTGGAGTATGTTCACCGATTGGTACCATGTAAAAAAAATTTTGGGTGCGGTGATGGTGGGGGGTGGAGTGAAACCTAGCTTTGTAACGAGTGAACCGATTTGGATGATTCTTTTTTTGTTGTACAGAGTATGATCCCCCATTGCTAATAGGAGAAAAAATTTGGTCTAGGGTAGGGGAAGAGGGATTTGGATAATTATTAACCTTATAACGCGTGGACCGATTTGGATGGTTCTCTTACTGTTGTAGAGAGTGCGATCTCCCATTGCTAATAGGGGAATAATTTGGTACTACGGTGGGGGTAAGGTAGGGAGAGGGGTAGTTCAACTTCGTAACGCGTGGACCGATTTCGATGATTTTTTCTTTGATGTGTAGAATATGTTGCCTCACTGATACGACGACAAAAATTTATAAGTTGGGTGGTGTGCGGAGGGGCATAACTTCGTAACGCGTCAACCGATTTTGATGATTCTTTTTTTGTTGGGTAGAGTATGTTCACCGATTGGTACCGTGTCAAAAAAAGTTTCGCTGTGGCGGTGGGGGGGGGGAGGGTGAAACCTAACTTTGTAACGCGTGGACCGTTTTGAATGGTTCTGTTTTTGTTGAACAGATTATTATCCCCCATTGCTAATAGAAGAAAAAAATTTTCCCTATGTTGAGGAAAAGGGGAGATGAGTAGTCTAACTTCGCAACGCGTGAACCGATTTGGATAATTCTTTTTCTGTTGGGTAAAGTATGCTCCCTGGTTGACACCAGGCGAAGTCGGTTCGGTGTTAAGTCGGTTCAACTTTTTTTTTAAAAACTATTTTTTATTGAATTCAAAACGAATTACAATTAATCTTAGTAAACAACAAAAGCTATTTAAAATGTACCACCACTATTTTGAATGCATGCCAACAATCTCCTTCTAAGTCCCTGTTTAAGGCGTATTGTAGCCAGCTTCTCCCGTATTTTTGTCGCTGCATTTCCAATTCTTCTAACTAAATCCGCGCTAGTATCAACAGGGCTTGAATAAACTTCATCCTTCATTGTTCCCCATAAGAAAAAGTCCAATAGGGTAAGATCTGGAGATCTAGCAGGCCAAGGAATCGGTGTACCTCGTCCAATCCAGCGGTTAGGAAATTTTTCACTTAGTATTGCCTTCGCAATGTTAGCAGTACGCGCTGGTGCTGTCTCCTGTTGGTAAAACATGCCCGTTCTATGATGCACAGGGATGTCCTCTATTAGATCTGGCAGTGCATTCTCCAAAAAGTCCGCATAAATTTCACTATTAAGCACGTGTGGCAAAATGAATGGACCTACCAAATCTTTGCCGATGATACCAGCCCAAACATTGACACTGAATCTCTGCTGGAATGAAGTCACCTTTGTTCTGTGTGGATTAGTTTCCGACCAAGTATAGAGGTTATGGAAGTTCGTGATATCTTCTTGGTGAATTGAGATCCATCCGTCCACAGAATTCGGTTCAGAAACGCCTTGTCGTCAATATCGCGTTCCAGAAGCCAAGTGCTAAATTTCAGTTTTCTCTCGGAATCTCCTTCCAGTAGTCCTTGGGCTGGGTGATGATGATATGGATGTAATCCCCCTCGATCAATAACCCTCCAAACCTGACATGACGACACTCCTAATCGCCTTGCGACTCGTTTCGTGCTCGTCTCAGAGTCCTGCCTCACGATGGTGATTATTTACTGCTCTACGTCAGCAGAAGTTCCCAAAGTTTCAGGTGGTGTCTCCATGTCGTGTAAAATTACATTTACTGTTTCTCTTAACCTTTGGAAAGTCTGTGTAAATACTCCTCTTTGGGATGTTCGCCGGTTAGGGAATCTCCTTTGATATTCCAGTACAGCCGTTCTCTCGTTTCCGTCTACTACACCATAAATGTTAGTTATGTCCGCGTATTCCTCAAAAGTTAATTCTACCATTTTTTAATAATTTGTCTTTAAAAACACCCGTACTTATTGATTTATTTTTCAACTATGATAGGTATTCTTGCTGACTGACCCTTTTTTTTGGAAAAATTTCCATCAGGTACGAGTTACAGAACGCCAGGATACAAGGGTGTGAATTTTGGTTAACACATGCTAATATCGGCAATAAAACAAAATTATACTAACATTCTTAAAACTTTTGTGCAGCAATAACTAAAATAAATTACCTGTTAACCCAAAACAAACATTCTCGACTCTTTGTCTTAAAAATTTTGTTTATTTAAAGAATTTCCTACCTAAAGTTCAATAAAATAATTATGTAGTCAAGGATTTCTAAGGGCAGGCCCGTAGAGACAAAATTCAGGCCCGGGGGGTACCACATAAGGGCCCCGGCGAAAGGAATTTCGGGCTCGGGACTAGGGCACATATACAATCGAATCAGTGACTTTCCATTTTAAATCTGTCTAGTACATTACACTTTTTCGATCGTTAAACATTTTTTTATATATATATAATTAAAATGGAAAAAATTTTCCGTTGAAGACTTAGATGACGGGCCCCTTTTGAAAGCCGGGCCCGGGGGGGGGGGGGGTTACCCCCTTCGCCCCCCCCCCCTGTCGGCGGCCCTGTCTAAGGGTGCGGTTTTTCTAATACTTTGTCTATCTTGCCATGTTGCACCTTTTTAGAAATATAATAAGAAGGGCAATCCAATAAAAATAAAAATAAAAATGTAATAATTATATGAATTTCTAAGAACATTTAGGAAAATGCTGAATTTTAGGTAATCGCAAACCATTTTTTTCACTTTTGGAAATGACTATTCCTGCAATGGTAGGAGTTATAGCAGCAGTATAATTTATTAATAGATGTATCCCCATTTACCAACAAATTGTAAGAATTTCAAATCACGATTTTCACATATTCTCCCGAATAAATTTTTAAATTAGATCACTTCATCACTTGTTGTATAATGCTAGAAATTAGAGAAAAATTTAAGCCAACTCTTCAAATGTAAAAGTTGTCAATAGATTTGTCCCAATTTTACCAACAATATTCGAATCACTAGTACCACATAATTTTCACAAAATCACAAAACTATTATTTTCACTTTCACTTTTAAAAGCAATTGAGATTAGTTTACATCTGCTGAGTTGAACAGCGGATGTCATTTGACATTTCTTTTGCAAATTAACATAATATTTTGGTCGACGATAACTCACGCATAATTAATTAGATCTAAATGAAACTTTATAACGACATTTTCTTACAAGTTATCTTTATTATAGTTATTTCACTTAAATAATGTCTGAAACTCACACAATATTACTTTAAAGTCCGCGGCGAATTAGCTGAAATTTTGACTTTAACATGTATCCACTTCACCACTTGAATGTCACAAAACTTTTTCCGCAAATTCCTCTTTATTCACTATTAGTTTTTGGTGAGAACCATTTTAAAAGTAAATCACACTTCTTATAATTAAACAAAACTTCAGATGGCAGAATTTCAAATTTCTCATGTTTACCCACATATTGTGACGTCATGTTTCAAAACTGTCTCTACCTTACGGCCTGTAGCTATCACGATGGCGTTGGTTAGATTAACACTGGTGATAATTTTAGAAAGGTCATTGGGAGAGTAGTTTTTTAGCGTTTGTTTGATGTCGCTGTGTTGGGTAGATCAAAAGATAAAAAGTAATGTGCATATCATGAAAAACTGGAATTTAGGAATCACCCTGTAACTCCCAAACCCCCTTCGCCATACAAATTTTTGTTTGGCTAGGTGAGATCTACCAACCGAATCATTTTGGCACGTCAGATCTGAAACATCCTGTGTATGAGAAAAAGAATCATCCAAATCGGTGCGCGTGTTACGAAATTATGACCGGTCATACATACAAAAAAATATACCAAAAATAAATAAACACGTCGAACTTATAACCTCTCATTTTTTTGGGGAGTCAGTTAAAAGGAACTCCATTTCTTTTTATTTATTGATTCAAATATAAAAGTGCATACACAAGTTTATAAAACTTTTAACTGTAAGCTACACTCAATTTAGAAAATAAATCAATTTGTGGTGAACAGTGAAGCTCCTAAGAATTAAATCAAATAAAAGTCTACTACATTATCATAATAGAAAGCAAATATAAATAGTTTTAAAGTAAAGCAAGCGAAAATTGAATTTGTAAATAAGAAATAACCATATAAATAAATTGAATGCATAATTTTAAAAATTCATATAAATATAAAAATACTGTACAACCTTTCACACACGAACCAGAAGTTATAAGTCACAAAGAGAAATAAGACGTTTGAACTCATTGACAGAATCGGCAGAAGCATCCTGAGCTCTTGCAGGAAGAGAATTCCAAAGTCTGGCGGGCTGAACAAAGTAAGAGCCCTCAAGGACTGACGAATGATGTCTAGGAATAATCAACCTGTGACCTCTCCGCGACTGTAAAAGTAGAATGTGCTCAACAAGATATATTGGTTCTCCAGAATGAATTAAATTAAAGAACAATAAGAAGGCCTTATGCTATAAGTATACATCAATATTACAACACAGTAAAGAAAGCTTCAAAGGAGTAATGTGATCCGATCGGCTCAGTTTAAAAACAAATCTAATACAGTCATCAAATGCAACCTCTACCCTGCACCTGGAAGTTGAGTAAAGATTTGGGTAAATTAAGCTATCAAAATAAGACTTCTAACCAACTTTAAGCGCAGTTCAAGAAGTAATACATCGGCAAACAACCACAGCCTTTTCAATCCACCATATATCGTTCCAAGAGTAGCACTGACATGATCCTAACACCTCAAAGGATTATTTAGTAACACTCCCTGACTATTAACTTTAGTTACAAAAGGCAAAACAATATTATTAAGAATAACAGACGGTAATTCATCTACCCTAAGCGTTTTGTTGCCATATAAAGCTATACTTTGGGACTTACTAGGATTTAGTATGAGGTGATTGTTTAACGACCAAACAGACATTCTCGATAAATAAATAATAATAATAATAAATGTGCATACAAAATAGTAAAGGTCCAAGAACAGACCCTTGCGGAACTCCACGACATAAAGGTAACGACGCAGATAACCTGCCCCTTATTCTTACCCGTTGAAACCTGTGTGCGAGAAAATTTTTTATCAGAGCTGCAGCAGAAGTAGAGAAACCAAATTTACTACAAAGCTTTTCAAGCAGAATCGAGTGATCAATGCTGTCAAATGCTTTTGAGAAATCAAGCAGAACCAGAACACCAACATTTCCTGCATCAAGTGCAATTCGAAGATCCGTTGACACCTTCAACAAAGCAGATTTGCAACTATGCTTCGACTGAAAACCATATTGAAATCTGCATAAAAAGTCATAACTACTCCAAAACGCTAATAGGCCTATAGTCAGAATAAATACTGGGGGAAGTTTTCTTAGCAACTGGTGAAACAAACGCTATTTCCACGTATCCGAGAAGGAAGACCACATTAGGCCACAGTTTATCATATTAAGTAGATATGCTGAAACACATGGCAATATGAGTTTAATGAACTGAGGATTTACTTCATCAGAGCCAACAGCATTCGATTTAATAGAATATATAGCTCGCAAAATTTCAAGATAATCATCGGAATCATAAGATCCAGATTGATGTACGCGAGAAAAACCACTCACACCAGATGTACAGGAAGACGTATCAACCTGCAAGGAATTGGACTCAATTTCATTAGGGTAAGTAAAAAACTGGTTCATTTCGTCCGGATCGAGATAGCACTCTGCAACAGATTCATTATGGATGCGAAGCCTCTTCAGATTACCCCAAAGGGTTTTAGGAGGTAGAGTAGGGTCAAGTCTGGAAGCAAAATAATCACGCTTAGCATTACAAATAGACAAAGTAACTCTATTTCGTGCAGGAATAACTGCGGATAGTCCTGAGTCGTCTCCACTTTCTGTACAAATACTTGCGCTCCACAATAAGGGATCTAATTTCTTGAGAAAACCATGGACAATGTTTAACACTGATACTCTTAACTCTAAGCGGAACGCATTTATCGTACAAGTAGGATATAAAACTATTAAATTTTTCAACTTTGGAGTTCACTGATAGATCATTAAGGATGCTACACCATTAGAGCGAATTACATTCGGTTAATAAACTACCAGTATCGACGTTATTATAATCACGGTAAGAAAAAACCTTTCTAGGAATACAACCAGCAATTGCAATATTATAAGTCATAAAGAGCAAATCATGATCTAAAATACTGATTGGACTATTTGTTTATTTGTTTATTTGTTCAAAACAGGTTCGTCAAAAACTGACTAAGACAGGAGTATACAAAATTATAATTAAAATTAAAATAAGAAGATAACTGCAGGGAAGCAGTCAACTCAGATCGCCAGCATCAACCTAGGCGCTGCCTGAGCAAGCACTTCAACCGGAGCCTAGAGAAGTCCATGTCGAATTCGGCAAAATGTTGATTAAAGAGACGAGACATCGACGTGATGGGCTCGTGCATCCCATATAGAGTTCGATGACCTGGGATGTACAGGAAGTCTCGATTTCTTAAGGAGCGCTGCGGGATCGAGATATTAACGGCCTCCAGCAATTCAGACGAGTTTATCGTTCCCTGCAATAAATCGAACAAAAATACTATTTTAGCAATATTACGCCTCTTCTCGAGGGAGTCGAGAGAAATGAGACACAGACGATCGGGGTAAGAGGAAATAAGCAAAGGATTAATCCAGGGAAGTCCACGGAGAGCAAACCTAAGGAATCTGCGCTGCACAGCCTCGACGCGATTGACGTGAACGGCGAAGTAGGGGGACCACACAGGGCTGGCGTATTCCAGAAATGGCCTGACGAATGTGCAGTAGAGAAGTTTGGTTAAGTAGGGATCATCAAGCTCCTTAGACCATCTTTTAACAAAACCCAATATCGAACTAGCCCTAGCAAGGATCGAGTCCACGTGGTCGTCGAAAGCAAGACGAGAGTTGAGGTCCACGCCCAAGTCCTTAATCCTGTCAACCCTATCCAAGACAACACCATCGACAGTGTAGTCGAAGAGGAAAGGGGATCTTTTACGGGAAAAGGTCATAACGGTGCACTTTCCGGTGTTTAAAGGAAGGCGGTTGCGCGAACACCAGTCACAGAATGAAGCCAAGTCTGAGTTCAGAAGACTGCAGTCTGATTCACAAGCAACAGTAAGAAAAATCTTAGCATCATCTGCGTAACACAGAATTTTGCTGTTAGACAGCAGGAGCGAAACATCATTAATGTATATGATAAACAAGAGCGGGCCAAGGATACTACCCTGAGGCACCCCCGAGGTGGCAAAAATTTGGTTGGAAAGAGCGCCTCGAAATAGGACTCGCTGTGTACGACCAGACAGGTAAGAGGACAGCCAGTCGACGAAGCAATGATGAAACCCGAGAATAGACAGTTTATAGATTAGGATACCATGGTCAATCCGATCGAAGGCCTTACTAAAATCTGTAAATACACAGTCCACCTGCTTACCGGCTTCGATGGTCGGAAGAGAATAGTTAACCAGTTCAAGGAGGTTTGTAGTCGTCGATTTTCCCTTAAGGAAGCCATGCTGGAAAGACCGCAAAAAAGGACTACAGTGGAATCGAAGTACGTCACTGACAAGGGACTCAAAAACCTTCGCAGCATGACATAGGCTGGCAATCGGTCGATAGTTGGAGACGTCAGACTTACTGCTCTTCTTATGGAGCGGGATCAAAACAGAAGTCTTCCAAAGTTCGGGGAAACGGCCGGAACGCAGGGACAGATTAAACCGATAACAGAGAGCACCCGCAAGAGGCAGTTGGCATCTCTTCCAGAAGCAAGCGGGAATACCATCAGGACCGCTCGAGAAGCCGTCTGCCAAATTAGATAGATTTTCAGCAACACGTGCGTCGTCAAATACTAAATCCTTAGGCTCAAGGGAAGTAGGCGGGAGCCGCGTCAAATGGGCAAAGTCAGGGGTGGAAATATCACAGGTGGAATCACAGAAAGAAGTTCGGAAAAATTCCGCAAGGAAATTAGCAATAGTGAACGAATCATCACTCTCACAGTCAAGGTACCTCAAGGAGGAAGGATAAGCGTCACAATTACGCTTCGAATTGATAAACCTCCAGAACTGTTTAGGATCATTACGCAGCGTAGCTCTCATCTTAGACAAGTATTCGGCATAAGAGTTTTGTATCCGAGCGGAGAAACGCTGTTAGAGCTCAGAATAAACCAAGTAGTCATCATGGCATCCAGAAGCACAAAACCTCTTCCAAGCTGCTTTACTTTTTAAGTTCCTAAGGTGTCGTGAGGGGGCCGAAACAAGTGAGGTGAACCCGATCGAGAAGTGCCGACAGGAACAAACAGGGTAAAACAAGCGTAAAGGATGTCGTAAAAAGCGCTCACAGCCAGGTCGATATCGCACTCCGCCAGCACGCTCGACCAATCACAAGAAAGAAGCCAGTTATTCATAGACGTGTAAAGTTAAAGTAGAGGTCCCCATATAGGGAGGGAGACGTGTCAGCGGTGTCAAAACACATGACAATCAGAAGTGCGGAATGGTTACCTGATTCAGGAACCAAGGGAGTCACGCATCTCATAACAGACGTACAGTCAGGGTCAGACGAGAACACAAGGTCCAGAAATCAACCTGAATCGTTAGTAATGTCACAGCATTGTGCCAGGTTCGAAGCGGCTAAAGAGTCTAGAAAGGACAAGCTGATTATGAAATAGAATATTGTCTATTTCAGATACAAATAAGAGTTCGAGGAGCGAGAGATTGCAACAATTAAAATAAGTAGGGGTTGATCATTTGCAGCATGTAAATGCAATTATTGCATTACATCGTATAGGCAAAAGTGTATAATTAAGAACCATATCATCCACAAGACTACATTTTTTGGTTTTATTGGTTCAGTAGCTATGATGCACAGCTACATGTATTTATCGTTAAGCTCTTTTTCTAATTTGCATAAGGATCAAAGAAAACCTCTAACACCTATATTATTACCAGAATATGGCACAAATGCCCGAACTCTAGCAATGAAACTTGCACGTGTAAAGGTACATTACCGACAACGGGGAGTATAAATAGGAATTGAATTGAATTGACTGGGATAAAGTACGATTTCATAATACAATTATTAATTAATTTTACGTTAAATCCCATCCCGAAAATGAATGTGATTTAGGATCGTCTGTATGAATGTATGGTTCCAGTAGCCCATTGAAGGACATGAGCCTGAGAGAAGAACTTCATCCGATTAAGGATTACTGTGGGATTAATAACATTTTGCCTTTATTCCTCCGAACAAAGTTTAACTCAGAATGTCATATTAAACTGGAAATACTGTGGAGTGATAATTCCAGAGAGAGTGTACCGAAATAATTAAGAGGTCGAATTTTCCTCTCCATAAAAGTCGTTAGGAACATTTATCCCACCTCGTACGTGATCCATAATGATTTTGCCATTTAGCCTATTTATGGTTTTTGTTCGGAGTCATCTCTTCAAAAGACGATTATATGATTCCACAGTCACAGCTATCCTATAAAAGTTATATTTCCGAAAGCACAACTTGATAAAGTCATCACAAGCAATAAAGTACACATCGAAGATCACAAATGTTCGAAATTAACTTTCTTTTATCTCAATACATCTGCAGTAGAGAATTTTTTCCTATAAATCAAAGCCTTGGATGCGGGTGGCAGTGTATATAAGATTTGTTCTCCGTTCTTGTTTTTTTGTCATTTATTTTCGCTTTTGACAACGAAGCAGCAGCATGCCATAGACTAGGTTGGACGAGGAAAAACGCAAAAATCCTTCCTTTTCTGGTGCTGGCATAAACATTTTCTTTTCTATGCGGCTGGAATGTGGCCAAAAAACGATTGAAAAATTGAGTAATGTGAAAACACTTCAGTTGAATTCGGGATCCAGTATCACAGACGTGAATATTTACACCCCGGATAATTCAGAAATTTCAAATGATTAATGGAGTTAAAAATTCAATTCAATTTGTATTTTTAATTAGACAATTCACGTTTTTGCTAACCACGAAATTTTGAAAGTTCTTTCAAAAGTTTTTCAATAGTACGAAATTCAAGGTTTAGTGTTCGATGGGTTTGGACGTTTGACCCTCAATGGATACCACTGTAATTCGATACATATTCGAGAGAATCGTTTGATAAAATCGTTACTGGAATGCTTTGACACACTTAGACAACACAGATTTGATACTAAATAACAGGAATTTACGGGCTAACCAAATTTACGTTATTTTAATAATATCCACCCAAAAGCCCAACTGTAATCTGACCTGGTGCATAGCGACAGGCGGTTCAAAGCAGTGATGGGCATTATTCGCATAAGTTTTCAATCAAATAACGATTTTTTTAAACAATCGAATAAAAAATTATTCGAATAAATTTTTATTCGATTTTCAATTTATTTTAAGTTATTCGCAAATAATTATTTGTTATTTGGTGCTTTTTATTCGAATTTCAAATAATTATTTGTTATTCGATTATCAAGTAATTATTCGATAGTTGATGTCTCTTTATGAAATAATTATTTGTTGTTGGTGACCATTAGTTCAAGTATTCCACCAAATAACAGATAATTATTTGCGAATAATTCAACAAATAACAAATAATTTTTGTAATCAAATAAATTTTTATTCGATTTTTCAATTTATTTGAGCATTAAGCTTTTATCTTTATTCGAATAAAAAATGCCCATCTCTGGTTCAAAGTAATATTCAGTGAAATGAGGCAATTCGAATTGATGCGTCAGCATGTCCTTCGCCGAACGGGAATTAGGGTAAGGAAAGTAAGGAAACTTGAAGGTTGCTGGAGAATGGATGGACAAGTTGAAGCCTTCTAGGATACGATGATCCTCATCTGGACATTATCAAGTGTTAGTTACACCTCCAAGCGGTAACAACCGGGAAATACATCCTAGAACGTAGACAAGTAACTAATGCGGGAGGAGACAACCTCTTGAAAAATCCCCCTAACTCCATGTAGGCCATGCCAGGGGAGTCTGCAGTGTTGTCGGCCCCACTGCAGGACCCAGGGGTAATTGGGTCGCGAATGGCGTTTTCTCAGGCACTTCTGTAGGAGTGGAGGTGGAGGATATGGTAGACCCTAACAGGTTGGCTTTACCCACGGGACCCACAACACAAATGAAGCAATTTTGGGAAAATTACTTTTCGAAAGTTCTGTGGCGGGTATGGAGGCTGGCTTACGCCGGCTGACAGTACTGTAGCAGTCCTGGAAGAAGGTGCCATTGGCAAAATAATAACTAGCACTTCCTCAGGTGCAGCGGTGGCAGAGATGGTAGAGTCTAACGAATTGGCTATCTCCGCGGTACACGCATCAGTAGAAGATGCAGACCTGCCTCCCGAAGGGTTAGCTACGGTTAATCCGGAGGAGTTTACTTGTCCTGGCTCTGAACTAAGGCTTTATGGCCTGGAACCCTTCAATGTCGTGGGCAGAGAAAGGGTTAAGGTTGTAATTAACGCATGGACCCAGAAGGAACACTGTAGATGGTGGGACTAGTGGCGAGAGTAGGATAACTGGATATTCAGTTGCCCCCCCTAAGGGAGACTGGGAGGGCACGAAAAGGGACCCGATTCTATGTGATCTGTTTCGGCTTATACCAACAGAGGTGTTTTTAGTGAGTAAAAATATCACACTACTGGAGGGCACGGGCTGTCCGGTGTTTTTTGGGAGATTTTCATCTCTCCCGCTAAAACAAAGAAAAAAAAAGGAAACTTGAAAGCCTTGTTTGGATTGCTGCGACCTAGAGAACAGCCCAGAGACGGAGTGGATTTTTTCAATTTTAAAAACCCACGGGGAGACCTGGTCTGGAGCCCGGAAACCATGGAATGGTGGACGTGCCGTTCAACCAATTGATCAAACTCCGTTTTCTTGGCAATCAACTGAAATACATAAAGTAAAAGCTTTCTTAATAGCTTTTCAAGAAAAGAAATCATAAATCCTTAATAAAGAGTGTTTGTTACTACATATTAAAGAGATGGATTTAAATAGTGTTTGTAAGTGTTGAGAAATCTGTTACCTATAAAGATTTCCGATCAACGTTGGTTAGGTTACGGCTTTTGTAAGTAAACAGAGTGCACCGTCTCCCATGGGCTTATATTCGCCCCAAAAGTTTTTTCACATACAAGGTGGGATCAAAAAGTAACGAGAATTTAATTTTTTACTTTTAAGTTAGTAGCACTGCTTGTGACGAACTAAAAATTTTTAGCCACCTACGACGAGGGAATAAGCAAGACATACTTTAGTGTATTCAGCGATTCGGTCCTGGCTCTTTAGGATACTTCTTTGAGATGGTTGAACCTTTGTTTGGACGTCGTATCCATACATGAACTTTGCAAAGGAACTCAGATCCTAAGTCTGACTCTGGAGCGTGTAGTCGACGACGCTTTCGACAAACTGCGGATGGCAACCGTATGTCTAGATCTCAGTAAAATATAAAAAAAATACTCTTGCAGCGTTTCTTCAATAACGTTCTCTTCTTTTTAGGGTTCCGTACATCAAAACGAAAAAAGGAACGATTATAGGATCACATTGTTGTCCGTATGTCTGTCAAGATAGACGCTCGCAAATAAATCAAAACCTGTAGGACACTTTCTGTTGACATAGAATCATGAAATTTGGTAAGAGGCAAGTTCTCACAGCACAAGTAAAGCAAAAAATCCAAAAATCGTTACTTTGTAGCTATATTATATGAAAACAACATACGGAACCCTCCGTGCGCGAGTCCAACTCGCACTTGTTCGGTTTTCTTATGATGTAGTTAAAGGCCAAGGACCAACCCTATGATGCGTTAGCATGGCTAGCTGTGAAAGCCGCTGGCCACTTGCAAACTGAAACTTACACAGACATCTCTCAGGATGTTAATTGGCAGGAGGAACACAACTGCCTGATCAACCGACAGATATGCCCAAAGCTTGACCCAAAACGGTCAAGAGAGCTCATTCATTGGCCATTATTACGCGCCACTGCCTCATAGGTAGATACGCCGATAGACTAGTCGCACCTTCAAACCGGAGTTGGGCATTTTGTATTCGAATAAAGATAAAAGCTAAAAGTTCAAATAAATTGAAAAATTGAATAAAAATTTATTTGATTACAAAAATTATTCGTTATTTGATGAATTATTCGCAAATAATTATTTGTTATTTGATGCATTTTATTCGAATTTCAAATAATTATTTGTTATTAGATTATCAAGTAATTATTCGATAGTTGATGTCTCTTTATGGAATACTTATTTGTTTTATGGTATCATTTACTAAAGTCTTTACTGTAAACATCGAAACATAACAAGGCAGTTTTAATTTCCTAAGTACGAGACACCTTGTGATATGAAATGCGTGTACCAAGAAATAATTTTTTGAATTTGAACTTATGGACACCAACAACAAATAATTATTTCATAAAGAGACATGAACTATCGAATAATTATGTAATAATCGAATAACAAATAATTATTTAAAATTCGAATAAAAAGCACCAAATAACAGATAATTATTTGCGAATAAGTCATCAAATAACGAATAATTATTTGATTCTCGAATAACGCACGATCGAATAACAAATAATTATTTGAAATTGGATTAAGGAGCACCAAATAACATATAATTATTAAAATAAATTCAAAAACTAATAAAAATATATTCGAATAGTTTTTCATTCGATTTTTTAAAGAAATCGTTATTTGATTGAAAATTTATTCGAATAATGCCCATCACTGCTTCAAACGACTTCTTCAGGAGTTGACATGACGAAGAGGAAGAAGAAACCATACTCCACCTCCTGTGCAACTGCCCAGCTCTAGCCAACCGTAAGAACCAGTTTTTGGGCTGCCCATTCTATGAAGAGCTAACCAAATTAGGCTCCATTGACGTCAGGTTAAGGTTAACCACCCTTTCCGTCCCAGCCAATTTTATATTGACTCCTCGAGAACTACATAGTTTCCACTGGATACAGGGAATTGGCTTGATGCACAGAGAGTAACAGGTTTACCCTCTTCTTCTCTAGGGATTTTTATGGGGTTTAATTTTTGCAGCTTCAATTGTGGTATCACAATGGGCCTCCTTGGCCTAAGTGTGCCTTTTTCGGCAGCCACTCTAACCTAACCTAACCTAGCATGTCTACAACCGGAATGGAATTAGGGTATGGGGAATTAGAGAACTTGAAGTTCGAACTGGGTGCCAGCTGCGTTGTAAGGCACGTCTGTAGGAGTACGCCACAGAGTGGAATTCTGTCTTCTCTATTTTGCGGATCGTAATGAATAAAATATTTTTGAAACCCGACCAGGAAGAAGCAGTGGTTTATTCTGAAGATTTAGCATTCTTGTTATCGGGGATATTCTCTGTCGTAATAAGCGACATTACGGAGAATACTTTGAATTGGGTCAGCAGTTGGAGCAAAGAGTGTGGACTGCCTGTGAACTCTGCCATGTCATGCTGATGATCTTTACCACCGAAATCAAGTTACCCAACTTTTCTTTGCACAAACTAAATGTGCACCAGAGTCAAGTACTTGATAGTGCTTTTAGAACCGAAGTTGAACTGGAAGCAAAACGTAAAAAAAGAGTCGAAAGAGCAAATCTGACTATCTATGACGGTAATCAAACTTTTGGTAAAAGGTGGGAACTGAGCCTCAAATGACCTTGTGGTTATACGCAGCAGTGGTACATCGAATCCACACCTATGGCTCCTTAATATGCTGGCTAGCTATAGGGAAGGGTCATAACAAAGCCAAATTAAGTAAAGTGCCAATAATCGCTTAGATCGATGTTACTGGCGCATTACCATCCTGTTCACTAACGTCACGAAGATTGACTGGGTGTCCGTGCGGATGTTTTCTCTGAAACACTATAAATATATCGCAGTACTAGAGACTACCGGAGAATACAAGTCTATTCTAGGCGGAGGAGCTTACGATCCTGAAGGCTTGCTCTCTGTTGGGACTCGGCGAATCACCAATGGTAAACATCGGCATATTTACTGACAATCAAGCTGCCATTGAGGGGCTTGACTCGGTTACCGGAGCTGGTGTGGGAATGTAGAGAAAATCTAATTCTCTGGAAGATAGATAGAATATCATCCGTCTATGGGTTCCGGGCCATAAGAACAACCGGCGAATGAGAGGGCTTATGAACTTGCCAGGAACGCCACTGTTCTGAAGCGGAAGCCATTTACATACCGCTGAATTCCCATCCTAAAGAAAGCTTACATTAGATGGTATCCTTCCTCAACCTGTGCAATCACTAGAGCAACCTGACCAAGCTTTAATAAAAATAAAACAGCGGAGCTGATTCATAGGCCTTGTGCTCTCGTTACTAAGGTAATTGCGATCTACGGCCAGGAAGTGCGGTCCATTTAATATTCACTGTCGTAAAGAAAGCTACTGTAAAATTTCTTTCTGGAGATCCTTCAAGTAATCTCAGGAGTAACGATCGGGGAATCAGCCGAATTCCTCAACTAACAATTATTACAGGACTTGGTATCAAAACGGCGCGTTAAGCGCTAATTGGAAGTTAGTCGTGTTGATCATCACTCGCCACTTAAAGCACTGGTAGCACATTCAACCTAAAAATTAAAAAATAAACTCTATTGACAAGATACAACGCTGGCAATTCAAAAATTCTCGTTACCTTTTGGTCACACCTCGAATCATCCCGATTACATCAACAAAACGTTTGACTCAATATAATAGGTGGGCGAGTGAAATATTATGGGCTTTGGTACTATTTCTGCTATCCCCACTTTTTTGTGAAATAAGCTACATATCAGATAGCTGTCGTTTGTTTCGTCTTGCTTTTCTAGTTCCAGTACTATATGCCGATGCTTCATGGTTCAATTCAATTCATCTTTTTGCCTAAGTTGATATTTCCACCCTTCCGTATCCTTTTTTGTTTTTTAAAAGCCTTTGCCGTAAAGGTACTATTCCGTCTCTTTCCCTCATCTTTGGTCCTATAAGGCTGTTGCTGGTTTTTTTTCATACTTAAAACTGGTAAACATCTAAGAGTGAAACTAGGGCTTCACGATACTTGAGATAAAATCTTCTGTTACTGCTCCAATTTAACTAGACTTTGTTCAGAGGCTACTCACCTTTTATTAGCTCCATCAATACTTATTTCGAAGTGGTCTGTTTATGTCGAACGGCCTATAATATCTTACAACATACACGATGAGAAAAGTTTTGGATTTTTTACACGAAAATTCCGGTAAGCAAGTCAGCTACCTTAATTTTTACGGAACAGCACCGTATAATTTCCTGAACACAGAGTACCGAGTTTACGAAATTACTAAAAGAAACTTATGGCGGGGAACCGTAAAATCTGCCGATTATTCCGGGAAATATTGTATGTGATCAATTTTACCTAAATTGCATAATAAATTTTTGATTCGCAATAATTTTACGGTGCTCTTCCGTAAAAATTGTAAGTTTTATAATGCGGCCGCGTAAATTTTGAAAGCATGTTACTTTATAATTTTTCCTGGAATTTTCGGTGTACAATGGCTTTTTAAGCGCAATTTATGTTGTTAGCAAACGGCAACCGGGGGTTTTTTATGGGAAGAAATAACAATTTCGTTTTTGAAGAACATCTTGTGGATTAGCTCGACTCATTCCATAAAAAGGACAGTTAATCTGACATGCATAATTAGGGATCAAGTGCTAACTCGAGCAGTATTCTTTTTTTTATATTTTCCTAGGATTCTTCTACTTTACTTAAGCTTTGACATTTTTTGCATTCGGAAAAATAGCTTTCGCTGCTTCCTTCTTAGGATTTCTGTAAAGCGAATCTCTTCACATCTGTTTTTCACACACATCTTATCCCATTGAGTTCTTTTTAAAACAATTTTTAAATTCTTCGAGGTACCTCAAAGTAGTGTTATCGGGCCGATTTTCTTTTGATAACTATATCTTTCGAAGCTCTAACTTTTATCATTAACACCTGGTATCATAGCAAACGCATTCCAAAATAAGATGAGGTAGTTTGTCTTCTATCTTTGCTTGAATTACTCTGTGGCAAAATATACACTAATAAGTCATGATAAAATCAGTCATCTAAAACTTATTCTTATTCGGGGACCACATTAACTCCCCTAAGGTAATTCTTGTTTAGGTTTTTTTAAAAAATAGTGTAAAAGAAACTTTGTTGTTGTTTAGTCAGACCTATTTTGAAGAAGCTTTCCATGTTTGGCCCTTTATTATACAATCCATACTGCAATCCCTGAGGTATCCAACGGTTTTGGAATAGTGCATTTCCACTCTCGCTATATCAGTCTTGTATTTGGTTTGATTCTCTTTAGAAAAAGACGGGGTGGCTTTTAAATAATTTTACCGCCTTAATTGTTTCCTGGCTTTCTAAGGTAAAACAGTTCCAAACTTCAACGTTGAAATCAGCTGAAAGCTTTGCTTCATTTTTTAAACCTCTCTTTGTTTTTTTTTATAGTAAAGAAATTGGTGAATATATATATATGCACTTAAGTGATTTTTGGGGAAATTAGAGCACTCATACAGTACTCTTTATAAAATTTCAATTGTAGAGATTGTAAAAAAGTGAACCTTTCAGATTCTTAAAATTTGGTTTATGTGCTCTGAATTGTCATTAATTTCTAAGCTTAACTTAACTTAAAGGCTGTCACGGTTCTTTTAGCCATATTCTATCTCTCCTTGTGACAAACTGCATAATTTATTTTAAATTTGAAAAGACTTAAAATGGAAGTAGATTACTTCTGCCACAAATAAAATTGATGGAAATTACTCGAACATTGAATTTAACATTTAAGTAAACAAAGCGTATCGTGAAAAAAAATTCAAGTAGAAGTGAAGTGAAACAATTTTCAGCCTTACCGCGTTGGAGATTTTTTTGCAATATTTGTTGTCCATAAAAAAACATGGTGGAGTTTGGATATAGATGAAAGCTCGCGGATACGCGATGAAAGGAACACCAAATTGGGGAAAGTGGAAAAGAAACTTTTCAAAGTAATATATCAAGAGGTCCTATTTAGTGAAATTGTTTGAAACAAGGGCTTACGGCGAAAATCGTCGTCACTGAACTGGGTAAGAGCGGGGGTAGCTTTAAGAGTGGCGGTTTAACCGAGGACACACGAATATAACCGGGAAAAATGGAACGAAAAAGCAAATTCGAGGAAAATTCAAATAAAATTAATGAATTGTAAAGCCTGTGACATTTTTATGGTGGCAGCCATATAATTTATGCGATTCAGTAAAGTTTCTGGCTTAAGCAAACATTTCTTGTACTTTTCGCTCGATAAACAGCACAACATTCATCAGGAAGTTGAACTTACTTAAGCGTTTCACTAGAAAAATAATGTGTGACTGAGATTGTGTCGTGTGTGATTTGTCAACATGTTAACGTCAAACTCTCGCGTGAAATTATGCCAACTCAGAATTTTCAAAAGGTGTTGTAACTACTGCTCCTGGACTCTACAGACTAATCGGAACAGTTCTTACATTTTTGGCTCAACCATAAATCAGAAACTTGCTTGGGTTTGCACAAAATCTTGCACAAACAAATCATATTCCTGCCATATACGAGCGTATTTCAACTCCACCGTCTCAGGGTTCTCGTTTTCACATATTCGGGTACATTTGTCATATAAATGAATTTTCCCCAAACGAACGCAACCCGAAATTTCCGTTTTCTTAAGAAAGTAATTTTTCTTTTCCCTAATGTTTGGAGCGCGATGAAATATTTGCGAAATTTTTCTGCAAAAATTCTTGTGGATACATACTTTCCTGATAGCTGTCCCATTAAATTGACTTAATGCGTTGGGGTGTCATCACAAGTTTCAGCGAAAAGTTACAATTTTCGCCCAACTCTGGAGCAGTACCGGATGCCAATCAACATTCTTGAGACTACTTAACTTTTATTAAATTATCAGCAAGATTATTTAAACGTTTTCTAACGAGACTGTCATTTCTCAGGTCCTTTCTTTGAATGCTCATTTAAAATTCATTGGTGGAACACGTTCTTTTGGTGGAGTTTGTGATAGTTATCATAAGTGTTATAACTATACTTCTTCATTAGTGTACATATTTGAAAATGAGGAATTTTCAATTGCAAACTTCACTACTAAAAGTTTACTAAACAATCACGTAATCAACTTGTTCAAATTACATTCTGTTTCATATCGGATTTTCTTAGAAGTTCTATTTTGTAAGGGGAGAACTTGAAACGATTCAGATAAAACGTTCTGGACACCAAAGCTGAAAAATAACTCCAGAAAGCATCTAGGGTTCTGTGGGTCGAATTTAGGTCAACGATCTCGTTTTTCCTGTGCAACCTAGTACTGAAGTTTATACAGACATGCTATAAAAATTAAGGTCAGCCTTCTTAAATAGGATGACACGGAATCAGAAATATTGAGCATAAACATAAAGTACCTTTGCGATTCAACTTACAAATTATACTTTGGTTTTAATATCCTATCAGCTGAATTCTTTCTGGAAAAAATTGATATGACACTAAATCCTGACTGCATAATTCTGTCAGCTCAAGCAAAATATTTTGGTTATTGCACTTATGGCGGAATTAATGGCTGAATAAACTCTTTTAAAATATTCTGCCCGTCGTTCGAGATTTTCCATTAATTGTATCTGCAAGGAATATCTGCAAAGAATTCTTTTATAAGTTCATGCTTGCTATCATTTATAAGTATTCATCAATTCATTAGTTGAAGCTGAATAGCTGAAAAAGCGAGTAACTATGTATCTGTTAATAAAACATTTTCCTTTCGTCTAATGAATTATATGATAATTGAATAGTTTGTCAAAAGAATTTCCAATCTGTGAAAGGTATGTGCATTGGCTTACACGTATCACTTGTAAGACGTTAAGATTGTAAGCTGCCATGACCACTTCATTCTCGACATGTATAGCTGACTTTAAAAGACCTGTGGGAGGGCTTCTGCCTGGAAATCGTAATAAATATCATTCCAATGGCACCAAAGGCGAAGGTCTTCATACCTTCCGTGCGCTGAAGCTCCTCAAAAAAACAAAACGTCGATACCCACGGCGGATTGGAAGGTGATGGGAGTGGGCAAGTCGGTCACTGCCGACGTATATCTGATCTACATCCTTCAGATTAATAGGGTGGTAGAGAATCTTCTGTTTCCGATATTTCGGTAGATGGCGTAGGTCGTACGTTGCGTATACCAACGGCTCAAGAAGCGCCACCAGGTGAGGTGGACTCGGGTCTAGAAACCCTCACGGAGGCTGCTACAGTAGTGATGTGTCGGTCGCGAACGATTCGGTCATTTTGAGCGAGTCAGTGAAATGACTCAAAAGACCTGAGTCAACGTTTTCCTACCATATCGGTCAATCGTTCGCTTCCCTTTCACTACATCATATCTCTAAGAACAAGGCAGAAAGCACACCGATTCTCTCAATCTTGCGATTGCTCCCATCTTAAGATAAAAATGTGGTAGACCGTGTACGGCGCACAATACAGCTTGAGTCAAGAACTGCGAACTCAACTAGCTCACGCAACCCCACTCCGTCAATGTTACTGTTGTTGTTTTCAGATTTTAGTTAGTGTGACATTATGATGTTTATGTGATCTCTATACTTCCCATGTACTCTCAGTGACGATACAATATGTAAATGCGAGTTGTGAACAGAATTAAACAGAAATCAAAACACAAAACACTTCGTTCCACCCTATACAACCGTCCAACGTATAATAGTCTAAACTCAAAGTTGCCGAAAATAATCGAAAAATTCTTCACTGGTACCGCTCAAATGCTTGCGTTGACCCTCTACAGAGATTTCTTTTGAGTCACTTATGCCAAATGACTCGTATGATCTGAGTCAGCAAAGTGTCGATTTTGCCCATCACTATGCCACATAATTCGCACTCGAGGGGGTTGGGGGGCTGGGGGGAGGCACCCTCACTGTCTACATATGCTGAAGGTAGTTCAAATAAACCTCCACCATAATAGCCTCAGCTGAGCGAAGCGAAAGAAGAAGCTCCTTCAAATGGGCCGTATACGCTCATAAGTTTAGATCACTAGTGGAAGAAGTGAATCAAGATAAGCTCAACCTAGTTATTGGAGTACCAACGTATGGATACCCAACCAGTACAAATGTCCTTGATGTTACGTTCTTTACCGAGATGGAAAGCTATTGCCTAGAAGATTGGAAGGTACTCGATAGACTTTGACTTTCTGATAACAGCTACATTAGCTTTAATTTGGAAAGAGGCACCAGAGAAATCAAGAACTTTGCAAAAACTGACTGGGAGAAATTCGGTAGTATAGTGCGGGATAAATTGAGGAAGGGGTGCTCAGGTACAATTTGGGGTACGCAACACCTAGAATCTGTCGTGTGCCGTGTTACTGAATCTCTGAATAAAGCGTTTGTACAAGCCAGTCCCATAAGCAGGCCTCGAAACAAATCTCAACCACACTGGTGTAACAACGACCTGACCGAGATATGCGGGAGAATTCATACCTTATTCAGGCTGGCGAGGACGACTAATGAACGAATAGAGAGGGAGAACTATAGGGCGGTTCTAAAGGTTTTTAAGAAAAAGATTAGAACAGTTAAGATGAAGAACTGGATCTCTTACTGTGATGAAACCCAAAAAACATTGATGGCAGGAAGGCTTAGGAAGGCTATTTCTAAGGGTCCCATCCAACCTACATTGCTGTGCAGTGCAATTGGTATTTGGACCAAGGACCAGCAACACTAGGGGTCCTGTCAGACGCTCACTTCCCTAATTGTACAGACCCAATATCTTTCACAAGCAATGTCAGTACAAAAAGGAGATACAATACCGCAGAAATTAAATCTGAAGACAGGGTCAGATGGGAAATAAAGTCCTTTGATAAATTTAAGTCGCCGGGGCCAGATAAGATGCCAGTGCCAGTCATGTAACAAAAAGTTCTTAAATTGTTGACCTCCACCTCCTGGTTGGTGGTCGCTCGCGTGGTTTTCATTCCCAAAGCCGGGAACTGTGGTCACGCTAAACCAAAGGATTACAGGCCGATCAGCATGACGTCATTTCTACTGAAAGCTATGGAAAGGCTTTTCGATTCATATATTAGAGAGAATCTTAATGCAACTCAATATGCCAATCACAAAGGGAAAATCGGTGGACATAGCTCCGCATGAAGTGGTATTCGAGAATGAAAAGTCCCTACACTACAAAAACCTCACTCTGGAAGCTTTAATTGATATATGTAGAAGATGCTTTAGCTATATCCTCGATATCGGAAATGCTGTTGAAATGACTTAGGTGGACATAACTAAGCGGTAACCTCTGAGTGGGGCGGCATCTCACTTAATAAAATGGTCCACAGAGGAACACCACAGGGCAGAGATCTCTCGCCCCTTCTATGGCTACTAGTCCTGAACGAGATATTTCTGAAGCTTTCTGAAGGGGGTTGAACCAGGAGGCTTTAACCAGGGGGGTAATCAAAACTCTTCTTCATGACACGGAGGTACGGCCACAGCAGCCTGGGAGGAAGTCTCACTATGGCCACTGACTAAATACTACCGATTAGAGACTACATACTATCGATTACTGAAATGTAGAACAAAAGATCCTGTAAATTTCGCTAATATCTCTACAGATGACTCTAAAACCGCATCGGCGTAGGGCCAGCAGTGTACTACCAAGAGCTTAATTTTAAATCATCCTACAAATTTCCCAGCAAGTTTAGCATATGTTAAGCCGAAGATGTGGCTGTATTTAGACGCCTGATACCGATAGACGCCTCGGTAAACTTATACGTGGACAGCCAAGCAGTTCTAAAAGCTCTGGGGTCCAACGAATTTAAATCTAATACAGAGCCGTGCAAAGTCTCAGCATGAACAGAAGTGAAAAACTGCAATTTAGTTGGGTACCAGGCCACAGAAGCACAGCTAGGAACAAAGTGGCTGATGATCCTGACAAGAAAGGGGTTTAACCTACATCCTCCTACTGGTCGTTTAAACGCCTGTAAAAATTATTAAATCTACCTTGAATTCATTTAACATTTTACAGTAGTAGTTACTCCTACCGGGAGTTACAGCGACCGTCACTTTTTTGGTGTTCCAGATGTCCTGGATTTTTTTCACTATTTTTCTCAGGTCATACTGTCCCATATTATTCACATCATCGGTCATCATTAATAATAATTTCAGGAGTATCTGGATTAAGGCAATGCAAATACGAGCTCCAATACCAGTCGCGCTTAAACACCTCAGTGACGATTTGTTGGACCGCACGCAGAAGCGATGGGAAGGAACCAAACAATCTAAAATCACAAAGGTAATGTTGAAAACATATGATTGTAAGAGAACTGGCAGCCTAATCAGGACTCAATTCAGAACTCTGGTAGGGGTCTAGACTGGTGACTGTCTCAAGGGTGTGCATGCGTACAGAATTCGAACATGCAGACATTGTCAGGAACTCGACAAAAAGGAAACAATACAACATCTATATGTATCACTGTATAATATTTAAATATTAATAAACATTTTTGAAGTAATTACGAAACCGTTTGGGAATTCATTTTTATTTTGTAATGATTTCTTTTATGGGCAAAAATAAATTAAATCCGAGTCCTTCATAAATCGCTTCTGCTCGAAAGAATTAATGTTAACCAAATTGCTTTCGATGTGTCACAGAAGTAGCAAAGGA
Source organism: Leptarthrus brevirostris (assembly GCA_964036015.1). Classification (NCBI taxonomy): domain Eukaryota; kingdom Metazoa; phylum Arthropoda; class Insecta; order Diptera; family Asilidae; genus Leptarthrus; species Leptarthrus brevirostris. The sequence goes on from OZ038371.1 coordinate 21,321,370, forward strand.
TTTTTTAATGAAATTTATTAAAATTTTAATTAACCGTTCCACATAAGCACATACATTTTTGCGGCTCATATATTCTTTATGCGTAATTTAAATGAGAATTCTTGGAAAACAGCGAAATGTTTTTATTAATAAAATCCAACAAAAACCATTTCAAATTACGTGGGCCATTTACTTTAAAAGCGGCCGCTGTTTCGTAAGGCTAATTTCAACCTACGTATATGTACATGAAAGTTGCTAGATCTTATAGGAGTTCTATGTCTTACGTTTTCATTACATAAAATTGAAATAAGAAAGAGCTTTAAGCCACGCAAATTTGCTCCTTCTGGAGAGTACAAGTACATATATGCAACCGATGCATGGAGCATTATAAAAGATTCAAGAATAGAATATCCTTGACGTTGAAAATGCTTGCAAATTCCTTGACTAAGTGCAGAGCAATTTCAGGAAGAGCTTTCGTAAAGAGCGATCAAATTAGATATAATGTTTCTACGCTAATGGAACAAAGTTGAATAAGGTTTTGTATTAAAAGCGTTGAAGCATGAACGTCTGGAATTTCTAAGATTTCTTTTTATTTGCAGAAAGTACTAAAATAATACTGCATTATATATAGGTGTATCCTGCCGTTCCTTTGATCAACAATTTTCCTCAAAGAGAGGTGGCAAGGAACAGCAATTGCGATATTATGGATCTTGTTTTCATACTTAATGTATATGGCTCTAGTGTAGAATATTTACTTCTTGATTAACAAAATAGTATATGAACATCAATATCTAAAGAATTAAAAAGCAAATTATAGTTTAAGCATTTCCGACCATGCCTTGCAGCAGGACCAAATGTATATTCTGTTGCCCCATCCGAAATCTTCCTTGAATTTATTCTTACACATGGCAGACCCTATTTATTTATTTCAGCTTAATTAAAGCTATTACATAAAAATACAAAAAATACAAGCAATAACTTAATACTAATTCTACAAACTATAAACTATAATAAATGATAAGTAATAATAAATAAATAAAAAGGATAAACAATAATATGAGCTATAAATACAGTAGATACTGGCAGAAGGCGTAAGGAAGAAGAATAAAGGTAGGCGATCAGGATCAAGATGGGCGGGGTCAAGATATAAGGCTTTGTGAAGGGATGATTTACTCAGATGGAAGTCAAAAGAGTAAAGGTCGTTGACTTTTCGTAACATCCTGGTAATTGGCTCGCTTTGACCGTAGTTTGTGCGATGTCGGTCGAGTCGGAAAATGGGAGTGGACCTAAGGTTACGGGGATTGGTATAGATGGGTAAAGATTGCAGGATTGAAGGTCAGTCTATGGCACCAGCTAATAATTGATAAATGTTGACAATGTCGGAAACATCACGACGGGTTGCTTAGAGGTCGATCAGTTTCAGACGGTTTTCATAGGGTGGAAGGTTGAATCTGTCAACCCACGGAAGATCACGTAGAGCGAAGCGAATAAACCTACGCTGGACAGATTCAATCCTATTAATGTGAGTTGTTTGTGTAGGTGACCGTACCTGGCTGGCATATTCAAGGAGAGGTCTAACGAAGGAGACGTAGAGAGATTTGGAAACATAAGGATTGGAGAACTCTCTAGATGAGTGCTTCACAAACCCTAGCGCGGAGTTAGCTCTGTTAATTATACTATCAATATGGGAACGGAAATTGAGTTCGCTATCACAGATTATTCCTAGGTCACACAAAGAGGTAACGATAGGGACTGGTACGTCGGTTAGCATGTAGACTCTCGGGGTGGTGGTAAGACGCTTGCGGGAATAAGAGATGGACTGGCATTTGGAGACATTGGCTTCAAGCTGGTTTTTCGTGCACCATGTGGTGAACGAATAGAGGTCTTTTTGCAGGAGAAGAGAGTCGGTTGTGGAGGAGATATGTTTGATTATTTTCATGTCATCAGCATAATGGACAGCTCTGAGTGTTTGATGACACATTCAACATCATCGATTGTAAGGATAAAAATCAATGGGCCGAGGTGGCTGCCCTGAGTGACGCCGGAACGAGCGACAATGGAGTTAGAAATGGATGAGCTGAAAAGAATATTGTACTGACGGTTGTTGAGGTAGGATCGAATCCTGGAGATGAAACTGGGGGGGGGGGAGCCTAGGCGGTGGCGATAACATCATCATCTTTACCGTTTTCAAGGGCACATAGTGTTTTAGAAATGAACTCAGCAAGGTTGGTGGTTGTAGATCTACCTTTGAGGAATCCATGCTGGGAGAGTTAGAAGATAGACTTACGGTGGAAGAACATGGAATTATAGTCGAATTTTTCGAATAGTTTAGGTATGGATGATAATTTAGCAATTGGTCTGTAGTTGGACACATCGTTCTTGCAGCCTTTTTTGAAGACGGGAATAATATACGAATTTTTCCATAATTGAGGGAAAACTCCTTGAGTGACCGAGAGACGAAAAAGCAAAGTAAGGGGTTTTTCAGAACGATGGCCGCAATGCCATCTGGACCTGGGTGAAAGTCGTCCTCAAGCCCATTAATACTGGCTACGATTAGTTCAGGATCAGGGACAAAAGATGTTAACGACGTTTGAGTGCATTTGTCCATGAATGCAAAATAGTTAAAGTCGGGTTGTAGAGAATTGTCGCTGAAAGATTTACTGAAGAAGTGTGTACTGAATGTGTACTGGGACTGGTACGTCGGTTAACATATAGACTCTCGGGGTGGCGGTAAGACGCTTGCGGGAATAAGAGATGGACTGGCATTTGGAGACATTGAGCTCTAGAAAGTTTTTCATGCACCATGTGATGAATGAATCGAGGTCTTCTTGCAGGAGAAGAGAGTCGGTAGTGGAGGAGATATGTTTGATTATTTTCATGTCATCGGCATAAATGGACAACTCTGAGTGTTTGATGACACATTCAACATCATTTATTGTGAGGATAAAAAGCAATGGACCTAGGTGGCTGCCCTGAGGGACGCCGGAACGAGCGACAATAGGGTTAGAAATGGATGAACTGAAAAGAATATTGTACTGACGGTTGTTGAGGTAGGATCGGATCCAGGAGATGAATCTGGGGGGGAAGCCTAGGCGATCAAGTTTGAACAAGATAACGTTATGGGAGATCTTGTCGAAGGCTTTACTAAAATCGGTGGCGATAACATCAACATCTTTACCGTTTTCCAGGGCACATAGGGTTTTAGAGACGAAGTCAGTAAGGTTGTGAGAAGATAGACTTACAGTGGAAGAACATGGAATCATAGACCAATTTTTCGAATAGTTTAGGTATGGATGATAATTTAGCAATGGGTCTGTAGTTGGACACATCGTTCTTGCAACCTTTCTTGAAGATGGGAATAATATACGAATTTTTCCATAATTGAGGGAAAACCCCTTGAGTGACCGAGAGACGAAAAAGCAAAGTAAGGGGTTGGACTAGATGTATGGCACACTTTTTCAGAACAATGGCCGGAATGCCATCAGGACCTGGGTGAAAGTCGTCCTCAAGCCTATTAATACTGGCGGCGACTAGTTCAGGATCAGGGTCAAAAGATGAAAACGACGTTTGAGTGCATTTGTCCATGAATGCAAAATAGTTAAGGTCGGGTTGTAGAGAATTGTCGCTGAGAGATTTACTGAAGAAGTGTGCAAAGAGGTTAGCGATAACCTTAGGATCAGATGAAGAGGTACTCTCGAGCTTTAGGGTGGAAGGGTAACCATTGGATTTCTTCTTAGAATTAATAAAGCTATAAAAACGCTTGGGGTCGGATATGAGGCTAGTTTCCATCCGTTGGAGGTACTCATGGTAGAGGGTATCACAACGTTCAGAAAAAGAGGTATAAGCAGATAGATAGGAAGAATAGTCAGACTCAGTCTGGGTTAGAAGAAAAGTTTGCCAACGTTTGTTTCTCCTGTTGCGAAGGGAGCGTAATTCTTTGTCGTACCATACGGGGGATGAGGAGTAGTTTTTACGAGGAAGAAGAGGGATAGATTGTGTAAGACAAGCGTGTATTTCCGAATAGAACGCCTCTAAAGCGACGTCAACTGGGAGATGTTGAAGGATATCCCCAATATTAGAGTTGAGGAGCAAGTGATTTAATTTGTCAAAGTCACCTTTACGAAAATTGAAGGATAAAGAAGACTCGGAGCCTGAAACGGCATGAAGGTGTTCGTAGGAGAAAACGAGGAACAAAGGAGGATGGTGACGGTCGAGGGAGGAGAGAAGATGGTTGCTTTCTGCGACAGCCGAGTTAACTGGGTCTGAAGTAAAGATTAATTCTAATTGTCTGTCCAGGAAGTTCCTGACTCCGCTTACTTGAAAGAGACCTGAAACGGAGAGCTGATCGGTAAAGAAGGCTTCTTTGGCCGAAGATGCGTTAAGGGGGACAAAGTGAGAACAGTCCTCGGACAATGACCATTGGATGCGGGGGAGGTTAAAGTCACCCAATAAAATAAATTCATCGGACGCGTAAGCGTTCTCAAGCAGGGTATCGATCGCTTCAATTATAGGCTCGTAGGCGTCTAAAGGTTGAGAGGGGCGAATGTAACAACAGAGGATGTACAGAAGACACTTATTTAGTGCTATTTTTATACACACAAATTCTGATATTGTAGAGTCGGAGGTCTTTAGCAGGGTGGCGTCATAACGGTTGTGAGCAGCTATGAGAACCCCGCGACCTGGTGGATCATTGGTGCCTATACAACCGTCGACACGGAAAATGGTATAGTTTGGAGGGAATAGTTCGTTGTCGAGAATTCCTGGTGTTAGATTGGTTTCAGTTAAGGCAAAGATATCGTGCGGGAATTTGTGGGAGTTAAGAAAAATATTGGATGTTTTTGTACGAAGTCCTCTTACGTTCTGGTAATAGACCGACAAGCTGTTGGGGAGAGGATCTTGATCGGAAACCGCGGGTGAAATAGAGGGGAAGTCAGAAATAGGGAAATCAAGGGGGTTAGGAACGAAAGTAGTTTAAGGAGTCGTTACGACTTTTTTGAAGATGGGAAATACGGCGAGAACTGACGTACGCAGCATAGGTGGATAGATCTTCTGAAACTTTATGGGAAGGTATATTGAATGATTCATGGTATTTTGTGAAAAGTTGGAGTAAGACTGATGGGTCTGTGGGCAGGCCTTCTTGTTGTATACTTAACATGACGTTGGTGCTGGTTTTACCTTCAACACAGACGGAGTTCGGTTTGTCGTGGAGATAGGCTAGAAATAGACGTACGTTGTCATAAATGCGACGGTCCCGTAAACGGGACAAGAGGTATCGTCCATCGCTAGAATCAGCAGAGCGCAAAGTCAATTTAACTGTAGGTGGGAGAAGGGGATCGATAAATGAATGATGTTCGGATAAAGGAGTTTTGGCTAGCGGAATGGGCGGGTTAACGGAGGTAGAATTTGTTTGAGACGGGGCGACAGTGTAGGAGGATGACGGCGTGGAATTAGGTGGGCATGCGGAGGAAGTAGTGGGTGCTACGTTTTCCGTATATAGAGGAGAGGTGGGACAGACGGAAATCGGAGCAGAGGTGGTGGAGTGGTCGGAAGAAGTTGGCTTGAGGTTAGAAGGGCAAGCGGAAAAAGTTGGGAGTGCATGGTTAGGTGGGTGCGCTGGACATACGGAACTCAAAACAGTATTGGTTGGGTTGACGGTTGGAATGGACGTGTTCGAGGGATTCGGTGTAATTGGAACAGGGGGGTTAAGGGTGTGAGAATATATAAAGTTGGGATACTTGACTGGAGTACTTAGATTAAAATTTGGAAATAGTCCCATTTTGAACTGCCAATTGGAGTTAGGATTACTAGATTTAGGATTAATGGTGAGATGTGCGGAAGAGTGAGGAGTACTTATGTTGTTACTAGTTCTAAGATTCTTATGGTTAGGGTGAATACTAAATTTAGGTATGGGAGAAGGTCGTTTGGGGTAGTTAGTAAGGTTAGGTTTTTTAGTATTTAATTTAGGGTTAGGTGCAGAGGGCTTAGGGTTAAACTTAACGTACTTCCTAGTCCACTTAGAAATTGTGATGTTCCCGAGAGTGAAGAATTTGCTGGAGGGATTACTGATGAGCCAGACATATTTGTTTGGGATGAAGATCTTGAAGTTGCTGGATTTCCCTTCGTCTGACGAGAGTAACTTCAGGCAGCTAACGGGGGTGAATCCAAAATTGCGGGAAAAAAAAGTAGTAACGGTGTTTCAGAATCCACCTTAAATTGTAGGTGCACCTTAAGTTATTTCCGTCGAAGCGAGTGAAGTCCTTCTCCCACACCAGGGTTACGGGAACTAGAAAGTGTGAGATAGAGGGAGAGAGAGAAAGAGAGATTATCAACAGAAAACCAAACATGAGTAGTCGCCATTGCGATTCAACCCGTCGATTATTAAGATGAGAAAGCAGCCCTTATTTCACGGACGACTATCATTTGTGGATATATTTCTTTTCTGTGCAATAATTGTTCCTTAAACACAAAACCCTAAAATGATTGACATTATTGAATAATTGGATTGACAAGGTGTGCTTATAATCAAATCATCGAACAGAAATTAGCATTTCCTTTACTGGAAAGAGCAAATTTACGTTTCAGCTTCGTTTTATTACAAAAGATCTGAATTCTTTAGAAACTCTAAGTTTCAAAAACCTCAAAGCAACCCTTACAGAATATTGGAAGGTTTTTGAATTTCATTAAATTAAACTCTTCGATAATCCAATTCCATTAAGACGAAAATAAATAAAGTGTGATGAATGACAGAATTTTTATTCAATTTTCCCTTTCAGTAAATTGAATTGGCTTGTTCGAAAACGATTTTCATTTATTAATTAGTCCACCAATTGACACACATGTACCTATATCGCCAGTAAATTATTTTTGTAATATTTAGGTCACTTTACTGACCTCGTATGAATACATTTTTGTTTACCTGGATAATCTGCGTTTATCTGAACACTTCAATATTTCACGGAAATATGTAATTAAATTAATTTAAAATTGAACAAAATAAATTTATGAGTTGTGTCAAGGGAGTATAATCATAATTTTACCCAACTCAAATCCCCTCCAATATTTTATGGAAAAGTATTCCAACAAAACAGAGGGCTTGAGAGCGTAGCATCTGCTTTTAATGACTTGTGTTTATTTTTGTTTTGTTGCCACACCTTATATTATAAATATAAATACGAAATTAAAAAAAAAGGGTCCCAAAAGAAAACAATTTTCTGACCAACATAATCCTCTCACAAACAAGAATTAATACCAGTTCTCGGCGAAAAATTTCAAACATTTCTGTCGGCTTAAATGTCTTTGGGAACGTCTCTCAACCTAGCCTTGAAAAAGGTTGAAAAGTTACCTTTTCGGAGGCATCCAACTGTAAAAGTAAACATTACAATTCCGGTAAAAAAGATTTTTCCCAATGTAAACACCATCTTCCGGTTCCGTCTTTTCAGTCATAGGAAACTCTTAATGTGATGTGTGGCAGGGAGTATCTTTCCTTTCATATGACAATACGTGCCTGGAATAAAGTTCGCGAAAAGCTTGTTTCTGACTACAAGGCAAAAAAAAGATAAAGTAAACGAAAAATTTTACCATTCAGGAAACAAGAACGAAATAGGGCCCTTTTAGGTGATATCGAAATTTACAAATGGAAGAAAGGTGGTGTGAATCATTTGTCTAAATAACAGCAAGAGCAGCTGATGCGCAGCGGTGGCATTTATATTCCAACTCAGACCGATTTTTTTATATTCGCGGAAGTGATAATTTTTAAGGAAACCGAAATCTGTTATCACTGATATGGGAAAATACGTGCATAAAACAGGTGCTTCAGAAGTCTTACTACAATATTTCCTGTCTCAGGTTATTTTGGTAGTTTTCACTGGAGATATAGTATTATATATTTCAGGTTTATGAAAGAAATCGAAAAAAGCATAGAGATAACGTCATTTTAAAAACTTTAACATTAAAGTTAATTTATCAAAAAATATTTGAGTAAATTAAAAGTTTATATCATTATTCAGGCGAAATTAGAGGCTACTACCACAAAAAGCGACTAGGTGAAGGGTTGGCGTAATAGATGTGTTAGGGGACTTAAGGGGACACGCTAGTTTTCAGCGCCGTTTTTTCAATGAATTTCAAGAATTTTTATCTCAGCAATTAATAAACATAAAAACGTACGGTTTATTGTGCATAAAAATTTACAGATTGATCTTCACAGAAGAATTTGTGTCCAACTTAAATCCCCCTTTTTTTTAAATCAATTGGCTGGAGTGTATTTATAACGGATTGCGCTTTATCGACGGCAGCTTTCGAAGCTACCAGCAGGGACACCAATACCGTACAGGTCAATCCGGAAATGCCAAGCGAAGTAGTTGAACCCCATAGAAATATGGAGGGATGGACCAACGAATGTAAAGTAGGGCTAGGGATATCTGTCCCAATGTCGGAGAAGGTGACTGCGAAATTTGGCAGGCGTGGTGAGATCTGCAAGTCCCCTCTGTACGTCGCCAGCAGCAGAATATTTGACGGCAAGGATTACGGCAACGACCACGGCAATTACGATCAGCACGTCAACAACAACGACGAGTTTGACAATGAAGACCTCTGAGGATGGTAGCGTGGCTACCGAAAACGCGTTAAGTTTATTTACTAATAAAAATGTTTGCGAAATAATAAGAAGTTTTTTTTATGAAACCGCAAAATATTAGAATTTGTTTCACAGTGCTCAAAAATATAAAAAATACAGCTGTGTACTTATTTAAACCCTCGTTATTAACAACGAGGGTGACGACAACAGCAACAGCGACAACGAGGATGACATATCTGGCGTAGACGTCAACGGATCCTTTGATCGATCACTCGTTCCTGGAGGGGGGTCTGCCTTCTCAGTGTAGGAGTGAGTCAGGGATGGACACGGAGACCGAGAATAAACTCCCGGAGGAAACAGTAGTTGCATCGCAGCCTACCGAAGACAAAGAGAGGAAAAATACCAGGCAAGTAGCCAAATGAGGCTAAAATTCCTCAAAAGAATGGATTTGAAGGGCACAGATCTACTGACTGACAGAAAAAAGAGGCTTGTTAAAAAAGAACAAAAAAGTCAAGACCTTCAAAACCTTTAAAATGACTAAAGGGAAAGCCAAAGAGGCGGAGAAGGGTAAGAAACTTGCTGGTAAAACATCGCAAGCCCCCTCAATTTCCAAGGTAACCCAGAAACTGAGGTAAGACCAAATGAACACTAAAACCAAAAAGGAGAAGGAAAAGGCAAAGTCTAACCTCAAGAGAGTACGCTCACCTTATGACGAGACCGCTGGAAACTCCAGCAAAAAAACGAAAACTTGACGGAGCTGGTTGGCGGAAGGGTGTAAAAATGGTCGGATGCAGCAATAAGGAGTCATACGATTTTCTTAACAGCTGCACCCGCAACTCTGGCTTGAAGCTAGACTGGAGGCCAACCCTGTGGTACGCCTACCATTGCGTGAGTTGGTGCATCTATATGGATCCCACCTCCAATACTAGAGGTAAATTCCATACTGCGACTAATTTCGATGCTTAACAAAGGCATTTGCACAATCGGATGGAGTGTCCTGCCCTCCAAGCCCAAGAGACAAAGGCGGACTCGACCTAGGCCATCTAAAACTCACCATCTTCTCAAATGAGGGAAGTCGAAAAGCTAAGAATGGTGCAGATTAACCTGCACTATTCCCGAGCAGCCAGTGACCACCTGGCCTTAATCCAAGAGCCGTGGCTCTACGGAACTACAATTCAAGTATTAAGATCAAAACATTACAACCTACTCCATTCAAATAAAAAAGGTAAACTGAGAAGATATATATTAGTAAGTAAAAAACTATACTTCTTAGCTTCCTATCGTTTCAACATCTGCGCTCTGACAGTGGTGGTATGCGACCGCAACAAGGAATCAGCACTCTTTCTAGCAACCGCATAACTACCATATGAAAATGACAACCCTCCATCGGAAGACCTCAAACGCCTTGTAAACTATATCACCACCACAGGAGCGATCTTGATCATCGAGATAGATGCAAACGCCTATCACGCCCAATGGGGCAGCAGAGAGTCTATTTTTGAATTCATATTACTTTCAAAACTAGATATTTCTAACCGAGGCAGACAACCTAAATTTCAAAACGAATCTAGGCAGGAAGTAATAGATATTACTTTAGCTCAAACGGAAAATAATCTGAGAGTTAATGGTTGGAGTGTATCACCTAAATTTTCCTTTCCTTTTTCGATAACATTAAGCATTGATTTAAAAAAAGAATCAATCAAACCATTTAGAAACACCATCAAAACCGATTGGAATAAATTTTCTAATTTTACTACGATTTGCTTAAACCACCCTCCAAAGGGCGACATTTCGAATAAGACACAAATTGAAAAATCAGTCAACCTTATCACAAATACCTTAACGAACTTACCAACAAAAGTTCACGTACAGAGCCATTTAAAGGGTTCACTCTCCCCTTAATATTGTAAAAAATCAAATTTAAAAATATTATTCCAATTCGACTTCGAAATGGTGAGAATATAAAACTTGTTGTCTCACAACACATAGTCTATGACCGAACATAAAATTTAAAAGAACTTCAAACCTTCTATCTTTCGACAGAAGACGCATTCGAACACTCGTCGGTGTCGTCACCAGTCCTTGCCAAATTAGATTCATGCTCGCTAAATTCGGTATCGAATGAATTCTGTAAAACCTGTGAAGATGAAATAGAAATTGAATCCATAGCGCACCTGCTTTGCGAATGTCCAGCTTAACAAGAACGACTTGCTTGTCTGGGAGCAAGGTTCTTCGATATCTTGGGCCACCTAGCGAAAACAGCACTAGCGGATCTCAATAGGTTTTTGCAGAGGTCTGGGTGGTTTTAGGTTCAACTATATTTTTTTTACAATGTGGCCAGGGCATAGGGGACAAGTCTTTGATGCGTCAGCATGGCTTGAAACTTTAATGTCTTCTTTTGCATTGGGAGACATTGGGAGTAAAGATTAAAGAATTAGCCCAATTTCTGAACACCTATGGTTGGCTTTAATACAACTTACCAGCTCCGTCGGCGTGCACAAATACCTCGTTGTCTAAGAATAGACCTCGACCAAAGGTAAGAAGAAACATGTTCCTAGACAAATGCAAAGTCATGCACTTACTGATACTAAAAGGAAGAAAATTAATAAAACACTATTTATAAATGACGTCAATCTAACTCAAAATCTTTGAACTAGTGAAATGTGTAGAAGTATTAACAATGTAATTTATAAATAACAATGTAATTTATAAGTAACTACCCTGGTGCAAACCAGCGACATCTACCATCTTTTATGTAACACAGAATATTTGAATTAGACAAACTTGTATAAATCTCAGTAATTTAAATGACCAACTCTAAAACCAATTTAGCTACACTGTGGCACAATAAAGGAATTTGCTATCAAATTCAATGGCGACCCACAAAAAAAGAACTAGCTGCGTGTGAGAATTCAAGTAGGTGTGAATTCAATCATCACAATATTTGGGGGAAACGCAAGAGCTGTCAATTTATAAACCAGAACCTCGTGTTTAATTCAGTAATCAGAGACCGTTTCTATGACATTCCAGAGGGTTGGAAATAGTTTATTCGAATTTTATATATTTAAAGATGTAAGGAAAGGAGGTCCAGTAAATCTTCCATAGTTGCAGTGAGGCAAGTGCACATAGTTCCCATAACTCCGTAAGAGACCCACATATGTGACTACGGGTCTTATAATCGCTTGGTATGCCCGTAGGGACATTTTAGACTTTAGGCCCCAGGTTTAACCGAAAAGTCTTCGACAGGACCAGAGTGCAGTCAATGCCTTTCCTGTAATTCTTTTCAGGTGAGGTTTCCTAATGAGTCTTTGATCTAGAAATACCCCTAGATATTTAACCTCACTTGAGTATTCTATCCGTGTATATTTAAGGATAGTAGCTTCTAACCTCAGCCTCCGTCTCGTTGTAAAGGGTACAATGGTTGTTTTGCAAGGGTTGAGTTTGAGTCGTTTCCTAAGACAGCAGGACTGTACCATATTCAGGGAATTTTGCAGTCTTCCAGATATAGATCTATCATGGTTGCCCGTAATGGTAATTACCAGGTCATCTGCGGAGCCCTGGTATTAGTAGGGGAAAGGACTTCTATTTGAGGACACTGCCCTTACTGTTACCGATACTGTACTGGTTTGCATATAAGGGTGTTTCTTTGACTCCCTTCATAATATCAATCGAGTCGTCCCTGATTTCCTACATTTTACATTTCCTTTCGTTGATTTCTAGCCACCTGAGTACCAGTACGCTATTTCCGTTTTCATGATCAACCTCGTGCACGTTACAATGCTCTAAAATAGTAGTCTACAGAGGACAACTCTATAAGTGGAATAAAGGAAGTTTAATGTCTTGCTTTTGTTTTGCTCTGAGTTCAGAGACGGAGTAGATTTTTTAATTTCTTATTTAATTCGAACTCGTCCTTTCCGATGCCTTGCAGCGCCGCCTTTGATTTTCTTTTCACCTCCGGAATGTAAGCAAAAACATTTCCCTTTCAACTTCGTTCTCAATCGGGGGAACAAGAAAAAATCACGTCTCATTTGCAAATCTTGGGCTAAAGTTCGTTGCACTAAACTATACAAAAGACTAGATAATTCAGCAAATTTATCAATAGTAGGTACTACAAGTTCTAGATAGATAGTAGATAGATAGTAGATAGATAGATAGATAGATAGTAGATAGATAGATAGATGCGAGCAGCGAATTTCGTCCTGTTATTTTTCGGCCCCCCTAGTATGTTGAGAATAAGTAAGCTGTCGACCGAGCTTTGTCGCGATTGCAAACTGAGAGCAAGTAAATCCCGATGTCAGTTTCTAAGGGGTGTTTGGATCCTTTTAAACGAAATCCGCAGGAGTTTTTCTGACGGAGCGTCATCGTTGATGAAATCTGGATCTATTATTATACACCACAGATCAAGCAACAGTCCAAAGAATGGTAAATCTGTTCCCAAGAAGGCGAAGACGGTGCTAATGACCAAAAACGCCGCATCCATGAATTTAAGAGATTTGAAAGAATTAATCCTTATGAACTTTTTGGAGAAGGAGGATGATCATTGCGCAGTATTACAGTGAGTGAGTGAATTGAAGAAGGCATTTGATAAAGGAAAAATTTTTTTCCCATCAAACGAACTCCCCACCTCATTCAACCGTCGTGGCCAAAATCTATCTTTTGCGTTACAAACTACTGCGTAATCACTCGTAATGGCTGCCTGTGACCTTTTCCTTTTCCCCAACATAGTTCGAAACGAAACAAGACGGAAATAGATTTAGCTCATACTACGTTGCTCTCAAGGAATCCCGCAGAAACCATAATCGAAGTGAAGAGGCAGAAGACCTATATCAGGAGGGTTAGAATATTTGAAACTCAGCTGTCGAATCTCCTTATAGGAATTAACGTGGGTGTTTATTAAGGTAATTTTTCTTCAAAACCATTATGTCCACCTATTCTTCATCAAAGATTTTTTCTGAACACGCTTTTCCCTTGTTGACACTAAAACAAATCTCTTGACAGACTGAAATTTGAAAAAAAAATTACATTAGATGGGTTTGTCCTTGCGATATACATTTTTTTTCGTTATTATAAGCTACTTTTAAACATTTCATAGAAACAAATCATATGGTAAAATTTTTGCTTATTTTTAGAAGTCCTATTGCAAACTAATTCGCATTCCACTCAACCTATAAATACACATAAGCTTTTCCTGAAATATTTTGAAAACATCCTAAAAGCGATTTATATCATCGCATGTCAGCCACATAAATTCCCATTCTCATTCCAAAATATCAAATCCACTTCAGGCATATGTATCCTCCCTCAAATGTCTACGGCAATGGTATTGTTCAATACACGCGATTGATGCAAACACCAGCAGACGTCTAGGGCACGTAGTTGAAACTTTAAAAGCACATTTGACGCTGTTAAATTAAATTTGGCTGCTATGTGTCACTGTAAGCCGTCAACCCGAATTACAGATATATTTCCCATTCCAAATTTATGATAGTATTCCAGGCATTTCGGCTCTATCCGATATGTATATGTACTACGTTCAGAGAATAATATAACTCGACAAGTGTTCTTTCTTAGCGTGCATTTGTTACGCTTGGCTTTAGAGTGGGAGGGAAGAATACTATGTGACCCGTTTTAAATTGTCGAATCCCCTCTCCAATCATCTAAACTGTTTACATTTTAATGATGTGAAACATGCGATTTACATGTAAAATTAGGAATTATATTTCGATTTCAAATGACAAGTAATCCTGGCTTAACATGCCATATAAACCTCAGTCGGAAAATGTAGACTGACTTAGTTGTTATTGAATTGTGCATGGGTGGATTCTAAGCCCTGCGAAGTGATAACTGAGCCCTAATTAAATGAGGCGCTCAGCATCCTTTTCAACAGGCAGTAAGTACACTATAATCAATATTATAGGGGTTAACACATAAACACTTTTTGAAAGTTAGACACTGAATAAACCGAGGCACTCTACACTAATGAGAGAACAACATATATCTTCGCCTCTCCGTTTGGTGAAAAACCTTCAAGTACAGCAACATAACCTAAAACTTAAAAGTTAACTTAAGTCCTGAAGCCATTCGCAATAATTGAATGACGGGATGACGGTAAAAATAAAGTACTTCCACAGCATGTTACTCCGAGGTAGTCTGGAACTGCAATCTTATCTTTTCTAGGTAACAATGAAAATTCGAAGTTTTCCCTAATCAATACACTTAAGTCTGTGGAAGATGGAATTGCTTGAAAGGGAAGGGGAAACTACTATTCCAAGAACTTTACGGTTAGTGGCTCAAGTAATCGGATCTTAAATGTACTATTTGCTGATAAACATGGCATTGGACGATATTAAATGCTTAAGATAAAGGAGACCATCAACCCAAAGACATGGTCTCGATTTAGTTGATATTCTAGCTGGAAGACTGCAAATTCAGCAAAGGCTGATGCCCAATAAATAGAGATTTGATTGAAAATGGGTTTCCTTAGAAATATCTGTTCAATACACAGCACTTGAAAATGCTTTCTCAATTCATATTAAATAGAGCTTAATGTCAAGACAATAGCATACAATTTACGTTAACTAAGGTAGAAGGGCGCCTGCATTAGATGGTATCCATGTGTACTTTAGAAAAGCTTTTGAATCCTTTAAGGCGAGTATAGAATTTAATTATTCGTCGAGTGCTTTAGCTACGCGCAACATATGCATACGTTTACTGGCTAATTAACGTAACCTTAAGGTTACCTGTTGGATCTATTGTTATGCAGTTTTGAATGGCTAAGTTATATTTAAATATAGGGAACCACTTCACATGTTTGGGCCCATTGCACTAACGACTAGATATTACAGTAAAAACCACTTAAAAACTTTAACGATCTAATTTGACTTATTTTATGACTTTTTCATGGCATTCAATGGAAGACAGTTGCTGGAGCACCAATCGTGAAAAATTCGCCCACAGAGCTCAGCAGAACGCAGTCGTCGTCGCTGGATATACCGCACTGAAGATTTTAGCTTCGTCAGCACAACACAGGATTCTGGATTCAAAATCAGTTATGAAACAGAGCGGGCCAAGTATACTACCCTCAGAGACGTCAAAGGTGACCGAGATTTCGCAGGATAGGGAACCACGGAACAAAACGCGTTGGTAGCGACCGGATAGGTAGGATGATAGCCAATCAACGAAGAGCGGCGAAAAACCGAGCAGGTTGAGCTTAGGATTGAGGATATCAAAGTTAATCCTATCAAGAGCCTTGCTGAAGTCGGTAAATATGCAGTCGGCCTACATATCGAATTCGATCAGGCAAACAGTGATATACGAATTCGAGTAAGTTGGTGCTCATGAAGGGGGTGATGAGCCCATGAACTGCTTATAATGAAAGCGGAACTCGCCGTTTAATAGAGAAACGGCCAGAAAACGGCCACCGCACAAAGACAGATTAAATAAATAACTAAGGATAGAAGTAACCGTAGAGCACCATATTTTCCAGAACGACGCGGAAGCACCATCGGGACCGCATGAAAACACATTAGGCAGATTCGACAAGTATTCAGAGACGACTGCGTCTTTGGATTTGACGAATGTGAGGGGAAGCCTTCTCCAGTGGGTAAGGTCTTTAGAAGCTACATCAGAGTGGGAATCAAAGAATGCGGAACTGAAAAAGTCAGGGAATATATTGGTTACCTCAAGGGACTCACAGTCTCTCATTTTGAGTTAATAAAGCTCCAAAACTATCTATGATTGGTGTTTAAAGCGGATCTCGTGTTAGAAATAATTCTGCTGTATGACGCCTGTAAATCGAAGGAAAACTGAAGGTTAAGGTCGTAATAAGCTAGGTAGTCCTCGTCGTGACTGGAGCAACAGAACCTTTTCCAAGCCTTATTTTTAAGATTTAAACTGTCTCAAATGGCCGTTCATCCAGGGCTGAGATTAACATGGTGAGTAAGAAAAGAGATCGGTACATACTATGTGAAACATGTACGTTCGATATCCCGCTCGATAGCATATCCGCTCAGTCATAGCTCTATACCCAATCATTGGTGGCAGAGAATTTAGCAAGCCTACAGTTAAAGGAGCAGCTATCAGCGGCGTCAAAGCACAAAAGAATCTGGAGTGCATTATGGTGACAGAACTTCGTGACCAGCGGGGTTCGGCGCCCATTCACTATCAATCGAGAAACCTGCCATAATCATTAGCAACGCCACTGCACTGTGTGTTTCGCCTATTTTGCCATCTTTAGTGTATGATTTTCCATCTTAGGCTTAAAGATGGTCTGTACATGCGATAATCTCTTGCTCCTGGATGATTTCCATATGCCATCCGTTAATTGGGAATATTTCGTAGACTATGATTAATTGCTACCGCGTGTCTCGGTGTCCCTCCAGCATCACGGTGGTGCTTTTGTGGAGTCTGTTTCTTCGTTTGCGATCCGCCAAACTTGTGTTATCGGTACTGCTCCGGGACATATGCTCCTAGGTGAGTAGATGTTTGTCTCCATTGCTTCCTCAGTCCGACTTTCATCCCGCTTTTAAGGTGGTTTTCAGCTCTGAACTTTGGATGAATCTGCATCCAAATTTAAATACCTATAGTTACGATTTTAAAAGGTCCTGTTAGTTGCTAATGAATCAACTTCTGGCAGACTTTCTTTGTGGCTGCCTGTTTTTTGAGCGTGATATTTATGGTACTATAGAGTTGTTTTACGAAATGAAAATATTTTTCCCGTTGCGTTCCGGTATTTCGATCAAGGACCTTAACTCTTTTTGGTCATGGTGTAAGAAGTCTTAAAAATATAATCTGAAGAAGGTTTTGTATCTCTCTCTCCGCGTGAATCTGCGTCGGATCTGAATCGGAGCTTGGCTATAGTAACTATTTTACTGAGGTTGGGCAGTCCATCTATGTTAATCCCAGAAAGTTTTGGAGAGTCGTTAATCATAAGCGTAGGAGTAATGACTACACCTCTATAATGTGGTTCGGTGACTGGAGTACCCATGATATTTTGACTGCTGCTACCCTCTTTGCCAATTTCTTCTGAGCTGCCTTCCCGACAAACGGATGTGTTCTTAATTTAAGTAATTTTAATATTTTCACGAACTATTTTCTGACTACGTTAAAGATTAAAGATATGTTTTTGACGATACTTCGATTCCCCCCAGATTCATCTCCTGGATCCGATCCTACCTCAACAACCGTCAGTACAATATTCTTTTCAGTTCATCCATTTCTAACCCTATTGTCGCTCGTTCCGGCGTCCCTCAGGGCAGCCACCTAGGTCCATTGCTTTTTATCCTCACAATAAATGATGTTGAATGTGTCATCAAACACTCAGAGTTGTCCATTTATGCCGATGACATGAAAATAATCAAACATATCTCCTCCACTACCGACTCTCTTCTCCTGCAAGAAGACCTCGATTCATTCATCACATGGTGCATGAAAAACTTTCTAGAGCTCAATGTCTCCAAATGCCAGTCCATCTCTTATTCCCGCAAGCGTCTTACCGCCACCCCGAGAGTCTATATGTTAACCGACGTACCAGTCCCTATCGTTACCTCTTTGTGTGACATAGGAATAATCTGTGATAGTGAACTCAATTTCCGTTCCAACATTGACAGCATAATTAACAGAGCTAACTCCGCGCTAGGGTTTGTGAAGCGCTGGTCTAGAGAGTTCTCCAATCCTTATGTTTCCAAATCTCTCTACGTCTCCTTCGTTAGACCTCTCCTTGAATATGCCAGCCAGGTATGGTCCCCTACACAAACAACTCACATTAATAGGATTGAATCTGTCCAGCGTAGGTTTATTCGCTTTGCTCTACGTGATCTTCCGTGGGTTGACAGATTCAACCTTCCTCCCTATGAAAACCGTCTGAAACTGATCGACTTACAACCTCTAAGCAAACGTCGTGATGTTTCCGACATTCTCTTCATTTATCAATTTTTAACTGGTGCCATAGACTGCCCCTCAATCCTGCAATCTTTACCCATCTATACCAATCCCCGTAACCTTAGGTCCACTCCACTTTTCCGACTCGATCGCCATCGCACAAACTACGGTCAAAGCGAGCCAATTACCAGGATGTTACGAAAAGTCAACGACCTTTCCTCTTTTGACTTCCATCTGAGTAAATCATCACTCCACAAAGCCTTATATCTTGACCCCGCCCATCTTGATCCTGATCGCCTACTTTAATTCTTCTTCCTTTCGCCTTCTGCCAGTTATCAATATATATAGCTCATATTGTAGCTTATACTTTTTATTTATTTATTCTTAATTATCATTTATTATATTCTGTAGAATTAGTATTAAGTTATAGTTTGTATTTAATTTTTATTTTTGTATTTTTTATGCAATAGCTTGTATTAAGCTTAAATAAATAAATAAATAGATTGTGATGTACATTTTAAAATTGGCCAATAATTTTTTTTGTCCGGTCTTGATTGTATCCCTATGTCTGTCTTAAAGAATTATGGCCTGTCTCTTGCTCTTGTCCTAGCTTATATATTTAACTCTTCCATGTCCTGCGATATTGTTTCTAAATTGTGGAAGTCGTCTACAATTTTTTCTCTTCACAAAAATCGCCAGTCTGTTCGATGTTGATCTATGATTATTCAGTAAGTGGCAACTTGCTTATCAGACTTGTCAGAGTGAAGGATTATGCTGGTACACAAGTAATACGTTCCTGATTCCACTTCGGTATAAGCTCCGGTATAAATAATGCAGGTATGTTTATTTAATGGTTTCACAGTGGTTTTGCGTTCTTCCAGTATTGAGTACCGGTATAAGTAATATCATCCCAATAGACCCATTGCAAACTTATGTTGCATTGCTAAAGTTTTTGAGGTCTTAGGATCCAATGTACTTCATTTTCATTCTAAACCATTTCTTGATACTTTCCAGCACGGTTTTATGTAAGAAAGGCCCACCACAATAAGCCTTCTGAAATTGTTTAACTTCTGCTTATCTGAAATTGAAGCTGGTAAGCAAGTGGATTGTTTCTTCACGGATTTTAGAAATGCATTTGACCGCATTAATCGCCACATTTTGATTAACAAATTAGCCGCCCTTTTCTATCATTTTTTGTTGACTGAGTTCGCTCATATTTATTATGTCGAACCCAGCGTGTGTCGTTCCGGGGTTTACTATCCAAGTATATTTACAATACCTCTGGTGTACCTCCAGGAAGCCATTTCGGCCCGATTTTATTTATTATCTGCATTAATGATACATCATATAAGTAATATATTTTCTTGAGATATTCTAAAATTTTCCGGGTTGTTTGATCTGTACATAACTTAGACGCCTTTTGCAATTGGTGTTCTATTAACAAGCTTTCCCTTAATACGTCTATGTAAGAGTACGTACTTGTGGAAAGAATCCTCTTGACTTCAGCTACATCATGCATGGTTGTGTAGTGGAAAGACTTAGTAATAATAATAATTTTTATTGCTAGTTACAGTACACAAGATTTATAATCTTTTCTACGTACTGACGGTATTGACAAGAATATGAAAATAAAAATAAAATTAAAATTAGATTGAATAATTGAGAAAAAGAAATTTAATACAGTACAATTACATACTGATGATTCCAGACAAAGATTAGATGATAAGATTTATAATAAGTGATCTTTAACGAGTGCCTTGAAGTTACTGATGGTGCCCGATGTTTGGATATTACGAGGAGCACTGTTCCAGAGGCGAATAAGTTGGACAGAATAGGAACCTTCCATGACCGATTTGTAGAAGCGTGGTATTAAAAGATTTCTGTTACGCTGAGATGTTGTGAAGTTAAAGAAAACTTTGAGGTATTCAGGTTTATTAGAATGAAGCAGATTGAAGTAGTATTAGAAGAAAGTAAGAGCCCTTTTCTTCGGATTAGAACGGAACGGTCAAACATGGTCCTACTTCCGTAGTTTGAAAACAAAACGAATGCATTCATTGAAAGCAACTTCGATTTTACGCGCACAGGTGCTATCTAGCTAGGATGATCATACTACCAAAGGTAAAATGGGGCATTATTAACACCTTAACTAATCTTAAGCGTGTACTAACGGGTAAAATGCTTGCCAAGAGCCACAGCCTACGAAGGTCACCATAAATCACGCCAAGCTTCCTATTTGAATATTTCTTTTGTACGAGTCAAATATTATCCGTTTTCAATCATGTAAGTGTTAAACTTCCATAAATTTAGTATGTTTTTGGTATATATAAAGGCTTTGGATATAATTCTAACAGTTTTTTTTATAACCTCACTTTTGTTTACAATTTTTGGGTGGTTAGTTGAGCAATAACTAACCTAACGATTTAGAACGAAAGTAATGTATGTTTTTTATTTTATTTTAGGAAAGAAGCCACAAGCTGCAGCCATTGGATGCCTCAGTGTTTGGACTATTCAAAAAGTATAGCGCTGCTGCTCAAGATACATGGCTACGTTATAACCCAGGCAAGACCCTGACTATTTATGATAGACCAAAAATTGTCGCTGATTCATTGCCGTTAGCTCAGACAAGTATGAATATTGTCGACGGTTTCCGAAAGACTGGCATCTTCCCATATAATGCGAACACCTTTAGTGAGGATGAGTTTTCACCATCATTTGTAACCGACCGTCCAGATCCAGAAACTATCGAGCTGGAAAAAAATCGTCTAGAGCAAGCTATAATGCCCAACTCTGAAACTGATCCTTCTCCATCTACCTCCACCAGCAAAACTGAACCCGAACCTGGTAAGAGCAGCAAAGAAAATGAGCAGTTCAATACAACATTTTCCCCAGAAATTGTTCGACCATACCCAAAGGCAGGTCCTAGAAAAGCAGCGAAAACTATCAGAAAGAGGTTAGCGGCTATTCTAACAGACACAAGAGGAACAAAATAAACTACTAAAAACGTTAAGAAGAACATTGATAATAAAAGAAAGAAGAGTGTTTCTAAAAAATTACTTTAGTCAAGTGAGGAAATCAACAATGATGACTATTCCTGCCTGGTTTGTTGCGAAGCCTATTCTAAAAGTTTACCAGGGGAAACATGGATCCAGTGCCAAGTTTGCAAGTAGTGGCCACATACAAAATGTGCGCCTGCTGCTGGTCTTATTTTCGTTTGTATTAATTGCCACAGCGACAACGATGATTAGTTTGGTCATATCGAAGACCGATGAGTTTGGTCATATCCAAGACCGTC
This sequence comes from Leptarthrus brevirostris, assembly GCA_964036015.1. Taxonomy (NCBI): domain Eukaryota; kingdom Metazoa; phylum Arthropoda; class Insecta; order Diptera; family Asilidae; genus Leptarthrus; species Leptarthrus brevirostris. The sequence goes on from OZ038371.1 coordinate 21,343,092, forward strand.
CCACTGCCTCTATTGATTTGCCCATTATATCTCGTGATATCATGGATGGTGTTCCTGATGGTGTTCCACCTGCGTTCTTGACATCCTGTTCTGACGCCTTACTCACTCCGTTGGAACTCATCTTCAACAAATCTCTTCAGGCCGGTAGATTTCCTACGTTATGGAAGAGCTCCTTTATAATTCCTGTTTATAAAAAGGGGCATAACAACTTAATAACAAACTATAGGTCAATAGCGAAGCTTTCCTGCATACCCAAATTGTTCGAATCTGTTATATATTCGCAGCTTGCTGGGCAGTGTAAGGGGTTAATCTCATCTAATCAGCATGGCTTTCTGCCTGGTAGATCGACGACAACTAACCTGCTTCAATTTACAACACACATAATCTCTGCCTTCCAACGAGGTCTCCAGACCGACTGCGTCCACACCGACTTTAGTAAGGCATTTGATAAACTCCCTCACTCTGTGATTATGCTTAAACTGGAAAAGCTGGGTTTTCCGCCTCTATTGCTAGAATGAGTCCGCTCTTATTTGAAAGATAGGTAATACCGTGTATCTTTCCGCAACACTTTATTTAGAGTTATTAGTACTTCATCTGGTGTACAGCAGGGTAGCCATCTGGGGCCACTGCTGTTCATTTTTGCCATTGACGACATTGTCCCTCTGACTAGGCACTTCAAAGTCTTAATCTACGCAGACGATATGAAGATTTTCTCATGTGTTAGAAACAGCATTCAGGATAATTTGAATACTTTCAATGTTTGGTGTACCTCAAATGGGCTGCAACTTAACCTGAATAAATGTGAGGTTGTGTCAGTTAACGGACCATCTTAAGTTACTTTAGAGTCAAGAACCGTGTGAAGTAATTAACTGCAAAAAACGCTGACACTATGTCTACAGACAACATGAGCATCCAGGCATCGTGGGAATCGGTAAACTGCAACAAAGTCACGCGGCAAGGCAGGTGACAACATTAGTATAAGTTAGCTTAATTTTAGTTCAAGAAGATTCAATGTAATTCAGTCTTAAGAAGTCATTAATAAAGATTGGACAAGTTCCAATGAAGTAAAAATATATTTTTTTTAAATTCATCTAAAATTAAATTTTAACTTGTCATTCTCTAGGAACCTCAATCAGCTCGGCTTTAATTAGACCTTTGCGGAAACTACTATCCGTCGTGTGGAGTCCGTTACTGACCTTGGTGTGAAGCTAGACAAAAAACTCGATTTCACTCTGCACATAAACTATATCGTGTCTCGGAGTAATTCAGTTCTGGGTTTTGTTAAACGGTGGTCAAGGTACTTTTCTGATCTGATCGACAGACCCTTTTTCACTTATTTTTTTCTTTGGTTAGACCAATTCTCGAGTATGCATCTCAGGTTTGGTCACCTTGCTATGCTGTTCATTCTAGACGCATCGAGTCGTTGCAGCGGAACTTTGTTAGGTTCGCACTAAGGGACCTCCCGTGGAATGATCCATTAAGGCTTCCTCCTTATGAGGATCGCCTCCGATTGCTTAATATGCACTCGTTGGAGGAACGACGTAAAATTGCTGACCTAGTATTTATTCACCAGCTTTTAAACTCTAATATAGATTCTCGCACTCTCGCAGGTTTGATTACTTATAGGCATACCCCGTACAGCTTAAGGAGATTGCCTTTACTACATGTTGTCCATTCTCGGTCTAACTATGGTATGCATTAGCCTATATATCGCATGTGTAGCGCCGTGAATATGTGTCCTATTTTTGACCTGGCTTTTACTAAGGATTTGCTTAAACGATCTCTGTTGTCTGTGCACCCCTGATTGTAGTTTTTGGGTGTGTTTTAGTTTTTTTGTTTACTATTATTTTTTTACATGTTGGTGTGGGAGCCTCATTCACTTCAATATATGTTATATTCTGGTAAATAGGTCAATTGATTCTAGGCTTCTGCCTGTGAAGTGCGCCTTCTGAGTTAAAACTGTTAATTCTATAATATAGTTTCCAATCATCAATATTTTCTTCTATTTTTTGTTTATATTAAAAGAAAATTACTTTTAGTTTCACTGTTATATCACTAATATACTATAAAGAAAAAGTTGATTGTAAAATAGAAATTTTATTTCATGTCTAGTAAACATTGAACCCAAGGTTTGGCTAGAATTTCTAACTGCTCAATTTACCCCATACCCTTGCTCAACTTATCTCACCTATGGGGTACGTTTAGCATCTCTGACTTTCTTCACTTAAACGGCTGTAGCTCTTAAATGCGATTTGTTAGAAATAAATTACAAGCCATTAAGACTTATCGTTGAGGAGCTATGACCGCTCAAGTGAAAAATTGCTCAACTAGCCCCGCACTACCCTACCGCAAGGTGCAGTTCTTTTACTTACTCTCTTTCATTATTTTTTTTAATGATATTTTAACTTTAAATTTCATTCCTCTCCATAGATTCACTGAGTTCACATACACTTGCCACTCTGTAGGGAAATCCCATTGTTACTCTACAGATATTAATCAAAATGATATACTCAATTTATTAAATAGCAGGAATTTGCAGAAAGGTAGTTGAGATGCGAGTTATTTTCTTCTTCTTTTCGAAGTTCTCGAACCAGGATGGAAGTAAGAGCTGGTGCGTTGTCGTGTCATTTACGATTAATTTTTCAAATTGCCAGTTTTGAAATTTTTTTCGTATTATCGTGTTTATTATATACTCATATAAAAACTACTCTAGTACTAACGGTTTTTGTTCTAGAATTGAAAGCAATGTTGTGATAGGCAAGATCTCGTATAACATAGTCCTGATTAATAATAACTGCAAGCGGATCTATAGCGTTTATTTCGAACGCCATTTAGTTGTGTACTTGTATATGTGTAATAATTCATTATGACGGGCCGTTGTCATTTTTATTCACAAAAATTTATAAAAACATAAGGTGAATATGAAATGCCAAGTAAATATTTTTAGAATCCCTCTGCGACTTAGAAGTTGCTTATATACTCCTTAATCATACTTTATTTTATTTGCATCAGTCAAAAGTTCACCTGCCAGAGGGCTACTTTTTACTGGTAAACACCCTACACGAAGTATAATTCGACGTGTATACGTTTAAAATTCTCGATGCTTATCCAGGTATGAAAAACTGTCTTATTTTTTCGAGGGAAATAAAACAATTTTATGTCAAATTTAAACATGAGAGAGATACATAAATTCTCGAAAAAAGAGATTATGTTCCTTACATGACATTACCTGTCAGGTGAAACCAAATGACGTGAAATTTCGCTTCGGAGAATTGTCATAATAGGAGCGCTGTGCTAGAATTCGAAACAAAATAAGCAAATTCACTGCACTCGGGGGTAAAATTGTTACCTATACATTGCAGAAAATTACTTATCCCGCGGGCAAAACATTTTTTCACGACTTAATTAATTCAAAATCAGATTCAATAAAAAGCGCCCATTGTGACTCGTATACGTGGGTAATATGCTGCCATGATGTACATACTTTGAGAACGTGGCTGCCGTGTTTGTAGGGCCCTTAATCAGAACGTTCTTAACATCAGCAAATAACGGCTAACATCTGACTAGTTAAAGCCGACAACAACAGAAGCATAGGAGCTACGACAAAAACAACACCGGTACTAACAGCGACATGGGCTCAATAATGTTGTCAACATATGATTCTGGCGATGTTGTGCTGAGCTTTCATGTTTTATTCATGGCAAATTGTTTTGTATGGAAACAGAGCTTTCATTTTTGTAATATATTACTTTGCTTTTTGCCCCCCGGTCTTGGCGACCCCGTTGCCAAATCATCTTCTTGAAACACAACAACGTTTCGTTCCCTGAAGCCAGCCAGCCGTCTTCTGCTTAGAGATTTTATTTTTCATTTTATCTGACCTCACCCCATTTAACTTCTTTTTTTTCACTTTTCTCTTAATTTATTGATTTGTTTGTTCCTCGTCCTTCACCCCTTTCTCGTATGGCTTTGCAATGTGATCAAAAGAAACAACTTCCTTAATACACAGGGGAATGTAATAAGGCCACGATGATATACTGAGACAAGTGTTTCAACTTTGTTAAAGGACTTTCGACTACAGCTAGAAGTCGTTTTTCTACAGGAGAAAAAGGACTAACATTAAATGTTTTTCTCACTATTAATGGGGAGTGGGTATTGTTATTTGGTTTATGAGGCAATTTGGACTTAATATTTACAAAACGCAAAAGAAAACATTGTAAACAATATAAACTATACAATATCATTAACTTGATGACAAATGAATAGATATAGTAACTTTATAAACTTAAAAGTTCAAAATCTTTAACGATTTTAATCCAAACAGTTGTCTACATTCGGACTTATGGAACAGAGGAGAGATATTCCAACTTTTAAAGCCATAAGCTTTACATTTACGTACAAATATACGGAATTTTTGAACTTCGCGGGCAATTTTTTGTTTTCTTTTTTCTCCTTTTTTTTTAATAGAATTAACCCTTCTTACTCAGAAGGCGCCCTTCGAAGGCAGGAGCCTAGAATCAATTCACTTATTCAGAATATAACAATATATTGAGGTGAAAGAGGCTCCCAAACCAACATGCAAAAAACACAAATAATCGAAACTGGACTACGCAGCCATACAATAATCAGGAGTGCACAGACAACAGAGATCGTTTAAGCGAATCTTTAGTAAGAGGTAGATCGAAAACAATCACGGTTCTACACACGCGATTTATTGGCACATGCATACCATAGTTAGACCGAGAGTGAACGACATTTTAGTAAAGGCAGTCTCCTAAAGCTATACGGGGTCTATAAAAAACCTTACCTGCGAGGGCACGAGAATCCATGTTCCAGTTCAAAAGATGGTGAATAAAGACCAGGTCAGCAACTCTGCGTGATACCTCTAAAGAGTGTATATTAAGCAATCGGAGGCGATTCTCATAAGGAGGAAACTTTAATGGAACATTCCACGGGAGATATCTTAGTGCGAACTTAACAAAGTTCCCTTGACCACCGGTTAACAAAACCCAGAACTGAATTACTCCGAGACACGATATAGTTTCTGTGCAGAGTGAAATCGAGCTTTTCGTCTAGCTATACACCAAGATCAGTAACGGACTGCACGCGATGGATACTCTTATCCACAAAGGTATAATCAAAGACGAGCTGACTGAGATTCCTAGAGAATGACATAACTTCACATTTATCCAGGTTAAGTTGCAGGCTATTTGATCCACACTAAACCCTGAAGGTGTTTAAATCATCCTGAATGCAGGAAGAATCATAACTTTTTCTGACGCAAGAGAAAATCTTCATATCGCTCACATAAGACTTTGGGGTGTTTAATCAGGGGGACAATGTCGTCCATGGCAAGAAGAAACAGCAGCAGGCCAACATGGCTACCCTGAGGTTAAAATAGAATTAATCCTTATAACTCAGAAGGCTCACTTCATAGGCAGAAGCCTAGAATCAATTGACCTATTCGCCAGAATATAACAATATATTGAGGCAAATGAGGCACAAACAACAGAGATCGTTTCAGCAGATCCTTAGTAAAAGTCAGGTCAAATACAGGACACATATTCACTGCTATACACATGCGATTTATAGGCTCATGCATACCATAGTTAGACCGAGAGTGAACAACATGCAGTAAAGGCAGTCTTCTTAAACTATACGGGGTATGCTTATAAGAAACCATACCTGCGAGAGTGCAAGAATCCATGTTCGAGTAGTTCAAAAGCTGGTGAATAAAGACTAGGTGAACAACTCTACGTCGTTCTTCCAACGAGTGCATATTAAGCAATCGGAGGCGATCCACATAAGGAGGAAGCCTAAGTGGATCATTCTATGGAAGGTCTCTTAGTGCGAACCTAGCATAGTTCCGCTGCACCGACTCAATGCGTCTGGAATGAACAGCATAGCAGGGAGACCAAACCTGAGATGCATACTCGAGGATTGGGGTTCCGATCAGAAAACTCCCTTGACCACCCCTTTACATAGCTAAGAACTGAATTACTCTTAGAAACAATGCAGTTAATGTGCAGAGTGAAATCGAGTTTACGGTCAAGCTGCACTCCAAGATCAGTGACGGTCTGCACACGACAGATATTAGTTTCCGCAAAGGAATAATCAAAGACGAGCTGATTTTGGTTCCTAGAGAAAGACATAACTTCACATTTATCCAAGTTAAGCTGCAGACCATTAGATCCACACCAGTTCTTGAAGGTATTTAAATCATCCTGAATGCAGGCGGTATCAAAACTGTTTCTAACGCATGAGAAAATCTTCATATCGTCTGCGTAGATTAAGATTATAGAGTGCTTAATCAGAGGAAAAATGTCGTCAATGGCACGAATAAACAACAACGGCAGAAGATGGCTACCCTGCGGAACGCCAGATGTAGCTCTAACGAAGTATTACGGAAAGATACTCGATATATCCTGTCTTTTAAGTAAGAGAAGATCCAATCGAGCAACAAGGACGGAAAACCCAACTTTTCACGCTTAAACATAATCACAGAGTGAGGAAGTTTATCAAATGCCTTGCTAAAATCGGTGTAGACGCAGTCAGTCTGGAGACCTTGTTGAAAGGCAGAGATTATGTGGTATGTAAATTCAAGCAATTTACTTGTCGTCGATCTACCAGGCAGAAAGCCATGTCGATTAGATGAGATTAACCCCTTACACTGCCCTACAAGCTGTGAATATATAACAGGTTCGAACAACTTGGGTGTGCAGGAAAGCTTTGCGATTGGCCTATAATTTGTTATTATGTTTTTATGCCCCTTTTCATAAACAGGAATTATAAAGGAGCTCTTCATTACGTAGGAGATCTACCGGCCTGAAGAGATTTGTTGAAGATTAGTTATAGTGGAGTGAGTATGGCGTCAGAACGGCATCTCAAGAATGCAGGTGGAACACCATCAGGACCAAAAGAAGAGTCCATGCTAAGTTCCTTGATACGTTCTATAATAATATCACGAGATATAATGGGCAAAGCAATGGAGGGAGCGGGACGATCGTGAATATGATCAAACTCTTCCAGGGAAGGCACAACCGACTCGCTTCTTCTCCAAAATTATCTCGATTCGTTCACCACATGGTGCATGAAAAACTTTCTTGAACTCAATGTCTCCAAATGCCAGTCCATCTCTTATTCCCGCAAGCGTCTTACTATCACCCCGAGAACCTACATGTTAACCAACGTACCAGTCCCTATCGCTACTTCTTTGTGTGACCTAGGAATAATCTGTGATAGTGAACTCAATTTCCATCCCCATATTGATAGTATAATTAACGGAGCTAACTCCGCGCTAGAGTTTGTGAAACGTTGGTCTAGAGAGTTCTTCTATCCTTATGTTTCCAAATCTCTCTATATTTCCTTCGTTGACGTCTCCTCGAATATAGCAGTCAGGTATGGTCACCTACACAAACAACCCACATTAACAGGATCGAATCTGTCCAGCGTAGGTTCATTCGCTTTGCTCTACGGGATCTTCCGTGGATAGACAGATTCAACCTTCGCAATCTTTACCCATCTATACCCATCTATACCAATAATCCACGCAACCTTAGGTTCACTCCCCTTTTCCGACTCGACCGCCATCGCACGAACTACGGTCAACGCGAACCAATTACCAGGATGCTACGAAAAGTCAGATTTTAGTAATAAACGAAACTACTTTTATTAAAAACGAAGTGGGATTACTGAAACGAAGTGGAATTTTTAGAACTTGAATATGACTACGCTTTCAATATAGTACTGAACAAAATATAGTCCAAGTAAGAGAGAAGGCAATAATTACATTATATGGAAAGAAATTTATACTATAACATGAACGAGACCTCAACTTACATACGTCATGTTCTTAGCAAAATTAAATTGCATAATTTTCATAACATTTCGACAAGTACGCCACGTACAATGAAATTGTAATTTTGGTGCTACAACATCACATTTTCAGCTCTAGTGCACGCGTATGTTAATTTAATCAGTTCAAAAACGTCAGATTTTCTTGACAGTCTGCATCAATTTATGACCGTTGAAACCACTTGACGTCTCGACTTCAACTGGTTTCTTCGTTACCTTCTGTGATAAGCGTTACGAATGAGAAACGTTTGTTGCTAGCTGTGTTTGCGTAACCTACACTAGAACTACATCTCAAGTACCGAGTAAATATTTGACAACATCCGATGTTTGCCGCAAATTGATTAAAATTTACATATCCATGAAAGTCAGGACTTGTACTTGCGATAATTCGTGTGGTTCCCGAATGGCAAAGGAAGCAGTAGAGGTTTTGTGGGAGAGAAAGTCAAATTTTGTGAAGGGTGCAGAAAAGCTCCAACTCCAACACCAAGGTATCGTTATGTAATTTAGATAAGCAAAATAATTAACAGCTCCACATCATTGAATGTCATATATTAAAACTATGGCTGATTGAACAGATGGCAAGTATATTGGATCCATACTTGTATGTACTAATTTGCGCTTGGCTTTAATGTTCCAAGAATCCAAAACAAACCCAAAATTTTACAAAACATTTTAAGCAGATCTGAGCGACTCTTGTTATAAATTAGAATATTAAGTTTTTGGCTCTGTTGGAGAAACCACAAGAAGTAAATTTGAGGAAATATAATTCGGGAAGATTTGTAACGCCTGAGGGTGCCTTAAAGTGTTGTTTTTAACCCATCCATATTAGCACTATAGATCGTAATGAACCTCGCTGGTATCAGATTGTTGAGAAACTTTCGAATATTGTTTAGAATCCTAATACTACTGTGCAAATAAAAATTGTTGTTTCACATGGAAGTATTTTCAGTATGCGATTTAACAGTGAAAAATTTACTCGCCCACTTGAAACACATGGAATTTGCTGCCTAGTGTTATTGTTTTTCACTACCTACATAGAAAATAATCGAATAATCATTGCAATATCTTCTACAATGTTGTTAGTTTAAATATCATCAACTAAGAGTGTGGCTTTTCCCGATATAGCAATTTATAGGAGGAGTCGAAAAAAGAATCTATTGGGATAGTCAAGTTATGCTGTAATGGAACAATTACACAGACTTGCCGAAACTTTTAATTTCCCTTTTAATATTAGATTTTTTTTTTGGTAATAAAGTGTGCTGATTTCAAAAATAGTGTTGTTTTTTAAGGTTCCGTCCTTCAAAACGAAAAAAGAAACCCTTATAAGATCAATTCGATGTCCGTCGGCCTGTTTATCAAGACAAACACACGCAAATAAATCAAAACCTATCGAGTACTTCCCGTTGACCTGGAATCATGAAATTTGGCAACAAGCCAGGCCTCACAGCACAAGTGAAGGAAAAAAATCCGAAAATCGTTAATTGGTAGTTATATCACATAAAAAACTGTTACGGAACCCTCGGTGCGCAAGTCAAACTCCTACTGGCCCAAACTCTTTTTCTATCGCATCATTTTTTTTTGATAATCATCAAATAACGGTCAATAAAAAAAATAAATCAAAAAAATCTGGTGTGAAAGAAAAGAACAAACACTATATATAGTGTGCTAGAATTTTGTACGAGGATACATTTCCCCACGTTAACAGGTAGTCCCCCAAAAATGTTTGCCGTTAGCATCAATTTCAGTTTTAAAAAAAGCCCCCCTTTAGCCCCATCGAACTAATTATGGCCGGAATATTAAGAGCGGGGGCGAAACTATTTTATCCGCTAAAAATAATAATTATACTATTATTAGCATCGTCACTAAAGGTACCATTTTCAACAAAATCAACATAAAAAAATTTTGCAAGTACCGTTTTACCCCCCAATTCAGCATCTTAAGTAATGGCCCAAAACTGTTAACGCAGAAAGGAAGCCTATAGTATACTTTAATTTGGTGCGAGAACTCATCTTCCTCGCGTGAACAGGTAGTCCCCCAAAAATATCTTCCGTATGGCATCACTTTCAACAAATTCAACATGAAAAATTTGTGCAAGTACCGATTTACCTCATAATTTAGCATCTATAAGTGATGGACCAAAACTATTAATGCCTATAGTGTACTAGAATTTTGTACCAGGAGTCATCTTCCACGTTAACAGGTAGTTCCCCAAAAAAAATTTGCCGTAAATATAGAATGCAAATGTGACTCAATCCGTATTCCAGCATCGTAAAAGCTTGACCAAACTAATAACGGAAGGGTATTTAATACCACTATCTGAACGCCTTTAATGGCTTCGCAGAAGGGTCTTTTTGCAAAGAATGGTGTGTCCACTTTATCTGTCTGTCACTTTATTACCTAAAAAAAACATTAAAACTAAAAGTTTATTTGTATATAAATTTCCGATGAGCCATTTCTTACACACGTGATAGTTGTAGTATTGAATTTTTGCAGCGTACACTAGATGAATACTCAGGTAGGTGGATAGGGGTGGTCGTCCAACAAAGGACACACTTAGGCCTCGAAGAGGCTCGTTGTAATGCCACAGAAGTAAGATGCAATACAACTCCTCAGTGAAACCATCTGGACCCGTCGATGACACGAAGGAGATCTCTTATCTCAGTCGTCTCGAAATCGCAGAGACTATCCAAATATCCGATTGTACAGAAGAGCGCTGTGGACCTATTGCCCTTTCGGGGTATCTATATTGAGAGCTGGTACTTGATATTATGTCTGCAAATTCCAAGGCTATTGGCCCCGACTCTTTACCGACTAGCTTTATCAAACTATTATTTCCTCTAATCGACAGGTACATCCTGCATATCATGAACACTTGTTTGACCACATCCACTTTCCCTAATACTTGGAAAACTGCTACCGGCCTGCCAATCCCCAAGAAAGCCAAAGAAACTGTTCCTAGCGACTTTCGCCCAATCAGTATTTTGTCTTTCTTATCTAAGGTTCGCTACCGAGAGGTAGGAGGTCTCCTGGGGCAGAGGGGAGCCCTACGGGCATAGGAAAAAGGGTCTAGCCCGAAGTAATGTGATAAACGGTTCCAGGCTAGTCCTAAGAAGAAAAGAGGGGGTGTTTTAGCCCGCAGTCTGGATGTAAGTCTGGGAGTCGGGCAATGGACTCCGGTTCGTGCGTAAATGCATTTCACCTCCCTTCCCCACGAAAAAAAATGTTCTTGAGAAGTTCTTGTGTAGGCAGATTTTGATTTGGGTGGAATCAACTGACTTACTGACACCCTGGCAGTCCGGCTTTCTTACTGCTTGAATTTTTAAAGGCTTTCGACTCTATTGACAATAATATCCTTCTCCACAAACTTGCCGTCAAGAGCAAGTTAAATTAGTTGAAAATTGTTTGGGTAAAATGCCAGTTCTTTCCGGTATTCCTCAGGGTTCCGTGCTTGGTCCTTTATGGTTCAGCCTCTTTATAAATGACATACAGATAGATACCTATTGGGCACACATTAATGACGACCTAAATAAAATATGTGATTGGTCTGTGGGTAACTGCTTTTTGCTTAAACCTGCCAAATCGCAGCGCATTGTCTTTTATAATGGCACACTGGCAGGTATTGAAATTCGTCCTGTTTCTCTGAACGGCTTTATCCTTCCAGTTCATAGAAAGGTTACTAATCTGGGAATAGTGCTAAAGTTCGAAATAAAGTGCTATGATAATATCAGCTTAATGCTTGGTAAGGCGTATGCTGGGGTAAGAAGGTTATGGCTGTCGGCGAGTATTCTGAGTACTCGAATTAGGTTGAGGTTGGTAAAGGTGTTGATAATGCCCATTTTCAATGTTGGGTTTTCAATTTATCCCAGATTAGATAGTACCTGTGCTCGTAAAGTACAGGTGGCCTTCAATGACTGCACATGTTTTATTTTTGGACTTCGCCAATTTGACCATGTTTCCTAATATAGTTTGGTGTTCCTACGCTGTTCTCTGGATACATACGTAATGCGCAGATTAATGATTTTTCTTTTTGGGATACTGATGATGATACCCCAGTGTATCTTAGAAAAATTTTCATGTTTATGATATCGCAACGCAACCGTAATATCTTGATTCCTCGATTCAATAGGTCAATTATGGAGGGTTTTTTCACTGTCCAGGCTGCCCGATTATGGAATAGTGTTCCTACCAACACAGAGTGCTTATACGGTCAATACATTCAAGACACTTATTGGTGATCATATATTTTAAGGTTAAACTTCTGTTCTACGACGCGTTATCATCTTTGCAGTACATATTTTTATAGCTTAGTTTTTAGATATAAATTAATTAATTTTTTATCTATTACTTTTGTTTATCTATGATTTTTATCTCGTTCTCTTTTGATGGTTGAAATTGTATGATCTTTTCATCGATAGCTCCAACATTTGTATGGTAGTGCTTATAAAAGATTTGTAAATCTTGTGTACTTTTTCCTTGAATAAAGTATTGTATTGTATTATAAAAATAATCACCTAAAAAGGTCTTCTGCGTGCTTACCAAGGCAGAGCACGATCAGGAAGTACATTATATGAAACCATACATTAGATCTAATATAATAAAACTTTTATGTATGAAATTTATAATATACCCAATGAAATCATATATAGTATGAGCACACACTTTCTTGTTTTTGCATAAATTGTGTTTGGGTGCTTTTTGTTTTGTTACGTAGTTATAAATCGCAAAACCTATCAACAGCATAACATCTCCCATATGTCAATTTTACAATTTACTTTGACGCCAGATCCCAGTCAGGATATCTGAGTACTGCTCTGTACTTGAAGTCGTCGGAGGCCAGCCATCACCAGGACCACAACGACCAGAGGCAATCGGAGCCCAGCAGACCAGACCTAGCCGACCTATCAGGCGCCAGAGGAACCAGCAGCCAAGACAAAGGTAATTGGGAGTTTCTTGTATAAAAGCAAGGCCGACTTAGTGCATTTGGCAGTTGCAGTCCATTGGTCGACCGGATCACCCTCCTCCGCTCTCTATTGCCTCTGGCTGCCCTGTTTCTCCGGTTTTGGGTGGTCCCTCATCTCCCTCTGTTGATCTCCTCCCAGTCTTGCGATATCTCTGTGGTCCCCGAGGCTCTTTAGCAGAATATGGCTTTTCGCCCTTCAGGCGATTTGGCTGACGTCGAACCAACTGATGGCATTTTGGCTATTCGTTCCACGGGGGTTGCTGCTGACTCTATGCAGACTTTGTCGACGCGTACTTTGTCTTCTAGGACGGTTATCCTCAGACCAGCCAGACGACCCAAAGACAGTTTCGTATCCAGGGTGCACCCCGATATATCTGAGCGCGACGTCGTTGACCACATCTCCACACTTACGTGTATTCCTGTTGGCATGATCGCTTGCCGGAGAATCAGTCCGGCCAAGGTGAGCACGCTTTCTGGGCCTCTTTTAAGGTCTTTGTTCCAGACAACTCCTTTCCGGCGATTATCTAATCCAAAAAACTTGTCAGCGAGGTCTCCTTCTACTATGCCAACGTGACCGGGTTGCGCTCCAAAACCTCCGGGGTGAAACGCGTCAAGATTTGTCAAGTTGCCCTCGCTGCACGAATCTGACTCACCCCCCCTCCCCCATTATCACCAAATCGACACTGAGCCTAACATTTTGAAAAAAAAATACAGAAAACAAAAAACATGGTAAATCTAAATCTCTCAAGATTGTGCGTAAAAACTTACATTTGCAGTTGGAATGTATGGGAGAACACGTTTTTTAACTATAATGTTAGGTTTGTTCGTCGGATAGATTATTGGTACTACTCGTTCGAATTAACTAGTCAAGGCATCTGTCACTCCTCGTACCTACCGTGCTAACTACCTATAGCTCGATGATCTGTCAAGTGTTGTGGGGGTCACAAATCAAAAAATGAAATATCCTTCTATCACTCGGTCTTAGTCCACGTATTCAAAAATATCCGACAGGACAGAATTCTATAACAATAGACAATATATTCAGAAATTTCCCTCTTCAATCTGGTACCATACATACTTTTTTTAGTTACCACAAACAAATATGGGTCAGATTTAAAAAAACATGGTAGATAAAATATTCATCGCACGGAACCCTCTCCACGCGAGTTCAACTCGCAGTTGTCCGGTTTATTTTTAAAGTCTTCCAAATAATTTTAAAATTTAATTAGAAACTTTGCATTTGAAACAGCAGCTTTAAGAAAAGTGAAAAAAATTTAATGGTCGACCAATGCTGCCATCTATGGAGAACGTTACAAAATATCAATTTTACTCTAATATATTTCTATAGCCAAGGGATGGTGTTGGACTTTTTATCATTTTGCAAATGTTGTAATTAGCTTACAAGTTTAATATGCTAAGTCAATCAACGAAATTAAATAATACAAAAGAAAATTAATTAGGATGGGGTGAAGTGTATTCAGAACACTACAAATAGTCCTTAAGATGTCCAAGAGTCCCTGAGTAATTTTTCTGTCCTGATGAGGCGATTAATTTTAAATGTTTCCTTTATCAATTTCGCACAGAATTTTTTTTCGTCCCTTAAAATCAACAGCAATTTCCTGTTCCGTTGTCTCAAAACGGAAATCAAATTTTCGCCCGTAAATAACATTTAAACCCTTCTGTGAAAAAAGGGTGGATCTATTCAACTAATTAAAAATTCCATCACATAGACTAGAAACAAAATGCTAAGGGTGTTCGTACTTCAGGCCATGACCGACGTACCCACCAGGAAGCCAAGCGCAAATATCAATCAAATGGCAGAAACTGTGAACTGTCCTGCCCAAAATGAAAAAAAATAATGTATAAAAAGACAATGTGATAAAACTGAGAAAAAGTGCCCAATGGAAAAGCCATCTGCTTTCTGGTAAAGTGAGGACACTTTTACGCCTATTTGGTATTTATTTATTTAGGATAAGTCGGGCGAAATTCACCCATTTCAGTATGATCGGATTGGCACTGCAGATTACATTTCTGGGAAGGCTTACTAAGGATTTACATTTCACAAAATATTTCTTCGATTTGATTTTATTGTAGCCATTTTTAATTCCAGCTTCAGTCAAGCCTTACAAAGTAAAATAAAATCCTTCGATGAGGAATGGAAATTTATTGAATTCTCAAGACTTTTCTGATTTATAGCTCAGTGCGTTGTACTTAATTGGCAGAGTTACAAACAATTTTGTCATATTAAATTGTGCTTTACTACTATGAATTTGTTCTGTGCAAAAATAACTCAAATGGAAGCCACGCACTCTAGCTGCAAACTCTTTGTGGGAGAGGACTGATTTTACACCCCACTAGTAAAAAGGAACAGAAAGGATGATTTTGGAAAAATAATTAAAATAATTTTGAACGTCAAAGAGGCTATGGGTTTTGGCTTGATGCGCCCATAAAGCCATTTTAGGCCTTAGGTCTCACAGCTTAATATGAATTTGTAAAACTGAAAAACAGCCGTTTTTGGCCCTAAAACATGAAAAAAAACACATTCTTTTTTTAAATGACGACTGTTTTGCGGAATTTTTAAATTTTAAAAATTCCGTCCGTCAAACGATATCCAAGGGGATAATAAAACTAAATCTTTGTCGATTTTTTGTTAAGACGACTTTCACGCGCTGAATCGTATCAACCGTTTTGATGTGAACTTTTCGTAAGGGGTACTTTAAGGTCGAACAAAGGTCTAACCAGAAACACTAAAAAATTTCAAAGATTTTGGCTAATGCCCCCTCCCCCGGAACCACATTAATTGTTATCGTCGTATCAGTGGGGCAACATATTCTACACAACAAAAGAAGAATCATCCAAATCGGTCCACACGTTACGAAGTTAGAGTACTCCTCCCCACACCTTTACACCAAAATTTTTTTCATTATGAGCAATGGAGTATCATCGTGTATACATCCAAAACGGGATTATCCAAATCAGTCTACACATTACGCAGTTAGGTTTCACCCCTTACCCCCATCCCCAACCCACCAACATTCTTTTTTAATAGTACCAATCGGGGAACATACTCTACCCAACAAAAATAATCATTAAAACGGTCTACACGAAGTTATACTACCCACCCCTCCCCCTGCATCACGACACGATCATAGGTCTACATTCTTTTCATTATTAGCAATTGAGGATTATACTCTATCCAACAAAAAAAGAATTATCTAAATCGGCTAATGCATTACGAAGTGATGTTTCATCCCCGCCCCCACCCCTCCAAATATTTTATTTCACATACTCTACCCAACAAAAAGAGAATCATCCAAATCAGTCCACGCGTTATATAGTTAGACTACCCCTTCCCACCCCACCCTACCCAAGGAATAAATTTATATCATACTCTATACAACAGAAAAAGAATCATCCAAATCGGACCACGCATTACAAGGTAGGTTTTAACCCCCCACCCGACCTAAAATTTTTTTGATACCAATCTGGGAACATACCCTACTCAACAAAAAAAGAATCATCGAATTCGGTCTACGCGTTACAAAATTTTGCCCGGTCATACATAAAAAGAAAACCTATCGAACTTCAAACGTTTTTGTATATGGGAAGTCAATTACAAAAAACAAAGAGGTTCTAAGTTCGATGCGAATGTTTTTTTTATTTTTTTACGTCTAACCGGACATAATTTCGTAACGCGTTGACCGATTTGTATGCTTCTTTTTTTCTTGTACCACCACGATCTGGGGGTGGGGTTGGCGACTTCGTAACGAGTGAACCGATTTGAATGATGCTTCTGCTGTTGGGTAGAGCATGTTCCCCGATTGGTACAACGAGAAAAAACTTTTTTTTGGGGAAGGAGTAAGGAGTAGTGGTTGAACCTAACTTTGTAATGCATGAATCGATTCGGACGATTATTTTTTTTATTGCCTGGAGTATGATTCTCCATTCTAATATGAGATAGAATTTGTTCCACTGGCGCGGAAGTGGAGGAGGAGGTGAAACCTAACTTTATAAAACTTGAACCCACTTTGACAATTCTTCTTTGTTGTCTAGAGTATGCTTCTAACATGTCAAACAAATTTTTGGTGGGGTAGGGTTGGAGAGTAGCGGCGGAACGCGTGGACCGATTTGGATGATTCTTTGTTTGTTGCAAAGAGTCTACCTCCCCATTGCTTATATCAGATAAAACTTGGTTCTAACACGGTGGAGCGCTGGGGGGCGAAACCTAACTTCGTAATGCGTAGAGCGATTTGAAAAACCGACTTCCCAAAAACAAAGAGGCTCTAAGTTCGACGGTTATTTTTTTAATATCACAGGGCGTAATTTTATAACGCTTTGACCGATTGTTGTGATTCTTTTTTTGTTGGGTATAGTATGCTTCCCTATTGGTACCACGATAAAAGCTTTTTTGGTGGGGTCTGGGTAGGGGAGCACCTAACTTTGTAACGCGTTGACCGATTTGGATGGTTTTTTTTCTGTTGAATAGAGCGTGATCCCGCATTGCTAATAGGAAAAAAAATTTGGACCGATTGTTAGGGTAGAAGGAGAGGTAGTCTAACTTCGTAAAACGTGAACCGATTTGGATGATCCTTTTTCTGTTGGGAAGTGTATATTCCCCGATTGGTACAGACAGAAAAGCATTCTTGGGGGGGGGGGGGGGATTTGGACAAGGGTGGGGGAGGCGGAAGGGAAATTTAACTTCGTAACGCGAGGACCAATTTAGACGATTGGTTTTTTTTGGGCAGAGAGTGTTGCCCGAAAGGTGCCACGAAAAACACTATTTGGTGGGGTTGTGGTGGGGAGAGAGATTGAACCGAACTTTGTAACGAATAGACCGATTTGGATGATTCCTTCTGTAATATGTTCGCCCATTAGTACCGCGATAAAAATGTTTGAGGTGGGTGGGTGATGGGAAAAAGTGCAGCACTGGACTCCTTAACGCGTAGACTGATTTGGATGATTCCTTTCTTGTTTTGTAGAATATGATCCCCCGTTACTCTTATGAGGGAACAATTTTAATTTTAATTTAAGTGGGAAAATGGTAAGGCTAACCTCGTAACACGTGGACCAATTTTTGTGATGTATAGAGTATTTTCCTCCATTGGTACCGCGACAACAATTTATAGGGTATTGTGTGGGGATTTTGACGATTCTCTATTGTTCTATAGAGGCCGTTGGCGTACTAGCGCCTTCGTAAGAATTTTGTATCTTGTGTGAGGGTATGAAAAGGTGGCTAGAATTAACTTCGGAATATGTTTCCAAATATGGAATTTCCGGATTTGGATGATTATATTTCCTTTTTTTATAGTGCAGGACCTCTGCAAATATGGAAATTGCTTTGCTATACGAGCAGTATCTTTCGAGTAGTATATCTGAAGACACTAAAAAGTGAGAAATAGAATAGTTTCTTAAAAAAGAAAGTTGAACCGACTCCACAAAAAGAGCTATAAAGCATAAAATAATTTTTCATTTTATATTTATTACAACATTTTGAAGTCGGTGTAAATTAAACAAACAAAACAACTACCCAACCACAGTTGAAGGTAATACATAATATTACCTGAACGTTTCAGCTCACGGGATCATAAGGAAGGAGAATTAAACGTTGTTGTTTTGTATGTTTAATTTGCATCATCTTCGAAATTTAATAGATTTAAAATGAAAGATTATTTTAAGTTTTAAGCGCTTTTTGTGAAGTCAACTTTTTTTTAAAACTTTTATTGTTTTCAAAGAGACTGAAAATTAAGCGAATTCCTCAAGACTAGCTATGACATCTGAATTCAATTAAATTATTTTATTTGATCTGGTGATATCCTTGACGAGGGTAAACATATTTCATCCTTAAAAAAGTGAAGGAGTGGTACATTTCTCCTCGTTTCTTTTAAATGCGCCAGAAATATTTTATGTCGTCGGTGGAGTAAGTGAAAACGTATCGGTCTACCAATCCGGAGGTCCCAGGTTCGAATCCCATCCATGGTGACCCATGGATGTTTTCTGCTGACAACAGATTACGAAATAACAGCCATGGGATGGGAGAGAAAATTGCAGTAATTTGGAATCTACTTTAAATTGTAGGATCACTAACAATCGCTGTCTGGAATCGGGTGAAGTTATTCATCTTATTTTCTGAATACAATTCCGAACATTTCGCTAAATAAACAGAAATACGCTTTGAACTGAAAACCTCCATCCTTTTTTTCCATTTGCAACGTTTTAAACACAATGTAAAATTTGTCCCTGACCGTCTAAAGGACTTTAACCAAACACGACCAATTTAGTCTGACATTAAACTATTAATCTTTAAAAGCTATCGCGAAAAAAAACCTCATAAATAAATTGCACAGAAAAATCAACCGAAAGTTAAAGGACATTTGAGTCTGTTGATTTTTTTGCTGACTCACGAGTGCTGGGAACAAATTAAGTGGCCACATGTGATCACAGTACAATAGTCGAATTAATTACGACCAAATTCAGGATTTGTTGTTCCAAAATTATCGTCATTTGTCACAATTTGACATTGCTGGGGCGAGCATTATCGCACTTGTTTATAATTCAATCTGGAGTAGCCTGATTATTGTGCAGTTTTAGTTCCTTTTATTTCACCTGGACGAGGAATATTTCGTTGAATGTGTTTCGGTCAAACTTTTATTTCTTCTACACTGCAGTGTTTTCGACAACCAGGTAGGTAGTAGTGTTATAAAGTGCATAATTGCGTGCTTTGCAGCAAAGAAATGCTTTATTACGTGCTACTTGTGGTGCTCGCAAACCGTTTCCTACCTATGCTTATTTCAACTGCAAAATTTTCTTGAACCTGTGATTAATAGATTCGTACAAGAGTTTGGATTTGAAACAATTTGAAAACTTTCCAAGAAATAGAACAAGACAACTATCCTTATTTCCACCTCAGTCATTTTCTGTATTGATCGATTTTTACTTGGAACTTGGTAATTACCCTTAAATTAAGTAAAGAGAAAGATGTAAAGTAAAGTTATGTGCAAATAGGTCCCATTACCATGGAAAGTATAATACATCAGTTAAGGAGCTTATCAATACAAAGTCGTCACGCGTAATAAAAGACAATGTACTTAATTTGAATGTCACGAAACTGATACTGATAAAACCTGTCACTTATCCTGTCTAAAATTATTTACCCTTCCTTGAGAGAATTTAATTAGGTAAAAAACTTTTAGAAAAAAATTGTTACAAAAGCTTTAACTAACTAAAGGAGGGCCATTAAAGTGGAGATAATTGCCTAATTTGACTACTGGATAAAATAAGCTAAAAGAGTCTCAGACGTCTACACGCTTAATTGATTTGCCCTGGAGTGGACTAGACAAAATTAATTAGCAATACCCTGGTCTAGGTAAATTCATTTATTCCACTTAAATGTGAAATACCGGAAATATTGGTAAAGTCGAAAGCATTTAGACCAATAAAATAGTTTTAAAAAAAAACCATTAAATAAGTCGGTGCAGATCAAACAAACCAAACAACTACAACAAAAGTATTTAATTGTCCTTCCGTATAATCCCATGAGCTGAAACGTTCATGTATTATCTTCAATTGCGGTTCTGTAGTTGTTTTATATGTTTAATTTTCACCGACATCAAAATGTCGTAATAGATTTAAAATTAAAAATTATTTTATGCTTTTTAGCGCTTTTTGTGAAGTCGGTTCAACTTTTTTTTTTAAAGACTATTTTATTTTTCACTTTTTAGTGTCTTTAACTCTACATGTGCAACGAAAAAATAACCATCCAAATCGGTCCACGTATTATAAAGTTAGGTTCAACCCCCTACCCCATCTCCATCCCACAAAAATTTTTTTTCTCGTGATATCAATCAAGTAACATACTCTACCGAACAGAAAAAGAATAATCGAAATCCGGCCACGCGTTACGAAGTTAGGCTACTCCTCCCCTCCCCCTTCCCAACCCCCACCATAGGAACAAATTATTCCCCTATTAGCAATGGGGGATCACACTTTATACAACAGCAAAAGAACCATCCAAATCGGTCCACGCGTTACAAAGTTAGGTTCCACCCCCACCCCCACCACAACAACATTTTTTTCTTGTGGTATCAACGAGGAAATATACTCTAAAAACAGAAAAAGAATTATCCAAATCGATAAACGCGTTTCGAAGTTAGACTACCCCTCCCTCTCCCCCACCCCCACTATATGATCATTTATTATTGGGGGATCACACTCTATACAACAGCAAAAGAACCATCAAAATCGGTCCACGAGTTACAAAGTTAGGTTCCACCCACACCCCACCGTGATATTAACCAGGGAATGTAACTTTTAAACTGTAAAATAGCTGGAACTTGAAATTTGGCATGTACTTCAAGATCGATATCAGCTGACGGTTGATATGTCAGAAATATTTAATTGTAATATCTTTCGAGGATTGAGCTTGAAAGGTTTGAATGTAAGATAAATTTCACATGTTATTTTCATTAACAATGTTCATTATAGGGAATTTTGAGGTCGAAAAAAGAATAGCGAAAAATGCTCGAAATAGCAGTTTTCAAAAAAAACTGACCTTAACTGAACCATTATGATGTCCAAACCGAGGCCCTCTTGGCCGATTGGACGGAGAGATGCTTTTGGATTAGGGCGAATGGAGCTCAAGGGGTCGTTGAGGTTGCCTATAGAGGTAAACGGAGTCCAAGTGAAGTTGGGACCATGTCCGACTCTTTCTCGTCGCCGGAGGGAGGTGCTGGGGTCGTCTGCACTTCTGCGGTGGCACTCACCTAAATTCTCTTACTGGGACCTGATATTCCGACGAGTCGTTCTTATCAGTAATGGAGTGCCAGTGCCAATTCCGTTGCTCTGGTCAAAACTCCCGACAGGTCGAAGATCCGCAGTGTGGCTCGAAGTGGCTCGGTTTGGACCAAGCTCTGTCATTTGCTTTCGACACGCGGTACTCCCGAATGATGCAAAATTAAACCTCCTAAAGCACAACACCTCAGGATTCGAAAAACGCTTACTCTCAAACACTTTTAATGCAGCTGAAATTTAGTGGACACCTAAAAAATCACAAATTTTCAAAAACAAATCAGAAGATGCGGCCTACTACGGAAACAGTGAAGATTTATACAAGACTACCGAAAAACAGGCAGTAAAGACTCTTATAACTGAAGTAAGAGATACTAATAAATCCGCTCTCTTCACGGGGCAACATCATCTGCGGAGGTAGAGAGAATATTTTGTTCAAATCCTAAACAACACCTTTAGACCGTCGAATACCTCTTCACACAAACCTGAACACCTGCCTGCTGCGGCCAACATTAACATCGGAACTCCGACAAGATTGAAGTTATAAGACGCAATTAAGTCGATAGACCTCGATAAGGACCCAGCAATTGATAAAATACTAGTGGAACTACTTAAGGCGGATCCCATTGCTGAGGCTGATATTCTTCTCCCCGTCATCCAGGAGTGTTCTTGTTATCGAGCAGAAAAGTGCAGGACTTAAAATCAATGCTGGTAAAACCAAACATAAGTTTGAAGAGCAGCAAAAAGAACAAGTGATGTACAGGCTGGCGCAATAACAACATCTCAAGTCGCACAAATATCCGGATCTGTGAATCGCACATAAAATTTGTTCTGTTGGACGGCTGTCCAACCTGGAAAGTGACCTGTCAAATATTATCTAAGCTACAAACCTGTGTCAGCTGGTGTCTCCCTCGCAACCCTTACATACTCTGTCCGGAGGTCATTCCCAACGAAAGTCTACACAGACTTACAGGCCAAGACGGGGAAGATACCAGTATTTGCAGGCGAAAGTGGCACTATCACACACACTAAGAAAAGAGCCAAATAACATCGCGCAACCTGCTCTAAGCTGGAACCCGCACGGGACTCAGTCAGGGAAGACGCCGAATTGGACGATCGCGCAAAGATCCGTTGGAAATGAAGATACCTAGATTACAGTTGAAGGCTTTGGTGCATAACCGGACCAGGTTGAGAGTCGTTGTAGTAGATGCCCTATGCCTCACAAGAGGTTAAGGATACTAAATAGGGAACGAGTTCTTCCAGTGGTCTGAGGCTTGAAAATTTTTAAAAAATATCCGTCATCTAACTGGTGTTTGCGTGTAGTATATAATTTTATGAATTAAAAAGTACAAGTACGATTCCAAAAATCAGGTAAGTATTTTTATTTTAAGTCATCGGTAGCGTAGAAAAAAATGTTTGCATGAAAATTCGGATCGCTGTGATTAAAAACTACTGAAGATTGTATGGAAATAGCTAATGAGTCAGAATCCACCTTCAGTTGCAGGTCTTTCCATCTCATCGCATTGGGTAGAGACTTTTACTTATACTTCAAGTCAAAAAAGAAATTGTATGAAACAAATATTATGTAGCGAAGCCTGTTGGCAAATTTTCCTGAGTGTATCTTTGTTCAAGATGGCCTTCCTTCCCACTATTTCAGTTGGTATCCTGAGGTTTGTTGACAGAGAAAACATTCCGTATTTCGCCCTTATATGGCCTTCGGCGTCAATTGAGTAATAGATAACGTATTGGGCATACCCTACCAGCGGCGACAAATGGTTATTTCCTACTAAAAACAGATTACTCAAAAAGAAATATCATTAGAAGTTGCAGAGTAATGTCGGTGGTTCGGAATTCAATTCAAATTATGGAATAACGCATTTTTTTATACAACGTGGCCAAAGCCTAGGGGACTACCTTTGGATGCGTTAGCATGGTTTTGGTCGGAAGGAATTAGTGTAAAGGAATTGAGGAAACTTGAATGTCTTGTTTGCATTGCTGCAAGCTAGACAACAGCCCAGAGACGCAGTGGATTATTTTAATTTCTTAATAAAAAGTCAGGGGGAGACCTGGTCTCGAACCTGGGACCCATGGCATGGTGGTCGTGCCGCTCAATTGATCCAACTCCGTCTCCATCGTGAAGGTTAAAGAGAAATTTAAAAAAAAACTGGATGTAAGCGCCCTTATACATGAAAGAGGAGAGTAGAGTAGATAGAGTAGAATAAAGTAGAGAGTAATATTATGAGTCTAATTCAACTCTTCTCAATTATAGCTTTATTAATGAGTAACTCATTACAAATAATCTGAAATACATATCAATTAGACGAAACATGCTACATCACTTGTACACACCTTCGATGACATAAATTGCCTGCCAAAGAAAATTAAGACATGTTTTGATTGATGTTGTTAGCAAACTGTGGTTGCCCA
Source organism: Leptarthrus brevirostris (assembly GCA_964036015.1). Lineage (NCBI taxonomy): Eukaryota > Metazoa > Arthropoda > Insecta > Diptera > Asilidae > Leptarthrus > Leptarthrus brevirostris. Next base: position 21,367,114 of record OZ038371.1, read on the forward strand.
GGAAATTGATTTACAAAAACTTAAGCACAAGTTCCCTTGTTTTACCACCTCGTCCTGGTAACTTGATGAACTTCCTCTAATTTCTTGTCAAAACTCCTGACTATCCTAGCCAAACCGCCCACAAGAACATTACAAGTTTACTTTTCGTGAAGAACATGAGCAATCTAAGATTTATTTTTCCTGCAAACAAATTCCCAATTTCCTTTCTCTTTCTCTCGGCTTGAAGACGTTGAGAGTAAACAAGAAGTTAATTAACCTTGCTATGTCTGATTCCATGTAATTAGTAATTTTGGTTTGATTGTAATCTCCCACGGCTGTAACCCACTCATTAACGGTTAGTAACCGAAAAGAGCCAGCAAGGATGAAAAAACAAATCGCCTTTAAATGATTTTAAGTAAACAGCCTCCAAGAATATAAGCTTAAGAGCATCTTGGGCAAATAAAATGTCGACGACTGTGGTTGATTGCCAAGAATCTGTTTGAATTATGAGAAAAACGTCGTCGACGTGGGCAAGTTGGTGAAACTCCGCTCTCAATTAAATGAAGGAACCAACCGAACTGAAATCGATAAAACAAAAAGAGCACAACGAAAGCAACCTTCTTGAAAAAACACCTAAAAATGAGCAAAACCTGAATATTTTGTGGCATCACTGACCTTAGGGTAGACCCTGAGAATTCTATAGAACAGGGAACAGGATCAATATTTCATAACAGATGGCTGTATCGGATTGGCCCCCTAAATTGAAAGAAATTATTATTGTTATGAAATCAGATAGGTACATAATTACCAATTTGTTCGAGAAAGATTTTTATCGGCTAACAATAAAGTCATAGGTCTCCTGTCGTTCGAAAGATGTGGACTTTTTATGTGGATACATTCCCCTGGGGAAAAACTTGACCGTTCTTACTCAGTTAGTAAGAAAGTTTGTCACCTAACGACATTATTGACTATTTAGCAATTAAACAGAATATGATTTTACTTATTAAATGTTTCAACCCTTCCTTGGAGTCTAATGAATTCCATTTCTTATTGGTGTAGGCCGAACCTGAAAACAAACTTTTAATTTATTCATTAATTTTGTTTTATGAAAGTTAAAGTATTTGAGAAAAATTTCGTTTAATTTTCTAATGAAATTAAAAATTCTTTTCGTAATCGTTAATTAATTAAGGTTAATTTGCACAAAGCCCGACCAACAATCAAATTTCATGAATTTTTCCTCAACAAAATGAAATACATTGAAAAACAATTTAAATGTTTTGTGGTGTTTTTTATCAGGCAGATAAGCGGGACTGGAGAGGGAAATTTTAAGTGTCAGATATTTTAATTAAAATTAATTAGTCATTTATGTTGTTGCTTCTGGTTAAATTTTATCCAGTGATTAAAAAGCGTCAGCTTTTTGTCGTGGTTATGGTGTAAAATAAGCTTACCGCTCCACGTAAAATATATAATCGGTAATTGAAGTTCCGTTCAGGGAATTTATTTTATGTGGTGGAAACGCTATGAAATTTAATATAAAATGAAGAAAATTTCTGGTAAAAAGCATCATCAATCAACTGTTTCCACTTCAGATCCATTATCGTTTTTCTATCGTATGAAATTGGTTTATTTTTTCATGAAAATTAATTTTCTCGAAACAACATATGGTTTGCGTATAATTTCGCTTTCAAGTGAATTAAATAAAATTTATTTTTTTCCTCCTGATATTTCATTGTTTTGCTACGTTCCCAATGAACGCTACGATGCTTGCCAAGTACGAGGTGGTGGTGTTACGATAGGTAGATTAGCCTAAAAGGAAAATGTTAGGGCGCCACGTGGTTTTCCAACTGGTGAGGGTAAACCATGAAATACATCAAAAACATGGAACGCCAAATTTTGTAAGGAATGAAGCATTATACAGGGTGTTTCCGATCTGACTTGCCAAAATGAGTGGGGTGCCAGATCTCAACTCGACAAATAAAAAATGTTATGGCAGGGGGCAGGAAAATCTCAACCGATTGGGAGTTACAGGGTGATCTATAAATTTCAGATTTTCATGGTTTGCACATTACTCTTTAATTTTTATTTCTTGATCTATCCAACATAGCCACATCCAACAAACGCTAAAAAACAACTATCCACAACTATCCTAATGACCTTTCCAAATATGTCAACACTTCTAATCTAACTTCTACCATTGCATGTACTTCACGTCACTTCCAAAAGTGAAGAAAATGGTTTGCAATTACCAATTACATATTACAATTAGTTCAGCATTTTTCAAAATTTTCTCCGAAATTCATGTAATAAGCATCCATTTTTTTACTCTTATTGGATTGCCCATCTTATTACCTTTCCAAAAATATGCAACATGTGCACGTAGAGAAAATACGTAGAAAGCCTATCGGAGAGTAATATAAAAATCAACAAATTAAAGAAATTAAACTCAAATTAATTCCAAAATGCTATTTAATGAAATTAAAAATAATTACAATTAATCTTGATAAGTAGTAAAAGCAGTTAAACATGTCCCTATTTAAGGCGTATTGCATCCAGCCTCTCCCGTATTTTCGTCGCCGCATTCCCCATTCTGCTATCTAAATCCTCCCTAAGTTTATAAGGACTTGAATAGACTTCATCCTGAATTGTTCCTTATAAGAAAAAGTCCAATGGAGTAAGGTCTGGAGATCTAGCCGGCCAAGGAATCGGTGCACCTCGTCCAATCCAGCGGTTAGGAAATTTTTCACTTAGTATTTCCTTCACAATGTTAGCCGTATGTGCTGGTACGCCATCGTGTTGATGAAATCCATAGGGTTATCCTCTATTACAGTAGATCTGGCAGTGAATTGTCCAAAAAGTCTTCATAAATTTCACTATTAATCACTTGCGGCAAAATGGATGGTCCAACCAAATGATGCTGATACCAGACCAAACATTAGAGATGGGAACCGAATCGAAAAGTATCGATACTTGGCATTGCAATATATCCGCATCTTTCGGTACTTAGATACAAATATACCGTTGAAGAAGTATCGATACTCAAAAGTATTGGAACCATATGGATAAAAAATTAAAAAAATTATATATGGTGTAGAAATTGCATAGAAATTACAATTATTATCTGTCTGAGTTCTGGCGATTTCTCGAATGTGTAGGATAACATCGATCAATGCAGGGGGCTTGAGTGCACCCGCTAGACTACACAGTATTTTCGAAGACATAAAACAATGGAACACGGACGTTGCACTTATACAGGAGACAAATTTTACACAAGCCACATTTACACGTCTAGAACAAAATTCAAATCTACACAAGGGTTACACAGTTTTTGCCACAGAAACACCCCGTAGAGATTCCGGTGTGGCAATTGCTGTGTCCCACCGCTTTACACTGATGTCTCCTGTATACACAGACATCTTCCCAGGTTTCGCGTCTTCCTTGGATTTCGTCTTAGGGGACAAAACGCTAAGGGTAGTAAACGTGTACCTGCCGCATGACAAGGATACTGCAAGACAGGTGTTGGACTCAATCCTATCGCATATTACGAACTTCGGTGGTGAGGTTATCCTTGGTGGTGACTTCAACTGCACACTAGATTCTTCAATCGATCGTCATTCTAGAGTTGAATTCAACTCGGTGAACGCCGCGCGATTATCGAGCCTAGTCAGACATAGCAACCTTGTGGATGTCTACCGTTGGCATAATCCAACGACTAGGTCATACACAAGGGTTTCCCGAAATGTCCAGGGTAGCTTTTCGGGTTCGAGGATAGACAGACTTTACGTCTCGTCTAGCCTTCTTAACTTTTTCGCTAGTGTCACTCATGAAGTGTGTTCATTAAGTGATCACCTTCTTGTTGTCGCGACTAGCACTTTGGTCGAAAAGCGAACTGCTTACTGGATTTTCAACAATAACTTGTTGAATTCAGAGCAGTTCATCGAAGAATTCATTCAGTTTTGGCACCAATGGCATGATAAAAAGAATATTTATTCAAACCTTAGCCATTGGTGGGATGTTGGAAAGCTTCAGATTCGCTCATTTATCGAGACAAGATTCAATCGGAGCAGATATCATGCATCGAGTTTGACGGCCGAAATCACCCGGATTGGTACGCTTCTGCCCGCGCAACCAGAGTTACTCGCACGATACGAGAGACTTAAAGAACGACTGACAGCACAAAACTACAAGCATAGCTTGGAGTTTGTGCTCCGAAACCAGTCGCGCTGGTTGCGAGAGGGCGAATCTCCGACCGAGTACTTCTTCCAGACAACTCGACGTCCGATCGCTTCTTGTGAAGTAGACTCGATTCTTGCCGAATCGGGCCAGATCCTATACGGAGAGGAACTTGCGAATTATATTCGCAACTACTACACGCGGCTTTATGCTGCTTCGACGTTGCCAACATTCTCGTCCAACAATGAATTCTTTCATCATGTTCCTACTTCCTCTGATGAAAGTAGAGAATTCCTGGACAGAACGCTTACTCTCGATGATATGCTTACCGCAACGAAGGATCTTCGACGTCATACTTCTCCTGGTTATGATGGTCTAACTCCAGAATTCTTTGTTCGTTTTAGGAATCTTTTGATTCCGGACCTTTTGGATGTCTCTAATTCTGCAGTGGTTGGACATACCGAATTTCGCTCAAGTTGGCGGAGATCCGTTATGCGTCTAATACCTAAGAAGGGGGATCTTCAGAGGATGGGAAACTGGAGGCCAGTTACTCTGTGTAATGTCGACTACAAAATAGTTTGCAAAACACTGGTAACTCAACTTCGCTCAGTGATTGCCTCAGTAATACCCCCGTCACAGTCCTACTGCATTCCAGGTCGTAGTATCTACGACAACATCGCCGTAGCAAAGCATCTTTTCGCCTACCATGAAAAAACTGTTCGCAACTGGCCATGATCTCTTTGGATCAAGAAAAGGCGTTTGATAGCGTCTCGCATGAGTATCTACTGAGAGTGCTCGATAAATTTGGGCTTCCGTCCAGATGGATTGAGATCATCAGTGGTCTGTATAGAGATACAGTGATTCTCATAAAGCATAATGGGCATATATTGTCTCCTATTCCGTTTCGTCGGGGTATCAGGCAGGGATGCCCGTTGTCAGGAATGCTTTATGACTTTTCACTGGAGCCGCTGTTAGTAAATCTTCGTCAATCGTTGAGACAATATTCAATTCACTTACCATACACTACTATAAGGCCACTTATTCTAGCGTAAGCGGACGACCTGTCTATATTTGTAACGAAAGATGATGCATTTCCAGTCGCTCATAGGGTTTTCGAACAATATGAGCGATAAGCGGGCGCTAGCGTTAACCTAAGCAAAAGCCAAGGCCTATGGTGTGGGAGGTGGCGGAATCGTTCAGATTCTCCCCTTGGCATACAAAGGACGAATACTTTCCTGAAATATTTAGGTGTATATGTGGGGCTCGATGGTAAAACATCTAATAGCCGCATGGCTCTGAAGAAACTCTCTGGAGCTGTGAATTCGTGGCGGACTAGACTGCACCCACTTTCGCTGAAAGGACGTGCAGTCGTTGTCAATTATTTAATTACCTCGTCCATCGTGCACCTGTTAAAATCGGAGTGCTTGTGGACTTTTAGCTTTACTATAAAAATAATAAGTCCTAATAAGGTTTCGGCCTACCAATGTGGAGATGCCAGGTTCGAATCCCACCGGCAACGAAGAGTGGTTGATTTGCTGTTCACAACAGATCACGATAAGAAAAAGTTCACGGGAGTTGCAGAAAAAATTTCAGTGGTTCGGAATCGACCTTAAATTGCTCCACTTGCAACCGCTGTTTCGAATCGGGTTAAGTTCTTCTCCCGCCCCATGCCCCATAAGGCGTACGGAAACTAGAGAGATAACAGAAATGAATAAAATATTTTCACCAATGACACCATTTTCAAACATTCATTAAAGAAAGAAATATTACGGTCGTCATGAAAGAATGTGTGAACTCAAAAGGTAAAAATTTAGGGTAGAGTCCTGCATGATGGGACAGCATATATATTGGGACACTTTCAATAGTTCGTAAACGCTTTATGGTGGTACCATCGTTTAAACTGCCAAGGATACGTCTCATTCATATTTAATCATTCGTGTGGTTACAAAGAAAGAACATTCAATTGATGTATTTCCTCAGCTAAAGTTATGAATTTTACTTTTAAAAAACTTCACGCTTAGAATGCATAATGGGACACTCGATTTCCTGCATATTGGGTCACCCACTATTTTCATTAAAAGCATTTCTACGCCATATTTAGTATTGTTCATGAAAAGCAATCATTATTAAAGCGATTTGAAGTGTTTGGTCGGCAAGTTATTTCAATTTTGTGTGATTTTTATTTCTTTTTTAGTAAAAATTTCACAATGTCGACTAGAAAACGAAAAACTCTATAGATTTTTCCAGTTGACAATGGAATTTTCTAGAAATTAATCGAATTCCCCATCGATCACTCGAGAACTTTATCGAACAGTGTCGAAATCGCAAAATTTCGATAACAAATCTGTCGGAAAAAATTGGTGTAATGCGGTTTTAAGACTCCACCCCAACCTATCACTTCCAACGCCGGAACAAACCAGCATGAACCGAATGAAAGGATTTTGCCGTGAAAACGTAGATATATTATTTCGCAACTATGAGAATGTTCTCACTAAAACGCCGTTTCTCGATGTTGCCATTTACAACATGGAAGAGACTGGATTTTCTAATGTTCAAAAATAAGCCGGCAAAGTGAAAATAAGAAGCTAATCACGTAGATATGATTGCATCTCACCCCCTTAGACACTGTGGAGAAATCTTAGAGAATGCGGTGTTAATCAAAATACCGATTCTCGTTATAATTTGTTCTGTTCCCAAAAAAGCACTATTCTTCTTCTCCCTCTGATTTTAGACGGATTACCATTTTATGCTGCATTTCAAAGGTCTTCGAAAAACTCATAAGTAATCAGCTTCTTGGCTACTTGAACCAGTACTAATACATTACTAAGTGGCTATCGGGATACCGTCGAAATCACTCGTGCGAGACATCCTTGCTGAAGGTATCTACTGACTTAAGAATTGCTTTGCATAGAAAAGAGCACTCCTTTTCCGTTCAGGTTGTTCGACTCTGGAACTCGCTTCCTCCTCGCATTCAAAGGGAAATGTGGAATAAGTGATACCGTGTAGATCTACCAACTCGGTGGTCCCAGGTTCGAATCTCGCCGGCGACTACCCATGACTGTTTTCTGCTGACAACAGATTACGATAAAAATGCCATGGGGTTGCACAGAAAGTGCCAATGCTTGGGAATCCACTTTAAATTTTAGATTGGCTTACAATCGTTGTCTCGAATTGGTCGAAGTTCTTAATCCGCCGCCGTGTTACAGGTACCTAGAGAGAGAGAGTCTGTATAATATAAAAATTATCAAGTACATTATATGAGTTTTTATTTAAAGTGAACACTTTATGTTTATACAACTGGGCAATCATCCAACCACCCTTATAAAAATATCATACATTCATACATTGTTGTTTGTTTAACGATTAGGTAGAAGAAGTTTACTTGAAGGAAGCAAAGAGTCTCTGATCTGCGCAAGTGACAAGTCCGCTAAATAAAGTGATTTGATAAAAAAGAATATTACGTGTGTTTTCATTTTTAAATCTAATATTAATTGACGTCCTTCAAAGTGCTTCCACATTCCTGGACCATTAAGATAAGATTCATTTCAAAGCGTAAATTGAAGGTAAATTTATTATTTTTTCTATTTATGTAGATATAAATTTTTAGGATTTTTATTTTATTTTTAAACATAATCCCTGAAAATAAATAAGGGCAAAAACAAAGCGAAGAGGAAAGTAATCTCCTTAGAAACTAAGACTATGATTTTAAAACGAATAGCAGAAGGTGATGGATCCACTGCTATTGGTAAAGAATTTGGATTAGGTGAATCCACTATAAGAGGCATACAAAAACGTGCAGATGAAATAAATAAATCTAGTAATTGTGCCACAAACGAAATCGCTAAACGAACATTGTATTCAAGGAACATTTTGAGAAAACAGAAAAGGCGCTCATATTGTGGATTCAAGAATTAACTCAAAAACGAATCCCCATTGACGAAGAATTAATTAAAGAGAATGCTATACGGTTTTATAATCAGCTGAAGGATATAGAGCCGTCGTGTTCATCGTCTCACAAAATTTTCTACCTGCAATGGCTGGTTAGTCGGGTTTTTACAACGACACGCACTTCACAATCCGAAGATAAAGGGCGAAGCTGTATCCAGTGATGATATAGCCGCTAAAAATTATTCTAAAGTGTTAGCAAAAATTATTGAAGATGGTGGATATTGCCCCGATCAAGTATTTAATGCTGACGAAACTGGGTTGTTTTGGAAAAAGATGCCTAGCCGAACGTTCGTCGCCAAGTCCGAGAAAACTGCAACTGCAGCTAAATTCACGAAAACAACGAAGCTACAGCGATTTCAAAATCTTTGTCAACAGTAAATTAAAATTGAGATATATAACTTAGCCTGTGACTAATTGTACTTACGTGTACTTCCATGTTTACCCGTTTTAGGGAAAGTTCGGCTTTTACGTCAAAAATTTATTAGACTTCCTGGGAGGAAGAGGTGTATTAATCAGGCTTTAGTTAGAATATATTCGTATAGTAGTACATAAAGTACGTAAAAGCCGAACTTTTCCGAATACGTGTAAACACGGAAGTACACGTAAATACACGTAAGTGCAAATAGTCACTTCCTTTAGCTTATCGCGATTAAATTACAATAAATTATTTTTTATTGGGTATGCAATATACTGTACGAGTGATTTCTCAGTTTTGTTTGTTTTACTTAAGGGGGGAAGTACATAAAGACGCCGAAAAAAAAGGACTTTTTTGGGATTTATTTTTGGGAACATGAAAAAGGTCCACATGAAATCGATATTATATGTACTTAGGGCAATGTTTTAAGAGAAAAAACATTTTTTACATTTTGAAAAATGAAAAATTAATCAACTTTTGGTGGGTTTCGTAACTCGTGTCGCGGCTGACATCGAAATCGGCGTAAATTCTCCTGGCCGCAATTTTCATCTGAAATCAAAAAACCAAACATTTTTATACTCGAGTGGGTTGTTTATTCTAGATAGACTACGATCTTTTCGAAATTCGAACATTAACTATAAAAATCGGGCATGAAAAAAAGTTGGCTTTTTTGGCAAAAATTTTGATTATTTTCGCGTCAAAAATGGTCTTAAAATGATTTTTTTGCTATGTCCGTAGTCTATCTAGAGTAGTTGTTTATGCCCTTTAAAATGAGTGCTGGATGAAGAAAATCGGTTCACTAGTTTTTTTGTAATCTTTTACGCCAATTTGAAAAACATGGTTTTGAGAAAACGCCGTTTAAAGTTTGTCCCGAAAAACTGACGAAAAAGATGCAGATATGTAGAAAGAAGGTAAGAGGGGAGGGGGTATTCTCAGAAAAATCGGTATTTGGACTGAAAACATCGAGAACGCTCTTTAACAAAGTCGCATTCATCACTCTAAATTCCAGAGCAGAAAAAAAATCCGGTAAGCGGAATCACGCGCGCAGCAGAGATCCCCGATCCCGGATCGGCGCCGACCACTTTCAAGTGGCATATCTTTCACAATTTTCGAGATAGGCTTTTGGAATTTTGGAATTATATTCTTAGAGCATATACTTATCGATTAAGACAATAAAAAAAATCGATTTTTGAAAACTTCTTCATGTACTTCCCCCCTTAAGTAAAGCAATCGTTACCAGAATGTTGCTTAAGCCACTAATAACGACGACTTTTGGTAGGAAATTTATATTTTTGAACTCGTTTTTACAAGCTTTCACCTTACTCGATGACATTAAAAACAATTTCATTTGATTCCCACTTTACCCCAAAAAAAATTAGACCCAAGCATCAAAATTTAACAACACGGCCGTTATTCCGTCACCAATTCCTATATTCGTGCCAAATATCAAATCCCTATATCAAATAGTTTCGGAAAATACGCAAATCAATGAAAGACTTCCAATAAAATGTATTTCATTATCCTACATAAAGTTAAAGTGATTTGCGATTGTTGATACTAACGCTGTTGTTATCAGTGAATCCAACGCTCGTTGCACCTTATTATCTTTTATAAGTTCATTTGCGTTTGAATCGTTTTGCAGGGATTGTACAAAAAATCGGATTTTGACTCTGTTATAGACGACTTATTGAGGATGCTTAGGATCTCTCGATCTCTGGATCAGGGTCGACAATTTGCTATTGACGAGCTGGAAGGTCAGCTGCGTCGACTAACTCAGCCTTGAACTGTAACTCACGCCTTGCAACTGAGCTAGTTGGAGGAATGATTGGAACAGCTGTCGGCAATAATTTCTGCCTCTCTGCGCGCAATTTTATTTGAAAATCATTCGCTATTAAGTTAATGGCATCATCCACTGACATATTTCGGTGTTCCGCTGGTTGTCCATAAAGTATATTTACTGTGATACTAAAATATTTGCGAGAACTTTCCCAATTGGTACCTCTTCACTTGGGAAAAGCAAATCAACTTTTAAATATAACCTTTCCAGACGCTGTTCTATATATTCGGCATATTCTCTATAAAAGGTAAAAAGAAAGTAATGAATCTATATATGTTCGAAAGTCCAGTTACGTGTGCGCCTTGTTAGCGACAATAATCTCACAATCATTGTAATCAGGAGCGACGTAAGTATGATATCGGTAATGAAATTATCTTGATTTCCCTCTAGTTGCTTTCTTAAGTTGTGGTTTCTTGCCTTTACCTATTCCCGCATATTGCTCCAAAGAGCCAAGAATTGTTCCGTATCTATTACAGATACTTTCGAGTTCTTCTCTGGTACATGTTTGTACGTTTACCAAAAATATACGACTTTTTTCTAAAGTAGGATCTCTTACTTTTGATAAACCGTTTTCCATTACTTCTCCAAACACTTATTAAAAATCACAGAATTAAACTCCGAAGAAGCCGACAAATAACTCATTAGACTAGGGATGGGGGATCGAACTGAGAAAATCGATTCAGTACGGATCGATCTGTAATTTTTTTCCGATTTCGTAGATCGATTAATCGCCTTAAAAGGATCGATATCCATAGATCGAATAGATCGATTCAGTTTATTTTGATATTTCAATTTATTTCAGAATTTTGAAATTGCAAGTAATTAAACCTGTTTCTACATATAAAAATATAGTGTAATTATTAAACCAATTTATTCAATAATAGAAAACAGCCTTTGTAGCTTAAAAATCTTGGGTATTTCAGAAATGTTGTTTCATTAAAGTAACACAAATAAAAATGTACACCCGAAAAGTAAAAGAGAAGCACAACTTTTGTGCCGCGTATTTACATTTACTAATATCACATATCCCAGAAGCCTTCCAGGAATATTTTAAAAATACGTCCCCAAGGCATTTCTATGTCTGATTTCAGAAGCGATTTCAGGACATTTTATAAGAACGAAGAGCATTCTCGTAAGTTTTTTGGGAAGGTTTCTGGTCTTAGCCCTAAAAATTTTTATCTTGAGGACGTTTTTTGAAAATATTCACCGCAAGTTCAAGTTGACAGTTCACCTTTATCTTCCTCCCTGTCTTCACCTTGAGAGAAACATGACTACCTCTCAGTTGAAAATTTCAAAATGGACGCAGTTATGGTTTACTATTCAAGTGCTAATTGTGATCGAAAACACTTACACACTTTTCATATAAAAAGGTTTTAATAAAAGACTATGTAAGATTTTAAAGCACGCAAAATAAATTCTTCGTCTTTTTAAGTTATTGTGGAAAGATTTTTTACACAATTCACCATTGCTTAAATGTCTAAATCCATATTATTTTAAAAGTGTAAAATCTGCCAAATTTGAGACTTTAGATTAAAAAAACTATTGATAAGTGTCAAATCTTTGATAGAGTAAAAATGGGCAGAACTCAAAAAGATATATATGCTTCTTTCAGGAGATTAAGATCTACGTCGCATCTACGTGTATTCCACATGAGTTTCTTACTAGGATTATACGTGTCTATTCCACTAGTAATATTCTACTTTGTTGATGTGGTAAATCCGCGTAAACGGAGTTGGATCAATTCGTTGAGCGGTACGACCACCATCCAGTCGCAGGTTGGAGACCAGATCTCCCCGTGAGCTTTTATTAAGAAATTAAAATAATCAACTACGTCTCTGGGCTGTTCTCTAGCTCGAAGGAATGCAAAAACCAGACCCTCACTTCCCTTACCTTAATTCCCTTCCGGCTTTAACCACGTCAGATAAAAAAAACTAATATGCATAACATCTAGCATGTCGGTATACAAAATTCAACTAACTTTCAAAGCAATTACAAGTATTCAAAAACCAATTTGTATAAAAACTTAAAATCGCATATTCGAATATCACATATTTTACATTTTTCTTTAAATAACTTATTTCTTTCTCATTGCGGAATCACCAAACCAGAAATAAAACATAATAAGCCACCGATGACAAAATCATGCAGTAGTCACTAAACTACACAGTTAACACTAAAATATTATAGCGATCTCAAGTACATTCACCTAACAATTACGATTCTTTTAACATTTTTTTTACATTTGTCGGATTATTACACAAATGAAAAATAAAATGCAAAAATATCACGACTAAGCTTGTTTTTTTGGTACGTCGGAAATCGGAAACAAATAAATCGATTCGAGCTGAATCGGTCCCACGTAAAATCGATTCAAAAATCGGCAGATCGGATGCTTAAAGATCGATCTCCTGAGATCGAATCGAAGATCGCCCATCCCTACATTAGACGTTTGCTGTCACTTCTAGTGTCACTTGCTTAGAATAAAGAACTAGAGGAAGCGCTGTAACTCGATTTAAGTGAAGCAAATTTCTTTTGTAGTAGAATTTCGAGCGATGTAGTGGTAGCAACAATACAGGCGTAAATTAAGTCAGATTTAGAGTGGGGCCAAAAGTAAATTTAAAATCTTGAGAATTTGGAATGGAATAATTTAATTTTATCTTCTCTGAATAAAATATTTAAGCTGCATATTAATTTTGACGTTATATTATAGGTCAAGTGAATCATAAATTTTGGTTTTTATTGATTCAATCTTATTTAAGATTTCCTATTGATGCCTCCTAAAAATTTTGTTTGACGCCTTCCTGGTGCCAGAGACCCAAAACATTAAAATCAGTTTTCACGTTAACCTTACAAATATTCTTTCGAAACATTTGCTTCTATCCATAAATTGGGGTTTTAATTGAACTTCAAATGTTTATAGAATGAATTTAGAAGTAATTCCAGTTATGTATTTACAGGAAAAACGACTTCCCATCATCTTATTTCTACTTATTTGCCCACGAAAAACCCGAATATATCAAGCTGATTAATTTAAACAAATTCTGGGTATTAAGGCAAAGTCGGTTCACAAAAAAATCACAAAGTAGTCTAAAAACTTTATTGGAATGATTACATAAAGATTTAAAAGAAGCTACTTTAACAAATTTAACAAAATTTAACTTAATTCCCTCGAGGAAACTTTTTCACGCACAAAAGTAAACAACATTTGAGAGTACGAAATATATTTGTCCCATTTTCTTATATGCTTTCGTCTCTGTTTGTCAGAGACCCCAGCTGATTTTAAATTCCTCGAGCAGCTTCACTCACGGATAGGAATTTTACACGGTACAGCGCTTCCTCTAGTTCTTTATTCTAAGGTCACTTGCAGTTGCGGCAACTTTTACTTTTACAATTGATGTACATTTGTATAACATTAGAAATTATTTCTTAAAAGGTAAATAATCTGTCAATTTTTCTTTCAAGAAAAATCGCCATAAAAACGCCCATAATCGGTAAAAAATCGCCATCGCCAATTTCATATTTTTTGTCGCCAGGATTGATGAAAAATCGCCAACTTGGCGAAAAATGGCCACATCTGGCGACCCTGCTTTGAAGTAATGTATCTGGAGCGAGAATGTTAAAACCCCTTATTATAAATAGATCATTGCACCCACGTGCGCTAAAGGGCACAAATGTAGCTGAGCTTCCAGTCCATTTCATGGCCAATAAAAAAGCATGGGTCATAAGAGCTGTTTTTATAACATGGTTCAACGATTGGTTAGTTCCAGAAGTTAAACAATATATGACTGATATGGGGTTTCCTTTTAACGTGTTGATAATGCACCCGGTCATCATTGTATAGAACACCCTCATGTGAAAGTTGTATTTTTACCACCCAATACGACAAGCCTTATACAACCATTAGATCAGGGCATAATCGCAGCTTTTAAGAAATACTACGTGAAGTTAACTTTTAGATACATTTTGGAAAAACTTGAAAACGATGCAATAACCTTGACTGAAGTTTGGAAAAAGTTTTCGATATTGAACTGCATAAATCACGCTGCTGCAGATATTACTGAAATAAAACAACACACATTAAATGCATGCTGGAAAGTAGCCTGGCCGGAATGTGTCATTAATAGAAGTGCAATCGAAAACACATCAATGTTAACGATAGAAATCTTTACGCTAGCACATGGCATCGGCGCAGACGGGTTTAATACTTTCAGTTAAAAGGATCTTGTCGAAATGATTCAGGATGAAGCCGTAAGCGATGATGATACTATAATTACGTAACAGAGAATCTGATTATATGAGAGCAGATAAGATCTATGCAGGACTCCAACTTTGCCATAAATTAGAATGTCATTTTCTTTGCAATCGATGCCAATTCTGAAAGAACGTCAAATTCCAAAAGGAGCTTCAATCTTGTATATCGGGCTACCGAGCCATATTCAAGCGTCTAGTGAAACAACAATCATCACAAAAACTGATCACCCACTACATGGTAACTGAAAAAACTCAACTCAGTGCGAGGTTGTATCTTCAAGGGACGAAAGCGATTTTGAACCAGTTTACCACAACAAAGTTCGCTTATTGTCAGACTACGAAGGATAATGTTTTGAAAATGTGTAAAATAAGTACATATGTAAATAAAATATTTAAAAATGGTCGCATGTGTATTTTCTAAATTAGATTCCAAGTAGCTACGAAGCCTCGTGTCTTGATTTCGTTAAAAAAAGCAATAAATAGTTATTTCGTAAGGTTTTGAGTTATTTTTTATGTGACACTTTATTTTTGCGATCCCTATTGACCGCATAAAAAAATACTTTTTAATTGTGCTGCGAAGACAATTTTTTATAGCTACTCGTGAAGTTTAGTGCGACTTTTTTATGCGTTTTCTATCCCCCGCTCAAAAAGGTAATAAGACGAACAATCCAATAAAAATAAAAAAGAGGTATACTAATTACATAAATTTCGGATAAAATTTGGGAAAATGCTGAAATTTTGGTAATTTCAAAACATTTTTTTCAGTTTTGGCAGTGACTGTACCTGCAGTGGTAGTAGTGAGATTAACATTGTTGACATTTTTGGAAAGGTCATTGGAGTAGTAGTTTTTTAGCGTTTGTTTGATGTCGCGATGTTCAGTAGATCAAAAGATAACAATAAAAGAGTAATGTGCATAGCCTGAAAAACTTAAATTTATGAATCACCCTGTAACTCCCAAACGGTTGGGATTGCCTCCCTCCCCTCCCCCCCACCCCTGCCATACAATTTTCTCTTTGTCGAGGTGAGATCTATCACCCCACTCATTTTGGCACGTCAGATCTGAAACACCCTGTATTTACCAGTTGTATTATTTCCCTCCATTTTCTCTTCGCTACACCAAACAATGACAATGGACACTTTGACAGCAATTTATTCCATTTATTCCGACATTAATCCGAAATGGATTAAAGGGAACGTTTTGAACAAATTAAAAAACCCTGTTTTGGTGTTCCGAATATTCCGAACGAATAAAGAAATGCACCCAGGAACTATCTATTCGCATCGGCCGTGTCCTTGTACACGTAAGTACACGAAAAGTGCAAATAGTCACTTTCATATTCATATTACTGGCCTATACTAAATATAAACCTGAGGGGGAGGGAGGGGGAGGGAGGGGGCGGGAGGTGGAGGGAGTGCGAGGGAGTGGGAGGGAGGGGGAGGGGTAGGGAGGGGGATAAACCTGATTAATACATCTCTTCCTCCCAGAAAGTGAAATAAAGATTTGACGGAACGAGTACCCGTGTTATAGTTCTGTACATGGACACGGACGATGCGAATAGACACTGTATACTCATTTCATCAAGATATTTTGGTTCTTAAATTTGTACTTGTACTTTCCGTGTACTTCCGTGTGCTTTCCGTGTACTTTATGTGTACTTTTCGTGTATTTCCGTGTATTTTCCATGTATTTCCGTATACTTTCCGTGTACACGGAAATTTTATGGCAATTTGGTGGTAAATAGATGCTGCCTTATATAGCATTTTTGGATTAAATGAAATCATTTTCGAATTAAATGAAACTGTTTTTGAATTAAATGAAACCATTTTCAGATTAAAAGAAACCATTTTCACATTGATTGAAACTATTTTGAAATTAAATGAAACTATATTCAAATAAAATGAAACCTCGGAGAATAGAATATTAAATTAATGTTTTTGTACGTTGTTATATTCATTAAAAAGGTACATTAAATTTTATAGTAGAGTGTATCGTTTAAAAATTGTAATTAATTTTTTAAGCAATTTAATGTCTTGTAATTTTCGAGTACCGCCCTATTCTTCTTCGTCCAGGATTTTTTCGGATACCATCTCTTCTTTCCCCACGATTTGAATTTAATGGCTCCAGATTACCTTCATGAACCACTTCACTATGGCTTAAACTAGAAGACTCCTGGCTAGGTTGCCAATAATCGGAGCTTCCAGAACTAAAATCTTCACTACTCATTTTATTATTAACTTTCAATTCAAAAATTTTGTAAAATGCTGCTGAATGCAATTCGAGTCAATAACGTTATTTGCATTATAAAAAATCAATTTAATTATTGTTTTGGTTCGGCAGACACCATACTTAATCTCTTGGTTTGATCGCCACTCTCAATTGCATTCTAATTTTTAAGTGATTCGGTGTAGTAAGTACGTGATTTTTTAATGAGATTTTCATATTAGAAGCATACCTACATTGTGATATTTTTTATTTGTAATAAGCTTAGGTAGTAAAAAATCACATTTCTGTATTCAGGTGCATTTAATCCGGAAAAGGTTGCATTTAAACCGGACAAAGTTGCATTCCCACCGGACAAAGTTTCATTTTATCCGTACGAGGGTGCAATCAATCCGGAGAAAGGTGCATTCAATTCGGGCAAAGTTGCATTTAATCCGCAAAAGGTTGCAATTAAAGGACCAGTTATCAGTTGCATTTGCATTTCATCTAATAATTGCAGAATTGAAGGAGAACATACAAACAAGACCATCGGTGAGGTACCTCGGCGTTACGATTGACACCAAGATGAGTTTCTACCAGCAGATAAAGGAAACTGCAGACAAAGCAGCAAGGGGCGTCACATCGCTCAGCAGGCTGATGGCCAACGTGGGAGGACTAAGCTCCAGCAAACGCCGCCTCCTGATGACAGCAGTACAGTCAACCCTACTACTGTATGGTGCGGAGGTATGAGCGGAATCCCTAAGTAAGGAACAATATCGGAAAATACTTGGCCAGGTACAAAGACCCGCAGCCCTGAGAGTGGCCTCAGCATACCGCACTGTCTCCGAACCGGCCGTCCTGCTCGCCAGGGAACGAAGGGCGACCTATCTCAGGAAGGCTGAAATGGACAAGGCAACTGTGCGCAGAGAGGAAGGGTCCTACACCATGGAAGGGTGGATACAAAGATGGAGAGAGAACATGGGACGATGGACAGCGAGGCTCATCAGTGATCTGGGCCTCTGGATCGATCGAGAGAGGGCATGGAGAATTAGGTTTTTACCTAACCCAACTCCTGAGTGGTCACGGGTACTTTCGTTCGTATCTTCATCGAATGGGAAAGGCAGCGTCACCGGAGTGCCTGTATAGCCCAGGCCAAACGCACACCGCAGAACACACTTTCTTATAGTCCCGTAAGCTGAAACGTTCATGTATTATCTTCAATTTTGGTTCTGTAGTTGTTTTATTTGTTTAATTTTCACCGACTTCAAAATGTCGTAATAGATATAAAATTAAAAATTATTTTATGCTTTTAAGCGCTTTTTGTGAAGTCGGTTCAAATTTTTTTAAAAACTATTTTATTTTTCACTTTTTAGTGTCTTCTACTCTATACAATGAAGAAAGAACCATCCAAATCGGTCCACGCGTTAAAAGTTAGTATTAACCCCCTACCCCACCCCCATTCCACTGAACTTTTTTTCTCATGGTATCAATCAAGGAACATGCTCTACGAAACAGAAAAGGAATTATCGAAATCGGTCCACGCGTTACGAAGTTACTACCCCTCCCTATTAGCAATGGGGGATCACACTCTATACAACAGCAAAAGAACTATCCAAATCGGTGCACGCGTTACAAAGTTAAGTTTCACCCCCTTCTCCCACCCCAACCACACCAACAATTTTTTTCTCGTGGTATCAACCAGGGAACATACTGTAACCAAAAGAAAAAGAAATATCCAAATCGGTCCACGCATTACGAAGTTATACTACTCCTCCCCTCGGCCAAACCCCCACCCTGGGCCATATTATTCTTCTATTAACAATGGGTGATCACACTATATACAACCCCCCCCCCCTTCCCTCCACCCTAGGCCAATTTTTTTTCTCCTGTTAGCAGTGGGGGATCATACTCTGTACAACAAAAAAAGAACCATCCAAATCGGACCACGTGTTACAAAGTTAGGTTTCACCCCCAACCCTCACCCCCACCCTACCAAAAATTTGTTTGATATGGTACCAATCGGTGAGCATACTCTAAAAAAGAATCATCAAAATCGGTCGACGCGTTACGAAGTTATGCCCGGTCAGACATAAAAAAAAATAAAAAAAAAATAAAAAATACGCGTCAAACTTAGAACCTCTTTGTTTTTGGGAAGTCGGTTAAAAAGAAGTTCATCCGTGGGCTTATGTAGGTGAAGTTTGGGTTTTAGGATTCCGTAGCAACAAAGTATGCTTATGGTTCTTACCGGTCCGTCTGTAAGCCGGATGTTTTTTCATAACAAAGTGCGTTGAAACATTATTTACTAATATTTTGAACACTTAAATAAGGATAGATAATAAAGACTGTGGAGTATTTAAATAAAGCTGAAAAATTAGAACAGCAGAAGGATGCGCAATAGATTGTAATAGTGTTACCAGCAAATACAAAAATTTTTGAAATCAACTGAATCAAATTAGCATTTATAACTTCCTCCAAATGAAAATTATTTAAAATAATACTTGTAGTTACAAATTATTAAATTCTTGGAATATGTTCAACTCGTATTTAACAGTTAAATCATACAATTCCTCAACTAATGCTGCCAATTCCATGTTTACAGTTTTCCCACCTCTAACTAAAAGATCGTGAAGGGCTTCGTCGGGTGTTCGTGTATCCTGAACTAGTTCTTCAGGACTTAAATTATCGGGATCATGCAAAGTCATAACAAAGGATGAGGCTGTTGCTATCCCAAACGGTATCCATCGTATATACTCTTTTAACAGATTGCCATAACTGAAAATAACAAAAAAATATAATAACGATTCTTTGTTGTACATGAAAACTCAATTAATTACCTCAACCATTTTGGAATATCATTTAAATTAATTTTCATATGATTGCAGTAATTCGTTATTAATTCATTCCAATACGCGTTAAAAATTTGACTAAAGTGCTTTGATCGAACGTCTTTTCCACATGACAAGGACAGAAGAACGCTCAAATCTATCATTGGAGAAGAATATCGAAGGGTTTGAAAGTCAAACATCATAACGTCTGTTGGAATGGTCTAATTAAAGAAAAAAAAATTATAATTAATTAATAAATCAATTTAATATGCGAATATAATCACCTCAGTTGAATCATATTTGAAAGCCAAATTATTTCGCAAGTAGTCTCCGTGACATAATGTCGCCAAGGGTTCAATAGGTTGTACACGTTTTTCAGAATATTTATATGCATCACTAATTAATTTTGAAAGATTATGTAAAAACTCTTCAGGTATTTCAGATTTTAGCTCTCTGGCAGCTTTAATTGTTCTTTTTGTACAATTTGCTAATATATAGCTCCAGTTTTCGTGCAGAGTTGTCCCGTATCGGGATTCTTTCAAAGTTGACACAATTGCATGGAATTTTGCTGGATCACTCTGCTTTAAAGCGTAAGCTTTACCATGAAATATCGCTATGTGTTTTACTGAAAAATAAATAAATAAAATATGTAAATGTTGTAGCTTTTAAATTATTAATTATTTAATAGAATCTCAACCTTAAAGTCTAAAAGTTATCTTATTTGGTCTCAGAGATAGTTCTAATCAATGAAGAATTAAGTTTAATCAAATACCTGCACTTTTTTTCTCTAGTAGTACCTTTTTCTTAAACACGTTTTTTTCCTGCAAACCATCAAACGAAAAATAAGTCCGGAGTTGTTCTATTCAAGGACCACAGAATCCTAAAAATATAACTTTAAACCCTGCGATGTATGCAAGCAAAGCGATCTGTTATTTCCAAAAATCGTCGCAAAGAATATACGAAGTCGCCATCCTCCTTGATGCACATAGTGAGACGAGCGATCAATTCTTTTATGCCTTGGCCAAAGAAATCTTTTGCCCACTGGTTCACCTCCCCCTTCACTTCCTCGTCAGTTGTCAGTTTTTTCCCACCCATGTGCATCTTCAGGGAGGTGAACAGATGATAATCTGAAGGCGCCTGGTCAGGGAAGTACGCGGGGTGGTCCAAAACATCCAAAAGTTGCTTTCTTGCGTTTGCCGTGTGGGCTCCGGCATTGTTGTGCAGAAGGCAGTCCCTTCACTTGTTCCGAATTGCTCTTCTTCATTTTTTTAAAGTCTCACAATACCCAGAAGCGACCAAAATGATCCCAAAACACGAATGCCATGATTTTTTTGGCCGAAATCGTGGTTTTGAATTTTTGGCTGAGGCTGATGGGGTGTGACGCCATTGAGAGGATTGTCTTTTGGTGGGGTATAGTGGAAAACACAAGTTTCGTCCCCCTGCAACAATAGAGTGCAGAAAACCATTACCTATACAAGTTAATACCGCTCCAAAAACTCTTTGCAGGTTGCCACCTTGCACACTAAATCTGAGCCTTTCTGCGATTGTTTCGTGCAGCAAAGATCTGGAGGTTTGTGGAAACATCATCGAAAGTTCATTTAAAGTCAATCTGCGGTCACCACGAACAGCTTCCTAAATTTTTTCAACAAGTGAATCAGTCAAAATCGACGGTCTTCCACTCCTTTGCTCGTTGTACACATCAGTACGACCATTTTTAAATTCACGACACCATTTAAACACACTACTACGATTCATTACTCCTTCGCCATAAACCGATTTGATCTCGCTAAAAACTTCAGACGGAAATTTTCCCTTCACACGGATAACGCTGCGAATTTCGCACTTGACGGCAGATTATATCGATATGGTTCACGGGACACTTTGGTGTGACTACAGTTTTAGTTGTAGTAACGCGTTCTTGGGCTCGTTGGAAATGGAGCAGCTAAGCTACACGGCAATGTGACCAACATAGCAAAAAACAATTCCCTCTGCCCGTGAGGGCCCTAGTACACTTACTTTCTGGACATGCCTCGTATGTTAAAGATATTAGTTAACAGGGTATTATAACTACTGTCTTTAACATACGCGGCATGTCCAGGCAGCCGTTAATTACAAGTCCCAGTCTGGATTTTGGGCTGGACATAGCGGCGAGTATGCACTCTTAAAAATAACAAACAGGTATACGCCAGGCGAGCGGATTATCTCACAATTTTTGGCTTGACTTTAGCAAAGCCTTCGATTCATTCAGCCATACTAATTTTCTCTGCAAATTAAAAACGATTTTAGCTTCTCACCATCCACCGTTAAGCTAATAGGTAGCTTTTTATTAAGCCGCAGTCAAACTGTTAAGGTGCAGGACTACCTCTCTAGTTAAATTTCATTAAAAGGCGGGGTGCCTCAAGGATCAGTGCTTGCTCCACTCCTATTCAGTCTATACATAAATGATTTACCTAACATACTATTCGGCCATTGGACTAATCGAGGACTGTGCGTAGTGGTTAAATGATGATATGTATGATGTGTATATGTCGATTCAGTAAAGAATTTGAGAGTTAGATTGAATTCGGAGTTCACATGTTGTTACCATATTCGTAAGCAACTCAGAAAAATCTATGGGTCCCTTAGGCATTTCCGAGCTAGCTAGCCAATTCCGATTGCCTAGATTTATCTCTCCGTTTGGGAAGCGATCTTACTTTGTCCAAGTTGTTCGTCAATAGAATTCCCTACCTCGAAATATACAGCTGATGGGTTTCGAGAGGGGCTTCAATAAATTATTACATTCCCTTGTTCAATCATAAATGTTAATCTCCTGTACAGTTTTCCAATAAATGAAGTAGGAATTATGAAGTCATAAATAAATTATCAAAAAAAAAAACCTCGAAAAGTCGATTTACTAATCTTTTTAGGGTTTATTTAATTTGGTACACATATGAATTTCTGTGACCCAAACACGGACGTGTAACGTAAATAAATGATTTTTGAATATTGGGGTGACTTTTAGTGGGGAGGGGGGGCGATTTGAAAATAACTCACACTGTACCGTGTGACATATCAAATAAAAGGGCTTGTTGTGAGGCTCTCAAACATATTTTTTCCTATTTTTAAAATAAATAGTTTTGAAGTTATTTAAGAAAATAGATAAAAATTGATTATTTCCCCCCCCCCCCCCTTACCATCGCAAATACTGAGCCTAAAATTTTGAAAAAAATACAGAAAATAGTTCTTTACTTATAGCTTACAGCAAAATCTATAAGAAGTCTATGATCTGAAAATAACATGGTAAATTTCTCAATATTATTCGTAAGAACTTATATTTGCAGTTGAGAATGTATGAGAACATGTTTTCCACCTACAATGTTAACTTTGTTCTTGGGATAACTTATTGGTACTACTCGTTCGACTTAACTAGGCCAGGCATCCGTTGCTCCTCGTACCTACAGCTCGACGCTCCGTCAAGTGGAAAATCGGTCAGGTACGCCGAACGCCTAGCGAGCGCACGCATTATTTCGATGCATGCTACCCTGCGAGTGTGGTGGGGGTGCAAATCAAAAAATTAAATATCAGACTGCCTTCTATCACGTATTCAAGAATATACGACAAGGCAGAATTCAACAATAGGCAATATATTTAGCAATTTTCCTCTACAATCCGGTACCATACATACTTTTTTTAGTTATCACAAACAAATTTGGGTCAGATTTAAAAAAAAACATGTTAGATGACATATTCATCGTACGGAACAATCTCCACGCGAGTTCAACTCGCTCTTTTCAAATAGAACTGTCAAAGAAAACTTTATGCAATTTAATATGTACTAGGTCATATCCCCCCCCCCCTGACTAATTGCAAAAAGCTATAGACGCCACTGTATCATGCTATAGATAAAAAGTACTATACAGTATTCAAAGTAGGGATGGGAGATCTTCAATTCGATTTCGACGGATCGATCTTTTAGCCTTCGATCTGCCGATTATTGAATCGATTTTTCGCTGGACCGATTCAGCTCGAATCGATTTATTTATTTCCGATTCTCATCCATTTAAGACAAGACAAAACGCGCTAAAATAAAACTGAGTAAGTTCACGTGGAATTTTTTCGCATCATCATTAATTCGTGTGATAATTCTGTAAATTTAAAATTTAGTATCTAAAAACTTGTTAATGTTAGATAAATCCATTTCGGATCTCTGTAATATGTTAGTGTTATCTATATCACTGAGCACCATGATTTTGTGATTTTGTACTCATCAGTGGGTGTTTATCCCAAAGATTACCTACTATGTACTAGATAACCGACTCCCTAAATTAACCAGCTAGTCTTGAAGAAGTAACACTGCACAGAAAAACGAAATATATCCAGTTTTTAAAGTCATAAGAATATACATGCAAATAAAGAATTCAGGTAAGTTATTGGTAGTGTGCGTTCATTTACTCCTGTCAAAATTATTTGAGCGAATCACTTACTGCAGTCAAAATTCTGTTCTCATCCGGAGAGAATTACAGACTCCTGTCAAAAAAGTATCGCCAAATCTTGTCGAAGAGTAAAAATGTACCAAAAAGTAGCACCAATAAAAACAATTCATGTGAAGCACATGACTGAGTTACTTACTTGGGTGCGTAAGAAACTTTCAAACTTTCAATGGATTCCGATCTTTTAATGATTGAAGTACATTTAACATTTGTAAATGTACATAAGAAAAGTATACGTGGCTCTTATCCAAAAACTCTCCCGGAAAACAAATTTTTAGTTCTGAATGCAGGGTTACCCGATGCGAGAAATACATATATAAAACCAAAAAATTGTTCTTTACTTTGTTCGAAACTGTTTATCTATTAGTAAGTGATCTTTGGTTTGTCCTTTATTTCTGGTTTGGTGATTCTGGATCAAGGAAAAAATAGGTAGTTAAGGAAATATCAAAAAAAATACATTTTTAAACTTCCTGGGGATTACAGAAACCATTTGGAGCACCGTTAAGATTTTCAAAAATCATTTTCATATTGCGACGTCATTCCACGGAAAAGGAGAGTGGTGAGATCAATTCACAAAATTGAGATGTCAAAATCAATGGAATCGATCCATGAACATCGATCTTTTAGAGCGATTAATCGATCTCCGAAATAGGAAAAAAATTACAAATCGATCCGTACTGAATCGATTTTCTCAGTTCGATCCCCAATTTCTAATTCAAAGTATCAATTTAGATAACTACCATAAGCAAAATATTTAGCTCCCAAATAGGATTCTGTATTATCTTAAGGATTTTGAGTTTTAATTACATTCTAAAAACTAATTCTCGACTAGGATGCATATGCCTTCCGGCTTGTAACTGCCATTGAAAAACAAATAGTTACGTACCACATGTGACAAAGGGAATTCAAAATGTACTATGCCTTTGGTCAGATTACTATCATAAAAGCTTCCTGTTAAAAGGTTGTAATAGGCACATTAATCAATTTGATGAGTACTTTCCATATTTTCACAGAGATATCTTGTGGAATACGAAAAACTAATTTGAAATTCACTTGGATAGATTTCATGCTAAAACGCATTGCTAATTTCGTATTCCCTATGTCACATATTATAGTCATCCTACGTAGAAGGGTTGAAATTTAATAATTAAATTACTTAAAATGCAAAAAGAAAATTCAAAGCAATACTACACCCACACCGAAGTAATTCCACAAAATCTAGCTTTTATCTAATGACATTTCCTCAATGTTTTTACATCATCTTATAAATAAATACTATCTACAGAGTCAACAACACTCAAAGATAATGAAATGAAAAAGAGTAAAATACACATCACGTCCAAACTATAAAAACAGAAGGCTCTTCAAGTATGCCTCGTCATACTATGAAAGTCTCCTTCCTTTTTTGATTTCATTCTTGTAACTCTTACCCGACAACAATATGTGCTCAAGCGACAAGTTAACTCGACTCTTTGTCATCCTGAAGCCGCCAATGGAGAAGTCGCCCAACACTATGATTGCTTCAAGCTTTTTACGATGAGAATAAAAGTACTCTGGATAGTTGTCGGAGCATCCCAGGGCAGGCATTATCTCTGTGTATGCTGTTATCTCATTATGGAACAAGGCATCGAAATTAACAGATTCGTAAGCAACATCTTTAACATTAGGAGTTTTCTACAAAAGAAAAGGAAAATAGAAAAAAAAACGCACACTTTTCAAGAAAACAATCTATGGAATGACGGAAGGGATTGAGAAGAAAATTGGATTTAGGGTGATAAAGCTTACTTTCACTATCAAAGCGCTGCAGTGTTTCACCCCGCAGTACTCAAAATTGATCTTCACTTTGTAGCATATTGTCAGCATGAATGATTCCTTTGTTCCTAGATATTCAATGGATATATTCCCGAGGACGAACGGCTTGCTATCGGAGTAGTCCTTGACTAATTTTCCACTTGTCAGAAGATGCGGAACCAAAAAATCTTGAACCCATTTCTCGTCACTAGTCGTACTAGTCGTCATTTTGAACACCTGCTACTACTTGCAATAGAGTTAATTAGAAATTCTGCACTATTAGAAAATTTTCGACTTCACATCACAAAGATCACATTCTCACTAAGTACTGCAGCGATTTGCAGGTATTCACTTAGTAAAACGTCACGACCAGATTAGATAAACAAATGCACTACAGAGTCAATATTTTAGAGATTTTACTATCTATTAATAGGTGTCCTTCTGATAAAGTTTTTGAACTTATCAAGTCAACAAGTTTACAGAATGATTGTTAAGAATTTGAACGAAATCGAGTTTAAGATTAACTGAATGGCAATATAGCGTCGTGTATATAAGCACTTTATCAGCTCAGTCCAGATATCTGTTGCACTCAACTCCCTACGTAAACGCATTCTTTATTGAGTCAATTGCTCAGAACACTATACAATGCAGCACTGAGCCTATTACATTTGTTCGCCGCCGCACATGTTTATCAACACAATAGTGAAAAAATTGACAATTCTTATGTAATTGACGATTAAAATGAAAATCATGCTATGTAATTGCGCAGTGTTGTAAGAGCTTATTACAACCACTTATTTAACTCAACTTGTTTTTGTTTCTCACTGTAAATTAGTGTAAAACTAGTTGCCATCCAAACAGGCTGTACTTCTCTTAGAGCTTAAATATAATGTCGGACACTATGCTTGGGCCATCAATTCTAATTAGAGTATAATAATAAATAACTGGTAGTAAATAGTGAAGCTATCTGTTGATTTATTTTAATTTATTTTTGCTTCACTTTTCAATATTTTTCAACGATTGTTACTGTTTCTAAGTACACCTTCCGATTATTTATGAATTTGATTTAAAGTGGCTTATTCTGTTAAATTAATTTTTCATCGACTGCCCAAGGTTTCAAGTTGGACAACTTTTTGTCTGCATTACCAGGCATAATTTCGGATGATTCTTTTTTTTTTGTATGTATTATCGTGTATGTTCCCCCATTGATACCATATAAAAACAACCTTCGTAACGCATAAATCGAATTGGTTTATTATTTTTTTGTTAACCGCCTTCCAAAAAACAATCAGGTTGTAATAGTACGAGATCCGGCTGCAAGATTTCTACGTTCATCTAGTTTTTAATCAAAATCTAATTTTTACATATATTTATGAATGGGGGAATATATTTTTGCCGGGTTGCCTATCAAAATGTGGCCGCTAGTATTTTTAATTAAAATAATATTAATTGATTTTTCGGAAAAAATTTCGTTCACTTGTTTTTTAAATAAAATGTAATCCACTTCACAGCAATATTTGTAAAGAACTTAAAAAGTTATGGTTGCCATTGTGCACTTGGCCGCAACCTCTTCGCAGCCAGGTGTAAACAGGTGTTACTTTGTGATCTTTATACGTTCATGACGTATATTTATAATATATATATCAAATTAAAGCTAATTTTTTTCTATGTATGATGGAATACGTCTGCCTATGTAAAAGTGGCCGCAAAGGGGGGTTGCCAGCTGTTAAATATAGATTAGAGTGAAAGAGAGCTCGCGCGTAACACCGCTCGTCAGACGAGGATGGCGATTGCCAACTGTACGCGTTATTATAGAATAGAATCTCGGATATTTATGTAAAAGAAAATTATATTTATTATGCAGGTAATGTTCGAAAAAATATTTTATTTTATTTGAGTTTTCTACAATTAGTTACAAATTAATTAAATATTCATACAGAAAATATGACAGCTTCTTTTAGGTGCACAAATTAAACAGAACATTGGAAAAACGATTAAATAATTAATAAAACCTATATTACATTTTCGTGTCATTTATTAAAAAGTACAAGTATCGGAATCATCTTCATTATCAGAACAATTGTTCATGGAATTACACAGCACATTCTCAACTTGCACTGGCGTTGATTCTCCTAGGAACCATCTTGCATGTGGCATTTAGCCACATCGAATTAACAATTTTTGCTTTAAAGATTTCCAGCATGGTAGAATATGAGTCGAGTCGAATCCTTTAATTTTTTTCATAAATTTTTCATTGTTCATTGCATACATTTTGTTAAACATAAACATAAATCTTCCAGCATTTACATTTTGACAATTTGCGACACAATACATAAGGCATGTAAGCTCTTGAACTACTTCAATTTTGCTTTCATCAAAAATGTCATTTGAGTCAGAATTTTCGGGTGATTAACAAATATATTGAAGGGCCGGACTTTCCAATTGTTGGAGAATGCAGCCGTATAGTCGCAGCCTGTAAATGCATGAATTAATACAAATTTCGTCCTTGTTGTTTCCTTTTTTTGATGAAACAGTACATCAAAAAAAGGAAACAATAAGGACGAAATTTGTATTAATTCATTCATTTACAGGCGAACCAAATTTGTAAATTAGGAAATTTGTGCAAATTACCTGGTAAAAATAAAATTATTATGATGTCAGTGTCTGCTGCTTTCACCAAAATTTTAGACTTTTCATGCACTTTGCTTATATGAAATGAAATTCTTGTATCTGCTTCCTCATGTTGGCATGCTAATTCCTTCTTCACAACGCGGTTTCCAACAGAACAATATGAAAAACATTGTTCTCCAACAGTAATAAAAATTTGTTTGTTTCCCAATACTGAAACAAAAGAATTGTCGTCCCAATGATTCGCTAAGAATTTAACCAGGGCTTCTTTAAAACGAAAATTCTTTAAGCTTTTTAAAAAATCACTGGGTCTCGTTTGCATACGGAATATCAATTTTCTCTCGATTTTGTCTTTCACAGTCTTTGATGGAAGTTGTTAGCATTTTTTGAACAAAGCTATATCAATATCGATTCAGCTAGCTTTCCAAATGTTTGTGGCTAAATGCCACTGAGCTGGATTGTATTAAGTTTAGTTCGACGTGTACATATGTATATATTTTTTAATGATTCTTTTTTTGCTGGGTAGAGTATGTACACCGATTGATATCATGTCAAAAAAAATGTTGATGAAGTGAGGGTGAGGGTGGGATTAAAACTTAACTTTGTAACACGTGGACCGGTTTGGATGTTTATTTTTTTGTTGTACAGAGTATGATCCCCCATTTCTAATAGGAGAAAAAAGTTTCGCCTAGGGTGGGGGTAGACTAATTTCGTAAAGCGTGGGCCGATTCGGATAATTTCGGATGTTCCATGGTTGACACCACGAAAAAAAAATGTTGGTGGGGTAGGCGTGTAGGGGGAAGTTGGGGTGGGGGTGGGGGTTTTGGTGGAACCTAACTTTGTAACGCATGGACCGATTTCGCTGGTTCTTTTGCTGTTGTATACAGGGTGTTTCAGATCTGAAGTGCCAAAATGGGGTGATAGATCTCAAATAGAGAAACAAAAAATTTTATGGCAGGGGGGTGGGGGGACAATCTCAATCGCTTGGGAATTACAGGGTGATTCATAAATTTCAGTTTTTCAGTTTGTGCATAACATTACTCCTTTATTTTTATGTCTTGATGTATCCAACACACCAACACAGACCTTTTCAAAATTGTCAACAATGTTAATCTAACTCATATCATTTCAGGTACAGTCACTTACAAAAGTGAAACAAATGTTTTGCAATTACCAAAAATTCAGTATTTTCCCAATTTTTCTCCGAAATTCATGTAATTAGTATACCTTATTTATTTTTATTGGATTGCCCATCTTATTACCTCTCCAAAAAGCTACAACATGTCCACGTAGAGAAAATACGTAGAAATTTATACGTAGAAATCCTATCGGAGAGTATTATAAAAATCAACAAATTAAAGAAATTAAACTCAAATTAAACTCAAATTAATTCTCAAATGCTTTTTATTGAATTTAAAAATAATTACAATTAAACTTGCTAAGTACCAAAACCCGTTAAAAATTTCCACCGCCACTTTGGATGCATTTCAACAATCTTCGTCTAAGTCACTGTTTAAGGCGTATTGCAGCCAGCCTCTCCTGTATTTTCGTCGCTGCATTCCCAATTCGGCTAACTAAATCCTCCCTATTGTTAACTGAGGTTGAATAAACTTCATCCTTCATTGTTCCCTATAAGAAAAAGTCCAATGGGGTAAGGTCTAGAGATCTAGCAGGCCAAGGAATCGGTGCACCTCGTCCAATCCAGCGGTCGGGAAATTTTTCACTTAGTATTGCCTTCACAATGTTAGCCGTATGCGCTGGTACTCCAGCGTATTGGTAAAACATTCCCCTAAGATTATCCATAGGGTTCTCCTCTATAAGATCTGGCAGTGTATTGTCAAAAAAGTCCGCATAAATTTTACTATTAAGCACTTGCGGCAAAATTAATGGTCCTACCAAATGTTGCCGATGATACCAGCCCAAACATTGACACTGAATCTCTGCTGCTTTACCCTGTGTGGGTTAATGTTCGACCAGTTATGGAGGTTATCGAAAGTCGTGGTATCATTCCTGGTGAATTGACATTCATCTGTCCACAAAATTTGGTCCAGAAACGCTCTGTCGTGAATATTGCGTTCCAGAAGCCAAGTGCTAAATTTCGGTCTTCTCTCGGAATTTCCTTCCAGTAGTCCTTGAGTTGGGTGATGGTGTTATGGTCGTAATCCCCCTCGATGAATACCACTCCAAACCTTAGATGACGACACTCCGAATCGCCTTGCGACTCGTTTCGTGCTCGCCTCAATGTCCTGCCTCCTGTTATTATTTGCTGCTCGACGTCGGCAGAAGTTCCCGAAGTATCGGGTCGTGTCTCCATGTCGTGTGAAGTTACACTTCCTGTTTCTCTTACCCTTTGGAAAGTCCGTGTAAATACTCCTCATTGGTGTGCTCGCCGGTTGGGGAATTTCTTTTGATATTCCAGTACAGCCGCTACCTCCTCAAAAGTAAATTCTACCATTTTTTAATAATTTTTGCTTAAAAACACCAGTACTTATTGATTTGTTTTTTAACTATGATAGGTATTCTTGCTGACTGACTCATTTTTATAGCAAAATTTCCATCAGATACGAGTAACGGAACACCGTGATACAAGGGTGTGAATTCTGACTAACACAAGCTAATATCGGCAATAAAACAAAATTACACTAACATTGTGATAACTTGTTTGCAGCAATAAATAAAATTAATTACCTGTTAACCCAAAACAAACATTTTCCACCTTTTATCTTAAAAATGTTGTTTATTTAAAGATTTTCCTACCTAAAGTGCAATAAAATAATTAGGTACTCAGGGAGTTCTAAGGATACGGTTTTTTTAATCCTGTGTCTACCTTGCTATGTTTCACCTTTCAGAAAGGCTAATAAGATGGGCAATCCAATAAAAATAAAAAAGAGGTATACTAATTACATAAATTCTGGAGAAAAATTGGAAAAATACTGAATTTTAGGAAATTGCAAACCATTTTTCTCACTTTTGGAAATGACTGTACCTGCTAGGATATGAGTTAGATTAACATTGCTGACAATTTTTTTAAGGTCATTCAGATAGTAGTTTTTTTAGCGTTTGTTTGATGTGGCTGTTTTGGATAGATCAACAGATAAAAATGAAAGAGTAATGTGCATACCATGAAAAACTGAAATTTATGAATCACCCTGTAACTCCCAAATGGTTGAGATTGCCCCCCCCCCCCTCCTGCAATACAATTTTTTTTCTCTAATTGAGATCTATCACCTCTCATTTTGGCAAGTAAGATCTGAAACACCCTGTAGTGTGCCCCCGATTACTAATAGGAGAATTCGGTCCTAGGGTGGTGGGTGGTTGGAGGTTGTGGAGAGGGGTAGTCTAACTTAGTAACGCGTGGACCGATTGCGATGATTCTTCTTTTTTTGTGTAGAATACATTGCCCCACTGATACGATGACAAAAATTTATAAGTACGGAACGTTGGAATCATTGTTTTCACAATTTTCGTGAGTCCGAAATCGTCGCTCTTGATATTTCAAAGGCTTTTGATAGAGTCTGGCATGCTTTCCTTTTAGCCAAACTTCAAACATTTGGTCTGCACCCTACCCGCGTCAAATGGATAGAGTTTTTTGTCAGGCCGTTCATTCCGTGTAGTAATTGACGGTGCTACATCTGATTCCTACGAAATAAATGCCGGTGTACCTCAGGGTTCAGTTCTTTGACCAACCTTTCATAGTTTCGCCGACGACAGCACCCTTGATTTCGCATACTCATTTGATTCTGTAATGAATTCACGCGGAAATGCTACAGAAGTCAATCGGGAACGCATGTTTAGATCATTAAACAACGACATTTCTATGGTCCTCTCTTGGGGCAGAGCAAATCGTGTTAAGTTTAATGCATCCAAAACTCAATGCTCTTTAATGTCCCTTAAAAAACGTTCAATTCACCGCTTACCCATTTCAGTCGACAGAGTGAATATACCCAATTCGCCCTCCTTGCGATGAAATATTTGGGTTTTCTACACAGATGTAAGAAATATTTCACCCCACCTGACTTACCGCTGATCTACAAGTCCCACATTATTATATATATTTGGGCAGGGGCCGAACACGCCACATTGTCCGCGTTAGACAAAGTCCAACGTAAGGCTATTAAACTTATTGGCGATTCCTCAATCTCTGAGGGCCTTGACTCTCTGGAGCATCGACGGAATGTCGGTTGTCTCTCACTCTTCTATCGCTTTTTCCATGGCCATTGTTCTAACGAAATTGCTTGCCTTATTCCTTGTAGACCAATGACAACGCGCGATACAAGATCTATAAATCGCTCCCACCCCTATACTCTCCAGATCAAATATAGACGTACCGTCAAATTTCGGGAATCTTTTCTAAGCAGAACAACACGAATGTGGAACAGTTTACCATCTTCTGTTTTTCCCTCGTCTTATGAGCCTGAAACTTTAAAACGGGGCGTACATCGAGACCTCCTTCACTCAACCTCCTAACGATTTCCCTCATACTTAATTCCTTTCCTGCCAAGGCTGTGCATCATAGGGCATCCCCTGTGCTTTGGTAACATCATATATACACAAAAAAAAAGTATTATATGTTGTAGTTGTAGTTAGTAAGACCAGAGTAAATTCTGTTGATCATCTGGTATGTCCGATGAAGGAGGAATTGATTAAGTTGGTGTGTCCAGGTCTCAATCCTCCAAATCACAGGATTAGGTCAGCTCTGATGGTATGTCTGCTTTGCTGACCTAATGTGAGTGAGAAGAGTGAATGTAGTATTGCGTAATTTAGGCAGTTAACCCATTGAGTTGAAAAGTCACAAATCGTTTTCTTCCTCTTACAGATCCGGAGGGAAAATAATTGGCACTAGAGCCAACTTTTTTTTTTTTGTGTGAATAATAAAAATTTTAAAGAACAATTTTTGGTTTGTCTTAAGTAAGATAGGAGGATGATTTGCATAATATAAGTTAAGATTGCATAGATAAGTTAATATACTTATATCTCACTATCAAATAAATGAGTTGCTAGGAACTTTAGAGTATTATGATAAGGTATCTACAGCAGATTTGCAAAATGAAATGGAATGTAGAAAATTCTTCATTGATGGAGGCAAAGCTTTTAAAATATTTCATATGAATATTAATCATTTTAATGAACTTCAGGTAATCTTATCTAGCATTGACATAATTATTTTAACGGAAACATGGCAAGACGACTACAATTGCTATTATTTGGATAATGATATGAGATTTGATAAACCCACCCGTTATAATAAATGTGATGGAATTATCGCATATGTAAGAGAAAACTATGATGTTCATGAAATAAATTTTCGAATTATTGAGGCTAATGCACTGCATCTATGCATTGTCACGCTCCCGACGATTTTGTAAACATTCTTGCTATGTTTATTTGTATGTTGTACCAGAACTAGTGATTCTGCAGAGTATTTTATTACTTCCAGCGGCTTACCAAGGATTTTACGATGTTCACTCTCTTTCTTACTACGTCTGTACTTTGCATACGATTCACTTGAAGATTCAAAGACCTGCAAATGGACTACATTTAATAATAAATGAGTAAAGAAAATTTTTATATATCCACATATTATATATATTCTGATCGAAAATACATCTTTTTGCTTGCGCTTCTTCGTAGAATCCGTGAATTTATGTTAATTTTCATGCATTTCAGATGGGAGATAAATTTCCTTTTTAACCGACTTCCCAAAAACAAAGAGGTTCTAAGTTCGACGCGTATTTTTTATTTTTATTTATTTATTTTTTTTTTTTTTATGTCTGACCGGGCATAACTTCGTAACGCGTCGACCGATTTTGATGATTCTTTTTTTGTTGGGTAGAGTATGTTCACCGATTGGTACCATGTAGGGTGGGGGTGGGGGGTGGGGGTCAAACCTAACTTTGTAATGCGTGGTCCGTTTTGGATGGTTCTTTTTTTGTTGTACAGAGTATGATCCCCCATTACTAATAGGAGAAAAAACTTTGGCCTAGGGTGGGGGGAGGGGTGGAGGGGTAGTCTAACTTTGTAACGCGTGAACCGATTTGAATAATTCTTTTTCTGTTGGGTAGAGTATATTCCGTGGTTGATACCAGGTGAAAAAAATTTTGGGGGGATGGGGGTGGGGGGTAAGGTGGAACCTAACTTTGTAACGCGTGGTCCGATTTCGATGGTTCTTTTTCTGTTGTATAGAGTATGAACCCCCATTGCTAATAGGAGAATAATTTGGTCCTATGGTGAAAGGTGTGTGGGGGGGGGGGGTAGTCTAACTTCGTAACGCGTGGACCGATTTGGATAATTCTTCTTCTATTGGATGGAATATGATCCTTGGTTGATACTACGAGAAAACAAATGTTGCTCGGGTGGGGGTGGGAGAAGGGGGGTGGAAACTTACTTTGTAACGCGTGGATTGATTTGTACGGTTCTTTTGCTGTTGTATAGAGTGTGATCCCCCATTGCTAATAGAGAATAATGTGGCCCTAGGGTGGAGGTGAGGGAGGGGAGGGGTAGTAACTTCGTAACGCGTGGACCGAAGTTTATTGGAATGGGGATGAGGTAGGGGGTCTAAACTAACTTTTAACGCGTGGACCGATTTGGATGGTTCTTTCTTCGTTGTATAGAGAATAAAACACTAAAAAGTGAAAAATAAAATAGTTTTTTAAAAAAAGTTGAACCGACTTCACAAAAAGCGCTGAAAAGCATAAAATAATTTTTAATTTTATATCTATTACGACATTTTGAAG
This sequence comes from Leptarthrus brevirostris, assembly GCA_964036015.1. Taxonomy (NCBI): domain Eukaryota; kingdom Metazoa; phylum Arthropoda; class Insecta; order Diptera; family Asilidae; genus Leptarthrus; species Leptarthrus brevirostris. The sequence continues at coordinate 21,402,361 of OZ038371.1, forward strand.
TCGGTGCAAATTAAATAAATAAAACAACTACAGTACCACAATTGAAAATAATACCTAATACTACCTGAGCGTTTCAGTTTACGGGATCATAAGAAATGACGATTAAATACTTTTGTTGTAGTTGTTTGGTTTGTTTGATTTGCACCGACTTCAAAATGTCGTAATAGATATAAAATTAAAAATTATTTTATGCTTTTCCGCGCTTTTTGTGAAGTCGGTTCAACTTTTTTTTAAAAAACTATTTTCTCATTCATTTTTAACCGACTTCCCAAAAACAAAGAGGTTCTAAGTTCGACGCGTATGTTGTTTTTTTTTATGTCTGACCAGGCATAACTTCGTAACGCGTCGACCGATTTTCATGATTCTTTTTTTGTTGGGTAGAGTATGTTCACCGATTGGTACCATGTCAAAAAAATTTTTTGTAGGGTGTGGGAGGGGGGTGGGGGTGAAACCTAACTTTGTAATGCGTGGTCCGATTTGGATGGTTCTTTTTTTGTTGTACAGAGTATGATCCCCCCCCCTAATAGGAGAAAAAAATTTGGTCAAGGGTGGGGGAAGAGGGGAGGCGAGGGGTTGTCTAACTTTGTAACGCGTGGACCGATTTGGATAATTCCTTTTCTGTTGGGTAGAGTATGTTCCGTGGTTGATGCCAGAAGAAAAAAATTTTGGTTGGGTGCGGGGGGGGGGGGGGGACGTGGACCGATTTGGATGGTTCTTTTGCTGTTGTATAGAGTGTGATCACCCATTGCTAATAGAAGAATAATTTGGTCCATGGTTGGGGGTTGGGCGAGGGGATGAGAAGTCTAACTTCGTAACGCGTGGACCGATTTCGATATTTCTTTTTCTTTTGGTTAGAGTATACTCCTTGGTTGATACCACGAGAAAAAAATTGTTGGTGTGGTTTGGGTGGGAGAAGGGCGGTGGAACCTAACTTTGTAACGTGTGAACCGATTTGGATGGTTCTTTTGCTGTTGTATAGAGTGTGATCCCCCATTGGAGAATAATTTGATCCTATGGTGGTGGTGGGGGAGGGGGAGGAGTAGTAACTTCGTAACGCGTGGACCGATTTCGATGATTCCTTTTCTGTTCGGTAGAGTGTGTTCCTATTTATATGTAGTACTCAGCTTAATTGTAGAAACTTCTGCCACTTAGTTCTAGATGTTTCCGATATTCATCTTCACTACACATATTCACCATAGGTTCAAGTCTTCTTTGACTTTCCTCCCCTAGATTTCTGCCCCACTGGGGCATGCGCATTACACGGTTCACTATTTCCCTTTTTTGGCCTACCTCGAGCACGTTACAATACTAACAAAGCTAGAATTAAATTTTTTTTTTTGTTATAAAAGAAAAGGTAAGTTGTGTTGTGACTGCTAAATTATGATATTCGATACGAATTACGAGGCTATTTGAAACAGCTGTAAATTCTGTATTTTCGTGTTTTTATGCATTATTGTGTTACTTTTTTGCAGGAAAATGGTGCGCACATATAAAAGAAAGCGACAACCGGTGGATTTAGAGCGACTAACACGTGCAATGCGCGTCGTGCGCAATGACAATATTTCTTTGCGCGATAAACAACTGTTATCTATAATGTGCACTTGACAACCTGGATTGCCACGAAAGCCACTTATCTTTGTATGCGATCGACTACATCTAGAACGGCATACATTTGTTGACGTTGCCGCCCCACTGCTCGCATAAAATGTAGGCGTTGGACTGCACAGTATTCGGGCTATTCAAGCAAGCCTACAACTTCTACGCCGGCTGCCGGATGACAGATCACCCCGGTAAAAGTATGACCGTGTTCGACATTCGGCTGATCGCTTCTAGTGCCTGCATGAAGGCCTTTCCTCTCCCTAATATTATTAAGGGGTTGCGCGATATAGACTACAGTCTACAATCTATTGCGGAGCTTTCCCGCGAAAAAGAAAACAAAGAAGAGCAGCAGCGGTGAACAGAAGAAACAGGAGCGAGAAGAGAAGAAAAAAAAGAGATTTGAAGAGTTAGAAGAGAAAAAAAAGGAAAGACATAGAAAGAAAAAGGACGAAAAGGCACAGAAATCCAAAAAATGCAGAAAGAGAGGAAAAAAAAGAATAAGAAAGCTACAGCGGCGAAGAAAAGAAAGAAATAAAATGTTAATTTCATTATTTTTTTTTATTTTAATAAAAATTCACAAATATAACCAACGCTTTTAACTTATTTTGCAATAATAGTCATTTGATGTTCATTTAATTGCATTTTCAGGGGTTAAAATGGACTTAAACTAACTCTATTGCAATTCAGCTAATTGCATCAAATAGCCCCGACCTTTGTTTCAAATAGTCCCGAGGTCGCGAGTTTTTGAAACAAGACGCATTTTTTTCAAACGCAATTTTCACCCATTTCCCGTGCGCGGATCGGAATACTGTCTGAAGCAAATTTGCAGTTCTGATATTTTTCTACAAAACTGCATCATTTTTTTTCCTGTCTAGTACAACAATTTCCCATAAAAAGTCGATGACAAATGTTGTATCAAATAGCCCCAGTCTCCCCTATACACATGAGAATGATCTACTTTGCAATTATTCAATCGCTACTTCAATACGGTGTTTTAACAGCGCCCCATATATGTATATAAGTAATTTAAAAGGTTCATTAAACAATGCTAATTATAAAATAGGTCTAAAACACCGGCGAACTGCGCCTCGTTGCGTTGTGCAGGAGGAAAGCAAACACGATTACAGACGAAGTTAACCCGAATATGACCGAGCCGCGTAATGTGGCGTCACTCAACTAAACGATGTCTTTGGAACTGTTGCGCACAAACCAGCTGTACAATATCAAATTAAATCACAAATCAAGTAGTCCTATTAGTGTCAAATTTGACAATTCTAAATCAGCTGAAAAACCCTTTTAAAATTCATGATATGATAAAAAATTTTCAATATTATGTCAAATTAAATATTTTTTATAATATTTCAAAATCTAAAAATGGACGCAACAAAAAAGCAAGATGTTATGAATCATGTACGAGCTCAAAACAATGTTATAAGCGTTGCAGAATTTCTCGGTAAAATAACGCCAATGTGCTTTAAGAAGTGTATCAGCAAACCAGGATCATCAATTAGCTCATACGAGAAAAATTGTATACATCGTTGCACAGATCTCTATCTTGAAACATGGATGGTAGCAGCAAGAACATACAAAAGCCGTCTTGAAATTGAAGCCCAATCATATGATCTTTCTTCAGATGGAGATGGAAGCTAGTAAAGGAGATTTTATTGTAGGTTCTTATATATGTTACAATGTTCACTGTCCTATGGTGTACGGATAATAAAGTATTATATATTTTAGATCTTACCATAATAACAATGTTCTATTTGTAATATTTCTAATAACATAATATTTTACACGTTTGAAATTTGTCTGAACTTGAGTTTATTGTGTCTCCGTGATTAACAACTAGCTCGTAGCTTGTGATTGGAGTAGCGTCCTCAGCGAAGGAGACATTAATGAGGCCGTCATATCTTTCTATAATTTACTGCCTATCTGTTTAACTGACTGTGTGTGTCCCTATTTCTAAATCGAATAATTCACGCTCTAACCAGCCTTGGTTTGATAGCTCCTTAAAACGTCTGTTAAATGTAAGGCCTAGAAAAGGTTTTGTTCCTCTAGGTGTCACGCAGACTATTTAACGTATTCCAATTTACGCAGTCAATTGATGAATGAAGATCCTAAGCGATTGTGGAGGTTTGTGAACTTGAAGTGCAATTCTGATGGCTACCTATCCATCTTATTTGTCTTTCGGCGACAGCGATAGCAATCCTTTTTGCCGACTTTTTTAAAATTCGTTTTTGGACGATACCTGTGATATTAGCTTTAAGGATTTTACCCATTTGACGAGATTTCCACCGACTTCTCTGGAATCCAACGATGTGGTTCCGTTCTTGCTCCTATTCTGTGTTATTTATTTAATCTCCCATCTCGTTGTGGTGTTTTTCCGAAAGCTTGGAAAACCTCATTAATTATTCCCCTTCACAGAAAAGGTGATAAACGCGAAATTTCGAACTATAGACCAATTGCTAATCTTTGCTGTATATCCCAGATTTTTGAGGCACTTATTTGCGATGTTCTATACTTCCACTGCCAGCCGTTTTTGCGGCGGTTTAAACATGGCTTCATTCCATCGAACCCCCACGCCGTACAACAAACGGAAGAGAATTCTATAAGGTGATGGCATGAACGAAAAATAATTGCCTGGATTGCAAACACTAGTATCCAGGTACTTGAAGATTATTCATACGAGAAGAACGTAAAAACACTAGCTTATACTTGAGAAAGTCAGGCTTGCCTGTACGTATGAATTTAAATAAAAATATGTTCAGCCTCATTTCTAATAAAGAAGAAAACGAGCATCCGAGGAACAAATTGACAAACTGCGTTACATGGTGATATTGTCGAAGTTTATATACATAACGTACGATTGAAGCATACGTTAAGCTTGTTCCACGATACAGAGTCAAGGTTACCAAATATAATGTCACCATGTATTAGAACAGGCAGCAGCAGAGATTTCGCCAATGAGAAACGTACGCTTGCTGTAATGAACGAGGCACTACAGCAGAGTTTACGGAGACCGCTATATACCTTAGAGACAATACTGTTGATGTAATTAATCCATTTAAAGTATTATTAATGATAACACCAAAATTTTTTACTTTAACTAAAAAAGGGATTGGCGTCAACCCGATCTTTAAAGAGGGGAGGTAATCAGTATTTATAGGATTTTTGAGGAGCAATATAGCCTGAGACTTGACGGGATTAAGTTTTAAGTGATTATCCGATGCGCAATGAGAGATAGCACTAAGATCCTGATTTATCTGCCGGATGCAGTAAAAGACCCAGATATACCTGAACATCATCAGCGGTCCAAAAATCGAACCCTGAGGAACACCAGTTAACAATTCAGAGTATTCAGATCCACAAATTACTTTCTGTTTGCGGTCAACCAAAAAACTGCTGATTAGATTTAACGCGGAAACTTCAAAGTGAAAATAATTGTCCAATTTGCTAAGAAGGTTGTAGTTTACAGTATCAAACGCCTTAGATAAATCAAGCAAAGTATAGTAAGCCTATCATTCTCAATTTCTCGCCGTACATACTCAGTTAATTTTAGTAAAGCTGAAGTACAACTGTGATTCACTCTAAATCAATTCTGCCAAGCAGAAAGAAGCCCATTATTATCAATAAATTCAGTAATGCATCCACAATTTTTCCATAGCTTTAGAAAGGCACACTAAAATGCTAACAGGTCGGTATTCAATACATAAGGACGGATTTGGCTTCTTAGCTATAGGTAAAACAAGTGCATTTTTTCATAAGGGCGGAAATACAAGTATAAAGATATACGTAATAAAAGGAAGAATACAGGGAAGTAAAATTTTGATGAATTTGATAGGAATATTGTCCGATCCAGTAGCATCTGATTTAATAGAATTTATAGCAGAAACAGCTTCAAGTTGCAAGACACTACGAAAAGGGAACATATCCCCCTCCCACCAGCAAGAGCCAATATCCGAACTCTCGAGATAAAAAGACTCGAACTCTCAAGAGATAAAAAGGCTCGGTTCAGAGTATTTGGTTAAATTTCTGGAACCGATTTTGACTTCCTACCGCTCCTAAGTTTTTCCATAATTGCACAGGAGTCAGTTCAGACCTAAACCTGCTAGCATAGTAATGCATTTTTCTGTCGTACTGCTAGTGTCACATTATTTCTTAAAAACCGAAATTTTTCCAAGTGAGGAGCAGACTTACATCTCTTCCAATGCCGATAAGCTTTGTCCGTTCTTTTAGAAGATTTTTGGCAGATTCTGAAAGCAAGCACATTTCGAATTCTAGGTAATTAATCCACGAAGAGGGATATATTTTTCGAAGAGATACATCACGAAGGTATTGAAATAATTAACCTGATCATCAACATCAGGCTTTCGGTAGAATAAATCATAGAATTCTTATTATCAAACTCTGCCTTCTCCGTGTTTCCGCGGGTTTTTCTAAATTGGATTCATTCGTACTTATCTGAACGCACACAGCGGTTTTTTTCGTGGAGGTGTCTGATGGTATTTCCAACACTTCTGGTGTACCGCAGGGCTTCCACCTCGGAGCATTGCTATTTATAATTTCGGCGCAACAATATCACAGCCCTCCTGTAGGAGCACCGGGTACACGCCATCCGTGCCAGGGGATATAAGTGGTTCAAAGGACGAAATTGCATCCTTGATAGCTTTGCATGTAAGGACCGAGCTGGCAACCCTCCAGTCCGCCTTGGTCGCCCTCTGTGCGAGGTGGTCTGTTAGGCTAGGCCTGTTTGCCTCGTTCGGATCTTCCACCCTCGAACCAGAGAAGTGGGAGTCCGTCCGGTTTCTGGAGTGTGTCCAGGTCACCTGACGTAGTATTCATAAGGGCTTTATGCAGTCTCGCAGAATCGCGAGCGCCCTCTACGTTTTGACAGAACTTTTGCCAGCTGGTTCTTTCAGACCGGCGCAGTTCTCGGTTGCAGGCAGTTAGGGATTGTCGGTATGCTTCCCGCGTTTCAAATGACATCTTTTGATGACGACAAAGTTTTCCAAGAACAGTACACTTCTACTTTCAAAATTCAAGGACAAATATATCACCGTGTGTATTTCTACAAATCTACTTTATGGGTGATGATGATGCACAAATTGATCAACGCTGCGATGTAATTCCAGACACCAAACACGCAGACAGCACGCCGGACACTACAACGCACCTACCATCAATGAAGTTGCGATTGTTATAGTTGGCGTAGAAGGTGATATAATTACGGTCTGTGGCAGCAACGCGCCGGTTACCAGCTAATTAATAATAATTTTATTAAATAGTTGATAGTTTCCCGATGTTATTTAAATCTTTATTTATAAGCAGTAGCTTGCCAAACATTAATCAGATGTGAATTGTCAATCATAAAAGAAGAAGAAGAATTTGGGTAAAAGGGGAAATTACTCAACTGTCAAATTTATTCAAGTCCAAAAGTAAACAGACGCAGTGCAGACGAAAATTTTCTGCTTTGGGTAAAAACTTTCGAGTTAACAGGCAGATCTATTATGGGGTAAGTCGTGCAGGTATAGTGATACTAACAATTTTTTTACTACTTGTGATCATCATTGTTCATAATTTGTTGAAATGTTCATCATTGGTAGAGTATATCTTTACAGCCTCTATTTAGCGTTCAGTATTTTTATTAAGCAGGTTTCAAGACTTACAATTTTGTAAATTACCGTCTGTCTACAAGATAATAAAACCGCAAAATAGAAAATAAGTTATTACGGCTTTACAGACAAGGCTTCAGCAGACGTCGATTACATTAAAATAAAACTTTTAATGGTTGTCAACCCAGACAACATTTTCTTTTCAAACAAAGCCCTATACATGCTCAACTTACGAACAAAACTCCTGTGAAAATCATTTCAATTTCATTTTAAAATACACCCAAATGTCCTGTTTAGCTGGCTTGTGCAACGTTATATTCTGAATACCCAATAAAAGTAACTTGCATCCCATAAGCCGCAATTGGGACGTTCAAATTACCTTAAACCCCAGAAAATCTTGCTTTTTTGCTGAGTCAGTAAAATACGAACACGTGAAAATTCGGATTCCATCAGTGCACAGAACAATTTACGGTGCGCTACCGAATTTTTCACAAATACTTTTCTCTCCTTTTGAGGAAAATACAAAGAATTCCTTTCGTTTCTTAAATAATTTACGAAGTAAAACTGCTACATGATGGGTCCATAGCAAAGGAGCAGAGCATTTAACTTGTCCACAATCACCTAGCTACTAACATGACGTCAATTTTGAATTATTAACCTGGTTAAGAGGGGAGACAATTTGTAGGAGAAGAAAAATAAGAGGCGGATACAAGTGAAGTGGAATCGATAGGATTTTACGCAGATTATGGAAATGTGTTGGAAGAGGACAAAGGGGAAACTGAGTTTGCTCAAATAAATAGCTTTTTATGTTCTCCATCAGGAGTTCATTTTCCAATACAAAAATCTCGAAATATTACATCCAAAATTTCATCTGTGCTTACATCTCCCGTTATTTGCTCTATGCAACGGACAGCTTTACGAAGCTTTTGCGCAGCAATTGCCAAGTCAGAATTCATTTCGGTTGGATTGTAGTTTTCTAAGAAATCCAAAAGGTGTCGCGTACACTCTGACAAATAGTTACGGTACCGAGACTGTGTTAACCGCGGATTTTCTGCAGAGGGTTGACCACACCTGGAAAACAAAAGGAATTTAGTATTTCCGGCTAGAGAAATGGAGAATTTGCACATCACAAGACTGGTAAACCAGGTTAAAAATAATATAAGCTTAATCTACCTAAACTTGCCTTAATTTGTGTAAATCAATTTTAAAAAATAGCGTTCGTCAAACTACTTACATTTCTTTTAACGTCTTTGTCAATGTACTAAGCAAGTCATCTATATTGACACCGTCTTTACAGGAAACTAGTGCTAAGTGTGATAAATTTTGTAGTCTTTCAATGTCTTGATTGCTTAACAGATCAACCTTATTTACAACAGTCAAAATTGGTTTTGCTCCCAACTGTTCGGACGATATACCTAATCTCTCCAAATATCTTTTTCTGTATTCATCCAAATTTTTCTCTTCTTTATCAACAAAGGAGATTAATTTTGTTGCATCTATGACAAGAACAATCAAATCTGAATGTTCCAGATAATTAATTGCTCTATTAATCCCTTCGGCTTCTACTACATCTTCTGTTTCCTTTCTAAGACCTGCAGTATCAGCAAATATAACCGGATATCCTCCAATGCTATAGGCACTCTCTATAATATCTCGGGTTGTTCCAGCGATAGAAGTAACAATTGATACTTTTCTTTGGCAAACAAGATTTAGGAGGCTACTCTTTCCAACATTCGGTTCTCCAATAATTACAGTTTTAACTCCATGTCGCAACAACTCTCCTTGACGTTGATCGTTAAGATGTTGACGTATTTCTGCTATAAGTTTATTCAAATCTGCTTTTAGGTCATCTATAATATTATCTTCGATATTTTCATCCTCAGCAAAATCGATATATGCTTCTAAATGTGCGATGTTACGTATTAATCGCTTTCTCCATGACTTGTAAAGGCGAGAAAGGGCGCCGGTGCTTTGTAATAGTGCCTGAAAAAAGAAAATTTGTGGTTATTTAGGTAATATGATGATTTAGGTAATAATAACGTAATCACTATTTGTGAACAGAGATATTTCATTCAAAAGTTTAATTCTTTCCGTCAATTGTTTAGTTAACCATCACTGCAAAACTACAGAGCAATATTCTGGTATTTTCTTTTATTCTTTTATTGTTTTTTTTTTTATTGATTTATTTTTTAAGATATTGCCAAAGCTCAGGGGATGCCCTATGATGGTAAAGCGCAGCCTTAGCAGGAATGGAATTAAGGGTGAGGGAAATAGGTTAAGAGATTGAGTGAAGAAAGGGTCGATGTACGCCTCGTTTGAAAATGTTGTGCTCATAAGACGAGGGAAAAACAGAAGATGCTAAACTGTTCCACATTCGTGTTGGCTTAGACAAGATTCCCGAAATATTACGGCACGTCCAAATTTGACCTGGAGGGTATAGGGGTGGGAGCGACTTGAAGCTTTGGTATCGCGCATTGTGATGTGCCTAAAAGGAATCAGACTAGCAATTTCATTAGAACAATGGCCATGGAAAAACCCATGAAAAAGTGAGAGACAACAGTCGATGCTCCAAATAGTCAATGCTCTCAGAGATTGTGGAGACGCCAATAAGTTTAATAGTCTTTCTTTGAACTTTGTCTATCGCGGACAGTGCGGTATATCCGGCCCATGTCCAAATAAGGAGTTAAATTCGAATCTAGGCCTGATGTGACTTGTAGATCAGCGCCAAGTCAGACGGAGTGAAATATTTCTTACATCTCATTATATGATCAGTCCAAATATATGATCAGTCCAAATAAGATTGCTGGATATCTCAATACCCTAGATATTTAAAGAGGGCGAATTGAGTATATTCACTCTGCCGACTGAAACAGATTGAGAGTGGGCTAGGTATTTTTTAAAGGACATTAACCAGCGTTCAGTTTTGAATGCGTTAAAAATAACACGACTTGCTCTGCCCCAAGCGAGGATCGTAGAAGTTGTCGCATGTTTAGATGCGTTCTCAGTTGATTTCTGTAGAGTTCCCACGAGAATACGTAGAGAGTGCTACCGGTGGCAAAACAATGAATATGATGGTGAATGAGAGCTAAAAGATCATTGATATAAAGAAGAAAGAAGGTTAGTGGCAGAAGTGAACCCTGGGGGACACCGGCATTTATTTCGTAGGGACCAAAAATAATTTCGTCTATTATTGGGTTTGTCAAAAAAAACTTTCTATCCATTTAGAAAGTTGAGCATTAAGACCGAAATCTTTAATTTTTTGCTAGAAGGGCAGCATGCAAATCTATCAAAGGCCTTTGAATCATCAAGAGGGACGATTTCCGACTCTACAAAATTATGGAGACAATGATTCCAACGCTCCGTTATAAGATGGTTACTTTCTAGATAATCCATCAACTGAGAGTTGATGACTGATTCAAAAACCTTAGATCAAACCGAAATGAGCGCAATGGGTCTTTAGTTTGAGGGGTTGCATGGTTCTTCTTTTTTAAGTATCGACTGGACATGAGCAAGTTTCCATGCACGAGAGCATATGTAAGTAAGCCATGCTGCGAGAGCTACAACTTTGCCTCTTATGACTTTCGTCGTAATTGCAACGGTTATCGATTGGGGGTGAGTCAAACTTTTTCGCAGCACAAAAATTGTCTTTTAATAAATTCACTCAGTCGCAAAGTGTTTTTATTATTTTATACGAAATTACAAATACCACACGACAATGACAATGTTAAACAATTGTCATGATTGGATGGTTGATTTAAGTGGCTAGAGACCGAGACCGAGACCAATACTCCAATAGAGACGGAGTTGGATCAATTTGTTGAGCCACACGACCACCATGCCATGGGTCCCGGGTTCGGGACCAGGTCTCCCCGTGAGCTTTTATTAGGAAATTAAAATAATCCACTCCGTCCCTTAGCTGTTGTCTAGCTCGCAGCAATGCAAAAAAAAAAACAAGACTTTCAAGTTTCCTCACTTCCCTTACCCTAATTCGCCTCCGCCCAAAACCATGCTAACGCATCAAAGGGTTGTCCCCTAGGATTTGGCCACATCGTATTAAAAAAATAAAAAATTGCGCTAAACGCGTCATTTTGTTACCACGACCTGTAAGATCTGGTTGTTGTTCAGGGCATATCATACGCAACGAGGTTATAATAGTGCAAATACGTAATTAATTGTAGCCTTTATTAACTTTATAAAGTGATAAAATTATCACAGAACAGTTTTCACGGAAAATCTAAAATCAATAGCTTTGGGAGCCATAAGATTGTCCTCTTTCGTTAAATTAATATCCACGATGTTGAAAGATGCATTTATAATTTATTTATTGTTTAATGAAACGTCATGATTCTTTGTAGTATTCTTAAAAGGGTTTCATCTAATAAAGATAAAGGGGAGCATTTGACTGAAACTTCGATAAAAATGGTTCAACTTCCGAAGCAATAATCTGGAAAAATGCAAGTTTAGCTCATAATAATTTATCATTCGAGGCTAAACAAACTGTTTTCAAGCTATTACAAACTGGCACTTTCTGTTCAGTTTTCACTCCTTTGAAATATTGGCATACATTAGGAATAATTTTAAGAGCACGACTGGCAACATTAAAATTGTCCACCCAACGAACAGCACACAATTTTAAAGGAAGTAATGAAGACTGAGTTGATGTAATCTTCATATCGAGCAGGACTGTGGCAAAACAGATAATAAAGTGATCTCAACAAATTCATAACATAACAACCTAGTTAGACTTTTTCATCTGTATGCAAATTGCAAACCACAACTTCCCAAATTGAGGATTGGTCCATTAGCAGCATTTTCTTTTGAGTGTGCATTTTATGTACTTCTGGATTAACTTTCTCGTGTACATTTGATCCGTCCATTGAAATTTGTAGCAGTTTTATGAGGTCAAGACCATTTGATACTTCATAGAAAGGTCTCATCAAGTAAACTGTAGTTGCATGGTCCAGAAATAATGATCCATAACATCTAGTACAGACTTTTTAGTCAAAGCCTAGGGAACAACCGTTTGATGTGTTAGCATGGCTTTGGCCGGAAGGAAATTTGAGTATTCTGAGCCATAGGTCTTAAAAAATCTGTCCCCGTTGCCCATTCGTGAAATCCTTTCCCAAGTAATTCTAATGTATTAGACAAGTTTAACACGGGAGGAATGGTGGTACTCCTATGCCCTTTATGAAGATTTACTTCTTTAAGAACATTAGCAAATTCCTCCCTTTATTTATTTATTCAGTCACTGTTTAATAAATTTAAGAACAGGGATATTATAACATATGTATGTATAATTAAACGTTAACGTTTTCAAGTTAGATCGGTTGATTCCGCTCTACATAGCCTAGTAAATCAAGTGGAAAAGGCATTGATGTACAAAGAAGTAGCGTCAGGCTACTTCATTGACATAGAAGGGGCCTTCAACAATGTCAGAATCGACAAGATGGAGGTGGAGGGAGAAGGTTACAGATCACAGTATAATCAGATGGATCAAGTCCATGCTGGAAGACCGAATCATAATTACAAGTTTTGGAAATGAATAACTGACGGCGCGGGTAAATAGAGGAACTCCACAAGTAGGGATTCTTTCACCATTCTTGTGGCTGATAGTGATTGATACATTACCTGAAGCCCTATCGGAGAAAAGTCTCTACGTAACTTGTTATGCGGACGACGTAGGGATAGTAGTCAGAGATAGGTTTGAAGAAAACTTAAGATACTTACTTCAAGAAGCAATCGACACGGCAACTTCTTGGGCGCAGGATTGCGGACTTAAGATAAACCCAAATAAAACGAAACTCTAATGTTTCACCAAAAGACATAAATTAAGAAAGACAGTTTCCCCGTGCATCGTCGGAAACACTAGATTAACCTTAAAGAATGAGGCCAAATTTCTGGGTGTGCTGATGGGCGGGAAACTAAATTGGGCCAAGCTCCTACACGAGAAGAAAAACAAGGCGGTAAGAGCTTTCTGGACATGTAGAAATGCTATAGGTAAGGTATGGGAACTATCACCCTATATTATAAAATGGATATACACATATGTAATCAGACCCATGATAACGCATGGAGCGATAGTCTGGTGGAAAGCGGTGGGAGGTGTGCAAAAACCAGAAGATTATGGACCAGGCCCAACGTATGTGCTGTCTAGGCATAACAGGGGATACCGGGTCAACACCGACAAAGGCTTTGGAGGTCATTCTAAATATTACTCCACTTAAACTCTATGTAAAACAAGTGGCACTAAACTCGGCTATACGTTTACGTATGAATAAACTGTGGAAGGTAAGGGGAATGTAAACCCAACATGAGAACATCGTTCGAGTATGAAATGGAAATACGATCAAGATACTGTTTGAGGAAGAAGATTGCTTGGACTTCAGAACTGGTAACCAAAATTTGGGGGCAATCTTCAAAACTTAGTTTCCGACAAAAAGTGAATGGATCAACAATAGGGTGATTTAAAAAAAACACTTTAGCGATTTACACAGACGGCTCAAAATGCGAGCGTGACTGTGGCTTTGGAATATCGTACAAGGAACTAAAACTGAATTTATGGGGAGGGGTAAATTACTCCTGCTCGGTTCTTCAATGTGAAATCGCAGCGGTAGAGGTAGGAGCTAAACAGCTAGAACGGGGAATAAGATCCTCTATTATTGCAATATGCACGGATAACAAGGCGTCCATCAAATCCTTAACTAACGCCGCGGTAAAATCCAAAACGATAGAGGGACGGAGCTAGGGCGACAAAACGATGTCACCCTAATATACGCAGGTAATGAAAAAGCGAATGAACTGGCGCAGAGGGGCGCAAATGAGGACACTCCAATAATGCTCACTCTGGGCATACCCATCCATGAAATCAGAAAAGGAATCATCGAATGGGTAACGAGCAGGCACAAAGAAAAATGGGATCCGACATCGCCAGACATACAAAAGCGTTTTGGGGAACTCTCAACGCACATGAATCTGAAAAGATCATTTAGCTTAACAAAGCCAAACTGAAACTTCTTGTTGGCTTTTAGACAGGACATGCAAGACTAAGGGCTCATGCCATAAAATTGGGAAGGGCAAACACTAGTCTATGCAGGGAATTTGGGAAAGAAAGCGAGACCGTATTACACGTTCTCGGCCGATGCCCAGCCCTAACGCAGAAAAGGTCTACCCAACCACATTTGAAGATAATAATACATAAAATTATCTGAACGTTTCAGACGATTAAATACTTTTGTTGTAGTTGTTTGGTTTGTTTGATTTGCACTGACTTCAAAATGTCGTAATAGGTATAAAGTTAAAAATTATTTTATGCTTTTTATCGCTTTTCATGAAATCGGTTCAATCACACCCCCACCACAAATCGCGTTACAAAGTTCTGTTCCATCCCCACCCCACTATGTTCTTTCTCGTGGTATCAACCAGTGAACATACTCTACCCAACAAAAAAAAAGAATCATCAAAATCGGTCAACGCAGTTTTTGGGAAGTCGGTTAAAAAAGTAAGAGTGTGGAGCATTTAAACAAATTATGAGTTAATTAAAAATTGAAAATCCGATACAAATGCGGAATTTCTTGCGTATGACAGCAAGCAAATTCGAAGAGCTCGTTAGAAGTGTTGGGCCGCTTATCTACAAAAAAGATACAAATTTTCGTAATTCGATTTCTGTACAAGAGAGATTAGCAGTCACTTTAAGATACTTCGCATCAGGTAAATACTCAAAGTAAATTAAGACTGCATCAATTAAATAAAAGTAATCATAAGCTTCTTAAAAAACATAACAAGATTTACTTCACTGTATTTTATATAAAAGTAGTATAATGGTAAATTTTTCAGCTTTCATTTTCGAATACCCAAATGTACTATAAGCAAGATTGTATTTCCGTTACCTTTAACTACTTCCAAAGTACGAAAGCGGGACTCCAGAAATGACATAAGAGCCACTAATTTTGGCAATTCCTTACTGCTTTCGAGAGATCGTTCCCACAATTCACGTGTTTCTGGGTAAGTAAAAATATGATTATTTCATCCCAAGAATCGACTTGAACTTCTAAATTGCGTAGAGAATGCAGGCACTCATAAGTAGTGTCTAACAATTGCTTAATAGCCTCTGCAGATTCGTGCTTGATAACACTTTGTGAGGTTAAAACCTTTAATTCAGCATTCACAATAACCCTTTTATTGTCATATCTTTGAATTAATAATTCCCAGGCAGCATCGTCATTTCTTTCAGTAATATCTAAGTGACGAATCAACCGTGCAGCTTCTCCTTCCAAACTTGTCTTCAAAAAATAAAGTTTTTGTACCTTCGGAACTTGATCGTTTTCGTGTATGAGTGTGAGGAATAAATCGTAGAAAGATCGCCAATTTCTATAAGAGCCTGAGAACTTTCGAATACATATGCGCTAATTCAAAGTTTAATAGATCAAGTTATAAAGGTTTAATTAAGAGATTAATAATTAATTTTCAATTTTAATAATTCAATTGTTTTATTCACCATTATTTCTGTTCATAAATAATCTTATCGAAAATATTCACAAACCTGTTGTTAAGTCCATAAATGTTCATAACTGTTTACCCGCTATACAATACCGTAATTTTAGCTCCACCTCATTAAATATACCGCTGATGAAATTGCTATTATGTATGCGAAATTTTCTTATATTTTTTTTACAGTATTTATGCTTTATAATTTTAGCTGCCAATCTATCCGGCTCGAAGGACCAAATTTTATGTTGTTGATGTGATGTATTGATTCAGGTGTTAAGACACCTGAGTGTTTAATTTTGTGGACGTTTTTATATAAAATAAAAAAAATGTCACTTTACACTAAACTTCAATATTATTGATACATTATTACTATTAGTTAACTTCAAATAAATTACAATTTAATTAATTATGAAGCTTAATTCATTATCGTGATGCGGCTGTTTTGCCGGTTCTGTGACGACTGATTCAATGTAAGAAAAAACAAGAACGGTTCCCGCTGATAACGGCCTGATGCACTTGATGCCTATTAGCGTGCTGTAATTATGGAAAAGCAGAGCAAACAATACTTCTCGTTTCCAGGGTAGATCAACGTTTGGGATTTTGAGTTTTGGTTCACTGTAATGTTGCGAAATATTACAATTGAACTAAAGGAAATATGTAACCAAATTTCTCTTGTTAGGTAGTGACTAAATGAGTTGACTCTGGTCGCAACACAACCTTTTGCAATCTTTAATTGTTTAAGATATGGAGTAATATTAGGAATAATTGGATCAAAAGTTCTTTTGCGTTTTGCTGGTACCAGAAAACATTCATCATTGTCCAAACCAACTGGTCTACACTCATCACTAGATTCATCCTGAACATCATCTACAGTGTTTTGATAAATTATTCCTACAGTATCGTGTAGAGTATCTTTTCCAGTTAATGTGTCGACATATCTATCAAAATTGTCAAATGTTGGATAATAATGGAACAATTTTAATATCATTAGGACGAATTCGTGACCGTTGCACAGATGTAATTGTAGCTTCTTCTAGTGGATTGTAACTGCAGCAATGTCCTAATCTATTTAAAATGTTAATGACTATTTGTTAAACTCTTCACAGTCATACCGAGTGGATTAATAGTACCATTTCTAACACAGAAAATAGCATCTGAAGCCATTGAATAGCTTAATCTTTTACAATTTGAACCATCTTTACGACGAATATCTTTTCAACCAATCATTGTTTTAAAAAATCGCTCCAACGTCTCTGGAATGGAGCACTCACCATTGATTAAATCTTCAGTCGTTATTTTAGAAGGCAATTTATTTTTATCAATATTTAAAATTGCTTTTCTTAAAATGAGTGCAACTTTTTCAATAAGATCATTATCTACAAGATCGTTGAACAGGGTCTAATCTATAAATCCATAATCTCTGTGTACATAGGATTATTTTTTTCTTATGTTTGGTTTCAATTTTTATATTTGTTCCCAATTCTTTTACCATTTTTTTCGAGATGTTGCATAGTTATTGATATTATTATAAATTTTACAAAGTGGTGATAATAGAAGGCACTTTTTATTAATAATAACGTCTTTTTCCATTAACATTTTT
Source organism: Leptarthrus brevirostris (assembly GCA_964036015.1). NCBI lineage: Eukaryota > Metazoa > Arthropoda > Insecta > Diptera > Asilidae > Leptarthrus > Leptarthrus brevirostris. Next base: position 21,419,659 of record OZ038371.1, read on the forward strand.
ATGTAATCGAAAGCAATTTGGTGAATTTTTCTTTTTAAGTGCCAGGATATTGGAGGGCGACCAGTGATAAATTTTTTATAATTACTGACGTATGCTCCTTGGCATTAATGATGATAGCAAACCTTTTCACCAGCTGATTTGAAGCAATTAATTTTTTACAATAATTCAGAATCTTCCAATGTACTAGCCCATTCATAAATTTTTTGATAAATGTTCGTGTCAGTGCTAATATGCAAAGTTTGTTGTTTACCTTTATGCTGTTTTCGACACATATCTTCTTATATGTACTTCGAGATTCTGGAGAACTTTCATCATTAATCTCAACGGATGCATCAACGGTGAAGGTGATAAATCTGTTTTGATATCATCACGATATTTTTTCATCACTGCTGTAAATTTACTATGAGACTCAGAATGATATCCATCACAAGAATTGACACTATTGGATAACTTTACATCACTATGTTGTAATGCGTGTTTATCGCGGCATTTTAATATAGTTTTACACGTATTTAACGTTTTTTCTTTGAACACAATAATTTTCCCTGTTCTATCAATACAAAAAACATCGCGACACGTCTCAGTTGGACGAAACTTTGAGTAACCGTTTCAGTTCAATTTGAAATTTAGAAAATAATATTGCTTTAGAAAATTTGCTTGTTTGCGAAGGACACTATTTCGTCCGTTGACGCAAATAGCAGGTACCAAAATATAAATAAAAACAACTACTTTTAAAAAATTCTCTAACTGAGACTGGGCCGCGTTCAAGAATTCAGTCGACTGAAGCAAGCAAAGCAATCGAGTGTATAAGAATTCAGTCTAGTTGGCTGCACAAGGCGAACAACTGTCATAAATTTCAATTAGCTGACGGAAACGTATGCAAACAAAGCAAACGAGGTTCTATGTGCTCTGGTTGCTTTTGTGTGCTAAAAGTTTTCAAAAAAATAGTATGTCTCATGAAAGACTAGAGCGGTAAGTTAATTTAATTGATTAAAATAATATAATAATTACAGCAGTTTTTTGCATTTTCAGAGGAATGTTTTAAAGTCTTCCATTAAATACTATTATTTTATTTATTAAGAAAAGGTTTAAGTTGCAGTGATGCAAAGACGAGCGAAGTTACCAAACTCCTTATTGAAACTCGGCTGAGCATGGAGTCACAATTTATAAAGGGATAAAAGAGTAAGAATCAGGCCCGTAGAGACAAAATTTGGGGCCCGGGGGGTACCACATACGGGCCCTCACGAAAGGAATTTCGGACCCGGGACTAAGCGTTTACGGGCCCATATACAATCGAATGAGTGACTTCCAATTTAAAATCTGTCTTTTTTACCTATATAATTAAAATGGAAAAAATTTTCTGCTGATGATTCAGATGACGGGGCCCCTTTTGAAAGCCCGGGCCCGGGGGGTTCGCCTCCCTCTCTCGACGGCCCTGGTAAGAATACTGTGGAATAACATTATAATGAGAATGAAAAGAACAAAGCCTTAATTAAACTTAATTGGAAAGAAAACCAGAACAAAGTTTAATAATTTGATGCTAACCTCGTCTTATGAGTCTGAAACTTTCAAACGGGGCGTACATCGACACCTTCTTTACTCAACCTCCTAACCCATTTCCCTTATACTTAATTCCTTTCCTGCCAAGGCTGTGCTTTAGCATCATAGGGCATCCCCTGAGCTTTGGCAACATCATATATATAAAAAACAAAGAAAACCTATAAAAGAAATAGAAAGAGAAAAAATCATTCTGGAGCGACTCCAATAAATTGGCAATACTTCGATCGTGTCGATGGAATCTATGGATTACGGCACAGCATTCAAGCACCAGAACATTTAACTATAGATACTTTACAAGAAACGGCGAATCACAACCAAGATGTGGATCATTTTGAAGAAATCAATAATGATGGATTCCAAGAGGACACTCCTTCGAGAACTAAAAAAACGCAACAAATTTTCTCAGCACGAAGAATTAATTTCATATTGGAAACAGAAAGATTAGAATGAGCAAGCGCGGCACAATCAAAGAATTAAAATCGAAAACAAGCGCAATGTAATGGAACAAAATAAGATTCAACTTTTACTACAAATAAAGGATGTGCTGGTGAAACTTATTGATTAGTGGAAGAGAAGTATGGCAAATTTTCTGATGAAAAAGAGTATTAATAAAAATCAACTGAGTGAATTTTAAAGGCTGAAAAGTATCTTAATTAATAAATGTTACATTTTTGTTTAGATAATATATAAAAGAATTTTTGTTTATATATATATATATTTAGTTTTAAAATGTTTACATTAAAATAGTGCTCAATAGATCTCGCTTTTGTTTTCCAGTTTTATTAATTTCTGGGAGATTTCTACCGCCACTTAATAAATAAGATTGGTAGGTGATTTCATTTTCATTACTAATCTCTTCAGGAGATTCGTCGGAGTCAGTGCTGAATGCACCTTATCCAATATTTGAATCAATTATTAAGTCATGTCGAATTACTGAACTAATAATAATGTACTTTGCAATTTCTAGATTACAAATTTCCAGAAACTTTAGCCTGCGAAATCTTCCCTTTAGTAAGGTAAATTCATGCTCTATTACTACACGCGTATAGCTAAGGTTCGAATTGAATTTTGCCTTTCTTCTGCCGATGGTTCCGTCATCTTTGTAGGGAGTCGTCAGATAGGTGCATAAAGGGTACGCCATGTTACAAGTGATATTTTCCCGGTATAATTAAAGTACCATTACTTAAACGCTTGCCAAATTGACTATTTTCCCAAACGTGAGCATCATGCGTACTTCCAGGCCACCAAAAAAAACGTTTATGAACCGGTATTCACTATCGCATACACCCTAAAATGTGAATAAAATTACGTTATTTAAAAGTCATCGTTTTTCATACTTACTAATAAAATTAAAGAATAGTGCCCTTTTATATTATAATAACTTATTTTATCATCTTTTGGAGCAGTAATTTCAATGTGGGTACCGTCTACGCATCTAACCACATTTGGGAAGCTATCAGAACCTCTTAGACTGTTAAATTTGGTGGAAAATTCTTGTAATTCTGCTTCTGTTTATAAATGTGGAGTGAGCACCTCTAGATACATTAAACCTATCCGAAACTGGTCTGAAAGTGTCCTTTGATGCCAAGGTCCATAAAACAAGCAAAGTGCGTTTTTAAGTAGTATTTTTTGACGTTTTTTTGCCTCCTCGGTACAACGGCTTTAATTCTTGTTTTAGTATCTAAAGATAAAATTAATGTCTTAAAACCTCTACAACTTAGCTTAAATACTTACTTCAAATTGTTTTCGATTAAGCCTAAAATGACTGCGGAACGTTTCGTCACTGTATTCTTTAATGGTACACATAAATTTTTCAATTTTTTGCACTAACTTTCGGCTTCCCACTTTTTTTAATAATAAAATTCTCCGTCGATGTCGTTCGTACAATCTCCCCAGTCAGAACGAAGAGCAAATTTGAGGTGTTTCCAAGGGGGCATTGGGTTATGACGTAACAGAGTCGAGTAACAGTCATTCACACTTTCACTGAACAACGCATGCATATTTAAGACAAGCAGATCGAAGTCTCCTTCTAAGATATTTCGCGTCAAAGTCTTTTCGATATTCAATCGGGAGTTGTTTCCGTCTTACCATTGTCATTTGCCGTAGTTTGATAGGGCTGGCTGAACGCGGCCGAGTTGAAAAATTGGGACGACCTCGAAACTGAGACGGATGACTGTTTGGATGCGGCACGAAAGCCGAGGGTTGTTGAATATCTGGTCGAAGCTCGTTCGCTCGAAGTCTTTGTTGCGTGTTGGGACCGACACTGCTGCTGGATGATTGCCCAATTCAGGCGGTGACTCTGGATGACATCAACTGTATGTCAGCTGATGTCAGCCAGGATCAAGGCCTCCGCCGGACACTCATTTGTCAGCAGATGTTTGGACAGAGATGGAGGATGGCATGCTGGAATCGCTAGCTTTGTGATAGAGAGGGGGGGGAGGGGGGTTCGAAGGGGATGCCATCTCCGCCCGCGGTCGCGCAACAAAAGAACGAAATCATGCCGAGGATGGGAAAGGGTGTGACGAACCGAATACAAAAAAATGAAGAAAGAAAGGTTAGAACAATTATGACAAGAAAAGAAAAAAAAACCGCGAAACTTTAAGCAAAAACAAAAAAAGGAAGAAAACCCGAATTAAGCAAAGAAAACTAAATCTAAAAAGGGAAATAAGACCAAAAAAAAGGAAAAAGGAGGAAGGATTGCGATAGGCGGTGTCTGACTTACCGGCTTTCGTTGGGGGGAGTCGGGTGGTATGACTCCCCTTATGTTGGCCCACGCCCCAACCACCCATGCACCCAGGGGCCTTCTGTTCATCTGGATGCCCTTTACCTGAAAAGAGAGGGCTACTCACCTCATTGTGAGGACCCCCCGCCCACCGACGTAGCGATGACATGACCGCCCTAAGGAAGGACGACGAGGAGAGAGAGAGAAAAAAGAATACCTAATTAAAGCTCATATAAAAAATTATTTATTTAAAAAAAGAACAGAGTTACTTCCTTCAGCGGAGGGCACACGGCCAACTAACTTAAGGTCAGGGCCTCTTTGCAATGAGGCTCTGCGGAATCATACAGAAAGACAAAAAAAAACCTACGCTATTACAACTTCTTTGATACTTATGATTTACTATAATGAAAAGAACTACAATCTATCCTAACAGACTTGACACGACTAAATCGATTCAATTTTCCCAGGTCTGGAAAATGCGCATTTTCTTTCCTATAGGTTTTTTTTCTTATTTAAAAAAGAAGAATTACATTTTTCCCTACATCAAACGTTACTAGATTTTGATATATAATTATAATTTAAAAAAAAAATGTCCGTTACAAGTTGATACTTTAAGTTCAGATAGATACTACATGGTTCAAAAATTAAAACCTAAGCCATACGTTAAATTTTCTTTTTAATCCAAGATCGGGTAATCCATTAGAGTTTCATCTACGTAGGTATATGAATGAAAACAAATTACTTAATAACTGTTCCTCTGGTTTTGCTATAATTACATTGAAATTGTGCTGTAATCTAACTTAACGATAGTTTTCTTATAAAGATTCTCAAGAAATTAGCATTACTTGTTTTTGACGGATAATCATTTTCGACTAACTCAGAATTTTTCTTATTTGCGTTTCACTAGATATCTCCATTATATAATTCGAATTGAGATCGAGTATCGTTTCCAAACTTTCACTGTTACTAACGTACTTTGCTAGATTGTGACGACTATCAATGACTATCAACTGTATTTTCAAAATGTTTCCGTTTATCGTGTTTTTTTAAGTGGTGTTATATTTCACAAATCCGTAAATGAGAAAACGATTTCAAATTTAATTTCATTGGCTGCTTTGATTACTAATCGATTTTAATTGATTCCAGTTGTAATTATTAATAACCTTTTCGTGTATTTTAATATTGCTGGTTAAGTTAACCGATTTATTGACACTTATTTTTGAAGATTTTCAACGTTCTTTTTTTTGTGTTTATTGCTAATAAGCATTTTTGCAGTTTTTTTGCACATTTAAATTTAATCAAGCTTAACATTATTTTGATAAAGGATGAAGCGTGTTTACACGACAACTATTAGACACTTTTATTCTCGTTTTATCCACCATTAAATTTATATATATAAAATGGTAAAAAGTTTATAGTAAATGTATATATATTATGTAAAAAGAATAAATTGCTGCTAATCTTGCGCAAAATTGGGTTTTTCTTTCTATAAGAAAAAATGTTGTAAGTCCATTATTTGAAGACACTTTTTGTTAAAATAAATTCTATTATGTACGCACTGAAGATTGCTTTTGTTTAATTGTGTTTCTTTGTTTTTACCTTTATGAATTTACGACAAAATTTCGATGATGCCTTATCAAATTGTACGAAATTTAATTGATGAATATGTTTTTGCTTAATATGCCTGTGATATTTCAATTAAAATTTACACGATTTTATCACAAAAAAGTTCGTCTTATACTACACATATACACAGTATCTGATGCAAAATATTCGCGATTCCGTTCCACGTCCAGAACTCCACTCAAAATAATTTTGTTTTATGTTGGTTTGTATGCTGGTGCAGCTTGAATTTACCTTATGTGAATTGCTCTGAATCTGCAAGTAATACTCCATTGAAGCCACTATCAATTTTCGTTTTATAATCGTCCACTACTAATCCTCGTTCCAGCACAACTCAGGTTTTCTTAAATGGCTTTGCATATTCAATTTATCGAATTTTTTTCAAGTATTTCATTTAAAGATGGTTGCTTATTCAAAAACGGTTCTGTAATATCGAAAAGGAATGATATGCATATATATTATTTTAGACTTTAAATAACACTGTTTAAAATGCAATTTTAGATAATAAAAAAATTCAATTTGCACTGACTGGCACAACTAACTATCAATTTAGAGAAAAAAAAATTACTTCGCCACAACCGAACTGCAACATTCGAACGCTCTTCATCCCGGACTCAACTAAAACTCTTCGCGCCAATATCACCGCTGCCGGCAGAAGTCACCCACACTCATATCCTCTCCCGCTGCTCCCATATGATTCTCGTCATCAGCACAAATATCAACTCGGCTCAACCGGTTTTGTCAGATGATTTCGTGCCAGGGTAGCGATTTCCAGACAATTTGGTTGCCTCCAGACAAACAAACCGTTTCAATAAATTAAGCGCATGCCCAAGAAATGTTGTGGCAACAGAAAAATATTTCATAGCAACGAATAAATATGTCAAGTTTGTGCGCATGATCTGTAATTCTCCCATGCCGTTCCCCGGAGCTTGCATCTAAATACTCAGTCGCCTGGCTGGAAGCTGGCGTGTGATTTTGACACTTCATAGCGCTTGGACTGCCATGAGTTAAAATTTTGTAAAACGGTTGAGATTCCCCTTCAACCGATTGAACACACACTTGTTAAATTCAAGCTCTACACATTTTTACAATTTTGCGTACTTAAAAGGCAACCAGGTTGTCTGAAACAACCAATTTCGTGAGAATTCCTACCCAGATGTTGCAGTTCAGTTCGAATTTATTGCAATTTCACTTGCTAGAATTTGCTTTGAATTTAAATTTTTTTTCATTTTATTTTTGGTGCTGTTATGCAGGTATTACATTCTTGTCGAAATGTAACTTATTTAGACAATTTTAAGCAACATTTTGTGCGGGAGCCGAGGAATTTTGGCAAATAATTCAATTGATTTAAATTGTTTTCTCGGCTCTCCGTACAACAATTTTAGAGCTTGAGGTGTCTTTGGAATGGAAATTCCGTGCTGCCTCCAATCATGCCCCTTTTACTTGCGTAAGCATTTTTGTTGTTGTTGCAGGTGTTTTTATGTAGGTAAAACATTGGTGGTCTTGGATTCGGCTATAGAAGCCGAATCTTATAGGTACTAATGCGGTCTGGAACAGAGCCGGGGGTTAGTAAAAGGGCATAGCCTCCTGAGATTAAACCTAGTGCAGGGATTCGGCTCTTGTAGCCGAATTCAACACCATCTCAACGGGCTAAAAGACGTTTTTCGCGCATAACTTGATCCAGTAGTCAGGTGATACGGGACCACTGGATATGTTGCAACATAACGACCATAACATCTTGATGATGCCGGCCGATTCGGTCTGGTTGACGAAGGACGCGAAAAACTAGGGATGGAGGGGGAAGTCTGCTGTTGCTCTAATCTGAGGCTCTCCGGGACCTTTGTTACCTCCTGCCGTACCAGCGTCGCTCGCAATCTGCACCTGTAACCCTGCGAGGAGGGCCTGAGCAGATACTGACGGTGCATTCGCGGCTTTCGAAATCTGTTCTGGAAGTTGCAGGTCTCCTTCTGAAGGTGGTAAGCCTGGGTAAACCGCGGGGTTCGTGGTTGCATACATTTGACTGGTGTCAGGCATAAGCAAGACATTGGGTTCATCGGTTGCGGTCTCACGCGATTTTGCTGTCTGCTTCGTATTGTGCCGAGCCCGTATATTTGGTGCAGTCATTTATATTTATCGTTTTCTTGCACAATGGACAGTTATTGTTGGCTTTTACCCAGTGTCTTAAACACTTATTGTGATAAGCGTGCTCGCACCCTGTAATTAGAACGCCGCCCGAAATTGTCCAGTCTGCGTCCATACAGATACTGCACTCTGTCGGCAATACGAACTAGCCAGAAGGTATAATAGGCGAGCGTGCTACTGCCATGTTCTATAATTTAATAAATGTCACGATAAATTAGGGCTGTATCCACTCTACAGCAGTTACCACTGGGTTGTCGAAGCCAACCGAAAAAAAAATTTTGTGCTCGTTGCAATTAAGTAGAAATAAAGCGAAAATCCAACTAATCAAAAATTATCAATATAATTGTAAATACAGAAATTGCTAATCACCAACTGGTATCCCCAAGTATCACAAATAAAATTGTTGGGGCTTGAACCCAACTGCAGACAACTCTATTAAAGTTTGGTCGATACCAGTTAAAAGGAAAAATTTGATTTTTAGATCTCGAGTTCTATATCTTGTGGTAGCCTCTTCCTCCTCGACTACTCTCTCTCTCCAACATCCCGGACACTGCCGATGAGGTCCCTCTCCGTCAGGTGCAGATGGTGAAAAAAGTTAAGGGAGAGATAAAAAAATCATAAATCAACCCTTGACCAAATTCCGACTGACTACTATGAGAAGACAGAGTCATCCAGACAAGAACGACGGCTATCAAGCCAAAAGCTTATTGTTCCGGAATGACTTTTTGCAATTTCCCCTAGATACATTTGTAACTTCTAAATTTATTTTCATCAATTAAATTATTTAAGATCAAAGCAATAATTTTCCTTTTTAATTACATTATTGAATATTTATCAATAATCAGCTGATTGTTGACAAATCCAAATCTCGGTGCAAACATGCGTTTGAAATTTCAGCTCATGCAAGCGAAAACGTTTTCATTTATTCCCCAGTTGTCTGTTTCATTTGCCGCAGTCGACTGAATTCTTCAACGCGCCCGTGAAAAAACAGTCTCACTTGCTCAATATGTGTATGCAATTTTTTGTGGCTCAAATGAACTGAGACGGTTTCGCGAAAGTACATTTCAACTGAGAATTCTTAGTTATCTCACTTGTCTCTTATTTTCTCCGAGGTTTAAACCTGTCTGGTATTTGTTTAACAATGAAATTTTCGTCTGGCAAATTAATTATAATTCATATGATAGTCAAAGAATAATATACTTAATTTTCAGCTTTCAATTAGAGTCTGACAAGGTGTTAACAACAATGAAACCGTCTGGCAATAATTAGGCGCGGTTTACATCTGACATTTTATTCGTGAATAATATTCTCTGAAGAATATTCATCTTTGAAAAATGTTTACATCTGCAACCAATATTCACACCAATTCTTACTTGAACAAAGTTTGAGAAAAAGTCAGAAGTTGGTTGCGTGAATAAATTGTTTGATGGTTTACAGCTGAAAAATTGCAAAAAGGTTTACATATGCTACATTGAATTTATGCGATTAATTACATGAATAAAATTCAAGAAATTTCGGTTACCTCAATATCGACACGGTTTACGCTTGAAAAAGAAAATTCAAACTCTTCAGTACGTAATGTACAGATAGCACTCGCATATCGTATCTCAAAGATGAGGCCGTCAAAGAAAAAGGTAGCTCCTACCTAGTTTTATTAAATAGTGATGAATATAAAGATGTTATCGGTACTCGGACGAAATGTCTGTGGGTTCGAAAGTGGATGAGTGAATTAACAATTTAAGATCCTATACATATGCAGAATTTCTTGCGAATAACCCAAAATTTCATTATGGGTTGCAAATTTTTCTGCCAGTGAATTTAGAGCATCACTCCTTTCTACTCTATAATGATACTTCGGAGAACTATTATCCCAAAGCGTTGGAAACATTTCATATTCGATAATGAATTTTTTAATACCCTACCTGTCCCATAATTTGTTACCTTCCATTTCGTTAAACAAAAAACATTCACATATATACAGGGTGCTCGGAAAATGTGTAGCAAAACGCTATACCAACGGATTCTTTGAAGTGTCCTGATCAAAATTTGAACCCTTCTCCTTCCAAATCGCGTTTGAAAATTGTGATTCCTTCAAAGGAGGTGTGCTCACCGAAATGCTTGTAAGTCCTTTCAAGGACTCTCAAGACCAATATTTAAAGCTTTTTTGAAAGAGGACACTTTATACTCTCTAATGGTACCCAACATGCCATAATCCACTTAAAAATTTTCGAGTTATTGGACCTCAAACATGAATATTGGGAAAATTTTGCACAAAATCTTGGTATGTTATTCTTGATCCTGTAAAATTTTTACACCAAGGATATCATTTTTCTCTCTCAGGAAGCTCTTTACAACAAAAGAAGGATTAACTAGATATCTGCAGCCATTCAAAAGTTATTGACATTTTTATGCTGCTCGAGAAATGCTATTTTTAAATTAGGTCTTCTACGTGGCCCCCATCCTGCAGAACACACATTTCTGCTCTCGAAATAAGAGACCTTTTGATGACACCTTCAAGTCTAGGTTTATTTCTGGTCGCAAGCTGTACAGATCGTTTGCCACAATTGCTCTACTGATCGTATTTCTGAACCATAGAGAAGGTCTTTAGGATTCAGATCAGGATATCTTGCTGGCCAAACACAGGGTCTGCCGTGACCAATCCATCTCGTTCCATAAGCTTCGTTCAGGTATTGTCGCACCTAAACCGAGAAATGGGCATGAGCGCCATCGTGCATATTTATTTATTTAAGCTTAATACAAGCTATTACATAATAATACTACAATTACGAGCTATAACATAATACTAACACTACAAGCTATAATAAATGATGACATAATAAATAAATACGAAAAGACGAGTGGACCTAAGGTTGCGGGGATTGGTATAGATGGGTAAAGATTGCAGGATTGAAGGGCAGTCTATGGCACCACTTAATAGCTGATGAATGAAGAGAATGTCGGAAACACCACGACGTTTACTTAAAGGTTGTAAGTCTATCAGTTTTAGACGGTTTTCGTAAGGTGGAAGGTTGAATCTGTCTGCCCACGGAAGATCACGTAGAGCGAACCGAATGAACCTACGCTGGACGGATTCAATCCTGTTAATGTGGGTTGTTTGTGTAGGTGACAATACCTGGCTGGCATATTCAATTGAGTTCTATATCACAGATTATTCCTAGGTCACACAAAGAGGTAACGATAGGTACTGATACGTCGGTTAGCATGTCGACTGTCGGGGTGGTGGTAAGACGCATGCGGGAATAAGAGATGGACTGGCATTTGGAGACATTGAGTTCAAGAAAGTGTTTCATGCACCATGTGGTGAAGGAATCGAGATCATTTTGCAGGAGAAGAGAGTCGGTTGTGGAGGGGTATGTTTAATCATTTTCATATCATCACCATAAATGGACAGCTCTGAGTGATTGATGACACATTCAACATCATTTATTGTAAGGATACAAATTAATGGACCGAGGTGGCTGCCCTGGGGGACGCCGGAACAAGCGGCAATAGGGTTCGAAATGGATGAGCTGAAAAGAACATTGTACCGACGGTTGTTGAGGTAGGATTGAATCCAGGAGATGAATTGGGAGGGGAAGCCTAGGCGATCAAGTTTGAACAAGATAATGTTATGGGAGATCTTGTCGAAGGCTTTACATAAACCACATATTTCTTCGCAAGGCCAGTGGAAAATGCTCGTCTAATTCGTCTTCAAGAGGGCCACGTAAGAACTCCAAATAAGTATTCCCATTAATGACGGATAGCTGAACTGGTCCCAATATTCGGCCATCAATAAAATATTTACTTTAAAGGAATATTGGTGATTATTTGGAAGAATTTCCCTAGGATTTTCATCCCCCCATAAATGGAGATTATGAAGTAGATAACCGCATATTTTGTAAATGTTTCCTCGTCAGTGAAGAAAATTTTTTAGATAAATTCTCTATCACTTTAATGGCGATTTAGCAACCATTCACAAAAGAGATTTCTACTTGCATAATGCTCAAGGCCCTGCACCGGTTGGAAATGGTATGGGTGATACTGGTGCCTTAGCAAAACCTTATGAACTGTGCTGTTTGATACACCAATCCTAACGGCAATTCTTCTTGTGCTTATGCGGGGATTGTCAGCAACTAATCCCAATACACGGTCTTTCACCACAGGTATTTGCTGCCTGCCTCTTTCATAGGAACGGGCACGAAAAAAACCAGTTTTTGCTAACACTCGGCGGATAGCTTGAAATATTGAGCTATGTGGAACGCGTCTGCCGGGGTATCTTTCTCGATACAATTGTCTGGCTAAAGAAGTACTCGTTCCAGCGTCACCATAAATGAGCAGCATGTCGACATACTCTTCATTTGTGAAAGAATTGTTAGCCATTATGTTAAATTGAAAATCATAATCCGTATCCAAAATCGAAAACCAAATCCGTAAATCTCAAAAACTAATAAATTCAAAAACCAAAACCAATAAAAACCCAAAAACAACAAGCAAATCGAAATTCAAATCTTTAATAAATTCAAGCAGAAGTCGTAACGAATAAACAAAACAATCCAACGAACGCATTAACAGCTCAGAAGTAAGTACCTTCAATGCCGTTCAACAAGAAGAAAGACCACAAAATTTCTGTAGAGACGCTTCAAGGCACTCTTGATATTCTCGAGCAGCATAAATACTTTTAATAACTTTTGAATGGCTGCAGATCTCGAGTTAATCCTTTTATTGTTGTAGAGCGATTTTGAAGCGATTTCAAACGCGATTTTGAAGGCGAAGGGTTCATATAGGGCGGTATGGAAGAAAATGTTGATCAGGACACTACACTTCAAAAAATCCATTGGTATAGCGTTTCCTAAACATTTTCCGAACACCCGTATTAGCCAGCACTTCAGGGGTGAATCACCACACTATAAAATATTCTGAAAGTTGAACGCAATACTACTACAGCAAGTTATATTTGAAGCAGAACACATATAAAAAATCCACACAAACAGTTGTAGTTCCGTCAGTTTTTGAATTTTATACACTTCTCGCGTAGCGCACAAATGACTCTCGCGTAGCGCACGAATTTTGACCGCGTGGAATGATCGTTTACTCTTGCAATTTCATTCGCTCTCCTGATATAAGGGGAATATTCTGCATGTGTTTACATTACCTTTTTGAATATCTTGCTTGAATAGAGAGAAGTTTACGAAAAAATTCCAAATGTAAACCGCCACTTACGTACCATCTATTCCTCGAATTCTAGGATTATTCTAAGAACTTATATGCCAGTAATAATAACCGGAATAGAAAATTAATTAATTTTAATAACAAGGAATAGAAATTAAAACATGTTTTCTCTTTAAATTTCTCAGAAATAGACTTCCAGTGATGGCTCTATTTATACTGTACCAGCTTCTTATTTTATTTATTTCTTTATTTATTTACAAATTCGCCAAATACTGACTACTAAAAATCAACGAAATCTCAACAGTAAATATAACGTAAAAATGAAATATCAAAATAAACTGCAGAATCAAAGTGATTAAATATTAAGACTTATCAAATACTGACTCCTACTGCAAAGAAAAAGAAAAAGTAATCCTAACAAAGCTGATTCTTAAGATGAGATCTAGATAACTCGGGGAATCAACTAAACCCCGCAAGCAATCAAAGGCAAAGACAACTCTGGAGTTGTCGCGTCTGCTTTCAAGGGACTCCAATGAGATAAGCTTTAATCGGTTAGCGTAGGGAGGCAGCTGAAGAGGATCGGTCCAAGGAAGGTCGCGAAGGGCAAATCTAACGAATCTACGCTGCACAGTCTCAATACGATTAATATGAGTCGCATAAAAAGGAGACCACACAGGACTAGCATACTCCAAAACAGGTCTCACGAACGTAAAATAAAGGAGTTTAGTTATATATGGGTCATCAAACTCCTTAGACCATCGCTTGACGAAGCCCAGAGCAAAATTAGCTTTGTTTACAATAGTGTTAATATGGTCGTCAAATGAAAGGGTCGTATTTAGCACTACCCCTAAATCTTTGGCCTTGTCAAGTCTGTTCAGAGAACCACCGTCTAGGGTGTAGTTAAAGTGCACTGGATTTCTTGATCGAGAGAATGACATAGTAGTGCACTTGCAAATATTTAGGAGAAGTAAGTTTATAGAACACCAGTTTGAAAGGCGTCTTAGTCCGAGTTCGCACTTGAAATAACGCAGAAAATGTTGGCGTCATCAGCGTAACGTAGAATTCTGGAATAAGGGAGAATTAAGGATACATCATTGATGTAAATGATAAAAAGCAGTGGTCCTAGATGACTTCCTTGAGGAACACCGGAGGTAACATAAATATCGTTCGAAAGTGAACCTCGAAATAGCACACGTTGCGTGCGATCAGACAGATAGGAACGAATCCAATTGTCAAAAATTGATGGAAACCCTAGAAAAGACAACTTACGAACAAGAACACTATGGTTAATTCTGTCAAAAGCCTTGCTAAAATCAGTAAAAATGCAGTCGACCTGCTTGCCAGCTTCAATGGCAGAAATACAGCAATTAGAGAATTCCAGCAAGTTAGTCACAGTAGATCTACCCTTCATGAAGCCATGCTGAAAGGAACCTAGAAAAGGTTTGCAATGGAAGTTAAGAGCATTGCACACGAGAGCCTCAAACATTTTACCAATACCAAATAAATTGGTAATAGGGCGGTAATTTGATATGTCCTTTTTACTTCCTTTCTTATGTAGGGGAATGATGACAGATGCTTTCCAAGATTTCGGAAAAACACCACAACAAATAGACAAGTTAAATAAGTGACAAAGTATAGAAACTAGGGACAAGCGACAATTTTTACAAAGCAAGCAGGGATACCATCAGGACCGCACGAGAAACTATCAGCCAAACCAGAAATATGCTTTAGCACAGCATCCTCGTCAAACACAAGGTCTTTGGTTTCAAGAGTAGTCGGAGCGAACCTCGTCATTTGAGTAAAATCCTTATCACTAATATCACAGTCTGTAGTCAAAAATGCGGTGCCAAAAAATTCGCCAAATAGGTTGGCAGTCGTCAAGGGGTCGTCGCTCTCGACATCACCAAAACTTAACACAGAAGGGTAGCCATCACAATTCCGCTTACAAATTACGAACCTCCAGAACTGTTTAGACTCAACACGCAAAGTCGATTTAATTCTCTCTAAATAGTCAGAATAAGAAAAATCAAGTGCAAATAACATGGAATAAACGAAGTATTCAGCATCACTCCTTGAGGAACAAAACCGCTTCCAAGCTTTATTCTTCAGATTCTTTAAGTGCTTCACGGAACTATTGAGGCAAGGCTGATATGAACGCGAACCACGAGACCTTGAAACAGGAACACAAGTAGCAAAACAAATAGAAAGAGAATCGTAAAACAATTTTACAGCGTTATCAATATCACGTTCATTTAGAACCAATCACAGGCAAAGAGCCAATTATTAAGTTTAGAATAATCAGCCTTGCTAAAGTTATAACAAAAATTACTTGAGTCAGAAGATGTAGTCAGTACAGGATCAAAACCAAAAATGATATGCAGTGCTGGATGATGACGAGATTCAGGAACCAGGGGAGACAGACAGTGCTTCACGACAGTACTCGAGCAGTGAGATGAGAACACCAAATCCAGGAACCTGCCCGAGTCATTCATCGCATCACAGGCCTGTGATAAACCGCAAGAGGCAATGGATTCCATGAAGGCCGGCACATACCGTGGAGCAGCCGAAAAAGATGGTAGTAGGCAATCCTTATCCAAGGAGCGCTCCCAAGTGATCCATGGCATATGAAAATCTCCAAGGAGCATAAGGTCATTCGACGGAAGCAGCAAATCAGCCAGTTCTTCAACACAAGTAGACATCGACTCATAGTAATCAGAAGGCGATCCAGGTGAAATATAGACCGAGACAATGTAAACATTTTTGTGTGGAAGCTTGAGAACTACACAAATGAATTCTAGGGCATCAGATCCCGCAACATCAACGACCATACAAGGAATGCTCCTACTGGAGTATGAGGAGCGGAAAGGTGGCGGTCACGGCGGAAAACCAAGTACTCAGCGTCTGCAATTCTTCCAGCCAAGCCAAGTCTCACTCAGGCAGACCACGTCAAAACATTTATTCGTCAAGCCAATGAAGAGTCGAGTCGTCTTCGATCGCAATCCGGTTACGTTGGCATAATAAAGGGAGAACTCACTAATGCGTTTTTTGATGAAATATTACGGGCTGTAGTTGCGTTCAAGCGAGTCCTTGAAATGAATTCACGTACGATAGAATTAAGTGGCCAGATGTCGGGGCAAAGTACCGAATGAAAAACAGCAACTGGTACAAGAAGCTTAAATGAAGCAGAGAAGGAACGACCCCGCTGTCCGCGTCGTGCATCAATTCTTTTGAAGACAATTAAGCTTGGGACCTTAATCAGGAAATAATTTAAATTTATGGATGAAAAGAAATCGCTGACTTCAATGAAAAATCCCAAAATGCCCTTACATATCTCTGACTACTTAAGTTCTGACTTCTCCCGGTTTTCAAGAGTGGCCACCCTATGAAGGTCATTGGAATAGTAGTTTTTATCGTTTATTTGGTGTTCCTACGTTGAATAGATCAAAAGTTAACCCTGCAACTTCCAAATGGTCCTGTGAAGTAACAGAAATTGATTGCAGTCTTAAAGGAGAAAGAATTTCAGAAGTCTTTTTCACGTAAAAGTAATGAATCCAACGAATATCAAGCTTAAACTAGCGTCTGAGAAGGGTAAACATAAAAATTTAATATTCAACCCATTGATTGCAGTCTGTAATACGAAATTGTTTAGTTTTAAAGTTATTATCTTACCCAGTTAACCAGCAGTTAATATTCTTATGCTAAAAGTTAGTCAATATTTAAAAATGCAGAAATATGTAACTTTTTCAATTTATAGTGAATTCCAAGACGCATTACTGCCGCAGTGATGCAGTTTAGCTTCGTAGTTCTACGATGAGCTCAGCTAAACATTGCAAGACCGTCATTAACGCGTTTTGGAATTCAATTTCGAACTGATTATTACCTCAGTCTCTTGCCCTAATTACTCCATTTTTCAAAATTTCTACTTATTTGAGGTGCAGTTATTTACAAGTTTAGTTTTTGCATAAGTTACGCAATACAACATTTTTGAGCAGGCCCCCTAAAATCCATTTACAACCCAAAATACTCTCGTAAAACAGGGCGACCCATTATAAACAAAATACAAAGCAATATCCACTATTTCTTCGCAATCCATCCACACCACTTACTTGTTTCCGTTGAGCCTCCGTCTCCGAATGAATTAGATCCGCCAGACCTTCGACTTCTGTAAGATCTAATTTGCCATTAAAGAAAGCTCTCTTTGTAAATTCCCCTGGCTTTGCCGGACGTAAACCTGTAACATGCGAAAGTGCATCTAGCATTGCATGAATTACTGCTATACTTCCGTGCACTTGGAACTCGCAAGAATCTTCGCCAGTGAAGCTATTTGGACCTGGACCACAGTAGTACGAATAAAAATCATCCTATCACTGAAGCTTAAAATCTTACCTGGAAACCATAGCAGCAAGCCTTTATCAATAATTTCTTTATTGAGTGGATGACGAAAGGTTTTTAGCGATGCATATCTGGGTTTTGGCTCAAATTCTTGTGTCACTAAATCCTTGACGGCTGAAAGAGCCTTGGGTCCCGAAACTCTAATAATGGAAACTCCACATTTTCCGAAGCCTTGAAGATGAATTTGATAAAACCTAAAACTTGTGAAAGAATACAATTTACCTGAGGAAAGGCTAAATATTGTACTGCACGATCTGAAGTGTACAAATTTAGATAATTTAAACAATAAATTAGGCGAAAACAAAAACAAATGCATTCTCATGTGTCATTTTTATTGAGGTTATGTGATTGTTTACATACATTACTCTTATACTAGCCAGAAGATGGCTCTGCTCACGCCTTCTTACCCTTTTTACGCAAATAAGTGTAAACCTCGCACAAGCTACGCATTTCTAAACATTCGCACTCTGTTGGATGTTTCGGTTTTGGTTTAGGTTTCGCGCATTCAGAATAACTGGGATATGGTGCCTCAACCTTCTTACAGTCCGAAGGGCCATCGAAATTCTTACACCGGCCTCCATGATCCATTGCCGCCTTACAACCCGGCATAGTTATTTTAGGACACTTTGGATTCTGCTTACCGCACTCTGATGGGGGAGCTGGCGGACATTCAATTTTCTTTTCCACCTTACAATCGATCTCGGGTTCTGGCTCTCCACATACTACCTTTTGTACAACACGTCGTGGAGGACACGTTTTCCAGGTTTTCTGAAATTTAGTTCTTTGTTTATGCACTAGTTTGTCCTTGAATTCTTCGTCGTAACTCATGGGGGGATCAGGACAGCAGGGGTCTTCTATACATTCCAAAGGAACCTTTTTCTCCTCAGGTTTCTTTTTCTTCTCTTTCTTTTTGCCTGTTCCGCATACGTCCGCATTTCCAGCCGAGCAGCATCCAACTCCCGGATTTTCGGCTGCCTCTTTACCCGAAATGAAACGTTGACCCACTATCCCCCGCAGTGGTTGAATTAGGCGTCGACTCAATCCTCTTGTGCAAATCGACATTTTTCCTCGTTAATTTAGCGGTTTTTCAATTTTTAAGTGATCTTTTAACTAATTCATATATTTTTCATATATTCAAATAAAACGATAATTTTGATTAGAATTTAAATTTGTATTTTATTGTACCGAAAAATTACACAGCCGACATTTAATAAAATTTCAAGCCCATTTGAGTCAAAACTTCGGAAAAAAATTAATTCCACGCCGCCTGGTTGCTGAGATTACATATTTTGATGGATTGAAATATTAATTCAAAGTGTTTTGGACCAACATATTATATTTAAGCATAATTAAACCACAGAAATTCAGTTAAGAAATCGTATTTTAACATGAATGTAAAAATTGATAGCAAAATTCGTTAATTCAAAAATTTATCAATTTTAATATTCACATGTCGTTTGCACCGCCATCTCTATTCAAGAATTGCAAAGAGGGAATTATTTTCAAAACTGCACCCAATATCCCACCAGGTGGTACGACGAGTTTATTGTGACGAGTTTATTGTGTCTAGGGTCGATTACGAGGAGATTCTGTAGTTGCCTATTGATTTGGAAAATAATTTTATTTTCGCGGCCTTATTTTTATTTCTATTTTCTAGCAAAGTTACTTAAAATATAAATATCTTAATGTTAGTAAGTTGTTTCTTGCTTTATGAAAACAGATAATATCGTAAAATGTACAAATACTAGACAAGCTTTATGATTACGCTTATTAGCGAAACCAAGATGAGACGTTATCCTTGGCAAGATGAAGGCCTCCAGTCTTGTAGAAAAGCAGCTGGTTCTTGATTGTAATAATACGTTAACGCGTTTTCGAGTCTGTTGCTTGCTTTGACCGATTCCCTGAATATGCATGAGCTCTGGACGTTTCGTTTAATCCAAGTTTCTTGACTACTCTTTCTGTTTCTGTTATAAAGTTTAGTTGAGAACCGGAATCGAGGATTGCTCTACACTCCACGCTAGAACCATTATATCCAGATGGTTTGATGAGTACCGTTCCTAGAATGACATATCCTCTTTTCTGTCGAGCACCATGTGTTGATAGAGACGTTTCATTCAGGATCAGCTATTGTCTTTAATTGCGTATGGGTACCTGCAGGCTGACTGTTTATATGGGTTGTAGTAACTGCCTTTCGAGGTGCACCAATGTATTATTCTTTCTTTCTAAGTTTCTCGGCACACTTAGAACATCCTCTTGAAGTACACTTTGGTGCAAAATGTCCAGGCATAGTATAGACATAGTATAAATACAAATAGTAGATCAGCTTCGAACAAAACTGCAAAAATTTCCCGGTACTTGATTCCATTTTTTGTTTAAATTGTAATGTCGTTGAGAGAAAATTACCCAAATGGGAAATCTCTCAGTCATGTATGTAGTTGTAAAAATTTTTTATAAAAATTTCGTTCGAGTAAAAAGTTTTGTTATGCATCCAATGTGCAGCTAATGTTTCTGTTCAATTATTGAGACCAAATGAAGAGTATCAAAGGGAACCTGCCCCATTCAGATATAAACTAAGAGATTTCATAGTCTCGCGAAAGAAAAAAAAACACTTAATGAAAGAATTGAAAAATATTTATGCACTAATGTCAAACGAAAGTAACCCATTTTTAGAACTGTCAATTACTTAACCAACACATATGTCCGCTTATACGAATTAATCAACAAAAAGGGAATTTTCTCTTCTGGGAATAACAAAATTTATTTTCGCTCACAGATTTATTGTCAACTCCGAACATTCATTCATTTCCGGTTTCAGTTCAGTTCTTCCTATTTGCGAAGACATATGTTGCAGCCTTAAAAAATTTAAAGTTGATGTGGACTTAAGGTCGTTGACCGTCATCGGTGATTTGTTTGACAGAAAATTGGTTGTACAAAGCAATTTAAACTGCGGAGCTGATTAGCTCTAGGTACATTGTTTTTCGCAGTGATCTTTACGCTGATGTCCTTGATGCGCCTGTAGATAGCCTCGCTTCTTTATATTTAGCACATATGGAAGGTCCCTCGACCTTTTCCTTTCTACTGACCCTGCTGGTACACTGATAAGAAAATGCATGTTGCCACCTGTTCCTAATCCAGTCATCATCTTGCACTTCATATTGTTCTCTTCATGGAGCCGGTTATGATGTCATTTTTTGTACCTGATGACGTTTGTTATAACTTCAATATTGTTTTTGTTAATTGGATTCATTTGTACTTATCTGGTTGCACTAAGCGGATTCATTTTAGTGGAGCTGTGGCTGATATTATTTTCAGCCTTTCCGAAGTACCACAGAGTTCCCACCGCGGGCCATTGTTATTCATAACTTACATCATTGACTTTGTTTCACTCAAATATTCTTTGTTATGCTGACCACGCGAAGATATCCACAATGTGGGATTGTTAGACATTGCCGATTGCCTAATTTGAAATTCTGACTTGGACGCCTTTTAAAACATTTTTTCAATTAATCAACTCTGCTCTACATATCTTCAACTGTACATCTATATCTAGAAATTCAACAAAGATTATATTAGCACCTTATGTCGATAAGCTTAGACTACTCTATTTGGATACCCTCATATGCGATATACAAATGTACTCTTGCGGATTTCCAGGACGCCTCCACGAGCACCCTTTAGTTAGCTTTGTAGCTTATATGAAAACCAACTCCTACACAGAAGTATGCCTTGGACTGAATTTTTGATGACGGCCTGACATCGGACTATGAGAACTGCGTGGGACGAGTGTGGATATGTTAAGATCATGGAAGTGGAGCGAGAAATGGCACATTATTAAGTTCTGTTGTACGGCTGTTCAACATGAGAAGTGAAGTTAAATAACATCTCAGCTTCAAGCTTTTGTCGACCGGTGTTTCTGGCACATCCTTAACATTCCTTGGCCAGAGGCCATTACCAGCGAAGAGCAAATGAACACGCACACACGACAAGATGGGTGGTCGAAGACGAATGTAATGGATAGGCGACATACTGAGAACATTTCAAGACGGAGTTGGATCAATTCGTCGAGCCGCACGACCACTATTCCATGGGTCCCGGGTTCGAGACCAGGTCTCCCCATGAGCTTTTATTCAGAAATGAAAATAATTCACTCCGTCTCTGGGCTGTTGTCAAGCTCGCAGAAATGCAAAAACAAGACTTCCAAGTTTCCTCACTTCCCTTACCCTGATTCCTTTCCGGCCAAAACCATGCTAACGTATCAAAGGTTTGTCCCCTAGGATTTGGCCACATCGTATAAAAAAGAAAACAACATCGCTCAGCAGGCACACACGGGATCCAATGAAGGCGCCGAATGGGGCGACCGTGAAACACGTGGAGAAGATCTGTTGAGAAGAAAGATGCCCAAATGAACAAATCTTGGCAAGAGTTAAGGGCATTGGTGCAGAGTCGGACCTGGTGATAGGGTAGTGTAATAGACGACCTATGCCCCACAAGGGATTAAAGGAAACAGGGAGTTCAATCTCCAAATTAACTAGTATAATATAAAAATACTTAAGAAAAAAACATTCTGAAATTGTTAAAAAGTGGTTTATATCACTTTATCAGGATTAATTGCCATATCTAAGAAACTATAGGCACACTTATCCTTAAATGCAATTCCACAGTCCTTTTCGTTTGAGTTCATTGCCTTGCTGAAGTCATCCATCATTCCATCAATAGTTGGGAACCTTAAAAAGTGTTGAATATTATAAATAATATAGTAATAATAAACGTAAACAATTCCTTACGAAAACATTATCCTTAAAATATCCTGTATCAATGAATATCCTTTTGGCAATAAATATTGTTTTGATTCACAAATGGATCTAAGAATGCACGATTTAATATCCAAACCGAAACTGGAAAGCAAAATAAATTAATAAAATAGTAAATATAATAAATAAGTTCAAATATTATTGTAATAGTGTTAATTATTGTTGTTGGTATTGTTAATATATACTTACAATGATCCAATGTCTTCAAAATGATTAAATAAATCTCGGCGATCACGATGTGCCCGAAAATATTTCCAATTCGCTTTAGGATAAGAGAAATCATCAGCTGATTGTCGATTGTATGTGGGCCACTTTGACCACTTGGATCCTTTTGTTTCTTTTATCGGTTGCCACCTTTCCGGGTAGAATTTCTCTAGCCTTGTCCAATTTTTGAAACTTCCGTGGTTAAAACGATGTAGTTTATTTGAAGAATACTGTAATAATTCGTAAATAGTCCTTTTAACTTCTGAAGCAAGAATTGTAAACAGCAGAGCAACATTCCAAAACGACTAACGAGATATGCAAATTTTTAACTGCATATGGATCATCGAAAGAAAGTTAATGACCGCAATAAATAATATGATTTAACTACTGTTTTTTATTTAAATGAATTAATAATCATAAGCAAACCCAAAATCCTTAAAAGCATTGTAAATATATACGACAAATAACAGTGAACCAAGATGTGATTCCTGTAGTATTCCAAGCACAACGCAAATTTACTCTCAACCCTAAACTCAACCCGCAACCCTAAGGTTTTCACCAATAATAATAAAAGCTCACTAGGTTTGTTTCGGTGAACCTACTTTAAACAAAGTCAGCTTACCATTCCGAAATATACTCTTTTACTTAGAACTCCTCGAGTAATAGTTTCAAAAAGTTTTGATCGATGAGGGAAATTTACCGGCTTGTTTAGGCGTTGCTGTGAGCTAGACAATAGTGCATTTTAAATTTATTCCAACTCAAAATTAAAAACTCATTAGAAGATCGTCAAATCTGCATCCATGGCATGGCGATCGTGCCACTCAACCAATTGATCCAACTCCGTCTCTTTGGACCGGATTTATGTATAGGTAAAAATAAGTCTCGCCCATTCTAACCCTGAAACAGGCACGCACAAAATGTCTGAATAGCACTCAAATAAGGTACGGTTCGCCTGAATAAAAATTATACTTTTCCAAATACCAGCCCGCTATAGGCATGTATTAATAAAAGGCGTACGAAATAGTCGGAACCAAGCACGGTACGCTCACACTTTTTCTAGACTAAAATTTAAAATGAAAACAATAAAATTATTTTCGCAGATTAACACATTCCAGACCGACGTCTGAAAAACCAAAACTATCTCCGCAGTAGCCGGCAACGTCTGTGCAGTCGAGTCTTATTTTTACTCGGGTTAATAAAGATTATAACTGAAACTGGAAAATATATATAAGAATTAAATAATTAAAAATTTCAGGTAATTGTTATCATTATTATTATTATGACTCACCTTGTGAGTCATCGACTACTGGGAACAATTTAAATATAAGGTGGTCGTTGACTCACACGCTCAGCACGTGTCTGTATGGATGAGATTTTACATAACCCACGTGGTGAGTCACCTGTCTCGAATGTGTTAAAGCCAGAACACAGTAAGAGAAGCGTGCATTTATGGCGGGCGTATTTTTAGATTTTTGTGCCTGTAGCGGGAGCATGCATACTCGTGAGGCAGGCGTATTTTTCAAATTTTGAGTCTGGAGCGCATGAATATACCAACCCAATTATTTTAACTCGGGCTTTCAGAAATATAGAATTATATTCAAGGCTAGGACTGATATGTGACTTATAGATCAGCGCTGAATTAGATAAAGTAAAGAATTTCTAACAGCTTTGTAAGAACCGTAAGCATTTCATAAAATTTTTTGCGCTGGAAAACATAGACAGAAATTGACATAATAGGTTGCGTTTTAGAGATAAAAAGCAGCATGAGGTCTTACCAGACCTAAATAACACAATTTGCTCTGCCCTGCCCTGCCTCTGATTTTGATGTGTCACAATTTAGTAAATGCGGCCTCGATTACTCAGCGAAGTTATATAATGGATTGAAAGTGAATGAGATAAAAGGTCAGTAATAAATTAAAGAAAAGGAGTAGGTGGGAAGGAACTTACTTTGATTGAACGGCGAGATAAAAAGCTGGCAATCTATTCTATTAGAATATGGTCAAAACCAAATCCTTGAAGCTTGAGTAACAATATATCATGTCAGACTCTTTCAAAGGCTATTGAAATATCTAAAAGTTAGTAGATATTCAGTAGAGCGGCCAGCCAAGAAACCACACTATTAATCCGTAAGAAGGCTTTACTTTATAGGTATCTACCATTTGAAGATACGCTACAAGAGGCATTCCCCCAAGAGGGGTCCTCTCTCTTATTCTCAACGGTTAACCTTTCGATCTAGAACAATCCGGTCACAAGATTACCGCCTAAGCTGATGACGTTGCCATATTAACTTCGGGTAAACATCCAAATATCCTAGTGATGTAGAACATATTTGGTCTGGGTACAAACCTAGATAAAATAAACCTAATACTCTTCTCACGTAAGCTCACTTTAACACCCCAATATTAAATGGGGTAAGTAAAGCTAAGTTACCTAGTTAAATATTTGAGCCTAGTCCAGGATAGAAAACTTACTGAAAACTGCAAAAAGGCAATATAAAAAAGCAGGTATAAAAGCCACGGATTGTGCACTGGATCTCTGCTAGAACCGGCAGTGAAAAAAGTGACCCATTAGAAAGCAATAAAGAAAGTTCAGAGATGGAAGCAATACTGATTACAAGTGCTCTCGGTACAACACCTTCTAAAGCTCTTAATGCTATCTTCCGCCTCCCTCCCATGTAGGAATTACCAGGCTTATCAACAGGGCCAAGCTTAGAAGAATGCTGGTAGACTGGCCCAAGTCTTATCCACGGCTTAAGAATCATACCCGATTTTGGGTCTTTTACGCCCACGCCTAAGTCAAGACTGAAAAGCTGTCGTTTGGCTTTTCATTCCAGCTCCAAGCTCTGCCAGAGCAAATGCTGGATTATAAATTATGAGTTCAGTATTTCGAGAAAACTGTCTATCTAGTTAACTTGGTCTGTAAGATACTATACTATTATCACTATTAAATTAAGTTTACTGGAAAATGAAATAAAATAAATAATGTACACTTGTGTTTCTTACTAAAAAGCTTGGTTTGCACCTAAGAACAAGGACTTAGTCGGCCTTGGGTCAGGTTTCAATATCAGACATGGACTATATTTTCGTACCGTATGTCAGCCTAGTTCTAATACTATCCTTGAGCCAATTACCAGAGCCAGCTGTGGACCAAGTTTTAGTTCAGGCCTTGGGCCACTGTTGAATACCAGGACTGGCACGAAGTTACCAGTGTATACAGTACAATGTACACGGAAATACACGGAAAGTATACGGAAATACACGAAAAGTACACGGAAGTACACGGAAAGTACACGGAAAGTACACGAAAAGTACACGGAAGTACACGGACAGCACACGGAAGTACACGGAAAGTACATTTCCATATTCATATTACTGGTAATAGTTTATCACAGCCTCTTCTGGATACAGACCTGGCAGTTAATAAGGCAACTAAAACCCTGATTAATACACCTCTTCCTCCCAGAAAATCTAATAAAAATTTGACGGAACGTGTTGTTCAACTCTTCCTCCCAGAAAGACTAACAAACAGTTTTATTAGACTTTCTGGGAGTAAGAGGTGTATTAATCAGGGTTTTAGTTGCTTTATTAACTGGGGGCTGCCGCCTCCCCTCCCCGAGCCAGATTTGTGTCCAGAACAGGCTGTGATAAACTATTACAAGTAATATGATTATGGAAGTGACTATTTGCACTTATCGTGTACTTACGTGTAGTCCGTGAAATTTGCACTTGTACTTTCGTGTACTTCCGTGTACTTTCCGTGTACTCTCCGTGTATTTTCCGTGTACTTTCCGTGTATTTCCGTGTACTTTCCGTGTTCACGGAGGTTACACGGCAATTTAAGGGTGGTAATGGACACTGCCATCTATAAAGGCGATGAGCTAGGGAAACTTGACACCACGCTACTAGACTCAGGTACAACTCACAAGATAAATAACTACTAGCCAAGTGCTAAATGGACATTAAAACAACACTCATCAAGAATTTAAATGCAAAATGCCAAAAGGAAAACACCTGCCTAATCACCTGGCAAATTTGGCAAACCTTCGACCTAAAGCGGTCAAAAGAGCTTACATCATTAACAACGTCGTGGCTCTAATCCCTGGTCATTGCACAGCCTACTCTAGATACAAGTCTGGCAGCAAATGCGAACAGCTGTTCATTGGAGGTATAAGTAAACCGGAACGAGCTTGGAATGCGTCAATGATTTGGTTAGAAGAGTGTGAAGTTTTATTTTTATTATTTTTATTGACGAAATGCTTTGAGGTAAAATGACAACGCCTGTCATATCTTCGGGGCTTGAGTAGGCGCTGGTCATTGCTTTATATGCAGGTACGTTAACAGTCTCGGAGCAGCCTGAAATGGGTTTTGTAGGAGTTACCAAATTGTAGAAGAAAAGGAAACTATCTTTCATCTCTTCTGACACTGTCCGTAACAGCCGATATTTAGGCTTCTCCTATTTTGAGGATCTGGCCGAATTGGGATCTGCTAACATCAGGAACCTAGTTCGGTTCATTGGGAGCTCCAAATTCGTTTAGGTGTATAGTAATGGGGATATGAATCTAGTCCAAAAGTGCATTCCCCCTGGAAGACTTGCAGTCAAACCTAACTACTTATTTAACCTGACTCATATTTTAAAGAGATATGCCACACAATATCATTCCCCTCAGTAGTATCAAAAAATTCTTAACGCGTATAGTAATCGTAGAAGGATAACAGGCCTTTGAGTAATTTGATGGGGGGAGGGGGGGATCTATCAAATAATGCCCTTGGGGTAAGTTTAAATATTTTTTGGGCTCACTTTTCACTGTATGATGACTCTGTGTGATACACCCCTCCCCAACAATTTGCTTTTTCCGAAAATATCTTTCTGTATATCTTAATAGGTATAAAAATGAGAAAATGAAAGGACGGTGATATACATTCAGATAAACAGATGGGCAGACATACCTCTATTATACCATAGAGCTGTATAAACGGATACAATATGATAAACATATGCAAATGGAAACAGACAAAATGAGGTAGGACGAGCCTTAATCTGGAGTCAAAAATCAAATAACGTAGCTTACGAACTATTCCAAGGGATGGAAGGGGGTCAGAGAGATATTTATTCAACTGCTCTTCGATACATTTACATAATTAATTGCTTTTAATTAATTATAACCAACTCGGAAGGTTGAACTCGTTTAATAAATCATTAAATCAACAGCCATTAAATTAGTTTCCTTCATTTCTATCAAATCTTTGATTATATAACCACCATCTACACTAATTAAATTCTATACAATCGCGATTCTATTGTTGTTTCACCTTAGGATTTCCCTCTTCGAATAAACAATTGGTACTTCCTAGAGGGTAAATGTACATGCTTATATATAAATTCTAAGGAAGCAATTAAGGTGAAGGTAGTTTTCTAAAATGTCGACCTATTGTCTTTAAGAAATATTTCTGACTAAGTAATGAAAATTTATTTACCTTAGAAGGAAAATACTTCTGATTGTCTTTCCAAACTCTATGGGTGATTTGTTGTGGTTTTCCTGGTCCATTAAAAGAAGTCGCATTTAAATCCCAGTTGCCATCTTCAAGCCAAATTGTGCCTCCTTCACTGTGAAAGGGATAGTATTCCATCAGATCTGATGTTGGGAGTGTCATCATCTGGTTTCCTGCAAACATTGCGGACTTCAAAGGCTTTTTCTGCATTTTTGGTTTTGCAGTAGTTGAACTTCGATACTCCTTAGGATACCATTCTTCCAGAATAGTTGGCAGTGCGTAGTATAAACTCAACTCCATGCTGAGATTTACTCCTCGTGGATACCTGGAAATTAATGATTTTCCCGTAGCTACAGTGATTTTCATCGAGGCATAAGTTGGAAACACAATAAAACGCCTTCTACGTGAAAATATTCTTTCCAGAGAATTCTGATACTTTGAACAATGTACACTGAGGGCTTCCACAGATTCCAGTAAACAAAATACGAGAGCAAAAATGGTATCAATAGCGACTTTCATTTTACTGTAAATTGAACTTGTACTCGGGCTATCGAAACGTTATCGTGATCTCTATGACCGCAGTTTGCCTACTAAATATTTTCAAAGAACCAAAAGACCTGGAGATCAAGTAAGACATCAAACTGCAAAAGTTTGCCTAGCAATTAGGCTATATATTGACAATATTATTAGAACAGTTTTTGGTGCCATTTTACTTTACACCTTATGAGCGAACCAGGTGGTAAATTAGACACAAAAGAAGTGTTATTAAGCAAAGGTAGTCATCCTCAATTTTTTTGCCACCGTGATCAACTACATTGTTTATTATTTGATTTCATATTAGGAAGACAAGTTACAGTTAACGTCCTTCTCTGCCGATAACTTTATTATATTTTAGCAATAAGCACGCAATTTCTTGTTGGACGTTTGAGCTTCATCGGCCAATGTCTTGACAGAACCGTAAGATATTGGCAATTTCGGGTGCGAAAACTCTTTCTCTAGTTCTGTTAACCACTACACCGAATCTCCACCTAGTCCGGTTCTACCTTCAACTCATGCTGCGATTTTTGGATCTCGGTAACTTCTTTCTCTACGGGTCTTCTCCACCTGTTTCACGGTCGACCAATTTTGCGTCTTCCTTGGGTCCCGTGCGGGTTCCAATGTAGAGACTATTGATATTCTTAAGTGTGTGGACTACACAATCCCACTTTCGGCTTCATAGCCTGATGTAAGTGCCGTCCTGTCCTGTAAGTCTATGGAAGCTTTTGTTGGTAATATCCTCCAACCAATAGATGTTCAGTATGCGCTGGAGACACTCTTTAAGAAATTTTTTTAGCGTAGATGCTATTTAGCAGGTAAAAACATTATCCGGAGTTTCGTGCATGTGGAGATATTGTGCATGCAATCTAACTCGAGCCTGCAAGCCTGTACATCAGCTTCAGCTCCATCATAGCAAAAAAGGCCCGAAATCTGCCTGTTTTTTTGCCATTGGTAGCAAGCGGTGGAATGCATTAGGGCACGTTTATCGTAGAGCGGATTCCCTCACTTAAAACGCGGATTCGCTTGCGAATTCAGTTGAAATGTTTGTATAGTATAGTGTGCATTGTGCAATTTGCGGTCTAAGATAGGGTGACTTTCTCCCACAATTTCCTCCTAAATACCATAATAGTGGCTTTGTCCAGATGCACACAATAAAATTTTCCATTTTATCTAATTGCACTGCACTTCGCTTCAAATCGCTACTAAGCGCTTAGAGCGAAATCGCTGCAGGGTAAAGAAGAGGTTGTCCTTGTGCATTACTATTCATTCACGGCGATTTCGCTCCGTTCCGCGCGGAGTGAATTCGCTGTACGGTAAACATACCCTTAAAATCGATTCTACTGGATGCAAAATAATCTTTGGAAAACTCTAAGATGTGCATATCTTCTGGGTTGAATATCATAGTAACCTGTGCAAATGCAAAGACCACAAAAGTATTGCGAATGCAGCGAAAGACATTTCCCCCCCCCCCCCCCCCCATTTTCAAAGCGAAAGGGTGGGTTTAGTGTTTGGGGGTAATTCAAGAGGGGTGGGTGAGAAAATATTGTGACCTTCTTATTTTTCGCCCTCGAAAACGGTTTAAAGTTTTTTGAAGGTATTTCCGTTTTTGAGAGGGGACGGTGTCTTTTGCTGCATTTTCAATACTTTTGGTGCCGGTCGGTGGTCGGGGTCGGGGTAGTTCTAGCGTAGGGGTAGTTTGTTTTTTGAAAATGTAAGAAATATGCACTGCACATCCTGGAATTTGCAAAGGATCATTTTGATAGCATTACAATCTATTTTGATGCATTCCTCCGCTCACTATGAAGTACCCAAAAACAGGCGGATTTGGATGTCACTCTTTGTCCACGCATTCTATTCGCTGTTTTTGGAGATAAATTTCATTCTGTCTCCTAGAGACCAAGCTAACTCGTTTGAATTTAGCTTCATCGATCTTAAACCCTGCCCTGCGAACTTCTCTACACATTTGAGCTACAAGGCTTTGCTAATTAAATAGGTTCGTCAGGTGTTTACTAATTCCAACATAATTCCTAGCGATGAGTGGTTATAAAGGGTGCTGAATAATACGTCAATTATGATAATCAAAAATAGTAAAGGTGCCGATATGCATCATTACCTCAATATCTTCAGTGCTTGGTGGGACTTCTGGTTCTTGTGTGAAGGGCGTAATATTGATGATATTGAAAAGAACTCAATGGTGATACTTTTTTCTGGACATCTCGATTAACGCTTTCCAAATCCTCTCGAAATCAAGGAAGAACAATTGATGAAATGGGGATGGCGGATTGCTCCATAATGATTCCGAGAATGTTGATGTGGTGGTAACCGCAAAAATCCTTACGAAAGCCGACTTCTTCATCGTTAAAATACACTCGATTATCTGCTTGATTTAAGATGACTTTTCTTTCTACAACTAGAAGACAAAGACCCGTCAGTTATTACACTTCCACAGGTCGCCTTTTTTTGGAATCTTCACAATCACGCCTTTATTCCACACCATACGTTTTAATTTTCCCAATATGCTGGATTACGGAGAGAACAATATCAGCTACAACTGGGGATCTTCCCCTAGCAATTCAGCAAGCATCATTCCTATCCGTGGGACCCTACCGACGATCATCGGCTTGTTGGAATAACAGTATTTCCGTCGCTAACGAAGAGGTATTTGACGTTCCGATAGTGTTGTTTAGGACTTTAAGGAAATGTTCTATTCGTCTCTGCAAGAATCTTTTCAACCTATTTCGTTGTGGTTCCGTAGAAATCTTGACTATCACCGCTGTAGACCACTTCTTCAGGCTTCACTGCTAGAGTGTTGTTGTAGTTGCGCTTGCAAGATCAGTTAACAGGACGCCTACGCCTGCCACGCCACACTATGTGTTCCCAATTCTTCCTGGCCAAAGTGCAGCAGAGTATAGCAGCACTGCTTCAATTGGGGGACGTAAACTCTCTACTTTTTTTCATCTAGTTTAGTTAAGTTTAGAAGGTGTTAATTTTATATTCGATCATTTTCCGTTCCATAACCCGATCGTCGGCGGAGTAAGTGATAATGTGTCGGCCTGCCAATCCGGAGGTATCAGGCTCGAATCCCACCGACGGTGACCCATGGTTGTTTTCTGCTGAAAAAAAACCATGGGGGTTGCAGAGAAAACGTCACTGGTTCGGATTCCACTTTAAGATGTCTACTTGCTACCGCTGTCTCGAATCGGATAAGGTCCCTCTCCCGCCCCATGCCCCATAAGGGGTTACGGGATTTAGAGACAGAATTCGATCGTAGTCGAATATTTAGGTCGTCATAATAGAAGGAGCTATGATTTTATGGAAAAAAAGTTATCATGTTATATTCCTAACATTCTTAAATGAGGCACTTTCCGTTACTGCTTTTGTTGCCTATTTAAAGTTCCTTCAAATGCATCCTTCTCCGAGCTGATGTTCTTCGGAAATAAAAGTAAATTTTTTCCAAGATAGGGGCCGATTTTCGTAGCTTATCAGTACTCTTCCTTTCGAACTCATACCCGAAGATGGTAAACTATTCCATATTCGTGTTGTTCTGCTTAGGGAAGATTCCCGAAATTTTGAGGCACGTTCAAATTTGCCCTCAACAGTACAGGGGTGGAAGCAACTGGAAGCTTTTGTATCGCTCGTTCTGATGTGTCTATAAAGAATCAGGCTAGCAATTTCGTTAAAACAGTGGCTGTCGATATAGCTATGGTTACTGCATATCTCAATACACAATATGTTAAGAAAATGCGAATTGGGCCTATTCACTTTATCAACCAAAATGGGCTGGGTGTTAGTAGTTGGTTCTACGCCCGGTTGAGACAGGACGAGGAAACCCTACGCCCCAGAACACCTCAGCTTAGAGAAAACTTTGGCACTATAGAAATACATTCTCGGTGACTCCCAGGACGCGAAGATCATGGAGATGGAGCAAGAAATGGTCCAATCAATATAAAATAAATATCTTGGGATTAAGTGAAACTTGATGAGGAAGAATTGGGGAGTTTACATCACCCACATCTGCCACCGCGCTGCTGTACTATGGCCAGGAAGAATTAGATACACATTGCATGGCAGGTTTAGGCTTGTTGTGAAGCAAGCTTTAACGCCAATCACTACTGGAGTGGTCACTAATATCCAATCAAGCAAGCGGATATGAAAATCAAGGAGGGCTCCTACCAGCTCTTTCGCGACATCTTTGATAAGGTGATATCAAAATAGTCCTGAGAGATCTCAACGCTAGCATTGTCTCTAACAACATAGGCCTGGAGTATGTAATGGGGAAGTTTGGACTCGGAAACAGGAACGCAAATGGGGAAATGTTTTTTGAATTTTGTAACTCGTGGCAACTTGTCATCGGTGGATCCTTAGTTAAACACAAAAAATTTCATCTAAAATCCTGGGTTTCTCAAAGAGCAGAACTGAGAATCAGATTGACCATATTGCTGTTTCGAAAAGCTTATGCACGGCAGCAACAACACAACATCTAACGTTGCACGGGCCAATATGTAGAGGCTTAAAACGACGGACACCACCGTATTGCGCCAAAACGTTGATGCACTGCGTTATAACACCGACGACACGATCGACTAAGAATGGGAAAGGGCGAAGGAATGTTTTATGAGATGTGGTATAAAACACGTGGGGCGATTTGAGAGCGAAAGACGACGATGGATGAGTGATGCCACACGATCCAAAATGCAAGAACGGAAGTGGATTAAAGACTGCATCAGTTCTGCTACCAACGTTGCAGTTACACACAATTTTAGAACTACATGCCGATTTCTATAGAAAAGCGCCCAAAGAAGAGCAAGATGTTACAAGCGCAAAAAAACAGAAAAAACAGAAGATGCGGATATCTATATAAGATTTCTAAAAAACTCACTGTAAAGACCCTTGCAACTGAACATCCTGTAAGACATACCAATGGATCCGGAGGTGAAGAGAATACTTTTCGGAAATCTTTAAAACACCTTTGGACGCCTGAACATGGAGTTAGCAGACGCAATTAAGTCGATGGACCTCGGAAAGGGTGATGGTTTCTTCTGTAGCGATTACATCAACATCCTCCGAATTATCATCGAGCAATCCGCCGAATGGAGGTCTACTCTACATCTAATGTTCATCGACTTCGAGAAGGCGTTAGACAGAGTTGATCGCCGAGTATATATAGCTTTACGTAGAAAAGGCATGCCATAAAAGTTATCGTCGTCATAAAGGAGCCCAATGTTATGTCCAAGTGCTAAACTTTTCCTTACTTTTCCTTAACTTGTGCTTTTTCTGATCGAAGTAATGTGCAGAGCCCTAGATAACCACCCACGGCGAGGGATTAAATAAAAGTTGTTGAACCACCTTACGCATCTGGACTATGCGTAAGCCTTCCATCCAACAAAGTGAGTCATGTCACAACATCTCCAGTCGCACTAAACTACGAACCTTTAAATCGAACGTAAAATCTGTTCTTTTGTGCGACTGATCAATGTGGAAAGTGACCTGTCAAATAACATCTTAGCTACAAGCCTATGTCAACCGGTACCTCCGGCACATCCTTAACATCCTTTTTTTTTTTTTTTTATATATGATGTTGCCAAAGCTCAGGGGATGCCCTATGATGCTAAAGCACAGCCTTGGCAGGAAAGGAATTAAGGATGAGGGAAATGGGTTAGGAGGTTGAGTGAAGGAGGTGTCGATGTACGCCCCGTTTGAAAGTTTCAGGCTCATAAGACGAGGGAAAAACAGAAGATGGTAAACTGTTCCACATTCGTGTTGTTCTGCTAAGAAAAGATTCCCGAAATTTGACGGTACGTCCAAATTTGACCCGGAGAGTAAAGGGGTGGGAGCGACTTGTAGATCTTGTATCGCGCGTTGTAATGAGTCTACAAGGAATCAGGCTAGCGATTTCGTTAGAACAATGGCCATGGAAATAGCGATAAAAGAGTGAGAGACAACCGACATTCCGTCGATGCTCAAGAGAGTCAAGGCCCTAAGAGATTGAGGAATCGCCAATAAGTTTAACAGCCTTACGCTGAACTTTGTCTAACGCGGACAATGCGGTGTGTCCTGCCCCTGCCCAAATATGGGAATTATATTCAAGTCTAGGCCTAATGTGGGACTTGTAGATCAACGCTAAGTCGGGTGGGGTGAAATATTTCTTACATCTCTGTAGAAAACCCAAACATGTCATCGCACTTTTAGCGATTGCAAATATATGATCAGTCCAGCTAAGATTGCTGGATATCTCAATACCCAAGATCTTTAGGGAGGGTGAATTGGGTATATTCACTCCGTCGACTGAAATGGGTTGGGGGTGGACTGGGCATTTTTTAAGGGACATTAAACAGCATTGAGTTTTGGATGCATTAAACGTAACACGATTTGCTCTGCCCCAAGCGAGGACCTTAGAAATGTCGTTGTTTAATGATCTAAACATGCGTTCCCGATTGACTTCTGTAGCATTTCCACGTGAATTCATTACAGAATCAAATGAGTACGCGAAATCAAGGGTGCTGTCGTCGGCAAAACTATGAATAGGATTGAGAGTAAGGGATAAGAGATCATTGATGAAAAGAAGAAATAAAGTTGGTGAAAGAACTGAACCCTGAGGTACACCGGCATTTATTTCGTGGGATGCAGATGTAACGCCGTCAATAACTACACGGATTGAACGGCCTGACAAAAAGCTCTCTATCCATTTAACGAGGGTAGGATGCAGACCAAATGTTTGAAGTTTGGCTAAAAGGGCAGCATGCCAGACTCTATCAAAAGCCTTTGAAATATCAAGAGCGACGATTTTGGACTCACCGAAATTATGGAGACAATGATTCCAACGCTCCGTTAGAGCCGTTAGTAAGTCTCCGGTTGAGCGGCCAGCGCGGAAACCGTACTGGCAATCGTTGATAAGATGGTTATTTTCTAGATATTTCAACAACTGAGAGTTGATGAGTGATTCAAAAACTTTGGATATGATCGAGGTTAGTGCAATTGGTCTGTAGTTAGAGGGGTCGCATGCCTCTCCTTTTTTAAGTATCGGCTGGATATGAGCAAGTTTCCATACACTTGGAAATATTCCTGTTGAATATGACAGGTGAAAAAGTTTGCGCAGAGGTTTAGCCAAAGCAGAGGCGCAGCATTTTAAAACAAGGGGCGAGAAACCATCAGGCCCAGTAGCTTTGGACACGTCGAGTTTCGAAAGTACTCTAAAAACTTCCCGAGTACGAAAGTGTAGCGGCTTTTGCCTACTAATGCACTGTGATAGAGATGGAAGTGGCTGCGATGATGGTGGCAAGTACGAGTTAGCAGCAAAATTAGCAGCAAACAGGTTGGCCTTGTCCAATGAGTCAGTAAAAACATTCCCATTATAAATGAGTGGTGGTGTTGACGAACAGGTGAAATTGTTCTTTACGGTTTTTACTAGAGACCAGAAGCCCTTACTACCCTTTTGAGTAGAAAATACCTTCCGTCTGATGCTCTGGTCGAAATTGAACTTAGCCCGGCTAATTACTGAATTGCAAATATTCCGCGCATCTCTATAGATACGTCTCAATTCCTCTGAAGGGCACAATTTGTATGCCTGGAAGGCTGCTTCCTTCTTTTTAATGGCTGCGAAACAGTCATTATTGAACCAATTGGTGTTAGTTGGTTTGATGTTCTTGAAGCTATGAGGAATAAAGCGATGCATTCCAAACCATAGGATGTTCAAGATATAATCGGTGCTTCTGTTAACGTCCTTCATAGAAAAGCAATCAGACCACTCCAGCTCTCTGAGATATTTATTAAGTCCCGCCCAATCAGCATTTTTATAATGCCACACTAATCTTTTGGTGGAGTTTAGATTAGTGGTTGTCAGAGAGGAGATGGAGAATTGGGCGGAGATTAGACAATGGTCCGAATTACCCAAGGGAGACGTCACCGAAACCGAGTATTTTTCTGGATGCGATGTTAGAAATAGATCTAAAAGGTGCGCGTTGTGCCCCGAAGTATCAGGAACACGAGTCGGACACTCAACCAGTTGCTGTAAATTAAAAGACTCACTAAATAACTCGACGTGTCTTCCAGACGGGCTTGTGGTAGAAGAATGCCTGAGCCACTGTGTGTTGTGGACGTTGAAATCTCCAGCAAGAACGATTTCAGAAGAGGGGATAATTCCAAAATCTTATCGATATCGGAAGACAGTTTATCGAAGGAGCACACAGTGTCAGTGTCAGACATATTCGGGCTGCGGTATAAAAAGCAGAAGTGAATAATGTGCCGATAGAGTTTAAATCTAATCCAGACATAATTAAATTCTGGATTAGTAGAAGAGAATTGAGGGAGATGGGAGAATGGCACATCATTTCTAATATAAACCGCGATTCCCCTCTGAGGAGAGAAGAGCGGCACTAAGTGATAACCAGGGATGTGATACTGATTAATATCAGAATCGGAAACAACCTTGGTTTCGCTTAGTGCAAAAACTGCCGGATTTTCCGCGATCAAGTGGCAGTAAACCGAAAAATGGTTACTTTTTAAGCCACGAATGTTGCAAAAATTAAATAAAAATTTTTGCATAGTCCCGGTCTTAATTTGCCCAAAACAAAACAAACGAAAACGTACACAAACACAAGGACTGACGAACGGGCTCCACAGATGCAAAGCAAAGCCGCCTCTGTGAAAACAAAGCCAGCAGCAGTGTTATGCCTGCTGTGCTGAACCTTGATCTCGACGAAGGCAGCTAAATGCTCAGCAGTGGAGACCCGTTAAACGCATTCAATGCAGCACGATTGTACTACATTGAATGTTGGATGGAAGAAAATAAAAAATAGATAGGAACGGACTCACCAGACTGTGCTTTCAAATAGAGCATAAAAGCCCTTCACTCCGGCAAGATGGCACTAGTACTTTGAAATTTTTTAATTCGATTCGCTTTCGCAACCGTCGAAGATCATTACAAACGAAAACCTGCACAGACTTACACCAAGGCGAGATATACGTTAGTGTTCGCAGGCGAAAGTGGCAATGGATAAGCTCCACACTAAGAAAAGAGCCACGCACGGGACCCAAGGAAAATGTTAAAGGAGTTGGCGCAAAACCGGACTAGGTGGAGCGTTGGTGTAATAGACGCCCTATGACCCACAAGGGGTTATAGGACCCAGAGAGGTAGTTAGAATTGAGTGTTTTATGCGTTAAACATAACACGAATTGCTCTGTTCTAAGCAAAGACCGTAGACATGTCGTTGTTGAATGAACCAAACATGCGTCCTCGGAAGATTTCAATAGACTTTCCTCGAGTATTAAGTCGATAATCAAAGCAGTACAGAAAATTAATGGTTCTGTCTTTAAAATTATGAATAAGATTGAAAGTGAGAGGTAAAAGGTTATTAATAAAAAGAAGAAATAAGCTTGTTAAAGAATTTACCACTGAGGTACACCGGCATTTATTTCATGTGGATCAGGTGTAATTCCGTCGAAAAAGAACTATTAGTTCATTTGAAGAGGTAAGAGTGCAAATCAAATGATTGAAGCTTATCCTGTTCTTTTAGCTAAACATCGAGCATTTGCTTCGAATCTTCACCTCTTCAAATGAATTGAAATTATAAATTAAATTCCGGTATACCTAAGGGTGCAGTTCTTTCACTAATCTGCTAGGCTTTATTAAAAGCTTTTAAAATATCAAACGACAAATTTTCACACACCAATGATTCCAACTATCTTCTAAGCCGTGGTGTCGTTGATAAGATAGTTAGCTTCTAAAATTTTATCAATTACGTGCTGATGAGTGATTTAAAAACTTGAGATAATATCGAAGTGAGTGCAATTGGTCTGTAGTTAAAGTGTTC
Source organism: Leptarthrus brevirostris (assembly GCA_964036015.1). NCBI lineage: Eukaryota > Metazoa > Arthropoda > Insecta > Diptera > Asilidae > Leptarthrus > Leptarthrus brevirostris. The sequence continues at coordinate 21,458,117 of OZ038371.1, forward strand.
GCATGCCTATTTTTTTAGGTATCAGCTGAACGTGAGTAAAATTTCATGCAGATAAAACACTCCCGTTAAATTAAATTGAACTACGCAATCTGGTAATTTGAACATACTCAACGAAAAAACAACGTGGAGGCTACTTAGAATGAACTCTACTATCGTATAAACTGCTTCTTCTTTAACACAATTCAAAATACACAAAAGACAAGCAGAAATGACATAATATTGATAGCAATTGGAAATTTTCACAGTAATCCGAAAAAGAATGCGTTGGAGACGGAGTTGAACCAATTGAATGAGTGGCACGATAACCATACCAAGGCTCCAGGGTTCGAGCCTTGGTCTCTCTGTGAGGTTTTAAAAAATCATTAAAAAAATATCCCCTCTGCCTCTGGGTTGTCGTCTAGCTCACAGCTATGCAGAAACAAGACATTAAAGTTCTCTCGTACATCTTACCGCTTAAAATCTGAAAAAGAAAACTGATAATTATCCATCTACAATGTGGTATAATGGATCCTCTAGTTGTAGCGCGCCTGATATAGCTGATAACTTTGCATTGTTTTTTGAGGGTGCCTTTTTATCAAGCAACTTTGTGCCTTCCCTGGAAGAGTTTGGTCATATCCAAAATCGTCCCGCTACCTCCATTTCTTTACCCATTATATCTCGTGATATTATCATGAATACTATCAAGGAACTCAAACTGGACTTTTCTTTTGGTCCTGATGGTGTTCCACCTGTATTCTTGAGATCCTGTTCTGATGCTTTACTCACTCCATTGGAACTCATCTTCAACAAATCTCTTCAGGCCGGCAGATTTCCTACCTTATGGAAGAACTCCTTTATAATTCCTGTTTATAAGAAGGGGCTTAAAAACTCCATAACAAATTATAGGCCAATCGCGAAGCTTTCCTGCATACCCAAGTTGTTTGAATCTGTTATATACTCACAGCTTGTTGGGCAGTGTAAGGGGTTAATCTCATCTAATCAACATGGCTTTCTGCCTGGTAGATCGACAACAACCAACCTTCTGGAATTTACATCACACACCTTCCAACAGAGACTACAGACTGACTGTGTCTATACCGACTTTAGCAAGGCATTTGATAAGCTCCCTCACCCCGTGATTATGCTTAAGCTTGAAAGGTTGGGTTTTCCGCCTTTATTGCGCGACTGGATCTGCTCTTACTTAAAAGATAGGACTTACCGTGTCTCTTTCCGTAATGCTTTATCTAGAGTCGTTAGGGCTTCATCTGGTGTACCGCAAGGTAGCCATCTGAGGCCGCTGCTGTTTTTTCTTGCCATTGACGACATTGTCCCTCTGATTAAGCACTCCAAAGTTTTAATCTATGCAGACGATATGATGATTTTCTCATGCGTTCGAAACAGTTATGATTCTTCCTGCATTCAGGATGATTTGAATATCTTCAGGGGTTGGTGTGCCACAAATGGACTGCAACTTAACCTGGATAAATGTGAAGTTATGTCATTTTCTGGGAACATCAATCAGCTCGTCTTTGATTATACCTTTGCGGAAACTAATATCCGTCGTGTGGAGTCCGTTACTGACCTCGGTGTAATGCTAGACAAGAAACTCGATTTCACTCTGCACATAAACCATATAGTATCTCGGAGTAATTCAGTCCTTGGCTTTGTTAAGCGGTGGTCAAGGGAGTTTTGTGATCGACAGACCCTTATTCACTTATTTTTTTCTTTAGTTAGACCAATTCTTGAGTACGCATCTCAGGTTTGGTCTCCTTGCTATGCTGTTCATTCTAGACGCATTGAATCGGTGCAGCGGAACTTTGTTAGGTTCGCTCTAAGGGACCTCCCGTGGAATGATCCATTAAGGCTTCCTCCTTATGAGGATCACCTCCGATTGCTTAATATGCACTCGTTGGAGGAACGACGTAGAATTGCTGACCTAGTATTTATTCACCAGCTTTTAAACTCTAATATAGATTCTCGTATAGCTTAAGGAGATTGCCTTTACTACATGTTGTCCATTCTCGCTCTAACTATGGTATGCATGAGCCTATTAACCGCATGTGTAGAGCCGTGAATTTGTGTCCTATTTTTGACCTGGCTCTTACTAAAGATTTGCTTAAACGATCTCTGTTTTCTTTGCACCCCTGATTGTATTGTTTGGGATTGTTCTAGACTTTGTTTTTTGTTTTTTTGTTTACTAATATCTTATTGCATGGGTTGTGGGAGCCTCATTCATCTCAATATTTGTTATATTCTGGTGAATAGGTCAATTGATTCCAGGCCTCTGTCTGTGAAGTGCGCCTTCTGAGTTAGAAGGGTTAATTCTATCTAATTACCTTCAGGCCAAAGCTATTCTAATGCATCATAGGGTTGTCTCTTAGGCTTTAGTGACATAAAAAAAAAATTATAATAAACTAACACTAAGATTTAATTTATCTTATATGAAATAAAAATGAAATTCTGTACGGGAACTAGTAACTGTTTTGTTTTACTAAATTATCGTCGATGATTTTTGTACATTACTGCGTAATGCCAATGGTAATATCAAACCTTATTGCTCTCTGCTTAAAAGTTCAGTTTTTAAATTGATTCATAGGAAATAAATGGCAGGATTCATTCTCTATGCATCTTTCAATTTATGAATATCTTTGTAATGCAAACGGTAATAATCATACATTACTTTCCAGTGACATCGCCGTTCAAATGTAATCGAAGGAAGACCAAGTTTATAGATTATCAGATTGATGCTATAACGCTTAATTTTACTAGTAAAAAATTAAACGAACGTTTTGCAATTATATACGAATTGTATTGAACCGCACGAGGGAGTGTTTATTAGCTGTTGACAGTCAAATCCAAATACAGTCATCATCCCATTACAATTTATATCAGCATCGACTAAAAATCAGTAAGTTAAACAACCAATTGATGACATTTATCGTTATATCTCAATATACCTATAAATCGCTCTACTTTGGTATACCGTAACAAATTCACGTCCACAGGCCAAGTTAACTTGCTGATCCAATTAACAGTCTCTGATTGATAATGTTTTGAACAAACAGAATGAGTTCATTCAACTGATTTTCATGACATCCGAATCTTTGATGTTTGCCAGAAATGACAGATTCTATTGCGTTTATATCAGTGGCAGTTACCGGAATGTGGACGTAGAGATCGATTTAAATGTGCTCCTGTTTATCCGGATAACTAAGCATGAAGAGTGGGAAAATTACCTTTATTATTTACACCTTAATTAGTATCTGTGTGCCATCCGTTAAATCGTACCTTTTCTGGCCACAATTCACAGTCCTGCAGGTAGCGATTAAATTTGCCTTTAATTTTGACCCATTAAAAATTCTCATTCCAGATTACGGCGGCATTTTCGGTGCCAGTTGAAATACCCAAAAGGAAAGTTTATTTTGACTGGGGATTCCAAATGAATTACGACCTGCCTTACAACGTGTCCAGTTTCTACAATGTCCCCATTTGGCCAAAGCAAGGCAGAAGGTCTTTGGGCGAGGACTACTACAGGAAATATGCTCCTGATTTGGTTACTCATCCAAATGATTTAACAGCAGGAGAATTCTACAATGCCATTGAAGATTTATTGGAAAGGTAAGCTAACATGGTTCATGGATAGTCGCTTACAGGAGAATGTTTTTCAATTCAGCCACGGATATCATGAGACCTGTCTCCTGAAAAGCGTTTGTGAGATTGCTAGGCATCCCTTTGATTTGACGGGCAAAAGTTTGTTTGCCGAAGTAATTACTTTTGCTTTGAGGTTTGTAGCTCGGCTTAATTGAAGTTTTGTTAAAATTGAAAGAATTTTTTTTGTAGCCCATCATTGCATGGGGCTTTTGCTGCAGACGAAATTAAATACAGACAGGTCTATGAGGAAGCAGAATTTTTTGGAAAATCAGGAAAAGATTGTAATTCTTTGTTTCCCCAGTGCCAAAAGGAATTTCTTCAAACAATATCTAAAGTGGTGTTCGATGACTAGATTTATGCAATAAAAATGTGTCCTATTCTAAGACTTATCTATTTCAATAAAAGTAATACGAAAAATTTTTTTTTCTATAAAATCTACTAGAGTTTTTCTATCTTTTATGGTTTCGTTGTTAACATCAAATAACACCATTAGAAGGGAGTTGAAAAAATGAATCATTCATCTGTACGGCCTGTATATGCACAATTTATCGGAATCAATTACTTCACTAATTTGTTAATTACGCAGCTAAATTACAAGGAACAAAATTATGTTATAATAAAAACTAATTACATAACTCATTACATTCTCATAAAAGTAATGTAGAATGGTAATGTCTTCTTAGGATGGGTATCGAACGTGCGCAAGTGTTTCAGAGAATAAAAAAAATAGAACTACACGCACTGTAATTTAAGGGGTATGTAATTGATTATTGCCTATGACATTGTCATATATAAGTAATGCCAGGTAAAAGTAATTGCTTGCCTCTTCATAACAGGAGAGGACTGGTCCAGTGGCTGTAGTGGAGACAGTAATTGGACTAACTCCCTTGAACATCTCTATCATGAATTTGGCTGCAATTAGAGACCTGAGGATGTAATTTACATCAAACATGTCAGCTAGTGTCAGGGGTCACTTAAGCATCCTCAGCGCATTCCTGGTATAGATGTGTGCATCGTATCGGACCACATGACCAAGAAACTGTGCTTTGGCAGAAAATTCAGAATTCTCTTTCCTGAACGAGAAGACTGGGACAGAAGTAGTCCAAGTCTGGCCCCTAATAGACTTAAATGGTTTACTGATGGCCCAAAAATAGAATATGGTACCGGTGTCTTTGGACCCGACATTAGGGTTATGATTGCATTTGGTGTTTGGCCTAGTGTATTTAAAGCCAAAATCCCTGCAATCGAAACTTCTGACCTTATCAACGCCAGGAAAGTACTAAAAAGGGGCTGATATAAATATCTTCTCTGACAGACAAGCAGCCCTAAAAGCTCTATACTTGTGGTGTTTTTCGTCGAGGTTTACGAAGGAGGGCTTCGACACCCTCCAACAACTGGCCACCCAGATCAGTGTTAAGCTTTGTTGTATACCTGGTCACTCGTATTTCGAGGGAAATGAAACAGCCGATGAACTGGCCCGGAATGGCTCTTCCTCTCAGTGTGAAGGTCCCAAGGTTTTGCGGCCTTAGCTGGTTGCCGGCAAGAGCTGTGATTGAAGACTATGGTAGGGGTCAGCAGCTGTTATACTGGAGACCAGGATACCCAGGCTAAGGCACTTGTTAGACGCTTTGTCTATAACGATACAACTGTTTTAAGTAAGGCACATCAAAGGTTGCTCTTAGGCTACCAAATTGGCCACTGTGGGCTCAGATATTAACGGTCTCGAAACAAACTGAAGAGTCTTTTCAGTAGATAACAAAATGTGCTGTAAAGATGTCTAAGAAGATTTAAAAAGCGATCTGAAAAATCCTAGACTGATAAAAATATTTGATATTTTGCCACAGTGGAATGTTATAATTTATATTATGTAATTTATCATATATTAAAATCCACATACAGGAAATTTTTTTATTTGCCGAAAGATACTACAGTTTGTTCGCACGCCGGAAAGATACTTCAGTTTAATTCCGGACCTACGATATCATCTCTAGTGTCCGCCCTGTCTGGAAGAAGATGAAACGATTATACACATAGCGTGCTTTTGTCTGGCCTTGGCATGCACATGGATATGAAGGAGGATCTTTAGTCGGGAATTCCTGAGCCTGGCTGATGCTAGGTCCTCATTGCATATCTAAGCGTGTTTGAGCGTCTTTTACAGTATTAGGAGATGGCACGAAAGACCTCCTAGGTCGCAGTGCCCACCATATGAGTAACTCAAATATAATAATCATAAAAAATAAAAATAAAATAATGCATTTCTTACCATGAATGGTAGTCCAAGTCAGAATTACCTCTCCTTGCCAAAGAAGATGCCAGTGAATTACACGTGGTGGTCGCAAGTTTTAATTACACCAGAGGCAAGTCAAGTCAAGTTGCTTTCTGCTGATTACATATTATGATAAAAGGGCAATGGGAGTTGCAGAGTAATTTCAGTGGTCCAAAATGCAGCTACAATTTTAGGTCATCTTGAAATCGTTCTCATCAAATCGGATGAAATTCCTCTCCCGCTTCTCAAGCCCTACATCAGTTAAATTTGGTCAGGCTAAGTTAGCTTAGTGTAAAGAAGTGAGTTACTTAATTGCCGCGGAGATCTATTATGCTGAGCCTCTCTAATCTAATTATTATGTCAGAGCCGCGTCTGGCCAATTTATCCGCCTTTCCATTTGCAAAGAAACCTCGATCAAACCAAGTTGATCCGAGTCTTTGTTGCAGTTGATTCAAAGCTGTTTGACCGATTGCCTTAATCTCCGCCTGACTGTCGGAGATAATAAATTTATTCCTGTTCAAATAGGTCCACTTTAGGTCTCTATATGCACATGCCGGAATGGCGTAAACCTTGGCCCGCAAAACAGTAGTAAGTTTACCTAGTGACAGCGATTTAGATGATCTATCCCAGATAGCCACGACTATCCCCGCTTCGCTCTTCAACCAATTATGGATAAGAGAAAAGGGAAGTGTCCAGACTTCACTTATCCCCACTATTATGATAGTTGGTTGGAATGTTGAAAGACTGGACGGCATGGCGTCAGAGGGGATTATCAGCTCAGACATCCTATCCAAAATTCATCTTATATTTTCTCATTTTGCGCGAAGTTCTGTAAGCAGCAGAACTGATAGCCACATTCTCCTCAACATGAAGAGGTAGGAGGTTCAGCAAGGTCTGAAGCGTCTTAGTATGTGACCTACGCATTAATCCAGTGATACTTAGGCGTGCCATCCGTTGTATGTTGCTCAATTCGGCTCTGACCACATTAAGCTTAGCTCCGATCGCGGCGTAGGAAAACATGGGCTTCGATTCTCAGGTAGCACAACAAGTTCTGCGACAAACATAGAAGGATCATTTGGCTTTCTCGGCTATGATATTTAGGTGTAGTTTCAAGATAGTTTTGACGTAGTTATCCACATTTTTAACTTAATCTTAAGTTAGTATAGTCTCTAGGAAGCTAGATTCAGTTAATCCCTCCAAAATTCTCTACCTGGTGAAAGAAGGTTTTAGCGGGGTTGATTTTATGGTCAACTTCCCGGCGTCATTCTTCAAACATATTAAGTGCTCTTACGTCTAAAATTGTAATGATTATAATGTCGTCAGCAAATCCATGCACGGAGGAGCTCCTTTTGTCGAGTCGGACCAGAAGCTTATCAATCACATGGCATCACAGTAATGGAGATGGAACCCCAGCCTGTGCCTGGATCGTCTCTACTAGAGAACTCACTGTAAGTCTAAGAAGGATTATTTTCTGGAGATAACGCTCCGGCGCACAAGTTGAAAATTGTGGGCTTTGAACTGGTGCAAAAGCTTTGAAATTTGTGATCATCGGCCACATTCATTATACTTTTTCGGTCAATTTTATGTGTATTAAATTATATTTCAAATTATTTATGCTGGTTTTTGGTTTAGAACAGCTGATTTTAAGAATTATGTTTAGGGCTTATATATGTTTTGGCCATGTGTGTTAATTCTGTAACATTATTGATCGTATCAGTACGTGAGTAAGATATCTTCCAAATAATTATTATATAGGAGGATAAAGTAAGTAAGGAAGAATTGGTACGCCCATCCGGCCAGAAAAGGATCAGCGACAAAATTTGGAAAAGAGACAAGAGAACGTTATTCCTGGTGACACAATCCGATGAATTTTTTTTTATATAACACCTGAAAATAAGCAACAAAAACAATAAAACATTAGGATATATCGACTAGTTTTTGAGATATCAAAATTTGAAATTTGGAAAAATCTCGAACGAATTGATAAACTTTTCTTGTAAAATTCTCAAAATAAGCAAAACAAAATCGAATTTGCATTTTGCTTAGCATGTCGAAATCGAAATTACTCCCTGCGTTATAACAACGACACCATAGCCAAGAGGAACATATATGTAATTTCTTCTGTGTTCCTCGTCGAGATGGCAAACTAAAAAATTACAAAAAAAAGTTCAGCCGCCTTCAAAATGAAGTTTTGAAGTTGCAAATTAAATATATAAAGCAACCGCAATGAAACATATTCAATCTATTTTTCTGACTAGTTCCGTAACCGTTTGTGGTACCTGGTGCGGGAGCAGATTTTCATCCCATTCGAAACAACTATTGCAACTGGACCTACAATTTAAAGTGGATTCGGAACCACTGACACTTTCTCTGCAACCCTAATGGTCTTTTTCCATCGTAATATGTTGTTAGCTGAAAACAAGAATGGATGGCCGACGGTGGGATTTGAACCTGGGATCTACGGATTGTAAGACCGACACGCTATCGTTTGCTCCACCGACGAGTTTTATTATTATTTGCTTATTCAATCTATTCAAAGATGTTAATCCTCCTTCCGTATGACCTTGCTTGCTTAAATGTTTAGGCAGTTGTATATGGTATTTTTGATTGTGTATAGGTAGTTGGGTTCTTTGTTTTAATTTGCACCAACTTTAAGAACTTGTCTACTTGAGTGAAGTAAAATATTTATTTTCTGAATTTAAGCGCTTTTTAAAAAGCTTTTATTTGACTTGCAACGTTCGTGTGTTCTGAAATTATTTTTGAGCGTGAGACGTGAGAATCTTTCAAAAGACACCGGATAGCCCGTTCCTTGCGGTAATGTGAGATTATTAATCAAAAAAAAAAATAACTCTCCGAGGATTAACCGTAACATACCACATAAAAGCGGGTGCTTTTTCGTCCCACTATCGTCACTAACCCTGGGCCAATGCAAACATGTTCCTGTGGGATACCTTCTATATTCTGCTGTGATATCTAGCTGGTAAAACCCCAGAAAACGAGACGGAGTTGGATCGATTGTTGAGTGCCACGATCACCACGCCTTGGTTCCAGGGTTCGAACCTCGGCATTCCTTGTGAGTTTTTAAAATTAAAATTAAAGAAAAAATTCACTCCGTATCTAGGCTATTGTCTAGCTCACACAAAGACAACAAATAGATATTCCAGTTTCCTCATCCTAATTCCTTATCGATAAAAACCACACTAACGTATCACAGGGTTGTACCTTGGGCTTTGTCTACATGATAAAAGAAAAAAAAAACGATTTCTTCTGCTTGCTAGTACAGCACACTATGTGAGCCGCCGTCTCATATTATTCCAGGCACAGCGACAGGTTTGATCTTCAGAGACGCATAGCTTCTTTAGATGATATCTGAAGTTACCATGGCCCTGTCACCAGTGCTGTTAAGCATCTGAGGGTTACCCTATACAAATGAAGGATATCCTTTTTGGTAACACCATCAGTCATCTAAACGGCCATCTTCTGCAGGAGCCCATATTGTTCCTATGCATAATTCATACCCGTGACCACACGAACCAGAAGTTATAAATCACAAAAAGAAATAAGACGTTTGAACCCTTTGACAGAAGAAGCTTCCTGAACTCTTGCAGGAAGAGAATTCCAAAGTCAGGCGAGCTGGACAAAGTAAGAACCCTCAAGGACTGACGAATGATGTCTAGGAATAATCAACCTGCGGCCTCTCCGCGACTGTAAAAGTTGAATGTGCTCAACAAGATATATTGGTTCTCCAGAATGAATCAATTTAAAGAAAAATAATAAGGCCTTACGCTTTAAGTATACATCAATATTACAACCCAGTAAAGAAAGCTTCAAAGGAGTAATGTGATCCGACCGGCTCAGTTTAAAAACAAATCGAATGCAGTCATTAAATGCAACCTCTACCCTGCGCCTGCAAGTTGAGTCAAGTTTTGGGTAAATTAAGCTACCATATGTGAAATAAGGCAGAATAAGACTTCTAACCAACGCAGTTTAAGAGGCAATACATCGGCAGACAACCACAGCATTCTCAATCCACCATATATCCTTCCAAGAGTAGCACTGACATGATCGCAACACCTCAAAGAAGTATTTAGTAACACCCCCAGACTATTTACTTTGGTTACAAAAGGCAAAACATTATTATTAAGAATAACAGACGATAATTCATTTACCCTAAGCGTTGTGTTGCCATATAAAGCTATACTTTGGGACTTAATAGGATTAAGTATGAGGTGATTGTTCAACGACCAAGCAGAAATTCGAGGTCATCATTAACTCTAGCAAATAAATCCTCCAATAATCCAACGGGTCTACTCAAATAAAGCTGAACATCATCAGGATAAAGATGAAGCTGCACATTTTGGACTGCCGTAGGGAGATCATTAATGTACACACAAAATAATAAGGGTCCAAGAACAGACCCCTGCGGAACTCCACGATGTAGAGGTAACAACGAAGATAACCTGTCCCTTATTCTTACCCGTTGAAACCTGTGTGCGAGAAAATTATTTATCAGGGCCGAAGAAGAAGTAGAGAAACCAAATTTACTATAAAGCTTTTCAAGCAGAATCGAGTGATCAATGCTGTCAAATGCTTTTGAGAAATCAAGCAGAATCAGAACACCAACAATTCCTGCATCAAGTGCAATTCGAAGATCCGTTGACACCTTCAACAAAGCAGATTCACAACTATGCTTCGACCGAAAACCAAATTGAAATTAGATTGGACTGATCTACTCATGTTTTGCCTAGGGTTACGAGTCCCCTTCTGCACAGTCCCCTTCTGTACGAGTCTCCGCTGCTTTTGTTTGGTTCAGCTTCCGCTTGTCCACGCAGTACGCTAAGGCTTCCATCTTAATCGTCCTGCTACCTTGATCCACAATTGGACCTTCACCATCTGTTGATGTTCCCGATTTTACAGTTCCTATGATTATGCTCCTTCTAAGTACCTACGCCTATGATCAGTGACCAAGAAAAGGGTTTTTCTGCAGCTATACTTTTTCGGAGGCACCCTCTCCTCCTCGCCAGCATCGAATTACAAAGTCAAGATTGATATTACCCTCTTTTCCTGCAATTTTAATAAAAATTTGGTCATTAAGAAAGGTATTTCGGAGTTTGAAGAATGCGATTTTCAAGAGCAAAAAAAAATGAAGGAGGCCCGAGCGCGCCCTATAAGTATTATATATAGACTTGCTCGGAATAGCCTCAGAAATATCATATTTCGAGGTCAAGGTCATCGTTGACGTGTATCGTTTTCTGAGTAAATACCCAAACATTTTTGTATGGCGCTAGCCCGGAAATGTACTCGATTAAGCAAAAACGAATTTTCCAAATTAACGATTTTTGAAGTAAGGCGACTTCTCTCTCCTAACTCTAGGTTCAATTTTTTTATCATAGGACCAATGAAGAAACATATTCTGTACAAAAAGACAAAATCATCAAAATTAATTCATTCATGCCTTATGAAGCTTTATGATTCATGCCATACGAAGCTTGGAGCCCCTCGTACTCCCACCCGGAACACCGGCATTTTGGTCATGTTACAAATGGTGCAGAATGCTTTAGAAGGCAATAAACAAATCACTAAAATCGGTCCACGCATTACAAAGAAGTTGCTCCTACTCCCCTTCGACCGAACTCGTATGAGGTATGAGGAAACATACTGTATACAGTACAACAAAGAATCATCCGAATCAGTCCATATGTTACGAAGTTATGTCTGATCATATATGTATTATCAAAAAAATACGCGTTGGACTTAGAACTTAGACAGACGTAGGCTGTCGCCCAGAATATGATTCGATGCTTTCACTCCATGTTCTTCGAGGAATTAAGAACGATGGAAAGAGCAATTTAACCACAGTTTTTATAAATTCACCTGCAGGTTTTGAAAAATTTCTAATTTTCATTTATTACTCAGCAACCCCCGAAAGACTTTTAGTGCAATCTTTAGTTGGCTGAAAAACCATTGGTTGAGATCGATTTTGGGAAATAAAGTCAGCATGTTATATATTATAAAGACCACGACGATGTGTTCTGATAGTGTTACCATATCTCTCTTCAGTTTCTGTAATACCTTGTGGGGCATGGGACGCATGAATCGCAACAACGATTGTAATTGGACTTACAATTTAAAGTGGATTCCGAACCAGTGACATTTTCTCTGCAACCCTCATGGCCTTTATCGTTATTTTTTGTCAGCAGAACACAGCCATGGGTCGTTGAGATTCGAACGTGGGACTTTCGGATTGGTAGGCCGACCCGTTATCACTTACTCCACCGACGCACGGCTAAGAAATGATACGCGTTGAACTTAGAACTGTTCCGTTTGTGGAAAGCAACATGGAGAAAAATTAAAACAGAGACCGCAGCAAATTGGACAGATGCAGGCTGCCGCCCAGAATAGGATTTGTTGCAGGTTTCACCTGAGAGATTCGAACCTGGGACCTCCGGAATGGTAGGTCGCCCCGTTATCACTTACTCCATCGACGAATAAAAAATGATACCATATGGAGATTTGAAAAGAGTCGTATTCGTGATTAACATATTTTAGTGATTACCCGGACTGACACGAGCGATTCAGACTGACTAAAAACAAAATCAAATAAACTTCTATCTACTCATACATAATTTATTGATTTTCTTACTTTCCAAACAATATAAAATATTGTTTTCCACATTCGCATGCTTCAATATGACTTTAAATTATGAAGTATGTAAGTGCCATAATTTTGAATAAATTGCAAGGATTCTATTAATAAATTCGCAGTTGATGACTGTTTTTTTTTAAAAATTTCCATATCTCCATCATTGTATTTCCACAGTGCTGTTGATATTGCACACCTAATTTCGAGACCGTCATACACTACCATTTCTCTTGGTCATCTTTATTAACGATTATTTAAATTGCGTTCATCGGTTGAATTTTTATGAATACATCGCCATTCGGGACGCTCCATCAAACCTCCCAATTTTATATCGTGTCTGCTTTAATTATATTCAGATTTACTACATTATCATAGCGTTCATAATTAAATTAAGTTGCACAGACAGGCAGGTTATGGCGGAACTGTCCAGAACTTCATTTAAATGCAGAAAGCTGTATAAATTACAAACATTTGTAAATATTGCTCGATTCAACGTTGGTAGCTTGTGGTATTCGAGTGGTTTGATGGAACTGGGAGTAATTGAGGTTATTTTTCTCCTTGTATCGGTTATGAGAAGTGTCGGGGCAGAATGTAAGTGCTCAAGGGTGGATAAATCATTTGGGAGGCTGCTATCCCGCAAAAAGAGACTTGTGGTCTTCCCGAAATCTTCAACCATACTTCTGACACCGTCATTTACCAAGGCTCTCATTACTGGATACCCTCGAGGACTTGTTACAAGCACTGAAATTGACATTTATCATCCTTTGCCAGAGACAATAGATGGCTGGCGACCAAAAATTTTTGACGAACCTACCACAAAATCTCCACCTATGATGAAAAAGGATCCACTTCTGGTGAGTGATTTTAGTCCTGATTATCAAAATGTTTGGATACCTCCCAGTGGATGGCAGGATAAGACGAAATTTGACTTTTCATGGAACGTACCTAAAAGGGAACAGTGGTTTAGTCATAAACCAAGCAAGGTAACTTACTAGTGCTTGTGTGTGTGTAGTATTTGAAACAGTGAAATGAATAAGAGAAAATTGTGACTGAAAAGTCTCTTAGGTCATAGAAAATGTATTATTTTCTTTATTCCAATTGGTTCCCATTAAGGTTTTAGGAAATAATAGTTGCTTTTTTAAGGAATTTTTAGGATCCTATTAATGTCATCAAGTCACCGTGTTTGCGTTCAATCATGAGGAGCCCCAAGTGCCAATCTCACTGTCAGCGACGCATTAGGGGTTGCAGAGTAGTGTTGGTAACTCGGAATCTACCTTAAGTTGTAGATTCACCTGTAATTATTATCGTCGAATCGGGTGAAGTTTTTCTCATGTGCCATGCTGCAATGCGAACTACGGATAGGTTAGCGTCATCACACTGAGAGAAAATTTCGTGTTGCAAGGAAGACATTTCGTCAAAATTTAATCAGCCGCACTATAAAATTTACGATCTTTTCAGTAATTTTTAATGTGTTCATAGGCAATTTTTATGGAACATAGGCAATTTTTACGTGACTCGTAAAATGTACTGTGTGATTTGCCATAAATTGACTGTAATTGTTTCCGGAATAACCAGCAAATTTTTAACATTATCCACAACTTCAAACAAACTTAATATCAATATCATCATTGTGTGGGACTTGGTTTTCTTTGTTTCTGATTTTCGAAGTGAATATTAATAATTAATTTACTTTCAGTAAATTTGTTAACTAGTTTTTTTTTTATATGACGTGGCCAAATCCTAGGGGACAACCCTTTGATGTGTTAGCATGGTTTTGGCCGGAAGGGAATTAGGGTAAGGAAAGTGAGGAAACTTGAGTCCTGTTTTTGCATTGCTGCTCGCTAGACAACAGCTCAGAGACGGAGTGGATTATTTCTTAATTTCTTAATAAAAGCTGACGGGATCATCTGGTCTCGAACCCGGGACCCATGGCATGGTGGTCGTGCGGCTGAACGAATTGATCCAACTGGTCTCTAGTGAACTAATAGTGAACTAATGTAGAGATAGTTCTTTTAAACTCTTTGGAAGTGAATAGTTTAAAGTAAAGATTGGCTCAGCAGTGAAGATATTGCAACTTACTGTTGAGGATTAGGGTTTGATCTCAGACTGTGTAATTTTTGTTTTTATTTTTCTTTTAATGTATGACCTACAGGCATATGTCATTTTTGAAAACTTTTCAGGTTATCATTTTTGAAGTTTTGACTAGAGCAGTTCGTAGTATGAAGAAAAAAGTAACGTCGTTTCGTGTAATTCTGTAAATCAGATATGACCCTATCTTAAATTCAATTATTTTTGCAATACATTTGTATTACGCACAACATGTAAATGTTGCGAAAATTTAAAGAAATGTTTTCACCTAGGCATGTAGAGTATCATTATTTAGAGATCGCCGAATGTCTTTCCTAAAATTTAATTAACTTTAGGATAGCGAACGCATGATGTGCTGATTACTTAAAATTATACACAAAGGCGAAGAAACCTTAATCGAAAGGATCATTAATTTGCCATTTTATCATATTAAAATCCATCTGGTCGTAGGAAAAATTTATAAGACATAGTTGTAACTCGTTCATATGATCCATAACTAGGAAGTCGTGGTTCCTCAAAGAGCCCGCCGAAACAGATATATTTAAATAATTTAACAATTCAGGGGAGCTTGTAGCTCCTTGTAGGCATTCGAATGCGAAAACAGCTCTAACGTTGTAAGTCTAATTTCCATAGAGTACAAGGATAACAATTTTAGTCTACCAGTATATAGAGGCAATAAAGGTCATTCGTTAGATGGACTCAACGCGCTTAACATGTACCCCATAGAAAGCAGACCACATAGGACTAGTATACTCCAGAATTTGTCTTATTAATATACAGTAGATAAGCCTATCAATATTATTATACTCCTTGGACCATCTTTTTATGAAGGCCAACGTCGCTTTAGAATCACCAGTAATAGCATCTATACGAGGCTAAAAAAACCAGAATAGAGCAAGACCCCAAACTCTTTGAATTTACAAGTCAATTTAAAAAGCATCTGTGGAAGATGTAACTAAAAATTAAAGAGATGTCATGATAGTAAATTGTTCAAATTTAAAGTAAGGCAATTAATGAAACACTAATTTCTGAAGTCGTCTAAGTCAAGATTACTCGAAATTGCACGAAATAATTTAGCATCGTTACCGTAACATAGAATTAGGATAGAATTAAACATCAGTGATGTGGATAATGAATAATAAAGGACCCAGATGGCTGCCCTGTGGCGCTCCAGAGATGTAGCTCATCGGATCAGAAAGAGCTCCGCGAAACAGAACACATTGAGAAAGCTCAGATAGGTAAGAGCAGAGCCAGTCAGCAGGACCTCAAGGGAAACAAAGGACAAATATTTTATGATTGAGAATTTTGTGATTAAAATGATCAAAAGCCTTACTGTAGTATATGAAGATATAATTTATTTGTTTATTAAGTAATTCGAATATTTCAAAATATTCGTTGTAGGTGATCTTCACTTAATAAAGCATGCTGGAAAGAAGATTAAACGGGTTTGCAGGGAAAATAAATAACCTCACACACCAGGGTTTCGAGCAAGGCAATAAAGAAATGTAGAAAGTAGAATAAAAAAGATAGTCAGCGTCGCTCCCTGAGGAACGAAATCTTCTCTAGGCCGTATTTATCAGATTCTTTGGATGTTTAAGAGGCCTGTCGTTCGACCTAGTAATCGGGACACATTGAGCAAAAAATAAACTTTGACACTTGCCGCTCCTAGGGTCAATAATGGCAACTTCGATTACACATTTACCGAAACAAATATGCTTTGCAGAAAAAGTCATAATAAACAAATTGAAACATTTGTAAATTGTCATCAGATCAAGATTTTTGCATATAGTTTTTATAGTCTCTTACATAAATACGTCAATCATTACCTACGTAATGTCAATCATTACCCACGCCCGTTTGTAATTTTAACGCGGCTCTACAATCTTTCTTTCTAAACCGCTTTTACATACCTCGTATGTTTCACATATACAAGCAACCAGACACAAAACACCCCAATTAAGCCGGCTTTGCTTATGCATTCACCCGTGGATAGGGGAAGACGCCTTATTTCTACCTTTTCGCCAACAAGGTTTTTTTCCAATCACCTGTAATGTATTATATGACGCCATCTAGTGGGAAATTGAGACACTTATTCTTCGTGTCACTATAGCTTAATTTTCACTCCAGTCTTTTTAGACACGTTTAAATAATACCGAAGTTTGACGTTTATTACAAGACGGAGACTTTTTCAGTTAAAATCTTATTAGCCGCGGCTTTATTTGAAGTTTTTACGTTTCTTGCAAGTCACAGTTGTGTCTATTAGAATATGGTACGCAGAAAAAAAAATCCATGATATTAACAAATTGTAAATTAACTCTCTAACGCAATATTCTGTTTTTTTATACAATGTGGTCGAAGTCTAGGGGACAACCCTTTAATGCGTTAGCGTGGCTTCGTCCGAAAGGGAATTAAGGTAAGGAGAGTAAGGAAACTTAACTATCTTGTTTTTGCATTGCTGTGAGCTAGATAACAGCCCAGAGACGGAGTGGATTTTTTAATTCAATTTTTTAAGTTGATCCAACTCCGTCTCAGTCCCCACTTCGGTCACTTTCACTGCTCAGCTTTGTTTAAAAAAGAGACAGAAGTCTTAGCCGCGGCTTAGTTTATCTACCTGTCAACAGATTGGTTCTGACTGGTTTCGCTTACATATTATCCAGCCTATAAGCTATCAAAATACGTAAAAAAAAATTAAATTTTTCGAAGTTTCACATTAGGTCAAATATCAATAAGATATAAACAACTCAAAATTTGAAAGCAAGTTTCGAACAGGATAACTGAGAGAGTTGAGATAATAGCGAAAAGAAGACGTTATCCCTAATTTCAAATACTCTTTCTCGAAAACCTCTTCATTAATTTACGCCCACATACCTAACCAAAATGAAAGAAAGCGATGTTATTGTATTAGAGGTAGACCGAAAAGCTGTTCTTTTATTTGTTTAATTCGCACCGACTTCAAAATGTCGTAATAGGCATAAAATTTAAAATTATTTTATGCTCTTTAGCGCTTTTTGTGAAGTCGGTTCAACTTTTTTTTTAAAAACTATTTGATTTTTCACTTTTTAGTGTCTTCTACTCTATGTAATGAAAAAAGAACCATCCAAATCGGTCCACGCGTAAAAAAGTTAGGTTCAACCCCTACCCCCACCTCCATCCCACTAAAATTTTTTTTCTCGTGGTATCAATCAAGGAACATACTTTACCCAACGGAAAAAGAATCATCGAAATCGGTCCACGCGTTACGAAGTTAGACTACTGCTCCTCTCCCCACCCCCACCCTAGGACCAAATTATTCTTCTATTAGCAATTGGGGTTCACACTATACCGATAGCAAAAGAACCATCCAAATCGGATCACGCGTTACAAAGTTAGGTTTCATCCCCACCTCTCGTGGTATCAACCAGGTAACTCTACCGAAGAGAAAAACTCAACCTTTTTTTATATGGGTTGTTTTTGATCAAATTTGCCCAATTAGTTGAATCTGATTCGGCACCACCCCATTTCATTAAAATACTGTTTTTTGTGATTAATAAGTACTTTTACATAGTTCCTGCAAAATTTTTACCTTCCTGCCAATTCCTAAGAAAACTAAAGCATTGGAAATAAGTATCGAAATATCTTTCTTATCTTAGCTCATATATCAGCCAATGATGGCCTGAGTGGAAGTTAATACTTTGTGGACGCCATAGGACAGAGGCTTTGTCTGCTTTGCTGTTGTGAAGCGACCATACTAAAAGTCTCCATTGATATTAGATGCGCATAATATTCTCCTCCATACTCTCGCAGGTAACTACAAATCTAGTTTATTTGCAATTAGTCTTCATCTATGGTCATTATCAGCAAGTTGAAAATAATATCTCGAATAAAATAGCAGTTGTTCGTGGAGTTTCGCAGAGTTCAATGTTCGGTCCCTTATTAATCAGTCCGTTCCGTCAGTTTATTTTGCTCCATTTTCCTGTGCGACTTATTCCAGGTTTATTTCAAAGCATCTGCCTAGACAGACACGTAAATTTATATATTATTTTATTTAAAGAATATGATAGCCAAATCATGACCTACTATACCTACGGACGAGGGGTTGAGTTTCGACAGTCTATTCAGAGCATCTAGCATCAGTAGAAAACAATATATGTAGCATCAGTAGAAAACAATATATGTCGCCGAAGGTGGGGGTTCAGAATGGAAGGTCGGAAAGTTATCACTAACTCCGCCGACGACTTCTACTACTGCTTCTACGTCGGAGGAATAAGTGATAACGAGTTGGCTTTTTAGAGTAATACTTGTTGCACTTTAAACTATAAATCTATTTTCAATTGATGTCATTGAAATGAGTAAAGTTGTTCTCTCGCCATATGCCCAAAGGACATAGAGGAACTATAGAGATACTATATTTATATTTAATCAACACTGTCATTGGCCATACTTTTGATAAAACATTTTTTCAGCACTGGATTTACGACAATACTGCTGATAATGATATTTACTCCGACCCATATAGTTGGTCAGATGCACAAAAATTTGGACAAAATAACGACCACTTATACGGCCCAAAGTGGACGCATCATCCATCAGTTAGAGAAAGACGGGACATTTTTGATACTATTAAAAATGCTGCTTCATTGTATGATTAAATCTTGAAAAGTGATAAATTTAATTGTTGAATTTGTTTTTTTAGGTTGGGTTTTAATATTAAGACTTGCATATTACGTACGATTTGCGAAACAAAACATGTTCTCCTTCCACCAGGAAAATCTTTTGTTCAGGATGTAATAAGGATATTATTTACGTAAGTTCGTTACTTTTCTAAACGGGTCCACACATCCTTTGCTAATTTTCCTTTTAGATTTCCAGAAGACGATGAAAATATTGATGGAAAAAATTACAGTACGGAGTTCAGTGAGGAAGACTGTCACGCCAGGTATAAAGATAGCTGTCCAATCAGCATAACAGAATTTCTTCTCCATGGAGATAGAATAATATAGAACATGCGAAATAATAAAAATCCTTAAAATATTGTTAGAATCGTTTATTTTCATTCTTGCCATTATGACATTAAAACCAATTGCCAATTTGACATTAAAACAAAAAATGTTCAGACCATATACTTCCGGTGCACAAAGGATACATTTCAGAACAATTGCCCCGATGAAAGTGGGCTTCATCGTACATTCGATGTTTCCGATCTGCAACTGGTTCAATACTTTTTGGAATTGTGAAAATTGCCCTCATAATCTCTCGAACAAAATCATCCGGTTCTTTCTCGTGTCTCCTTTGACCAGTTTCACAAAGAGTTTTTAGAACACACTCTAGTCCATTGATGCCCCGTCTATAGCCAGTGGGTTAAAGGACAAGGAAAAAAAAGGCGTTGAATCAGTACGCTTTAATTGGATTTTCAATTCTTTTCGAGTTTATGTAGATACTTACGTTTGCAAATACTTTTCAATTTTAAAATATAATCCATGCCGACTACTTCGGTGGTAGTGCAAATGAAATTTCTCCTCGTCGGTTAGGCGATGGCTATCGGTGCTCCGTTTTCCGAATACAGGATAAATTCTATGCTTCCGAGCACCATTCGTTTGATATCCGCCACCATTTCCTGAGTGAAACGGACGTCTTTTCTGTGTGTTGGAAATTCTGTAAATTAAGTTTGATAAATCGATTAGAATGCACCTTCCGAGCTCGACTGGTTTATTTAAATAGATAGTGCTCCGTTCGAAAACAGAGATGGAAGGAGGACTATATTTTCATTTTTGTTTTATTGACATACACAGCTGCTGGGATATATGAATGAATTTGAGTTGTTTAGGAAAGCTATTAAATATGCAATGGATGGTTTTGTGATTTTAAACTGTGACATTGATAAAACCTGTAGTTGGAGTAAAAAACAAAATTTTATCTTCGGTTATTAGAGATGTAACCAGCTAGAACAAAAACTTTGAGCGTTTGCCATTAACGATGCAGAAATTTATGAAAAATTTTCAAATATAATAATAGTTAATTCGGCGCCTAACGTCGGGCTGATAATGAAATATAAAATAAAGGAAAATTATAGATCGAATTGATATCTGGTTGGGTTTAGTAGTAGTATTATAGATATATAACCCGAAAAGGTATTGGCATGAAGCTAATCTAACTCTAAGGCTGGAAACTATAATTAAAAGCAAATTTCGTAACCACAAGTCCTGCATGGATCGAAAAGGGGGTGCCCGATGAGTTTACGAGATAAGCAATTATAACGCTTAACATTAACCATTTAATACCAGAATATAATGTGGCTTCTAAGATTTGCTGGAAAGTTAAAAAAAGCTGTTTATTTAGATAGCCAGGCCACCTTCAAACCATTGAGAAAACCGCCTAAACCAATTGGTTTTTTCTTCAGGACATTTTAATCAGCGGTTTCGCAATGACCCTTTAACTGATTAAAGGTCGGAAAGCAGTACCTCTAACCTTACTTTAAATACTTTTGGAATTCTATAAATTAATTCACTTTACTGTTCTTAGTATTTCAAAATTACTTTACCTCTTAATGTTTTCCCAATTATTAAAAGGTCCAACATTACTCATGATGCTTGGATATTGCTTTTTAGGTTGCCAATTCCAGTTACTATAGTTGTAATAGACAGGACCACCTTCCATGTAGTAGTTGTTCGGTTTTTTGTTATAAGTACGATCGTAAGTTGGACCGTATCTATTATATTTTGATGAACTATAAAAAGGGTTTTCATCCCATTTCGAAAAAACTCTTCTTTGTGAATTAAAGTCACTGGTTTGATGTGAATTTAGTTCATTATTGTTGGCATACGGTTCTTGATTTTGATCTTCGTTATACTGTAAATCATTTACGTTTTCATCTTTCCGAAGTCCAAGTGTTCCATCGTTCAGTTTTTCCTTTACATCTGAAAATAGTTCACTAGGTCGTTTACTCGGTAATTCCCAGGCCAAAGCAACTGTTATTCCCAGAATAAGGTAGTTGTTGTAGTCGACAATGGGAATGATCTGATCAAAAACTAAAAAAAAAAAATTATTTTTTATTGGTTTTGTTGTTTTATAATATAAACATTTTAGTTAGGTGTTTACTACCAAATGGCTTAAAACTCTTTAGAGACATTTTTAATTTTTAAGCCCATATGAGTACCACTATACCACTATTCTATATCTGTCCTATTAAGGATCCTAAATAGCAAGATGTTAGAAATCATAATTTATTTCAGATCTTAATATATTTCTATATTAAATAAGATTTTCATGGTAGACTGATTAGTCGTAGGTGAAGTGAGCGATAGTGTACTGTCCCTTCATCATAAGGATCGCAGATTCGAATCCTATCAGCGGCGACCCAAGGTTACAAGGTTACAAGGTTACATATTAGGATAAAAAAGTAATGTCGGGTTGCAAAGTAATGTCGGTGCTTCGGAATCCACCTTAAACCGTAGGTTCACGTGTCATTTTTGTCATCGACCCGGTTTTCTCCCAACTCATACCCTCAAGGGTTTCTGAAACCAAAGAGAGTTTCAAGATTTTAAGGAAGACTTCATTGTAACTTAAATTTTTACTGACAGACTGTAATTTTTTGTGATGTAGTTCAAGCCCAGAGGACAATCCTATGATCCCAGAGACGAAGCGGACTTTTTATTTATTGAAGATGAAAAAATGCTCATAGACAGACCGAGTTTAAACCTGCATCCATGGCGTGGTGATCGTTCCAATTAACCATTCAGCCAACTCTGTCTCCATTGTTTAAAAAAAATTGTTAAAAAATTATTTCAGAATTACTAGTCCTATTATCGATTTGGCCGTCAGCCGTCAGGCACAACCTACAAACTACAACCTCCTCGTAGTTTCGACTGTTGAGAGACACCTGACACGGTCATTTCTCTGCCTGCTGTGCTGGCTAATTGTAGTCTGGCGGAGAGAAGGATACTCTATTAAATCAAATAACCCAATCCAAGGTGGAACTGCATACTCCGAGGGATGCGTAGGCAAGTGGGGAGCTGCGTCTATTAAAGTAATTAAAAGTAAAGAACCTGATGCAGTTCTAAATACATCAGACCAGTGGCATCAAGACCACAGCAGACGCTACTATAGCTAGTGGGCTACACCTTTCCGCTTCTTTAGATAGAGCTACTGGGGACTAAACTGTGCTAAATGGGTGTTCTTATCTGGGGAAGAGTACTTGAATATTGACTCAGTCTGCACTCTAGTGCCAGAGGCGGCAAAACTCATCAGGAAATCGACGCAGGTGGTTACATGAGTACTCTAGCAAACCTTCCCTATGCCAAAGGAGCATCAGCCACAATATTCAATTGTCTTGTCGAACAACAGTTAACTCTGGCACTAATTTAGGAGCCCTGGGTCTTCGGTGAACAAGTTCGAGAACAAGGTCTGCTAGATCTCAACCTGGCTAGCATATTTAGTCTTCATCAGTTCATAAGGAACTAGATATCAGACGAAGTTTTGTTGTCGGACCAGCAGCACATCCAAGTCTACATTCCGGGGCGTTCTGAGATCTTATCTGGTACTGCTATTCCCAGGAAAACAAACTGAGATATCTTTATAGCTGTTGTGAGCTCGATGGTTGATACGCGGGTTATCACAATCAGCGCATTTTTTTTTATACGATGTGGCCAAATCCTAGGGGACAACCCTTTGACGCGTTAGCATGGTTTTGGCCGGAAGGAAATTAGGGTAAGGGAAGTGAGGAAACTTGAGTCTTGTTTGCATTGCTGCGAGCTAGACAACAGCCCAGAGACGGAGTGGATTATTTTAATTTCTTAATAAAAGCTCACGGTCATCTGGGCTCGAACCCGGGACCCACGGCATGTTGGTCTTGCCGCGCAACGCATTGATCCAACTCCGTCTCCAATTGGTTAACTAGAAGTGATGGCTAACCAACTAAATGATGTACTCATCTCCTTTCGCCATGACAGCATCGTCGCAGCCTCAACCAAAGCGATACGTAAAGTACCCTGGCGGAGTGAACGACTGCCTGAAATACGTTCGCATTCACTCAATATAATAAAGAATTAAGACGCTCCAAACGCGAGTCTTGAAGAAGGCGCATTGAAAGCAACGAATCTTTGCTAGGGGTAGCTCGCCTTTCAAAGATACTAGCCAAGAACACCTCAAGTGAGCTAGAGATTATCAAGACGCAGGATAGTACCTATATCGAAACCCAAAGGGAAACACTGTAATACATTTTGTAGGTGCACTTCCCTGGATCATCACTAGGCACAGACTCAGCTTACCAAGTGGCCGGTGATGAATGGTCACCTTTGAGTCGCGCGGCTTTAAGCTTGCCCCCCTCCTGGGAGCGATGATATCTTCCCAGTCCCCATCGAACACTGCTTAGATACCATCTTTGGCGCTCTCATGGAGGAAAGTAGTGGTGCTGTTTATCCCCAGATAAGGCAATAAGGCTCTAAAGTTACCTAAATCAAATTCAGACCAATTAGAGTGGCATCCAATCTACTTAAAACTATGGAAAGACTGCTAGACCTTCATATCAGGTTCAAACTGGACCAATCATTGCCTACTCATAGGTAGATCAACAGAGATTGCCATACACAATCTTGTTAGCAAGATTTAAAAAGCCTTTTACCATAAAGAAATCGCATTATGTGATTTTCTTGACATAAAAGGTGATTTTAATAACCCAAGGTATATGTCCAAATAAAGAGCTCTCGCACGGATTCTCATACTGATATGCTAAAGGCGCGAGAAATTACATCTACCCAAAGTAACACTTCTATGTGCATTAACACAGCTAAGGTGTGCCCACAAGGGGATGTACTGTTGCGGCTGCTCTAGCCTCCTAGTATAAACGACCTTTTAAACCAGCTTAGTGAGCTTGGTCAGCAAGTACTCGGATACGCAACGACCTTACAATCATTATTACGGGGAAGTTCGGCTTGACTATCACTGATTTAATGAGGTCAGCTCTGCGCACGATTACCAACTGGTGCTAAAACAGTCCTCGCTATTAACCCTACTAAGGCTGTTCTTGTTCACCAGAAAGCACCATTTGGGCCTTGGTCAAATCTCAATCCAAAGCACGAATATTGAATACTCCAATGAGGTGAAATACTTGGGCATTATGCGCGATAAAAGACTTAATTGGAATCACTCTAAACAAGGCTACTCGAGCGCTATTGTCTTGTCTAAAACTATTCGGAAGGATTTGAGGCCTCACTTCAAAGATAATTTTATACGGTTTGTAACCTTGGTCTGGTGTCTCTCCATAATAGGTGCAATGAGGACTTGTCCAACGGCTGCAGTCGAGGCAGTTATTGGATTCATCCCCCCCCCCCCCCCCGCACTTCTCTATTATGAAATCAATCAATCAATTATGCAATTTGCTGGCATATACGTGTACACCGTCTCGGACCACAGGACCAAGGAACTGTACATAGGCATAAAATTCATGACTCTCTTTTCTAAACGAGCAGAAGTAACTCAACACTAGAGTTTCGACTGCATTGCTCAGTGACTTTCAAGCCGAAATCTCAACATCAAAAAGGGACTAAAGGGGTTGATATAACTATCTTCTCCGATAGCGAAGCAGCCCTTAAGGCTCTATCCCCGTAGCGCCCCTCCCCCCTTATTAACGAAGTTTGGAAAGCAAAATATCTGAAATAAATTAGAGTTGGGAGATATGTCTCTAACTAGCAGTTTTTTAGAAATCAGCAATTTTCCAAAGTGCGGAACCCTCCGAGCGTGAAACCGACTCGCATTTGGCCTGTATTTTTTGTCTTGTGCTGCTTCAGCTTGTGATCATACCCTACTTTAAGATAATGCCCCTGCTCTTTCGGCTAAAGCTAATAGTCAGTTTTTGGTGAACATATATTAAGTCGTCGATGGAGTAAGGTATAATGCGTAGGCCTTCCAATCGGAAGGTCCTAGGTTCGGAGTTTTCTACTGACAACAGATTGCGATAAGAACGGCAAGGGTGTTGTAGAGAAAATGTCGGTCTTTCGGAATCCCCTTTTAATTGTAGGTCCACTTGCAGTCGTTGTCTCGAATGGGGTGAAATTCTTCTTCCGCCCCATTGTCCTACCCCGACTTATAATGCTTTCAAAACTAAAATACCAGCTGAAAGGGATTTGATTTAAACAATTGATATGCAAACCTTTGAACAATATTCTTTTATTGCGACTATTTTGAGTAGAGAAAGAAACAAAAAAATTATTACGCCATGTTTAATTTTTATCGCGATAGTCGTCGAAACTTTTGATTTGGGCTATACTATACAATTGGAATATGAGTTTCGTTTTTTCGTTTTGTAAACAGTTAAAAAAGCGCAACTTTTTGTATACAATACTAAAGAAAATCCTGTAAAATTTTCATGTCATTGAAATACTGCAAAATAGCAAAGAACAATATTATTCCCTTCGAGTACTCCACTAGCTGTTCAAAAGGTTAAAAGCGAACGTTTCACGTGCTCTTTACAAAAACACGTTTTGCATTATGCAAAATTCGCTTTGAATCTGTGTGAATAGAAAAACAAACCTATTACAACTCGAGCTCGCAAAATCCCGGAAATCTTGTCGTTCAAACGTCACTGAATAAACCCAGCATTTCAATATTATTTCAGCATTTACAAAATCGAAATTCCATATCGGCTTTTAAATGCACTCTACGACTCTACTCGAAAACCACTCCCAAACATTTTTCGAATACAATCAAATAAATTACTCCCGAGCTGGCATCAACAGAACAGGAACAGGACAAATATTTGTCAATTTGCATAAAAATCCCACACAACTGATTACTCCACAATCACCTTACACAGCAATTTTAATCGAATTTTCCGTCGGTTTCAAGGTGAAAATCAGGTAGAGGATAGGTACAGTGGGGATGATTGTGTTTTCACGAGTAGGTATACTCACCAACCTGTAAGGAGCTTCCCTCCGGAAAAATAAGATAACGTTTTTGCCGCGATAAAACTCTTTGGTGAGTGCTGCTATTGTTTTTGTTGCTACTGTTGATGTTGAAACTATCACTGTTGTGCAAACTTTCTGAATTTTGAATGAAATAGGTGGTATTTCCGCGAAAACTGTTTCTTTCAACGTCGGGAAAATTATCGGATTTAATTGGTACGATCAGGGCGAATGCAATTAAGATATCGAGCGATGTCAATCTTTTGAAAATTTCGCACATTTCGAACACTCGCGACATCCGGCGTGCTTGTTAATTTTTAATTTGGCAACAAATTTGTTTAGTGTTGACACACATTTGTTTTTGTTTGAACTTGGTACGAGTTTCGCTGTGGATTTATTTGAACTTCTGCGGGGTTTCAATATGGCAAACTCATTGCCAGCAGAAGATTTTCGAAGATGATGTAGGGAATCTGATGACTATTCTTGCGGAAAATTGTTTATGTTACTTCATTAGCACAAGCTAATTGCAGTGCAAACATTCACGAGTAGATATTACCCTCGGACTTGAAAACTGATCTAATTTGAGGTGAATGACTGGTTTGAACGGAACATTTCTTGCTAATTAGCATGACATGCAACACTAGAGTATTTCGTGAGTCTTTCAGATTTTTTGAATTGGTGGCAAACACTAGTCCCTTCGTCATCTTCTACACTCGCCTTGACCCGTGCAACACTATGTAATTCAAAGCAGGTCGCGCAAAGTTCAGCGACATACAGAACACCTGGCTCCTCTTCTGACTTATCCTAGATTCTATTTCAATGAATTAAAGTGCTCAAAATTGTGAATAGTCTAAGAAAATATTTGTCAGAAAAAGTAGTTCATCTCTGTAATTACAGAATTAAAAATTGGGTGCCCCCGTCGCATATGTTTCCAGTTCCTCATTTGCATAGACACATGGCGTCGCGATAATTTAATTAACGAAAAGTGGAACGTTGGGACTGACATTTTTGTTTATTTTTCTCATTAGGAAGTATCTCATCTCATCTTTAATTGCGAACTCTTTTTTTTTTCACGACTCCTCCAGAATATGGTGCTATCCGGGGTATAACGTTCCAGCAGTGTTTAAGTTTACTCAAGTGACTCAAGTGTAGATAAGTTTTCATAAAATGTATCTTTTTCTTAAGAAGTTGGCAATTACCTTCATCCTTTTTGGAATGATAACAATAGACTGCTATTGTGATAGCTTAAATGCAACAGATTCGAGGACACTTAGACGAGGCAAACGATACCTTGATTATTTGCAAAAGAGTCGAATGTTTGTAAGATGTTCACCGGATTGTGTGGTACTTGACGGGGTTCTTTTTTAAACTGTGTCAATTATTTCAGTTTCGAGTCAATGCTAAATGCAATATTATAAAGGTGAATCAATTGTGGGCCAATGCATATGGATTTCGTGCGAATTATCCAATTGAAAATGACAAAGAGCATCGACCATTTAAACGAGATGTCTATGAGACCGTGGAGGAACTTATGAATCAGTAATAAAAAATAAATAAAAAAACTATGAACTAACTATTTAATTAATTTCTTTTATAGTCATGGCTTCGACGGTCGTGCTTGCGTCCTAAAGTCTTTTTGTGAAGCTACAAGAGTCGCTACAGGAGAATCAGGGATCCTCTTTAAATTGTTTAAACTAATATTTACGTAAGTATTTTTTTTAAGATTTAGCCACAGTTTACTATAAATAGAACCACTAAAATACTGCTCCAATATTATCTTCACTATTTCATTGTTTTAATTTTTTTTCATGCCAAAGATTAAATATTGCTTGAAATACAATAACAACTGCACACTTATAAAATTGAAAACAACGAGAAATAGTGACGTCATTGAGGCATTAGAAGCGAAGAGCGAACATAAAAAAGTCTTTATTGATGCTTTTATGAAATTTGTAAAGAAGAAACTTTTTATCATAAGCACAGGTTTAAAGCATTAGTAAGTTCACCCCAAGTAAATTTTCAGTTGGGATTTTAATTATGTCAAAAAACGTATTATCATAATGTAGAAATTTCTAAGCCATACTATTGCTATATCTCTGTTTTCTTTACGTCGTGTGGGGCATAGTGTGTACATTACACCGCCTTCAAGTGTGGCCAAGATTTGTTGATCTGGGTACCTTCCTTTTTATCGGATCTGCTCCATGTATTGCGCGGTCGTCCAATTCGGCGTCCTCCTTGGATCCCGTGCGGGATCAAATCTAGAGCATGCTGTTCGCCTGCGAATACATCTATCTAAATCTATCCCGTCTTGGCCTGTAAGGTTGTGTAGGTCTTCGATGGTAATTAACTCTGGCCATTGGATGTTAAGGATTCGCCGGAGACACCGGTTGACAAACGCTTGTAGCTTAGATGATATTTGACAGGTCACTTTGCATGTTGAACAGCAGTACAACAGAACAGATTTTACTTTCGATTCGAAGATCCGAAGTTTTGTGCATCTGATGACATTGCAATTGCGCCAGATCTTAGCAAGAGTATTAAATGCAACTCGAGCCTGTACATCAGATTCAGGGCCGTTGTCTGCTGTAACTATGCTTCCGAAATAGATTTGTTTATTCCCTTGCTCTATATGCTGGTCTTCAAGTTAAATTTACTTTTGTCTTCGGGAATCTAAGCTAATAAGGTTGGTTTAGCAGCATTTAACTTAAGCCGCTCTTCGACGTTCTCTGCTCAGGGCTTCGGACATTAGGGCTACATGACTTTGTTTGTTGGACAGACATAATTTACATAGTCCAGGTGTGTAAGGTTGTTAAAATATTTCCATCTAATATTTCGCGATCGGTGGTCGTCTATGACGCAGTACAATACGCCATTAATGACGACTAAGAGTAGCAAAGGTGAGAGTAGGACATTGGGCTTGTGAGTGGGAATCCTTTATGATAGTGATAATTTTTTCAGGGATGCCTCTCCTACGTTAAGCTACCCATAAATACTCGAGACTTACACTGTCAACCGCCGATGAATATTAAATGTAAAAGTGACTTCAATTCAGCGGATTGCTGGATTATAATACGGAGGGTGTCAATGTAATCGCTGCAGGAGAAATCCTGACGGAATACTGACTGTTCATAATTTAGGGTGTGATCGATTGTTTGCTTGATTCGCATTAAGAAGATTTTTTCCATTAATATGGAGACTGAAGTTAAAAGATAAATACCAATTGCTACAATTCCTCAGGTCGCCTTTTTTGGGAACCTGCGCAATTACGCCTGTCTTACATTCACTGGGATAGGTCTCGGTTTCCCAACATTCCTGTTATTCTATCAATCACTGGGGCCTTACCGGTGTCCATCGACTTAATTGCGTCTGCCACCTCCAATCTTGTCGGAGTTCTGTTGCTAATGTTGGCCGTTGGACGGGCGTTCAGGCTCTTGTGAAAACATACTTAACGGTCCAAAAGTGTTGTTGAAGATCTCAACGAATATTTTGTTTTCGTTGATGGTGTTCCTCCGTGGCAAGAAGAATTTTATTGGTAACTCTCACAGGATGTTCAGTTGCAAGAGTCTTTCCAGCTAGATTTTTGGCAATCTTGTATAGCTCTCCATTCTCCACGGTAGGCCGCTGCTTCTGCCTTTTGTGCTAGCGCGATGATGTAGTTCCTACAATTTTTTGGACGCCTTCCTGTAGAGATCGGTATGCATTTCTAAGATGTTGTATAATTGCAACGTTAGTAGCAGAATTGATCAGTTTCCGCTCCTTTATTTTGGACCATATGGTGTCACTGATTCATGATCGCCTTCCACTCTCTAATCATCGTGTTTTGTTTCTTAGGTCACAAAACATTCTTTGGCTCTTTCCATTTTTGGTCAATGGAGTCGTCGGTGTTATGATGTAGTGCATCAAACAGTTCGGTGTTTTAAGCCTCTGTACATTCGGCCGTGGTATATAAGAAGTTGTGTTACGCGGGCGTACTGCTGCCGTACATAAGCGAAACTAAGCTGTTACTATATGGTAACTAATAATATTAGCGCTGTGATTAGACCATACGTCGGGGAGGCTCTTTTTCAACTTTTCGAAACAAGTTGCCGCGACTTACAAAATTCTACAAACCACTCCCCATTTGTGTTCCGGTTTCAGAGTCCAAACTTCCCCACACACATATTCCAGGTTGATGTTGTAACAGCCAATCTAAGCGTTGAGGTCCCCCAAGATTCTTCTTTAATTAATATTAGGAGCCTTATGAAAGGTATCGTCAAGGAGCTGGTAGAAGACCTTTTTATATATATGTGGGAATTTATAATTGAAAATATAAAATGCCACAACTTGGGAAATAATTTACTTTTTATTTCTACTTTTTACAACTGTTCGACTCCTCTTCACAGCAACTACTATTCCTCTTAATTCTGTCACTGCTCTCTCCGTTTCGTCATTTTTCCCTGAAGTTGGTTACGCTTGTTTTACAGTGGAGTTATCTGAACATTGCAAGATCCCACAAATATTATAAAATATATTATATATAATTTAGTCTGCTTTAAGTTAATATAAATAAAGCAAAACAGTTAACTATAGTTGAATATAATTGTTTAATAGCTAAGTACCACCCTGATTTATCGCTTACTGCAAATAATAAGCCAACAAGGAAAAGAGGCACCGATAGAAAATGGGCTATGATAAAAAGAATAGCTGCCGCACAAAAAATACAACTCGAAAAAATAAAAAAGAACTAGAGCATCTTACAAAAAGAAATCAAATCCCACCAAAAACATTTCATGTAAAGAAGGTTGCCAAGACTCACAAGCTCATACCGCTTTCACTGTTAAAAGGTTATCAGATCTCATGTGGAGTCAAGGTCCTAACTCTACAAGGCTTAACGCTACAACCCGTAACTCTAGAAACCCTACTGCTTGGTCGAAAAGTATGGCTTGGCTGTTTCAGGAATCAAATGCATGACACAACATTAAAGACCAGTAACTTAATTTCTTACCATAAGACCATAGGAGTGCTTGTGCGATGCCCGCGAAACAGCCAAGCCATAGTTCTTGACCAAGATGTAGGCTTTCTAGAGTTATTGGTTGTAGAGTTAGGGTATTGGCTCAACATGAGTTCTGATAACTTATTAGTAGTGAAAGCGGTATGAGCTTGTGAATCTTGGCAACCTTATTTATGTACATGAAATGTTTTTGGTGGGATAAAATTTTTCTAGCTAGGGTAATTCAAATTGCAATTCATTCTTATTTCAATATTGAGTATTTTAAACCTAAATAAACTTAGCTTGCGGTTGTAATTTATTTGGAAGAAATTGTATAGAATTTTAACTCTGAAAAGGCGAGAACTAAAATAATTTACATTAAAGCAGGGAGTCGAAACGGGACCGAAACCTGTCATATTTAGGTTGTTTTAACCGGTCTTGATTTCGGTCCCGAAATTAAAACCGAAATGTAAAGTGTACCGAATTAGAGCGACCGAAATTAAATGGCCCCGAAATAAATAGACCTTAAAATATGTGACCGTAACCGCCAGACCGAAATTCAAAGACCGATTTAAATTGGTACCGACCGCGGAAGAAGTTATATGTCCGGTCTTGCGATATTTTCAAATTTTTTCTCTTCCTTTATTACATAGCATATTCGGTAAATGTCTAGATGAAGGGACCGTCTGTTGGAGGAGGGTGGATAGTGGCTGTCGGGAATGGGCGGGGATTGAGGTGGCGCGGGGAAGGGAGGGGTGGGGCGGGGAAGGGGAGTGGTGGGGAGGGGGTGGGGAGGGACGGGGAAAGGGTGGGGAAGGGGAGTTGTGGTGAAGGTGAAGGGAAAGGGGAAGGGGGTAAATCTATTAATCCCAACGACAGCAATTTAACTCTAACCCTAACGTTTCAGTCGTAACCAAAACCGAAAATTTTATATCTACGTGGGTTTTAACCGCAACCGAAAATGAAATTTTACGTTTCGGTTCTAACCGAAACCGAATTGAAGAAAATTAATTACGGTTAAGGTTGTTGCAATTGCGGTTTAAAAAACCCAATTTGGTTTCAGTTGACCGTAACCGATTTATAATTTCGGTTGTGGTCCCATTTCGACTCCCTGCATTAAAGACACAACCTCATAAAAATCACAACATAAATTATAAATGGTAATGACCAATTTTGCCATAAGGACCAAAGGATACAGTGTTTATTTTTAATTTTATGCGAGGTAGATTACTTTCTTTAGCTTCTTTCTCAGATATTTTCCTTTTAGAATTGATACACTTAAATATTTTCTTTACAGATTGGAAGAAGATGACCGGAGGCACTTTCCTTACTTAAAAGAGGACAACTGCGACCAAATTTTTCATCATCACTGTCCCTTAAGTTTAAGTAATATCTCACCTTATACGGATGATATTTAAGTTTGTCCATTTATTTTTTTTTATTTTATAGTTTTAATAAGTTTATAAATAAATTTATTTTTTTACGTTTCTTATTTCTTTTGAAAAATGTAAAAGAACAAACATTCCTTTCAAAATTTTTACATATAAAACAAACATAGAATTCAAAGCAAATACAAGAGATAAACTTTAAAACATCTTCAAATCGACATAATTTAAAACTTAACTATGTTATTAAATTAAAAGTTTTTTTTTTTGTGCAAACAAATTCAGCTTTTTAAAAATTCACGAAGAAGTGAAGCGAAAAACTTATCGTAAATCCATTTCGAGTCATTTTTATGAATTTCAAGACAAGTGGTGTATGATAGCGCCGCTGAAGCTTCTGGTAAATAGAAAAGGACAATTCAAAAGACTCAATTATTTCCTTAGAACCATTAAAAAGTTTTCCCTAGGCACACACCTTGAGTTGTTGGAATTCAGGAATTCAAGTGAGAAACTTTGACGTTGCAACTTTTAATGGGTTCAAATTTTACCAGCTTAAATGCTCAACAGCCGTAAAGATTGTAATTGATATGCTTGGAAACCAAAAGGTTGCATCAGAAAGTTTTTTTCCCTATCATTTTAGAGTTTTAATTTAGATGCGTTGAAGATGAAGTTCCGACACAGTTTGATAACGATTTATTTAATGGAAAAAAAAGTTTAATAAATCGCTGTAAGATAATCGTATGCTTCCCACTTTATATAAGGTTGTCGGACTCACTTTGAGAACTTCTCGATGGTCTTTGCAGCTAAGTTCTTTCTAAACTCTTTTAGTAATTGACAATTATTTTTTACAAATGTGTTGTATACTTAAAATGTAAAGAAGTAATAAGTCTTAAATTGAAACTCCTAGATAGCAGTACTTATGTAGCCGTTGGTTATTATTATCAATATTCAAAACATGCACTTAAGAATTTTCGTTTACTTAAGATTAATAAGTTTAATAATAGAATTTGAAAATAATGCAGGTTGAATCTCAAAAAAATACAAAAATCAAGCACCACCACAAATAAATTATCTGAGATTCAAATTGCACTAAGAATGAGTGGGGAAAAATAATGATGGCGATATTAAGAAGACCCGGTCACGTGTAAAGAAGGTTCAAAGGCCTGAGAACACCAACAGTTTTTTTTAAATATATAATACATACATAATATTTTTATATTATATTTGCTAGGGCTATGGATATTTTTTATCTTGTCAAAACTTTCACCAAACTCATTCAGTAGATCCCGAGATATCTGCCTGTGACAGACGAACTGACTGAATAGAGGAATTTGGCTGGTTTATCTGAAATTGCTTTTCATAATAAGAATTTAATTATATGAGTTCTTATTTACCTATGACGGTATTATAGAAAGGCTATAGAATTTAGACGTTGTGTAGAGACGATATTTAAGAAAATGACAAAACCGCGCATTATTTGCAGATGATATATAGATAAGGGAGATCGGAGATAATAGGTCAACTTATAAATAGAGTTCTGAAAAGCAAATCAAAGGACGAATAAATGTGTGTGCGGTTAAATAACTCATCGTATGGCTTAAGTTAATTATAGTATTAGGTACAATGGTATAGAAATTGAAACGAAATGTATTTCTTATTTTAACGAACCATTACCACTTTCGTTTCCTTAACCCCTTGTAAGCATGGGTCTCTATTCGACGACAATGAATAAAGTGGACCTCGGATAATCGGCAGGCCTGCTTTAGTTTTAGGTGTGTTAATGCCGGTGAAGTTGTCGTACCTATCGCAGCGGTCAAATCTGACGCTGTTGGACCAGACGGTATTTACCCAAAATTTATTAAATTACTGTTGCCCGGGTTAATTCAGTCCATTTTAGATATTTTTAACATGCGCCTTACCACTTCTCAGTTCCTCTCTGCTTGGAAAATTGCTACTGTTGCGCCTATAGCGAAGACAAATCGGGCCATGGTCCCAAATGATTTCAGACCAATGAGTCTACTTACATTCCTAAGCAAAGCGTTCGAAAAATTATTATGCAAAGAGATCATTGATTATTTTGGAGACATTTGGCCTGTTAAAGTACTGCCAATCTGGATTCCGTAAGTGACGTTCGCTGTTCCTTGAATATGGATCATCTGTGTGTTCTTGCATTGCTCGACTTCTCCAAAGCATTTGATATGGTCAATCACTCCAATTTGCTCGAGAATCTATTAAATTTCAGTTCCACGACAGCACTGTGTCCTTAATAAATAGCTTTTTATCGGATAGGCTGCAGCGGGTTCGAGCGAAAAACAGCTTTTCCCTTCCTCTGTGCCTTACGTGTGGCGTCCCAAAGGGTTCTATCCTCGGGCCTTTGCTCTTCTGCCTCTATATAAATGATCTCCCGGAGGTCCTTAAGGATTGCAGGGTGCAGCTGTATGCTGATGATGTACAGTTATATCTTAGTCGGCCTATTGGGCTTATGGAGGGAGAACTGCATTGATATGCTGAACTCTGACCAACATTACTACATGGGCATCCAGGGCCGGCGAGAGGGGGGGGCGAAGGGAGTAAACCCCCCGGGCCCGGGCTTTCAAAAGGGGCCCCGTCATCTAAGTCATCAACAGAACATTTTTTCCATTTTAATTATATATAAAAAAATGTTTCACGATCGGAAAAGTGTAATATACTAGACAGATTTTAAATTGAAAGTCACTCATTCGTAAACGCTTCATCCCGGGCCCGAAATTCCTTTCGCGGGGGCCAGTATGTTATACCCCCCGGGCCCGAATTTTGTCTCTACGGGCCTGTGGGCAGCTGATAACCACTTGCTTCTAAATCCGCGTAAGTCGCACTGCATTGCATTTTATCGTCGGGAAATTGACGTGTCTCGTATCCCTTCTGTTTTTCTGAATAACACATTGCTCCCATTTGATAGTCGGGTAAAAAGTCTTGGTGTATTCTTCAACGCTAGCACGACATGTTATGACCATATAACTGATGTAATGAGTAAGATTTATGGTGGCCTACGAGAGCTATGGTTGTCATCTGCTACATTGTTGTCCTTGCTTGTGAAATCGTTGCTTCTGCTCTCCTTCATTAATGGAACTACCTGTTCAAGGGAAGTCAAGGTGTCTTTTAATGATTGTATAAGATTCATACTTCGTTTGAGGAGATTTGATCATGTGTTGGGATATAGTAACCATCTGTTGGGCTCTACGTTGGACCAGTTTTTATTGCATAGGCTTGTGACATCCCTTTACCAAATTATTGCTTCAAAAAATCCTGGTTACTTACATGAAAAATTGATTTTTTTGAATTCCCGAAGGCGCTCTGACCTGCTGATACCTAGTTATCGCTCTTCAATCGCGGAGGATTCCTACTTTGTTCGTGCAATCCGTGCTTGGAATCGTTTAACAACCGATACGCAGCGTGTAGGCTCGGTGCGGAGTTTTAGGGAACTATCAACGCAGTGTTGTATTAATATAGATTAAGTTTCTTGGGAACTTTTTCTCTCGTTTAGTGTGGTCTTGGCTTCTCTAGTGTGGTTTTTAGCTTTTTAATCATAACATATAATAATTATTTTTAAACTGAGATATTTGTCTATTTTTATTATTTGAATTGAAAATATTGCGCTAGTTATATATGTACTAAGCTTGATATAGTTTTAAGGAATTTTCATTTAGTAATTCTTTTGCTAAATTGCTCATTACCCGATTGTTTTAGTTTCTCAAACTTTTATAAGTACTGTTTTAAAGAATATATTTTCTTATTGTACTTAATCCACTAATAAAGTTGAGTTGAATTGAATTGAATTGAACCACTAACATTACTCCAATGGTCTTTTAGCTTAATCTATTGCCAGCAGAAAATAATAAATTGTTCCTGGGACCCTCTTGATTGAAGGTCAGCTAGTTTTCACTTATTCACTTATAACCATTAAAACAAAACGTATAATCAAGTTGGGCACAATATAGAATAAAATCTAAAGAGCAGTTTTCAATGTTAAATTTATCATCAACCCTTAAAATTAACTCCTTCTAGAGGTCTATTCGCGTTGTGTGATAACCGATCTGAAAAAAGTTTTCTCTGCAGTCCGGATTTTAGTTTTTTGAAAACATGTCTGTCAAAATTTTGTCCATCGAGGAAAACATCACTGGAGAATTTGCTAACGATAAACGATAAAGGGCCGAGTTAACAGCAGAAGAGCTATTTGATAGATTTGTTAGAACTGAATGTGGATTCAGAATTAAGACTTATCGAATGATAACATTTTTAACAAAATTTATATGTAAAGATTGGGCTTAATTTTTTATTTTTTTAAGCGGGGGAAGTCAAAATCTTCCAAAAGACACCGGACAGCCCGTGCCCTCCAGTATTGTGAAATTCTTATTCACTAAAAACACCTCTCTGGGGATTAGCCGAAACAGACCACATAGAATCGGGTCCCTGCTAATATAAAAAACCGACTTTACTTTTTTATTATATTTATTTAATCAATTCAATTGATTTTTTCGAAGGCACTTGTAGAACAACTTATTAACCGTTTTGGAATTAAATCACTTATTTGATGTACTCCAAAAACTTAATTAAATTTTGGAGTTGCGAGAAGTTTCGGCTTTCTCGAGCACAAGTGTTTATTTGTTAATATTTTGTGGTGATAAATTATTTTTTTAGATATTGCAATAAGTAAGATTAAAAACAATAAATCTTCCGATTATTTAGAAAACCCGAGTCTATGTGAGTCTATTTTTAAATTTATATTTCTTTCCAAACTAGATATTTGTAACCGAGTCAGAGATCCTATTTTTCAAAACAAATCTAGGCATTAAGTAATAGATTTAACTTTAGCTGAAACGGCAAACAATATGAAAGTTAATGATTGGCAGGTATCACCTAAATTTTCCTTCTGGGATCATTTTAGGATAACATTCAGTTTTTACTTTAACACAGAATCAATCAACCCATTTCGAAACCCCATCAGAACCGACTGGACTAAATTTTCTAATTTTGTCACAATTCGCTTAAACTACCCTTCATAGGCCGACATTACGAATAAGACACAAATTGAAAATTCGGTCAACCTTATCACAGATCCGCTAACGATACATCGTGTTCTATCGGTCTACTACCGAAACGTAGCCATGCACCATGATGGACAGAGGATCTTAGACTTCTTAAGACTCAAACCAGGAAATTCTTCAACATGGTCAAGCCTATACCGCGCCAGTTTTAATGATTTCAAAAAGAAAATCAGAAGACAGGTCAAGAAATGCTCGAACAGCTCATCTACATCCATTTCTCTGGGTGCACGGAAGCGAGTATGCAACATCGACCACAGAGTGTTTCGGTAACTGTACTCTCCATAGAAGACCTAAAGGCAATCAAGAACTGCACAAGCGAGGACAAAGTGATCATCTTTCATCTTTCTATCCCTAGAAATCTGCAGGGCCTGACGGCTTTTTTTTTTGGCTTTTTTTTGCGGGAGAGGTGAAAAACTTACAAAACACCAAACAGCCCGTGGCCTCCGGTAGTGTGAGATTTTTACTAAATAAAAACACCTTTACCTTTACTCACATACACCACCGCCGAAACAGACCACATATAATCGGGTCCCTTTTCGTCCCCTACCAGTCTCCCTTAGTGGGGGCAACTGAGTATACAGTTATCCCACTTTCGTCACTAACCTCGGTTTCCTGGGTCACTGCTAGAATCCTAGCCTATCTGCAGGAATCCATGTTGTCCCACCGTCTCCAGTGTTACTTCTTGGTCCATGCGTTAATTACAACCTGCACCCCTTCTCTACCTACGGCATTGAAGGGTTTCAGGGCATAAAGCTTTAGTCCAGAGCCAGGACAAGTAACGTTAGAGTCTAACATCTCTGCCACGCTAGTTATTATTTTGCCAATGGTACCTTCTTCCAGGACTACTGCAGCACTGTAAACTGGCGCAAGCCAGCCTTCATGGCCTCCGCAGAATCTTTGAAAGGTAATTTTTCCAAAGCTGCTTCTGCTGTGTTGTGGGTACCGACGTACCGTGGGTAAAGCCAACCTGTTGGGGTCTACCATACCCTCCATCTCCACTCCCACAGAAGTGCCTGAGGAAACGCCATTCGCGACCCAATTACCCCTGGGTTCTGCAGTGGGGACGACAGCACTGTAGACTCTCTGGGCATGGCCTACCATAATCTTTGGATTTCCTCCCACATTAGTTACTTGGATACGTTCTAAGATGCATTTCCCGGTTACTATTGCTTGGAGGTGTAACTAACACTTGAAAACCTCCAGATGAGGATCGCTGTATCCTAGAGGTCTTCAACTCGTCTGTCCATTCTCCAGCAGCTTAAAGTAGTCTTACCGGAAAGATGGAGAGAGGTTGCGTGTGGCCTTCGTACCCAAAGAAAGGAAACCAAGCCACGCAACTGCCAAAGATTATAGACTAATCAGCCTCTCTTCGTTTCTATTAAATACACTATAGAAGCTAATGACATTATATTTCAGGCAACACCTTGAGTCAACCAAGTACCTATGAAGCGTACAACACGCTAACACAAAAATTGGTCAAAATTAAATTAGGATTAGGTTAACTTAGAGGGGTGCTGCTGAAAACTGCCTCACGCAGGCAACTAGAAGGCTACATTATGCCCGTTCATGGGAATCTGTCCTGCTCTATAACCATCCTGCTTCCATAAGGAACCTTATTAAGTTTTTACGCTCTATGTCCCGCAGCTCCACAAGCTTTAAGAAGAAGTAACTACCTAGTAGCCTGCTTCTTCTTGCTATCAGCGTAGAGCACATGTCGAACTGATTCGATATTCTCCGAATCCCTAAAGTTTCCGCAGAAATCATGATTCACTCGACCCAGTCTTCTGTTATGGTTATGATCAATCATACCTGAAAATCCAATGGTAGTAATCTTTGAAATCAATATTTTAATAGCATTATTTACTTGCGTTACAAAGATCACTGGCAAACTCGGTAATATTGCCAAAATACCTATTTAGTTACCCATTTAGTATAAAATTTTCATATCTAGATGATGAGGGTATGAAAGCGTGACCGTGACTAATTTCGTAATATGTTGCCGGATGTAGATAACTCTGTTTCCACTCTTTAGAGTGCACTACATCTGCAACTTTTTAAATTGCTTTGTTCGTACCAGCAGGATTCTTTGTGTGGTAAACACAATTTATCTGAAGACACCAAACTCTCAAAAACTACACATCGGATCAAAAACATTTCAAATTAAAATTTGTTCGACTCGGAGGGGGGCATCCAATGATACCAAACTCGACAGCCCACCACCACCTCCTAGTGGTTGCGTGGTGGCGGATAAAAAACTTAGATAGGAACGCATATATTTTCTTGCAGATTCGTATTCATTGTGTAAACGTGAACAACTTTTGTCTCAAAAAAATTTATTTTTGAAAACATGAATTCGTTGAGACTTTTGTTGGACAAAATTGAAAATTTTGGAACCTTAAAGATATTTTACTCGAAAATGATTAGGTTTACAGAAAAATTGCAGAGCAAAAGTGCTAAGATTTCCTCAGGGAAATTTTTTATCCAAAATTTTCAAAAAAAAAATCTGACAAAATTTGGTCAG
Organism: Leptarthrus brevirostris; assembly: GCA_964036015.1. Classification (NCBI taxonomy): domain Eukaryota; kingdom Metazoa; phylum Arthropoda; class Insecta; order Diptera; family Asilidae; genus Leptarthrus; species Leptarthrus brevirostris. The sequence goes on from OZ038371.1 coordinate 21,498,573, forward strand.
ATTCCCTGCACAAATCTAAGCACTTTTACTTTTTTGCAATTTTTCTGTAGACCTAACTATTTTCGAGCAAAAAATCTTTAAAAATCCAAAATTATCAATTTTGTTTTTTTGTTTTCAAAAAAAATGTTTGTGACAAAAGTTGTTCACGTTTACGCAAAGAATACGAAAAAAATAGGCATTCCAATTTAAGTTTTTGTGAAGTCGGATTTAACTTATTTTTTTTCACTATTTTTATATTATAAAACCGGTGCACACCCCACTACATTTTTCAGAACCATTAATAATTTTATTAAAATCTAATGTAACAGTAACTTACGGTGCAATGTTCCGTTAAATCCCCTACTATATTCCTCTTATCGGTTCTGTTACCATTAAGGAGTACTTTAGTTCTATTTTTGCTGTACAGTTGTCTGGAAACACATTGATATCGTACATAGTTGTACTATTATATATTTCAATTTAACTATGTATATTTCTTATTTGCTGACCCTATAATACAGATTCTAGTCAAAAAGGTGAACCTCAGCATGACGTCTTTTTTCATCAAATCCTAAAACTTCATTTCCTATTGTAATAAACTCATACAAACTCGTACAAGGAACTTTTTTGCTTCGCAAAAGTAATAATGCGTTCTTACCAACATTTATGCCAACGCTTCCATCAATAAACGATGCGAAAAGCGTCTTTCATATTGAGGCAGTCGGATTACCGAATCCTTTCATATAAGCCATCAATAAACCAGTAAACACATATTCTAGTCGTCAATATCCAAAGTGTGTCCAAACAATTCCTGAAAAAATCACGTTTCATCTGGATGTGCCCATAATCTGTCTAGCACTATAAAGCTCTGACATGGTGGGATATATCCGATCACCTGTAAAAGCTGGCAAGATTCCTCTACAGTACCAAAACCACATAGCATGGCAAAATTGTTTCACCACTTTATTCCCATTACGAAATTTCCACCAACCTCTCCTGGCGGAGACGTGAGGAGTGAACAACTCTATATCGTTCTAAATGTATGTGGAGTAAAAAAAAGTTTTGACTCCTTCAAGGACACTTAGTTTTCGTAGATATTACAAAGGTAATACTTTTGTGGAGTTTGCTGATAGCGTGAAAAAGTTTTACTCCGAATATCGTTGCTTTTCATTTACTTCTTAATGAGTATGGAATGGGAAGTAAATCTCTAAGTCTGGTATCAGTTAGGAATTTCGGCCTCCCAAACGAACTTGATGGATCAAATAATATGTGGCAAAATAAGCCAAGCAAGTGGGGATAAAGCAACTTCAGCAGAAGCAAAATTTATTGCCGAAATTTGCTTTGACATGACAAGAAAAGGTCTATAAATTCCAGTTGGTTGAACACTTTTTGGTTTTGCGTGTGTACACATATTCGCAGCATGAAATATAAAACTAAGTAGAAATCGCGAAAAGGAAACCATTTTTCCCGCATAAGCTCAGGAAAGCTTTGCATACTATCAAACAAAAATTTGTTATGAAACCCTCTAAAGTCCTCCAAAATCCTCAAATTCGATAAATGTTTAACGCTACAACGTTACTGGCGCTATATCAACGTGCGATGCATAGCAGCAAAATATTTCTACAAAATGGAAGAAAATCCTATTTCATGGAATTTTGTCGGCATTTAAGGACACAAGATCACTTGACATCCATTCTCGGTAAAAACATTTTATTTTATATTTTTTCCCTTCTAGAACTGGGATGGCTTGGATGTGACATAAACATTCATAAGATAAGACACTGCTCTTAAAGACATTAAATTACTTTTGTCGCGCCTTATGCCTTCTAGAGTTGCTGGGAAGAAGCTCTGGAAAGGATTTGATAGTGCAGAAAGGAAAGCATGTGAGTTCAGGGAATTGAATTAAAGTTCCACGAATGAATCTCAAGTAGTTGTAGATCTTGTGACACGAACTGGTTTCAAGTTTTATTCTCAAAGGCTAGAGATTCTTCTAAATTTCCTAAAGGGGGGATGATAAATTAAATTACGAGTTTTGTTATCCATGAACAAGAAGATTTGTGGTTTTGGGTAGGTTCTGATTTAGTTGTAATATTTACTTAGATAAGTCTGTGCTCTGAAAACTACAGTTGCATTGTATGCATGAAGAAAACTTAACCACTCATTGGTATACGGAATACTAATCTAATGATTTTAAGAACCCTATCTAATCAACAATTAAATACCTTAAATTTGTTTAAAACAGCTATCTCCAATATGCGGCCCACACATGGGGATCATTTGAAATTCTTCTGCGGCGCTTCTTAAATATGCAGCTATAAATACAGTGAGTGAAATTCACTTTGGAGCAAACACGCATGGTCCTGGAAATAAAATCAATTATGCTAAATTCCTTAAACAATTTTAATTTACCTCCAACTTTACAAAAAAGCTCCATTCATTCTGACTATTACTAAAATTCGATTTTTAAAGATCTTATTAGGTTCCGTGTCACATTTTCATTGGTGGTTTCCCAACCAACTTATATCGCCTCTTTCAAGAACTGCACGTCGAGGAATCGGCGTCCATTTGTATTAGCCCTTCAAGCTATAATACCCTACAAAAGTGCAATTGGGTATAACGCTGGGCTACAAGCCGACAAGCCCATTAAGGGCATTTTCCGCTCACATGGTTCGGAACGTTGTTCTAGGTATGTTGGCGACCGTTCTAAAAATGAAATTAAGACATCGTTTGTAATTTTAATGTACAGTGCAGAGTTTATTTCAGAAGAAACAAACCATAAATATAGCTTTCCATAACTCTAAAAAGCACCTCGCATTTCTCTCTCTCTAGTTCCCGTAACCCCTTGTGGCGTGTGGTGGGAGGAGAATGTCATCCCCGATTCGGGGCAGCGATTGCTACAATTTAAAGTGGATTCCGAATTACTCGCATTTTATCTGCAAACCACATGGCCTTCAATCGTGTTCTGTGTCAGCAGAAGGTAATCAGGAATCGTCGCCAGTGGGATTGGAACTTGGGACCCCCGAATTAGTAGGCCGACATGTAATCACTTACTCCACTAACGGCTTCAACATTGCACTAACCTACCTTTTGGTAATTCTGGGAGAATTAAGTTTTGGTAAATCACGTCAATAATAGCTGAAACTATCTGGAACAACTAAGTAAAATATTCCTTTACCCGAAAAAATAACCGTCCCCCCACTCCAAGACAATGCTTCTTTACTGGCTTCAGCGATTCTTCTTTCGACGTAGTCTATTTCACGCTGCGCCATGAGATTTTGGACGCTGAACTATTTAATTTTTTTTATCTAGTTTTTCGCCGTGAAAGTTATGTCGCTGTTCTTGACGCGCTCGTTTGGGGGCGGAGTCCCTTGTCCAGTTTGCCCCGACATTCCATTCAGATTTTTTTATATTACTGACTTTCGAGACTTGGAGATTTTGTGCATCGTCTTTTTACTTTCTAACAAGTAAACATGTACTTCACGCACAATCTACATTTCTCCTAGCTGCCCCCCCCCCCCCCCCCCCCTTCCCCTACTACGAGTGTCTTGACACCTAAGTGGATACCTTTGCTGCGCCATGAGGCCTCTTGACGAGTTTTTGCTGTTTAGTAGCTTCAACCTGACTGCTCCGGGCTGTAAGTCCTCCGGCTCGGACGATTGCTAATTAATGTGCTTTATTTTTTATAGACGATCCTCCCAGGGGGTGGAAAAATAGTTTCATCTATCTTCTGAGCTTAAATGTTTACCTACCGATTTCGAGGATGCTGCTTTAAAAAAAATTGTTGTAAACAAGACATAACATAACAAAGCTTATATTCTATGAAAACAAGAAATGGAGGTGCGTAAACGTGCATGTATGGTAACTGAGAGAACAGCATTTTATATACATAATTTATTATAAAAAAAAAATGCTTATTTAGTTCCTACATCTTCTTTATTATAACTCTGAAGATAATGCAACCACCTTTCCGCCCGTGGAAGGGTAAAGTCGACCCGCAAGGGTAGTACGGTTGTGTCCCTGCCATAATTCTTCTTTCTTTGTTATATCCTCGTCAAATCATTAACAATTTCCATAAGAAAAACCGGAAAGGGTGATATTTTGGCCGTTTGAGGGTGGGACCCTGGATGAAAACTTTTTTCATCCTAATCTTCGGGTTCAGCCACCGAGCGAAAGGTTATAAGTTCGACCCGTATTTAAAAATTTCGTGGACCGATTCGGTTGATTCTTTTTCTGTTATGTAGAGTATGTTCTCTAACCGTGGGGGTTGGAGAAGGGGGGATGTCATCTTCTTAACAAGTAGACCGATTTGGATTGTTTTGTATTTGTTATATAGAGAATAATCACCCATTGCTACTATGAGGATAAATTTTGATCTATTGTACTGGTGGAGGGACGATTTTTCTTTTGATGTGTGGCATATGCCGCCCCATTGGTACCACGATAAAAATTAATGGGATGGGGTGGGGGCTCCGACTTAAAAATGCTGTAATAAATATAAAATTTGTAAAGCAATTTTGGTTAACGGGAGAGAGCAAAAAATAGTACGTCTGATCGTCACAAGCGCTTTATTCAGAAGAATAACAACATCGTTTTTCACAAGTAAGAAATCTATTGACCGCTATCTGAACAGAATAGTACACAATATAAATGTATATGTATTGAATGTACATCGATGCGTTAGTTGCTTCGAGTCATCAGACTTGCACTTTCACAGCAATAGGAATGCTTCGCATACAACAATTACACATTAGCGCTATTTGTGAAGTTGGTTTAACTTTTTTTTTAAAAAAATTTTATTTTTCACTTTTGAGTGCTTTCATATGTATATACGACTCGAAAAATGCTGCTCGTGCGAACAAATCAATTTCAAAAGTTGCAGAGAAAATGCATTCTAAAGAAAGGAAACAGAATTCCGACAACATATTACGAAATTAATCACGGTCACCCTTGCATACCCTCACCTTAGATACAGAATTCTTACCATGGCTCTAGTGTGCTACCGTACTCTACACTTTGAGAGAGAATCATCATAGTCAGAGAATCATTGTAGTCACTCTAGGTGCAAAATTGTTATTATTAATCAATCAGGAAACGTATTCAATGCAACAGAATCAAAATGATCAGAATCGGTCTATGCCTTACTAAGCTAGGCGCCACCCCTCTCCAACTCTCACCACAAGCCACAATTTTTGTCAGAATACAATTAGATACTCTAAGCATTCAGAACCATCTAAATCAGTGCAAGCGTTACAAAGTTAGACTACCCCTCTTAGGTCAACATTTTTTTTGCAATGGGATCATACTGTATACAACTAGAAAGCATCATCCGAATAAGTATGTGAATTAAGAAATTCGTTAACGCCCCACCGCACCATCTAAGTTTTTGTTGTGCCACCAGTGGGGCAACATATTCTACACATCAAAGGAAGAAACATCCAAATCGGTCCACACGTTACGAAGTTAGCCTACCCTTCCCCTTCCCACCGCCTTAGTGAAAAATTTATCTTCATATTAGCAATGGGGGATAATTCTCGATAAAATATAAAAAAAGTCATCCAAATCGGTCTACGCGTTAAGAAGTTGACATCCAACCACTACCCTACTACAGCCTCACCGTTTAAAATAGTTTGGCGGCACTAATGCGTTACATACTCTATACATCAGAGAAAGAATGATCCAGCTCGGTCCACGAGTTACGAAGTTAGACTACGGCCTCCCTCTTCCTGGCCCACCTTAGGACCATATCTTTTCATTATTAGCAATTGAGAATCATACTCTATACATCAAAAACGAATCATCCTAATCAATCCACGTATAACGAAGCTAGGTTTCGCTCCCCCCCCTCCAAATCCCCACCAAAAATTTTTTTTTACATGCTACCAATCGGGGAACGTACTCTATCTAACCAAATAAAAATCATCAAAATGTGGGTTTGCCTTACGAAATTATGGTCATGCATAAAAAAAAACACATGTGGAACTTCGAACCTTTAGAAGTTGGTTAAAAAATGTTTTACATGGCTGCAAAAGTCTATTATGCGCGTGTGGGTTTTTTTCAAGTCAAAAGTAAAAATTTTGCAAATATCATAAAAAAATGAGTTTTAATGTTCTTATTCGTAACATAAAAAAAAATTATAAAAGGTTATAAAATAAAATAGTGCAATTAGTTTTTTGGCTCACAATACCTGTAATATCTTTTTGGGACCAATAAGCAACTTCTGTTGAACGAAGATGATCTAAAACAATGTTTTCAAATTTTTACTAATTAATTATTAAATCAATTTATTTAAACCAAACTGTTCACATATACGAGTAAATTGAATTTTTAGTTAAATATTTTCCAAAAGCTAATTCAAGCAAAGAAAATCCGCAATTTGGGTAGGCTGAGCTGCAATCCTTTGTTTCCTGTCCCTCTCTGTAGGCTTTATCATAATGATGAATATCACGATGTTCACGAGAGGACACCTTCTTTCTTGGAAAACTGAAGAAAAATTTAATAACCATAAACTATTTTACCTAAATGTTACCTGAATATTGTTTTCAAAAGTTCTTCAATCATATTTCCTGTTCTCTGTAAGAAAAACTGAGAACTTTCACATAGTGATCGTAGAATGCAATCTCGTCCATTGTAACCCATACTAGAATTAAAGTGTTTTTTTTTTGAAAATTTGTAAAATGAATTCATTATGATATTGTATTGGTGGACGGAAAAAATTGTTAGAACATTCACTTTCCATAAAGATTAGTTATGGATGAACATATCTAATTTAATATTATATAAATCCTCATGTCGCGCAGGCAACACAGTACATATGAGTTTTTATTTCTTGTATGTGTAAAAAGTTATCTTTTAGCCACTTTCAAGTAGACTTGTTTGAAAATAGTTGAACCCCCAAGCAGTGGAGTTTCTGAGTGTCCTTTGCTTCCAGACTGCTTAAGGTGACATAAATAAGTAAATAATTTATTCGGTAATCGCATATAAATACCTAGCCTTAGAAGATGTACACTTATCTTCAGATATAGAAACATCAGTTATAAAAAGATAACTAGTCATCTTTCATTCAATAACTTTGAGTATTGTGAGAATAATTTAGATCATATTTTGGATCGTCCTGATTCATCCAATTTTTTGCCCTTTATATCTCGGGATCTTATTTTGGAAAAAATCAAAGAACTTAAATCGGACTTTTCCTCCGGCCCTGACGGTATCCCTCCTGCGATCGTTAAGTCCTGCTCCGATGCCATTCTCACTCCATTAGCGATTCACTTCAATAAGTCACTTCAAGCTGGTAAATTTCCCGCATTGTGGAAGGTCTCATTTATAGTCCCTGTTCATAAAAAGGGCCATACAAATATTATAACTAATTATAGACCAATTTCGAACTTATCCTGCATACCCAAGTTATTTAAATCAATAGTTTATTCTCAAGTTATTTAGCGCTGCCAAGATTTAATCTACCCCAATCAGCATGCGTGTGTGTCCGGTAGATCAATGACTACTAAGTTGATAGAGTTCACAGACTGACTGCATATACACAGATTTTAGTAAAGCCTGTGATAAAATCCCTCACTCCGTGATTGTATTTAAAGTCAAGAGGCTGGGTTTCCCCAGTGTTCTTCTCGACTGAATTTCTTTCTATCTAAGAGGTAGGACATATCGTTTGTCGCTCCGTGGCTCTACCTTACAAATTTTCAGAGCTTCATTTGGTGTGCCACAAGGTAGTTATCTTGGCCTCTACTATTCGTTCTTGCCATTGATGATATTGTCTATCTGATCTCGCAATCTAATGTTCTGTTCCACGTTGACGACATGAAGTTCTTTTGCTATGTTAAGGGCGGTGATGATACCGCCCTCATTCAAAAGGTCTTAGAAACGTTCCTGGAGTGGTGCGAGCAGAACTTCATCCGATTAGAGACAACTTCGATCCACTGACAATACTCTGAAAAACCCCATGGCCTTTTTATCGTGATCTGTTGTCAGCAGAAAACAACCATTGGTCACCGCCGGGTGAATTCGAACCTGGGACTTCCTGTTTATATGAAATATGAACTTCATAACTTAAAATAGTCGTAACTTTGCAAGAACAAATCGTAGGCAACCACTCAATAGCTAATTTTTAAGGGTAACAGTAGCATTAAATGATACAACTAGATAAAAACATCAAAAAAATTTTGTGCATTCTGTACAAAACTCAAAAGTAGAAAAAAATCTATTTTTCGAGTACATAACCTCAAATATCTCAAAATCCTGACCTGATGACCCAATTCTGACATCGGATTCGGATTCTATGCAGAAAATTACGACGACAATGACCCGTAGTTGCCTAGGTACAATCATGACCCCATATCTAACATAGTAAAATCGTAATATTTAGCCTTTTGGATTTCAAATTGTAAATTGTGGAATGTAATTGTACATTGGATTTCATGATTGTATAGTACTGTCCCTCCATTAATTTTATTTAATAATTAAACATTTAGAATACTGCAATCATGCTTGGTCGGATGATTTGTTTTTGCGGTATTATTCTGTTCATTAAACCTTAGTTTCAAAGACATTAAAATAATCCACTCCGCCAAAACCATGCTTACGCATCAAAGGGTTGTCCCCTATGATTTGGCCACATCGTATAAAAAAAAAGTTATTACCATTGCTTAACCCCAGAATAGCTTCTAAGTATTCGACGACATGGTCGTTCCTGCGCAGACCGAAAAAAATCCTCACGCACTCACTGAAAGTCACTCTGGGTCTATCAGAACTTCAATACTTATTTACAAAAAAATCACAATCAAAGACAAAACTAGTTTTTATAAGAAGAAATAGAGAGGTCCTTTATGAGGTTCAAAGCTGTCCAAAATTTCATACATACTCCTTGTCTCATATATTATATGTTCTTCCCAAATCAATATTTCATTAAAAGTAGTTCTTAAATATCCTGGGAAAGGACGACAGTATTATTAAGAACGATAGGAGGCAGGCGGAATTGGATCAATACATTGAGCGGCAACACCAACATGCCGGGTTCGAGACCAGATGACCCAGTGAGCTTTTATTAAGAAACTAAAATAATCCACCCCGTCTCTGGGCTGTTGTCTAGCTCGCAGCAATGCAAAAACAAGACTCAAGTTTCCTCACTTCCCTTACCCTAATTCCCTTCCGGCCAAAACCATGCTAACGCATCAAAGGGTTGTCCCCTAGGATTTGGCCACATCGTATAAAAAAACAGCATGCTTATAAATGCGATTTACTAGGGTTAACGTTTAACTTATTTTTAAACGACTACTTGGCTACTTCACTCAGAAAGTAGTAACAGCAGCAATTTTAATATCAGTTCATTATCGGTTATAAATATGTACATAACAGTAATAAATAATTGTACTATTATCGTTTATGTACAGCGAAAACAATAGCGGACGAAGAATAGTGCCCTGTGGCTTTTTACGTTTCAAAGGGAAATAATCAGAAAACTTTCCATTGAGAAAAACACTCTGCCCCTGTGTGCCCAAGTAGAGTCCGTCTCATTTCCTTTAATTTTTGGCAAATTAAACTTCCATAATGGGACCGGGGGTTGTCGAGGTGGAGCATTTCTTATGTTCAACACGTCATTCCTTGAACTCCTGATGCCATAAAGCGAGCACTTGGAAGCGCTTGATCACTAAACTGTGCAGTTATACTTTTTGAAATTTCATGTCGTTTTACTCCTTCTTGAGTAATATTATTTAAAAATAATGCGTTGTGCAGCGGAAGGATACTCCTATTGTTCCGACATCGTGACAACTACTGGCAAACCGGTTTGAAGCGGTCGACCGCCTGCTCACCCCTCTCCTGGCATCCATACCTATGCACCCTAGAAGCTGCCGATCGCTCCCTTCAAAATTACTCGCTCAGAAACAAAAGTCTCGTGTACATTTGATTCCCCCGCCAATTATCAAATGACTAGTGGAAACTTTTTTTGATGTTGGGTGTACTTTTGAAGTGCAGACTGAAACTCAAGTAGTAGATTTCCATCATCTAGAAACCCTGCCATTTCTTGACTCAGTATTCCCTCTAAAAATTTGGATCAGAAAGGTAAAATACACTTACTAGATTCACGACCTTAGGATTATAAACAATCTTATAAACTTTCTAAATCAATGGGACACCAATAGAACAGTATTTATAGTTTTAAGCGACTTCACGGACCTTCGTATAGCCATCTTTGTTATACCATGAAAATAGATGAAAATAGAACAAATGAGTACCATCATCAACGAAATTACAACTAAAGGATTTGTATTTATAGCGTAAGGAATAATCTCAAAAAACTTGTTAACATTCATATTCGCTGCAACCTTTTTTCTACTATAAATAATACCCAAATCACTTGATCCAACCCAAATCTTACACTAGTCAATAGTAGAAAATAATTTAGTTTCCAAAAATTGAATTTTAGCCTTCTTTAAGACCGCATAGGCTTCATTGCGGGCGGCCCGTAAAAACTTCATGTTTTTACTAGCTTTAAAAGTTGTCCATTTAGTAAACACTCTAAGAGCTATTAAGGCGTTAACCTCACGACAAGTGTTTCTTCTACGTTTAAGCGTGCGCAGTGGAACATACTTTTCAAAAGGATGATATTGTGGTTGGCCAGATCAATCTTTTTATTTACATATTTATTATATATATCTGGGTTATCATTTCACGGCATATGCAATCATTCACTAGTAATGACATCATAACTTATTGCTGGAACTGGAGTAGGTAGACTTTATTATTTCAAATATAACATCTATATTAAGCTGGGCTTTAAACAATTTTACATACATTGAAACTGCGTTCATCCAAAATGCAGTATTTTGTTCAAGAATATACAAGAATTACAATAAGGGCGAGATCTATAGTGAAATTCGAAACAAATCAGAAAGAAAGTTTTCGTAACAAACTATTATTTCTTAAAGTGAATTTGATGGCTTTTAACTTTGCTACTGACTCTTGCTACCATACAACTATACTGTTGTTAAAAGCCATACTATTCAATTCAAAGTAATAAAATTTTATGCCGTAAAGAACTATCCCATACAAAAGTTATGCAGAAGAGGGTATTTGGTGGCCCTATACTTGTTATATAAGAAATTAATACTGACTTATTGTGGGGCCTAGGACTGAACCCTGTAGTAGACCCTTATTAATTTCCTATTTTATTTTCATCGTTCAGTAGAATATTCGTTTCTAAGTACATTGCAGAAAAGGTAAGCAAGTTATGGGGTTTCGTTGTATGATCTTTACCGATTCCATATAAAACCCTATCATTATTTCACTGCCTATATAAGGACTACCCTAAGTAAAGACCTTAGTACTTAAAGCATTTGCATTTGTTTATATTCTTTCGAACTCAATAGTAATTTTAAATGTTAAAACCTAGCCTGTAAGGCTCTTGCTTAGTCTGAGTCTACATATTCACCCGATTCGATGGCAAGGTAAGCTACAATTAAAGGTAAATTTTAAGTCACATAAATTACTTTCAAACTCCAATGGCATTTGAAGGTAATTTGTTTTCAGTAGAAAACGAGCTTTGTTCACTGCTGGCCGGTGAGTTTCAAAATTTCGACTCTTGTAATGTAAAGCCAGTATGTTACTTACACCAACAAAAATAGCCTGCCTACTTTACCAAAATGCAGCGTCGAATATTCTGCTAAGAATTGAGTCTTTCCAAAGGCTTGTATATAATTTCTCATAATATCAACCAGGCTTTGGCTTTTCTTAATCAAGAGCATGTTTGAAATCAAGTTTTTGGGGTCTTAAACTGACTGGTTTTTGTCCATCCAGATGCGAACAACTAACTCCTGAATGGTTAAGCCGATTGAGCTAAAATTTTGATATTAACTCAAGTCATGAACAATCCAGATGTTTTTTTTATTATTAAATTCGGAGAGCTGGAAGTGGGTGATGACTATGATGTTATTAATTCAAAAATTTAAATTTTTTCTAAGTAAATTTTGTTTTGATTTCTGTCTGTACCCTCCCTCTATTTCCCGTAACGTCTTGTGGGCATACGGTGCATCTGATTTGAGGCAACGATTGCAAGTCTACAATTTAAAGTGGATGCCGATTTGGTGTTAGCAGAAAAGAAACATAGGTCGCCGTCAGCGGGATTCGAACCAGGGACCTCCGGATTGGTAGTCCAACTCATTATGACCTACTTAACCGATTACTTTTGTTTGCACTAAATTTCATTACATTATAAAAAATACAAAACGCATTTCCGAATTTTTCAACTTTTGTTAATAACTGGTTTGTTTTTACCTTAAATGTTTAACAAAAACCAAACTACTCTTAACAAAAAGTGAAAATAAAAAAATAATATTTCAATAAAATATTAAATTATAATTAAGTTCCCAAAACCAATAAATTTATTGCAATATGTTCTAATACCTGTCAATTGCAATTTCAATTTTTTTGTATAAGTCCCTTCGAAATCTTCGTTGCATTGCTGGCTTCGTTTCTGTTGGACTATTCTTAAATCCATTTGCAGCTTGTATGGCCCATGTTTCATTGGGTAAATCATACGCTACACCCCAGTTAATAGCATAACTTATAAAGTCAACATTTGGATTTCCAATTGCACCAATTGTTGTACAGAGAGCTGCCTAAAATTAAAGTAGGTGTTAAAAATTGTTAAAAAAATGTATAATAAAAAACAAATACAATTTTTAATAATAGTCCACTTTTGCATACTACCAGGTAGCAAATCGTTAATGTATTTTAAAGCATATTAACCTAAGCAAACATTTTAGTACAAAGCGCCACCCTGGCAATTTTTACCTGCTCCACTAACGTACCTTCCTGTTGTTGGACACTCGATCATTTCTTTTGCACCAGGGAGCCTCCCTAGTGTAAGACACTCACATAGCCAGCATGCCTCCCTGACTATTCTTATCGCTATCACTACACACTCGATCTTTTCTCTTGCACCAGACAATCGTCTAACCAGCCTGGTTCCCTTGTTACGTAGCCACATCCTCCACCATAGTACTCCCCTGTCAAAAATCGCTAACGTCAGCAGCCCAGGAAACGAGGCCATGGAGTTACCGAACCATCGGGAAAAAAAGGATCGTTAAACATTATAGAGAATTCGCCTGACAGCTGCTTGCACGTTAGAAGTGAAAGACCGCACTTCGTCCCGAGAGCGGAAAAATAAAAACAACCCAGGAGCATCTGTAAATAACCCAGCTCAAGACTCATCAACCAAATCTGTATCCCGCATTAGTTAATATTATTGTAAGTTTTTCGATGTTAGTGCTTCCCTGGTGTTGGACACTCGTTCACTCTCTCTCTCTCACCACAGCACTTAGATACCGACCGTAGTAACCGTGAGGCAGAGCATCACCTCGATAACGTGAGGCAAAGCAGTACCTCGGTATGGACCACACTGACTCCCCCTGAAGAAAAGGTAACCAGCGCCCACAGTTGTCATAAATGCCGCGGGGCAGAGCAGTACCTTGCTACACACCGACCTTAGTCACCGTTAGATAGAGCAGCAACTTGATACCGCGAGGCAGAGCAACGCCTAGATACCGACCGTAGTCACCGTGAGATAGAGCAAATCATTCTGACGGTTTATCTGCCACAGAGCAGAGAAGCATGAGAATCCTAGCAGAGGCGATAAAAGAAAAGTTTCCGCCTAGACCATTTGCGACACCGCACAAGTTAGAGATACGATTAGTAATACTCATTACAGCATTGACATTGAAAAAATTTAGCATTATATTAAGGGACAGGTTTGTTTGCGAGCTTACCCCATTGAGGAAACCAAAATAAAAAGAGCATTTAGAGAAAGAAGGTCTCTTAAAATCCTTGCAATTTTTCTGATAAAGCCCAGAATAGTAAAACATTTCGCGATAATGAGATAATCCCGATTTTCAAGTCAAAATTACTACTACTCACTCTTCGTCAACGATTGCAAGTTGACCTTAAATTTAAAGTGGATTCCGAACCACTGACATTTTCTCTGCAACTCCCATGGCATTTTTATCGTAATCTGTTGACAGAAGAAAAGCACCATTTGTCGCCGCGCGCCGGTGGGATCCGAAACTGGGACCTCCGAATTGGTAGCCTAACACGTTATTGCTCAACCCGGTTGAGAAAGGGGATGCGCCAGCCAGAATACCTCGGTTTAGAGAGTACCTACGCGCTATAAAAATACACTCTCGGTGACTCACAGTACGCCTGAAGGAGCTGCACTACTTCTGTGATAGTATAGGTAGGCTTATAACTCGCTAATCTGAGAAAACTCACATACACACGAAACGTGTGAGAACTCTGTGGAACGAGTGCGTATACCCAAACAATATGGAAGTGGAACGGAAAATGGTCCATTATAAAATAAATAGCTACATCTCGCATGGCAGGTATAGGCTTGTTACTAACCAAGCTTACCCGTCAATCACTACTGGACTGGTCACCAATACCCGATCGAATTATCATCGCCAAATCCCAGGGCACGTAATATCTCAATAATTCAATGCTCTGCGTCGATCGAGCAAACCGATATAACAACTAAGAAGGCTTTCCACTAGCTCCTTAGTACCTTTAATAAAGCTCCTAAAAGTGATATCAAAATAGTCATGAGGGACCTCAACGGTAAGGTTGGCTCTATCAACATCGGATTGGAACACGTGATGGGGAAGTTTGGACTCGGAAACAGGAACGCAAAAAGTTGAAGTACTGCATCTCAAAACCGGCGACTACATCAACCAAAAATTGAAAAGGGCGAAGGGATATTTTGGGAGCTATCGTACAGCAAACTCGGGTTGATTAGGAAGCGGAAGATGGCCATGGATCAGTGACGCCACATGGTCCAAAATACAGGAATGCAAGCAGATTAAAGACAGTATTAATTCTGCTACTGACGTTGAAGTTAAAGAACATCTCAGAACTGCATATTGAACTCTACAGAAAGGCGTACAAAGAAGTGTAAGACCTTACAAGCGCAATTTCATCAACACGCTAACAAAAATTATAGAAAAAGAGGTCAGTGGAGATCTATACTAGATTGGCAAGAAACTGACAAGAAGGACTCTTGCAACTGAACATCCTGTGAGAGACACCAAAGGTTCTCTTCAAGTTACTTAGGAACATCTACTTCGGCGGTAGGGAGAATATTTTGTCAAACTACTTAACAATACCTTTGAACCCCCGAACACCTCTTTAACCGAGCCTGAAAATCCGCAGACTGTGGCCAGTATTAACATTAGAGCTGCGACAAGATTGGAATTGGCTGACGAAATTTAACCGATGGGCCTCGGTAAGGCCGCAGGGCTTAATGGAATACCAGTGGTATAACTTAAGACGAATCTCATTGCTGCGGCTGATACTTTTCTTCCCGTAATCCAGGAATGTTGGGAAATCGAGACCTATCCAACTGAATAGAAAACAAGCGTAACTGTGAAGATTTCCAAAAAAGGAAACATGAGAAGTTGTAGCAATTGGTGCGGTATCTCTCTTTTAACTGCAGTTTTCAAATTGATGGCACAAATGGTTTTAATGTGACTCAAGTAAACAACCGAGCGCACTCTTAGCGACGAATATGCAGGCTTTCGTGAGTGTTTCTCCTGTAGTGATTACATCAACACATTGTAGATTTTGAGAAGCCCTTTGAGAGCGTTGATCGCAAGTATATATGGTCAGCTTTACTTAGGAAAGGGAACCCAGAAAAAGTTATCACCATCATAAAGGAGTCATATCTTACACAAGGAAATACTGTCGGAGCCCTTCCAAGTGCTAAACGGAGTGAGACAAGGATGCATAATATCACCTTTGCTTTTCTTGATCGTCATAAATGACGTATTGTGCAGCGCCCTAGATGACCACCCATCACGTGGGATTAGATGGAAAAATTTTATCCACCTTACGCACCTGGACTATACTGACGATGTATGTCTCCAACAAACATAGTCATGTAGCTCTAATGTACGAAGCCCCATGTAGAGAAAGTTGCAGAGTAGGGCTTAAGATAAATGCTGCTAAGAGCAAACTTATGAGCTTGAACTCCAGGAAACAAAACGAAATTTAACTTGAAGACTAGCAAATAGAACAAGTGGATAAATTTTGCGTTGTCGCTAGAATACAGCAGACGGTGGAGCTGAAGCTGATATGCAGCACACAATAATAAGGCTGAAGTAGCATGTAATATTCTTGCTGAGATATGTCGCAATAACAATATCTGCAGACGCACAAAACTCCGAATCGAATGCAAAATCTGTTCTGTTGTACGGCTGTTCGACGTGGAAAGTGACCTGTCAAATAACAGCTACAAGCCTTTGTAAGCCGGGGTCTCCGGCGCATCCTTTACATCCATAGGCCGGAGGTCAGTAATAACGAAGACCTACACTAACTTTCACGCCAAAACGGAATAGGCACCAGTATTCTCATACGAAAGTGGCAATGGATAGGCCACACACTAAGAAAAGAGCCAAACAACTCTCGCTCAACAGGCTCTAGATTGGAACCCTCATGGGACCCAAAGAAGGCACCCAAATGAACTATTTGTGGCAACAGTTACAGGCGTTGGCGCAGAACCGGACCAGGTGGAGTGTCGGTGTAATAGACGACTTATTCCCCACGAGGGGTTAATAGACCCAGAGAGCGTCTTGCTTTAGAACTTTCTTGAAAAAAAAAAGAAAAAACAGAAGTTGAAATTTTTAACTATTTGTAATTTACCAGTGAATACTTTAAATGTTTAAGAGAATAGGCATAGGATGTCGATTTATTAGTTTTCCTGGATTCGCTTCTATTTAAATTCGCAGAATACTTAGATAATGTTTCGGCTAAAAATATGTTAGTGCATGATTTTTTGCTTTTACCTGTCTTTAAGCTCTGAGGAATACCTCAACAGGACACTTTTTCAAAGCCCAACTCCAAAATTGTTGATAAATGACTTAGGGTAGTGATTCATTCACCAATGCATATTTATAAAAAACGCCACACCTATTTATGTTTCGATCGGGTCAGTAAATTTTCGCTTTATGAAGCAATAAAAATTGTGATAATATTTTGCATTTTTAAAGTACGCTCTTGCCTGGAACTCACCTAAATAATTAGAATACACTTTTGAATGAAATTTGCATTGAATGAAAATCACTATTTCTAATAATAATTGGCCTACACGTGCGTAAACGGCATGTTTTAGAAGTACTGTAACTATTTCAGTTTAAATTAGTTTCACTTAACATAAAATAGCTTAAGTGTAAAAAACTTGCAATTTTAACAATTTCCTTTTAATCACTGTGTCCAGATGAATGATACTTACAGACAAGGAAGAACCCTCCGGAAATGCAACATACCTTCGTTTTCTTGAAAGAACTTTATTTCGCTGATTTATTTGTTCTGCGTTTGCAGTTTCAATTGACATATGAACTAAACTAAGTTTTAAAAATAACACAAAAAATACAAAGTAATTCATCTCCAAAATAATATTTCTATTTGGAATTATTTCTTGTATGGAGTTCAGATTGGCACTGACACATAATAATAATTCTAGTTGCATCGTTAGAAGTCTCGACTACGTTTTATTTAAAGAAATAATTAACACAATCTTCGAGTTTAAAGACGTTTAAAGCAATAAAATTTGTTTGCTCAACGGACCACTTAGTCATTTGATGTCCGAGATTTATCTCATATTTATTCTAGGCAACAAAAGTTCTTCTTTGTGTATTTGAATAACAGCATAACAACAAGTTCTCTATAGATTGAGTATGGTGCAATAGAAGAACTTAACCCGATTCTATAAAAACAATTGCAATTGGACTTACTTACTATTTAATTTATATTCCGAACAACAGACATTACTTTACTACCACGGGTCGCTGTCATCGGTGGGATTGGAGCCTGTGCCCCTATAATGGAAGGCCCACATGTCACCCATTACCTTACCATCAAGTGCTCAGTTAATCAGAAGGGGGTAAACAAACATATGTCTACTGATTTCTTAAGATCCTCACTTTTCAGAGTCTTAGAGTCTTAGAGCGCTTTAGGAAAATCCGTTTTTTCCGTTTATACAATGGGCCAAGTTTAAAGTTAACGACAATGTAAGCTGAAAATATAAGTATTTAGGTCATCGTAAAAGCGTCTTATATTCTTCGTTACTGCTGAAATTTAATGGACGATAATGCGCATACGCCAAGACTGTCAGGTAGTGATATATTCAGACCCAACCTAGATACAAGCTCAGAAATACAAACAGTGGTGGCCACGTTACCACCAAGCGTGTCGTCACTATTTTATTTTTTTGTACTATAAATTTAACAGTCATTGCAATAGAATAACAACTGCACACCTCATAACCAAAAACAAAGAAAATTACTTACGTAATTGACGCAGCAAGCTCTCTCGTTCAAAAAAACGAACGTAAAGGGAGTTTTCGCTATAAATCATCGAAAATTAAATGTAAATTGAAAAGAAGATACTTTTTAGACTTAAATAATATCAGAAAAATACTCCGAGAACATAGAATTTATCAATCCATCACTATAACTTACGACGGGAATGAGATGCAAGTGCGGTTTCCTTACACCACCATGGCCCAGCTGTTCGAATACGCTTCCAGGCTTTTATCACGAGTATGCTGTGAATATATGAACGAAGTAAGAAGAGTGGGTATTTGCGTTTATTGGTTAGGAAACAACAGTAATTTTACTCCCTGGTGCTGTTTCGATGCTTTTCGACTAATAAGGTTTGATATATTAGTTTCATTTCTCGACTGTGTACACGATGTAGTAGCAAGTGGACGAAGCTTAGGTTTAAGAAATCTATTTTTAAATATTATGCCGGAATTATATAAATAGAAATAAACATTTTTAAATTTTATTAATAATTACCAATTTTTATAATAACATAAATATATAGATAGCATTTGCGAACTTAAAGTTGCAGGAACTGATGTTGAAGCTGCAGCAGGTAACTGTATAATCTTATGATGAAGATCAACAAGACAGATAGGAAACGTATTTTTGATCTGCAGCTCCGCTTTTGAATCACTTTTTGTCATATTTAATATCCTAAAAATATCTTATTTATTTTGAAATTTATTGAACTAATTTTGGGCTTCTAAATCCGAGAGCTCGAAGCTTAGGTTAGCGTTAGGTTGAAGAGACTGCCCATCTTGTAAGCAAAGGTAGACTAAGACCAGAGGGACCCATTGTGATGCCACAGAAGCGGCTACGCACTTAACCCTATCTAACTCCTAAAGAGATAAAAAGGAGGAAACATGGAAATTTTGATGCACCGAGCCAAAACTCTGTCGTCAGTAGAAACTAGTACTCGGACAGCCCAGAAATATTATCGGCTAGAGCACGAGGTGACAAGGCTTACAAACCTGTCACATAACTGGAAACCATTTAGAGTTCATGATAAACCAAACTAGGTCTCTGATATCAGTAGAATCTAATTTGCTTAGCTCTTTGAAGAAAACTTCCGCCCTCCTCATCTTGGGAGCTCATGCAAAAGTAATTTGAAGGCGCGCCAAGTCTGTCGCCTTATAAGGAAATGTTCCGAAATGACAGCCACGACAATGGCTATAATATTTCGTCCGAGCGAGAGAAGCTCTCTTGACAGCTTTAGGTCAAGGATCGGCCAGATCTGCCGGGTAATAAGGCAGGTTTGTTCCCTTGGCGCTCTTACATTCACGATCCTAAAAATTAAAATGATGCCCCAACCATCCATATGAGGCGTACGTAACGTTTCGTAGGTCGTATATACTCCCGAGAGAGACTTAATAGCAGCCTGACTATCTGAGAAGATTGAAACATCATCAGTAGGCAGCGTTATTTTATACAGACGGTCAACGGCTACTCTTTTAGTCACGATTTCAGCCTGAAAAACACTGCAGTTAGGTTCAAAAATTAATTAACTTTCTCGTTAAGTATCATAATTGCAATATACAATATTTCTTCGATAAAATGCTGCTGAGAAATCCCGCTCTGCGAAATAAAAAGACGGAGAACTATAGCCTAAGCATAGCCACAAAAAAAAAAAACCGAAATTGTCTATAAGGTGGGTATCGAAGATCAGCCAGGCAGTATCTGAGATTAAGGCTGTACTCAAAACTCACTTTATGAGAGCACAAAGCACGCAGTGAGCAGAGAAGCACACACCACAACACAGCTGAGCAGACTCATGGCCAACTGAGAAGTCCAATAACGAGCCCTTAGAGTTACCTTTGCTTACCGAACGGTCTCGGAGCGAACACGCCCTTATGCACTAGCAAGCCGGCTGTGACAAAGAGACCAGATGTAGGTGGGCCGCTAGACTTATACCGGATCTGAGAGACTGGCTAAAAAGAGAATACGGAGAGCTGAAGTACTACCCAGATACTCCAAAGTAAAGAAAAATGTTAAAGTTTTTATCCGGAAGATTTTACAACTGAAAAAAAGGAAACTTAAGAAGCATCGAATGGGCAGCAATTGAATTAGAGCTAGATCAGCAATAGCCCAATGAGGGCGGAATAGGCGCTACCCGGACGAAGGTGGTCCCGGGGTAAAAGCAAGCATGGGAGGAGGAGTTTTTTTTAGTAGGGGTGAGTCCCAGATACCAGGGAAAGGAACTGCCCTGATGGTGTATAAAGCGTTTTACTCCTAATAAAAATAAAAATTTGGGCTTAATAGGTGCCACCCGAAACAGTAACAAAAGTAGACCCTGGATGGAGCCAAGCCTGTTAAGAGGTTTTTCAGTGGATGGGAGACCCATACACCAGGGCAAGGAGCTTCCTTGCATAAAGCATTTTCCTCCTCCAAAAAAAAATAAGACTTGTAAACTGTGTGAACTTCATCCGATTCGATGACAGCAAAAGCAAGTGGACATACAATAAAGGTAGTTGTATTCAGAATACCCGCCATTTATTCGAAAATTTTTAATGACATTTTAGCGTAATATGATGTCAGCTGAAAAAACCCATTGGTAGCTGCTGGTAGGAATCGAACCTGGAATCCCTATAATAGACGCCCAATACCTAATTCATTACTCTACGACCAATTGCAGATATTTTTTAATGATCCTAAAAATCTTTGTTTTAAAGCGTTTCAGCAAAATGTTGGTAAATATGCAGTTTAGTCTTTTTAAGATTTCCAGAATGACGCAAAGCGGTACCTAATCCAAAAGCGCTGGTCAAAAGTGGAGAAATTAAATAAATTTTTCGGCGATTTTGACTTTTTGGTTAATGAGAGTAGAGTTTAAATAGTTAGCTTTAATGGTTGGGGATGTCTTAATGTTTGTTACTGAGTTACTCAGTTCAAAGTCTACCTGTAACCGCGTAGAATCAAATGTGTAAAATATTTATATAAATTAAAAAAAAATAGTTTTATGTGCAAGTCTCTCTCTCTTTAGTTTCCGTAACCTATTGTGGGGCATAGGGCTAATGAAGAACTTTCATCGATTCGAGATGAAGATTGCAAGTAAACCTACAATTAATCCAGAATCTGCAGTATGCCATGTTACTGAATCTCTGAATAAAGTCTTTGTATAAGCCTGTCCCATATGGAGGCCCTGAAATATATCTCAACCAAACTGGTAAAACAACGAAATAACGGGAACCTGCCGGAGAGTCCGCACTTTTGTGGAGATGGCGTGGGCGACAGATGAACGAATATATTGGGAGACCGCCAGTGTGGATCTAAAGGTCTTTAAGAAGAATATTAGAACAGCTTAAACGAAGAGCTGGATCTCCTTCTGTGAGCAAGTAGCAAAAACCTCGGAGACATCGAGGTCGAGGAAGGCTATTTCTAAGGATCCTACCCAACCTACCTGGACAGCAGGAAAACACTAGAGGTCATGTTTTAGACCCTCCGTAGTTGTATGGTTCCAGTACCTTTCACAAGCAATGCTAATACAATACGAAGATTGAACACCGCAGGGATCATTTCTGAGGGTCAGATGGATTATAAAGTTCTTTGATCTGGACAAGTCGCCAGGCAATGAAAGGCTCAAGGAGGCACATCACAGGGCGGAGGCCTTTCGCCTTTTCTATGGCTGCTAGTTCTGCATGAGATAGTTTTGAAGTTCGAAAAAGAGGGCATAAAAACGTTCGGATACTGACGATGTCGTTATATTAGTGTCATATAAAGGCCTGATCATGATTAGCAAACTTACGGACAGGGCAGGAACCAAAGGACTCAATATTAATTCACGTATTGGCACTCTTCACTAGAAAATATAAGGTATCTACTTTTAAAACACCTAGGTTGAAGGGAACTCAAGTCCCACGCCAAGTACTTGGAAGTTATCCTAGACTGTAAATTTTCCTGGAAGCTAAATGTAGAAGAAAGGATTGCGAAAGCTAACAAAGCTTTCTGTACATGCAGAAGACTCTTCGGCACAAAGTAGGGACTAAGGCCCCACATAACGCACTGGGTTTATACGGTAATTTTGCGACCGATTCCGCTTTGTGACATTATGATTTAGTGGCCAGCTGTGGATAGAAAACCTATCCCTCCAGACTGGAACATGCACAAAGGTTGACAGGAATTGGAGCAACGGGTGTACTTAAATCCATGCCATCCCTTGCTCTAGGCACTATTTACACCTCCCTTCTGTGGATCTATACGCTAACTGGCGATGCTGCGACTTAAAGAATCCAAGTTTCTCAAAAAGCGGAGATACGGCCACAGTAGCTTGGGATAAAGTCTCACTACTAACACTGATTACATACTACCGATTAGGGACTTCAACAGCAAGTTCAGAGTAGTACTACCGGACAGGCTTATATGGGAATCTAGAACAGAGGAACCTGTGGATATCGCTAATATCTATACAGATGGCTTTAAAACGACATCAAATGCGTTATACTGCCAGCTAGATGTTCAATCATACTACAGACTTATCTCCGTGTGTAGCATATTTCAAGCCGAAGCCGTGGCTGTACATAAAGCGGCCGAAGTGGCTCACAGTCTGCTGACGAAAGGCAACTCGATCTACGTGGACAGCCAAGCAGTTCTAAAAGCTCTGCGATCCAACGAATTTAAATCCAAAACGTTGCTCAACTGATACAGAACAGTTCAAAGTCTAAGTAGAAAGTTGCAACTTTGCTGGCAGATGATCTTGCCCAGAAATGTGCCAAAGAGGCTCTAGAGGGAACGTAAATACTGCTTCCAATACAAGTCACTATTGAGCACCTCAGTCAGGACTTGTTGGACCGAGCGCAGAAAAGGTGGGAAGAGACCACAACGTGTGGAATCACAAAGTTCATGAGGAAAATCTAGGAATATAAGACATACTGACAGGTTACTTACCCTAAACAGGATTCAATGCAGAACTCTGGTAGGTGTCTACACTGGCTACTGTGTCATAGGTGTGCAGGCGTACAGAATCGGGGCCTCGAATATCGACCTATGCAGAGATTGTCGGGAACTCGACAAAAAGGAAACATCAGGAACATCTCCTGTGATATTGCCCTGCCCTTGATAAGGCAAGACATAAATCGTTAGACAGGTACCACTGCAAGAGGAGATCTGTAGGTGAGAAATAAGGACTGCAAAACTATGGACCCAAAGTGTTCTATGCGAGGTTTCGAGGTCACCACTTTAACCACACTAACCTAACCTTAAATTTAAAGTGGATTCTGCAAAACTAACACTTTATTTGCAATCCCCATGGCCATTTTATCGTGATCTGCTTTCAACAGAAAACAACGATAGATCACCGCTGGGGGGATTCGACAATGGGACCTCCTGATTGATAGGCCGTAATCAGTTACTCCACCGATGAATTGTTTTTTAGCGTTCTGCTATGATGTTTCTATGATATGTTGCTTTTCCGATAAATATGTGGTAAAACAAGTGGGAATAGTTGCGAGTGCAAGGATCCAAAATAAATCCCACTTACTGAGTTTCATGTAGATCTAATGATTTTTCAAAAAGTATGTCATACATTTTTTGACGGTATATTTGCTTTTCAAAATTATGATCTTAAATTCGTATTCAGCTACCAAAAAACGGCCAATACTGAGTTCCATGGAAATCTGATGATTTTTATAATAATATGTCCCCCACTTAATTTTTTTAAATTTCACCTCATATCATTTCATTTCATTGCATTCAATTCCGTTCTATTACATACCATTACATCCCATTACATTCCAATCAATTCCAAATATGTAGACCACTCATTTCCAAAGCCATCCCCAAAATTTGGTACGAAAACTTTACATACACGTAAGACACGTGATGTGTACGGAGGAATGAAAATTATAATAGGGTTCGGTTGAGAGGAAGGGCCGTCATTATCAGCGTGAAAGTAGGTCGATTGAACAATGGAAAATTATTATTTAAGACAGGGCTTTTTAGATGTACTCTCTTGATCTGAACGGAGAGGATGAACAATTCGGTATAGCTAATTGTGTTAGGGTAAGTTGCCTTGGAACGAATTGTCTTCGATTATCGTAACACTTTAGTATTACTAATTTATCTCGAATGCGTAATAAAATTGTAGTACCTTCCTACTTTCTAGTCTTCCCATAAAAATTGAAAAATCGTATTGAACCACTTATAACTTCTCTTCATTATTTGAGTTGCCGTGACCTGGTTTAAACTGTGTGCAAGACTTCTGGACCAAGAGCATAATAGCGAATTCCTTGAGCTTTGATTTCACCGGAAAAATAATAATTCTGTCCAGACATGAAACCGAAGTACGTTATGCTAAGAACTCGCATAACTCATTTTAATTAGCAATTAGTTTTCAACAGCCAGCCATTAACACATTTCTATTCTTACCTCTGTGCTGAATGCCTCAAGTCATTGTCTTTAGTTTCTCACCTGCTGAACTTGTGTAAAGTTGCAACTTTGTCCGATTTCTTAATCTGAACAAGAATTCATTTTCCAAGAAAGCAAAATGACTTCAATGTGGATAGTGCAGATCCTTTTAGAATTTGCTATGTGCTTTAATTTCCCCTGTGTAATTGCCCAGAATACTGCATATGCCACCAATATGGAGCTTATCACATCTTCGGAAGCGCCCTCCAGGAAAAGGAGATATGTTGCTTTTCCTGAGGGATCATCATTTTCTGTGAGTATAGCAAAATTTCAACAGGTGAAAATAATATTGCACTGTGATATAGGTAATGTAATTCTATAGAGCTTCTCATTCGGTAGCAGACCGTCAATGGTGTTCAAGTTCTTTATTGACAATATGAGAGTAGTGAAACTCTCCTAAAAGACATAAAACATTTTACGGGGATATTATTGTGGATGATTCCTCCATTGAAGTGGATAGTTACATAACGTGAGTGTCGGTATTGTTGTTTTGAAAGACGATAGTGCTTCGAAAATATTTGGATGGAAAAGCTTGATAGTTTCACACAAATATAAATTGCGGTTATAGTTATTTTCTTTTTAACTTTCGTTTCAATAGTACTTATTTTAAAGATTGCTGTCTGCTCAACAATTGGTATAATTGGAAATCCGAAAAACAATTTGTTCAGCTATGGTATCAATTGGGGCATTGGTTATGACCTTCCGAATCAGACGTGGGTGTTAAATCACCTTAATGGATTTAATAATAATAAAATTGAAACAAAGTCTGTTCTTAAGAGAAGACACCGCCGAGATTTATACCAGAAATTAGAATTTGGAATAGACCAGTGAGTATTCAGTATAATTTTGGAAAGCTTATATCGAAAATTATATGGTGTTCTTTCAGAATTGGTCATAATGGACGAGAGTGCCTGTTGAGGACGTTATGTGAAAGTTCGAAGATTTTTTCAATGCAACAGGATGATATGATTATGAGCATATTTAAGACAATTTTTAGGTATAAAGTCTTTTTGTGTTTGTTTTGATTTTTCTTAAAAAAGTTGTTTCGTTGTAGTTTGCCAAAATCAGAAATTTTATCTCATGAACATCCGGATGTGTGGACTTATGACAAAGCATTCAAACAAGGACATATGGTAGACGACTGTGCAACAGAGTACAAAGACTGCGAATTTTCGTTACTTGCGGTTGTCCTGAATAAGATTTGGGAAAATTTAGAAAAGATTCCGTAAATTATGGTTTAAGAATTTCATGTATGTCCAGTTTTATTTCTAAAGAGATGGTATTAATTGGTTTTGAGTTTTTCTTTATCCGAGCCAACAGAATTCATAGATTTTCAGTGATTGGTAATGTTATGCAAGTAACAGGTCTTTCCATCTCACTATTCCTTGTATTGTTCAAGTTCAGTTAAATATTTGACTATTATAAAAGTGAAAATATTTATTAGATTTCATGTACTTAACACTTCTAAGCATATGACTAGTTAGGTTAAACTGTCAACGAACGCGACGACGCCCAATGTCTCACATAAATCTTAAAAATGTTCTGTACTTATACTGCAACAAATTACAGCAGGTGCTCCTTTAAGATTTCGACTGTAGGTAGATGGTTTACTGTCAATAAATATCTTATTTTCCACTAAGTATCTATTTCTATAAGTTAAGAGGTTGGCAGTGTCAGCAGTTTTCACATGAACAGGTCAAGCACTGACCATGGGTATAGGAAACTCTATACGCCCATCTAAGCATGGCGTTATATACCTCAGTCTATCAGGCGGGGATGTTGGCTCTGGTCTTTGTCCTGGATGACTTGCTAGAGAATTGTGTGAGGCATAGTGGGATAGTGGTAGCACACGACAATCAGGCGGCGATTAGATGTTTGGAGGACAGTACAGATTTCAATTTAGCTCTGGCCTTGAAGTGTCTCTTCAAACTCAATGAGTACATCATACAATGAAGTGACTCTAGCGGCTGTTTCACGTTTCCAAGGTCCGAAATCGATTACTGCTCTGGGCAGGAGCACGGAGGAAGTCCTGCTACAGCCGCGGGCTACGAAGGATCACTAAAAACAGTGGACGATCATACGGACTTGTGCGTATGCTAAGTCGGCGACTATATCGCCCGGAAGGGTGGAACAGACGAAGTTCCTTGATATGGTATTAGAGGGCTTTTAAATGGCTGAGGGTACTAGTGACAGGACCTGGAAAGTTTAAGTGTCATCTAAAGAAGATGAACATCCTTGAGGATAATACCTGAAGACTGTGCCTAGAAGAGCAGTTAACCGAAGTGCACATGGGATGCCAGTGTCCTGCCTTAGCAAGCAGAAGGGCCTCCGCTGGAACACCACTGGATGAAGGCCGAAAGTCTTGCAGAGGTATCTCATAGCAAATATTTGGATTGACCCAAAAATCGAGGTGAAGGAGGATAACTGATTGGTATACCACGACGAGATGATGAAAAGGGAACCGAATAAAGTTGTCAAGTTGATAGTGTCTGGCTCGAAGGACCAATAAATATCGAAGAAAAATGGCAAGACTGAGTCTCAAGCTTACAACTACTTGATTTTTGGATCAACCGCATTCTACTAAGCTTAAGATCTCCTTTATTAGAGTTTTTCACAAGTCTATAAAAACTCCTAGTGTTCCCAGTTTTGCACACTTTTATTTCACAATAGTTTTGATATAAATCAATAATACTGTTCAATAATTCAAATATTTACTATTTTGCAAGGCCAGCGAAAAAATAACTTGATTTCCATTATAATCAATTCAAATTCATATTACTGTGGGCATTTTAATTTAATTTTAGATTTTGACTTTATTTTAATTTAATTTAATTTTCTGTGAAGTTTCGTATTTGTTTCCATTTTTTTCCTGTTCCGTATGATTTGATATTTTAATTTAATTTTTTATTATATTCTGTTTGCTTTTGCTGCCGGTTATTGTTCTGTTCTACTTATTGTTTGTTATTTATTTCTGTAACTTTTGCCACTCCTTTTCGATTTCGAGTATTGTATTGTTCTTTTTAAAGATTTGACTAATCTCATTAATTTATTCTCCTCTTGTTTTGTAACTTGTTTCTCTGCTCGATTTGCTTATTCGTTTGCTATCATGGGTTGGCTTCCGTTTGTTCCATTCTTATTTCTTAGTTCCTTCGTTCTCTTTTAGGCTTCTCTATCACTTTGTACTTTATTATTTCTTTCTCGTCCATCTGACATTAATTGTTTCTGATTTTTTCTGATTTTGATTTGGTCTTGTTGTGTTCCTGCTATCCTTTCTGTTTTGCTTCAATTATGCCCGTATGCGGTATCTGCTCGGGTGAAATTGGCTGTAATGGCGTCTGTGGACTGCGCTTCCATCTGAGGTGCTTAAGGCACTGGACCCGATCTACGAGCCCCTCGACGTGTGGTGAGGAGCATGGTGGGAGCACTCTCTGGCGACATGTCGCGGACGGGGTTATCTCTTCCTCGAGTCGTTGGGGGAGCTTCAGCTTCTGTCAGACGACACTGGTACTTTTACCACTTTTACTGTTGGGCATCGTTGATACTACTGCGTGTAACTCTGATGTCCTCGTTCGCCTGATGACGTCGCCACTGCGATCGCGAGCCTTGAGTCCAGTCTGGTTCCACTCTCCTGTTATCATCCACATTGTTGACGATAACAGCTGTGGCGTTAAACGGGTGAAGTGCGACCTTAGTGCTTAGTCTTCAGTTGTATCTGCCATTGTTCTCTGGGTAATGCCGTCGGTGTCCACGATGCCTTCTAACTACCCTGCGGGATCGGAAGATAATGTCCCCTCTGTATCGCACCGTCGCTCTAAACACAAAACAAAACGGTGAAAGAGTGCTTCTACGTCTAACTCCCGGTATACAAATGAAGTTGATTTAATGTACCTAATCTTATTAATTCATCTAGAGCTTCTTAGTATGCTGCCTGACTGTCGCAAATGAAAGGACTCACCAAATAATTTTACGCACCTTCCAGAAGGACTCGTGTTAGAAAATGGCTACAGTGTTGTGTACGTTGAAATCCCCAATAAAACGATTTCCGCAGATAGAGATTCACCCAAAAACTTATCGATTTCTTAAGGCAGTTTTTTTTAGGAACTGTAACCTAAAGAAGCTCACCAAAGTTTAAAGGGCGGCCTGCTTAGGCAACACAACGCCCACTGCCACGATGGAGACATTGCTCCATCTTCCCCCCACTGGACATCCAACGACTAAAGGAATACAACAATAGAAAAACTTCGGACTACGGACACAGCAGAATACGAATAGCTTGCACGCCCCCAAAGTTGTCAGTGGCTGAAAATGCCGAGTTTACCGATCTTCACGGATGGTTCAAAAGTGGGGAACACGGTGGGAGCTAAAGTTTTCTCCATCCGCCTCAACAAAGGTAACTCGGATCGACTGCCGGACCACTGCAGCGTGTTTCAGGCAAAGGTGTTGGCCAATGAAAGGGCGACAAGAGTACTCTTGACTTAATCACGATCAAATCACTGCTGCTGCGCAGATGACGGACCATGATTTTTTCCTCACCTCCAAAGCTTGGGGGCACTACACAGGGTGATTCTATGATGGGTACCCAGTCATAGCGATGTGACGGAAAACGGGACAGCTGATGGTATGGCGAGAGAAGGGTCGCAGTTGGATGCTTACAAATAGGCAGGTCAATCGGGCGCACTTTAATTTCAGTAAAATGAGAGATCGATCTAAAATCTGTTCAGCTTACCAAGCGCACCTGGATCGCTCTAACAACCTGCGATATATCAAAGAGGATGTAGCCAGAGTATAGTAAAAAGTGAGTAGCGTTCTTTCTGAAGGGGAGCTCCCGGAATCTCCGTAATCTCATTACGGTTATAATGGGTCACTGCCCTTTAGGCAGTCATGCCGTCCGCATGCGTATTCTTGCCAATAATTTTTGCCGGAGTTGCCTGGACGAGGAAGAACTTGAAAGCTTTTAGGGAAGTACCTTCTTAACGGACTAGAACAGTATGCCAACGTGAAGCTGCAGGACGTAACCTGTTTCCTAAATAGCTGCGGCTGGTTCAGCTTATCACTCGCATTATGAATGGGAGGTTTCATACTTATTAAGGTGAACGTACTGATAATGGAGAACAGAACTAAAGAGTAATTTGAAACGAAAGGTTGTACCCTCCTCCCATACAGTGAACAATAAAACCAAAAATTAATATACGCCTATACCATTGAGGAGGATGATCCTAGTGTGCAAAAATGTTTTAGGAGGTTATAATTTCAAGTTGTTAATGCATTCCCTCCTCTTTCTAAATGAGAAATGCATAAAATATGAAAAATAAATCACAAAAATAAAAATTTACTAGGAACCCTATTATGTACGTGGTTTGGCCGGGGGTTTTCAATGGGGATCCTTGTCTTACATCGTTTTGTATATCGAAAAAGAAGTGTCATCACATCGCTTGATGTCATGCGTTTCGATACCGCCGACGAATCTCTTTCTTTACTTGGTGATTTCCTCTTCAAATTTAGAGGACCTGACTTTTCTACGACGTTCTTTATGCTTGATTCACCTGTTATGTTCTTATTAGTACTTCTTGATCGGGATCCCCTCATTTGTTTTGTCCTCGACCAAGGGTAAGCTTGAAAGACATTCTGTGCTTCAGGGAGTCGCGGGGACTTTTTCGGAATTCCTATACCGATTTCTTGCCTAACATGAGAGCCACGCTCCTTAGCGATTCCAAACGGTTCTGGCGGTATATTAACTCGAAGGGCAATTGTGACGCTTATCCTTCCTCTTTGAGGTATCTTGAGTGTGAGAGCGACGATTCTCTTACAATTGTAAATTTCTTCGAATTCTTCCCAACTGCTTACTGGGATTCCTATATATATCCACTTATGATTTACCCACTTAACATAACTCTCGCCTACTTCCCTTAGTCCAACGACTTAGTAATTGACGATGCACTTGTTGTTGAACACTTAGCTAATCTGTCAGATATCTTCTTGGGCGGTCCACATGATATTATTTCTTCTTTCTTAAAGAAATTCCAATCGTATCTTGGTTGTCTTATTTGTTATTTATTCAATCTGTCCTCGCGTTCCGGCCGACTTCCGTGTTGATACCTCTCCATAAGAAAGGAAATGTGTCTGATGCTTCTAACTGCCGACCTAATGCCAACCTGTACCCTGCTGTGAAGGTTTTCGGATCGCTCGTCAGCAACGTACTTCGGTTTCACTACAGGCTTTTTATGGGCTCTTTTCAGCATGGCATCGTCAAGGGAAAATCAACGGCCACCAACCTTCTTGAATTCCTTAATGATTCTTTGCCGCCCTATGATTCAATAATCGGACATAGGGGTAGACTGTGTATTTACAGATTTCGACAGGATCGACCATGGAATTGAGGTTTTCTTCTGGCTTGGTTGATTTGTTATCCTTTTACGTGTCGGTCGTACAAAGTGTGTTCTATTCCTGGCACTTTTTCCGACCAAATCCTAATCACCTCGGGTGTGCCTCAGGGTAGTATTTTTGGTCCGCTCCTTTTTATCTTGTGTATCAGCGATGTTTCGTTTCTCCTATCCAGTAATAAAATATTGTGTTTTGCAGACGCACTGTCACCCACGAATTTGACTGTGGTCTCTTGAACAATGATTGGGCTACGTTTTGCGATTAGTGCTTGCGCAATCGTCTTCCGTTAAATGCCGACAAGTGACTTTTTCCCGTAGAAGATGTCTTTTCTTCTTCAACTACAGCGTCGATGGTGTTGTCTTCAGCAGGGTTGACCGGCTAAGAGATTGTGGTTTTCAACTTTCTTCTTTTTTTCGAGAATCATGTGGACTCAATCGTTGGTAGCGCTAACACGATGCTGGTCGTCGTTAGAAGCTGGTCCGAGGAACTTGATGATTCCGACCTAACCAAGCATCTTTACTACATCTTCGTTATGCCAATTTGGGAATACTCAAGCCCCATATGGATTCCCTCCTTCGCTCTTCACATCAACTGCCATCGAAACAGTATAGCGCAGACTTCCTTAGAATGATCCTTAGGTGCTCCACTCTGATGCTGACCAACCGGAACTCGTTTCCCTTCACTCTCTTGAAAAAGTGCAATATTTCCAAAATAATTTTTCTTTTGGATTTATTGCAGGAAACGATAAATTCGGCCGAATTACTGGGGGCAGTTAACATCTTCATCCCCACTCGATCTTTGAAGAGTCATGCATTCCTGTACATATATGGCCATCAAACTCTGTGTGGAATGCACGAATCCATCACGTAGTTGTCTCACCTCTTCAACACACTCTCTAGGCTGCGTCTGAAGAGCTTAATCAAGTCGTGCCTTCGCTGATGCAGTGATTCTGTGACGGAATTGGGCAGCTAAAGATTATTTAAGGCAATTAATTTTTAATTCAGTTTTATAATTTAACTTTATAGTAGGCTTTACAGATGAATCCGAAACAAATAAGTATTGTTCCGGCGCCGCTTTCAACCTTAAATAAGTTAAGAAAACAAAATCAGCCTTATTTTGCACTTCTCCCTAAAATGGGAAATAGGATTTCAATTAAGGGCAATAAAAGACTAGCTTAAAACAAATTATTAATAATTTATTAATAACGCGTAACATTTATTTATATATCATACTTTTCATCATTTTCTTATTTTTTAATATTTTATCCTTCTTGAAATAAATATACAGTACAACTATTATTTTGTAATTTTTGTATTTTGCATTATTTATTATATACTTAATAATCATTTTCACTCCATGTTTATATAAGTTCTTTTATTACGTTAATTATAAATTTAAACTATGGATGACAATATATTTTTATTAGTATATTTTATATATTAGTAGATCCATTATGTAAATGTTAAATGATCATATTACTTTTATGGTGTTCTCCAGTGAATTTTTTCATTTTTTTGTTTTTACAGTGCCAATAACTTAAAAAAATACATTATTGACACAAATAAATAAAATTAAAATCGAATCATTACCTATAGAAGTTTAAATATTGGTTTTTTTCTTCATTTCTCTATATATAGTGAAATATTATAGTGTTGCTTATTTGCATCGCTTCTGGCTTTTTTTTGTTTTGTGTTCGTTTGGCATAGTGTGAAATTTTTCTTTATGGTTTCTAGCCATAATTTGCTTATATTGCAGTAATATTCTTACATTACGCTTATTAGATAAGTAATAAAATGTAGGAAGTCAAATTATTATTTTTTTCTTGAATTTTAATTCCTATTTCTTAAAATATTCCATACGATTCATTCTTACATACACTTTCTATATGAAATTTACAAAACTTACGAATGAAAGTGACTTAACTATAAGTAATAAATTGTCATTTTTGGTTTATGTACAATGTTATATATAAAATTGTTTTTCTTTTAAATTCTTAGTGATTGAATACATTGCAATACATTTTTTATTTTAAACTTTTACGTTTTGTTTTTGTTTATAAAAAAATTGACTAAAAATAATTACAAACACGATATTTTCAAAATATTTTTTTTTACACAAATAATACTGACGCGGTTGTCTTTCAATAATTTATTACTTAATGGAATTATACAGGTTCGCATTTTTAAAATTTCCGAAAATATACAATAAGTTGATTTTTGGTGAATTTGTTTTTGAAATTATTAGGCCGAATTTTTTTTATTGAAGATAAGACTTGTCTACTATATAATTGAATTTTACACGAAAAGTTTGCCTTATTTTAATGAAATTAAAAATTTTTTTTGATGCAATTGATTTGACAAAAGTGGCGTTGATCTGCTAAACATGTCCAATTATTACTGTACTGATTATAATGAATTTTCACAAAATAAAATACAGGTGTGATACTCAATCAAACTTTATAAGCGATTACTTTCATAAATTAACTTATATCAAAAAATGCAAACTATCTTTGCTCAGTCACAACCCTCTTAAATGTATTTAAATTATTATGCGCTACTGTGTATTACGCTTTATACTCGGATGTCATATATGTTGTTTTTTTTAAATATCGCCTAAATTTCTTATCTTTATTTCACCATTCGTAAACGAGTTTCTTACATTTTAATTTTATGTATATATTCGGAATCTCGCATTATTTATGTAATTTTATATTTTGCGATCTATGTATATTAGTATTTATTTATAAGAAATTGATTTCTTTAAATTGATAAAATTCATTCATGAAACCGTAGTAATACCTAAATAAATATTTAATCAATTGAGTGTGAAATTAATTTAAGGCTTGGTGATGCTAACCTTTCTTCACAAATTAAGACAATACTGCAATTGAAGTGTATTGGAGTAAACTGTTTGGTTTTTGAAAGTATGGTAACTCAAACTTATACCGAGATATTAAAAGTTGAAACAATTAGTAAGAAAGTGTAAATTTGCTGGAGATAAAGATTTTTTGTAAATAGATGAAGGTATATCTACCTATATATATATATATATATATATAATTATCAAAAATCGATATACTATATTAGCCAAAATCAAAACAAAAGGTTGTGTTTACTTAGTCACTTATTTCCACAACCTCTGAGACTTTTTGCTAAACAATGCCAGTACAGCAAAAGTAATGTAAAGCAGTTTTCGCAAATTTTGCACGCAATAATTTATATTAAGAATAATTAAAAATAACAATGTTCTACTATACATTGAACAGGTATTTGTGATTCTTCCAGCTTTGCTTCTTTCTGCTATTTCGCAACCGCTGATGCAGTTATACACAATTTGGAAGAAATCTCAGCAACTTTCCCATTGCAATTAATGATTTATTGTATAAAATCTTCATCGACGTCAATCTTATATTACTCTGTAATACAAGTGGTAATGTCAGACATTATTACTTTCTTCAAGGCTTCGAAATTCGATTCATAAATTGATGCCAGAAAATGGATAAAATATTTTCTTCTCTATAAATAAAAGTATATAAGAATATCGTTTAAAACCCAATGGTAATAGACATACATTATTTTCTCATAACATCGCGTTATTAAATGTAATTTCTGGTGTAATTCAAGGTATTGATGCTGTAATTTTTCAGAACGGAACAAACAAATATTTACGAGCAAGGTGACGATCTACCTAACTTTGACCAACAATATATTTAAACAACCTAATCTCAGCCACACTTTATTTCAAAAACTTAATTTTGACGAATTTTTCTTTGCTACTTATATGATTGCAAAACATTATGTTGAGATTTTTCAATAGGCAAATTAGTAAATTTTCAATTAAATGTTTGTTGCATAAGATCGTTATCGTCATTTCTAGTACATTACTAAGTAATACACCTAGTAATATCAGACTTCTTTGAATTTTCTAAATAATTATTATTAATTATTTAATTCGTATTACACCTTAAACTGACAGGCTGAGAGTAAAAACGACCTATCTACAAGGTCCGGGCAAAAGTGGTTTAGAAAATGTTCCTCGCCAAAACGAACCAATCAGAGAAAAACTCCCAACGAAAATGAATTACTATTAAAAGTTGATTTGTTTTCCCGCAGAAGACTCGATAAAGCCAATAAAAGGTGAATAAAAGTGTGTCTGTAATCAAATTATATGTGTTAACGGATGTACAGAGATTATAAAAATATACAGAAAATACGTATATTAAAAATGTTTCAAACACATATTGATTTTTGAAGTTTACTAAAAATATAATAAGTGAAAGTACGTGACAAAGCCGTGTCTTCTGCGTGGATGAAATTGACAAAAACTCCCTGCGCAAGCGAGTTGAGTTTTTTGCTCGTGTGAAAACGAATCGACTTTTCGGTGCGGCCAAAAACGACTTAAGAAGTTAAGTCGTTTCTAGCCGAAGTTTTTAACTGGTTCGTTTTTGCCCCTAATCTCACTCGAATCGTCATTTTCAAAGCCGCTTTTGCTCGGGCCTTGTAGATAGGTAATTTTTACTATGAGCCTGTCAACTGTAGATTCTATTACAGTCTTTGTCAAGAAATCGAGTGAAGTTTTTCTCACACCCAAGTGTTACGAGAAATAGAAAAAAACGTCAAACATTTCAGTGTTTCTAAGCCTGATTGCGAAATTAAGGCATGTTCAGCGGTTAACACTCACTTTATTGTGAACATAAATGTACGACCTTTTCAAGTCTTATTGTTTGAAAAACTGAGGTTCACCTTTCGGCTAAAACCTGCATTAATGCTCGTTTACTGGCTTAGAATCTGTCCGGTTTTGAAATGTATGTTTTTTTTATTAAAAATATTTCTGTTTTTTTACGGTCGTATTTGTAAGTAATTTTAATACACATGTGAAGCAGCATTTATTTGTGTGTCTATCCTTGTTCAGATTCACCACAAATTCTGGTAAGTTCTACTATGCTTTTTACTTATTCCTTTTGACATTTGAAATTTATTTCCCTCTCATTTCAGACTTCTTTGAAATATTACGAGCGCTAGATATGATATCACCTTAATAGATTAGATGGACGAATACCATAAATCGGGCAAAAACGGTTCTAGTTTTTTAAATTTGCAAATTTCATGCAAAAATACACAAAACTTCGGATAGATCTAGTTACAGATTTAAGAGTGAAAATTTGGGAATATCTTGTTTTAGTTAACGAGTCGGACTGTTTCGTATTTAAAAAATCTTTGTTTTTTTCAAATTATGACAAATCTTTCAGCCTAGCCTGGTTTACTATTAACATAGGCAATCACCCTTGTTGTGTCTGCCTCTTCTTGAAATTGAGGTTATGAGTCTATTTAAATACGAACATTAATGGGTTATCTGTTTAGGTCTGACTGTGGAATTTCTTGTTTATGCTATAAACCGGTTCGGTTTAAAAATGGGTGCCAAGCTTGGCGTTTTCGAAAGATCTTCTTGCTTGTTTAAAAGTAGGTATATACTCGTATCATCGTCAATTATATGGCTACCAAAGTGTAGATTAGCAACGGTAT
Organism: Leptarthrus brevirostris; assembly: GCA_964036015.1. Lineage (NCBI taxonomy): Eukaryota > Metazoa > Arthropoda > Insecta > Diptera > Asilidae > Leptarthrus > Leptarthrus brevirostris. The sequence continues at coordinate 21,535,228 of OZ038371.1, forward strand.
CCGGTAAGCCCTATCATAATTTGTACTAAGCTTTTACAGCTACACCGATTTAGTTAAACTATACTTTTTTAAGCCATCTTGTGTTTCACTTACTGTTTTACTACATCCTTTGAAAATCGGTCAAAAAACAAAATAAATTATTTTCTTGTAGCTGTCTGTTATTAAAAAAGAAATACCTATTGCTGAAAACAAACGGTTCAATTTTTTAAATCTTACTTTAAATTCTTTGCGAAATAAAGGTACGTTTATCGATAAATTGCCACCCGTCTCTTGACCTGAGGCTCGTTTATCAGTTTAGGTCTGAATATTTGTTAAATTTAGGCTCATAGTCGGTTTATTCCTAGCAAAGGAAGTGCACGGCCTAAGACAGTAACAACTTTAATGTTTAGATGGATTGATCGAGAATTTTCTGGTCTCCATTTGGTAACCTCACCAAAGCATGCTCCTCACATGATTTCGCGATAGATGAAAATCAATGCAATTTTAAAAAATCGAGACATCGATGTGATAGGCTCATTTAATCCAGAATCAGTGCGATGAAAAGGTAACTGATTCCTTAGGGTGCGAGCCAGAACCGATATGCCAAAACAAGCCAAGAGAACAGAAGAGTCTACGTACACTCGAATGCAGTCGAAAGCAAAAAGGATCCTAGCATTACGGCGTCTATTTTCAAGTGTATCCAAGTGCAAGAATTCAAGTCTATCAACATAAGGAGGTAATATACGGGAGTTATTCCAAGGAAGGCCTCGAAGAGCGAATCTAACGAGCTTCCGTTGAACAGCTTCAATGCGATTGATATGTGTGACATAGAGCGGTGACCAGACTGGATAGGAATATTCAAGAATAGGCCTGACAAAAGTGCAATATAAAAGCTTTGTAATGTAAGGGTCATCAAATTCCTTTGACCACCTCTTCAAGAAATCAAGGGTCATATTAGCCTTGTTGACTATGGCATCAAAATGATCCTCGAAAGAAAATTGGGAATTGAGCCAGACACCTAAGTCCTTAGTCTTAGTAACCCTTGTTAAAGGACAACCCTTTATGGTAAAGTTAAATTGAAAGGAAGACCTTTTTCGTGAGAAAAACATAGATGTACACTTGCCGATATTTAGTGGAAGATCGTTAATGGAACACCAATTCTAAAAGGCGTCCAAGTCAGAATTTAAAAGTAAGCAATCGGCATTGTCAGACAGTGCGAAATATCTTAGCGTCGTCGGCATAACAAAGAATATTTGAGTGAGACAGAATCGTAGATACATCATTGATAAAAATTATAAATAACAATAGCCCGAGGTGGGAGCCCTGCGGTACACCGGAAGTGTTGAAAATAACATCAGACAGAGCTCCACGAAAAGAAACCCGCTGAGTTTGGAACCATACCATACCTTTGACAAGAATTTAATAAAAAATAACCGAAAATCTTGCTCAACTGCAAGATACTTTTCGGAGTTACTAAAATTTGTTTAAAATTGTTTGATATGGAAAATATTATTAAACTCATTGAACATTTACCAAAGAGGGTTGAAAAATCTGTTGGGTGAAAATTTACATCGGATCAAAAGGGGACAACAAGGGCATACCAAAAGTGATCGGTTTAAGAACCATTAGGTTTGATGAAGAGAGAATTGATTTAATAATGTTAATATTGTCACCCTGTGACACAAATTATGATCGAAAACGATTTTACTAAGTTTGGTATGAAAAAATTATTAATTATTTATTAAGGTTAATATTGGAAATAATAACTAAATTGAAATTCCCAAACAAATTGGAAACTTTTCTTCATGGGTTAAATAAACAGTGGCGTGCAAAACCTTCTAATATATTTTCTTAATTATAATTAAAGCAAATTACCTTCAATTGCAGTTATTTTATCTGTGAAGGACAAAATTCGTTAAAAAGTAAATTTTCTAATTAATTTTAATATTGTTCTTATTTTGTTGTTCAGTGTGGGCATAGACTTTTATGCAGAGATAAAACACGACCTGTGATTGGAAGACTCTCGATTTTAAATCAGGGTCATGCCGTAATGTTCAAGAATTTTACAAATATTCAAAAAGAAAATTATAATAAAATTTAAATTTCGTTTCGTCTAATACTAAGATTTAGCTTTTTTTCTATTATTTATTATTAAATTCTTATTATACTACTCGTTTTAGACGCATGAAACTCAGAAGTTCTTAGAATGTTAGAAACAGATTTTACATATTGACCTATTGCGTTTTTGCTACAGTTCACCAATTTAAGCAGGAGAAACTGAAATTATTGAAGAATGATAAACAAGGAGTAGAGAAAAGAAGTTGTTGTACCTATGCATATTATGTACTTACAAAAACTGTTTTCATGTCTATTAAATACTTCGCTCATTTATTCGTTGTGATCGTTTTAATTATTTGCAGTTTTATTAAATTTACTTAGATATTTGTTATTAGCGATGAATACAATCTTTCATAAAAATATTAAGACATTTTTTTATCTAACAGTGTTTCCTTACTGCTTAGCGATAGTATAAGTATGTTTTTTATTGGTATTGTACAAAGCTAATGGCTAGAATTTTCATCTTATCTCACTATATTTAGTTTAGATTAGATTTGATTTGATCTGGTGAAAACTTTTCACAAGAAAAAAAACTAAAGAGCTTATCCACGATGTTAACTTCGAGCAGTTTTTTTTTAAATATTTACTTTAAATATAAAATGTACGTTAAGATAATGGAATTTTCTTTTACATATTTTACATAATGCTTTTAATTACAAAATATTTACGTGATAAATTTTCTAAATATTTTTTTATATACTTTATATAATAAAATATTAAAAAATATGTACAAATTCTTATATTATCGAATTTATATATAATTTACATCTGTTTTAATAGAAAAATCTACACAGTACTTCGTGAAAAATTACATAGTTATATCGCAAATCGTTCTTCATTTCTTTATTTGCTAAATATAACATAAAATTATCTATTTTGTTAATTACTGTATAACATGACTTTATTACAGGTTTTTTCTTTATTTTACATTTGTTCTCAACTACTTCTAATTTTGTTCGGGCAGTATCCATTTCTTTTTGTTTACATCATTTACGTTATTCTATTATGAATTATTTCGTATATTCTCAACCTACTTAAATTCTAATACGGAATATATTTGTTGTGTGGGTTTCTTTTTATAATGAGTAGTCGCTTTTTGAAAAAATATAGTCTAATCAGAGAGCCAATTTTCTGATAATACTATATTTTTTCCAGAGTGTTTCTTTCATATTTTATAATTCTAATAAAATTGTTGTCTTATTTTGAATTAAACATAAGAAGGCGTATCTGTAGGTTTACCAATTAAATACATTATATATTAATCTAAAACACAACCAATGAGAGCTTATTGTGGAATTTCTTTATTCATCGCCTTTAATTTTTCAAGTGATTGTCTAAATAAGCAAAAACATAAGTGTCATGGTGAAAAATACAAAATTAAGAAAAAAGCAAGGGTAAAAGCCTTTTGTAATTAATAATATAATTTACTATGTATTAAAAGTGTGAAATGGATTGCAATTTTTGTACTATATGCCGTTCTAAGTAGCGCAAGATTTATAATCATGTAAAATTGCTAGAGACTTTAATTTTATAAGCATGGCAATCCTAAATTTCTTGCCTGTACACAAGCGCATCTAACTTCAACTTCGTTGAGTTCCACAGATGTCAGAAGACAAGATGTCAAGCAAAGAATTTAGCCGGCAGATATTCACTGTTGAGTTGTGCTTGTGATTAAATTGAAATTTTTTAGTGAAAAATGTTAAAATATAAAGATTTTGGGTAAGTAAGATCATAATTACTTAAAAAACGATAAAACTCATTTGTAATCGCTCACCTGCTCAGGTATAAACCGAATCAAACTTTCTCAGTTTTGAAAAATTTTTGGTAATGCAGTGCTTTGTGCTAGATTTTGTGTTCGTCTTTGCTTCGAATTTGGCGGCTAATAAGCGTTTGTGTGGAATTATTCCATTTATTGACATGGAAGTAATTGCAATTATTGCATATAATGCATTTCAAAATTCAATAATTTATTTAACCTATAAGCATAAAATTAAGAATAATTTCTGAAACGGAAATTACAAAAATGTAAGGTTTTAGGGCTATAGGGAGTGATTTACCACGTTCCCACGAGAATTAGTCACAGAATCAAAAGAGTACGCGAAATCAAGGGAGCTGTCTTCGACGAAACTATGAATAGGATTGTGAGTACGAGATGAAAGGTCATTAATAAATAGAAGAAATAAAGTTGGTGCGAGAACTGAACCCTTGGGAACACCGGCATTTAGTTCGTAGGGATCGAACGAATTTCTAGTGGAGACAAATTTTTACATGCACTTTCTCATTAAAAACGTGTCTAGACTAGAAATTCGTGTCGTTTTCGTGTTCCGTAATAAGGCCGCAGGTTTAACTCCATCAATTACTACACGGATTAAACGGCCTGACAAAAACTCTATTCATTTAACGAGGTGAGGGTGGAGAGCAAATTTTTGAAGTTTGGTTAGAAGGCAGCTTGCCAGACTCTATTAGGAGCTCTTGAAATATCAAGAGTGATGATTTAGGACTTACTAAAATTATGGAGACAATGATTCCAACGCTCCGTTATTAAGTCTCCAGTTGAGCGGCTATCGGAATAACCGCACTGAAAATCGTTGATATAATGGTTAGTTTCTAGATACTTCATCAACTGAGAGTTTATTGGTAATTCAAAAACTTTAGCTTAGACCAAAGTTAGTGCAATTGGTCTGTAGTTAGAGGGGCTGATGACTCTACGTTTTTCTTGGTATCAGCTGAACATGAGCAAGATTGCATTATAAATGAGTGGTGGTGTTGACGAACAGGTAAAATTGTTCTTTATGGTTTTTATTAGAGACCAGAAGTCCTTACTATCCTTTTTAGTAGAAAATACCTTCCGTCTAATATTCTGGTACAAGCTGAACTTTGTCCACTAATCCTTTACTTGCAAATATTCCGCAGATCTTTATAGATAGGTCCCAATTCCTCTCAAGGGCATAATTTATGTATCTGGAAGGCTGCTTTTTGGTTTTTAATGGCTATGGAACAGTCACTATTGAACCAATTGGTGTTAGTTAGCTTGACTAGGAGGAATAAAGTGATACATCGTAAACCATAGAATATTCAAAATATATTCGGTGCTATGGTTAACTTCTTATGGAAGAGCTATCAGATCAATCCAGCTCTTTGAGATATTTATTAAGGACAGCCCAATTAGCATTTTTATAATCTTTTGGTGGAATTTAGATTATTGTTTGTCAGAGAGGAGGTGTAGAATTGGGCGGAGATAAGACAATAGTCGGAATTGCTAAAGGTATGGTTCCCGAAACCAAATACTTCTCTGGATACGATGGTAGATAAATATCCAAAAGATGTGCATTGTGCCCCCCTATAGTATCAGAAACATGATTCGGACTCTCAGACAGGTGTAATAAATTAAAAGACTACTAAACAACTGTATATTATGGACGTTATAATCGCCAGCAAGAACGATTTCAGAAGAGAGAGATTTTTTTTTTAAATCTTTGCAATATCAGAAGACAGCTTAACACAGGAACACACAGAGTTAGTGCCAAACATATTCGTGCTGCGGTATAAAAACCAAAGATTTATGATATGTCGATGGAATTTTAATCTAAACCAGACAGTTAAATTCCGGATTACTAGAAGAGAAATGAGGAAGATGGGAGAAGGGCACGTCATAGCTACTATAAACCGCGACAGAAGAGCGGCACTAAGTGATAACCAAGAATGTGACAGTGATTAATATACGAATCGTAAACAACCTTGGTTTCACTTATTGCAACAACAGCGGTCAAGTAAACTGAATAATGATTACTCTTCAAGTCACGAATGTTGCAAAAATTAAATAAAAACTTTTACATAGTCCTAGTCTTAGTTTGCCCAAAACAAAACAAAAATGTACACCGACATAAGAACTGACGAACGAGATCCACAAATGCGAATCGAAGCCTCCTCTGTGAGACAAAAGGCAGCAGCAGTGTTGTGCATGTTGTGCTGAACTGTGATCTCAACGAAGGTAACCAAATGTTCAATGAAGCCCGAGTATACTATCTTGAATGTTGGATGGGGAAATGAAAATTTAAAGGGAACGGACTGTGCGTTTTAAAAGAGCATAAAAGCTCTTCCCTTTGTCGAAGATGGCACTAGCACTTTTAACAATTATTTCAATTATTAGTTTCCTCTCACAACCGAATTAAAGTTTATTTGGGGAGCAAGACCGGTGGCACGTTTGTTATTGATTGATTGGCAAATATGGGCTTGTAAAAGTGCATAACATTTGCTTGTTACGTCGGCCACCTGCGTTTATGAACAGGCTCCTTCTTGAACATATTTTGCATACTAGTCAGGAAGAGGTAGGCTTAAAACATCCATATTCGGCGAGGGCTAATACATATAATGAGCAAAGCCACCGAAGTTATCAATTACAAGTTTGATTGCCAGCAAACTCGACATTTTTCATTTCGACGTTATGGTCCTGTTGCGGTTTAGATGCTTTTTAAAGTTGTAATGTGGAATAACAGCCGGATTGTATCCGGCTAAGTGGTGCCATATGCCGCTCCACTCTATTGAAGGCGTTACGTTCAGGCGCATTGACAAAAAATATACAACGCGTCAAAATTGAAGTCTTTAAAATTTTGTATGGCATGTGTAATGACTTTCCTATGTAGTGAATTTTCATCTCAAAAACAAAAGTTTCGTTTTTATTTCATTTAGGTGAATCAATTTTTTTATGTCCACTGCCGTTCACCTCTTGAGAAATCGGACTGACGTTCATCTCTTGAGAAATCGGATAAAGGATCAGCTTACTTAAAGTTATTTTATCTCTTTGTTTATCGACTGTTTCTGATATTGTTTGATAATTGTAGTAATCAAGCATTTGGTAAATACTTGAATAAATAAATAAATAATAGTTGCCACTTCTGATCGCGATATATGATCAGCTTCGGGCTCGTTCATGCAATTACTTCTGCTGTGGTTGAGTAGAGCCGGGAACTGAAGTATAGTTTCTTCTTATTCCTCATCTTGTCAACTATTCTTTCCAGTTCTCGTAACACCTTGTAATAGAGCTGGGGAAGAACTTCACCTGACAGAAAATCTGACCATTTTAAGAAGTGAGGGTAGACTAGGAGAACAGCGTGCCAAACTCTACCACAAGTATTTAAAATGTCTTTAAAATAATAAGAGTGTCGATTTTATTTTAGATACTCATAAGAGTTAAGGAGATATTTACTTCACCCCCCCTCCCCCCCCCCTGTCAGTCAGAACAACTAGTAACTCTCTGATTGAGCGGCTAGTGCGATAACCCTCCCAGCGATCGTTGGTAAAATAGTTGCTTTTAGACTGAAAGTCTATGAGTCATTAAAAAACTTTAGATGGAACCGAAGAAGTTTCGGTTATAGTGGTACCCTACCAAAGGGAAGGCACACGGAATACTTAGACTATAATGGGCTATTGTGTTACCACGTTGGTTCCAGATTCCCATCTCTGTTAATAAAGCCTAAATCATTTGGAGCTCCTAATGAACCGAACTAGATTCCTGATATCAGCAGATGCTAGTTCGGTTAACGCTTTCAAAAAGGGGCAGCCGAATGCCAGCTCTTGCGATTCGCTAAAACCTGGCAGTTGTAGAGGAAATGATGAATTCTTCTTCTTACTTATCTTCACAATTTCTACAAAAGTCATTTGATGGCGAGCCGAGTTGTTAGAGTGTCTGTTTATAAGGCAATGTCGCAAGACAGTCACGATACCGCTTATGAAATTCCGCTTATCTCGCTCTTTTGACCGCTTGAAGTCGAAGGTCGGTAAGATCTGCCGGAATATTAGACAGGTATACTTCCGCTGTCATTTATTATTAACAATCTTGATAAATGATTTATCGATTATACCGCTCCATCCACCCAATTTAAGCACGCGTTCTGTAAAATTTACGACTCTTGAAGGTAATTTTTACGAAATAGCACCGTAAAATTATGAATCAGAAATTGAGCTCCTTATAAACAGTTATTTCCGGAATAACACATTTTATGGTTTTCCATCGTAATTTTCTTGGGATACCTCGGCTCATAGTTCAGACAATTTTGCGGTGCACTTTCGTAAAAATTGGGGCAGTTGTTAGTTGCAAGTCGATTACAGTTGAGAACCGTAATTTTTGCCGGAACTTTCGTACAACAATTTCAGAACTTTTATCTCCGCGTAGAAGGCCCAATACTTAGCGATATCGAAATATGTGGAAAGTACAAGGAAAACGGAAACAGAACTACAGAATAAAGGAAAGGGACTACAGAATAGTTTAATTTATACTAAGCCAAGGAACCAGCACACATTGTTGGAACGAAAACAAATTTATTAAGCCATCACCTATGAGGAGCAGGTTCGACGTCGCGAAATACAATTTAACTCCTAACAATACGTTTAAAGGAAGACGACTTTAATGAAGATTTAAGATTAAAAAGTGAAATTTCAAGAAGATTTAATAAAAAAGTAATAAAATTGAATTCCGGCCAATCTACTAGTGTACAAAGCTAGACCTACAGACCTTAACCAATACGAGAAGTAACTTTTTAAATATTTTTACTGCCAGAACAGAGTGACTTTAACTTTAAAATATTTAATGACACAAATAAATTTAATATATTTTAATTCGTGTATATAGTAGGTACCTACCTATCTTGTTTCACACGTCTGTACGTTTTTCGATGGAATAGTGATGACTTAAGACTGAGGTTTGTCAATGTTGGCATAGGAAATAGAAGTTGCTTAAGCTTCTTCTAATTTAAAAATTTGCTTCCATTTCAACTTTTTATGAAATATTTATATAGTCTACAGGCAATGCTCTTCAACTTCCTGACGACGAGATTTAAAATTTTCTATTTTTTGAAACAAATTTTGGATTACATAACAAAATTCACATACGCTGATAAAAATTTATGTAATCCTTCATGGTTCCTGTAAGCCTTAAATAATATTGAAATACTACGCTTTGACGTATTGCACTGCAGACTGTATACATATTTTTTTACATTTTGTGGGTGGTTAAAGCTGTTATTGTTCGTGTTGTTTTAGATATGAGTACTAAAAAGGCAACAATTTCAAGAAATAATATTTAAAATAAAAACGAAATCAATTTATATAAAATATAAAATCGTTACTATTCTTAATATGTACAGATTTATCACAAGGAATTTACATTAAATTTACACTTAATTTTACATTGACTATTTACAATTTCGCGATTTTATGACTTCAATTTTATCAGTGAAATAGGAAAAATGAAAAGTTTTCCTCCCTGTTAAGCTCAGAATATTTCGTTTACATTCACACACTTGCTTTTTGGGACATATTTATTTACTTACACAAAATGTACATAGTAAAGTATAATGATCATATCGGAATTCTTAAAAAGTTTTGCTTTCGATCTTTATAAAATTATCATATTACTTCCTTCTGGACTGTATATGTTAACTTTTTTTTATTTATGATTTTTTTTTATATATTTTGTTTTTAATATCTTCACTTTTTAATTCATTCATTTAATTAATGCAAATACATTTTTAACTATAGGTTTTAGGTTTTTTGATTAATGTTGTATGTTTATTAATTTTGCTAACGTTAAATAAAAATAGTGTACAATTTTTGGGTAGGAAATTTAGAAAAAGAAAGTCGAATTGGAGTACAAAACATATTTTTGTCTTATAACAACTAATTCGTATATTTTTCGTTGTCTTATTATGCTGTGTCATTGCTTAATATGTTCAAATATAAATGAATTAGAATTTTTTTAAATTTTGTACTGTCTATGAAAGTAAGTCCATTATATTTGGATTTATATGAATTTGTTTTTAAAAACGAATGCTCGTAGCTTACTTAAACTAACCTCACTTTACGAGTTATCAGATTTGTGTTTTACCAATTGGCATTTTCCGAAATGATAGTAATAAATTTGATCGAGAAATTTATTAAAGAAGTGTACGAAAATTTCTTCTTCCAGCTCTAGCACAGGGTTTCATCTAGGACAAGAATTTTCTCTTTTCTTCTGAAAACTTTGGAAAGACGCACTGCTCCTCCTTACAGCGGTGTTAGCCATGTCCAACACGCTTATAGGAAGGGAAAGTCAGTAGAAACCGCGCTGATAGGCACTATTGAAGTCACTCAGATGTAAGAAATCCGCACTGAGAACTTTTCTGTGCATAGCGAAAGGCTATGCTGAACAGCCGACAGATACATGGAAAACCCCTTTGCTCTGGCTGTTAGTAGATGAGAAAGTTCTAAGGTTGCTATAGAGCAAAGGAATACCTGTGGTGGGATACACGGGCGACCTGGTCATATTGAAATCAGGGAAGTTTTTAAACACCATGATCGAACTAACGGACAGAGCTCTGGGCATTATATGTAGTTGGGCAAATGACTGCCGTTTAGTAGTCAATGTCCAGAAAACTGAAGTTGTGCTGTTCACAGGAAGACAAATTGAAGCTTTTAAACCACCCAAAACTTGAGGAAAATGGTAAAGAACCAAGTGATATATCTGGGAATTGTTTTTGATACCAAACTAAACTGGCGCATCAAAAAGGCTTCGATAGCGTTTTAACCGGCACGAAAACCCTAAGAAAGAAATGGGGAATTAGTTCCCGTATAGTTCACTAGATGTATACATCGATGCTGACTTAGTTTGGTGGGGCGCTCTTGGAAGGAACTGTAACCTTAAGAAGCTCACCAAACTTTAAAGTACAGCATGCTTGGTCATCTCAAGAGCGTAGGTATAACGCCAATTGCCGCGTTGGAATACCATTAGACTGAAGGAATCCAATAGTTGGAAAACTTCGGAATACGGAAACAGCAGTATACTAATGGCGTACCCTGGAGATCAGTCGCAGGAAAGCACTGACTATACCGTTCCTACACTAAGTTTTTAGACAGCTTTATGTGCTGGAATACTTTGCAGAGAGGAGTGGGAAGGTTGTCAGTGGCTGCCAATGGCAGGTATACCGATGTTCACGGACAGTTCAAAAGCAAGGTGGAAGCGAGAGTTTTCTCCGACTGCCTCAACATATGGAACTGGTATCGACTGCCAAACCACTGCAGTGTGTTTTAAGCACAGGTCCTGGTCATTGAAAGGGCAAAAAGAGTATTGCTGTCGCACAAGGATCTAACAAGGCGTAGTGAAATTTGCTTTTATAACGATAGTCGAGCGACCATTAAGGCGCTTGACTCAAACACGATCAAATCACTGTTGCGACGCAGACGTCGGACCGGTTTCCAAAAATTGGCGGCTCTACACAGGGTGATTCTCGGCAGAGTACCCCGTCATAGCAATGTGACGGGTAATGAGGCGGCGAATGTTTTGGCAGAAGAAGGTTCCTAAACGAACACTTTATAAATAGACAAATCAATAAATTTCAGTAAAAAGAGAGATCAATCTGAAAGCTGTTCAGCTCGCCGGCCGCAGGTGGAACGGTCTGGCAACCTGCGACATATCGAGGATAATGTGGCCACATTGGAATTAAATGAAAACGGCGAAATCCGTAATATCACTGCGGTTATAACGGGTCACTGGCTTTTTGGTAGTCATGCCGTCCGCATGCGTATTCCTGCCAAAAACTTCTGTAGGAGTTGCCTGGATGAGAAAGAAGTTGAAAGCACTCAGCATTTACTTCGCGAATGCTCTGGACTAGCCAGAAGGTTTCAGGCCCTTGGAAAGCACTTCCTTAATGAACTAGAAGAATTCAATAGCTGCGGCTGGTTCAACTAATATCTGAATGACAGTTCGATGTCATTCCAGGTGAGATTCTATCATAGTGGTATCACAACATCGAATATCAAGGTCACCTTTAGGTCGACTGGTTTTACTACTGATGCCCGTCAACTAACCTAAGCTAACCTACTATGATGAATGGTGACGGCTCATTAAAAATTAAAGAAAATTCCGTTCTCGAGATGTTTTGCAGATTAGATGAACTTTTCGTAGTTATATATTCAAGATATATAGTTGAGGGAGATTCCAAAACCTTCGCCATGCAGCGGCAGCAGTATGGAATAGATTTCACATTGACGAAGAGTGAATGCATTAGGCATGTACAAAAGAGGGTGGGCACTAGACTGGGAAATGTTAAAAAAAATCCGCAAGCTCGGATACAAGGACAAACAGACCGATGCTCTTATAAAAAAACTTTCACTATACTACGCTAGCTAGCTATTAGGAGAAATTTAGACAGAAGACGACCATGTCAACTTATCACACCCTGTGCTCTACCGACGCGGCACCAAGCCTAGACTGCTGCCCGCATTGTATTGTGGAAATGACAAAAAGCCGTTGCGACTGGAAAGGATTTCTGTTATCCTCCACCGTTGCATGAAGATGTCCAAAAGTATATATTACTCATATACAACGGCTTGACACCAGAATGCTCTAGAGATGGCTGGGTAGATTTACCCAAAATGCCAACGAGAGTTTTATCTCCAAAACATTTGAATTCTGCGAAAATAATTGCTGAAATGGCAGTTTTTTTACAACAACAACGTGCAATAAAGCTTCACTGATCCGAGTCACGAACTCTATGTTGGGACCCGAGCGCTAGAATATTGTGCGCTTTTAGACGACAAGCACATAGAACGACAGAAGTGTCGCGCCACTCTCGCGACAAAAGACTTCTGGAGACAGATACCCCGAAAACTAATCAACTGATTCTCTTGAAACTTTACGCATTTGTTCATTATATATTTTCTATGAGTTGGACCTACCTAGTTGTTTATAACAATTGATTTGCTAAAAAAATACGTGTTTTTTTCATTCTGTTGCCAGCCTTAAGATATCGGATAAATCGCACTTTGCCAAGGTTCAACTCATAAAAAATAACTCAGAGGATAAGATAACTTTTTTTAGTTCATACCAACAGCGATGATGCTACCTGTTTTAAAGTCTGATTTTCAAATATTATTCATCATCAAAGATGGTGGCTGTTTTGTTTTATGAAAAAATAAAGTGTTTTAAGCAGTAAGAAGCAGAGATCGAAGCCTTTTTTCTATATCAAAAGACACAAATGAAAACGGTCTATTTTATTTTCTAGTCCCCCGTCCCCCCGTTCCAAAAATCTCAAAAGTCTTACAGGAATGTTATCGAAAATATCAAAGAATCAAGGAATGGTATGTGTGCTTACAACCTTCGCAGAAGAACTCATCATCAAAAATAAATTAGGATATTATTGAACTCCATTACTCCTTCTAGGAATCTATAATTATTTTCATTGGCGGGCATTAGAAGAGTTTATTGTCTGCTCTTTCTTAGAACAGACTTCTTGGTTATCCAGGAATGTTTTTTCTCACTAGGCTGGTTTAAATTTCATTAAGGTAAAACGAGTATGTAGACCAAGGTTATGGTATAGCACTCTCGGGACTTAGCTTCATTCATATCTTTTTAACAGGTACTTATCCGCAGAGAGAAGCGTTCTTAATACCATATTAAAAATGGAATTGCTATAAGAAAAAAATTCAGAAGCTTTTAGTGATTAAACCCTCGTCCAGACAATGTCTTTCTTCGCTTGACGTACTGTTCATTGGTATTTCTCATGTCTTTACGTGTCAGTATAATAAAAAATAACTTGGCTAATATTGTAAAAAAAAGCGTTTTATACAGATTCCTCTTGCTACGATAAAAGAGTGCTTCTAATGCAGTGATGGCCAAACTCACACTACTTAATTTGAGGAATGCTTAAAAGCTTCAGAAGCATTTTGTACTGTTTGTTTAATTTAAAACCTTAAAATGTTTGCAAAAGGTTGTATATCTTAAGATATTGTATAAATGCTTACAAAACTACTCAAATATGAAAATTTCTTTTAACTTTTGCTTGTTTTAACAATTAAAAACGCAAAAACAGAAAACTGAATACATCCAAACAAGTGCATATACGAATTTAAAAGCTCAAAAGCTCACTTGCCCGCGGGCATAGGTTTGGACATCACTGTTCTAATGACCTTCTGTTGGAAAAAGCTTTTTTTTCATTGAAGTATGCATCAGCTACTGTTTGATCCCAATAGGAAAAAGAATCATGTAAATATAAATGAAGAATTATTCCACAGATCCTTAGGCATTACCTTTCGTAATCTATACTTCATATATTTTTGAAATGCTTATGTCATTGAATGGGAACTTAATTTTTTTGTTCTTAACTTCAATGAAGCCTTTTGTTCTCATTCGAAAGATGTAAAAAAGAAAGCTTCTTTAAGTAAGAGCAAATGTCAATCAATTACAAGTTAATATTGTCAATTCGAATAAGTCACATACCATTTGAAATCGAATTTGAATTTCGCAAAACTCCCGAAAGAAGTGTACCGGAAACGATAGTCACAAACCTTCCTTAAATGTTCCTGAAGGAACATGAAAGAAGGTTTTCACATACTTACCATGCCAAGGCATTCTCAGTTTTCCTAATGGGATAGGTGAACATGCAGCTACATTAAGTGCATCATATACCACACATTATCACTGTTGTGATAATCGAAAAAGAAATTATCCTTCCCTTATTTTGCATATGTACAGCACTAGCGAGCTCCAGGAGGAATATTTTGAAAGAATAAATCTACGACAATCTTAATTTAATCTCAAAGTAAAATGTAAGTGAATTCGAGAAATATATTTGTTTTCCTGGCTGGTTCTAACACAATCCGCTTTCTTTGGCTTTAATATTCGTATAAAATTCGTGGGGCGATACCTAATAATCGGGGTTTTATCAGTTTTGTGCTATCGCAACACCGCTAATCAAATATAACCATAAGATGTCGACGCTAATTATTAAAACTTATGAACTTATCTTAAAACAGAAAGCAAACGTTTACAAAATTTTGCAAATAATATGATTTTTATAACATTTAGTTCGCAGTTTAAGTGCATGTTAAACTGTTGAATTCAAATTAAAACGATTTCTTTGACAAAGTCCTTACAAAAAGTACGATTTGCTCTACCACAAGCGAGTTTCTCTGAGGCATCGTAGATTAAATAAATTAAACATCCGTCCTGCGTTTTTTTATTGTGTAAGTCAAAAGAGTACGCAAAATTTAGGAGGGTGCTTTCATCGTCTAAGCAATGATGTGAATTGAAATTTATTATTAACTCTTTACTTAATAAAAAAATAGGAGAAAACGAGTGGGCGAAAGAACAGAATCTTGCGGTACTCCGACTGTTATGCCGAGAAATAAAAAGCTTTTAAACAGCTTCGTTATGAGGTTGACACACTAAACTCTATCAAATTCTTTTAAGGTATCCAAGGCATCGATTTCCAACTCCAAACATAATTTAAACAGTTAGAATATATAAGATTGGAAAAACGTGACGCACTCTGACACAGACAAAGTGATGTCTTGTAGTCTTACAAACGTGCAACGTAGCCAAATGAAATGGTAGTACTCAAGCCAAGTTCCAGTTTTCCACTTATGATTTTCTTGTAATTTAATGTCAGTAATAACTGTTAATTTTAAGAAAGATGTAAACATCTAAGATTAAAGATATAGATCGCTTAGTTCCTCAATCAATTTTTACGGAACGTCTTACTGTAAACAAAAGAAAAGTGTATGAATACAAACTTTTTCTATTTCAGCAAGATTCAGCGGCCGCGCACATCGCAAATAATGTTAAGTAGTAAGTTTTTCAGACAATATCAGTTTTATCCAAATCTATTTATTAAATTCTTCGACCTGTTTGAATGATAACAATGTTTGTGTGTGGTCAACACAACTCGTAGAATGGAAAATATTTATCCTATTGTTTTCTATAGAAGGAAAATCCAATTGACAAGGAAGTTTTTACATATTTTTTAAAAATGTATTTAAATCTTGCTAAAGTTCATTTTTGTTCAATTTATTTTTTAAATGAAATTTTATTATTTCGTACAAATTTTGTTATGAATTTTTTCATTAAATGTTAAATACTTCATTCATATTCACAACATCTAGAATACGTCCGTTCATGGACATTATAAGTCTAAGGAAATCTGTCGGTTATAAAGAACCTTTTAAATCCCATCATTTTTCTCCCCACAGAAAGCTTACATACAGGACTTGATCACTGTTAAGAGAAAACAAATACTATGAAAATGTTGAGATATTTCTTCCGATTAAATGTATCACTTGATAACTTTCTTTTCCCTGCACAAAGGCGAATAATCGTATTTACCATCAAATCGTTGCTGACAGATTCATTCAACCCAACAATTCTGAACGAAGGTCTAGGAGGATATTTCGCATTGCCGTTAGGGCTTATTTCTGTTGCTACCGACAACCCATACATGTACAGTAAATGTGACGAAAAATTCCTCTAGGAAAAAAAACAATCTAAAAGCCCTTTTCATGAAAAATTCCCTCTTTAATTCACCTTAATATTCTCAGAAATGATTTATATACACACCTAGAAAGATGCTAAGTAAAATTCGGGGCCCTTTCCTTTCCCAAAAAAGGTCTGCCAATGTACAGATTTTTTTTACATACAACGCAATGTCCAGTCTGTAAAGGACATACAAGGGCACAAAAAGCCTTTCCATGAAGGTTCTAAGCTGTCTTTTGACCTCTCTTTCAATTTTTTCTGGTGGGCTGAACATGTCAGAAACAGAAATGCTGTAGGATTCCGAACTGACACCTGAGTGTATTAAAACAAAAGGATAGCATCCTTGTACCATATCCTTTTCTCTTCTATATTGGCCTTAAAAACTAAGCTTATTTCAAGTAATTATTGACTGAAGTAAAAAATATTCAAGTTAATCCCTTCGATGTTTAATTAGAAATTCTGAAAACGTTTCAGGACTGCTTTTTGTTCACACTTTTGGATTTGAACAGGTTAAACCAACACCTTTGGGTTTCAGGGTTTAAATTTAAATCTGAATTGGCAGGACGTTATTTTAAAGCTTTTAAAACGTTTGCTAGTTAATTGAATTTCAATAGAAAAGTGCTGCGATTTTTTTTTCAGAAAATGCGATTAAAGTCCAATCAGGATTAAAAGCACTCATAATTGCTTTTGAATAGA
This sequence comes from Leptarthrus brevirostris, assembly GCA_964036015.1. Lineage (NCBI taxonomy): Eukaryota > Metazoa > Arthropoda > Insecta > Diptera > Asilidae > Leptarthrus > Leptarthrus brevirostris. The sequence goes on from OZ038371.1 coordinate 21,552,302, forward strand.
TAAGTCAATGACACAGAGATGTTTTTTTAATTAAATAAAATTAAAGAAAAATATTTGAAAAAATAACTGTGGGTTTGCTTATAAATAAAAAAGAATTTAATAATCATACTAAATATTATCTTGAATAATTTTGACATATTTACCCGTTGATGAAATTGTGATTAATGCGTTTAATCCGGTGCTATCTATCTATTGTAAAATATCTCGTGTAAAAAAGTAAAAAAGTTGTTAGTGCTTACTTCTTAAAAATGTCATTTTTAAAGTTATTTATTTTATTTTATTTGTAATTTAACTTATGTCATTAACAGTTGGATTTATAATTTCATTTTAATATGTTTTACGTAGGTACGCTTACAACAACGTTTTGTTTATTTTACTGTTAGTTTAATTCAGCTATAGGTCTTATTCCTTCAGTTTTTAATTCCACAGATCAGTTCCTGTAATTATCCAGATTTTGAAATAATTTTTTTCGCGTGTTTTTTTTCCATTAGTTAAAAAATCTGTTCACAATTCAGTTTTACTCTTTTTTTTTTGTTCAAAAACGATTTAGTTTTGATTTATTTTCGTTAAGTACTACAAATTATAAATTGTCTTAAGCATTATGTGAGTAATTCATTTTTTACTTTAGTTGTTAATTTTTTGTTTGATTTTTTTTTAATTTTTATAAAAACGAGATATTTTTAACGTTTTAAATCGATTTTGCAAGTGGTTTTTTCTTTTTATTTTGTAATTTTATATAAAAAATGTTCTTATTAAAAACTGATCTTCATTGCAGCTTATTGTTTTTTTTTCATTGGAAATAATCTACATACATACATACACATTTATTGGACCTAACTAAATTGTAAATATACAAAAAGCTACAATTTTGAAACTGCTTTTTTACGTTTAATTTTTTCTTTTAATGTTGTTAATATTTTTTCGCTTTAATTTAGAACGTAGTGTTAAAATTAAATAGATTAATTTAATGACAAAAAATAATCAAAAATTTAAGAAGGACGACTCTTGTTTACTTATTAAGAATAAAATATTGATTGTTTATCGGATTTATGAAAGTTAAATTTTGCTAATTACGAATTTAATTTTTAAATTAATATTTTTTGAGAAGCCAATGTATCAGAATTTTTTGATGGGTTGGTAATTTACTGGAATATATCGATACTATATCCTTCGTTTTATTAGAAGCGATGAAAAAGATTTCAACAGATTGTTTGGTTTTGAAGTAAATACTAAGCAGCTATTAGCGCTCGAGTCTGCAGAATAGTGTACAGGAGCACAAGACATTTAATAGAGGTTGTTACTAAGAATTAAGGAAAATTTCAATATCTTTGAATAAGAATGTCGATTTTTGGGTGACTCGACCAAACAAAACTCATTCTTCCATTTTAAATGTATGAGGTAAATTGACGGTTACAATAGGTATCACTGTAAGCAGTGTTGGCATTCAAAAAAGTAAAAAAAAACAAAAAAACAAAGTAAGACAGGGGCGCAAGTACATTCTGGGCTTAACAGCATTGTTGGTCCTCTGAAGTGTTATTTCTCGAAATAGCTTTTAAAGAAGAAACACCTATTCTAAAGTGCGTCTACTAATGAAAACTGGTCTTTGAACATTATCCTGTTCAACCACTCAACAACACTATTGGGTCAGCATACCAAATTCTGTCAAGCATCCAAACGTACCCATAGCTTACAATTAATATTGATTTACACATTAAGCTTATAGCAGAGGATGTTTTTGCCGAAATCTACCCCCCCCTGCCCCCTCTCCGATTTTAAGCCTGTGTCAGAGTTGCCAAGTCGGGCGATTTCTCGCCGATTGGGCTACTTGAGCCGTCAGTTGGGCGAGAAAATTTTCCTCTCTGCGACTAGGCACTTTTTGGGCAATTTTTTAATTCTTGCTGGGCGCTTTTGGGTTATAGGCTGAATCGGAATACACGACAGCCTACAGCAACATTTCATATTGGCTATTTGAAATCACATAACCTGACGTGACAGTAGAAAAATTTTTGCTGTCGAGTCATCTCAAATTCTAATTTTGCGTGAATAATTTTTTACTGAACTCCGAAAGAGTCCAAGCTTACATTTATCGCAATGGAATTTTTTCGCTCAAACATAAAAGTATGCTCAATGCCGTCGTCACGTCGTGGATATCTGATTCTGATACAGCCGACATCAAAATTATTTTTCTGTCGTCCCTGCGGCTGTTTTTGCTATCCTTTGTATATATATTAATTCCTAAGAGATTGGAATGTGCGTAATAAATAGTTGGAAGCGACTGGGTGGGAGGAAGAGGCTTTAAATTACTTTATTAAATGGGGGAGTTACTGAACCCACCCACCCACCCCACACCCCCCACAGGAAAATTAGCAGTGTAAAAATACAGATATTATCTTTAGTAAAGGAATAAATGCCTATTCAAAGATGGAGCAACGTTCGTTCTGAAGGCATCAAAAAAAGACTATCAATTGTTACATCATTAATATCTGCAGGATGGAGGGAGCAGAACGGTTAGTCTCCTTTCTTTGCTATGAATACATACATGGTTATGCTAAAAATTGTCCAAAATGTAGAAAAAAAAATGTTCCGTCTGCTTATGATAAGTCAACGGTTTGAATTAACTGACCTTACGGTCCATAAATTCCTGGTTTCTAATTACTAGTTTAATTTTCTTTGACACAAAACAAAAGTACTGAACTTTAATTAACAGACAGCAAAATTAAATGGATAGAAACTTTATTATATCCGCCGGCGTCTGGTACTTGGATGTAATCGTTGATCCTAAACTAAAGTAGAAATCAAAAATTGAGAAGGGTGTCAAAAAGGCGTGTTTAGATGATTAGAACTGCAGATGAAAAGCAAAAAGTGCAGGCTTCAACATAAAATGACCCTCTGGATGTGCGGGTTTTCCTGTTCTCATTCATGCTTCAGCGATAAGAAAAGTATAAAGCCATGCGGTATTCTGTACTCCAACAGAGGCACTTAATTTACTTCTGCTACCAATCAATCAACTTTCATGCAATTCAATCAGTGAATTTGGATGCTGACTAGATAAGTCCTGTGATTACAGAAGAACTGTTGGTCTGCCACCAAAAGTGATAAAAAGCTTTTTCTAACTTTACTATACCCTCTTTTCTGATAAAATCGTTACTGCCGGAATAAGGGAAGCACTCAACTTAAAAATAACTTTAATTCTGTATTGTGAGATATTTTTGAGAGAAAATGTAAGTTCAGGTTTCAAATCAGTAATGACTTTCACGTCATATGACGATCGTACCTGAGAATGCGATTTGCCGATTATTTCATTACCTAGACAACATTCTGTGTTATGCTATCCGACTCCGAAGATATTCACGCTCCCTTTTTTACACATTGTGTACTTTATACCCAACCCGAGCCTGAGAAACCGTCAGAACTGCTTAACACCAGTAGCCTATATGGGCTAACATCTGATAAACGAACATTCAATTAAAAAGTAGACACCGTATACAATCCCTGAGCAGGTATCGCAATTTCGCTGTAAGGATGAATGGTCCCAAACCTTATCATCTTTCAGTTTTGTTTTTGTAATTATGTGGTCCCTATTCGGCCAGTAGAACAGCTATGTAGGGCTTTATTAAAAGACTATTAAAGGTTATACAGGTTGAAAGAGTTAGTTTAATTCAGTGCTTTTTAAAGAGAAAGAAGACAATTTTTTGCATCGAGATAGATTGAGCTTAACAACGTAGGCCTGCATGAAAAAACTGCGTTATAACATATTAGCAATAATAGGATTCCTATAGTTCGAGGTTGTTTCCTCCAGAAATGATTGTTGTTAATTGGTCTAATTATAGTACTATTAAAGTACTTATCCACAAGTTTAAACCAATTTTTATACATTAATTGTCTAAATTTGTGCAGTAGTACCTCATCTGATAAATTGTAAATGCGATCAAAGTCCTCTGCATTCTAGCTTATTGGAGAGCAAAAATCTATTGGTGTGTCAACTGTACTATTTTATGCTCGTGCCGTTCTTAATACAATTTTCATATGAATATGTAGTTTTAAAAGGGATTGGTATTGTTAGAATATAACTTTCATTAACTATCTGAACATAAAAACTTGCAAAAGTTTCGCCAAAAAAACTTTCTTTCGGTGAAAAATTAAATGGGAAAAAATTGTAAACCAAATCGCTTCTAAATAAAATCGGCTATTATATAATCTGTTTGGTGTCATGTTTCTGAATTTTCATATAAGTTATCTACCTGTTTTTAAATTCTTATTGATTAATATGAATCCATTCAAATTGTTTGAGTATTGTTATTCACTTGATATGTAATTTTACAACATTCACGCTTACCTACTTGACTTTTAGGACATTGCAATTTATGATCTATTTATGTGTAAATTTTCAGAAACCATGAAATAGGACAGCTACATGTTTTACGTATAACACTTAGCTACAGCATTTTCATCTACTTTAGATAAAACGTGCCTATGAAAAAATGTTCAGTATTTTATTTTTATAAGTAAAAAAGTCGCATACCTTAAAAAACAATTGTAATGTTAAAAATAAAATTTAAGCGAATCATCCATTAAGAAAACTTTTAACAAACGAAATCGCATAAAAATTTCGATTAAAATCGCTATAATATTGCCTTCGTATTCTAGTTTTTATTAATAATTTTATAAAAATAGTCACAAAAATTTATTCTCTTTACCCTTGTCATCTTTACTTCAATTAGAAATATCACTATAACAAATAAATTATAACATTATCAAATAAATGACTTCAAGTCTATATAGTATTTAACAACATTCCATTTCACTCTTCGTCGTCGTTTTTAATTACGTTAATTTTTTGTGATTTTGTTTTCATGTTTTTTGTAGTAATTATTACTTCTTCGTAGTTTCCACTCACACAGCAGCTTTATTGTTTAATTCTTGTCATAAAAAAGGATTGTTGAGTGCTTCAAATATCATGCACTTAGTTATCTTATAGCCTAAAATACAGTAAAAATTATGTTTTGTTTTAAAAACGTCTAAAATGTTTTCTCGTTCAGCACTATGTTTTTAATGGAATTCGGTGATTTCTTCTTTTTCTTCTTACTTAATTTTTTCTTTCACAATGATCATTAAAAATGTCTTATAGATTTAATTTTAGTTTGATTTTATTTTCCACTTTTTTTTCGCTCTCTATTATCCATTATCATCACTTGCTTCGAAGAGGGTTCGTAGCCAGAGCTGGAACATATTCCAGTATCCGGCTGCGAACCCGGCTGGTCGCTATACACCCTCGCTACCCATTTTAAGTAACTCATATTTTTTCTTTGCTATTTTTGAATATAAAATATCTATAGGTTGTGCTGTATCATATAAACTAGGTGCTTGAAATATAATTAAAGCGGTTCCTAGTATGCAAGCTATTGTAAATATCCATAAAAATAAACGATCTAATACCATCGCTATGTATTTCCAGTCCTCTTCCACCTGTAAGTATTAAAAACAAAACATTAGTTAAAACATTGCATTTCCTGAGGAGCAGAAAATATTGTTTAAGTATTTTGGTGTGGCAAGGCTTCAAAGCAGTGATGGCCAAACTCACACTACTTAATGTGAGGAATGCTTAAAAGCTTTAGAAGCATTTCGTACTGTTTGTTTAATTTACAACCTGTAAATGTTCGCAAAAGGTTGTATATTTTAAGATATTGCATAATTGCTTACAAAACTACTTAAATAGGACGATTTTTTTAACTTTTGTGTGCTTTAACGATTAAAAACCGCAAAAGCAGGAAATCGAATACAGCCAAACAGGTGCATATACGAATTTAAAAGCTCAAAAGCTCACTTGCCCGCGGGGATAAGTTTGGACATCACTGCTTTAAAGGTCTCATTATGTCGATTTAAATTTTTAAAATAAAGTGTAACATGGCTTTGCTCCCCTTTCTTTAATTCCGAAACAATACTGTTGAAACTTTTGAAACTATGTTGCTAATAACACAGGACTGCGAAATTTTTAAATTTTTTTCCCCTAGACAATGAATAGTTGTTTCCGAAGTAATTTCTCCCACTGGAACCGAATCCGGGCTCAAAATTGCTCTATCACCCAAGGTTTTTGAGATATTCTAACCTAAAAGTGCAAAAACACTGTTTTTTGTCATATTTGAGGTTATGTAGAACCGCGATGTTTTGTTTTCCAAAAATCTATTTGTGGGCCCTTCTGGTACAAGTCATCCTCTTTCAAATGCCGTTGAGTTTGCTGAAATATCTTTTCTTCGCCGAGATATCGCATTTTAAAATTTGCATGTTCATGAATTTCTCGGTACACGAAAACTTTATGGTAACTTGAATAAGGTGACCGAGATATTCAAGAACATAAAAATTTCCAAATGCGATATCTCGGCGACAAGGAAAGATATTTGAGCAAACTCAACGGCATTTGAAAGAGTAAGACTTATACTGTAAGATCCCATACATAGTTTTTTGAAAAAGAAAAACATCGCGGTGCTGTACAACCTTAACTTGGTAACAACTATTCGTTGTCCAGGGGGAAAAACCTCGCAGGCCTGTGTAATTATAGTAAACTATATAGCTTCTAAAATACAGTGACAAAAGTTTCAAAATGCACTTTACTTTAGCTCGCGCCACCTTAGCTGACATTTTCCAGTACTTAATAGCAGAAATCAACATCATAAGACAAGAATACTTTAATTTATAATTCATTTTCAAATAGTGTATTTCCAGCTGAAATTCGGTGATCAATCTATGCTCCCTACTATCTGCCTAATTTATGTAATAGGTACAAAAATTAGAATTGTAAGATAGGAGAACAACTTGTACTGTAATCTTTTTTACTTTTTATTTTCTGTACTGTTAATAATCCACATATAGGCTTGAGTTCATATCACTGTCGGTTTTCGAACATACCTGTCAATTTTTTGCTGCTATGATTATTTTCTAATTTTGCTAAATTTCTGCTAATAAAAAAACTTGCAAATTGGATTAAAATAACTTCATATATAACCTATAGTCGTTGGAAGGTATCTCTAAATTAATGATTAGGGCAGCCGTATTCCAGTTTATCAAATACATACATCGTGATGAGTTGAACTGCGTGCTTGGTCTATTATTTAATCCAAGTGCAATTGTAGTTTATATAGGAACGCTTTATTTAGATCTGATTCCAAATGTATCATTTAATTTGGTGTTGCATTTGATAGTCGAAAGATCAGTTTACCGGAAGCCCCGCACTTGAACAGCATAACATAGTTGTGGCTTGAACAGGATAATTTTCGCCTAAAATTGAAAACTTTTTCTGCCATGAATACGCTCCATGTGGTGGGTAAACTATATTTAGATAACGACAGGTAGATAGGTTCATGCTGTTAATCCCCACTTATTGCTCCAGCTTCAAAATTATTCTTTGTAGTTTTTCAAGGTGCTCACACTATATCATCAGCGTACATCAGGACACTAACTTTAATTTCACCTATAACTAGATAGCCTTCGTCAAGGGTTTCCTCCAGGTCGTTAATATAAAGGAAAAATAGCAGTGGACTGGGCAGATCTGCCTGCCTCATTCCAAGAGATGTTGGAAATGATATGAGATAAGGATTTGAAATCTCACATATCAGCTTAATTATTCTTATATTTAAAAAGTTAGCAGAAACTCCTGAGCGGGGCAGCTTTAAATACGCGGTCGAGCGATGAATAGAATCGAAGGTTCTTTTGAAATCAACAAACACGAACAATCCGAAAGGTTTAATTATATTGCATAAATTGCAAATATTGTCAGCAGTAGAGTTTTTCATAGTTTTTTTAAAGCCCGTCCTTAATAATTTCATTGCTATTGACCCAATCAGTTAGCCTATGCTGCATAATTCCAGTAAACATACATACCGTGTTAAGGAAGGATAATCCCCTATAATTTTCCGTTCATTGATATCTCCTTTTTTATTTAAATATAGATACAGTTTTGTTTCTAAAATGAATCACTTTCTCGTTAAAATTGTCAGAAATCCCTACGTGGGGGGCCTTGCCACCCTTAGCATTTGATAAAAAGCGTCCAACCTCGTTCAGTTAAATGGGACTGCCCAAAATATAAATATCGGATTAAGGAGCATGTTCAAATGGTTTATAAATTCTTCTGATGTTATTGAGGTAATTTGATTTTGAATTCACGAACCAGTGACCAGGACCGTGCGTACCGGGGGAGGGGGGTCTAAACCCCCCGGAGGGTTTTTAAAATTTTCTGAACTTCTTAATTTTAAATTTGACTGATATACTAAAAAATAACCGAAAATGTATGTGACCATATTTTTTAATTGCATAATATATCATATTTTATGTACATCCATTTGTTGATAGTTTTATTTGTAAAGTTCGTTTATTTTTTTTAAATGAAATTAGACCCCCCCCCCCCCCCTCCAAGAGTAAATCCAGCGCACGCCCCCGCCAGTGACCACTATTCATTGCTGTCATTAATGCGACACCGTCGTTTTCTATAGTAACCGTGACCTATAGTACTGAATTTTAGATAAGTTACAAACTCTCTTATACTCTTAATTTGCATTCACATACAAAATACTAGCTTCGTATATGTTATTTCCTTTCAAAACTTTCAACAATTCAAAAGATCTTTTTCCAGCAATCCGAGTTAAACCAGTTTTGTTTATAGCATCTCTTGCAGTTATAGTCAGAATTATAATTAACACCTTTATATATTATATTCAAAACAGTGTTCAGATTCATAGTTGTTGCGTTGGTGTATTTAACTTTGTCCATTTTAAACTGCAAGTTGTTTCTGTAGTCTTCTAAGTTTCCAACATATCTTCGGCAGAAGCTTTATTATATCTAGTAGTAGAATAATGTTTATCATTTACTGAAAAGCTCTGCACCAGAGATATCATAGTGATGTACACGCATCAGAAATGATTCATCGAAGATCCCAAAGCATCTACAAAAGTCAGCTAAGCCTACCAGTCCGGAGGTCCCTGGTTCGAATCCATCCAGCGGCGACCCATGGTTGTTTTCTGCTGACAACAGAACACGATAAAAAGGCCATGTGGTTGCAGATTATGTAAATGTTTCGGAATCCAGTTTAAATTGTACGTCCACTTGCAACCGTTGTCTCGAAAGAGGTGAAGTTCTTCTCCCGTCCTATGCCCCAAAAGGCCTTAACGGAACTAGAGAGAAAGGTGTTGTTTGGCATTTCAACAAAATATTCACTCCACCTCCACAGTTGATGTTCCTCCGTGACAAAAAGGGATCCATTAGTATCTCTTACAGGATATTGTGTTGTAAGAGTCCTTCTTGTCGGTTTTTTGGCAATATTGTATAGATCTCCACTATCATCACGGTAAGCCGCTTTTCTGCTAGCACGTTGATGTATTTGCGTTTGTCACGTCATACACTTTTTGCACTTCTTTCTGTAGAGATCGGTATAAAGGTCTGCGACATGGTTTAATTCCAAAGTTGGTAGTAGAATTGATGCGGTCTTTAATCTGTTTCCGTTCCTGTATTTTTGACCATGTGAACTTACCGATCCATGCTCGTATTCCGCTCTCTAATCGTACCACGCTTTCTGTACAGAAGTTCACAAAACATTCCTTCGCCCTTTCCCATTTTTGGTCGATGGTGTTGTCGATGTTAGGAGCCAATCTTAACGTTAAGCCCCGTCATGACTATTTTGATATCACCTTAAGGAGCCTTATCAAAGGTGTCGTGAAGGAGCTGTTAGAAGGCCTCCTAAGTTTTTATATCCGGTTGATCGATCTGCGCATAGCATTGAATTATTGAGATGTTATGTGCCCTGGACTGGAATCTGACGATGATAATTCGGTCGGATATTGGTGACCATTCCAGTAGTGATTGTCCGGCAAGCTTGGCAACAAGCCTACTCCAGCCATGCGGGATGTATCAAGTTTTTTCTGGTCAGAGTAGAGCAGCACGGTTTTGGATGTGTGATGTAAACTCTCCACTTCCTCTCCATCTAGTTTCGCTTAATCCCAAGATATTTATTTTATAATGGGCCATTTCCCGCTCCATCTCCATGATCTTCGCGTATCCACACTCATCCTACAATTCTCACGTTCCATAGCCCGATCGTAGTCCGTTGCTTTATACTATATACTAAGTTTTTTGTCAAGTAGAAAATTTCTCCAACCACTTTACTGGACCACAGCGTTAATTATATTTCTCTCGAGTACTAATATATGAGGGATGAAGTGAGAGAAACACTTCACCCCATTTGATGACAAAGATTGCAAGTAGACGGTTTTCAACCATCATAGATTATTCTTCAATCCCCAAAGTAATTTTAACGTAATCGGTTTTCAGTTGCCGTCAACGGGATTCGTATTTGGGCTTTATCCCTTACACTACCGACGACGACATTAAGTATCTATTAATTTAATCCATTTCGGAACCAGTATATGCGCTTTTAATATAATACCTACCTTTATAACCTTTTCCCTAGCCATTAATATTCAATTTAAATATTGCAATTAGTCTTGGTACCTTGAAATCGAAGGGTTTCCTAAGGACATACACTTCCTTTTCTTCAGACTTATCCTTTCATCCTTTCCTGAATTAATTTCCATCAGCAATCAACCAATGAGAGTTTGAAAATGAGTTTCCCAAGAATTTTCCGTCTGCGTCTTTATTGTTGCTTTAAGGATGAATGGAATTCGCCCCGCATGAGGGCTCCATCATGTGAAGATATAAAGAATTCATTTAAACTTAACCCTTTCGCCATTTCATGACTCATTAAGTGAATGTGCCATCTAAAGGACTCTATAGATATTTCAATAGCCAACCCTCACCCACTTAGTTCAATGGTTATCTTGTAGGTACAGTGGAGGTTGTATTCTAGAAAAAGAAACGACATTATTATCGTTCATAATCTTTCTTCTTTGTAACTTGTGCCGACAAACTTGTGCATTAGATAGTCATCATTTTCAGCGTTTTGTTGATCTGACTTTCGGTAATGATGCAATTACAACTTAAATTAGTTTTTAAAGCGGAAACTTCTAAACGTTGCACCACTCACAGAAGAAAAGTTTTAATAATTTTAGTACCTATGCAATGGATACTTTATAAGTGCATAAGTTTTTTATTTAATTGAAAAGTTTTTTTCCTAACTACCATTACTGAACGTGGGTATACATCCGCAATATGAAGTCGTTGAGTTATATTGTGTTTATTTAATATTTTTTACTGTAAGCAATAACCAAACACTTTGCGGTTATGAGTGCCTACTTTACCGCATCCTTTCAGATATTTATTTACTCTGAAGGCACTTTACTACCACATAAAATCGGCGCGACCGTCGTCTGTCATAAACATGATAAAATAGGAAAATATTAAATCAACATGATTGTCGCAGCTGCATAAAATCCATACTCTTGTAGGTATTGCGGATAATATAGCGATCATTAAATATTATATTATCTCACAGTATTGTTTTATCGTCAAATGTATAAATAAATAAAAAATACTTGTCACATTTTCATTACAATGACTTTGAAGGAAAAAGATTTATGCATGCACAGATAAAAGCATTTTATATGAGAGAGCTAAGGTTTATGTATACTGAAGGTGCTCTAAACGATTTTAGTCATGATATGTTTTGTTGAACAAATAGATGGTTGAATTCACGGCGACTCAAAATATTACCTAAAAAGTAGGAAATGTAATTTCAAATTTGCTACCTAATTTCTACCAATTTGCAATTGTAATTTGATTTATTTGTTGCTTGGAGTTTGGGATTTAATACTCTATCACAAACTTCGCTAAAAACAGAATGGGCAATGATGAAACGTACTTTTCGAGGTTCGAGAATCGAAATCCGTTTAGATTTGCATCCAAAACCCCCCCAAAACAACCCTTAAAATACGAAAAACTACACTTTTCCTGTTTTTCGCCGCTAGTCGGGGGATGGGGGTGGAAACTGCTGTCTCTGAAGCAAACTACCTCTCTCTCTCAGTTTTTTCTTCTTGATTTAATTCAATAATAGGATGAGAAAAACAATTTTTCTTTTTTCGACTTAGTTTGTTCAAAGCCTGCTTAAAGGCGGGGGGAAATTTATGCGGCAGTCAGAACACCGCGGCTTAGAGAGAATATAAGTGCTATAAAAACATAATAACGGTGATTCCCAGGACCCCTCGAGGAGCAGCCCTCTTTCTGGGATAGAATAGGTAGGTCTGTAACCCGCTTATTTGAAAACCCAACCATAAACACGATACGTCTAGTACGCCATGAATACATCGGACTGGTTTTGTGATGACGACCCTTGGCTATAAAGATTGGACTACGATCGGGCTATGGAACATTAGAACTCTGTGGAATAAGGATGATAAGGCTCCTAAAAAAAGGATTTAAATTAGATTTTGGGGATTAGATCTAACAACATCGACCTGGAACATGTAATATGCAAGTTTGTACTCGGCAAGTTCGACTTGTCAACTTGTCAACGGTGGATCCTTATATAAACACAAAAATGACATTTAACGTACCGGGTTTACTAGACGGCAGAACTGAGAATTAGATTGACCATGTTGCTGTTGTGAAAAGTTGGAAAAAAGGCTTCTCGACGGAAGGTCTAACCGCGGTGCTGATCTTGTAATAGCTAAGTTTTGCTTATGCACGGCAGCAGTAGGCCCACGTAACACAATATCTAATATTCCACGGCTCAATGTGCAGTGGCTTAAAACGCCGAACACCGACGACTCCATCGTCCAAAAATGGGAAAGGGCGAAGGAATGTTTTGTGAGCTGCGGAACTGAATACGTGGGACGATTAATGACCGGAAGACGACCATGGATCAGTGACGCCACATAGTCAAAAATACAGAAACGGAAACAGATTAAAGACCGCATCAATTCTGCTACCGATGTTGCAGCTAAACCGATCTCTACAGAAAGAAGTCCAAAGAAGTGTAAGACGTGGCAAGCGCAACTACATCAACGTGGTAGCAGAAAAGGCAGGAAAAACGGCCTAGCGTGGTGACAGTGGAGATATAAGTAAGATTGCCAAAAAAACTGATAGGAAAGACTCTTACAACTGAACATTCTGTAAGAGCTACTAATGAATCCCTTCTTCTCACTGAAGAATATCCACTATGGAGGTGGAAAGAGTATTTTGTTGAAGTTCTAAACAACACATTTAAACAATCGAATATTTCTTCTCGCGAGCCTGAATATTAACATCAGAACTCCGACAAGATTGGAGACAATTAAGTGAGGCCCCAGGGATTGACGGTATACCAGGGGAACTACTTAAGGTGGATGCTATTGCCGCATCTGATATTCTTGTTCCTGTAATCCAGGAACGTAAGCAAACCGAGACCTATTCCACTGAATGGGAAACAGGTGTCATTTTGAAGTTTCCCAAAAAAGGCGACCTGAGGAGTTATCTGTCTTTTAACTTCAGTCTCCAAATTGATGTCAAAAATCATCTTAATGCAACCACTCTAAATAAAGAACAGGCAGGCTTTAGTGATTGTTAGTCCTTCAGCGATCACATCAACACTCTCCGAATCATCATCGAGTAATCATTCGAATGGCGGTCCCCTTCGATTTTGAGGCATCTGACAGCGTTGATAGCGAGTATATATGGGAAGCTTGAAGTAGGAGAGGCATCCCAGAAAAAATTATCACCATCAGAAAGGAGTCCAACTCAGGAGCCCAATGTCACATCCTATATACGGGAAAACAGTCAGAGCTCTTCTAAGTACTGAACGTAGTGAGACAAGGTTGCATACTATCACCTTCACTTTTTCTGATTGTCATTAACATAACACACACATCAACTGGCTCAGACTTTGTCGAAAACAAACAAACATGCGATTGCTATTAATACGGTGAGGTCCCGAAGTCTTTCAGCACATTAATACAGACTTCGATGAAGAACCAACAGTATTACGCCCGGCTCAAGTAAAGTTAGACACGGACTTTATCACACAAGAAAGTAAATATCGCGAGAATGGTTTTGGCGTACATTGACAAATGGTGAAACAGCGCACTTGTATGGCTTATTCTCCTTCTAAAGCATCATTGGTTTACTCCTGTTGTCGCTTGTTTAAGAACGCAAACGCACCGAATACAACGAAGTTCTACTCCTCCGACGGGTTTAATACTTGTTGGAAACTGAATTCCAAAGTCACCAAACATAAATCAAGTGCTATGGACATATAAATAAAATTTTTGCAAATGGAAGGAGTTGGAAACAAGACTTCAAAAAGGATTGACTATTGATAAAAAAGAGCAAGAAATCATGACAAAAGAAATAACAAATTAAACGAAATTCTAATCACAATGTTTGATATAATAAGATTCCTGACAAAATAATTTTGGCGTTATGTGTCCACAGGAAAAATGACACCACTGCCAATACAGACAACTTTTTAGAACTGGTGTATCTACTGCCAAACTAGATTCTGTTATTCGAGTAAGAACAAAAATGGACCAAAAATTTCACATATGTATTATATACATCACCAGAAATTCAAAACCACTTTATTGAAATTCTAGGGATTAAAATTCGCCAAAAAATTAAAGGTCAGATTCAACAGGGCAAGTATTATTTCCATGATATTCGACAGTTCCCCGGATATTTCCCACAAAGGTCAAACAAGCCAAGTTTTACGTTACGTTATGATTTAGATTTGGGAATTGGGAATCTTTTGTAGATTTTATTGAAATCAAAGACAACACAGCAAGGTACTATTGAGCTGATACTAAGTAAGCTTTCTTGGGTCTCTGGCAACTGGTACTGCATGAAGTCATAGTATTGGTAGAAAACCGCGCGAAATCCGCAAAGGAGGCTACGCTAAGAACTCATGTGAAGAACTTGGCATTTCTACTGAACCTCCAAGACGAATTAGGAGGAGGCAGATTTTTGGCGACAGAAGTAGACATAACGGCTTATCGCACAGAGACGATTTAAAACTAAAAATGTTTTTTTCATTAGATATAGTAACTACTGAAATTCGAGAAAGGTTCCAGGAGCTCAAGAATTTGGACGAAAAATATACCTTCCTAAGTCCTGCAATAATATTGGAGGTCGATGATGAGGAATGCAGCTAAAAAAGATTTTGACACAAAAGATTTTAAGTTTGAGTACGCAGGCACTTCGGTGAAGTAAGTAATAACGTGTCAGCCTACCAATCCGGAGGTCCCAGTTTCGAATTCCACCGACGGCGACCCATGGTTGTTATCTGCTGACAATAGTTTACGATAGAGAGGCCATGGGGTTGCAAAGAAAATGTTAGTGGTTCGGAATCGACTTTAAATTGTTCGTCTAGTTGCAATCGTTATTTCAAATCGGGTGAAGTTGTTCTCCAAGTTGTTCCTACAAAAGACTATAAGAAGGAACCTATTGATTCCGGCTAAAGTTTGTTTTTGAATATAAACTTGAAGGAGAGTTAATATAGGTATAATGCTAAATATATTCATCATAGCTGTCATAGGTTATTCTGCTGCTTCTCTAAACTAAACCTGATTAGAAATTATTTAAGATAACTTTTCGTCCAAGGTTTATGCATAAACATTAAACGAGATTTCACAAAGTTGCGTTTTTACATTATTATATTATATTTTTACAATTTTTACAGCTGTTTTTGGTCCTAAAATCATGAGAAAAAAACACATTTTGTTTAAAAATGTGGACTCTTTTGTGAAATTTTTGAATTTTGAAAATTCCGTACGTCCAACGATAGCCAAGGGGATAATAAAACTAAATCTTTTTCGAATTTTTTTAGACGACTTTCATGAGCTGAATGGTGTCAACCGGTTTGATATGAACTTTTCGTAAGGGTTACTTCAAGGTCGAACAAAGCTCAAACCAGAAACAATAACAATTTTAAAAAATTCACTTTCAAAGTATAAGAATAAACGAGTTGGATCCAAAAAACCGCATATCAATCGCATTATTGGTGTCCCTACGACCCATCCTCAAAAAACAGTATCAAAAACGGCGTCGTAAGCTAGAAGACCTCCTTAAAGTACGATTCTGCTTGCGTGATTTTGAAGCTCTCTCTAAGTCAAAAATGCTTTGCTGAAGTTACGTAATGGATTTTTAAGAATATCTCAGATTGAAAGTGATTAAAGATATACGACTTAGTTATATTGCAGACTTCATTGGTAAAACGGCCTATTATTTCATTGAACAATTGCGAAGGCGGAAAGTTAGATAACTACATCGGAAAAATGCTGATGAAATAAGGATATAATTATTTAAATTATTATAGTTCGGTAATAAAACGTCGACCTTATATTAGATTATATATTATATATATAGATTATATATTGGTTCAATTATTAACAGTTCTTGTATGCCACAGGGTAGGTGTCTTAGGTCATTGCTTTTTATTATTTATAGCAATGATTTATCTTTTATATTTGTATTCTTCCTAACGATGAGGACATTAAAATATTTCTATTTACTTTTTCAAGTGAATTTCCTTTCACTAAGACAGGATATCTGGGGCTTACTGCGGTTTATCCCCTAAGATAAAAAGCTTTTTTACTACACTTTGGGTGGCCTATTTTAGAAAACGACACTGAGGCAGACCAACGTTACTTACATTATTTCTCGTCATATATCTGTATTCTCATTCTAAACGCCTGTCTTCTTCTTTCATTAAACCAACTTTTACAATACTAAATAATGTGGAATTTTATGAAAGCCATTCCTTTTCATCAAATTTCTTTTCAGAACGACATATACTCCTTTTATACTACTTTATTTTTAGAAGGTATGTTTGAGTTTCATTAAATAATTTTTTGTTCAAATGATTATTATTCATTTAATTCGAGCTTTGATGGGAAAGCTCTTAGAAATGCGTTTTGCATCTCAAAGTGTATACTCATGTAACGCTTAATACTTAAAACTTTTGTTCAAAGGAATAGCATGCAATCTCCCTCGTTATTACTATTTTAAGAAGTTGCTAAGTAGTTTTTTCAAAGGAATTATTTAATGAATTCATATTAACAATTAAGTCAAACCATTCCATTACAATATTTTCTTCAAGCGTAGCAGTTAAAAAACCGAAACAAAACAATTAAGGGCTCATTTCCTGCTCCCAATCCTTATTCTCTAAACGTCGTATTCCAAATAATTTCTACAGACCTGCTTGGCAGGGGATAATGTGTAATCTCCCCATTAAGGATGATGTTGTTAAGGAGAATAATAACGTATATTGAGAAGATCGCTTTTTAATTTTTTTACGAACATTTGCATAACAAGATAAAATGTAAGTCAAAATGGTCCGACACCATCAAACACAAGACTCGAAGAAAAGTGAAGAGGATGTTACTTGAGAACTCACTAATCATTTTATCACTGAAAATTAATCCCCTTGAGCTCATTCGAATTTTCTGCTTTACGGTTCAGTTCCTTCCTTTCGCTAGACGAACTAGAAGTATGCCAGGTATTGATTTAATAATTTAGGTTAGGTAAATAAACAGTGGAGCAGAAGTGATGTAAACAGGTCTAGAACTGAATTTTTGACTTTTAATTCCTTCCACTCTGGGGGCTCTTTATATTGATAATATTACGAAATTGAGTCAAAATCATTTCTAGAAATGCTTGTTATTTCTGGTTCATGCTCCTTCTGAATGGAAGGCTGCACGTCTATGTCGTCTTTCTATCTTGCGAAAATTTCAGGCGAAAATGTCTCTATATATTTAGCGCTAGTCCTTCCTTCCTTCCTAGTGCGATGAAATATAAAACCTGAGAGCTATTTTTCCAGTGCTTTTCAAATAAAAAAAAAATATGAAGGCGTCCAGGCGAATGAGTAGATTTCATAGATACAGTTTTTCTCATTCCTATGCAATTCTTTTTAAAACTTTTATGTTCCCTAGTTGTGGAGTACTCTGTCTTAACAAGAAAGAAAAAATGGAATGAGCTTCTTGTTAGAATGAGTTCGTTTACCGGATTCTGGGGCGTGGATAACTGTCAGTGTCCTACTCCGCGGGACTGTTGAATATGAGCTTTATTTCAGACTTGGTACTATATTTCAATGTAGAAGTGCACATCCGGGCCAACTAAGCTCTGTGCAAATGAAATGCCTCATCAACTCCTTCAAAATTTGTGGTTTTGCCATTTAGCTTTGAGTTTTGATCGTTCTCTTACTATTTGAGGCCGACGAACTCCAACGAACACTAATGATGCCTGCAGCCTTTACCTCATAGTAAAAGTTTTTGCTTTCTAGGCACTGTTTCGAGTGGTGCTCTAAAGTTTTTTGTTGGTGTTTATTACAAAGAATTTTCCTGATTAAGGTACGGAAGTTTTTCCGACATTTAATCAAATAAAATAAATTCATTCACGTCAAGAGTCTGTCAGTGTTTTCGAAAAAAACAACATCACAAATTTGCAAAGTTTTTTCACGAACTTGATGTCGTAGATGGGAGAACAATTTATTGGGTTCACCTTACAAACTTACCGTATACCGCATAAGTCCTCATTTGACTTGTATAACATAGAATTGTTTGCCTTTCTACTTTGATTTCCTATCATTGAATCTGATTTAAAATAAAACTCCGCCGTAGCCGGTTCTAAGCTCGGTTGAGAATGGAGGGAAATCCACGCGCCAGCCAGAACACCTCGGCTTAGGTAGTACCTACGCGCTATACATATCTCTCGGTGACTACCAGTCTTAAGGAGAAACGCTTTTTCCAGGATAGAATAGGTAGGCTTGTAACCCGTTTATTTAAATAAAAATCAACATACGCACGAAATATCTAGTACGCCTCGACTACCTCGGACTGATTTTGTTATGACGACCTTTGGCTATAAACAACGGACTACGATCGGGCTATGGAACGCGAGAACTCTATGAGACGATCAGATCATGGACGTAAAGATCATGGATGTGGAGCGGGAAATGGTCCAATATAAAATAATATCTTGGGATTAAGTGAAACTAGACGAAGAAGAAGTGGAGAGTTTACATCACCCACATCTGAAACCATAAAAATGTATAGGTCGAAAAACATGCGCGCCGTATTGTTTGCTCGGCAGGTATAAAAATTCTTTTATATGCTCTGTTTGCATAAAATAATGTTCCTTGAATATAGTAGTCAAAATCAGTTTTACAAGAAACAGGATTGCTCTATTTTCCAGGAACAGCTGACTAGCTGTAAGAAACAAAAATTATATTTTTTCCTACTTTTTCTTGGTCAAACTTCAAACGCTTTTTTTTCAAAACCATGTTTTAAGACACGCCGTGCAGAGTTGCAGTCGAACCGTTCAACGGATTGACTTATTTTTTCTACTAAATAAAGATTATTGAATTTAGTGGGCCATGGACCATTTTCAACTAAGAATATTAATATTAGCTATTTTTGTACCACTTTGAACAACAAAAAAAGGGCAAAAAGATCGGCTTTTTTCTTCAAACGGTCGCCATTTTATCAAAAATCTCTGAATTTTTTTAAAAATGGTCCATGGTCCCGCAAATTTATTCTACTTTGCAAAAAGCTTTGATTTTTGTGTTTCAAATAAAAGAAGAAGGCGGAATCCTGCACGGCGTCGCTTTGCACGCGCTACACGGCTCCAGAAGTGCGTGGATATCTCGCAAATTTTACAATTAAAAAACATTTTTTTGTGAACTTAAGTAAATGTACTAATAGCTGAAAAGGTCGAATTATACATTATTTACCTTCTTCTGTGAGAAAAAAATTCATAAACTTCAGCCATTTTTTAGGCCGATCGACTAGAACCTACTCTTATAAAGTAGATATAAACTTTATTATTTCCAGGTTATAAGTTCGTGAGTAACATAGCCTTATTATATCAAGGATCCGTTAGCTTGGATCCTTGATATAATAAGGCTATGTTACTGTTAATGTGTGGAATGTCAAGTGCCTCTCGTTCTGGTTTGACTCTACAATGAGGGTGAAGCAGAGGAACCCATTCAGCCTGATCCTGTTTTTACTTTTTGTTAATGCTTTATATGATGAGCTGGGTCAAGGCTTTCTTATTCGTGGTAAGGAAATCCGGTTACTTATGTATGCCTATTACATTGTCATTTTGGCTGAATCACCAAAAAGGCTGCAAATAATGATCAACAATTTGAGCAAGTACTGTGAGCGATGGAACTTGACAGTAAACTTGCAAAAATCTAACATTTTGGAGGAAGATTGTCATGTATCCTTTTCCAAACACATTTGGAAGAATAATTGAAGCAGCAAAAACTGCAATAACCGTAGCTAAGAAGGCAAGTGGTTCCACTGTCTAGTAAGTACCGATTGATTGAAGCACCAGTGCGTTCCGTAATGTGTTTTGTAGCCCAAGTTTTGGGGTGTCTACGAGTACGATATGGTGGAAAAAATTCAACGATTTGATTAAAAGACTAATCTAAATATACCGTACATATAATATAGTACTCTAATCTATATGATTAACATTGAAACCGGCCTTAGTAGTATGTATATATTTGGAGTTTTAACGTACGGTAACTATCGTTTTACAAAAGCACTTGCACAAGAAGTAATTAATAGTAGGATATATCTTACGGAGCAGTGGAAAAATTTATGTAGAACGACTGGAGTAACGATAGAATTGATGATATAGACACATTTTAGTAGATGAGAATAGTAGAGGAAGCACTAGCAAGGTTTTTTTTTAATATATGATGTTGCCAAAGCTCAGGGGATGCTCTATGATGCTAAAGCACAGCCTTGGCAGGAAAGGAATTAAGGTTGGGGGAAATGGGTTAGGAGGTTGAGTGAAAGAGGTGTCGATGTACGCCCCGTTTGAAAGTTTCAGACTCATAAGACGAGGGAAAAACAGAAGATGGTAAACTGTTCCACATTCGTGTTGTTCTGCTAAGAAAAGATTCCCGAAATTTGACGGTACGTCCAAATTTGACTCGGAGAGTATAGGGGTGGGAGCGACTTGTAGATCTTGTATCGCGCGTTGTAATGAGTCTACAAGGAATCAGGCTAGCAATTTCGTTAGAACACCGGCCATGGAAATAGCGATAAAAAAGTGAGAGACAACCGACATTCCGTCGATGCTCCAGAGAGTCAAGGCCCTCAGAGATTGAGGAATCGCCAATAAGTTTATCAGCCAATGCGGTGTGTCCTGCCCCTGCCCAAATATGGGAATTATATTCAAGTCTAGGCCTAATGTGGGACTTGTAGATCAACGCTAAGTCGGGTGGGGTGAAATATTTCTTACATCTCTGAAGAAAACCCAAACATTTCATCGCACTTTTAACGATTGCAAATATATGATCAGTCCAGCTAAGATTGCTGGATATCTCAATACCCAAGATCTTTAGGGAGGGTGAATTGGGTATATTCACTCCGTCGACTGAAATGGGTTGGGGTTGAACTGGGCGTTTTTTAAGGGACATTAAACAGCATTGAGTTTTGGATGCATTAAACGTAACACTATTTGCTCTGCCCCAAGCGAGGACCATAGAAATGTCGTTGTTTAATGATCTAAACATGCGTTTCCGATTGACTTCTGTAGCATTTCCACGTGAATTCATTACAGAATCAGAGGGGGTGGAACCGTTTGAGAGTTACAGGATGATTCATAAATTTCAGTTTTTCATGGTATGCACATTAATCTTTTATTTTTATCTTTCGATCTACCTAACATAGCGACATCAAACAAACGCTAAAAAACTACTATCCCCATGACCTTTCAAAAAAGTGAAAAAGATGGTTTGGGATTACCTAAATTCAGCATTTTCTCCAATTTTCTCCAAAATTCATGTAATTAGTATACCCCTTTTTTATTTTTATTAGATTTACCTGTATTATTACTTTTCCAAAAAGGTGCAACGTGGCAAGGTACACACAGGATTAGAAAAACCACACCCTTAGAACTCCCTGAGTACCTAATTATTTTATTACACGTTAGGTAGGAAATTCTTTAAAGAAACAAAATTTTTAAGATAAAAGATCGAAAATGTTTGTTTTGGGTTTAACAAGTAATAAATTTTAAATATTGCTGCAAAAATGTTATAAAAATGTGAGTGTAATTTTGTTTTATTGCCGATATTAGCTTGTCTTAGCTAGAATTCACACCACCGCATCCTGGCGTTCTGTTACTCGTACCTGATGAAAATTTAGCTATAAAAAAGGGTCAGTCAGCAAGAATACCTATCATAGTTGAAAGACAAATCTATAAGTATGGGTGTTTTTTTAAAAAAAATTATTAAAAAATGATTGAGATTCCCTAACCGGCGAGCACCCCGAAGAGGGGTATTTACACGCACTTTCCAAATGTTAAGAGCAACAGGAAGTGTAACTTCACACGACCCGAAACAGCGGGAACTTCTACCGACGTCGAGCACCAAATAATCACCATCGTGGGGCAGGACCCTGAGACGGGCACGAAACGAGTCGCAAGGCAATTAGGAGTGTCGTCATCTAAGGTTTGGAATGAGGGGAATTACGTCCATATGACCATCACCCAGCCTAAGGACTACTGGAAGGAGATTCCGAGAGAATACTGAAATTTTACACTTGGCTTCTGGAACGCGATATTGACGACAGAGCATTTATGGACCGAATTCTGTGGACAGATTAATGTCGATTCACCAGGAATGATATCACGAACTTCCATAACCTCCATACCTGGTCGATCACTAACCCACACAAGACCATGGTGACCTCATTCCAGAGATTCAGTGTCAATGTTTGGGCCAGTATCATCGGCAACCATTTGGTAGAACCATTCATTTTGCCGGAAGTGCTTAATAGTGAAATTTATCCGGACTTTTTGGACAATACACTGCCAGATCTAATAGAGGAGAACCATACGGAAAATCTTGGGGGAATGTTTCACCAACGCGATGGAGTACCAGCGCATACGAGTAACATTGTGAGTGAAAAATTTCCTAACCGATGGATTGGACGAGGTGCATCGATTTCTTGGCCTGCTGGACCTACAGACCTTACCCTATTGGACTTTTTCTTATAGAGAATAATGAAGGATGAACTTTATTCAAGCCCAGTTAACACTAGGGAGGATTTAGTTGGCCGAATTGGGAATGTAGCGACGAAAATACGAGAGAGGCTGGCTGCAATACGCCTTAAACAGGGACTTAGGAGAAGATTGTTGGCATGCATGCAAATAATATTTTGAACGGCTTTTGTAACTTATCAAGATTAATTGTAATTATTTTTAAATTCAATAAAAAGCATTTTAGAAATAAATTGAGTTTAATTTCTTTAATTTGTTGAGTTTTATAATATTCTCCGATAGGATCTCTACGTATAAATTTCTACATATTTTCTCTACTTGGACATGTTGCACCTTTTTGGAAAGGTAATAAGATGGACAATCTAATAAAAATAAGAAAGGGGTATACTAATTACATAAATTTCGGAGAAAATTTGGGAATATGCTGAATTTTAGGTAATCGCAAACCATTTTTTACAGTTTTGGAAGTGATTGTTCCGGTAATGGTAGGAGTGAGATCAACATTGTTGACAATTTTGGAGAGGTCATGGGGATAGTAGTTTTTTAGCCTTCGTTTGATGTAGATCAAAAGATAAAAATAAAAGAGTAATGGGCATACCATGAAAAACTGAAATTTATGAATAACTCTGTAACTCCCAAACGGTAGAGATTTCCCCCCCCTGCGATACAATATTTTGATTGTCTAGTTGAGATCTATCATCCTACTCACTTTGGCACGTCAGATCTGAAACACCCTATATACCTGCTGAATAAGAAGCGTCGCTTCTGACAGCCCCCTGTGGCCGGGGGGGTACTACATAAAATTACAAATAGGGTAAGAAATAAAATTCAATTTCTTTAAAGAAACTGTCAAGAAATTTTAGAAAATTATTTTTGATAGTATTCTCTATTTATAAATATCATTACCAGAACATTCCACCCTCCTAATTGTTGAAAGAACGCTGTTAATCTTCTTATATACAATACTTTAAATGCTGCTACGAAGTTGTTTGGATTGAAAAAATAATAATACGCAGTTAAATTAGTGGCGGGATAATGTTTAATTTGATACCCCACATTCCTTATTTCAACATAACGGTTGGCTACCAATCCCCCCACCCCACCTAATCCTCCAACACATTTTCCTAAAATAATTTTTCTTATTCTATGTTTTCACATTAATTGGATCATAGAACGAAGAAACATTTTTATTTCATTTCAATCAGATAACCCCACCCCAAGTCATAATTTTTTTTAAATAATCTTGTAATAGTTGAAGAAGCTGTAATTAAAATAAGACAAACAAAAATTCTGTGATTGATATGAAAGAAAAAAAATTTTCTGCGTTCTGGGATCCAATTAATCTAAAAAAAATAAAAACAAAATTCTTAAGGACATTATTTGGGGGTTGGGGGAAGTGGTTGGCGAACCCTTATGTTCAAATAAGATAACAGACTTTTTTTCAAATATTCTACCGGGGGTGCATTTTAAGTAGGTATATTATAAAAAGATTAACAGTATTCTGTCAACAATTAGGAAGGGGAGGGGAGGGCAAATGTTATGGCAATAATTTTTATATATAGAGAATACTATCAAAATAATCTCCTGAAATGTTATGACTGTTGCTTTTACGAAATTGAATTTTATTTCTTACCCTTTTAGTAATTTTAAGGTAGTATACCCCGGCTAAAGGGGGTTGCCAAAAGCGGCGTTTCTTATTCAGAACGTATACAGGATTTAGTGTATGACTTTCACGACTTTTTAAATGACAACTTAAAATGCGTGTTTGAATATTGAAGGAAGTTCTCGGTACTTTAGTATGCTGGCTTTCCACACAAAAGATGCGATTTCGCATCTTGTCAGCGGTTGTTTTCTGTTGAAAAAAGATAACGCTAAAAGATCATGACGATTTACAGAGTAATGGTAGTGGTTCGAAATCCACCTTAAATTGTAGGCCCAATTGTAGTCGTATCATTGGGTAAGATAAATTCCTTCCCCTCCCCTCTCCACTGCCACGATAAACATTACAGAAACTAGAGATAATTTACGTTTGCGTGAAATTACTGTTAAAGAAAGAGCTTAAGGAAAGTGTATAAAACAATTTTTATAAAAAACCCACATATCTCTTTTTGCAGACGCACTGACGATGTACTTCATATGAGTGCCGTTGTCTGGGATTAAAACATGAATCCCACCCTATCTGGGAACAATTCTTTCCACTTCAGCTATCCTTTAGAAGTACGAAGGTCGACTTCTTTTCTTTTGTTTACAGGAATTAATTCATGCCTTGATATCTGTTTGCCAGACCACTTTTAATGTGGCTGTCGTCTTTCGATTTTTCCGTTAAACTAAGAGGCGACAGACCAACATTCGTAGTACAAACATATTAATAAGCCAAGTTACTTGCAGCGTAATAAAAATAGTACACGCGGAAGTGCTGAACTTTTCGAACGTTCTTGTTTGCAATGAACATTATTCTTGAGAATTTCTGTTGGAGTACTTGAAAGTTCAATACTCAGGACGCTTTGAAATATCCTCTTTCCGAGATAAGAAAAGTCTGCATTTTACGATTGACTATCTATCGAAACCGTACAACGTTACACGGTTTCGTGAGAGTAATGTAAGAGAATTTCTTTAGATAACAGTATAGTTAGTCAAAAGACTAGAAACTCGAATTGTTTATATATTATAATACTGCACGCTTTGGTGACAGGAACATCAAGCTAGGAATTCCCGAGGTATGGAAGTCTGCTAATTGTCAACTGTGCAACTGTCCGAGTAAAAATACTTTAGCTGGTATATTCACGGCCACACCAAGTACAGATGTTAATATTTTTAAAAGTATACACATACATATGTATGCATCCGCTTCTAGAACGCATAGCGAACAAATGCGCCCGATGCTAGCATGCATAACGAACAAATGCTCCCACTCCAGGCACAACAATTGAAAAATATACCCACTCCATGCCCGATACAAGCACAAAAATCAAAAAAATTCTCGCGCTATAGAAGTATGCAAGCTTCTGTTACTATTCTGACTTTAACACATTCGAGACGGGTGACTCACCGGTTAGGCTATGTAAAATCTCACTCTTTAAGATGGAGTTAACCGTGTGGGTTATCGGTCACCGAGTAAAAATAGGGCTCAACTGCACACTGCACTGTTTGAAGACGTCGGTCTCGAATGAATCAATCAACGAAAATAATTTTATTAAAATTTTACTTCAGAAAAAGTGTGAGGGTACGTGCTTTGTTTGGACTATTTCGTGCGGCCTTTTATTGACACGTGCCCGCATTTGGACACATATAATTTTTACTCAGGCGAACCGTGCCTAATTTGGGTACCATTAAGGCATTTTGACACTGTGGGAAAGTCTTACTTTTACTTGAGTGGGGAGAAAAAAGTAAGTACTAAATTACAAGAGAGGGTTTTTACCTGATGATTGATGAAAACTAGTTTTTTTTCAAAGCGAGAGAAGTGAAGCAGTAAGAGGGTAATCTGTGAATGTCGATCACGAATGGAAGCGTTTTTCCTACAATTTTTATTTTGGTTTTCTTGTGTTCATTTTCGTAATTTCTGCAAAAGGCTCAATAAAGCGATTTTTAATGTCTATCAAAGGCCCTTTCGTAGCAACATTCAGAGGGTTTTTCTACTTCTGCTCAGAAAGCCTTCCACCACTTCCAGGGGAACCAGTCGTAGTTGCTGTGTTAATTATAACCCGCATTACTTTTACACACGACGGGACTAGAAGTCAAGTATTTACTTCCCAGCTCGATTCTCAAGGAAATACTTATAGAACGCATGCTTCTACATCTCGTCATAGAACGCGTGCTTCTATAACTCATTATAGAACCCGTGCTTCTATATCTGCTTATAAAACGCTTGTTTTTATATTTCCTTACAGAACGGGTGCTTTGATATAACCCTGTAGCGTGCTCTTATACCATTTTCGGATTGATTGCAAACTTTTCTGAATTAAATGAAACTTGGTCCGGATTGAATAAACCCTTTTCCTGATTGAATGAACTCTTGTCAGGATTAAATGCAACCTTGTCCGAGTGGAATGCACCCTTATTCGGATTGAATGCGCCCTTTCACGCATTTAATGCTTCCTTTTCCTGCTTAAATACACCTGAATTCTGAAATCAGATTTTTAAATATCGATACGTAGGAAACCTGCTATTTTATTTTCATTCGTATTCGAAACCTGCTATTTTATTTTCATCCATATTTTCGATTTCTTCTTGAAAATCTTCAAAGTCTTCTGGATTTTAATGGACATTTTTCAATAAGATTGTATTTTGTTGTTTTATACTTCCAAAGTTGGCGACAGATGACTTTTTTTTAGTACTTCAGTCAAAATTACTTCATTTTGAGCTTTTATATGGACGCTAGGGATTCTATTACTCTTGTTGGTTCTTCAACAGCATTTTCTAAAGATTTTACTTCTTGTAGCAAACCTATAATAGTAACACTGATTTTTGTGGAAATACCTTCACTTTGGTTCGAGCAGGTTTCTGATTCACCCAATATTCCTAATGTTGCGTTAATCCTTCTTACAACGCCTTTTTCTTTTACATTTAGATTAGAGATCTTGCTGAAAATGTTACATAATTGCTTAACTAATAGTTTTCTTTTGAAAAATCTGGGTAATAGTTTTTAAATTAAATGTCGTAAGATGGTGATTTGTACAAAAATGCAATGACATTTAACCCTTCAAGGACGGATGACCTGTACTACGTACGTCTAACAACATATAAAGAAGAACTGCTTGCTCTATGTACTTCACTCCTCCTTGAGGGGTTACCGATAATGTATTTACTTTTTTACACTCACCTCCAAACTAATCCAATTAATTCACTTTCAAAATGTCAAAGAAATCACTTTAAAGCAAAATGTAATGAGAGAAACCCACAAAGCCGAAAGGGATTATGCGTTGTCCACAGACTTTTACAAGGTACAAATAACTGAACACGTTATCTTCTCAGAGAAGCGATGAAGGATGAAATAATTAAACGAAGCAGGAGGAAAGCTGGAATATATGTTTTGAAGAAATTTAAAGTTATAAAACAATGTCTTCTTAAAAAAAGTAGGTACTGCTAAAACTGGAATATTTCTCTTACTAACACAGGAGAATTTAATTATAATTGGGAAAATTCTGCTGGAGTTATTCCGATAAGAACCGTATTTGTATACGGGTAGTATATGAAGTTTACTGATTTCAGAATTGAGAGGTGTAATCACTTTATTTAGTTGATCAAGCAGGTAGGCTTCAAATGCATATGATATTACAGAACTCGATCTAACAGATGTAGTATACACTTCAGAGTTTGTTTGACTCCTGAAGTTGTTTCTGAGGAGTCTATCAGTAGGCATTTGTTGTGTAATAGTAATGATATTTTTTTGTTTACCGCTTATCAAAGAATTTTGGAAATTAATATAAAATGTTGCAAAATTTACCAGCACTTTTTAAAGTTATTAATTTCACCAAACGAGCACCTTGTTTAGTGACACCATCGTTCAAACACTTTTGATTGATTTAGCAGAAAGCAAGCTGTAAAACGTGTCTACTCAGTTTGCGTGTTACTACTACACTGACTACATATTAACAAAGAGAAAAACCACAGGTGACAAGCCTATGTTGCTTTAGCGTGTGTTAAAGAGTTAAGGAAGGACCGGTTGAAAAGAAAAAAGAAAAGCGGTTAATGTTATACAATTTATTCAAGGTATTAAAGAAAGACTTCTAATTCTTACAACAGTAGAGTGGTGACTAAAATGGCTTAAACAATACATAATCAAAATCAAATCAATGCAATTCATAAGTATTTGTAACATACATACAATAACAAGGAGTCAATATAAATAGGGGCATGTGGTCGTAAATAATAGTCGATTTCTACTTCGACGTTTCTTTTTTCAACAGCATGGCTTTGGCCGGAGGGAATTTGGGTAAGGGGAATCAGGGAACATGAATATCTTCTTTTCTGAATTTCTGTGTGGTACACAGCATCCCAAAATCTTACTGGGAGACCAAGGCTGAAACCCTGGAGCTATGGCGTGGTGATCATGCCACTCATCCATCGATTCAAATCCATCTCTTACTACTTGTAACTATCTTGTCTGAAGCAATATATCATAGCCGAAGCAAGACAAACAGTTCTATTCTTTGGTAGTATCCGAAAGAAAAAGTGAATGAGGAAAATGGTATTGTAGAATTAACCCTTCTAACACAGAAGGCGCACTTCTTTGGCAAGGAGCCAAGAATCAGTTCACCTATTCCATCAAAATGATGAAATGAGGCTCCCACCCCAGCATGCAGAGGAAAAAATAATAAAATGCTGATTGAGAGAGATTAAGCCAATACAACGCTCTATAAGCTACGAATACAATATTGATTCAAATAATTTAGGTATGCAAGATAACTTCGCGATAGGTCTATAATCAGTTATAATATTCTTATGGCCCTTTTTATGAACAGGGGCTATAACAGAGCACTCCCACAATGCAGGAAATTTACCAGCTTGAAGGGACCTATTGAAGAGAATCGCTAATGGATTAAGAAGGGCATCGAAACAGGATTTAACGAAGGCTGGAGGGATACCGTCAGGACCAAAGGAAAAGTCCGATTTAATTGTGATTTTTGATTTTTTCCAAAATAAGATCCCGTGATATAAACGGCAAAAAATCGGATGAAGTGGGACGATCACACAAGGTTTAACGTTATCTGAAGAAAATGCACTCTCAAAAAATGAAGCAAAATTGTTTGCTATGTCGGACACGTTAATACTAGAAGACCGCTCATACCACATCGTAGATGGATAGTTGCTCGATTCATACGGATGAATTTAAAAAAATTGCGAGGATTATTATGCATATTATCGCGAACACTAACAAGGTATTCCTTATAGAACGAGGAGGATAGTGCCTTAAAACTTTCATAACAGGTCACAAAGTAAGAATAAACTATTGCGCTATTACAACGTAAGTAATTTTTCCAGAGTTGGTTCTTCCTGTTCCTAAGACTGCGAAGTTCGGCATTGTCCCACGGGGACAGGAGCATGTAGACCTAATCCGTTTCAATGGAACAAAGGAGTTAAACAAATCATATATATTGTTATAAAATAGGGAGG
Organism: Leptarthrus brevirostris; assembly: GCA_964036015.1. Taxonomy (NCBI): domain Eukaryota; kingdom Metazoa; phylum Arthropoda; class Insecta; order Diptera; family Asilidae; genus Leptarthrus; species Leptarthrus brevirostris. Next base: position 21,582,338 of record OZ038371.1, read on the forward strand.
TGCAGACATCAATATCAATATTGTCCAGTAATGCCGAAAAATCGACTGAAAGAAGATTAGACGTTATCTCAGAGAAGTTCGATCTCCTATAGTCGTAAGCATGGAGTCCGAAATTACAATCCGGAATACTATTACCATCGTAACAGAAAGAGACAAAGATGGGCGGATGAAAACCATCTATAGCAGATAACTGATCAGAAGCTAATTCAACTATAGTGTTAGTCGAATCAGAAGAAAACACAAGATCCAACTGCCTTCCTATAGAGTTCTTTACATCACTCATTTGGTGCAAACCAGAGGAAGCAATGGTGTCAAGAAATTTAGAGACCATCACAGTTAGGTACCCATAGAACATTGGGTAAATTAAAGTCACCCAGTAGAAGAATTTCATCTTCAGGGTTCGTCATATTATGGATGAAGTCTAAACTAAGGGTTAGAATATCTTAAATATTGCGCCCTTCAGTATTAATGAAGTTTGTGAGATTAGGGGGAATATAGCAACAGATCAAAAAGATATTGAGTTTAGGTCACGATAGATTAAGAACCAAGAGTTCAAAGTTTGATCTGCAAGCAACCAGTACTCCATCACCCCGACACGGTGATTAAGAATGTCTGTCCCTATGAACAATTTGATAGGAGTCATGAAAAATCTCTGCATAACAAGAACCAAGATGAAGCCAAGTCTAAGTCAACATGATAACAACGTAGCAGCATACAAGGGATGCTTAAAATGGATGGTTTGTTTTAGTTCTTAGTCCCCTTACATTCGGATAGTAAAGGGACAGCGTACTTAGTTTTTTGGAGCATTAGTTATTGCTCTGTCATAGGTACCGTTAGTATACCTGCCTCGAGGCACAAATTCGTGTGCGATTGAATTCTTAAGTTAGTAGTCCAAAGAAGAAATAATCTCGAAAAGAGCCGCGGAAGTCGTCAACTTGAAGGACGATACATACCCCTGAGACAGGCGAGAATTAAGACGCTGACAACGTAGAAGTACAGAGTTTTCAATCTTGGACTCCAATCTCACATAATTCAGAATGTCAATAACAGAGGTAGAAGGATCGAGCCGAGAAACAAAAAACAACTTAGGAATTGGGGCAGTCTTCATAGTGAAGTCTGTGCTCAGCAATAGTAGCAGGGTGCAAAACAGCGCTAGATGTACTAGGTACACTAATAGCAGGCTTAGGGTTCGACCGATCAACAAAGGTCACACCAACAGGAACATCGGCAAGGTACTCAGTCATCGAGGAAGAACTAGCAATAGCACCCTTCCGGCGTCTGATATTGCACGTGCGACGATGGTGTGATGCAGAGGGGGAGGGGCAGGGGCGACAGAGACTACAGGGATCACAGACAAATCAGAAGGTACCCCAACCGAATAGGCGGAAACTCTGGATACCAAACTTCCAACCTCCGTCGCAACAGAAGAGGAGGGAGGAGAAGCAGCCTCGGAGACAGACTTAGGATTCAAACCCGGGGCGATTAAAACAGGGACAGCAGGCTCATGAAACGTATTAGGCCGTGAAAGAGGTTCAACGTCAGAGGCGATAGCTTTGATAAGTGCAAAATCTGCAGAAACCGTAGCAGTCCAGATACCCAAATCACTACGAACCATCTCAACGCCACACCTAAGTAAGAGGTGGCAGCACCGTCACAAGAAAGCGACCGAAAGTCCTCAAAAGCGGAGGTCATGGAACCTTTCGAATAAGCTTTCAGAGTTCGAATATAGTGCATCGCACCTCTGAAGAAGCTTATCCATCTTATCATTCAGGCTGTGAAGGTCATCTCAAACAACCTGAAATCTTCGAAGAAATATTCGTCACGTTGTCAACAATAATAGAATGGTCAACAGAGAAGGAGTGAAACAACTCCCTGACAAGACGAAGGACATGGCAAGGTTTAATGTCAGAGCACTTCATACAGTTAGTGACCCTGGCTGGGGAAGACCTTGACGCACGCTTCAGGCATAGTGCATGGAAGGAGCCCCCACAAACGCCATCACACAGTACGTCTTCATTTGTGACCTCCAATGATTAGGGTAATGCTGAGCGAAGCAGAAAAAGTGCTGTCAGTATCTGTACATCGAATATTAATTACAATGGGTGTGTTTTTAATAGTCTATTCAAACCAAGGACTTGTTTTGTTTCTTTTTGGGATAAAGATATACACCGAAAGGCAATAAGAAAAATCCTTGGATAGGGTCTTGTCGTTCAAAGTGTACCTTAGTAAAATCTGTGCTATCTGCACTTATTATTTGAATCTTTCTCAATATTTTTTATTTTCCTCTATAACTTTATTTTTAATTTTATTTTAAAAAGGTTTTTTAATGTTTCAAATGAGTTTAAAGAATATTTAGATTTCAAGTATTTGGAAAAAGATGGTTTGATGGGCCCCTGCGTCAAATCTCAAAGTTTTTATAAAATTGTACTGAAATGGATGTTATCGAGCTTACTTTCCTTAACAAAAATTAAAACAAAATTTTATTTTTCGACCAATAGGAAATATCAAAACTCACATCCTATAAATGTCCAGAATAATTAATGAAGCACACTCTACATACGTAGGTATGCTCTTTCTCTAACGTAAACTAAATTTTAAAGTCATCCTTAGCTTTCAATTTTTCGTTATCGATTTTTTAGCTTGATGGAGATTTTTCGCTTGTATCTGATTGAAAACCATACCCACCTCCTTTATAAATGTTCTTTTCATGTTTTTTATTATAATAACTTTCGTAGAGTAAGCCATTCTAAAAATCATGAAAAATTGAAAAACTGACCTGATATCGTATAGGTACATACACACAGATTTGCAAGCATTCAGCAAATCGATTTAAAAAGCAATTTCCATATCGGAAAGTTCATTATTATTCTATAATTTAAGAAATGTCCAAAAATAAGCTGACTCGGCAATAAGGGACCTTCAGTCTGTTATCATCCTTTGATATATTGCTAGCAATCTTTCTGCTGCTGATAAACAAATTGACGACTTAAGAAACATGGAAAAGATCTTTTCTTTCCTGATAAAGGGTGTAGTCGAAAAAATCCGGGGTAAATACACAGGCAGCCTGTAGGGTAATAAAAGAGGTCAAATGCAAGAGGAGAACAGTTTTTCCACTAACCACATCACAAAATATCCTCATAAGGAGCATACTTTATGGCAACGCTATGCTTAACTGAGAGTGATGTGGCAGGGTGCAGATACAAGTACATTGAGATATTTATTAGCATAGGAAAAATATTTTCTTTCTGGAAATGTGCAGATTGAATTAAATTAGGGAGGACGTAAGAGGAAAATAAAAGTAGATCCTTTTATTATGAGTATGGTTATGGACGTTCATATACATATAACTTGAGGTACTTACGCTCTCGAATTTGTCCTTATTTTTCACATGTTGTGCTATAAATCTAGATCCTTCTATTGTCTTTTCCATTTCTCGCATATACGGCTTATCGAATGTTGGACTGATGTCGGCAGGACAGCATGTAGGACTAATGTCGCCGTTGCCCGATGGACTAAATAAGTCATCGTCACCACCGGGCAAAGGCAGTGCTGGCAGTGGGGGTTCTCCGAAACAAGGGCCAACACCACCCGATGCAGCTACATCAAAACGTGATGGTGGTAAGGCTGTAAGAGAAATTATGGATCAATCAGAAAAATGCTAAACGTTCTGTCAATAATATTACTTCAAAATTATTTGTAAAAAAATGTGCTTAGGTAGCCATAAACATGTAGTAAACTTTTGCAATTCAAAAGCTTTTTCTGCAATACTTTAACAAAATCCCAGTAATCCGTATCTATTCAGCTGTAAACCCTGAAAATCCGCAAAACCAAAAGTTTCACGTTAAGAAAACAAAAACTATTGTATTCGTAATTTTCAACGATTTTGTACAAGTTTCAAACAATTCCGATTTATATGCACCGAACACACCCTCTTCATGTGTTGTCCCTTCCAATCCATTATGAATATCTAAAACCCGATTTTCTAGCAATGAATGTTAAAACTTAACCGAAACATAAACTTTGAGAAAAAAAAAGTTTTCGTAAAGTAGTTTTTGTTTTTAACTTACCAGGAATACCATAATCGCCACTAAACCGCTTAGTGTCGTAATTTACAAATTTGTCCACGTCTGGTGGCACGTGAAACACATCTGTAAGCACTTCAGGTGGTTGTTCTTCCTCTTCAGGCTCATCCTTTTGCGGTCTTTCGATACATAGGACTTTTGGTAAGATTTGTATAAACACCCGTTGCACCCATGGAGACATTTTGTGCGTTACCGGAGACCTATAATATTGTGAAGTGAAATTGATTATTATTATAAGTAGAATGCGAAAATAAGAAGTTTGCTTAAAGACAACTTTTATATAATAGATGTTATATGGATGTCTTTATTCGAATTAGTATTATTTCCACTGGAGTTATATTACAACTAATTTAATTAACAATTCTTTCTAGAGCGTTCACTCATATATGCTCTCATTCTAGAAGTGTAAGACCTTGCAGAATCGTACTAAAACTCCGGGCAGTGTCTATTTACCACCTTCAAATTGCAGTATGATTTAATTTAATTTTAATTATTAATTATTTGACGTTCCGTCAAATTTTTATTAAAATTTCAGGTTTTTAGGCTTTTAGTTGCTACCACCCTCTTCCCCCCGTCAGGTTTGTATCTAGAGTAGGCTGTGAAAAACTATTACCAGTAATTTGAATAGGGAAGTGAGTATTTGCACTTATCGTGTACTTACGTGTAGTTCCGTGTAGTCTATGGAAATGTTGCGGGTACACGGGCACTTCCTGAAATATTTATTTGTAGTTTCCGTGTACTTTCGGTGTACTTTCCGTGGGTGGGGGTGTAACCTTACTTTGTAATGGTTCTTTTTCTGTTGTACAGAGTATGATCCCCCATTGCTAATAAGAGAAAAAAATTAGGCCTAGGGTGGGGAGGGGTGAGGGGTAGTCTAACTTCGTACCGCGTGGAACGTTTGTATAATTCATTTTCTGTTAGGTAGAGTATGTTCCCTGGTTGATACCCCGAGAAAAAAAATTTTGGTGGGGTTTGGGTGGTGGCCAAAGTGTAACCTAACTTTACGGGGTACCTAACTTCGTAACGCTTGGACTGATTTGGATAATTCTTTTTCTGTTGGGTAGAGTATGTTCTCGGTTTGATACCACGAGAAAAAAATTTTGGGGATGTGGGTAGGGGGTTGAACCTAACTTTTTAACGCGTGGACCGATTTTGATGGTTATTTTTTCGTTGTGCAAAGTAGAAGACACTAAAAAATTAAAAATTAAATAGTTTTTTAAAAAAAAGTTGAACCAACTTCATAGAAAGCGCTAAAATGCATTAAATAATTTTTAATTTAATACCTTTTACGACATTTTGAAGTCGGTGAAAATTAACAAATAAAACAACTACAGTACCAAAATTGAAGATAATACATAATACTACCTGAACGTTTCAGCTCACGGGATCATAAGAAAGGACCATGAAATACTTCTGCATTTAATTACGCACAGAGTCATATTATTTACCATGTATACCATAATTTCAGTGATTGGTCGCAGTTTGTGCCAATCTTTCTTAACCTTGGGCCAAGCTTGGCATTGAAGCGTTGTCCAAGTTCTGGAAAATATTGGGAGGATAACTCCGTGCCAGCCCTGGCATTGCAGAGTGACCCTCTGATAAAACTGATAATTATCCATCTACACTGGACTTTTGTTTTGGTTCTGATGGTGTTCCACCTGCATTCTTGAGATCCTGTTCTGACACCTTACTCACTCCACTGGAACTCATCTAAAACAAATCTCTTCAGGACGGTAGATTTCCTACGTTATGGAAGAGCTCGTTTATAATTCATGTTTATAAAAAGGGGTATAAAAACTTAATAACAAATTATAGGCCAATTGCAAAGCTTTCTCGAATACCCAAGTTGTTCAAATCTGTTATATATTCACAGCTTGTTGGGCAGTGTAAGGGGGTAATCTCATCTAATCAACATGGCTTACTGCCTGGTAGGTCGACGACAACTAAACTGCTTGAATTTACATCCCACATTATCTCTTCCTCCCAACAAGGTCTCCACACTGACTCATTTGATAAGCTCCCTCACTCTGTGATTATGCTTAAACTTTAAAAGTTGGGGTTTCCACCTTTATTGCTCAACTGGATCTGCTCTTACTTAAAAGAGACGACATACCTAGTATATTTCCGCAATGCTTTATCCAGAGTCGTTAGGGCTTCAGCTGGCGTACCGCAGAGTAGCCATCTGGGGCAGCTGCTGTTTATTCTTTCCATTGCCGACATTGTCCCTCTGATTAAGCACTGCAAAGTTTTAATCTACGCAGACGATACAAAGATTTTCTAATGCGTTAATAGCAGTTATGATTCTTCTTGCATTCGGGATAATTTAAATACATTCAAGAACTGGTGTGGATCTAATGGCCTGCAGCTTAACTTGGATAAATTTGAGGTTGTGTCATTCTCTAGGAACCATAACCAGCTCGTCTTTGATTATACCTTAGTCCGTTACTGGCCTTGGTCTGAAGCTTGACCGTAAAATTGATTTCACTCGGCACATTAATTAAATTGCTTCTAAGAGAAATTCAGTTCTGGGTTATGTAAAGCGGTGGTCAAGGGAATTTTCTGATCGGAAAACCTTAATTCACTTATTCTTTTCTTAGGTTAGGGCAATTCGTGAGTATGCATCTCAGGTTTGGTCTCCCTGCTATGCTGTTCATTCTAGACGCATTGCGTCGGTGCAGCAAAACTTTGTTAGGTTCGAGACCTTCCGTGGAATGATCCACTCAGGCTTCCTCCGTATGTGGATCGCTTCCGGTTGCTTAATATGCACTCTTTGGAAGAACGACCGTAGAGTTGCTGACCTAGTCTTTATTCACCAGCTTTTGAACTCGAACATAGATTCTTGCACTCTTGCAGGTATGGTTTCTTAAAGGCGTACCCCGTATAGCTTAAGGAGATTGCCTTTACTGCATGTTGTTTACTCTTAGTTTAACTATGGTATGCATGAGCCTATAAATTTCATATGTAGAGCCATGAATATGTGTCCTGCTTTTGATCTGACTCTTACTGAAGCATTCCCTGTTGTCCGTGCACCTCTGATTGTTGTGTGTGGGCGTGTTTTAGTTTTTGTTTACTAATGTTTTTTGCATCCTGGTATGGGAGCCTTATTCGCCTCAATATATTGTATTCTAGCGAATAGGTCAATAGATTCTAGGCTTCTGCCTGAGAAGTGCGCCTTCTGAGTAAGAAGGGTTAATTCCATAAAAGGATAGGTATCATCCGCGTTTTTTGCAAATAGTGCTGTTGACTGGTGAGTCCAATTTTGCTAAACATGGGGTAGTAAACTTTTATAACAGTCGGGCTGAAAGTAACCCGCACGAAATCAAAGAATCACATACCCAATATAGGTTCAAGCTGATGTATGGGCAGGAATTGTAGGTCATCATTTGGTAAGCCATTGTATCTACCACCACACTCTGTCAGGAGACTCTCAATTTCTTGGAAGATGTGCTACCAGAATTGCTGAAGGATGTTTCCTTGAGCACAAAGCAAGACATGACCTTTCAACATGATGGCGCACCTCCTACCATTTTCATTCATACTTTTTTTTCTCTCTTTCTTCTACTTGAGCGCACTTGGACCCAAATTTCATTGTTCACGACTGTTTGAGAATGTGAAATCAGGTACGCGTAAGATATTTTTTACCGTTACTTTAGGATAAGGATAACGAAGGGAATGAGCATTGGTGTTATGTATTGGTGTTTTGTACCTGTTAGATAGAAATCATTTTAGTGAACCTTCTCTACGATCCCTTACCGAAAAAAATTATTTGAGCCAAACTTATTAGGTAAATGTGTGTTGACCAATTCATAGTTTAAGAATCCAGTTAGGTAGCTCTTTCCAAGGTGGGCTTACAAGAAAGGATAATCAAATAAATATCAAATCATATAATCGATCTTTGGATGAGAAACAACCCTTTAAAAAGGAAACGCTTTTGAGTCTAAATTGTATGAAGTTAGTCCATTAACTTCTGTTGTGCTTAGCTCGCAAAAGTATAAACCGAATATGTTCGTAAAACATATTTTTTATGAAATGTTTTGGAATGATTTTTCCTTTGTGTCCTCATTTACTTTCCTATGCATATATTTTAAGCAGAAATCATATTATAACCTATTATGTGCCCATAAATTTATATCCTGATAACATGCTTCCTTTTAATCTGTTTAACATTTTTAATATTGTTTTGAAATTATTCCATTTAGCCTCATAATTGCGAAAGAAGCTATTTTTTTTTAAAAGAAGTTTAAGATGAACAAAAGTTTCCAACTAGAGCGCTAATGGCACCTATAATAATCGATCCAATTGAATAAAAGACGAAACTTCTCTTTGAATTATAAAGTTCAAGATAAATGATGATTACCGCGAATTTATTTCACTAATTAATTACCCTTTACTCGTCTATAGAGGAAGAAACGAAGCTACACTAATGAGCAGATCTTTCTCCCTTAAGAACATTTTCGAATTTCTTTTATAAAATTTACGTAAAATGTTATAAGAAATGGCAAAGGAACTTACCTAAAATTAACGTTCAGTACAACAATGGTAACAACTACTGACAGTGTAACCAGCATCATCGTGAATAATAAATATTTTCCGAGAAGTGGAACCGTCAGTGATGTTGGCGGAATGATTTCGGCGAGTAGTAGAAAAAACACGGTCAACGATAGTAAAATACTAATACACAGTGAAATTTTTTCACCTGAATCACTTGGTAGATAGAATACTAGCACTGATAAAAATGATATACCAACACATGGAATAATTAAATTAACTGTATAAAAAAGTGTTTTTCGTCTAAGCGTCAAATTGAAAACAATATCCAGATATGGCTCCTCACAACAACTATAAAACTTTTCATTTCTCACTGCTGGCACTTTCATAATATCCCACTCAACCGATATATAGTAATCCTGTAGATCGATCCCGACGTCTATGTTATCTGAATCAGGAGTCTGTTGGAGGTGCCTTAAGTCCACCTGAAATTGAAAATAGACCAAACTTTATAATTGGTATTAGTTTATTAAATAAGAAATTATTTAAAAGTTATGAATTTATACAGCCACGGTTTATTCTCCTAAATAACAGATGCAGATCAAAGTACTTCTGATTAATTAATGAATTTCTTTAATTTACGACATCCGGACTTTTCCATTTCCTTTTTAATAGCACCAAGTTGAAATACAGATGGTGCAAGGACCCAAAAGTACCTTATCCGTAAAAGAGTTCAGCACAGCACACAATTCAAGTCGAAACAGTCAAGATGAAGGAGTCAACTTTTCCATTGATTTATTGACGAGTGTAATTCCTAAGGTACCAGGCACTTTGTTACTTGTAAATTTGTCACCGAAGCAAAAGATTAAGGGAGACAAGCTATGGAGACGAAACTAACTACGAAAACTTATTTTAGTATATAAGTCTCCATTTCTAAGAGAAAAATAGCAAAGACGTGCTGGGACTTTCGTTTTGTTATGGGAGAAAAAGATTTCGGGACAGAAGGATCTCGAAGTAAACTTTTTCAGATAACATTCTGTCGTGGATCCCAATTTCTATTTATTTTGCTACTAAATCAATTTCTAAGGCAATTTTTCATGGAGAGAATTGTTTCATATAAAGTTATTTGTAAGCATTTTCTTTCCTAATGAAACCTTATACGCGAAAATTGAATACATTTGTAAGCTTTGTTCAACAAATTGAAACAACTTCTTGATTTTTAGGGACTAAATGTAAGTTCATCTCTCTTTAAGTGTGTTACGCCTTAAAGAATTCAACGGGAACACACAGTTCTAAAGACAAGAATATTTGAGTAAGATTACTCTGCACAGGTTCGAGCGTTAAGGCACGTTTTCAGTGCTTAGTCGAGTTAAAGCATTTTAGTGGGCTTTACAAGTGTTGTTCACAGATTTCCAGTAATCTGTTTACATAATTTACATGTTTAATTATTCTTTACAAATAAACTTGATCAAATTTCGTTGTTTACACATTTAAACGTGGCAGTTTTTGTTAAGACTGGGGCGCGGAAACAGTGCCAACTTGACTGAAAAATCCGATGAAGAAATGGGATTTTTAAGAAAATCATAAGGAGTTTCACTGTTAAATTGTTGCTTGATTCGGTAGATTTTAAAATTCATATTTTGATGAATTTTCGATACACACACGTTGTATTGTATCGCTTTGCGCGGCCAAAATACTTCCCGAGATCTTAGTTCTTCAAATTTAGAAATTTGTGACTCAGGAAACTCTTCTTCCAACTGCTTTTTGGTCCCCATTTTATTTATCATTTTTCACTCTCTTTTTATGAAAGCGCCTTACTCAGTAGCCCAATGCCACGTCCTACAGAAGGGAAAACTGTGGAAGCCCTTCTAAGTGCTGAACGAACGAAAGGTTGCATCCTGTCACCTTGGCTTTTCCTGACCGCCTTTAATGATATATTGTGAATGGCCCTAGATGACCACCCAACGCGAGGGATTAGATGGAAACTTTATAACCACCTTACGTATCTGGGCTATCCCGACGATGTATACATATCTCCTATCCAACAAGCAGAGTCATGTAGCTCTAATGTCCGAAGCCCTGTGCAGAGAAGGTCGCAAAGTAGCGCTTAAGTTCAATGTTGCTAAAACCAAACATATGAGCTTGAACTCCTGGAGACAACAAGAAATTTATCTTAAAGAGCAACAAATAGAGCAAGTGGATTAATGTTGCCATTTTGGAAGCATAGTTACAGCAGACAGCGTACCCGAAGCTGATGTACAGGCTGACATCAATAAGGCTCGAGCTGCATTTAATACTCTTGATGTGATATGGCGCAATAACAACATCTCCAAATCTTTGAATCGAAAATTAAATCTATTTCATTGTACGGTTATTGAACATTTAAGGTTAGCTGTCAAATAATATCTCAGCTGCAAGTCTTTATAAAACGGCGCATCCGCAACGTCCGTTAACCGGAGATCATAACCAACGAATAACTACACAGATTTACCGGCCAAGACGGGATAGTCACCAGTTAACGCAGGCTAAAGTGGCAATGGATTGACCGCACACTAAGAAAAGAGCCAAACAACATCGCTCAACAGGCTCTATATTGGAACCCGCACGGAACCCAAGGAAGATGCCGAATCGGCCGACCACGCAACACTCCCGTAGAGAAGGAAGGCACCGAGATCAACAGTTCGTGGTAACAATTAAAGGAGAAATGGTAGCCTAACTTTATAACGCGTTGACAGATTTGAATGATCCCTTTTGTGATGTTTAGAGTATATCCCCAATTACTACTGCGACAATAATTTATGGGGTGGGTGGGGGTGAAAGAAAGGGCGAAACTGAACTGTTTAACGCGTAGATCGAACTTGGATAGTTCTTTCTGTGTTATGTAGTATGGACCCCGACACATAACGAAACCACGACAAAGAAATTTTGGGGTTTGGTGTGCTTGGTGGCTGAATGGATCCTAACTTCAAATCTCGTGGACTTTTTTGGATGCACCGTTTATTATTGAATAAAGTATCTTGCTCCAATTTTATCATGATAGAAATTGTCGCTTAGGATGAGAGAGAGAGGGAGGCATTCTGAAACGTAGACCGTTTTCTCAAATGAAAAAGTAATATAAAATGTTGCATCCAGAGTCACTGCGGAAAGAGTCTGAAGACATTTACCTAAGTATCTCTCAGAAAGGACTGTTCTCGTTGAATACATGAAGGAAACTTTCTTAATGAAACTTCTTTAATAGAAACCGCACGATAGATGAAAGATTGTGCTACATGTTCTGTAGAGGGAAGGTAAGGTACACTTTCCCTCCAAATATCTTTAAAAAGTCAATTATGGCTGTATAACATAGCCAGTGTGCACTTTCTACTTTGATTCTAACTCAGGTCTTTGAATTCTATTCCCACTTTCAGACACAGGTGTGGTTTAAGACGTTGTCAGTGCTGGCGTTGTCCTTGTTCCACAGAATATGAAAGGTTTTCGGTTGTTTGCTTTGTCTGAAAGTTCACTTTAAATCCTCTTTAATTATTCTAGATAGGAAAATAAATTAAATCGTGGTATCTTTTTACGTGATCAATTGCAAATTTGACTGATATTGACAAATTTTCAAATGGAGAGATGCTTCGAGGATTTTTTTGAAGTTTTGCCCTCATAAAAGCAAAATCAATTGTGCGTGCCTGCTCCTTAATAAAGTTTAATTGAAAAAAGAAAATTAAAATATGAACCTGGACACGATAAGGAAATGGTGTTTGTTTTAAAGTTATGTCGCTAGAAGTGCATCTTTTCAGACTTAATTAACAGGGCGCACTACTGATGATTTCTTAAGCCCAAGATCTAGGTACCTCTGAACAAAAATTATACTAGGAGTATGAAATACTTCTAAAAAATTAATTTTAAAGTTTTTGTAGGATCACCTGCATCCTAAAACGATGCTTCCTGATATTGTATATCCTTTTCTTATAACAAATATTGAAAAGGGGCATGCACTCATTGGTGTAACAAAGTATTTCAGCTGGAGGGAGCCAAACCAAGACGTAGTCAATACCGTACTTATTAAGGTAAAAATTTGCAGCTAGAATGGAGTATTCGTTAATACATTATTTATTCATGCATCTCTTTGTAGGTACTAATATTTTCGATTTCTTACTAATTAACAATATTTGATGTTGTTGATATAACATACGTATAAGTACTTAGTTTGCAAATGAGTAAATTCTGTTTGCAAAATGGTAAATTCTATTTGTAAATGGTTGAATTTAATTTGCAAAACCTGTACAAGGGTTTTGGCATGTAAAAGAATCAAATAAATATTAAATGCGTCTTTGGAATTATTTATAATATCTTCCGAAATTTATATTCGTAATTCTTTTCGAGATAAATTTTTAAACTTATTCTTACGTTATCCAATACTTGTATATTGATTTTGCAATACTCAAATGCGTGTTTCTTCCTCTCTCTACTGACCGTACCCTCTTTTGGTTCATAAGGCGGGATAAAAAAGCGTTACCTAATTCGACGACAATGATTGGAAATGTATCAACAATCTAAAGTGTATTCCGCACCACTGACATTGCTATGCAACCCCAATGGCCTGTTGACGTAATGTATTCTCAGCAGAAAACAACAATGGGCATCCACCTGCGTACGTGGGAATAATCACTTACTTCACCGATGACTTTAATAAAAATGTTGCTAAATGCAAATAGACATGATATTTATCGCGTGCCGTATATCAGCGAGCTGTTATTTTTCTATTTGCGAACCAAGTCTGGGGTTCAGGAAAATATTATTTCTTTGCTCGTAAGTACTTATCAGATTCCAAGATTTGTCAAATGGTAGGTTGGATGCAAAATCCTTTTACAGTAAAAGCACGACCTTTAATACAGACGAATATAGTAAAGGTTTAAGAAAGTTTATTTCTCCCAAAGAATTTTGAATTCACTACTAATTTGCTGAATCTGATTTACAGCTTTACTAAAGGCAAGCCCGACGCATAGCCCGCAGTCTATTAGGATTGAAATCAGACCTTCTTTTGGAAGGTATATAGAAGGCATTGGTATTTAAGAAAGAATTTTAAATTTTTTTTTTCTGGCAGTACGACGGCAAACACTTTGTATCACCGCTTTTTATAACATTTTTGGTTTTTGAATGAAACAACTTCTTTAGGCCTACTTTATTTTTTATTTGAGAGCAGTCCCCTAACATCGTGCCCTGATTTTTAAGACTTTCTCTTACTGTATAGAATATGTTGGCGTACTAGCGCCATGGTAATCATTTTGTATCTAACGTGAGGGTGTGAAAGGGTTGGTTTCTATAGAGTGCAGTACCTGTGCAACTAATGATTGTTGTTCACCCGAGTGTAAAGTTTGACACGGGCGCAGTCCGATCCACGACGCGAGAGAAAAATTCATTTTTCGTTCTCACGTACTAAAATACAACAATTTTCTATTACAAACTTAAAGTTAAGAGGTCATAACACTTGCCTATTAAATTTTATATTCAGTCAGATGTGTGGAGCGAATAAAAATGTTCAATTGTTTATAGAATTGGTATTAAAAATAAGTGTTTTTGCAACATATTTTCATTTCGTTTAGTTCATTCAAAACAACTGCAGATATATTTCTACCACTCATAAAATTGTCACTCAATTATCACCAAAAAAATTTAATTTATGCATTTTTTTGAGAAAATGATATTGAAGTATTTATTTAACTAATCATGGACCTATCGCGAAGTTATCTGGCTTACCTAAATTATTTGAATCAATAGTGTATTCGCAGCTTATAGAGCGTTGTATTGGCTTAATCTCTCCCAATCAGCACGGGTTTTTGCCCGGTAGATTAACGACTACTAACTTGCTTAAATTTATCTCCCACGTTATTTCTGGCTTCCAGCGAGGCATGCAAACTGACTGCATATACACGGATTTCAGTAAAGCCTTTGATAAACTCCTTCAATCCGTAATTGTATTTAAACTTGGGAGGCTGGGTTTCCCCCTGTCCTTCTCGAATGGATTTCTTCCTATCTAAGAGACAGGTCTTATCGTGTGTCAATCCGTGGCTGTACCTCTAGAATCTTCAAGGCTTCATCTGGTGTACCACAGGGCAGTCAGCTCGGTCCTCTACTATTCGTTCTTGCCATTGACGACATTGTCCATCTGATCTCGTACTCTTATGTTCTAATCTACGCTGATGACATGAAGATCTTCTCTTATGTAAAGGATGGTGATGACGCCACCCTTATTCAAAAGGACTTAGATACGTTTCAGGCGTGGTGCTAGCATTTGTATTTCAACTTACACCTCAATTTTGAGAAATGTGAAGCTATGACTTTCTCCAGGAGCCCAAATACACAAGTTTATGATTTCAACTTTACGGGGAATGGTCTCCGTCGCGTGCTGTCCTTTACAGATCTAGTGGTAAAACTTATAGGAACCTTGACTTTACTCTGCATATTAACTATATCGTGTCTAGAGGCAGTTTAATCTTGGGCTTTCTTAAGCGTTGGTCTAGAGAGTTCTCAGATATACCAACATTGATGCATATGTACTGCTCCTTAGTTAGATCTATTCTAGAATAAGCATCTCAGGTCTGCTCGCCCTACTACGCTGTTTATTCCAAGCGTATCGAATTTTAGATTTGCGCTTAGAGAGCTTCCATGGGACGATCCACTTAGACTCCCGCCCTACACCGACCGCCTACGGTTGCTCGGTTTGCCCTCGCTTGAGAAAAAGCGAATAGTGGCTGACGTGGTCTTTATTCACCAGCTCTTGAACTCTAATATAGACTCAGGTTCGCTTGTTAGTAAGGTTTCCTTCAGACAGTCCCAATATAACCTTCGAAGATTGCCTTAATTGCATGTTGAACCATCCAGATCAAATTATGGCATGCATAAACCAATTAATCGTTTATGTAGGGCTGTTAATGCATGTCCTAGTTTTAATTTACCTCGTAGTAAGGTGTTGTTTAAGAACTATCTATTTTCTGTGCTCCCGTGACTCTCTGTTTGCATGGTGTGTGTCCGGGTTTCCTTAATTGTTTCCTTCCTGTTACTTTCTTTTTTTTTCTCTGCATGCTAATGTCATCGTTTTGATGGAATAGGTGATGTCATTGTTGGCTCTTTGCCAAAACAGTGCGCCTTCTGTGTTATTAAAAAACTAACAAAAGTAGTGGTAGTATCACAGTTGGTTTGACTCTATTTTCAAGAAATTATTTATTACTTTTACATTGGAATAGGCAAGAGTGAAATAATAACTCTATAAGTACATATTTGGTAATGGTATTTGTAATGGAAAGGAACCACAATTACTTGACAAAAAGTAATAATATTTTTATTTTAATAGAATTCGTATTGAATATGTACTAAAAACTACTTCTATTCCTTCGCTTCTGGTTCGAGCCTCGGTATTCCCGCAAGATTTTAATTTAAAATTTAAGCTCCACTCTCTCTTGGCTGTTGTCTAACTCATAGGAATGCAAAAACAGACGTTCAAGTTCCCTCTTGCCCATATTCTAATTCCCATCCGGGTTTATCCAGGCTAACTCAGCATATGGTTGTATCCTGTGCTTTGGTTACATCATAAAAAAAAATTAATGCTGAACTTTTGATAAGCATTTCTTTAGCTCATTACACATTGTAATACCATACACATTACATGGTAATAGACGGCCATTCCTTACACCTTTTTACAATGGCTAACTTTCATAATACATGTTACACCGTCCTATTAATTTCAAATTATTATAGAGGTTTGAAGACATATTTGTGTAACTCCTTGCGATGTAATGTTGCGTAATGTAATCCGCACTTCTCATTATATAAAATATTATTGAGTACACTACACCAGACATGGAAACATTTGCTAACATGAATCCTAGAAATTATCCTAAATACATATCTACAAAGAAGAAAAATCAAAACGTCTTTCAATACTTAAAGTGAAATGGGTAAGAGACGTTTAAATCACGTACAGGTGAAATACTAATACGTTCACTACAAAGTACTGTCATGCTCTCTATATTACGTGAAACGAGTACTTACCATGTAACCATCATACGTCCAGGAGCCAAATTTCATAAAACACGTCTGCTCGTCGAATGGAAAGTATTCTACATCGATTTCACAAAATGACTTATAAATGGCAGGTGGCTTCCATACCACTTTACCTGTGTGGTGTAAGATTGCTTTTGTCATTATTGTCACTTCGTAATTTCCGTCGGCACTGAAATTTGACAAAATGGATGTTTGATAGAGTAAAAGTGATAAAAGTGTAAATGCATTGATTTTAAAATTACAAAATATTTCAAAAATATTAATTTTTATAAGATATAAAGGGAAGTAATTACTAGTTTTCGGTTTCAGGCTTAAATGTAGAAAGAAGAATATTTTTATTGTATTTAATTTTTAAATTAAAACAAAAATACAAAATTGTATTGCGAAGCAGCGCATATTTTGAAGCTTTGTGTTAAGTATTAAGTTTGTTAATTTCCAAAGATATTTTTTGTTTTCATTTTACTTGGTTAAGGTTTCGTGATTTTATAAATTTTATAACTCGTTATATGGTATAAAATCACAAAATAATTAAGATCTGACTGAACAGTATAAATCCAAAGTGATCTCTTTCACCAACAGATTGATCACCCTCTTCCACTTTGAAAATATCGATTTTTTTGGTCGCAAATTGAAGTTTATTTTTTCCCGCGTGGAATGTGCCAACCCCGGAGACGGAGTTGGATCAATGCGTTGAGCCGCATGACCACCATGCCATGGGCCCCGGGTTCGAGACCAGATCTCCCTGTGAGCTTTTATTAAGAAATTAAAATAATCCACTCTGTCTCTGGGCTGTTGTCTAGCTCGCAGCAATGCAAAAACAAGACTTAAGCTTCCTCACTCCCCTTACCCTAATTCCCTTCCGACCAAAACCATGCTAACGCATCAAAGGGTTGTCCCCTAGGATTTGGCCACATTGTATATAAAAAAAAACCCCCAGTCGCCTGTGCTTGAATATCAGCACTACTACATCCGACGGCTAATCCGATTTCGATGGGACTTTCACGGGAAGGTTTAGTATTTTCTTAAGCATAGTTTAGGCTAAAACGAACGGAAAGGGGGGGTTGGGGGGGGGGGGGGGTAAAATAATCGAAAAGACCGAAATTAGAGTCGAATAAATATTTTTCGGGGTTGGTTAGTGAAATGAATAATGACACTATCGACGCCGTTAAATAATTTGGTGATAAAACACAACTAGGGATGGTAATGGGTAGAGAGTGACGTGTATAAATAATTGAAACCGACTGACATTAGTGTGAGAATCCATAGTTTTCGGTATCGTTAATATAAATAATGACACTATCCATACCGTTAGATACTGCGATAGTAAGACATTCCTAGGCGTGGTGTGAGAAGGAAGGGACAGAAGAAAAGAATGGAAGTCGGCCGGTGTTAACGTGGAATTCATAGTTTTTGGAATGATTGAGATGAACAATCATACTCGGAATGTCCTTGAATACTATGAAGTTAAGACACATCTAGCAACCCTAAGGGTGGGTGTGGGAGAAAGTGACATGTAAGAATAATCGGAAGCGACATTCACTTACCAAATGTTAATTAACCGATCGACTTGAAATTTTAACACCAGCTTCAGAACACATTTTCGCAAAGAGTAAATCAAATGAAAATAGTTATTTATGGGTTTTTAATGACAGTTTAAAGACAAAAGAAAATCTCTGTTAAGTGGCTAAGTTAATCGAACTTCATAATGATCAACTTGTGGCTAATTTAGATATTGCACATAAGCACAATCAACAAATCGGTTCGATTAATATGCAACATTTAATTCTGTCGCAGGAGCGGAATTAGGCATCTTTTTCTGTTAACTCTTCCTGATCGGTGGCAAAACAATGAATGTATTTTCTATTAATAAAATTTTTTGTGCAGTGTAAAGAATATATTTCATTATTAGAAATATAAAGTTACAAAAATTTTTCCCATTTTCCCATAAAAAAATTGGTAGGCCAAGAGGAAGACTTGACTTGCCATAAAAGTTATAAAGTATTTGTTATTTATGTGTTTTATTAAAAAAATTTAGAAATATAAATGATTTGAATTAAGTTTTTTTTTACCAAAGTTTTTTTTAATTACCTGCTACTTATTTCGACGTTACGTTTTACTAACTTAGCAAATCTTAATTAAATCCTAGTTACACATTTATTTTTAAATAAAGCTCTATATATGATATATATGGTATGGTTGGAATGACAAAAAGTGTTAATAATCATGACTTCATGTCATTTGATAATAACTTACCATTTATTTGACATCAAATTATGACAAATAATTACTTACTGAGAGCTTTGTCATTACGTTTCATAACTTTATAACGAATTTTAATTTTACAATAACGTATCGTAGCAATAGGATTATTTACACGAATGACAGATTGTAACAAAATGAGGATTTTGGTGATGACAGAACAGACAACAAATGCAATTTGTATCAATGTATTGACGGTAAAGTAGAAGTTAGAATGCTGAAGGTGAATGGTTATAGGTCCAGGTGGTTTAGTGAGTAAGCAAGTAAGATGTGTGTGGAAAAAGAGGTGGCAAAGGCAAAATGATTGGTTTTGTATCGATATGGTTGACGTAAGGCAAAGGACCAGCCTTTAAATGCTGGTGTTGGCTGAGTGTGGGAATAGTAAGTGGATGGGGGTTGGTGAGTGAGTTGGAGGTGGTGGACGGAGTAGTAGCGATATTGGAAAGATGAATTCTTTTGTATCGTAATGGCAAAAAAACGGTGACTTTGAGTGGTTGGATGAGTGCAGTAAATGCGGGGGGGGGGGGGGGGGGGGGGGGGGGCAATGGAAGAAAATTAATTGTTTTGTATTAGAATGATAACGACAACGTTGAGCTGTTGATTAAATGAAGGTGGGTTGGTGGAGGAGGGTGATATGCTCAAAATAATTGGTTTTGTATCAGATTGGCTAAAGGATCAATCGTTAAATAACGCTTGGGGCTGAATGAGGCAATGGTAACATTGACTTTGAATGGTCGTATAAGTAAGGTATGTTTGATGTCCATATGGCAAAATGGCTGAACTAAAGGAAAGAATGAGTCGCTAAGTGATGCTATGGGCTTAGTGGAAGAATGGTGTTGGATGATTGGGTGGGTGGTGGGCCGGGGAGGAGTTAATGAATTGTTTTGTACCGAGATTACGAGAGCAATGTTGACTTTGAGAGGTTAGATAAGTAAGGGTTTACGAAGTAGGATTTGCGCGGAGGAGAGATAGTAATATAAAATGAATTGTTTTCTATCGAAATAGCAAAGCAATTTTTTAAATATACTACAATAGACGAAATATGCACTTTTAAAATAAAACTCCTCTTTCTACCAAGCCATTTTGCAAAATAAGAATTTTATTTTTACCTGTTTATTTTAAAAGTGCACAATATAGTAGTGTATTTAAAAAGTGTACAAGCAAAGAACTTATCCAAAATCTCAAAGTCAACGTTGCCCTTTTCGATATAAAACAATTAATTTTGCGTTACCACTCACTCACCACCATTATTTCACTCAGCCCTCACCGTCATTTAGTGACTTATCTTTTGCTTAACTCAGCCAATCTGATACAGAACAATTAGTTTTACCATCCCTTTTGCTAAAGCCCATCTCACGGCTTCACTTACCCACTCCGCTATAAAAAAATTAACCCTCAGCATTGTGACCACCATTCTGATACACTGTAAACAATTTTAAATTTCGTCGCTTTAAAATCAACCACAGTCGCACTTGTATTAATGACAATTTGTCATAAAAGAATAATGAAACTCATTTTTTATTTAGTTTACACAGTATAATGACATTTAGTGACAAACCTGTTTCGTCATTTTTATGACCGGATTATTGATAAAAAAAGACAGTTTACATGGTAATGACAATTTATGACATATATTGTGTCCAATATTTGACAAGTGTAAGTGCTGTATGTCACCTCTGCCCACCCGCTGCCACGAAATTCTACCTTAGGAAATTTTCTTTCCGATGTAATACTTTAGGAAAACAAACTCATAGTTCGTTTGCAATCTTGACATTTTTGCTAGTTAATTGAGATTAATTACCAATACTTTTTGTTCAGATATTGAATTTTTCCAGGATGACTTTTTTACTTTTTTCGTCTCGACTCTTCCACGATTTCAATCCAAAACATGGATTCTACTTTCTCGAGTCCTTTCTTTCGTTTGGGCCATGTACGAATAATTTCCAATATAAATCGTTTAGATGGTCACGCTAGCATTTGTAAGGATTTGGGCGGCGTAAGACAGTTAGTGGACATAATAAATATATTTAGAATTTTCTAATAAAATAATTCTCAAGACTTTTGACAATTCATTTACTAATTTTTACCTGTTTTCTGTTATTCTAACTTTACAATGAGTAAAGTGTAAATTTTTTACTTTGTTATCTCTGTAAAACAACTAAGTTGATTTTTTAACCTTCAAATATACATATCTATAAAATATAACTCTAGATCTACGCGACTTTGGCACTTATTATTTTAATTCTTGAATATTTAGTGGAGTACATTTTACTCATTAAAGGATGTAACCAATTAGAAATTGCTGCTATTTGTTGTAATAATGTTAAGTAATTTATTGAAACAGCTCTTCAACTTATTGTTTGTAAAGTCTGTCACTACAAATTCACAAAGAAGCTATCGAAAATAAGCAGACAGACCAGATTTCCTCTTGATTACATGCTAAAGTTCAAATTCCACCATAGTGGTCCCCTTAGCTTTTATTGTATTCTACCCCTTTTAATCATTTTACACGAAAACAGCTAGCTTGAGGGTCTTCTTTGTATTGCAAGAGATACTGGCTTTAATATTTTATCTTTATCTTTGTTGTTTGACGTTAACTCCCTTCCGAATCCATTCCTATAACTTTAGACGCCTTACAATAGGTTTCGTTATCTTCTGATTTTTTTATTTTGACAATATGATAATTTATACTTAACATTCATTTGATCAGGAACACTTCCAGGATGAAGACAAATCTTTTATTGTCAAATTTACAACACCTGTAATAGAAATGCATTTGACCTAAGTGAATTTGTGCGAAAGTTCAAAGCAGAACTGTTTAAAACTCCAGTTTACTTAACAAGAACGCAGTTTATGATTAACTAACGTCACGTCATTTATAGCCTTTAAGGTACCACATTTCTAGCCTTTAAGGTACCACGTATGTCTAGTATTATATTGTCGTTGAAGAAATTTTTAGCCAAAATAAGTTAATGATGTCAAAATGTTTTTAAACCCAATATCTACCTTTTGAGAGGAAGAAAATGATTTTTTTAGTGTTTCAGATAAGGTCTATGTCCCATTTTTTCGATTAGATACTTAATCTCGTTCAGTAAACTTTATATTAATTTATTAAGACGCGAATGTCTCAAAACTAGATTTTTGCAGTTAATAACTTCTCGCTCTATAACGACTTCTCACTTACAGTATCAATTTCATTAACCTGATTGCTTATTTCATTTAAAATGACAAGTAATTTAAAAAGTACAGAGCCGTCCTAGCCGAAATAAGATCATAACAATGAATTTCGACTCCTCTTGTTAATACGGTCAGAACTTAAGATGCGCTTAAACAGAAGAACCTTTATGTTATTTATATATTTCCTTATACAAGTATAGTTACAAAATGCCGCAAAACTAACATAAAAATCTCAACGCTAGCCTCATTTTTATCCAATTCTAGCCGCAGACACTTTTCTCAAACAAAAACTTTAAATGTTTGTCTGTATTTGCTTAGTACTTGACTGTAGAAATCTCATAGAAATGCGAGAAAAGCAATTCTAAGTGTTTTTGTATAGAAGTGTCTGGAGATATTCGAAGAGGAAATGAAGCCACCAAGGCGCCAAATGTGATCCTTTTTACGCAAGTTTCAAACATTTATTTCTTTTCATAGCCTTTGCAAACGTATATAGGTCCCAAGCGTCTTAACTAAGTACTTAATCTAAAGACAGTATATTATATACAAACGAAATAGACTTTTATTTCGGATTGAATTAATGGTGCGAAAGTAAATAAAATTTGCTGAGATAAAAGCTCGCCTTCAATACAGAATGCCATCTATTTGGCCCAGGGAATAAACAATGTGAAGAGCCTATCTAACTGATTTTTGGTCTTAGATTGGTATCCGGCTATTTAATCTGCAAATCTTCCTCCACTGACTCCTCGGAGAATTTCCTTTTATGGATATGAGGAGCAAAGAAAAAAGTATGCTTAAATTTATGGTTCCGATGTTACCACTTTCATGAATTTTATTTCGCTCATTTTAAATCTTTAAAAGTTGATTTCAAAATTTTTAGTGTAAATTTAATGTAGTGTCAGCAAAAATATTCCTTATCATACGAGTCTGCTTATATCGGAATCTTTATCTCATAATTTCGGTACATTTGAAGGGAAAGACATTATATAAGTCGCGATCTATTAAAATTATGATTTTAAGTAAAATATGACAGATGTAAGGAACACAGTTAAAAATGAAATTGTAATTGTAGCAGACTACATTAATAATTATATGAGCTGTAATTCTTTTTGAATTTCAAGTAAACCTTTGGCTTTAGGTTAAATTACAACTACTAGTCCTATCGGACTTTTGTGAGTACTCCTTTATCGGGATCGTATCGGGATTAGCATATGCTACCTCTTAAGTAGTTTGAATACATAGGATAAATATCTAATGTTCCAGAAGGTTTACAGTAAGCTGGTATAAAGCTGGAATAAACTTACATTTTATTTAATTACAAACATCTTACATAAAACCAGTTATTTTCTTGTCTAACTTTTAGGTTACTCATATCATGGGCACTACGGTAAAGGAGGTCTTACTGCAGAAAAGACTCTTAACCACCCTTACACAGGAAATAAGGTCTTTAACAGTGGAGGATTTAACATCAGCCGGGCTTAAGAATTTCCGACTAAATGCCAAGGTACGACAAAAGCACATTATATTTCATTGTCTTCCAAACAGAGCCGACACTTCGTCTTATTGGACAGATCTATACGGTGAAGATTATATCTCAGCCCACAGTGGACAGATAGGTAGCATGAAAGCAGCCTTAGATCTGCCTTTCTTAAGGCAATGATATTGCCGTAAACATAGGGTCTAACAAGTGTTTTAGCTAGGTAACCCTCGGGACATTTCTCCAGTATAAATAACAGCTGCTGATTCCTTGCCCCATTTTTAATCGCAGCTCTTGCCAACTGATGATTCAAAAGGGCTCGTGACCTTGGCACCGAGAGGAAGAGGCTTTCCAGACCAGCTCATCGGCGAACTCGTTACCCTCGAAACGAAGCGTGACACTATTATGGGTGGCTAGTTGTTGGAGGGCGTCCCAAAATCTGTTTATAAGCGTCGAAGCAAAACAACACGAGGATATTGTTTTAAGGGCTGCTTGGCTATCAGGGAAGATAGTTATATCAGCCCCTTTCACTTTTTTTTTTTTGCTTTCGATGGCATGGATTTCGGTTTGAAAGACACTGCGCCAGATGCCTAATGAAATCGAAACTCCATTGTTGGGTCCAAAAACACCAGCACCAGTACCTACTTCCATCTTTGAGCTATCAGTGAATCATTTAAGGTTTTGAGGGTAAAAACTTGGGACACTGCTATCTCAGTATGTTCGTTCAGGAAGAGTCTTAAATGTTATGCCAAAGCGCAGTTCCTTGGTCATGTGCTCTGAGACACCAGGAATTCCCTGAAGGATGCCCATGTGACCCTTGTCACCAGGTGCTAATTGCAGCCAATGTCATAATAGAAATATTCTGGGGAGTTGGACGAGTCCTAATTACTCCTGTTATGGAGAGGCAAGCAAGCCGCTGAAGATTGTTACATTTGGCGATTACCGTACGTTGTAGAACTTTAGGCTACCACACGAAGAAGGCGGTGGTAACAATAGGTATTGCATAACCAGGGAATCATCTTCGGGGTGAGGCTAAAAGTCATTCAAAAGAGTTTTCGACAGGCCCTTGTAGTCTGTTTTAGGGTAAAGCCAAGGTAAGCGTTCCAATTGAGTCTTTTATCGCGCATAATATCCTAGTGATTCACCTCATTGTAGTATTCATTTTTCAATGATTGTGACTTTGATCAAGATTGTACCAAGGGCCGAATGCTGCCTTCTGGTGAACAGAACTAGAACAGCCTTAGCACGGTTAATAGTGAGGCCTTCTTTAGCGCAGCAGTTGGTAACCGTGTGCAGATATGGACTCATTACATCGGGGACAGTCGAGTTGAACTTGCCCGCAATAATGATTGCAAGGTCGTCCGCGTATTTGATTGCTTGGTGACCAAGCTCACTTAGCTAATTTAAGAGGTCATCTACTACTAGCGACTAGAGCAGTGGGGATAGTACAAAAACCACAAGGGCACTCCTTAGCTTCCCCAACGCATATAGAGGCGTTACCTAGGGTAAATGTATTTTCTCGCTCCTCCTCGCTCGCTCCAGACTCCTCCGTGCGAGAGCCCTAGATATGGACCCATACCTTGTGTTGTTGAAAGCACCTTCTATGTCAAGAATGCCAAAGTGCTTTTTCGATCTTGCTAACAAAATTGTGTAAGTCAGTCTCTGTTGATCTACCTTTTCAGTAGAGTGAAGAGGAGATGATTGTTTCAGTTTGCGCCAGATATGTTTTTTTACCGCCTTAAGTAGTAAGGATGTGAGACTGATTGGTATAAGAGATTAAGCCAGATAGGTCTATTGCCATATTT
Source organism: Leptarthrus brevirostris (assembly GCA_964036015.1). Taxonomy (NCBI): domain Eukaryota; kingdom Metazoa; phylum Arthropoda; class Insecta; order Diptera; family Asilidae; genus Leptarthrus; species Leptarthrus brevirostris. The sequence continues at coordinate 21,607,669 of OZ038371.1, forward strand.
AGGGTAAATACTACCTTCCTCCATGAGAGCGGTATGTAGTTCTAATTATAGCTGGCTCCTAAAGAAATTGACCAAAGGGGCAAGGATAATATCTAAACAGTTTTGCAAGAGGGCTGGGAAGATACCGTCACCCCCACGGTATTGCCCACCTAACCTTGTCATTGTTCAAAATGATACCAGGCAAGCTTGAAGCTCTACAGCCCAAAAGGGACCATTCATCACCGGCTACATAGTGAACTAAGTCTGGTCCTAAAAATGGTTCACTGAAGTGTACATGTAAATATATTCCATTGCTTCCTTTTGGGTTTGGGCGTAAGTACCATCCTGCTTTTTGTGAAGCCCTACCCCATTTGAGGTGTCCTTGGCTAGTACCTTTTGAAGTCCAGTACCTTTTGGCAGCGCCTTCTCCAGGATTCGCGTTTGGAGCGTCTTATTTCTTTATTATATTCAGTGAGTATTCTGTATTCATCCCACTGTTCGAAGAGTTTAGCTCTGTTAAATAAACGACTCATTTGCTTACGCATTTCAGACAGCCGTTGGCTCCAAAAGTGTACCAAGTGTTTTGGCTGAGACTGAGACGGTGCTGTCATGGTAGGAGGAGATGAGCACTTACAGAGTTAGAACTGTCTGCAGGTAACAGGGTAGGTTTGCATCCTCTATTAACTGTATCAATATTTTTATCAATTAGATAAATTGATGTTGCAGCTGCCCCAAACCGTATGGTGGGCGTTTGCGTCGCAAGCAATGATGAACTGTCGGTTCGTCCGTCGACAAGAACTGATGAGTTCTTGAACTTCATCATTCTAGGACAATTTTTTGCAAACCAACTGCTGTGGGGATCTCAGGCAGGATCGCCAAAAGTTCCCTGGAAGTAAAGTTGCTCACGTGGAAAAGATTAAGACTTTTGTCAATTAGGATAGCTGTCCGTGTTCTATCCTCTACCCGGTGGTAAATCAACTTACATGAGTTGATGCTGAGTCCTCGACCTTTTCCATTGAAAACATAGGGCTCCAGAATTAGCGCAAGGGTTATCGGTTGTTTGGCAAAACTCCTATAAATTGTGGCTGATGCTCCTTTGGTATGCTGCAGGTTTGGTGGACTATCCGGTCTGATCAAAGTGTAGATAATGTTAGGTTAGGTTACAGTGGCGGCCAGAAAAACCCCGCATATACCACATCAGGTCCATAGTGATAGCATATACAGATGCCCTACGTCCTAAAGATATCGTTTTGTGAATGTCAGAGAGCTACTTCATTCATATCAAAGGTACCCGTCTTCATTGCGAACTTCAGAATGGTTCGCTTGCCAATGCTCGAAGCTTCAATGAAAAACTTGCTTAGTAACTCTTGTCTTTCCCTTGCGAGCACAGCACAGTAGCATAAGAGGTGTTCTATAGACTCTTTCATATTGGGTTTCCGACAATGTCTGCACAGATCAGTGTCACAAACACCAATTCTATGTTCATGTACCCCCGTTAGACAGTGGCTGGTGTAGATCCCGCCCATAGTTCTATATTGAACTCGAGTTAGGTATTGCAGATATTAAGTATTCTTAATATCATAGCATTTCATAGATTTTCGCGATTGAACATATCGTGGTCTCTTCCCATCTTTTCTTCGCAAGATGACATAACCGTGCGCAGGATTTGCTCCTTGGGGGGGGGTATCTAATTTCAGGTTGTTTTTTTAGTATTTCAGTCAAATTTTTTCTCATCAAGAAGTACAGAACATTTTAAAAACCCTCCTGGGGGGGGGGGGGGGGGGGGTTGAACCCCCCAAAACCCAACCCGTGCACACGGGCCTGTTTTGATGTAAATAGAACTGCATCGCGTTCTTTGTCAACTTCGCTAGAATCCATGTGATTCACCCTAAGCAGAGCCTGATTGAAACTGGAGGGTAGCAGGTATCCATTCCTCATGCTAAAGATCAATCTCCCTCCCCCCGCCTATGCATCCCACAGTGTGTGCTATTCCAGCTTGTATTGGGGTATTTAATTTAAGAAATTATCCTTCTCTCCGTCCGACTAAAATTAGCTAGCACATCTGGCAGAGACATGACACACCCAAGATTATTTTATTAGCCCCCACTACAAGGAGGTTGTAGTCGCACTACCATCAGTGTACACAGGTACAGCACATTCACACAGTGACAGCACATTCACCGATGTGTTTCATGTTATTCCCCCTATGAACATGTGGGACGGCAGACGGCCACTGTGCTTAAGTACTGCACTAACAAAGATGGACATTTTGCATAGAGTCAAGAAGATAATCAAATAATGTCACGTTCCGATTTTATTCTCAATATACAAATATTTTATAAATGGACCAAAAATGGAGTAAAATTAGAGCTTAACTCAAGGAAAAAGAAAGAATTCACAAATTTTAGGTAAAAGATATGCTCCATTATAAAATCTGATTGATGTGAATACCAATTGAGTAGACTTATTTGGGAATTTTTTCATATACCCAATATCTTTTCACTTATATTTAATAAAGCATTGTGTAGATTTGTGTCATTTTGTAAAATGGGATCCCATTATGGTTCATTCATTCGTGTTACTTCATTTCTCCATATACTGACAATTTTTTATAAGTTATTTCTTAAGTTTTACGGTCATTTAACGGTCTCTTCGCATTGACATTGTATAATTTTTTTCAAAAACAATCCAGTGTCTCTTAATATTGATGATAAATTAAAAAGCTGTTGTTACTAAAATAATAAACCATTTTATATTAAATTCAACGTAAGCCGAGACGTTAATTCATATATAATGTTCTTCTGGTGCTCACAAAGCACGTCAAAGTTTCGACTGTCATTTCAAAATTGAAAACAGACAATTGCGTGATAACCTTCCACTTGGGGTATATGTGATTTTGGAACTACATCAGCCAACTACTCCAAGTGTAAAAGCCACAACAACCATAACAAGCAACAACAACAATAACACGAAACTAAATAGCCACAAGAACTACATCAGCCACAGTAGCCACAGCAACAACACCAACCATAATAGAAACTCAAGAATGACCACAATATACGACAACCCCAGTAGCCTTATGGCTATTATTAGCCGTAATACCAAAAATACTCATAACATCAAGAATGGCGACAGCAGTCATAACGGCAACAGCTACGGCAACAACCACAATAAAACGCAGTAATGTAACAGTTACAACAGGCAGAGCGGCCACAATAGCCAAAACAACAACAACAACGATTGCAGCCATACAACCGCAATACGTACAAAAGCCTTCATTACCAGCAAGCATGATCATAGCACAACAAAAAAAAACACAATAGCCAGTTGTTGGTGATTTTGAGGATGTTGTGGTTGGTCTCGGTCGTTGTTGTTGTGGTAGACTTTGTTGTTGTAATGTTGTGATTTCTCTTGTTGTGTATTGATGTAGTTGCTTGGTTGTGACGTCATTATTCAGGTAGGCTGTGAACTTAAGAAATAGAAGTAAAAGAACAATATTGTAACATGCATGAGGTTGGCTAGAGACCAGAAGTAACAAACTTTTTAATGCGCATGCCCAAGGAAAGCAATTGTCAAATGGCGTCAATCAAGGACGACTGTTAATGTCGCCCGAGTAGCAGCCTGGTGAGTTAGTCGTAATTTAGACTGGGAAGAGTTAGAGTTAAGAGTTCGTATAAGTAAAGTTAGCTTAGAGGGGTGCTGCTGAAAACATCTTCAGCCTGCATCACTTACACCACCAAAGGGTCCATTGTGCCACATAGATTCATTTGAATCTGGCTTTACTTAAGTTCCTGCTCTATAACCTATGGGATCTCATTAAGGCTCTTAGCTCTATACCCTCTAGGTCAACAAGCCCTGAGAAGAAGTAACGTAACAGTAGCCTGCTTCTCCTTGACGCCAGCAGAGCACTCTCATAGCACATGTCGAACTGATTTTATTTCCTCTGGATCTCAATAGCTCCTTCAAAAATCATTTCGACCAAGCCTTCTGGCCTGGTTACCTATGGTTTCCCTCTGCTAGCTGGTGTTGGTTCTGATACTATTAAGGAATATTTTAGTTCTCTTCTTACTTTACTAAGGCCACAGTTTTCTGGCAATGCAACATGTGTCCCGGTTTTGTCCACCGATGACTAGTCTTAATGTAGGCATCACCAACCATGAGTGTGCTATCTATTTCAACAACTTTTTTCGGCAATACATTCACTCTCTCATTGCATAGGATATTCCCATATCCGGGCACCCATCATAGGGTCACCCTGTGGCATCTGGTAATCACGTCTAGGGTGCTCAAGCACAATTGCATTAGGCTCGATTTTATCAAAGTCGCTTAGTGAATTGCAGCTACCTCCACCTGTAAAACACTGTATTTGTCTGGCAGTCTATACTACATGGTTCGTGCACGTGCCATTTGGCGGAGTACACTCCTGCTCCTGTACCCGTTTAAGATATAAGTATATAAGTAAAATTAAACGGAATATTGTGAAGACAAGTTGTAAAGAAAAATGTAGAACGAGTTGAACAGTGAAGTGATAAAAAGTGTCTTGCCGAGACCGGAGAGCCTCGATAACGATATTATTAAAATCAGAATTGGGATTAATTAAGAGAGTCTAAGAAAGTGAACTTTACAAAAAAAGGGTGACTGTGAAAGCAAATTGAATAAGTGTATTTAATTGAAATATCTGCCGGTTTACGCGTTCGAAATGGCGGTCGAATTAAATAAACGTTATTTACCGGCGGTTGGAAATAAATCTACCCTGGTTGCATTATTACAAGAAGCTATTTTAATCGAAGAAAAAGATCCAAAGACGTTTTTTCTGAAGATCAGATAGAAGAAGAAGAAAACACTCAAAGCATGACAAATCTTTTTAATGCTCCCTTGTAGCTTAACTCATCAATGAAGGAATATAAATCCTCGACAGCCGAGTCGAAATAACTGTCGATCATAACTGACTTTAAGGTTTCTGTTGAAGAAGTTATAGCTGGAATGGAAATTTCTATGTAAAAACAGTTCGAAGCTCTGGAACCGGCTAAGAAAAAGATGCTTACGAACATAAAATGGGGGAGCTAAGCTAAGAGCAAATAGAAGTTGGAGGAGGTAGAAGAATAAAAGAATGTGAATGTATAATGAACCTGTTATTGAAGAACATTTCTGAAGTATTATTATAGAACTAGAGAGTGTCCAGAAATAGCATACAGCTTCTTTGAAGTAACGGTAAATAAAAGACTTCATTCTCCAATACTTGATTGTCAAACTCAGATGTACAGACTACAGTTTGAGACAGGATCGGTAATGAACTTTTGGAATGACGAGAAAAAATCTACGACAGCAAGAGGTTTACCGTCTTCAGCTACGGAGTTGAGAATAAAAGCCTGAAGAAACGTTGTAGAAGTTGTGTGAGGATATAGAAAGGCATTTGGCATATCAAAATATTAGTCAGGATTACGAAGTTACAAAAGAAGCATTTATTAATTTATTTATAGATTGTGACATGCAGGAAGCAGTGCGACAAGCTGGAAAAACAGCAATTCTGAGGTTTAATTTTACACTTTGCTTCATGAGGCAGCAAAACAAGTTTCAAGAAGACCATTCGCCTTAAAGAAGCAACAGAAATAGAAGATTTATGTTGCGTGTCAATACCCTCGTCAACCCTTTCGTCTGAAATGCTAAACAAGCAGCCAGGAGAGACATTTCCAACGAGACATTTGGAAGCAAAGGAGACCAGCCGTCGGAAATATGGAATCACGAAGAAGTAAAAGGTTCAGGAAAATGGAACAAGAAGAATTTGTGTTAAAGAAAGGTACTGACTGAAAATATACATGTTCTGCGGTAAAGAAGTTCATCTGCAGAGTGCTTGAAGAACGAAGAGTCATGGTCAATCATAATTTAAGAGTATAAGAGTATAAGATAATTTAAGAGTATAAGAGTCATGGTCACTTATCAAAGGAGTATAATTAAAATGAAGGATGCTGCTACAATGAAGGTGTTACAAGAGAAAGAGACACGAATGAAGAAAGAAGTGTTGGAAAGTCAGATGGAGTTAAGTAGCTGCTGGAAATGCAGAACGCTGGATATGCAAATAATGGGAATGTGTCACAAAGTGAGTGGATTGAACGTGTAGTAGTATTACATATATAAGACAAATGCATATCTCGCTAAGCGCATCGAGAGCATAAGAAAAAGGAAGTTAAAATCAGCGACCTTAACTGTCTGCTCGAAGAAAAGAAATTCGAGAAAGAGTTGCCAGAACGTTCAAAGGACGATGTAAGGAGCATATTACCGAAACAGAATGACAGGAAGATCGTGGAAGATTTATCTGATCCCGGTTTGAAAACTGTCAACCATGTGCAATTTTATGCTTGAAAAATAAAAGAAGAGAAACAAAAACCTTATACAATCATAATTTAATTATGCAATTACTATATGTACTTTAAGAGCTTTCAAACTTCTAGTTGAGCTTAGCTTAGGTCGTCTACAAATAATAGGATAATTAATACGCACCAGTCGTTGGCAAAATAAAATTTGCTCCAAACTAAATAGCTCTACGAAATGTAAACAAACTTGATACCCTTAAGAAGATGCATGTTCCTGAATAATAAGACAAAATATCTGCTTTGGAAGTTGTCTTGGAAAAGTAAGCATAATGTCAGTACAACCCAAACTTTATAGAAGTAGACATTTTTGCTGGCCTGGGAAAGAACAATTGTGGGGAAATAAATTATATAAATTGATGAGAAAACATGTCGCCTAATAAACTATTACGGAAGTATTCCCACCACAATGAGCTTTAAGATTAGCAAACGGAAATTGAATTGAATAGTTTGTAGATACAGTGCGTGCAGCAATAACTTAATTTTCTAGAGCCCTCAGAAAATAAATCGGAAGGGCTAGGTCTCAGAAGGCAACCATATCAGTAGAACTTATGTGACATTGAAGACTCTTTAGATTAATATTGGGCTTTCAGAGAAACTAAATTCTGCTTAAGCACTTATATTTCCACTCGATTCCCTGTGAAGTATTTGTGCAGAATAATAATTCTTATGATATTTTCATTCATAGATTCGAAGTGGATGCCTTGATAGTGTGAGTGCCCTCATAAGTATTATGTTATGGGTAAAAGCTTTTGTCCCGTGGCTAGACATGATCTCCTTCATTTTATCAAATTGAGAAAATTGGCTTTGCTGAAAGAAGATTAAACGTTGCCAAAAGCCCTAATCATACGGTGTTATTTCTTTACTGTAATTTATTCAATGGTTTGTTTGAAAACTTGCCAAAAGCGACCTCTTTGGTTGCCCCTTTTAAGAAAGTTTGGGATATGCCTTAGAGAATTAAGAGTCAAAGAAGACTTCAACATTTTTGAATTTTTTTTCTTTTGGAAAATTTACAAAATAGCTAAAGAGTCTTTAAAGACAGTATGTAAACATTACCGGGCTCACAATGCATCCCTTCATCAAAATCAATCTAAAGTTCAATGCATTTTGCTCTGAGTTAAGGCTTCCAATCTTCTCGCACCATTATTTAACACCTATTATTCAACAGCACTCGTGCAATTTCGTCTATTTTGGAATTTGAAAAGTGCCCTTCAACTTTCAGCTGACATTTTCTACAAATAAACCTCGAAAAGCGAGCAACATCATATAGTCAAGAATTGATACGATTTGTATTCGCCTTCAGTTTGCTCCTTTCAATTGTTCTATTCTGGAAGCATCCTTTGCTTACAATTCGAAGCCAAAAACTGCATCTATTTTATTGATTCAATTGCTTTCTCTCCCCTTTGGGAATGTTTGTTTGTATTTTTCTGTTTGATACTACTATGACGAAACTTTTCAAATCAAACATCGACTGAAATTTATTGCCATTGCCCTAGAAAGTTCATGTGCTATCACGGGGCAATAGTGTCCTCAATTTGAACGATTTCTGTGTAGCCAGCCCGTTTTCACCCTGTAGAAGAGTAGTTCTTTGAAAAACTTTCCAATGGAATAGTATGAGTTTGACAAAGTTCTCAGAATTATCAGGTCCTTAGAGTTTGTAGAACCATCAAAGAATTTGTGTACGGTTCACTTAACTTGGTTTTTGGTGAACTGAAAGTTTTACCGAAATATAAATAGAACGTGCGATTACATCTGTGTACGGAAAACATGGATTTGGGCGATTAAACTAGGGCAGTTATGGTGGTTGGGCGCCTACATTTTTCGTTTTTCAAAGTGTTCGATAAAAATTCAATTCCTGTAGAAAATTTTGAGGTGAAAAGGACGAACAAAGTTGGAAACATCAAAGTTTCAAGTCGTTATTTATGTATTCGTTTTGGGCTAATGGTGTAAAATAATTGGAACAACACAGGTTTTAATGTAATTGGGAAGTACGGGCGATTGAGAAAAGTAATCAGCGGAAGAATTATTATTTTGCATAATTTCGATGATAATTAATAGGGTCGAATTGGGCGTTTGTTTTGCTCACGTTGTGTAGTTTTGTGAAAGCGATTAAATGGGGTTGAACAAAGAAAATACCGCATTGGAGCGGGAGAAATTATGTATTTGATTGTAAAATGTGTATGAACAAAGCACAGTATTTGGCACAATGATAATAATGGGTATCGGTGGTATTCCATAATTTTCTAGTTTCGAAGTTTAGATTGCATTGAAAATATTTACTTGGTCGTTTGATTTTCAAATTGCATAAACTAAGGGTATTGCATAAACTACGGGTAACATTATCTATTTGGAAAGAGGTGAAAATTTCGGGTAAATATAATTTAAATGAGTTTAGCAAATAATAAAGTAACTTTACAGACGGGGCTCTCTATGAATAAGATACTTAAATCTGTATTGAGAGGCGACTTACTATGAATATCTCTTAGTCTGCTTTCTTTAATACCTTCAAAGATTACTTTGCTTGAAATGTTTTTGGATTCAAATAGCTAACTGCAGGATGTTTTCTACTTAGACAAGAGATTTGAAGTTCATTGTTTCGCTATTTCCGAATTCTTTGAGTTATGTTTGAAACATACCTGCAGTAGCCACGTGCCTAGACTATTCCGAAATTAATAACATTAAAGTAAAAATTGACAAACTTTCAAATAAAGCCTTACTTATAAAAGGTCAAATGTAGGAAGTCAAGGACAACTCGATCATGAGGTGAATTAGCGAGCTGAAACGTGTGATAGAAATTTATAGAACTAAGTGGCTGGACCCCTTGTAGGGCATGAGACGGGAGAACAACTTCACTCAATTCGAAACAACGATTGGAGGTGGACCTACAATTTAAAGTGGATTCCGAACCGCTGAGAAATTTCTCTACAACTCCCATAGCTTTTCTATCGTAATCGGTTGTCAGCAGAAAACAACCATGAGTCGCGGTTGGTGAGATTCAAACCTGGAACCTCCGGATTGGATACTTCATCGACGATTTTAACAGCCTGGTTAGTTTAGTCGTAATTTCGACTGCGGAGAGTTAACTTGTCATACTGCCAAGAGCTACTGGGATTTTAACCAATGAAGTGATAAGTTTAAATAAGTAAAGTGAAACGGTGTATTATGAAGTACACTGTGAAACGAACTATTCAGTGAAGTAAATAAAAACTGAACATTTTTGATTAAAAATAAGTGTCTTTATTAATCCACCGAGCCCAAAGAACCCAAACTACTGAAACGTTATTACTTACTCCAGCACGACACACAAATAGAAGAACAAAAATCTTCGACGGCCGAGTTGAAATCTGAATTGATATCTTAAAATCATCGATGGAAAAATCCGTAAATTAGTTAAAGTCAGCAGAACAGAAATTGTCATTAGCTAAGTAAAACGTATCAATGGAAGAACAGAAAGCATCGATGGCCGAACAAAAGTCGTCGACGGCCGAGTTGACATCACCAATGGAAGAATCAAAGTCACCAGCAGCCGAACTTAAAGCCTGCGTTGAAAAAGTAAAAGCTGAAATAGAAATTTCAATTTGAGACCCTGGAAGCAGCCGTAAAGCAGAAAATGGAGGACATATAAAACTATGTGAAGGTAATTTTCGAAAACCATGTGCAAAAGAAAATTGAAGAATTCAGTCCAGATGTAGAAAAGACACTGAAATAAGTAGAATCCTTTGGAGAGCCTATAAAGCAGGACAAAGATGATCTGAGTGCAATTAGAAGTGAGCTAGAACGTGGCTGTGAATAAAAGACATCAACCTCCAACATTTGACGGTTGAACACCCTGGCAGACATACAGACTGCAATTCGAGACAACAGCGGCAATGAACTTTTGAATTGACGAGAAAAAGGGTACAGCTTTAATTTTGGCATTTAAAGGCGCAGCTGCAGAATTCTTACAGACTCTATCGGTAGACCAAAGTTACAATTATTCACCTCTAATACAGGCCTTAGTGTTGCGGTATTGAAAACAGCACATGAACGAGGTTTACCGTCTTCAACTACAGAAGCCTTGAGAGACGTTGCAGCAGGCTGATATATTTGGCTTATCCCAAATTTAGTCAAGATTATTTCAACGAGGTCTCAACTGAACCGTTTATCAATTCATTTGCAGATCGTGACCTGCAGCAAGTAATATGACTGGTTGGCTGGCAAGGACACAAACTCCAAAATTCGGTTTACGCCTCGAGAAATACCGGCTGGCTAAGAGTAGAAACCGAAATAGAAGATACCTGCTGCTGGATCAATATACGGGTTAACCGTTGTCATATTAGATGCTGGACATTCAGCTAGGAGAGCAACACTTCCAGGGAGAACAACCCTTCCAGAATATGGCACTAAGAAGACTGGTTGTCAAATGATCAGAAAAGGCAACGAGAAGAATTCGGATTGAATAGGAGTACCGACCGGAATAACGAAGCTGCAGTACGACTTCTCAATTATAGATGTTGATCCTTCGGTGAAGAAGGTCACCTGCAAAGATGAAGGAAGGTCTATGGCCACTGGTCAAAGGAGAACGGCTCAACTGAAAATGTTCGAAGCAATTGAGGTGTTTTGAGAGAGCGTTGGTGGTGAAGGACTAATGAAGTGGAACGAATGAAGAAAGAAATGCTGGAACACCAGTTACTAAAAGACTAAAATAAGCTGTTTTTTCATCTGGTTCACGGTCAATATCATGACAATATGGAAAAAACGATATTTGTTAGCGATCCTTTCGTTTTCAAAGGTTAGTACATCTGCTTAGTTGGAATGCCAAAATCAGACTGTGGTATTTTACAAAATAATCGACATTTTCTGAAATTTAGTGTAAACAAATTTTAGTTCTTTTATACATTATTTACAAAACAGAACTATTATGGAAATGGATACAATGGTGGAGGTATGAAATAGGAATCCTAATTAGAGAAGTAGAAAACTGCAGGAAAATTACAGAAAGACACTCAATGTATTAGAATATTTTAAAACTTAATTATCAGGTCTACGATCTTGAATCCGATAAGTATGTGGATTAGGTTGTTGTTGTTGTTATAAGTTCATGTTAAAGTGCAGACCCTGGTTGTAAACCAGATGAAAAAAACAGCTATTATCTTGCTCCGACGGCTTAACAATTGTTACATCGATTTTAACGCGCAAACAGCCTTAACATCTAAAATAGTGCCAACGTAAGCGATTTGCGCTTTGAAACCACTCGCCTTTCCATTGGGTCGA